>CM035128.1:4186546-5534659 GCA_020205605.1 Panax ginseng
ATTCCCGAAGTACTATTCACAGGGGGGTATTATTTACCCAAAAAATATATTTCTTTTCTGTCCAAATTATTTTTGGTACATGAATATTATTCTTGAATTTTACTCCACAAAGCAGTATTATGTTGACAATTTGGGTATTTTTAAACTCTAGATAAATTTAAAGTCTTTAATATTTATCCTTGATTTCATTTGATTTGATTTCGTTTGATTATTGCTTATATCATTGTCATCATCCTCATGCTTATATTGTGATGAAAGTCATCTTTGGCTTACGTGCATAGATAGACTGTTGATTGGTATGATTATGACCAGGAATCATTCGGTATAATCATGACCCGTAATATTACAAATAATATGGTAAAAGTCATCATTGGCTCGTAGTACATTGATGGACAGTTGTTGGTATGACTATGACCAGGGATTATTCGGTATAATCATGACCATTGATGATTACATGAATATCCTTGGCCCGTAGTGCAGGGATGATTCGATGATGTGGTTTATTTATTAAATCGAGTCTCAAATGATAAAGTTGATGAAAAACTTTTTAAATCATAGAAGATAGTAGATATCATGCTCTACTTGACTCTTCTAATGGATTGCTTATTCCGCTGCAGTTGTTGATTTAAAACTTGTTGTCTATTATATTCTATCAGTTGTTATATTGTTTAAGGCTGAGGATAATTTATTCTGCATTATCTTAGTCATAATATTTCTTACTAGGCTAGTTGAGCTCACCCTTTTCTTTCATTGTTCTCTTTAAGAAATGAGAATATAGCTGAAACGAGTCGGGAAATGGAGTGATGGTCCAGGATAAGTGGCTTTAGTAGTCATCACTATTCTGTGAAAGTGTGATAATAATTGTAATGAGGACTCCATTGAGAGTGGATATTGTCTAGAAGGCAATATTCTTGTTTAAACTTTCAGCTATGTTTTATTGTATATTACCCGACAGTTGTATAATTAAGTTTGTATTTGATTTATGTACTATGTATTTGGCGACTCAAGATGGGTGATGTATACCTGTTTTGGGGGTGTCACATTGTATGTCATTAGACATCTTGTATGTGTGACGCCCCCAAAATAGGTATACATCAATCATTCTGAGTCGCTAGATATCATACTATAAAAATCATTTATAAACTTCATTTATACAACTTTTGAACTGTCGTGCAGAATACGACCACAGTTAAACTGTGAGTTTTAATACAAATGTATGTAACTCTCATGGTTCCTCGACCACAACCTTACAATGGTACTTTACATAAAAGTACAGTCAAAAACTGTTTTAGAAATTAAAATCTTTGGGAAGTGCTCAAGGAAACCTTCGTACATGGGAGGCCATGCGTCAAGGTTATGATAGATATCATATGTCCACAGAATTATCCTTGGTTGATTAATAGACCCCAAAGAAAAACGAGAAGATTACTATCATGTTCTTTCTAATGGTGAGTCTTCTCTTGACATATAACTGTCTCCACTATCTGCAATTGAAAATTATATTTCAACAAAACTCCAAGATCATATAGGTAGTGCTCGTAGATATACTCAACAAGTGGATGTGCACAACCTTGACTTATGATAACACGAGGTTGTATGTCATTAGAAATCTTGTATGATAGTGGCAAAACACCCTTCCAAAGTTGGGTTCACCTCACCCTATTCGGTTCACCAAAATTAAATATCAAATGACGTATACAATACGACACACTTATCTAAAGTTCTCAATAAAATTATTTCCATACTATTTAAGGAGAACCTCAACAGCTATAGACCACCGTTTTATTCTCATGTTACCCCCGCTCGACCCAGCTACACTCTTATTACCTCAAAAGAAGACTGAATACTGGAATAGTGAGGTAGCAGACTTCTCTTCTTCTTTCTCTCTATAATTTCTCTCTATAATAATTGCTCTATAGCTTTAGTGAATTGGTGAAAAATAATGAAGGAATGAGTTTCTATTTATAGAAAAATATAGTTTCAATAATTGCACATTTTGGGACTCGAAATATTACAGTATAATACCTTCCTCTTTTTCTTCATTTTTAATTTAGTCATGCAAGTATTATCAAACTTGCACCACCTCCTCTAATAGTAAATCATGTGAATCAATAGTAAATCATGTGACTCAATAGTTCTAGACATGTGAAAATACGAATTACAGTATAGTACATCCATCTATACCTCCATTTTTAACTTAGTCATGCAAGTATTATCAATCTTGCACCATCTCCCCTAATAGTAAATGAATGTGAATCAATAGTACACACATATGAACAAATAGTTATAATCATGTGAATTAATAGCAATTAATTTCTCATTTATCCGGTTAATTACCCGATTGGTCAATATAACCTCCAGACATCAATTATTATCGAAATAAATATCGATTTTCACTAACACTAATAATTCCAACACAATGGAACTATCAATTTCATCTTTAATCAACACAAACTTATTCATCATTAATATTATAATTCACAATATTTAACAACCGAATTCGTCGTTCCCGAAAGAGGGGCTTTAGATAAGATTTCTCCTTATTAACGCATGAATTAGGTGACCAAACCTCTCCTTGATGTAACTTCTAGACATTGTCAATATTGCAAATAATAATATGAATAACTTTGCTTAGTCTCAATTATTGATTTAATAATATAACATATTATACTGAGATGATCTGGTGACAATAATTGAATCAATAATATGAGAGATATGATCTTTGCAATTCTTTGTAGCAATAATTAAGTATAATCGAGTGACTTCTTACGTAAGCATCAATAATCAATACCGTGTGCTACTATGCAACCACACGTATTACTGTACCTTTATCACTGATGACAACTTGCTTACTTTGCAAAAATTTTAAATATCACCCTTAACTTTAACCTTTTATCAATTTAACTATTTACTAAATAAAATAATAATAAGAAAATTGAATATTTTTATTTCATAAAATTCGAGGTCTCACAGTATGATAGTGGCAAAACACCCTTCCAAAGTTGGGTTCGGCTCACCCTATTCGGTTCACCAAAATTAAATATCAAATGACGTATACAATATGACACACTTATCTAAAGTTCTCAATAAAAATTATTTCCATACTATTTAGGGAGAACCTCAACGACTATAAACCACCGATTCTATTCCCTGTTATCCCCTTGACCCTTGCCCAAACACTCTTTATTACACGAAAAGAATTGTGAAGCAAAAGGGTGAAACACAACTAGCTCGATAAAAGAATATCATGACTAAAGATAATTAAATTATCAATAGCCTTCATCGATAATAAATCGTAGATTTAGAACATATGGTAGATGATAAAACTTTTCAACCATAGTTGCAGCGGAACGAGCAATCAATTAGAAGAGTCAAATAGACCATAAAGTCTATTACCTTCTTCATGTTAAAAGTCCATCAACAATGTTTTATTTCTGTAACATCAATCAACGGCTTTACATCCACAATCATGTGAATAACTTCATAATCATATTTGTGGTTCTAAATTCTCTTACTCATCCGGAATGAAAGATAATTTTCATCACATGTCTTTACTTGAAACATCAAAGATCATGGTTATACCAAATCACGAGTTCTGTTCATAATCATACTAATAGGTTCATCTTTTGCACTTTCGAGCCAAAGATATTCATTAATGATTACGTTTTTGCACTACGGGCCAAAGATATTCAACAATAGGTCATCTTTGCACTACGGGCCAAAGATATTCATCAATAATTCATCTTTGAACTACAGGCCAAAGATATTAATATCTCAAAGAAATACATAATCATTTCAGAATTTATATAAACCATAATTATAACCATGTTGATCAATTCACCTTTGCACTTAAGCTAAAAATATTCAGTTGTAAATTCAATGGTCATGATCATACCAGTCAACGATTCAACTTTGTACTACTGGCCAAAGAGAACCCATAGTCACGATCATACCAATAAGCTACCTATCTTTACACTCAAGTCAAAGAGAAATTTCTTCACCAGGGTTATAAAAATGTTATATATGATAATAAAAACATTATGATCAAAACATAGATTTAATTTTATGAGCAATATTCATAAATCAATGATAATTTGGTTAGAAAAAGAAACCAATTTTGTTGTGACACTACAAGAAATCACACATTTTATGACGAATTTTTTGCCACGGATAAAATTTTATCATAATTTGTTAATTAATAATTACAAAATACATAATAGTCACTAAAACTTTTGTTTTTTGACGACCTTTAATTTTGTTAATATTAATCATTTATATCGTCATTAATTTACACATTTGATGACGATTAACAAAATTTCGTCACAAATTATTTTGGAGGTAGAATTTCATACCAAAATTTTGGAGGGAAATCTTTTAGTGACATTTTGTAATAATTGATGACAGTATTTATTGTCACACAATATTTCTTTTGATGACAACATAATAGTTTGTCATTAATTATTTGTAAAATTTAGTGACAATGTGCTTTCGTCACTAATGTTCACATTTAGTGACGCCAAATACAAATTCATCACAATTTTATTTGGAGGCAAATTTTTTCTAAAAACTTTTAGAGGGAAATTTTTTAAAGACGGAAAAATAATAATTTATGACAATTTGTATTGTCATAAATACCAATTTTATATGACGAGATAATAGTTTGTCACTAATTAGATGAGTGGATAAGTGACAAAAATGGTCCGTCGTAAATTCTTATATTTAGTGACAAAGTACGTAATATCGTCACAATTTTATTTGGAGGCAAAAAATTTTACGAAAATTTTTGGAGGAAATTTTTAAAGATTTGTAAATAATAATTTATGACAATTTGTATTGTCATAAATACCAATTATATAATGAGATAATAGTGCGTCACTAATTAGATGCGTGGATAAGTGACAAAAATGGTTCGTCATAAATTCTTATATTTAGTAACTAAGTACGTAATATCGTCACAATATTGATTTGGAGGCAAAAAAATTTTGAAAAATTTTAGAGGCAAATTTTGTAAAGATGAAAAATAATAAATTATGACAATTTGTATTGTCACAAATACCAATTTTATATGACGAGATAATAGTGCGTCACTAATTAGATAAGTGGATAAGTGACAACACTGGTTTAATGTTCGTCATAAATCCTTATATTTAGTGACAAAGTATGCAATGACGTCACATTTTTATATGGAGGCAAAATTTTTCCTACACAAACTTGTATCCAAGAGACGTCAACGGTCTTCCTTTTATCATTGGTAGCCTCCATTTAGTCAAGAACCTCCATTATCAATTTTCAATAATCCCAATTTGAAGGCAGAAATTATTTGATATTTTAGGTATGTTTCTAGATTTTGAAATCTAATTATAGATTATAAATATTTATACACACTACTCTATTACTTCACACACATAAAATGGACATCTATTTATTCATAGACATCTAAACATTAATAAGTAGAGCATTCATTTTAAAATTTAGAATTTCAAAAATGATTAAAACTTATTTGAATTATAATTTAGAGCATTGATTATTATATTTATTAGAAATATATAAAGAAACATTATTTCATTAATAAACTATACTTTCAAACTCATTATATTTTTCTTATTCATTTTTAATTACTAATTAGAGCATTTATTTTAAAATTTAAATTTAGAATTTCTATAATGATAAAAATATATTTGAATTGTAATTTAGAGTATTAATTATTGTATTTATTAAAAATAAATAAATTAATATTCATTCATTAATAAACTATACTCCAAATTCATTATTTAATTTTTTTTATTCTAATTCTAATTGGAATTGTAATTAGTGATAGAGATTCATTTTAAAATTTTAAAAATAATTAAAACTTTTTTAAATTGTAATTTAAAATATTATTATTTTTATTTGAATTTAATAACAAAACCTGAACCAAATCGTTTTCTTTTCTCCCCCGTACTTTCTCTCCGTTCTCCCTCTTTCTTCCATCCCAAAACCAGATTATTTTCTCAATTTCCTCCTCTCCTCCAAAGTCGCATCGAAGGTAGCATCAAGAAACTCCGAGCGGAGCACAACAGGTCACTACAAGAAAATAAGGATGTACTGAAGGAGAATTTGTGAAGTAAGTCATTCTTTCACATGAGGAGTTTTCTGGCGAGGGAACAATGAAAAAAAAAAATTAGTGACAATATAGTTATTCTGAAGGAAAGATATTTCACAATTTAAATTTTTTCTTTCACAAAATTAAAATGATAAAAGGATGTTTAACGTCAATATTTGATGAAAATTTGTGAAGAAAAATAATATTAATGAAGAAATTATTACTCGCTATATATTATTGGTGAGAAATTTTTTGCGAGAGATAAAATTAATCTCTATTTTATTAAAATAAGTTTTTTAAAATTAATTATAGTGAATATAAATTTTATTATATATAAATAAATTAATTTTTTTATAATAATAAATTTACTTTTAATAACACTTTTTAAGTAACTTACAATATCAATTATTTTGTTAATAAACTTAAAATAAATAATTTTACATTACATTAAATTTTAAAATTTAGCCGTGAAAAAAAAATAGCCTTCTTCTGTGCAACAGAGCACAAATGCCAAATAAATATTCATATCAACCCTTTAATTCTTTAATTCTTCAATTCTTCAATTCTTATATATAATCTAATATTTAATTCTTCAATTCTTATATATAAAATTAATGCTAACATATGGAAATTAAAGAAAAAAAACAACGGACCAGTCCTCTGACCCATTCCATTTCTGCCCGTTCTAAAATAGAAGGCAAGATACAGCAAACTGTTGATATAGCAAACTGTTGATATCGAGAAATGCTTTCTTCTTCAACTAAGGACCTTCCAATTGAGATCGTGATCAATATTCTCTCAAGGCTACCGGTGAAAACCCTTCTTCGGCTCAGTGCAGTATGTAAATTTTGGTATTTTCTCGTCAAAAGCCCTAATTTCATTATTACACACCTCAATTTCTCCATTTCTCCATTTCCCATTTCAGTTAAAAGCCCTAATTTCATCTTCTATCAGTTACGACAATACCACATTTTATAGAGAAGAATTTGTTTTGGCTTTGTCTCTGGAAAGTGGAATTGTTGGATTTGGCGAGGTAAGCTTATTTTTGATTGTTTTATCCATTTACTTGTTTCTGCGTAGATGAAAGGGATGGTCGGCAGAAGGTCATGTTTGATGCCCTTCTATCATGGTGCTACTTTACTTTTTGTTGACCATAAATCCATTTATTCTTTATTGTAAGTGATTACCTCATCTGGGTTCAGTGGCTTTGTTTCTATACTTTAGAATTTGGAGTTTTCACCTAGCAGAACAGAATAGTCATTTCATCAAATCTTCTCATGGTCAAAGTTTTTTTTCTTTTTCTTTCTAATTAATTGGCAGGCTTTATAAGTAGGTCTTTTACAATTGTATTGCTGCCCCTAATGAAAATAATGCTCTTGCAATATCAATAAATTATAGTACTTTCAATACTGAATCTCTCATTGGCTTGAGCTAGATTTGGCACCAGGAAAGGGATTTCATATTCATTGCCATTATATGCATTAGCGTACCAATTGAGGCTAGCTGTTGAAAACATCACCTTTTAGAGGGAAGATATGGTTATTCTTTACTATCAAACATGGCCATAATATCCATTTGGGAAAGGGGGGAAACACTTGTTTGTCAGTACCTATAATTTTTGCCGCTCTCCCTCCCTCCCTCCCTCCCAAAAAAAAAAACAAATTATCTTTGTTTTCTTCTTATATTCATGTTTCTATTTTATTCCATTTTATGCACTCTTTTCTGCAAACATAATACTTTTCCTTCTTGTTTCTTTTATTTATAATATCTGGAACAGGTTGCACCTCTTGAAATTCACAAAGAAAATCTGGAAGATGTGGAAGACCAACTACGATATCTTATTCACGTCATGGAAGGAGTAAATATTAGTTTTATGCTTCCACTTCTAAAAGGCTCGTTTACTTCTTAGATATGGAACAAATTAGGAATCTTGGTAGGCCTATCCATCCTGATTCTATATATGCTATCTGAATACGCCTAGATTCTAGGTACTGGATTATCTTCTAAAATTTGCTATCTTTCAAGACTTAAGTTTCTTATGCTTTTCTTCCTTGAGCTATAGCCAGGTTCAATCGTTCCAAGTGTCCGATGTGGTTTGCAGATGGCCACAATGCTATTGTAGCTGCCGAAGGTTCTAGTTTGTTGAATATACTTTATCTGCTGACATATAATGAAGAACAAACATCTCCAAGGTCACTCAATGTCTGAGTATGTGCTCTTATTGACACTAATGGGACTCCAGCAGAGGTAGCTCATGTTGCCAGTGAACTTATCAAAGAAGGATTTACTGAACTAAAGTTAAAAGTAAGCTTATATTGTTGCTGTTGCTGCTAATATATTTGTTCCAAAGGAATACTATGGACCTCTTTTTTTTTTGAAAAAAAATTAGTTATTCTTATCATACTAAACTCAAGCCCCAAAACGCGCGAGAAGAAGTAACTAGTGGTATATCTCTCCTACAGGTTGGGTGTAGAGCAGATCCCTGTGAAGATGCTGCTGTCATAAAAGAAGTAAGAAAGAAAGTTGGGAGCCAGATTGATCTGCGTGCTGATGCAAATCAAAAGTGGGCCTATGAAAATGCGATTTAGTTTGGCTCTTCTGTGAAGGACTGTGGGCTTCAGTATATTCAGGTATGCCTGTGGCTTCTTCCTGGCTCTTTGTCTTTGGTCCCAACTGACAATGAATATACAGTTCTAGGTCTTGGTATGGGCAATGTACTATCTTTATTTTTGCCAGGAAGTTTATAGGAGGTCTTTATTCTCTTGGTGAAAGCTTACAGTGTTCAAATATTACTAAATCACATATTCAGTTAGGTACTCTGGTTTATGTTCCTTTAATTAATTAACTACTAATATTTCCATAATTTTCAGGAGCCTGTTAGAGATGAAAATGATCTAATTATGTTTTGTGAAGAAACTGGCTTACCTGTAGCACTTGATGAAACCATTGACAACATTCAGGGAAATCCTCTTGGAATTCTTGAAAGGTCCAGTCACACAGGAATAGTTGCTGTTGTAAGGAAACATAAATTTCTATTACTTTCCAATTAAGAAACCTCAGTCTATAAGATGATTATATGGCCATTCTTGTTAGTATCTATTAAAAAATATTGATTTTTAAAAACCAGTATAAAATATATTAGTGAGCAAAAACTAGCCCAGTTAGATGGTATAAACATAAGCGAGACATTCCTCGAGCTGTGATAGAATTGTAGGCAATGAAAGTAACTTCAATCGGGTACAATTCTTCTGTACGAAGTGACGAAGGTTGATAGAATTTGAAAGGGGTGGCAGGCTTTCAATCTTTGTATTGGAGAGGTCAAGCCTCAGTAAGCAAGACATATGATGAAAAGAATTATCTTCTATGTTTATCAATGAACTGCAGTACGAAAGATCAATTACCTCGAGATTTTTAAGGGAATTTAATCCCTCCAACTTCTCCAATGATGCACAATGTGATAGTAAAAGCTCACGAAGATTCTGAAGACTGGAAAGAGATGGAAAGCTTTTAACAACTGTTTCTGAAAGATTGAGTACTCGAAGACATGTCAGATGTTTAAAGAACTCATCTCCAATTTCAGTCAATTTGTTGGAGCTTGAAACATCAAGTACCTCAAGGTCTTTGAGAGCTTCCATACTTAACAGGATGTTTAAGCAAGAGCAACCTCTTAGATAGAGGTAATGAGGATTGCTAATGTTGGAAGGTAGATGATCAAGTGAACATCCAGATAGATCGAGGATCTTAAGGTTTCTCAAAACTCCCAATGATTGATCATGAAATTCCTGAAACTTTGAAGAATTTGAAAGACCAAGAACTTGGAGATTTTTTAGTGTAGCCATGCCACGCAGTCTATTTAAAACTGTACAATCACTTAGAAAGAGATGAGTGAGATTTACCAGATCTTTGAGCAACGGTAGGGTTTTAATCCTGGTTTTTGCTGGTATACAGGTAATTACTTTAACATTATTGAGTCGTTTCTATGATTTGATTAGCTACTGGTTTCTTGGGTTACTATGCAAGAATCTCAGGAATCATGAATAACCCACCATGTTATTGCTTTAGTTTTGGCTTACGATTGACCTGTCTGCATTTAATATTATTTTGGACTGCAGGATGGAACCATATTGGCGTGGGAAACTAGTTCCCCTGAAGTGCCTGCAATACTCAAGGGTCATAGTGGTGTTGTGCTGTCACTTATTGTTGGAGCTAATAATAGGCTCTACTCTGGTTCCGGGGATACAATGATAAAAGTATGTCAATACTAGTCTACTACCTTTATCCCTTTCTTGCTATATTGTGCTTTGAGATTTTATGAGTGCGTTCTATGAAACCAAAGTCCTGTTTCATCTAATTGAGGGTATTTTGTTAACTCTTAAAACTGCAAATTTTCTTACACTTGACACATCAGTAAATTGATTGTGATTATAATATTTGATAATCATAAGCCACCGAGTGAGTTTTGCTAGGGTCAACCTGTTTGTAGATCGAAGATTCTTTTGCCAGTGTGTCGCTTTGCAATGTTTAATTTATTTGTTGGCTATTTGGTTACTATTTATGGTTGCATGGAAGTGATGGAATGGGAGTACATTGTTTGGAGTTGTGCTTTGTTTATGTAATTCTTGCATCTGTTTGATCATTTTTGGACCAAGTTGGACCCAAGAGATTTTAACTACATAACTTTGGGTTTTTAAATTCTCTAGCTTTATAAATTGAAGAAAATGAAAGGATTAAAAAGATCATAAGCAATCTCGAACCCCTCTTAATAACTTGCTTGTGCTTGTTAATCTACTAGCTGGAAACTTGAATTCTAAATGTGATTTTTTTGTTCATCCTGTTTGTTTTATTTCTGAATCTCACTCTGGGAAAGATCATAATCATTATTTTGTGTCTCTGTTAGGTGTGGGATATCGAAACTTTACAGTGTCTGCAGACACTACATGGGCATTCCAGCGTTGTGATGTCTGTAATTTACTGGTTTGAGGCTTTAGCAGAAGGCTTAAAGAGAAAATATGCAGAGTTATGCTCGGCATTCTTTGTGTTCCTTTGTGTTCGCAACATGGCTCGTACACATGCTTACTGTTCTTCCAGATACTGGAATTCAAGGTGTAGCCCGAGTCTGCTTGCTCAAGCGCTTCGTATCAACCTTCAAGTTTACGAAGGACACAGAAGACAGAGCTCTTTCCATGCTCGCTCTAAATATCTTCATCGGTGACCCTGGTGGGTAGCTATTTACGTAAATTGAATCTTCTTTTTTTAATTAATGTAGAAATTATGCAAGGCACAAAAGTATAGTACAACAGTGGTATACTAACTAGAATCCCCTTGCTTTTGAATATATTTTCCTTGCATGATCTAATAGTATTTGTCCTCGTATTGACATTTGGAATTTCAGAAGGGCTGCGTGATCTAACCTCCTACATGAAGGATCTCTTGAAAGGCCTGAGAGAGCTTAAGAAGTCCTCTGTAGTGGCACTTGAGATGCTGAAAGTTTTCTCAGAAGGGAATGATTCTAGTAATGTAAGTTTCTCGTTCTCATGTGCAACTTATTCCAAAAAAAAGGATACAGATCAGTAATGCAAATTTCTGCTATTTTGATTCCTTCAGGAGATGTGGAATCATAAAGAATTAGTTCAAGAAGATTGCAACATTAATGTGCTTTAAAGACGAGATATTTTCTGGTCATTCAGATGGGACAAACATGATCTTTATTACTTTGAGTAATAAAAATGCTTATAAAGGTTTGTTAATGTTCAATGGATCTTGAGGCTGGTTGTGTTTATGGTTTATGTTCATATGAACTCGATACATAATCAATGAATTAAGCAGTAGTTGTCCATGCTAGATAACATGCTTTTAAGTTTTCTATGTAACATGCATATAATAGTGTTTTTTTTTGAACTTTTTATATGGACATGACTTTGATGAATTTGGTTTTATTAGTTTATTTATTTTATTTTATTGTTGGAAGTTAACTGTTTGGTGAATTTGAGCTTAAGATCATTAGTTGCTTGATTGCATTTGACTAATAATATTATTGTTCCATATTTATGGGCCTAAAAAGATAGCATAAATTTTTTAGTAATGTTATAGCTATAGTTTTGAAAAATTCACAATTTATTATTTAAACATTTCTTTCTTTATATACATTTTTTTTTAATTTTATAACTATTTGATCGATTTATGTCTATATGTTTTTTTTGATTTGCAGATAGAGTTTTTTCTGGGAGGTCAATAACCACAAGGTTGAAAGTTTTAATTAAGCATTTTCTTAGTATATGGATTTTAGAATTTTAGCTTTTTGGATTATATAATTTAGTTTTGTGGTACTTAAATTATTTAAGCAACTGTTTATTGCCTAGCTAGTTGAGTATTTTGTTGAATCAGTGAATCTACTATTTTTTATAAGATAATTACTTTTTATTTTAAATGTTTATTGTCTTTTGTCTCTTATATTATATACAGGTGTAAAGTTAATTTAAAAATCTCACTAAATGTATTATATTTTTTTTTATTGAAATTTTTTAATGTGATGATACATTTTGAATGTTAAACAACTTAATATGACACCACATCATCACGATTTATAATCATTTATTGACAAATAATATTTGGTCAATGAAAATTAAAATTTAATGACAAATGATATTAACTCTTTAGAATTAATAATATTGTTATTATATATATTCATTTAGTTATGACAATTGATCTTGTCACTAATATTAATTATTTGGTGACAAGTTATGCCGTCACTATTATATATTCATTTAGTGATGACCTTTAATTTTGTAACTATTAATAGCTCTTTATGTGACGAGTTCTATCGTCACCATAGGTATTCAATTAGTAACAGAGAAAAATGTGTCATAAAAATTAACTCTTTGATGACAAACTATATCGTCACTATTATATATTTATTTAGTCATAACAACTAATTTTGTCACTATTATTAACTCTTTCTGTGACGAGATGTATCGTCACTAAAAGTATTTAATTAGTGACATTGAAAAATGTGTTCCAAACAATAACTCTTTGGTGACAAATTATTTTGTAATATTATTTAAAATATGAAATGATAACGACATAATTGTCATGTTAAATATAGTATTAGGTGACGAATTGTTCTGTCGTCATTTATTTTCTTATTTTTGGTTACGATAAACACAATAACATGACGAAAGAATAATCATAAATATGACAATATTGTCGTCATTAAAATTAGATGATTTAAATAGAGTAACATAATTTTGTCACAAACAATATCATTTAATGACGAAAAAAGATTTTCGTCATTTAATGCACTAAGTTTTAATGACGAAACATAATATAGAGTGACGAAAGTTTCATTCAAATAGTGACGCTATTAACGTCACTAAAAGTAATTAATGATATTGACAATGGTGTAGATCGTCACCACAAGTTAAAATATTTAGTGACGACATCAAATATTGTCAAAAAATCCTAATACCACGCTCATACGATGACAGCCTCTGTGACGATTAACACTCGTCACCAAATGTTTTAGTGACGAAAAATAAATTTTATGTGACAAATTTTAGCGTCATTTTTTGTGTGATTTCTTGTAGTGTAAATAGTACCCCGTAAATAGTAACTCATGAATAGTAACTCGTGAATAGTACTTCATATTCGTACATAGTATCGTATACGTAAATAATGCCATATACGTAAATAGTGTCATATACATGAATTTTGCCGTATACGTGAATAGTGACGTATACGTGAATAATAACCCCGACACGAAAAGATAAAATTTCACAATAAAATCCATATCAATTTTTATAACACCTTAATCACTTAATAATCTCATAATCTAATTTTATTAATATCACAACAATATTTTAATAATTTCTTAAACTTATAAATAATTTATTTTAATTATTTACACTTTACTAATTAATGTATTTAATCATCCTAAAATGCCAAACTCATAAGCTTTCATCACCAATAATTAAAACCCTTATCAAAAATCTGCATATACCTTATATAGGATTCTCAAGCCATAAAATCCTATTTTCCAATTTTCTTACTTCACATAACATATTTAATTTATTTACTCATAACTAGTCCATTTTTCATGAAAAATACCAAATCAGTACAAACAAATTTTCTTTTCTGGGATTTAGCAGAATATAGTCCCATATTGAACATATATTGTTCTCAGAATTTTTAAAATTCATTTACTATTTTTCATATGGCCAAAACTGTCAAATATTTAGACATTTATCATAAACTGTACGTTTGTCTAAAAATTCCAAAATTTACAGAGTATACTTCTGTTATATACATGTACTCCCAATAAAAATTTTACCAATTTTGGAGTTAACCACAAGGAGTTATAATGGTTTACTTTTAAAATAATATTTTTCCATAAAATTCATAACTCCTAATCTATACATCCAAAAATCGCCATTTTTGGACACAATCTAGAAAACTCATCAAATTATCATTTCAAATTTTTCCAGAATATTTGAAGGTCGGAAAAATTACTGGCCCGAAAAACATAATAACCTTTATAATCCTTTACCTCAAAAGAGCGATAGATATTTGGAAATATCGGATATATGATTTGAAGGAAACTTGCAGATGATTAAGCAACTCTCAACGTATTAAAATACTCACAAAAATACGCTTCGATAATATAGGGAGAGAAAACTTATGTTTCTGGTGTGATTTTCAATTCTAACTCAGCACTCTATTTATAGGAAAATTTTAGAACGCCAAAGCAGACTTGACCTGCAACCTGATGGCTTTACCTGCTACTATTCCCACCCACCACTTTTGAAATAAAATTTTAGCACATTTTTACCAACCAAAGGTGGGGGCCCACTCATTCTAGAATTTTTCACCAAAATTATTTATAAACATAATTTACATCAATCACTTCTTAAAATTCATAACAAATCATCGTTAATTTTTAACGGTTCAAAATTTATGGACATATACTCAACTTCTATATGTATAACATATCCAAAAATAACAAAGATTCAACAATCGGATTAAAAATTATAACTCACGCAATATATCTCAAGAACACTGATTTTTCGAATTATGAGTCTTTCGAACCAGTTTATTCAAACAGTCACCACGAAAAATTCACAATGAATTTTTGGGTGATTCTAATTTCTACGGTTAGCTTACTTCCAAGGCTTTCTTTTGATATATGGCTCATCTCCTAACTCATTATACACAAAGAGTTATAGATTTTACAAAATCAAGTAATAAACTATTTTTCTGAAAATTTCCAAATTTCGTTCTTCATTTCGACAAAATACTAATACAACACCTCAACATTAATTCCTTCATTTATATCCATATAAAAATATATATTTCATTATCATATAAATCAATAATTAATTATTCACAAATAATATTGCAGAATCACAATAATGACAACCAGGTCGTTCCAAGGAAAGATGGGGCTTTCCGATAGGGATTTCTCCTTACTGGCGTGCAATTAGGTGACCAAACCTCTCCTTAACAGAACTTTCTAGACATTGCCAATAATGCTATCTAATAATATTATTCAAATAATACGAATTATTGATCTGATAATGGGAAATACTGTGCAATGACAATTATTGAAACAACAATAATATAAAATATCAACGCAACAATTATTGAACCAATTAAATAAAATATTGAACAGTGATTACTGTAATAATTATTGAGTAGAGCCTTCTTATGTAAGAATTAATAATTCAAAAATACTGTGCAATACCATGTCTTCTTTATGCAACCACAGCGCGTATTCATCAGATTTTAACCACGAGTATTTCAACGATTAATTAGTAATAACTAAGACGTTATTTATAAAAACTCAAACTTGTCGTTTTCTTCATCCGATCAGCGAGTTATTACATTATAGGGCCTGACAAATGATCAAGGCCATCATACTAATATTCTCAATGAAGAATATTCCACGACCAAACGAATATTCCCCGACAAAAATGACTATTTTATAGCCACTTGCTTATTTTGAATTTTTTTTTCATATATCACCCTTAACTTTAACTTTTTATCAATTTAACCATTTACTAAATAAAAAAATTGAATACTTTTATTTCATAAAATTCGAGGTCTTACAACATGGTCCATGTACTATGCAAGTTTTAACTGTTTACATATAGAAGTGGATCGAAATTTGGATCGGGAATTCAAGACAAATAAACTCGATTTACTTGTTCACGTGTTTGTATTTTATCAGACCCTTGAACAAATATTAGCAAGTGCATGTGCGGCAACCCATATTTTTGAAATTCAATCGTGAAAACTTGTGCCACCTTTGCACCAAATATTTTCTTCTTATCAATCTCCATCATCAAAGCTCGTCACTTCAACTCAAATATGCGGGCCACCAAGTCTGGGCGGTCAATTGACGTTTGATGTGGTAACAATGCATCTTTTATCTTGGGCCAATTCGGATTTGCAGTCATAGTTAAGAAAATATTAGGGTGTTGGTTATACCGAGTTATGGCCATAGAATCTTGGAAGATTTCAAACATTTGCCTTGGAATCCCAAAAAAAGAAGAAGTCAAAACTACTCGTTTACCAACTTGATTAGCCTCTAACCCATCAGGAACTACCTCGACCAGATCTTGGTATAGATCAGATCTTAATTTTTGTTGGTTGAGCCTATAATATGTTAATCGATTCTGCTCTGTTGCCGCCCATGGATCTACAATAAACTCTTGAAATAATCTGCCGCCCCTCAAGATAGTTGAATACTCAGTAGGTCTTTCAAACAAATGATACCCATAATATTGCAATTGCGTAAGTCTTTTTGATGAAGCTTTACCTTGATTGACATCCCACTGCTTAAAATTTGGTTCCTATCCAAGCTCACCATACGAAAACAACAATACGTAATGTAGTGGTAAATAAGATGGATGGCATTCATTTATCTGCATCAACTGGTCACACCCTTTTAACCGTACAATAATATCCCTCATCATAGAGAATTCAGCACTGAGTTCGACTGTCTTTTGCTGCACTATAATGAAGGTAAGCTGGGATGTCGTGATTGTTCATATGTTCCCTGCTTAAAATTGCAGCTGCATGTTTAAACTTATCCGAAAATGAGTTGTATCTCAAAAGACTATCCTGAATTGTTCTTAGGACATCCTCTCACAGCTTCGGGTTTCTTCGAGAATGATATTCTAAAGCAACAACGGCATCGTGAATGTACAACTATGCATATACTGGATCTTGACTGGCTGGATGTTGTAGTAACCCTGTCCGCTGTCGCAATTCCCCATGGATTGTAAATGAGTTGGGACCCTTACCGGGAACCACTCTATCATCCATATGTACACCTAAGCTCGTAAAAGCATTAGCCGCATTATGCATACTTGGTATAACCCGAAAGGACTTTGGTGATCATCATTGCCATCATATAATGATTAAATTTCTAGAGGAGGCGTTAATAGTTGTGGAAGTCAAATCTTTCTCGCAAAAACAACATGTTCAAGAAAAAGAAGGTCAATGGATGAATTTGATAACTTTTCGGCTTTCCAATGGAATGTTGAGTAGTGAGGACACTGTATATTCATTTTATCGAGGTAGTGTCTTCTTAAAATAGGATGCGGCAGAGGGGCTATATTTGTAGGCAAAGCCTCCTCTTGTACGCAAGCTTCATCAAGGATTGACTGAGTAATTGGTAGTAACCTAGAAAATAAATGAACATGTTTCAAATAGTTCACATATGTCGTAACACTCCTTATGGTACACAGTTATAAATAATTTGCATTGAACTAACCCAAAAGTTGGTGATGTAAGCATAGAAGATGATATAATGTTATGGGAGTCATGTATATGCTCTATATTATTTGGTGGAAGAAGGATTTATGCACCCATTGAATTTGAGTTAGTTGAATGTAACCCTTGAGGTGGTAAAATCGAAACTAGAGGAATTCAATTAGAATCTAATGGCGCAGGTTTTAACAACAACGGATGTTGATAAAAATGATTATTGATCGCGATACAATCCCGTTCATAAGCTACGTGTTTGGATGGCCTGGGGATCAAACCAGGTAAAAATCTTGGTTGAAATGGATATGGTTGAGATTGTATTATTTTTGCTTGCTTCTCTCTTTCACGACGCAAGCGCTGAGCAATATGTATTGGACCTACATCACCATTATCCCTTTCTCGTCTTTTACGTCGAGGAATTGGAGCTTTGTCAAGGATATTTTTATTGAATCCCTACAAATAACAATAGATATCTAAGTGTAAAGATAAGAAGTCATAGTATTTTTTTAAGAAAAAAAACCTAGTTTTCTATTTATTCGAATTAGGGTGCATATATTCAGTTTGCGTGATTTTGTATTTCACACGCAAGCGCTGTGCAATATGCATTGCTCGCCACATTCTGTTTATTGTCTTTTACGTTGAGGAAGTGCAGTTTCATAAAGGATATTATTATTGAAACCCTAAAAGGATGTATAATTATAAACCTAAGAAGGCATAGTGTCGTTAATAAATTAGGTTCAAATATTTTGTTTATATGACTTTGTGTAACAAATCTTTGTAACTACTAACGTAAATGTCTGGAATATTGTATACTTACCACATGCAAATTGGGAGCTTGATTTTATTTTTCTTTTCCTTTTTGATTCTCCTTCCCTTTTTCTTTTGCTCGAAGTTTTCTTTAATGTTCTTGATAGCGTACAAATATAAGATGCTTTGTCGTGGAAAATAAAGTATGAGCTTAAGAAAAGAAAAAGTAATCTTATCTTGCCTTACACATAATCTTCAACACAGATTCTTCTCGAATGACAATGCCAATATTCTTTTTTTGGCAATGCTCACTCTATTAAAGAAAGGAAAAAAGAAGGTTAAATATAGAAAGTATAAAAAAAGAACTATTAAAAAAACAAGTTTTCTATAAAAGAAGAAAATAATTTTACCGTGCATTGCAAATGATAATCCTCCTGTCCCAAATTGAAAGACACGTTAAAAATTTCAAAAAGGAATAGTAATTGTTCAATTTTCATTAAGTCTGAAAAAGGAACTTACATATCCAAACACGGTATAAGAAGGTGGTTCCGTGGACAAGGTGACCTCATGATTCATATTCGCTATTTTCAGAATTGTATTAGTGTGCAACGAATCAAATTCAGTAATGAAAGAATATTCTTATTACTAATTAAATCTATTATAACTAAAACAATATTTTACATTCAAAATAATAATAATTCACAATATTTAACTATGAATTGATTGTGTTTCAATAGTATACCAGTAATTATACTTTCTTTATATAATTAGTAGTACTACCTAAGTTTTGTTTTATTTGTTAAGTTTTTTTCCTTTCAAATTTTATAATTGTTTAAAATAGAATAAATGTGTCATGAAAAAAAGAAGTTAATATTCAATAAAGGGTACAATTGTCATTTTAAAGGGAGGTAGTAATAACTAATAACAACTAATAAGTACGGTTACTTAATATGCAGGAGTATTAGATATTAAAATTATTAAGTACTTATGAAAATGAGACTTTAATTTAAAAGGATATTAAACAGTACAAAATTTGGACCCAATTTCCATATTATCTGAATCAAAATAATAAATTTTAACCAAACATTACCATATTTCCGGAAACTTACAACTGAAACACAAAACTCAACAAAGATTTGATACAGAACAACTTAAAAATGGGGGAAAACTCTAAGAAGGAAAAAATGATGGCATGTACACAATCACAACTGAATACGAACATATATGAGTGAGTGTGTGTGTGTGTGTGTGTATATATACAATTAATATGCAACTGAAAGAGAACATATCAAAAGTGAGAAAGTAAGGTGAACTAATTACCAGAAGGGAAAGGAGAAGAACATGAAAGAAAAGCCCAAGAGTTGAGCACTTGAGCTGATGATTCGGAGAGAACTTAGCAGTCAAATCTATTAATTTCTCTCCTGCTGTGATGTAATAATAACATCAAATTTGAGAGTGGTTCTATTAGATCATTTATGTATATTTGTTGGACTTGGCCACTTTGCTATCATTAAGTCATACCTGTATTTAACCTCAATAAATACACCAAAGCTTTATGAAACAACACGTGTACATCGTGACTCTTCCTTTACTTTTTTTTCTATCAATTACGTGGTAAGTTTTGAAATTTATGGTAATACATAATAAAGAATATGACTCTTTTAGAATTGGTATCCACGAAACACGTAATTTCGGAAGGTATGGGGTGCATTTGCATTTCAAGTGAAATCAAAACTCAACCTTATTCAAAATGGTAACGATGAATTTCGCATAATTGAAGCCTTGGTTTAATAAAAAAGGTTAAAATGTTACCATTCATTTTAGGCAAAAAAAAATTAAGTACATATAGCTAAAAATATTTGACAAATTAATTCACAAAAGCTGAAATATTGTTTTGGCACCACCGTGACACTATAATTAGAAACAATTTTAATACTTTTTCTAAAATTAAAATAAGTTAGTTAAAAAAAGTACAACATACTAATTTGTACTCTACTAACTCTAAGGGTTAACATATGTACTCGTTCACCGACGTTTGGATCTATCAGATAACAACTCATCAGTATATCCATGGAGATTAGAGCGTTGCTAATTACAACAATAAGAGCATGTTAAACTTCATCTTTCACATAATTTCCAACTTACTAAGCATAGAATGAAGATCGAAGACTTTTTAGGAAGAAAATGCTTGATAATAAACATAGAATATAATTTATAAAAGCTCAAATGATGAAATAGAAAACAACAGCAGTGCAACACTTACCCATTATATTGAGTCAAAACAATAGCGAGAAGACAATTGTGTGAAAGAAAGACAACTTTAAGGTGCAGAGAGACATCTAATAAATTATAGCATAAAGGTGTGTGCAACTTAGATAACTAACAATATAAAAAGTTTAAATTTTGCGGTTCAATTCTATGGCTACGAACATAAAGGACACTTGATCAATGAGAAAATAATAAAAATAATGTAAAATTAGAATCGATAATCGTGTATTCTCGCAATATATATTAAACTATACTAATCGGTTTAAACACTGCAAATTGCATAAATTTGAGATATTAAAAATCATCAAGCATCATATATTTTCAAAGGTGCCATCTAGTAAACATTTAGAAAATGAAACTAGCTGCATTGATTTATGAACAAATTGTTGGTGACATAATATGACATAATAATTCAAAATCTGAGCATACATATAAGAGATATCTAATGTGAAACTTCTATAATATGTTCTATTCGGACATCCCCAATCAAGCCATATGATTTATAAACCAGAAAGTAAAGTAAAATTTCCATTCAAAGAACAACAATAACAATAAACACAAAACACAAATAGAAAATTCTAAAGAAATCTACAGTTTGCACCATTGTGCAAAGTCTAGAGAAAACAAAATCATTAGCCTCATTGACTACTAATTAAAATTTTCAAGAAACATAAAATAAAAACAGAAGACTTAAGAAAATAAACATCTGTCTCTAGAAAAACCAAAAACCTATCAGCTAAAACTCAGAATACCACAAAAAACACTATGAACGTTCATTTTCTTCAAGTACGTTGTGAATCCATATGATTAAAAAAATTAAGAGACCCATATACAGTAATTGCAAACTCATAAATAGAGTCGTATACACATTATTACACATTGTTGTACAAAAATCTACAAAACCCGCAAAAGGTAAAAGCCAAAATATAATGGGCTTGCTTTAAAAATCTACAAAACCCAGTCGAGCTAAAAGTGAAAATAATGAGTTTTGGTTTAAACATGTATAAAACCCACAAAAGCTAACAAAAGATTAACAACATAAAGGGGCTTGTTTCAAAAATCTACAAAACCAACAAAAGCTAAAAGACAAAACATAATGGGTTTGCTTCAAAAATCTATAAAAAAGCTAAAACATAATGGGGTTTGCTTCAAAAATCTACGAAACCCACAAAAATCTAACAAAACCTTCAACAACACAAAGAGTTTTTTTTTTAAAATCAATAAATCAAAAAAAAGCTAAAAACGTAAAGAAGAAGAGGCTTACCCTGGTAGAGGAATATCAGAACTAACAGCAGCAGCAACCATGAATTCCACAAACAGGGAAAGATAGAGAAAACAAACACAAAGAAGAGAGAAGAAAAGTTGTGACCATACTACAAATCCAAAAGGGAATCCAAAGAAATCAACGGAAATGGAAAGAAATCTTTCTCATTAAAAGTCCCCATTATTTCACCAAAAAACAAAAATAGTAATTTGATTTTCTATAAATTTCTCACCGTTTCTCATTTGCACTATGAGTTACCATGATTTACAATGACTGATTTGTTCAAGTGAGTTGTGTATAATTTCAAGTTTGAAATCCACGCCTTCGTAATGTACCTTGATACTCTACAGGAGACTTTAGCAATTAAAAAAAATCAATTTTATGTGCCTCTTTTTATTGCCATCAATATATGCTAAGAATATAATTCCAGAACATTATATATGTGTATGCATAACTTACAAAATTTTCAAATTTTCCAAGTTTGCAAGCTGTGCAGGAATTCCTCCCGTAAGATAATTATTATTTAGATACCTGCACATTTGAGTTGAAGGCGAACCATAAATAACTATATGGGCAAAGTGAATATCATTTGAAGTAGTTCAATTTCATTCACTTACAGTTGTCATGAGAATCGAAAGCACCCTCAATACGAATGAGTTCCCTAATAAATAGTTGAACCAACACCTAATAAATTCAAGAATAAGCTACATATTATAAAAATGATAGAGCAAGTGCATAAAACTAAAGACCATATCAAAAGATAAACAGGAAACCAAAATCAGTAAATAGGATAGAATATAAACATCCACAAAAGCCGCAAAGTGAACCAAAATTACATGAAATGTAATGATTTTAGGTTAATAAGTGTGGGCATATATAATTAGACTTATTGGAAAAAGAAAACAATAAATTGATCACCTTACAAACAACAAACATTAGAAAGAAGAAAAAATTGGGGAAAACTAAGTTGAAATCATGTAACGAAAAAATATATGACCAATTCAATCAATAACAGAAACCCAAGAAAAAAGTTAGTTTATATATAATAATAATAATAATAATAATAATAATAATTATTATTATTATAATAATAAAAGAAAATAATGAGATTTACCTATGGCAATAAGGTGGGAAATTGATTATAAGTCCGTACTTAAAATGATACAGTAATCCACCTACCCTCAGGGCCTTCCTCTTGAACCTATTCAGTAATGAAAACGACTTGAGTCTTGACTTGACAACATCTCCAAGAGGGACATTTGAAGCCTTTTTAAAATTTAGGAGCAAGGGATGCTCTGTGAGCAGAGAAAATTAAATTTTTAGCTGAATTTGGTAAAAAAAATTTGTTAGATAAGTACAATAATATTATTCAGAACGACGCAAAAGGGGGTGCCATTCCAATCAGTGAAACAGCATGTGAATCCAAAAAGAAAAACAACCTGCAAAGCAAATAAACCCGAAATTCCTATACATTCGAATTTACCCCTCTAATCTCAAGGAGTCCTCAAACTAAACTCTCCCAAAAAAGTCGAGAAAGGAAACAACATAATTTGGATAAGTGAGACTCAGAGGGCATCTCACCTCGATAACAATTGCTACCAAATAATTTATGCATATTTTTCTTTATCAACAAAGTTTTTCTTTTCTTTTCCCTTTCATTTTTCTTATACGGATAAGTTCTTGGGAACCATGTGTTATTTAATTTATAACTTCTTTTTCCCTCTTTCTTAATCCCACTAAAAATGTTCAATCTTTTCAATTCTTCAACAATCTTTTGACTCAAACCAATAAAATTGAGCCACATCGACTAATAATGAAGGGTTGGCTCCATATTTGATTTATGCCAAATAAGTAATATGTTACTGGTGATTATCATGGGGTTTGATTAATTCCAAAGGTACTAATCTAGAAGTATGCAAGAAATAGTATCTTCCACAATTACATTATAAGTATGTAATAATAGATATCCAAATATTAAAATTAAGCTAGATTTTAGTACATCAACCATGGCTCGATTTGCATGCTGGTTGGTCACCAAGAATTATCATCTCATTCCCTAAGGATTTATGATGATTTATATCTTTTATAGTGTTCGACTTAATTATCTAATGATTATGTGTGAAGCACGAACTTTATTTTGTTATAAAATTATTGTATTATTTATACCTTTTTATAATATACTATTATGATATATTAATTCTACTAATAATAGATTAATATTGTGTACATTGATTTTTATATAAAGATTTTTTTTAAAAATATCATATTTAACTAATAATGTGAAACTAATGTGTCTGAAGTGTTTATTTATTTTTTTCAGAAATAATGTGCATATAAAGGAAATTATTTTTTCTTTATCTATCACTCTATTGCTGCTATTGCTTTTTACAAACTAATGCTACTAACTATTTCTACAACTGTTGTTGAATTAATATATCTCATTGCCTCCATTAACTACTCTCTATTTGAGGCAGCTTGGATGGTGTCCTTCCATCAATCTTTGTTTTTCGAATCTTGTTTGAAAATATAGACTCAATCTGCAGCATGCTTGAATGCGAATAAATCAAACAAAACTTGTGTTGTTGTACTTATTTTTATTTTAGTAAAATAAAAAACAACTTCTATATAACGGGAGTGGTTAGCATGAAGTGAACTTCATAATAAGTTCACTCCATGGCTAATACAGTACTGACACGTAGGCGGAGAGATCACCCTCCCGTCTGTGTGTCAATATTATATTGGGCATGATAACTGTGACACCCCCAAAATAGGTCCACCCGACCCATTTTGAGTCACCAGATATCACACTATAAAAATCAAATAAAAACTTTATTTATACAACTGTTGAACTGTCGTGTAGAGTACGACAACACATAAGCTGTGAGTTTTAATACAATATTGTCTCGTAGACAGTATCCAAACTCAAATTGTTACAATGCCATATAAAAATACAGCAACAAATATTTTAAGACCCCAAAGAAGAATGAGAAGATTACTATCATATTCATTCTAATGAGGTGCACTTTTGACGCTTTCAAAGCTCTGGTTCTCATCACCCTATTGTTGTTCGCCAAAATCAATTATTAAGTGGCGTATAAAATACGACACACACATCTTAGGTCCTCAATACAATTATCTGTTTGCATGTCATGCCATTTTATAATGTATTGAGAAACTTCGACAGTCTCGGACCATCACACTATTTCCTTGTTATCCCCGCCGATTCAAATTACACTCTTATTACCTGAAATGAATTGTGAAGAAAAAAGGGTGAGCACAACTAGCCCAGTAAAGAATATCATGACTAAAGATAATCAAATTATCAATAGCCTTCATCAGTAATAAATCAGAGATTTAGAACATATGGTAGATGATAAAACTTTTCAACCATAGTTGCAAATGAACGAAGCGATCCATTAGAAGAGTCAAATAGACCATCGTGTCTATTATATTCTCCATGTTAAAAGTCCACAAATAATGTTTTATCCTCAGAACATCAATCAACAATTCCGGTCCACAATCATATGAATAACTCATAATCATAATTGTGATTCTAAATTCTCTTCGCACCTGGATTTAAGATATAATTTCATCACCTATCTTCACTTTGAAACATCAAAAATTATGGTTGTACCAAATCATAATTCCTCGCTTCATAATCATACTAATAAATTCATCTTTGCACTACGACCAAAGATATTCATTAACAATTCATCTTTGCACTACAGGCCAAAAATATTCATTAACAATTCATCTTTGCACTACAGCCAAAGACATACAACAACTCAGTATTTTAGAAGAGTCAAGTAGAGCATGATATCTACTATCTTTTACGAATTAAAAGTGTATAATCAATATTTTATCACGAGACTCAAACAATAAATAATCCACATCATCGAATCATCCTCTGCATTACGGCCAAAGATATTCATGTAATCATCAATGGTCATGATTATACCTAAAACAATCCTCAAGTTATAATCATACCAATAATCATCCCATCAACGCACTACGCCAATGAGGACTTTTACTACATCATCTATAACATTATACCAATGATCCCCGGTCATAATCATACCAATAAATAGTTCATCTATGCATAAAGCCAAAAATACTCATCAATCAATAGTTCATCTTTGCACGTAAGTCAAAGATATACAAATGTAAAATTAATAATCAACACCCATCTTTGCACGTAAGCCAAAGATATACAATCAGAAAAACTAATAATCAATAAATCCATCTTTGCACGTCGCCAAAGATGACTTTCATCATAATATAAACATGAGGATGATGACAATGATATAAGCATTAATCAAACGAAATCAAGGATAAATATTAAAGACTTTAAATTTATCCAAATATTATTTATCACTTAATAAACTCAATAATCTAATATTATTAATATTATAACAATATTTTAATCACTTCTTAAACTTATAAATAATTTATTTTAATTATTTACACTTTACCAAATAATGCATTTAATCATTCAAAAATGTCATACTCATAAGATTTCATCACCAATGATCAAATCTCTCATCAAAAATCTGCATATACCTTATATAGGATTCCCAAGCCATAAAATCTTATTTTTCAATTTTGTTATTTCACATAACATATTTAATTCATTTACTCATAATTAGTTCATTTTTTTTTCTGGGATTTAGCAGAATATAGTCCCATATTGAACATATATTTTCTCGGAATTTTTAAAATTCATTTACTATTTTTCACAAGGCCAAAATTGCCGAATATTTAGACATTTATCATAAATTGTACTTTTGTCCAAAAAGTCCGAAATTTACAGGGTATACTCATGTTATATATATGTACTCCCAATAAAAATTTCACCAATTTTGGACTTAACCACAAGGAGTTATAAAGGTTTACTTTTAAAATAGTCTTTTCCCATAAAATTCATAACTCCTAATCTATACATCCAAAAATCGCCATTTTTGGATACAATTTAGAAAACTCAACAAAGCATCATTTCAAATTTTTTCAGAATTTTTGAGGGTCAGAAAAATTACGAAACTGCAAATGAATTTTCACCCGCCATGCGGTAATCCACGTAGACAGATCATTTCCACAATTTAATAAGGAATGAATACAAAGGATCATTCACCATGCATGTGGTAATCCACATAGACAGGTTATTCCAATAGAATAATAAAGAATGGAATAACAAAAGAATTCACCATGCATGCGATAGATCGCATGGCAGACGCTTTATTCCCAATGCGAATAATAATAAAGAATGGAATCGGTCGTCATGCGAAATCCTTGCATGAGATATATTCCAACGAGAATAATAAAGAATGGAATAACAACGAAATTCACGAGGCATGCGATAGAATCAGCATGCATGAGTTATTCCAATGAAATAATAAATAATGGAACTGTTATGCGTGTCGCATGAGACGAGGTGATATTTCAAAGAGAATAATAAAGAATGGAATAATGTAAGAATTTTACCATGTATGCGGTACTTCACATGATGAAGTTATTCCAATGAGAATAATAAATAGTGGAACCAGTCATGCGAATACTGCACAGACGTGATATTCCAACAGAATAATAAAGAATGGAATAACAAAAGAATTTCACCATGTATGTGGTACTTCGCATAGACAGGTTATTCCAACATAATAATAAGGAATTGAATAACAATAGCTTTCTTCATGAAAATGAAAGAAATAATATCCTTTACCTTAGAATAAAAAATTGATAATTTGGAATAGAGGTAGGCAGACTTCTCTTCTTCTTTCTCTCTATAATAATTGCTCTATAGCTTTAGTGAATTGGTGAGAAATGAAGAAAAAATGAGCTTTTATTTATAGAAAAATATAGTTCCAATAATTGCACGTTTTGGGGCTCGAAAAATTATTGTACAATACCTCCAACTTTTTTTTCATTTTTAATTTAGTCCTGCAAGTATTATCAAACTTGCACCACCTCCCCTAATAGTAAATAATGTGAATCAATAGTTCAATCATGTGATTCGATAGTTATAATCATGTGAAAATAAGAATTACAGTATAGTACCTCCATCTATACCTCCATTTTTAACTTAGTCATGCAAGTATTATCAATCTTGCACCAACTCCCCTAATAGTACAAGAACGTGATTCAATAGTACACACATGTGAACAAATAGTTATATAAGCATGTGAATTAGTAGCAATTAATTGCTTATTTATCCGATTAATTACCCGATTTATCAATATAACCCCCAGACATCAATTATTATCGGAATAAATGTCGATTTCCACTAACACTAATAATCCCAACACAATGGAACTATCACATTCATCTTTAATCAACACGAACTTATTCATTATTAATATTATAACTCACAATATTTAACAACCAGGTCGTTCCCAAGAAAGAGGGGGCTTTCCGATAAGGATTTAATAATATTATAAATATTGTAAATATTGATTGACAGAACTTCTAGACATTGTAAATATTGTAATTTAATAATATAAATAACTTTGTCGTCTCAATTATTGATTTAATAATATATCATATTATACAGATGATACTGTGACAATAATCGAATCAATAATATAAGAGATATGATGCAACAATTATTGTAGCAATAATTGAGTATAACTGAGTGACTTCTCACATAAGCATCAATAATCAATACCGTATTATTCTTGTCTATGCAACCACGCATTTTTACTGCATTTTTTTACTACCGTTATTTTATGACAACTTGCTTATTTTGAAAAATTTTCAAATATGACCATTAACTTTAAAACTTTATCAATTTAACTATTTACCAAAATAGAAAAATTGAATACTTTTATTTCATAAAATTCGGGATCTCACAATAACCCTTGTCAGACCGCTATACTAATGCTCCCGGGTCACAGACTACTTCAACTCTCTTTGTAAACACTTACACCACTGCACCACTTCACTAATACACTGTTGCCAACATATTTCCACATTGAAATGCTCTAATTGCTGCTACATAATACTAACTTTTATTGGACTATTAAACCATAGATGACGAAAGTCTTATTTTGCTTTTCTTGATCCCACATAACCACTGCAAGCATTATTCTTGGTCTTAATTTTACACAACTGAACTTTTTCTCAAAAATAGCTTCCTATCTTAACCAAATATTCCACAGAGTAGTTGCAGCGAGCTATTATAAACTCACCGATGACTCTCAATTTTTACTTCTAAAATTTCACTGATTCAAAATAAGATACACTGAAATTACTTACACCCAAAACCACTTATCCGACCTTCCTATAAAACAACAGATATGTCCCATCTTTGGATCACTTATTTCCATGTCAATGTTACCCACAATAGATTAAGAGAAGACAGGTACTGTGGACCATAATTATAAAGCCTAATCAATGTCTGGCATGTAAGGTTCTAGATGAAGGGTAATGTGTCGTTTAGAGTAAAATGATATAAACCAAATGACAATGACTTGAGATGCTATGCATCCTTTAGAGAGAAATTACCAAGCACTTCAAACTTTAAAACCCAGACAAACCCTGACCCCTTCTTCTGTCACCGTTTTGTGGGTTAGAAAGAAAATCCATAATATGACTAACTACAGGGTGATAAATTACAGGGTATTAACACTCATAAAATACTTAAAAATCATCATTAATTAGAACTGCATAATTCAAGACGAAATGCCACCATACATTTTAGAAAAACAAACGTTAATCCCTTCTATAAAAGCAAATAAAGACATTAATAAGCCCTTGTATAAAAGCAACAAATGACATTAATAATCCCATTCACTGCCAGTACTAATACATGTTAAGAAAGAAATTAAGTAATTTAAAGGGAATAGAAAAAATAAACTTGCCTTCGAATTCAAGGGAAAAAATACATGTAAGTCGTTATAATTCAGTGTAAAAGGTTAGGAATTTTCTTCAATTCCTTTTAAATAAAAGTAATGCAAAGAGAAAACAAAAAAAATATGTCACTTGGTGAAATTATGACTACATGACTACCATCAAAGTTCCATTTCATCACCTTGATAAAATTTATTAAAAAAAGTTTTTAAGTCGGAAAAATAAAAATATCTCAGTTCATTCCCTATCATCCTAAACTCAAAATAGACCATCATTCACCACACTAAAAAAAGGGAAAGTAACTGAAATAACCGGTAGAATAGCATAATCATGAGAGCATCAAGCTAATTTAACTTATCTTTTCCAAAATCTATGTTGTTGTTCTTAAATGAGTATTATAGACCAAATTCAGTAATGTCAGTAAATATAGACAAACTTTTATCATCTACAACAAACACGGGCAACTAAAAAAATACCAAAAATTGTAAACTTGCAAATACACAAAATAAAGGCTACGAAAAAAAGTTGGTATAATTTTAAGCTGAAATGCACAATGATTTTGACTTTGTTACTCAGTAACACAAACCTAAAACATGATACATGTGAACCAAGATAAAAAAACTAGCGTCACTGAAAGTTTCCATTGTTATTAAGAAAAAGGCATTATTTAAACAAACCAGAGCAGAATAAAGTACTTTTCAGGCCATGGAATATAAGGGAGTACATAAAAAGAACATCCTTTTTCTATCAATTGACATTTTTTTTTCCCATTTTCCTTGAATAATGATGAAAATAATGAGAGCTTGACCAAGAAATTAAAATTATTTTGAGGTGCATTTTCCACATAAGTTCAAAGAAAACTTTTACATTGGAAAAACACTTTAAAAACGGACAAGACCAACATTTAAACATTTTTAAACAACCAGGGAAAATCTGTGTGAGTCGATTAACCAAATCAACAATCAGGATGGTTTCTTCATCGGGTGAATCTTCTGTGATCGGGGCGGATGGGTTCGGTCGTTATTGGCAGAGGCACCAAAGAGGCTTCAGCCCCCTCGGGTTTGAAGATGGTTACTACATGACAAATTAAACTGTTAATAAAGAATGATTGGATGATAATCGAGAACTTGTGAAAGTTTGGGGGTTACAACTTACATTCATGCTTGTAGAGCTAAGACTCGTGGGTTAAAACTCCCAGACCCCACTTTGTCTTGCACAACTGCTTGTAGAATGCCTTGAAGGCGTAAGATCAATTTTTTAGGAATTTGGATATCTTGGCTATGGGATCTTCGGGAGTGGAACAGTTCGGCAAGAGCTTGAGGTTGATTTCCTTCATGAAAAAGAACTGTGGGTGACACCCCTTGTTGCTGGAAGGGGTCTTCATAAAGGTGGCTCGTACTTACCACGTTGATTCAATCTTTGAAAGCTCGGTTCCTTCGACTTTCTGACGGTGAATAAGACAAAGAAGAAATCGAGGCCAGGAGTGATCCCGACCTCCTGACACAAAGCAATGAAAGAGATTAGGTGGATATACGAGTTCGTCATAAGTTGTGCGAACCCGATCCCTACAAAGAAAAGGAAGGAAGAGATGAACTCGTGAAGAGGGTGCTGAACCCCATACTTCAGAGCCCAGAGAGGAATGGCTACCCAATCACCTTCGGGGCGCCAGAACATCCTTTCGAAGTGTTCAGGTAGCCGAAGTTTGTACTCTTTGGGGATGGAAAATAGAGTTCGAATATTAGAAAGCTGGGATGGGGTGATGGTACTGGACTTGGTATTGAGATGAGAAAAATTGGTCTTCGAAGCGTAAAGCTTTCGGATCTTCGATTCGACGCTATCAGAGGAAGTATTGATAAGTGCTGCCGACAAATCAACCGGAACCAGATCTCCGACAGTGATAGTGGCGGTGTGGGTGGAAATGATTCAGTGGTAGGAGGAATACTAGAATCAGCCATTTTTGGTGAATGAGGTGTGAATGTGAAGCTTAAAAAGCAAAAAGAAGCAGAAATGGGAAGTGTTGAAGGTAATTTGGGAGTAGTAAGACCTGGAATCAGAGAAGTTTGGTGGAGTAGAGTGCTCGCCAGAAATCGCCTTCACCGGAAAATTCGAGAGAAAGATTTGAAGAATTGAAGATTTGGAAAAGGTAATTTTGGTGGCGAGATTGGGAGTTTTATAGTGAGACGGCACGAATCCCCAGGGCGGATATTTATGGCAAGTGGGGCCCGAACCCGGGGAAACGTGTGGCATTTTGAAAAATGAGAAAAAAATCGTTTGGGTTCCCCAGACAACTCATCATTTGCTGTCGTGACTCTTCGAATTCATGTCTTTTCAAATCTCTAATTATAAATATATTATAACAAGAGTTTGGGGGCCAATGTTCGGGAGCATTTTACCGACCTCTATGTCGGCTGAAGGCCTGACATCAGAAGAATACGTGGGGCCCATTGGGCCGAAGCCATCCTGGATGTTGAAGGTGTTAGGGTTCGAGCATCCAAGTCATCTGGGCCGGAGTCCTCTTCAGGTTGATGGTGTTCGGGGTCGGGTATTCGAGTCCTTTGGGCTGAAACCCAGACCAGTATATATATGAGTTCGGTTGGATTGGGCCTGCACAGTGGGCTAGCCCTCGTACGGAGTCTGGTGTCATAAGGGGTCTAGATGGTTAAGGATTCTAATCCTAACCATATTTGAATAAAGTAACTCCAAAGGTAGTGTTTGGATTGGATTCCACTTGTGCCTTTTAAGGAGATTGTGTTGGACCCAAATAATGGTAACTACCATATTTAGGAGTCCTAAACCAACTTGGGGATGGATTCTAAAGTAGTGAGAATGACTATAAATACAAGGCTTGGTCTCAGTTAACAGGTAATACACTTTTGAGCACTAAACACTAAAGCCTCCATTGTTAAATCTTGTGAACGGCATGTACTTATTCTCACACCAGAGCTATCCTCTGGCGGTACAAGTCGTCAAGTTTCGTGTGTGATCTGTTATTGTGCAGGATTCAGTGCGTGAATTTCGTAATTGGACGCGCTGGCGAAATTTGACGTTAACAATTATTTTTTTAAATAAAAAGTAAAGCCTCTCAATGAATCAAACCCATATTAAAAGCCTAACTCAGGATGGAGAAATTAATTAGACTAGAGATCGGATACTCCACATTATATAAAACAAAAAAACAAAAAAAAACAAAGCACTTAACAATTGAACACAAACGTTGCGTTTGGGTTTGATAAGTTGTTTGTGTGAAACAAACAATAATCTTTGCACTGTATATACTCCTTCCAATGTATAATAAGAATCTCATCAATTTTATTTTTATACTTGTTCAAATGTATTAAATTTTAGTAGGTACATTTCTTAGAAAATCATGAATTGTATTTTTGGATTTTTAAGCAAACTTTTGAAAATAAGAATCTCCTTCCAAAAGCACGCAATAACATGTGTACATAATAATCCAACTCCAACGTCACCCACCACCACCTCATTCACGCCACTCATAACTTCACCCCACCCTCCCACAAAATTCACGTATGTATTAATAAAGTCTTTAATTTCAACTTTCTTTTTTCAGGGGCCCACAGGTTACTCTATCCAACTAATCATAGGGAGCGAATTAAAAATGAGCCGGTTACAATAACGGTTTTATCCGTCGCTATAGCATAGAAAATTGACTTTCTATATTATAGCGACGGATAAAACAGTCGTTATACCCAATTCAAGATTAAAACTGAAATATTCACGTTCTCTATTATTTGTAACGGACAACGAGTTTCGTCTGCTACTAATAATTGCGAACGACAATACTATTTTAAACGGTATCCGCTATTATTAATACCTCAGCCATTGGTTTTTATATTGGACGCTGATGATATGTTTGTCCATTTTTTATTCATATCAAGTACTTGATATATATATATACATATATATATATATATATATATACACACACACACACAGAACCGATCAGGTGAGGGCTCCCTTACTTTATTAAAATGCGAATTTTTTTTTAAAACAACTATTTTTTTTTAAATATTTTATGGAACTGGAATTTTTTCATAATACAATGTTTTGGGCGTGATTTGGATACCTATACCAAAAAATGTATGTACAATGCCGCATGAGACTGCTTTTGTTATACATATCCAAATCACATCCAAAACACTGTATTATGAAAAAATTTCAATTCCATAAAATATTAAACTTTTTTTTAGTTGTTTTAAAAAAAAAACAAAAAAAAAATCCGCATTTTAACAAAGTAAAGGAGCCTTTACAGGAACCGGACTCTATATATATATATCCCTCTCTCATTTCCATGAATCAACTTCATCATTTCTTCTCCTTCTCTTTTCCTCTCTTTGTTTTCTTGAAGATTTGTTGTTTGGACAATATCGTTTTTAATTGGAGATGGAGAAACTAATTGAATATTTCAAGTACTTAAAAGTTGCAAATAAGGCAGAAGTAACAAACGATGTGAAGAAGTCTGCATTCTTGGAGGTTTACACAGTCTTGAAATCTGAGCTCCTTCAGGACCCTCTTGTCCAATTCACCAAAGAAACCCAACAATGGGTTGAACGGGTCTGTCTGTCCGATCCTTCCAACTAATTAATTTTCTACTCATGTAATATATATATATATATATATATATATATATATATATATATATATATATATATATATATATATATATATATATTTGATTTATTGATAATAATATATAGAAGCTTGCTTTGATTAGATGTTCTCTCATTGGGAAAATTAACTGGAATTCCAGTCCCCGTATATTAGTTAGAAACAGGGACGGAACTGAGTGGAGATTGCAGGGAACCATGGCCCCAAGATTTTAAAATTTTTAAGTACTAAGCCCCACCTACTTGTTTGATTAATATGGATTTGTTTTTAGTGGATTTTCGTTGCCTTTCTTTTGTTGAAAAATCTCAATTATTCTTATTCACAACGAATGAATGGTTAACTACTGTTATTTCAACTTCATGATTTTTATTTGGGTAATCATGCAATTTCTCCGGAGTTGTTGTGATATAGTGGTCAATTGTTCAAATTAAAGGCGCCTTTTCATCTATATCTTATATTTCAATTGTTTCCTTTCTTTGACTTCTAAATTGTGTGTGTATATATATATATATATATATATATATATATATATATATATATATATATATATATATATATATATATATATATATCAAGTATCCAAGTAATGCGTTTGCTAAAAAATCTTTGTGCATCAAGCGAGTTGATAAGCTGTTGATCTGAACAATAAAAGGTACGTGATTAAAATAAAAAAAAGCCTATAGCTACAGTACATGGCAATGATCAATTCGATTCAAAATGTGCTAATTTACCTTCTTTTTGCTTTTATTTCACCTACCATGGCATGTAGTAGCGAACTTTCCACTACACAAGTTACAACACCATTAGTTATTATCATTACAATTATTATTCTAATATTCACATATTATTATTATTATTATTATTATTATTAACAGGTATAATAATAAAATAAAAATATTAATATTAAACATAATAATAAAAACATAATATTAAATATATTAATATTACAATTATTATTGTAAAAATATTAAACATATTAATTTTTTATAATTATGAAACCATAATATTAAACATATTAATTTTACATAATATTAAACATATTAATATTTTTATACATTTTATTATTGTAAAAATATTAAACATATTAATAATTTTATTAATATTAAACATATTAATTTTTATTATTGTAAAAATATTAAACATATTAATATTTTAATTAATATTAAACATATTAATATTTTTATTATTATGTAAAATTAATATGTTTAATATTTTTACAATAATAATTATAATATTAATATGTTTAATATTATGTAATATTAGTATGTTTACAATAATAATTGTAATATTAATATGTTTAATAATATGTTTTTATTATTGTTTAATATTAATATTTTTATTTTTATTATTAGACCTGTTAATAATAATAATAATAATAATAATAATAATAATAATAATAATAATATGTGAATATTAGAATAATAATTGTAATGCAATAATTGTAATGGTAATAACTAATGGTGTTGTAACTTGAAAGAAGAAGTCGCCGCTACTAGCTCATGCTAAGTAAGTGAAATAAAAAAGCAAGCAAAGAAGGTAAATTAGCACGCATTTTGAATTAATTGATCGCCACATAAACCAGAATGGCGGTGGCTTTTTTTTATTTAATCACCTTCCATTGTCCGTGATCAATCTGTTATCAACTCGTTTGCGTGACAAGACTTTTAGCAAACGCTAATACCATGTATGAATTCCCTATATATATATATAATGTATGTGCAGAAATAAATTGAAGTTTAAAATTGTTGATATGAGGAGTTATCAATTCGATCTATGTTTGTTTATATGTTATAATATATTTTATAATGATGGACGAATATATATTTTTTGGCCCCTCAAAAATAAATCCTGGATAGAAAAGCAGCTGAGCATCAGGTTCTATTTTATGGCTTTTCCTAGTATGACTAATATTATTTAACAAAACCACGTGGTTTTAATTTTTGTAATGTCATACAAACTTGTCCTTTTGCATGTACCATTATCTTTCTACCAAGCTAAAGGACAAAAACATTCTCAAATAAAATAAATAAATAAAACATTAAAGTTAATATCTTTAGATTAACTAAAACCTATTACACTAAAACATAATAACACATATTTTATCCAGAATAGAAAACTTGTATTTATTTAGTACCGTAAGTAATTAATATTATTCATTCTATGAGTTTTAATTAAAAAATTATTTAAAAATAAAGAATCAATACTATTATTTGGTGCTATTAACAAAAAAAATACATTTAACAAAAATCCAACTAATTAAGCTCATTTCACAAGCAATAAAAGAAGTAAATCAAAATAAAAACTAAATGAAGGAAAATAAATCATCAAATCTCTAAAACTACACGATGTTCATCACCCCAAATAAAAATTTCACACTTTTTTTTGTGGGAATATAAAAATAAAAGGCCAACACCAAATTGAAAAGGTCAATATCTGCAAATAGCACTTCCGGTAAGGAATTTCAAAGTAAAGGTTTTGAGATTAGAGATTATACCTTCTTTAGTTTCCAATTTAATCAAATCTCAATTTCCTCATTTTGTGTTTTTCTTAATTTTTACATATTACAGATGCTGGACTATAACGTGCCTGGAGGTGAGAATCTGTAAATTGATTAACTGGATATATAGGAATATTTCATAAAGAAATTAAAAGTATTATTGATTAGCATGCATCCATCGGAATCGACTAAATATAATATATATATATATATATATATATATATATATATATATATATATATATATATATCTTCCAGGAAGCTTAACCGGGATTATCTGTTGTTGATAGCTACGTGTTACTCAAAGAAGGGAAGGATTCAACTGAAGAAGAATTCTTCCTTGCAACTGCTCTTGGCTGGTGTGTTGAATGGGTACGTAATTAAGTCCATTGTTTGAGTAATTTTAAAGTTATATTTTTGTTCCATATCTACTCCTATATTGTTTAGTTTAGAGGAAAAATCTGTACATTGTTATGTCGATAGTACGTAAATTTCAATTTATTTGAGTAAATAAATTTATTTGAGTAATTTTATTTATTTAATTTCACTATACACGAATTTATTTATTTAATTTCACTATACACGAATATTTGAGTAAAATACAGTGACATCTTTTTTAGAGAAACATAATAACACTCGCATCTTCTCTAATTTTTTAAGTAATTTTAGTACCCTTTCAAGTTTTTAGGGTTGACCAATTATATAAAATTATATTTTTACCCTTGTATGCTATCAAATTATAATTCATGAATAATATATATTTTTTCAATGACAAAATTATCCTATTTTAACTCAATCCATTTAAATTATAATTTTATTTGTAATTAAGACCATCTCATTCAAATTTGTGATAACTTGTGTATAAGAAAAAAAATATTTAATTAACACATATTTTTGGGTAAATGATACAAATATTAAGAATTTTAAATTAAATTATTAATGGAGTGTTGTAATTAGAGTTTTTTTTTTGACAAAACCCTGGAGTAAGAACATGGTAAATTCTCATTAATAAATGAATCAAATTACAAAAACACTAGAGGTTGAGGTGATATCTCATGGTCCCAAATTGAAACTCGAAACTCGAAACTCGAGAGCATATATATTTTAAAAAATAAATAAAATTATACAAACTTACATAGTTTTTTAACACAAGGAACGAAAAGGAAGCCGTCGTGATACCCCCACACTCAAATCTAAATAGATCTCTCTTTATCGATTAATGTCAATCAAACCTCATCCACGAAGAGATCATGAAAAAGCTCTGTAGAATGAGAAAGGCTCCATAAATTAAATTGAAAAAAAATCCAAATTAGGAGAAATAAAACTCTATAAAAAGAGAAAATAAGAACAATTAATTAAATGGAAGAATGTAAGAAAAAAACCTGGGAGAGGGTCTCTTTGGTAGATCAGATACCCTCACCATATCTAAATTAAAAATAAGGAGGCTAGGATTTTTTGTAGGGAGAAAAGAGAAAAAAATGAAAAAAGAGGAGAGACTTATTATAATATGAGTTAATTGGGTATGTTTATAGTTTAGTTTTTGGTGTTTAATAAAAAATAAATACTTTATTTTTTAGTTACATATATGATTTTCATATGTTAAATTTATCTAGAGTATGTGTTAAAATTTGGGATATTTATTATTTTAATTGCATTTTTATTGTATAGTTGGTATTATTTTTATGGCAATATTGAATAAAAGAAATTGTAATAATATTTATTACCACCTTTATCTTGTAAGAATATTTTTAGTTTTTTTTTAATTTTTTGAGTAACAATATTTTTCTTTTTTACAAAGAAATAATTATACCTAGGTGCGACTTATGTTTAGTTTAATATTTTAGAAAATAATTAACATAATTTTTAATACTTTTCATATGAATAATAAGATCTATTCTGTAACAAGTTTTGTTATTTTATGCATATTTTAATATTTATGAAAAAATAATTTTTTGTTAATTTGTATTTTTATGGGTATTAAAATTATACTTTTTAATTATAAAAATTATGTCCGAATATATATTATCTAATTTTAATAATTGAGGAATTTAATTAACAAAGAGTGCATGTTTTTATTTTTGACATTTATGTTATTTAATGTGCAAGTTCATAACTTAGTTAATCAAATCAAGTTAAATAAATAAAAAAATATACAAATTTATATTTAGTAGGTATATTAAACATTTTAATTTGAAGGGTGTGTTGGAAAACTGCTCGAATCCTATTCAGATATGAAATTGAAATATTCGGGGATTCGAGTCGAGGGAGAAATTGTTCGGTTACTCCTCGAATCCTATTCAGAAAAAGGATTGCTAATATGGAAATGAAGAAATTCTATTTTTAATAGGAGTATTATTTTAGAAAGAAATCAATTTTTAGTAGGAATTTTATTTTAGAAGTGTCCTATTTTGAATAGGAAGAAGAGATATGTAACACCCCCTTTCCGAAATAGAAAGAGAGGTTACTCAAAACATAATAAAACTGATGAATTTAATAGCAAGGCTCAAAACTACAAAAGAATAGTCTTAATATCTGATAAATACCACAAGTCAACCATAATAAATATCAAACTGTCTCAAACCACAATCTAAAATAATTATTACAATTCCGAACAAACTAATGTATCACAACCTAAACATAATATATCTAAATCATTTGGATAAAAGAGAGCTCTCGTCACACTTGTCCTTGATCCCCTTGATTACCTATTGGAAGAAAAATACAGCATGAACCAAATGCCCAGTACGGATATAGAATACAAATAATGAACCGAAATAACTAACTCAATTAAATGAAACGAAACGAAACGAACTGAAACAAAACGAACAAAACTAACACAACGAAATAATAGGCTGAATCAAATGGATGGGTGTTATTTCATACCGAGCTCAGAATAAAACAGAAATATACATTGCCACACAGGCAAGTCAAATAATACCACACATGCAAATCAAATAATGCCACACAAGCAAGTCACACACATTGGATCGCGAATCCAATGCATGTAAAATCGGAAGGTGTGTTTGGCACGAACATCACCAATTCGCAGAACAGAACAGAACAAAACAGAAACTGGGGTCGACCCATACGCCTCCCACAACAAAACACCAAATGGCCAACTCCTACCGGAGTACAAAATGGAGATGTCGTGGATTGATCACACCGCCACGGAAGGTGTCATGCCTCGGTGCCAAGAGGACATGCCTGTGGTACCCCCATAGGTGGTTATAGTTTAGGTATACGGTATACCTAGACCTGGAAAACATGGCCCAAGTCCACGGGTCGGGATATGGGCAGCGCTTTTTAAATTAATAAAATTCGGCCTTTTGGCCCGCCTGCTTTTAATTCCCATGCTGCTTGGACTAAACCCAAAAAAAGAGCATAAAATAGGCACAAAATTGGTCTCGGCGAGTGGCGCTTTGGTAAGAAAATTTTGCCCAAGAAAAACCAGGCCTTTTTAGCTCGCCTTTTGGCTGACCCTTCGCTTCATCACTTTGTTTAGGTTAAGGCCCGCCTGTCATGCCGTGTCTAGGTATACCATACGGTATATTCTAACAAAGATACCATGTTACAACACATGCGACATAATACCAACAAATAGGGTTTCTAATATGTACATGTTAAACTGAAATGAATCATCAACTCAAAGTCTCCAAAAATATTAACATGTACTTTCTATGAGAATCAAAATAAATACAAAAGATGATACACTAGATCAAGAGTACAAACACGAGTTCTAAGTATCAATACCAAGACGGAACTATCAAAATAAATTTAGACATGTTGTACTAGTCTAAAGAGTACAAATATGAGTTCCAACTATGAACACCAAAACGAACTATCAAAATAAATTGACAAGGAATAATTATGAGAGACAATACTAAATTTCAAAACGAATAACGAAACGAACAAATCAAAACAAAAGTCTCACTGAAAAAGTACGGAATCCGTACCTGGAATCGATAATGCAATACCCAAATTTATATTCCAAAAACTCATTTAGACTCTCTCCGTTCAATCTATATAATTTAATAAGATTTTATTACAATCCAATCATTAATAACATATTACTATTAAATTTATTATTAAGAACTTTTATAACTATGTCAAGAAAATTAATTCTACAATTAAAATCAAATTCTACGTATAATATATATATATATATATATATATATATATATATATATATATATATATTTAGGGGCATTGAACATTCTATAAGGAAGATCTATCAAAATTTCAAAAGAAAAAGTAATCACTTACCAATTCGATCTTGCCAAAAAAATTAACTTTAAACAATTTTTCCCTTTTCAGTTTATGTCGCTGCGCCTATTTTTTCTTTTCTTTTATCATACGAAAGAATGTAGTATATATTATGTAGGGTTCCTGATTCAGTTATTTATTTATTTATTACTCATCTTATTAATTTTCTTAATTATAAGAGGATTTAATATTACAAAACACAGATTAGATCCAATTATATTAAGCCCAACTTTACCAAGTTAATTTATCCAACACTTATTAATACATTATTAGTCAACACAAATTAAATAACTAATTTGACCCAAAATAAATGACAAAATCCAATTAATATGTTTTAGAACAAAAAAAAATTATAATTTAATATTTTTTTTCCGGTTATTACAAGATATGTGGGGTACTCTATAAATAGAGTATTATATTGAGTTGTTGAAGTGTAACACAATCAAAAGTCATGCTAAGAGTTGAGAGAGGGTGTGAGTGGGCAATTTGTGTGAGGGAGGGTTTTGCAGCTTTTAATCCGTGCAATAAGTTGTGTCAAGGTATCGTAGAACCTCAAGTTTTAAGGCGTAAAACTTGGGATGATTATTATAAGCCCATTATTTTGATATAGTGGAGATTCAGAGTTTGGCTTGTGATTTTTCTCTTTAAGGATTTCCACATTAAATCTTGTGGTTTTATTTCTCTTTATTTTATTGTGGTTTGCATTGACTTAATTCCCAATAAGTGGTATCAAGAGCTAGGTTGAATGGATTCACGACAGAAGGGAATTAGTCACATTGGTATGACAAATAAAGAGAGTGAAGATTGAAGGAGTTGGTGTTCATCATGATATTGATGAACACAAGATTTTTGTAATTATGGAGGATCGTTGTTGCAGTCGGTAGATGATGGAGATGCTAATAAAGACAACGGTGATGCTGATGATGTTATTAAAGAAGTTGATAATGAAGAAGAAGAAGAATTAAGAAGATAATGATGATGATGATATAACAGATGCATGTATTGCAGGTGTTGCGGATGACGATGATGATGTGAATAGTACGGATGGTATGAATGGTGCGGATGACGCGAATATGCGTATAATGTGGATTTTGCGGATGATACGGATGATGACCTGTGGATGATCATAGTGGCGACTACGACAATAGTGACAGTGATGAAGTTGAAGTGTTTGCGGATTCGAGTCGAGAGAAGAATTGTTGGGAAACTACTCGAATCCTATTCAGATACGAAGTTGAAATATTCGGGGATTCAAGTCGAGGGAGGAATTGTTGGGTTACTCCTCGAATCCTATTCAGAAAAAGATTGCTAATATGGAAAGGAAGAAATCCTATTTTTAATAGGAGTATTATTTTAGAAAGAAGGCAATTTGTAGTAGGAATTTTATTTTAGAAGTGTCATATTTTGAATAGGAAGAGGAGATATGTGGGGTACTCTATACATAGAGTATTATATTGAGTTGTTGAAGTGTAGCACAATTAAAAGTCATGTAGCATTTTAAGAGTTGAGAGAGGGTGCGAGTGAGTTTTATGTTTGTGTGAAGGAGAGGGTTTTTGCAGTTTTTATATTCTGTGCAAAAAAAGTTGTATTGTGGGTGGGAGGGTTTTGCAGTTTTTAGTCAGTACAAAAAGTTGTGTCGCGGTATTGTGAAACCTCAAATTTTAGGACGTAAAACTTGAGATGATTATTGTAAGCCCATTATTTTGATATAATGGAGATTCAGAGTTTGGCCTGTGATTTTTCTTTTTAAGGGTTTTCCACATTAAAAATTGTGTTTTTATTTCTCTTTATTTTATTGTTTAGTTTGGGTTGACTTAATTTCCAACAAGTTTGTAATCAATCACATTAGCAGTAGTGAATATTATATATTGTTGACTGTATGGATACCGACTATTACTTAAAAAAGTGGTGATCAACGTTATTATAATTATCTACAAGGATGTCATGATCAATGTATTACTAAATTTATTCATCTATTATATGTTTATTAATAAATTTGAAAAGGGTAATATTGAAAGTTTATACCAAGTTTAACCGATTAGACAAAACATAAATTAAATTTCTTAATATGTGTTTATTCTTAAAACAGTCGCTTAAAAATGAAATTCTAATAAACTTGAATATATTGTATCATTTTATTCGAATATCAAAAGAAATAAGTTTGTTTTTGAAACTTTTTTCTTCTTTTTTAGGCTAAATGAGACTTTTATCGGATCAGAATATAATTTTGCACCTAATGAATGCATTGTCATTAATTTCATTAAGGATTACTTGCATTTTGATCAGGCCCAGGCAGCTGTTCTAATTCTGGATGATATTATGGATAACTCTCAAATGCGGCGTGGTAGACCTTGTTGGTTCAGAGTGCCAGAGGTTTGCCCGAGAATTAATTAAAGATGACATGAGTTTATAAATATATGAAGTTAATTCTTTCCATTAGTGTATATATATGGGAATTAATGTTCATACATATTAATATTTTTGTAGGTCTCTATGATTGCTGTGAATGATGGGATTGTGCTTCTGAACCATATCAATAGGATTCTCAAGATTCACTTCAGAAAAAAGCCTTACTTTGTCGATTTGCTGGGATTGTTTACTGAGGTTTTTGATCACCTGCAAGGACCAAACTTGGATATATATATATATATATATGTTTATTTTTATTTTTATTTTCTTTTTGTAGGTAGAATACTTGACTTCTGTTGGACAAATGATAGATTTGACAACAACAAGTGAAGGAAAGAAAGATCTATCCAGATTTACAGTTGCACAGTGAGTTCATTCTTAATCAAGTTGATGCACCATGCATGTCATAATAAGAAGACTTAAAAGGAAAAATTATTTGCATGATTACTCTATGAACTAAAATTAAAAATAATAGCATATTATAGGAACGTAACTTCATGCCACTTTGTAATTTTAAAAAAATATCTGTAATTTTAAAATAAAAAATAAAAATGTATCTCAAGTTTTTGGAATGCGGTTTGAATCCTATGCAGTTACAACAGCATTGTTAAGTACAAGACTTCCTACTACTCATTCTACCTACCAGTAAGTAAAACAGTACTTAATCTATCGATTAAGAATGTACTACAATGATATTTTCTGTATGATTTTCGTTTTCCTTGACCATTTGCTTATGTAAATATTTCATGTATTGTTCACAGGTTGCATGCGCTTTGCTTATGGTAGGTGAGAATTTGGAACACCACATCAGTCTAAAGGATATTCTGGTTGAAATGGGGACATACTTTCAAGCACAGGTATATAAATAACTCAAAAGTTTCAGTCTGATACCACTTTATATGTTTAGGTGCAGTTCTAAATTTTCAGCCAACTTGAAAATTTTATATTTACAATGATACATGCCTGCATGCATGGTACTGCAATATATTTTTTCACTCATATACTCATTCATGGGTTCAAAAATATTAGATTTTTATTTGTACATATAAATTTCTTAATTTACATGTAACACTTTAGTTCTAAAAAAGAAAAAGAGGTTACGCACAAACAGAGACGGACCCAGGTTAGGGGCTGGGGGGTCACCTGCCCTCATTGAAATTTTATAAGCCTATGTCTGTCAGTATTTAATAAGTGAGTGACTAATATTAAAATGGGACCTTTTTGTATTTGCAAAAAGTGTAATAAATACATGTAATAATGAACTAGAGGGATGAAGTAGTCAAGTAAATTCAATGCTCCAAAGAACCCAACTTATCAACCAAGCATGTCATCCCTCAGGCCCAAATAAAAGAACAGATAAGGGTAAACATAATAGTATTAAGTTGGGCTTATGTAATAGACTTTGTTGAAAAGTCAATTACAACTTTTGTTGTAATCTTTTTCAAAGGGAGCAACCAACTCAACCCAATTTAACTAGGCCATAATATCTCGTGTGTATATAGTCCACATACATAGGTCCATGATCCTAGTGAAGCTTTGAGTCAAAATCCAACCCCAATGAAACTTAAAAAATGGTACATTAGTAACTTATATTCAACGTGATATTTTTGTAATTATTAAAAATGAGGTGCAACAATTTTAAACAATAAAATCTCGAAAAACATTATTGTATATAATATTTGAGTATTATTTAATTTTGTGATTCATTTTATTAAATTTTTATTTTTAAGAGTTTTTTTCTCCGAATTTGACCCCACTGAATTTCGGAGCTGAATCCGCCCCTGCGCACAAAACATAACAAAACTTATAAAACAAATCGAGTCAAATCATAATAAATGCCTAACTGACTCAAATCACAATATAATATATTTATTACAACTCCAATAACTAAATAACTCGATAACACAAATCGAAGTATCAAAGTCTAAATAAAATATCTAAATCACTTGGATAAAAGGGAGCTCTTGTCACACTTACTCTTGATCCCCTTGATTATCTGTCGAAAGGAAAAACACAGTATAAGTCAAATGCCCAGTACGAATATAGAGTACAAAAATAATGAACTAAAATAGCTAACTCAATTAATTAAATTGAAATGAAATGAACAAAACTAACACACCGAAATAATAGACTGAATCAAATGACTGAGTGTTATTTCATATCGAGCTCAAAACAAAACAGAAATATACTTTGTCACATAAACAAGTCAAATAATGTCACACAAACAATCAAAATAATGGCACATGCACACATAATCACACATCGATCTACACAATTCAAATGCATGTAAAATTGGAAGGCATGTTTGACTCAAACATCACTAATTCGCAGAACATAACAAAACAAAAATTTAGGGTCGTCGGCCTATACGCCTCTCACAACAAAATCACCATATGACTAATCTCACTGAAGCACAAAACGGAGACGTTGTGGACTGATCACACCGCCACAGAAGGTGTCATGCGTCAGTGCCAAGAGGACATGCTTGTGGTGCCCCCACCTGTAAAAAAAATATCATGTCACAACATATGTAACACAATACCAAGAAAAATGAGTTATAATATGTACATGTCAAATTGAAACGAATCATCAATACAAAGTCTTCAAAATATATTGGCATGTATATTTTTACAAATATCAAAATAAATACTAGACATGTTAACCTAATTCAAAGAGTAAAAATACAAGTTCTATGTATCAACGCCAACATGAAATTATCATATTAATTTCACATGAAACAATTATGTGAAACAATAGCCAATTTCGAAACGAGGAGCAAAATGAACTAATTAAATTTAACAAGAGTATCATTGAAGGAATAAGAAATCTATATTTAGAGTAAGTAATGTAATATCCAAAGTATATTCCAAATATAAACGCCTTTCATCCGAACTAATTACACAATTGAACAAAAATAAATTAATAATAACTATAAGTTAAATTAATAATTACAAATTTTCTTTTCCCAAGACTCATATTATTATTATTGATACTGGTATTATTATTATGATTATTATTTGTTCCTGTAAACTACCGATTTTAAATAGCTTTGAATAATTCTACATAATACATTAACCAAAATATTATAACCGTTAAGTAAATTATTATGGCAGAATGCATATATAACAACTGTATATAAATATACAAGTTGTTCCAACTTACAAAATTCATCCCTATGTTTTATGAAATATTTTAAAATTTTACTCTCCTGACTTCGTCAGTCCATATGCGAACATGATAGCTTTTTTATTTTTATTCTTTTCAATTCCATTACCATCACAGGATTAGAATGACATGACAGATTCTATGTAAATACAAGTATTAAATCATCAAGCTTACATAATCTGCCAGTGTGTACCTCAATTATATTTATATACATATACCAATTAAAGAAGGTTTTTCACATAGCTTAAGCTTCCTATTGCAAACGCGAGATGAATAGAATATATTATTCTCCTTTTTATTTTCTTATGCCGCCACTGTTGCTCCTTTGTTTTCCTTCGGTCAGTTCGTATCAGACTATTATGTGTATAATTAGGTTTTAGATATTTATTTATCTATTAATAGATCTTATTAATTATCTTAATTATAATATGATTTAATATTATATACATATATGTTACAATTAATTTTAAAGCTCAATTTTATCAAATTAATTTATTAATACTTATTTTACCGGACATTACATTACATCCATTAATTTCTTAATTCTTTTATCGGTAGGATGATTATTTGGATTGCTTTGGTGAAGCAGAAGAGATCGGTAAGGTGAGTGAGATTCTGCTTGGTGTTTGTTTAATTAATATCAAATTGACAATTTTTCTTAACTAGTGACATGCAATGGATAGGCATCATGTTTATGTAAGCATATATATTTGAAGCAATATTGAAGTTCTTGAATGGTTGAATTTATCAACAAAAAAAGGCAAGGAAATTAAAAACAAAACTAATTAATCACTACTGTATGATTCACGAGGACTTTTTGATACATGAAGCCAAAGAAACCTTTTAACTCTAAAACACCTTGTATTCACATGGGTTAATTGCATATCAGACTCCGAAGTATACACCTTTTTCCATTTAGTAGCTTTAGGTTCAAAACTCTCATCCTGTTACCCAAAGTAACTCGATTCATCCAAAATTGACCCTCATTATTTTCGACAAGAAAAATAATTGGAATTGCCACGTGTTTTGATAGGATATACATACGGTTTGATCGTATTTTTTTACATTGATCATATAAAATATTTAAAAGAATTATATACTAGTCTAACACAAAATCAAAACAAAATAATAGAAAAATAAAGGCAAAACAAAATCAAATTCAAGAACAAATAGAAGAACACAAAATGTGACGCCCCCAAATACGTGTTCTAACTACAGCAGACTTGATGCATCACTTTTTATCTATATACATGCTAACTAGCTATTATTATATAAGCTAGGTTACACGATACATTAATTATTGAGTAAAATATAATGACCACTCCTCTAGTTTTTCAAGAGACAATCAGTACCCCTCTAGTCTATAATATGTAATATTCACTATCCCTAGTGTGGTTGACCAACTAATATCCAAAAATATTTTTAAAATAATGTTTAATATACCCTTAAATTTATAATGTTTAATTTATGAGCTAAATATAAATTTGAATATTATAATTTTTACTTAACTTGATCTAACTAATTAAATTATGAACTTGTGCAATAAATAACATAAATGTCAAAAACTAATAAATATTCATTTTATCAAGAAAATAAAGTTATACAATTTTTAAGTAATTAAAATTTTCAAAGATTAAAGTTTATGTGATATATATTCAAATATATTTTGTTGTAATTATAAAGTAAAATTTTAATACCCATAAAAAGTACAATTTAACGTAATAAAATTATAATTATTTTTTCAAATATTAAAATTTATGTAAAATAAACTTAGTATTATAGAACAAATCTTATTATTCATATAAAATTATTTTTTCTCATATATTAAACTAAACATAAGTTACGCTTAAGCATAATTATTTACAAAGAAAGTGACAAATGTTGTTACTCAAAAAAAGAAAAATATATTAAAAGAAACATCCTTTTACAAAATATAGGTAGTAGTAAATATTATTATATTGTTTTATTCAACATTGCACAAAAAAATATGTCAATCAGATACTAAAAAATGAAATAAAAATCATAAACATCCCAAATTTTAACATATACTCAAGAAAATTTAACATATAAAAATTATAATATGAAACTAAGAATTAAAATAATAATTTTTGTTGTTAAACACCAAAAAATAAACTATTTACATTAAACTATTTTTTTATAAGTTACCAATAATTTAAATGAGATAATTTTAATTACAAATAAAACTATAATTAAAATATATTGTATTAAAAATGATAATTAAACATATATATATATATATATATATTATTTAGAAATTAAAATTTGATAACATACAAGAGTAAATAAGTAAATTTATCTATTTAGTCAACCTTAAAAACTTACAAGGGTACTAATTGTTACTTAAGAAACTAGAGGGGATGTGATTGTTATTATGATTATCCAGAGAGGGTGTCACTGTATTTTATTTTTAATTATTTACATTATTTATACATACATGACCAAATCTTACTTACACAATATGAACTAATACATTAGTTCCAAAATATTACATCATTAATTAATTATTTATTTAACAAATACAATACTCCCTCCGTCCCAGGATAAAAGTCCTTATTACTATTTTGAGTAGTCCCATGTTAAATGTCTACTTTCCTTTAATAACCAAACTTTTACACAATTTTTCCTATTATACCCTTAGCATTAAATTTCTCATATTTTTCTTATTCTAATTCTCTCTCCATATTAAATAAGTATAATTAATTATGTGCTGAAAATATTTTGAATTGAAAAACTAAAAAGACACTCTCTCACCTACATTGAAAATCTCTCATGCACTTAATTTGTTTCATTAATTTTTTATTCTTACCACATTGGAAACTCTTTTGTTCTCCTATTGATTCTATTTGTATTCATGCACAGATTATTAGAAGTAGTTTATGAGAATTGAATGTGGAGTTTCTCATGAAAAATTGATTATGCCAACTTTTTATGGAAAAGCAACAATATTTATTGATCCTCCTCGTTAGCCTTACCCTTTCCTTTATCTTTAATTATACCCGGCCCCTCGGATTCTTTTCTTAGCTGCCAACATAAATTTTATGCAAGATTAAGCAATTAATTTGATTAACAAGTGTAACAGTTTAAATAAAATAAAAATAACTCGTAGCAATTTAATTTTTGAAGATTTATAAAAAATTAATAATATTAACAACAATTCGAGTAAGTCAACAAAATCTTTGAACAAAATAATGCACATTAAATTCTTGAGTAGGATTAAATTTGGGAATCTCAAATTTAATTAAATATCCACAAGAAAAAAAATATTTATTTTGAGGGTTACTGAGTGTTCGTAAGGACCATGAACTCTTTACACTAGTGTTCAATAGTCACAAAGACTGTGACCCTTTGCTTTGTATTCAACAGTCACAAAGATTGTGAACTCTTATCTGTCAGAGTATCATTAAGTGATTAGCCTAATAATACTTTCATGTTACGCTCAACATTTAATCATGTTGTAATTACACAGCGTGATAATGTTGGTTACCCTATCATAACACAATACCCCTATTTATATGGTTGTTCATACTCATCAATCATAATTCTCAGGATCTATACCAAAGTAATTTGGATTGAATTAACATATCACCGAAGAACCATAAACATTTTAATAAATTGATAGAAACATAACAACTTAGTTTAACTAAATAAATGACAAACTCCTTTTATAAACGATCCAAAAAGCTTTTAAAAAAGTTACAGTTTTAATTAATAATGAGCGAAATTAAAATGCACGGGAGTGAGGGAACTTGCATGTTTGGGGCGTAGTTTCCTCGAATGGGATATTTTCAGTCTTGGGATAGTAACCTACACCACCCATATTTAATTAATTAATAGTTATCGCCAATAGCTCTTTGAAATTCCGTTTTGATATTTTCAGGTACTGTAATTTACCCTTGAGTATATTTTTATACCATTAAAATTTTATCATAGTAATTATTTATTACTCACAGCCTCATATGTCCTTTTTTGACTCATTTTAGTCGGCAAAATATATTACTTATTTCTCGGCTTTTCTTAAATTAATTTTTCATACATTTTTACATTTTAGTTTATCCATTAACCTAGTCTAACTATTTTTTATTTTTCCTCTTTCTGGCCCCACCTAGATAATTATATATTAATTAGTTTATGATTTTTCCAAATTTTTTCCAGCTTTGTTACTATTTATTTTAAGATCTTTTTTTCTCAAATTTGTGAAATTCTTTAAAATTCAAAATAAAGTCCAAAAATTATGAATTTTGGAAAATATCTTTATCACACATTATTACCCAAAAGTTCATCTTAATCTAAATTACGGAACCCATGTTATGACTGTTTTAATGTTTAAAACTCTGATTTTATTTTGGTCATAACTCTTTCATTACAAGTCCGTTTATGTTCATTCTTAGGCTAAAATACACTTTATAATTTTAAATTTCATTTCCTATAAGTCCGGATTTTATGTCCTTGGCCATCAGTCCAAAACTATCTTTCCTAAAATTAGGCCAGGAAGTTGTCTAGTCTGCCTTGTTTTACTAGAAAAATTCATCAAAAATAATTAACAAAGAATTTTAACCTTAAATCAGTACAGGACTTTATTTAACTTATAGATCTATCTTCTTCAACAAACTCTAGTCAAAAATTCAAAACACACAAAAATTATTGTTCGTTACAAAATCAACCTTTCCTTTAGGGTTTTTACCCTATATGCTAATTTTTTTTACAACTTTGTTTAATTTTTCTCTTTTCTTGTTTCTTGCAAGATTTTTGATTTCTTTTTTCATAGTTCATGTTATCATAATCCAACATGTTATTAACTACCACTAGCATGAACAAATTCATCTACACACATAGTTACTTCATATTATAAACGCCATTTTAGGGTTTTCCTTACCTAGTTTGTATTTCTTTCTTGTTTTTAATTCTTTGTTCTTTTAATTTTTCCTCCATGATCCATGATATTACAACATATATGTTTTCAATATGATTTCAAGAATACGTATAACCTATTTACTTTCATCAAAGAAAGATTTTTAAGCTTTAAAAGGTTAGTGTTTATATCTAGTTGTGTGTGTAGTAGCTCCTCATTGCTTGGATCTTCTTGCTTCTCCTTGTTTGTTGCTGATTTTTGTCACTTTTTCTCCCTCTCTCTCAGCCGAATGCATTTCTCTCTACTTTACTAAACTTTTGTTTTGTGTTTGGTAAAAATGAGGAAAAAAAATAAAGTGGTTTGGTATATATACTGTGGACAAAAAAATTGTACTTTGGTAGGGTTAAGGTTTCATGTTGGCTGAGAAGAATAAAAATTCACAAAGAGTATGAAATTGATTGATGAATTAAAGAGGGGAGAAGAATAGGTGAACAATTACTCCAATGACACATGGCAGAATTCTTAGGATCCGATGGCCTTCTTAGGGTATCAAGGATCTAGAGAGTCTTTTTGTGTGTCTAGGGTTGAAAGAGAATCTCCAAGTCTTCTATTTTTCCAAAAAAGTCCATTCTTCATAGAATGGAAGGAATATTTATAGAGTTTCCTAGAAAGTGGTCACATGCCAGACACTTGACCTCATGAAAATTCCATAAATACCCTTTGTGTCATCATAATAATACCCAGATCGTCCTGTCCTTTAAGCCACCAATCCAATCCCTCAATCAATTTCCAAGATGAGTTGCCTCCATAAGCCTTCTGCCTTAGGACTCATGGAGGCTCATCCTCGGTTTCATTATTCAAAGCTTTTGTTGTTGAAACCATTATTTCATGCTCTTCCTTCTTTATTTGAGAATCTCGTCGTCGAAAAACCTTGGAAGAACTCAGCACATGACATGGGAGGTCGCGCCTTAGGGAGCCGAACCCCACATTTGAGTTTTCTTTGGTTCATTTCGTTCGTTTCGGCCTTTCTTGGTAGGTTTTCATATTTTTCTCATGATTTTTGGTTCAGTGATAAGCTCTTTCATGGAAGTTCTAAAGTTAACTATTTCTTGGAGTTTAACAAGACCTTAGTTTCTTTTTGTAGTCCGGGCTCATTGTTCTGTCATTGCGTCGATCAAAACCCGTATGACACATAAATCGAGAAAAAAAAGTAGTGCGTGCCTTAGGGGGGCAGAACTCTAGTGGGACTGAACTCTAGGGTGTCTAGGAGGTGCTTTGGCTTCTTTTGTTTATTTTTTGTTCATTTTTCTTTTTTTATTCCATTCATTCAAATCAAGTCCAGTCGGGGAAGAGATTGACTGATCTTTTACGTGAGGTGATCGAACCCTAAGGGGCCAAAACTCAAGGATTTTTTCCTTTTTGCTCATTTAATGATTCGTTCATTAAATGCGGTCTTATTTATTTATTTATGTCTTTTTATTTAATTCATTTAGGTCATATATATATATATATATATATATGAACCCTAACTTGTACTTTGGGCTTACATAGACAAATTAAGATTACTTTCCTTACAAAATATCTCCTCTCCCTTATCTTCTAGGGCAACCGACTTTGCTATAGTGCTGCCCCTCTTTTTTTTTTCTAGCATAATTGAGAAAGTTGGAAGAAATAGATCTTGACTTTTTGACTCTTTGTCCCACATGTAATTTATATATGTATGTATCCTTGTATTAATTGCATACATGTATTAATTATAATTATACTTGTATTATTTATATACATGTATACTTGGGTTAGTTGTATACATATTAGTTTACTTGAATTAATTATATGTATGTATACTTGCACTTTATTTGGTATGGTTAATAATTTTTAAAGAGTTACAATATTTTCTAGTAACTTTCCCTTTTATTAACTTACTCAAATAATATATGTATTTATAAATATTTTACATATATTTTCAATATAATCAAGAATTAAAATTTACACTTTAATAATAATTGCATTTAAATTTACAAAATGTATTACAAAGGTTTTCGGAATATGACACAAAACCCAGCTACTATAAGAAAATCATCTTCTCCATCGTGACACCCCCAAATCCGTGTATTCGCTACAACGGACTTGGTGAATCACATTCATTCACATACAAGATAACTAGCTATTAATATTATTAGAGAATATAACTATAATTAGTTAATTCTAGATAATTGTATTTTTATCTTATTGATACATTAGGATTAGGGAATAGGGTTTGAATTATGAGATAACTATTCAAGTATTTATATTACTTAAGAATAAGGCTGTAAACGAGCCAAACAGTTCCGGCTCAATTCGAAAAAATACGAGCGAGACTTGGATGAGTTAATAATATGATCCAAATCTAAGCATAAAAAATAGTTCGAATAAAAATATGAGTAGAATCTGAGCGAGGCTATACTCGACTTGTTTAAGATTCAAACTACTCGAATTCTCAATTGTGATTCGATACATACTCAATTGATAAAGATTCGATTAGATATTCGATACATTCTCTTATAATATACACAAAATTAAATCAAATTAGGTTAATTAATTAAGCAGTATTACTTTGTTTTATTTTTATTTTTTAATTGTGATTTTCTCATTTCTAATTAAGTAAAATAACAAATTAAATTTATAATCGTATTTATTATAAAGCTAGTTATTATGTGGAGACTCGAATTGAGCTTGGATTTGAAGATTGCGAGTAGTTTGAATATAATTCGATCCGAGCCGGGTTCGTATTGAATTCGAGTAATAAATATTCGAGTCGAGTCTGAGTAGAATTTTTTAAATACAATTTAAATTCGAGTATGAATTAATATTTTGAGTCAAATTCGAATAGCTCTCTATTTGCTTGGATTCGACTCGTTTACACCCTTACTTGAGAACTATCCAAACTCATTTATATATATTAAGATTATGTACTCTTATTTTATGGATAATAAAATATCAACAATATCAGTCTTATTATGATATTATAGATGTGTAGGCCCAACGACCCACATGCTTCATGTTTGGAGGTTACTCCCCTCATTGTCAATTAATTTTGAGTTTTATTATGGTATGAAAGCCACTAAAGCTAACAGCCCTTTGATCCTTTTTTCCCCGCTACACATGACCTGTGCAAGCCACATCCTAACAACACTATTTTACAATCTTGGCACAATTACACACCTAACACCTACCAATTATCCATGCCCCAATTCTAATTACAAATTCTCAAAGCGGCACTCGGCATTTTTTTCTACAGCAAAAAAATCACTGAATTTAGGGGTGAAAACGAGTCGAATCTCAACGAACACTCTAATGCTCATATTTGGCTCAACTCGAAAAAATTGAACTCGAATTCCATAAAGAATTTCTAATTTTACGTCAGATTCGACTCGGATCATTTCTTGGACCTACTCGGCTCGTAAGTACTCAACTCGTTTACAAAACGAGTTACTCACGAGCCTTCAAATCGAGTTTCGAATATGAACCATTTCGTTTAATACTGAACCACTATATACTAAATTGATTATTGAACTAATATTTATATATAAGTCTAATTTTATTTATGTAAAAAAATTACAAAGAATGTAATACGAATTGACAATCAATTAATTCACTGATTTATTCAAGTACAAACTTACACAATTTAATACTACACTTTATAAATTATAAAGATTGATACAAATATTACATATTTAGCTTATTAGTATGAATCATACCAGTATTCAAATATGATCCATCGAGCAGATATCGAGTATGGTTCGAGAAAAAATAAAATACTCGAACCCTAATCTGAGCGAATATTGATATACTCGAATTCAACTCGTGTATCATTAAATAGAAAACGAATATGAATCATATTCGACTCTAATCAACTTCGAATTCGAGTTTTGGATCATATTTTCGAACTGATCTCGAGTCGAGTATCGAGCTACTCTGCTTGGCTAACACCCCTAATTGAATTTGTACAACGTCGCTTAATTACTCGTCAATCTTACGAAATTTCAACTGCTAATCCTTCTATTGCGCTGCTATTTACACAACCTTTTGTCCTGTCATCAATAATACAACTTGTCATCCTTGTGGATTTTTTCACAAACAAATCCTATCTCCATGGCTTATCAAATATACGGTCCATTTCAATTTTGACGACGACTCTTTGATCCGTGAAAATGATGATTGCAAATTCCTAGATGAAGCGACATCATGGTATATGAATGATCTCTTTGATAAAATATTTTTTTTTACAAGAAATTTCTACTCAGTCTGTCAAAAGTTACCTTGTAGAAGCGATATCACTTCTTTATGCGCTTGAAAGCAGAAGAGGTTCTTTGAGTGAATTGAAGTTTACCAATTTTTTAGTTTAAGGCCTTGATGATACTTTTTTCAAAAGAGTTTATGTTTATTATTATTTGACGAATCCTTCCTTTAATGACTTGTCCACACTTCTATTTGGTCATGAAAAACTATTACAAAAATTCATTTCTACTGATACTTTCTAAAATTGAGCCTATTATTGTTGACCCTAATGGTTTTCATTTTCCCGTGGTCACACATCCTGAGAATACGACAAGTTCGATTGGTTCTTCTTCATTGTTGACTGATAATCTTATATTAGCAGTTCCCACAAGTTGTACTAACATCAAATCCGAGTTATTATACTCATTTTTCCATGTAATTAATGGTTATTCACATTCTCACTTGAATGTCTTTAAGGATTCATTTTTGGTTTCTTTGCCGTCTCCACTTTCGCTCAAAGATGGAAAAATTGTATCTTTGGATACATACCACATTTGATTTCTTAATGGATTTAAGGTGCTTTGCAAAGAAGTTTATGGAGGTCTAGTGCAGAAAAGGCAAGGTTCCTTTTTGTTGCCAATGTAATAACCAAATTAAGTTCACCTATTCTTTATGTTTTACTACTGTCGACCATGTTATATTCTCGTTACCTCTCTCATAGAAATTTTTCGTGTTCTTTATGCTTCAAGGCATTATTTTTTCACTTGTTTTACAGTCGCATTACTATTTTTCGAAGTTCAAGCTCAAGCTCCGCTTACTTCCGTTTTTCTTGAGGAGCCGTATTAAAGAATATAATTTTAATTTGTTAATTGTAGATAATTGTAATTTTAGATTATTGTTACATTAAGATTAGGATAGAGTAGACTTTAAATTATGAGATGATTATTTAAGTATTTGTATTACTTAAATTATGATGTACTTTTATTTTACGGATAATAAAATATCAACATTTATTAGACTTGTTAAATATAAGCTAGGTTGCACAAATACAATTATTATTTATTATTTATTTACCCATACATGCTTAGGTTTTACTTGCACAACAAGAACTAGTACATTAGTTCCAAAATAGTACATCGTTAATTATTTATTTAACTAATACAATAATATTTATTGATCTTCCTTGTTTGCCTTGCCCATTCTCTTATTCTTTATCCTCGACCCCTCGAGTTCCGTTCCTCTATCTTAGCTATAAACATAAAGCTTATGCAAGAGAAAACAACAATCTGCTTAGTAAGTATAGTAGTTAAAAATAAAATAAAAATAACTGGAAATGAATAAATATTCAAAGATTTAGAAATAATTAATATTATGATACAAATGAAAATCTATTTACAGGATAAGGAACATCAAATTTTCGAATAAGATTAAATTTTGGAATCTCAAAGCTTGTTATATAGGAAATATTTTGAAGGTCACTGAGTTGTTGTAGGGACCATGAACTCTTTACACAAAGTTCAACAGTCACAAAGAATGCGAACTCTTTCCCCAGAATATCATTAGGTGATCAGCCTAATAATACCCTATGTTATGCATAACATCTGACTCACGCTATGTTTTTACAGCGTATGTCAGTTTATAACATAATATCACTTATTTCTAGGGTTGTTCAGACTCAATCATAACATAAATATCCGCACCAAAATAATTTAGATTGGATAACGTATCTCCAACGAATCATAAACAATTTAATAAATTAATAGAAACATAAAAACAGAGTTTAGCCGAACAAATGGCATAAACTCTTTTTATAGACGGTCCAAGAAGTATTACGGAAAAAATTATAGTTCAATAATGAACGAATTTCAAATGCACAGAAGTGCGGAAAATTACTTGTTTTGGGCGCACTTTAGGATATTTTTCGTCTCCAAACGGTAACCTACACCATCCATAATAATTTATTTAATTAATTCATCTAATATTTATTAATAGTTTCCGTAGGTAAATACTTATAATTTTCATTTCGATAGTTTCAGGTACCGTAAATTTATCGTCTAGTATATTCTTACACCATTAAAATCTCATTACAGTTTTTATTTATCACTCACGTAGCCTCATACGTTTCTTATAACAGATTTTAGCTCGTAAAATATATTACCTATTTTCCGACTATTCTTTAATTAACTTTTCATAACTTATTATACTTTATTTTATCCATTCAACCATTTTATTATTTTTCCTCCTAGCCCTACCTAAGTAATTATATTTTAGATCATTTCTAATTTTTCTCAGTATTTATTAATGTTTATTTTAAACACGTTTCTATCCAAATTTAGTAAAATTCTATAATATTAGAAATTAAGCCCCAAAATTATGAATTTTGGATAGGATCTTCCTTGCACCAAAATATACTTTTAACCAAAATTTCATCTCCAACTAAGTTGTAAAACTTAAGTTATGATTGTTTTAATTTTAAAAACCCTAATTTTATTTTGGTCATAACTCCTTCATTACAAGTCTTTTTATGTTTGTTCTTAGGCCAAAATACACCTTATACTTTCAGGTTTCATACCTCAAAAGCCTTGATTTTATTTCCTTTTTAACTGTCCAGAACTTCATTTTTAAAAATTAGGTCAGGAATTTACTTAGTCTGTCTTGTTTTACTAGAAAATTCATCAAAAATAATTTACAAGGAATTTAGAGTCAAATCAGTGCAGGATTTTAGTTAACTTGTAGATCTACCCATCCCAACAAACTTTATGGAAAAATTCAAAATACACTAAAAAATTTAATTGTTACAAAGCATAATCTGTTTTAGGGTTTTTACCATTATTGCTGAAATATTCAACAACTTTGTTTATTTTTTTTCTTTTCTTGTAGATCTTTGACTTCTTTTGTCATAGTTCATCATGTTATGGCATTCTAACATGTTATTATCTACTCTGAACATGAACAAATTCATATACATATTTACTCCATAAACTATTTATAGGAATTAACTAGTTTAGGGTTTTCCTTAACTAGCTAGTTTATGTTTCTTTCTTGTTTTTCTTTGTTTTTTCAACTTTTCCTTCATGATCCATGGTATTACAACATCTATATTTTCAACATAAACTTAAGTATACTTAAAGCCTAACTATCTCCATCAAAGAAAAAAATTTAAGTTTTAAAAAGGTTAGGGTTTGTACCTTGTTGTCATGTGTTTGCTTCTCTTAGCTTTGATATTCTCTTTCCTTCCTTTTTATTGGTGTTTCTAGCTCACTCTTTTCTCTCCTTCCTTGTAGCCAAATCTCTCTCTCTCTCAGCTTTTTTTTTGTTTGTGTTGGTAAACGAAGAAAAATGGAAGAGAGTTTGGTATTTATAGGCCAAAGTTTTGCCAGTTTATAAGTTGGTCCCTAAAATCTTTTCTTTCCTAGTTAAGCCACTCAACTTATTTTTATTCCAATCTTGCCCCACCATTAGGTATGTTAATCGTGTTTTACATGAGTTAATTGTCTTCTTTAGCTAATTAAGCATTGTTAGGTTAATTAGATCCAACTTGGTTAAAGTTTTGGATAACTTTGTTAGATTATTTCTAATTTGTAAAATTTGAAAGGAATTTCAAAGTCAACTTAATTAGTGTGTTTTATTGTCAAATTAAACATAATATTTTTTGAGTTACAAAATTGATTTCCTTCTAATTACAAAATCAATGAGATGGATTTCTAGCCATTACACCTTTAATCTTGTAGCCGTTACAAAATCTTTTTGGTTCATATCGTATGATATATATATATATAGTTAGACTTCTATTCTTAGTAAGAGAGTTAAATTAGCATGCATGTTTTTCAACTTCATATAAAATATTACTCTACATTCTAATATTTTTTCTTCAATCATTTTTTCTAAAACTCAAGAAAAAGCAATGTGTTGTTCATGTCACCTTCTCTATTTAAGTGCACATTAAAGAAGACAGAATTATTGAATCTTAGAGGGTATCCTCTGTGACCTTTTGCACCGATGATATACAATATCGAAAGGACGAAAATTATCCTTAAGGACAGTACTTTAAGTATACCTCAATTCAATCTTGATTATATCTTCTTCATTTTCTTTTAATTTTCATAGCAATTTTCAATTAGTTTACTACAAACTTCTCCTCCAAAAATAGATTGGAAGGCCTCCCCTCTCTTTTCCATTATAGCCGAAATAATTTGACAATTGACCATTTGACTAACTTGCCTCCTTGCTTTATACATATACATATAATCTGTGTGTGTGTGTGTGTGAATGACAGACATGTATGTATCCTTGTAATCTACTTGTATTATTTGTAATTTAATTTTAAAATGTTGCATTTAATATATAGTTACTTGTGTTGCATTTAATATATAGTTACTTGTTCAAGGGATTTATGTATTTATATACATTCTACACATATTTTACAATATTCAAAAAATTATAATTTAGACTTTAATAATAATAATAATTATATTTATAATTACAAAAATTTATTACAAGAGTTTTGGAATATTACAACCATCTTCAATTCCAACTTCTACATCACAACTTATATCACCATCTGCATTTCAATTCCAAAAGTTTTAAATCCAAAATCACCACTACCTCATCACAACTTCTCATCAAACACTGCAACACCTCTCCATCCCAAAATTCCACCACCACACAAACAACCATAAACCTTCATCTCACCACCACCGCCATTAAAACCACCATAAAAACAACTACATTAAAGCTTCAACCGACCAACATGGTCACAAAAATACCAACCCATCCCCATCACCATCAAAGAAAACATCATAACCCATTCCCATCCCTATCAAAGAAAACTAGAAAAAGTATTATTATTGATTTTATTGTTTATTTGACTTAATTATTATAATTAATTATTTTATCTAGATTAATTAGTAGGTTGATTATTTTATTTGTGTTAATTAGTTGAGTTAATTAAATTATTTGGTTAGTTAGGAATTAATTTTGTATGTATTTATACACCTTTTTTTTTTTAAATTCATTATTAGTTGCGTATTTGTACTAATTTTAAAAGTCAACTATGGTCAATGCCTATTTATACCCACGAGGGGACACGTGGCTACTTTCCGACGATATAATTGGCCGAAATTCTAACTAAAGTCCATCGTGGTAACTTAAGAGTACTCAGGTAGTGAGATGAGAGTTTTTGAACCTGAGAGTACCAATTGCAAAAGGATTCATACTTCGAAGTTTCATACGCAATTAACCCAATTCAAATGAGAGATTATTAACAAAATTTTATGTAATTTCGTAATCTGCCTCCAAAAAAAACACCTACCGAGTATTTTTCACTACCTACACCCTAAAAGAGTTGAGTATAAGAAACAAATAAAACAATCTACTAGAAAATGGGCGAGCTTGATCTAATAATACATCCTAGAACTTGAAAAGAGCTTTACTAATTGTTAACTCCTTCTCCCCAATCAAAAGTTACGTCTGTCTGAAGTTGGACTGCATACATTGGTGATCGATTCCCGGGCCTTGATTTGCACATCCTCACACTGCCTGAAAGTTCTCACGTACTCTATAATTTTGAATCATCAGGTAGGAACAGATATCCAAGAATTCAAGTGTTCTTGGCTGCTTGTTAAAGCACTGGAACGTTGCAATGAAGAACAGAAGAGATTGTTACATGTAAGAGGGTCTCTTTCAGAATTTATTTTTCTTGAATTCAAGTGTTCTTGGCTGTAATTTTAATTCCACCCCCCCTCCCCCCCTCCCCTCTAACTGTAGGAACACTATGGGAAGGAAGATCCTGCAGATGTTGCAACCGTAAAAGCACTCTATGTTGAACTTGATATTAAGGTTTGTTTTCCCCATGAAAAAATGATAATTGCTGTACTTTAATTAGAGGATCATTCATTAAAATTTGAGCAAACAAACCTCAACATGCCTAAAAAAGTCCATGACTATGTAATTAGTTCCCTTGTTTCGTATTAATTATATAAATTATATGGTTTTCCATTAGTTTTATGTTCCTTTCTGAATTGTAGTTTGTATCACAATGTGGTAGGGGGCATTCGCAGAATTTGAAACCAGGATCCACAAGGAATTGGAAATCTCTATCGATGCTCATCCAAACAAACGAGTGCAGGCCATACTGAAATCCTTCTTGGCTAAAATATATAAGAGACAGAAATAATTGTTGATTTATAATTTTAATGATGACAATATTATTAGGTTTATATTTAAGATAATGGACTTATGTTTTTTAATTGTTTGGGCTGGTTAAAATATGTTTAATATATTGATGTATTAGGCCAATTTGGAATTATGGTTCATTGGATACTTCCTATTGAATCTAGGATTGCTGAAAAGATTTCTTTTATAATAACGTGTAATATAGTTTGAAAAGAAGTCTTATAAACTGTTTTGCCATGCTGACTAGTTATTGGAATAAAATCAATCTTTAGTTTGACTAGGATATTATATCTTTGATATCTAATATCGGTTGGTTTCTTTATTTTAAATATGTGATATTCCATCTCAGATATGGGATTTTCATGCTAAGCAATTTTATATCTGTTAGTCCTTAATCCAAGCTTCTGAATTCATGACTCTGTCCAACGGGTATGAGGCTTTTATGCTAACAATTATATAGTCGTTGCTTATCTTGTTCTTTCTCTCTCTCTCTCTCTCTCTCTCTCTCTCTATATATATATATATATATATATATATATATATATATATATATATATATATATATATATTACTTCTATTCGGTTGAACAGGACACTCAAGGGAAATATATCAGTGAAGAAAAATTAAAAACAAAGATCACTCTTACTTGTTATGTACTTCTATCAAGAGCTATCTTTGTTTTTTCTTTCCAACAAGTCTGTGTTATACTGTTAGTCCTTCATTAACTGGAAAATCACAACTTTGTGTATTCAATATACTTTGTAACAAATTCTAAGTTCAAGAACTGTTGTTAGGCTTATACAATTCAGTAGTGGATAGGTTTGTTCAAGGCAAGCTTTTAAGGCTGCAAAGGTGCAAAAGGGGGCAGATGTGTTCATCACAGTGAAAAGCTTCATTTGAACATAAAGTTTTTTTATTATATTTATTTGAGTTAAAAAATTAATAAAAAGATTCTCCAATACCGGTTGGTATTGGACATGGATTATGTTACTAGACTAGAGGATAGGGGCTGAACCACATAAAAAATCCTTGTTTGTGGTTTGTTATTTCTTGTGGTTTGATCATTTAATTCTCACGTTGCATCTAAACTCATTCACATAACATTTTACTGCTGGTAGGAAAAGTATACTAATCTAAACACTATTTGTCATTGCCTTATTCTGTCTTGCATTATAAGAAAAGTAAAATTTATTCTAAAGCACACTGTAAAACACTAATTCTAAAAATGCGAACTCTAAAAATTTTTAACTGTCACACAGACTGAAAACAAACAATCTATTAGAAGAGACAAGTACAGAATGATGTATACTATCTTCTATGATTTAAGGGTCCATCATTAATATTTTATCCCTGTAATACCAATAAATAATTATGCAAATTCATATTTTATCTTTGCACTACGGGCTAAAGATATTCATTTGTATCACCAAAGATCATGATCATGCCAAATAACAGTACATCTTTGCATTACAGGCCAAAGAGAACTTTCACCATAAGCCTTTGCCTGTAATATTAAAGATCATGATTATACCAATACTCTATTCTCGATCATAATAATACAAATCAACAGTTCATCTTTGCACTACGGGCCAAAGATAATTTTCTACCACAAATTTAAACATGAGGATGATGATAATGATATATAGGATGAATACAAGTGAGATCAAGGATAAATATTAGAGATTTGTAATTTAATTTATCCAGAGTTCAAGAATGTCTAAATTGTCAATATGATAACCAATTGTGGAGTAAAATCAAAGAATGATATTTAAGATTCATATTTCAAAGATGATTTGGACAAAAAAAAAATAACTAAATTTCATTGTGAATAGTACTCCGACATAAATAGTACCCCGGATGAATAATACTTCGGCATGAATAGTACCCCAGATGAATATATAGTTTTTCGACATGAATAGTACCACAGATGAATATTACCCCAAAATGAAAAGATTAAAATTTAATAAGAAAGTTCAAACCAATATTCCACTGAAATGATATTAATTAGATGAAGCGCAAACCTCAAGGAATTTCTAATTATTTCAAGAATTATAGAAACAATACTTACCATAGTAAGTTTAAATTTAGGAATATGAAATGAAATATTATCACTTAAATAATATGGAGTATGAAAAAACCAGATCTGACTGGTATAACGGATATTATCCTGAGAAAATCTTGCACTTTAAGCTACACTCAAAGTATTCTTATACTCAAAAGAAATACTCACAATATTTTAGTAGAAATACTTGTGTTTTTTGGTGTATCTAGGATGAAGGGGTAACCTCCCTTTTATAGTGCAACACGGAGGAAAAAAAATAAGCAAACCTACTTAATTTCCTACCCAACTTTCTGCTAACTTTCCTACCTAATTCTCCTTTCTAATGGGTGAGGGCCCAATAATTTGAAAGACATGAATTTGCAGGAGAAATGTTGCCACCCACCAATTTGGAAAAAGGAAAAAAAATGCAGCAGAATTATTCCACCCACCCATTTGAAAAAAAAAAGTGCACGGGAAGTTTTGAAAAACTTAACAATCTGACAAAGTTAATATAATATTATATTAAAACATTATCATAAAACTATAATATTATATTATTATAATATAATATTAATTTCGGAAAAGATAATTGTGATTCTCATATGTTAAACTTTTAACAAATATCTCATTCTAAATCCCTCCATTTGCAACCAAAAATTGGACAAATATCCACCACACCATAATTATCAATATTTTTTATTCTTCAATAATTATTCACAATTAATATTTTAGATTCACAATATTGACAACCAGATCGTTCTCAGGAAAGAAGAGACTTTCTGATAAGGATTTCTCCTTACTGGCGCGCAATTAAATAAACTAATTCCTCTTTTCTCGACAAAACTTTCTAGATATTGTGAGTAATGCTATCTAATAATTATATCATATCAAATAATATGAGCAACTGTGTCATGCTAATTATTGATTTAATAATATAAAATATTGTGCAGATGTTACTGTAATAATTATTGAATCAATAATTTGAGATATTATGCATCAACTACTATGACAATTATTGAATAAAATTTTGAGTGATTTCTTACGTAAGAATAAATAATCAGAGATATTGTGCAATACCGTGTGTTACTGTTTAATACCGCATACTACTGTCGAATAAAGCGTAGTATTGTACTTTTATCACCGAGTATTTTAACAGTTAGCAGCAAAATTTATACCTTTAATTTGTAAAAACTAATTTTTATCGCTTTCTATATCCGACAATTATTCTGTTATGGGGTCCACCAATGATTGGTTAGTTCAGCGTCGTCGTACTTTACCGAATATAATATTCCCGTCATAAAGAATATTCCATGACAGAATGAATATTCCCTAACAAAACGAATATTTTTCAACAACGGTTTACTTTGTATAATTTGCACATATCACCCACAACTATAATATTTATTAAATCAACACCTTACTATTTAGAATAATATATAAAGAAAATTAAATCCCAATCATAAAAAGTTGAGATCTTACACATTATATCCTGGAAATGATAGGCACACCAGACTATCTGCAGTGACTAATTTCTTACACTTTAAGAATGAGAATAACTGTAGTGAGAGAGGTTTTAATGATTTGCTTGCTCTTATCGGCAATCTTTTACCCAAGGATCATACCTTAACTGCAAATTATTACGAAGTAAAGAAGATGGTTAATGGGTTGAATATAAGGTATCAGAAGATCGATGTTTTTGAGCAAGATTGCATGTGGTGGTTGGTGACTTCATTGACATACCTGATGATGAGGAAGACGAGGAAAATGTGGTTGTCAATAACTATATCGTCTTACACGAAGACGACAAGTACGTAAATGATACGGAGTTAGAGGAGCTAGAATCAGAGGACGAAGTTGAGCTTGATTCTGATGGATTTAATGACGTACGTAGTCTTAACGTAAATAATATACTAATATGAATAGTTATTTAATTTAGATAAATTAAATATAACTTAATTACTTAGTATGTTGGTTATTTCAATAGTACGCTGGTATATGGCTAGACATAGCGGTGGAGGTCGTTGTGGGGGTGGTCGTTCAAGATCTGATGATGGAACCCACTACGAGGGATCGTCATCAGCTAGTAAGTTTCCAAACTTAAATAATTATCATTATTTTTATTAAATTATTTATATCATATATGAAAATAGTATAATTACATAATGTCACTTATACAGATAGTGTTCGTCGACGCCAGCGGGGCATTAACCTCGGATTATTTGGCTGGCGGGCGACACAGCCAGAAGTTGTCCGGGTAGATGTCGACTCGACGCAGTAAGTATGTACCGCCTCCAAAATAGATATACATCACCCATTCTGAGTCGCCAAATACATGGTACAGAATACAAATACAAACTTAATTATACAACTTTTGTGTAACATAAGCTGAGAGTTTTAACACGAATATTATCTCCTAGACAATATTCAAACTCAAATGAAGTCCTGATCATTACAATTATTATTACATTATTTCACAGAATAGTGAGGACTACTAAAGTAACCATCTGGGCCGTCACTCCATTCCCCGACTAGTCCCAGCTGTATTCTCATTTTCTGAAGAGAACAATGAAAGTAAAGGGTAAGCTCAACTAGCCTAGTAAAGAATATTATGACTAAGATAATGCATAATAAATTATCATTAGCCTTCAACAATGTTAAACTGATAGAATACAATAGACAATAAGTTTAACTGCAGCGGAATAAATAATCCATTAGAAGAGTCAAGTAGAGCATGATATCTACTATTTTCTATGATTTAAAAGTTTATCATAAATTTTATCGCTGAGAATCAACTCAATAAATAATCCACATCACTGAATTATCCATGCACTACGGGCCAAGGATATTATTTATTATCACATCCACGAATCATCCCTGCACTATGGGCCAAGAATATTCGTATAATCACCAATGATCATGATTATACCGATACATAGTCATAATCATACCAATCAATAGTCCATCTATGCACTAAGGGCCAAAGATGACTTTCATCACAATATAAGCATGAGGATGATGACAATGATATAAGAATTCAATTAAATGAGAGCAAGGATAAATTTTATAGATTTATAAATCAATTTATCTAGAATTCAATAATGTCCAAATTGTCAACATGATACCGCTTTGTGGAGTAAAATTCAAGAATAATATTGTATCAAAAATGATTTGGACTGAAAAGAAATCAATTTTTTTCATAAATAGTACCCCGGGTGAATAATACTCGAGTGAATAGTACCCTGTGAATAGTACTTCAAGAATAGTACCACATGAATAGTACCCCACCATGAAAAGATCAAAATTTATCAAGAATGTCCAGAAAAATATTTCAGTGAAAAGATACTAGATGAAGCACAAATTTCAAGGATATTTAACTAATTTCACGGAGTATAGAAGCAATACTTATCAAAATAAGTGTAGAATTCGAAATCTGAAACGAAATAATATTACTTACATACTACAGAGTATGGAAGAAAATATTATTTCTTAGGAATATTGAACAAAAATAATATCCCTTACGAATACGAAAAATAATCTCTCTTACGAATAAGAAATTACGAATACGAAAAATAATATCTTTTATGAATATGAAATAAATAATACCCCTTACGAATACGAAAAATAATATCTCTTACGAATAAGAAATATATAAATAATACCCCTTACGAATACGAAAAATAATATCTCTTACGAATGTGAAATAAATAATAACCCTACCTTAGTAGGAGATTGGATACTGCAATAGTGTAGTAACAGAATACTCTTCTTCTTTCTCTTTGATTTTCTCTCTCTATAGTATTCTTTTGTGAGTCATAGTGAATTGGTGAGAATGAAAGAAGAAATAAGCTTCTATTTATAGAAGATTTCTGGCTTAGCCCTTGCAATGTGAAGAGGCAAGTGGCTTGACGACTAATGATGTGAAAAGAAAAATGGTTTGACGCCTGTAATGTGAAACGACAAGTGGTTCGACGCTTGTAATATGAAACGACAAGTGGTTTGATGTCTGTAATGTGACGACAAGTGGTTCGACGCCTGTAAAGTGAAATGACAAGTGGTTTGACGTCTGGTAAAGGCAAGTACTATTGAAGAAAGTGGCTCTTAGATGATGACATATGGGTCACATAGAATAAACCAAACTTACAACAAATGTCTCAGACTTCTTATTTATATCAAAGATTGAATAAATATTTACAACAAATCATTTTATCTTCAATTAACACATTTTTAATCTTTCAACAATTATTCATCATTAATATTATAACTCACAATATTGACAACCAGATTATTCCCAGGAAAGAGGGGGCTTTCCGATAAGGACTTCTCCTTATTGGCGTGCAATTAGGTGACCAAACCCCTTTCCTCGACAGAACTTTCTAGACATCGTTAATAATGCAAATAATAATATGAATAACTTTGTCGTCTCAAATATTGATTTAATAATATAAAATATTGTGATAATAATTGAATCAATAATGTGAGAAACTATGCAGTAATTACTGTTGCAATAATTAAATAAAACTGAGTAACTTCTCACGTAAGTATCAATAATCAAAGATACTATACAATATCGTGTGCTACAATGCAACCACACATATTATTGTACTTTTATCACCAGGTATTTCAACAGTTAACGGTAAAACTTTCGCCCTTATTTTTATAAAAAGATATTTCTATCGTTTTCTAACTCCGATAATAATTCTGTTGTGGGGTCCACCAATGATTGTGCCGTCGTACGAATATTCCCTGATAAAACGAATATTTCCCGACCAAACGAATATTTTATAACAACTTGCTTACTTTGTAAAATTTGTAAATATTACCCACAACTATAACATTATATCAAATCCACACCATAATATTCAAAATGATATTTAGAGAAAATTAATCTTTATTCATAAAAGTTGGGGTCTTACAAAGTATCACGTTTAATATGTCAATTGTAATTAATTAACATGTATATATGTCATCTTCAACCAACCTCCACCGTACGTACCTTTCGGTGCGACCACTAAAGAATTGCTTATACACTAAACAGCTGTTTATATACGTAATTGCATTATTAAAATAACACATTATTTTATTTCTCTCGTATTGTAGTATCTTGGACACCGTTACTAAGGCGACGCTCCACACCATCTGCCCGACACACCTGTCTACTAGCTGTATGCGATTTAGCCAGTTCGCACAGTATGATGCCTCATTTACGGACATTGTGTTGTGCGATTTTCACGTAAGTTGAATTACGTAGCTTAAAGTAAACATTATCATTTAGATTTATACACTTTTCAAAAGAATTTTTATATGTCAATACAACTTTTCTTATAGATTTATTTTAGATTAGCGACCGGTGACAGTGTTATTATTACGCATGTCGCAAAGAACTACGCCGATTGGCTTTACGAGATGAGACAACGGGTCACCAAGCAGCCCGGGACTACGATTAGAAATCACCATCCCCGCATATTCTCTGATCTGGCATGAGATGCTATGTGTCGGCACTGGGATGATGGGTGTTCAAGAAGAAGTTGGAGCAAACAAAGAAAAACTATAGCCAGCTCCGAGCCGTACACACGACTGACTCATAGTCATTTGAGGAGGTGAAGTCGATAAGTATTACATATTTTGTTGTTTAGTTAGTCATTTGTCAGCAACATACTTAATACAATTTTGATTGTCTTAATTATTAGGCCATGTTCGAGAGCTTGGGTCGACGTCCTCCGATGAGCGAGTTTTGGAATAGAGCCCACACCCCTAAAACTCTCGCATGTCTCCCGCAACATTAGCTATACGGGTAAGACTTATTCTAAATTTTAAGCTATTATTAATATTAGGTAGTTAATAAAATGATTTAATTAACTCACGTATACAAATAATATTACATGGCCGATTCCAAACGCTTTGGGACGCTTGTGTAGCTGAGTTGCGGGCTGCTAGGGGGATCTTGAGCCTTTAAATTCCACCAATCCTCTGCCTAAGATTGATTTATCTCGGGATGAGGAGCTGAGACTATTGGTTGCATCTTAGGACCCCCTAAAAGCAGTACTGACAGGTATCGTGTGTTGGGCCTGCCGAGGATACCCGCGTATACCCTACCTGAAGGTAATATATAATATATTTTAATTTATAAAATAAAATAAAATTTATATATACTACATAATAACTTGTTTATTATTGCAGGCTCTAGCCAGCGCGCCAGCGTCCGAAAGCACCAGTTAGACCATCTCATACGGGCGCTGGCTTGGATGATGCTCTATTCTAGAGGGTTATAGCAGCGGTATCAAATAGGTTTCAGATGAATCCGGTTTTTCAACGTCAGCAATTGTTTAGCCGTGCTCGCCTTTACCAGCTAACTCAGGATATTACAGTAGGGGCCACCGTAGAGAGTACGTGATTACCATCATAGTAGTTCGTCGCGTTAAGAGGCGAGATGCTCCGGATGACGGTTACCCTACTATTGGATCGGAGGCTTTTGGTTATCAGCCCGAGCCCCGTCATGTATTCTGCATGTTATTTTATTTTTATTTAGAAATCTTTTTAATTCTCACATATATATAGACTAATGATTTATATTTTTAATCCTATCTACAAGGTGGCGATGGCGAGCGGGCTAGTGATGCAGAGCATGGTGGCGATGGCGAGCATAAGGACGGTGATACTGATTTTCATACACCATAACAACAACATCGTCATCCATCCTCGGCTGATGATCCTCCTACTAGCTAGCTAGCTAGTTTTACGTGCTCATTTGTACATATTTTATTCATTACATATTTTACATTGTAGAACATTTGTACATATTATTTAAAATTTTTGTTTAGTGTACTTCGTATGAGTTTTGTAAATCATATTATATGTACTCATTTTGTCGTTAATGTATTACTTGTAATTGTTGATGAGTTAGTTGATATTTGTACTTGGTAGCTTATTTGGCATTGGCGTATATTTGTAATCATTGCGGTATTAGCCTATATATTGTTAGTAGCTATGTGATGGGATCAAACAGGTTTTTACAGTTATATGTTGAATGTGAAATATAGTACTGTATGTGTTGTTGGGATAAAGCAGGTTACAGATGCACCATTGGGATTTAAAACTCTGGAACTGTACTTTCAAAAACTTATTAACAAATTTTCCCCCCTAATCTCGAAGGAATAAAGTATTTTCGATGGATTTTCCGTCGACTTTATCTACTTTTATTTAAAATAAATTTCTAAAAAAGAAAAAATTTCGACAGAATGGTGTCTTTCCGACGGACTTTTAGTTAGAATTAGCTGTATTTTAAATTTATTTCTTATTTTAAAATGCTTAATACTGACGGAATAGTTTGTCCAAACTAGTACTATTCCGTCGACCTTATGCTATTCCCGACGGAATATTCTATCGATAATAGTCTGTCGACCTTATTCACTCTTGACCGAATTCTCGATGCATTTAATGTCGAGGGCTCTAATTACGACTGAATTGTCGATGGACTATTCCGTCAAAAATAAGGTTAAGCTTGACGAAATAAGGCTATGTCCGACGGAATAGTCCGTCAAAATTAAGCTTTTTTCCTGTAGTGTTCACATACATGATAACTAACTATTAATATAACTTAGGCTACACGATATATTAATTATTTACATTATTTATACGTGAATGTCTAGGTTTTACTTTCACAACATGAACTAATACTTTAGTCTCAAAAAATTACATTAGATTTATTTATTTATTCCTCCTCGCTAACTTTACAATTTCCTTTATCTTTTTCACCCGATCATTCGGGATCCTCAAACTTAGTTGTAAACATGTAAGCAACTAATTTACTTAACAAGTATATTAATTTAAAATGAAATAAAAATGATTGGTAGTAATTTAATATTTAAAGATTTAGAAATAATTAATATTATCAACAATTCAAGAAAATCAACAAAAATCTCCATACAGAATAACGAATATTATATTACTGAATAGGATTAATTTTTTTTTTTGGGATCTCAAATTTAACTACATGTTCATAAGAAAAAAATATTTGTTTTGAGGGTCTCTAAGTGGTCGTAAGGACCATGAACTCTTTATACGAATGTTCAACAATCACAAAGATTGTGAACCTTTACATGACGTTCAAAAATGACAATGACTGCGAACTCTTATCCCTCGGAGTATCATTAGGTGATCAGCTTAATAATACCCCCATGTTACGCATAACATTTAATCATGTTGTATTTATGCAGCGTGATAATGTCGGTTACCTGACTATAACACAATACCACTATTTATAGGGTTTTACGTTCATACTCAGTCATAATCTCCGGATCCTCACCAAAACAATTTTGATTGGATTAACATATATATCACCAAATAATCATAAATAATTCAATAAATTGATAAACATGACAATTGAGTTTAACTGAACAAATGACATAAACTCTTTTTATAGACAGTTCGAGAAGCTTTTCAGAAAAAGTTACAGTTTTAATAATGAGCGAATGAGTGTTATGACCTTTTTAAAAAAATTTTAATCTCAGTCGTCTATGATTACAATGAGTGACCATAAATTAGTGTACCGGAGAATGATCAATAGCTACATTGGCTATGGATCATTTTCAAGCCAAGTCATCCTCAACCATTCATTGCAATCACAAACGGTTAGAATTAGAATATGATTATTACTATCTGTAAGAAGCTCATGCAGATATTAATTAGTATCTGCAGAAATTTTTTACGGATACTTTTTACGTTAAAAAATTCAAAAAAATGTCAAAAAACTCTTTTTCTCTCCTAACCCATTTTTCTCTTTCTTCAATTAAATTTTAAAATTCAATAAATTTTTCATTACAAATTCAAAATTTTTAATTCATATAATCATTAAAAGGCCTCAAAAAGATCTTTAAAATAAGTGACATTGTTGATATGTTCTGATATAGTTAAAATTTCAAAATTTGCTTCAACATAAAAAATAAATAAAAATAAAAAACTCCTTCCGCATGTTCCACAAAAAGAATTTTATTTTTATTCTAAATTAATATGTGAAATCTTAAATTTTAAAATTATTGTGAATTTATTTGATTTTGATTAATACTGTAAACTACTTTAATAGTGCAACTAAGTAAAAAAAAATTTCAAAAAGTAAAATTATGATTGCTCAAATTAATGGTAAAGTCTACAAAATTAAGTGAACAATAAATCTTATCATATAAAAAACCCATTTCATATCATGTTACATGCATATTGATATGGTTAGCGTCTTACGAGCAAGTCATATGACGCTATAACTATACCAATATGTATGTGTGTATGCGAGCGATTTTATGTAATAGTAATATTATTCTTAAGTGAATGCCAAAAGGGAAGGAGTGGCGCGTAGGAAGGATTGTACCCATTAGTTTAGGGATGGAAGAGGTTTTAATTAAAAAATAATAATAAATAAATTAATTCATTCTTTTAAATTTAATAAAATTATGTAGTTTTGTTAAGTGGTCTTAGAAAACTTTATCTAAAATTAGCTTTAGAATAAATATTTTCATAAATATATATATATATATATATATATATATATATATATATTGAAATTAAATCGAGCACTGCCTTGGATCCATCACATGGCCTACATTAATTTATGTTTGAAATTACACGTACATACACATACATATTCGTTTGACTGTATCTTTCCTGTGTGAAAATTTTAGAGCAATTATTTGAAAAAATAAAAAGACAGAAGAGAAAAGTACTTGACGTACTATCATATTATATTTATAGGTAAAGCTATATAAAGATCAAGCAACAATTTATGGTCATCACCGTCCTATTGATTATCAACTACCAATCACGGTAAAAATTTAGGTTTCAACCACTTGATGTCCTAACAATCACTTTCAAATTTAAGAGGGTAACTTAGCCTCAACGGCCTCAATCATAATATATTTATGCTATATTTTTTCTATTCTTCAAAAAAGTGTCTCATTTGTAAAAAACGAAAGCATTACCTTTTAATGAATCAAATCCGTATTAAAAGTCTGACTCAGAATGAAGAGATTAATTGAACTGGAGATCGGATACTCCGCATTGTATAAAAGAGAAAAACAAAAAATAACAAAGCACTTAACAATTGAACACAAGCGTTGCGTTTGGGTTTGATAAGTTGTTTGTGTGAAACAAACAATAATCTTTGCACTATATATACTCCTTCCAATGTATAATAAGAATCTCATCAATTTTATTTTTATTTATTTTTATACTTGTTCAAATGTATTAAATTTTAGTAGGTAAATTTCTTAAAAATCCATGAATTGTATTTTTGGATTTTTAAGCAAACTTTTGAAAATAAGAATCTCCTTCCAAAAGCACGCACACATAACATAACATAACATGTGTACATAATAATCCAACTCTAACGTCACCCACCACTACCTCATTCACGCCACTCCTAACTTCACCCCACCCTCCCACAAAATTCACGTATGTATGAATAAATTCTTTCAACTTTCTTTTTCAGAGGTCCAGAGCGCTAAAAGGTTGGGGGGTGGGGGGGAAGAAGCCTAATATCTGATTTACCGGAAGAAAACAAATTCTCGTCGTCGTATATATATATATAGGGTCAAGATCGGTAAAAATCTTTACTTCTTTGTTAAAATACTGCCTTTTTTTTTTTTTTTGGTTTTTTTTTTAAATAACTAAAAAAAAGTTTAATATTTTATGGAATTGAAATTTTTCATAATACAATGTTTTGGATGTGATTTGGATACGATAACAAAATAGTCTGCATGCGATTCATGCGATCGTACTACTATTTTTTGGTATAGGTATTCAAATCACGCCTAAAACATTATATTATGGAAAAATATCGATTCCATAAAATATTGAATATTTTTTTAGTTTTTTTAAAAAAAAAAAAAAAAAAAGGTCTGCATTTTAACAAAGTAAGGAGTTTCTCACCGATTGAGGTTACTATATATATATATATATATATATATATATATATATATATATATATATATATATATATATATATATATATAGTTTTAGCTTCCAAATGAACCATAAGGAGTTTAATTAAAAAGCGAATAGATATAATGACGGTTTTATCAATTATTTATAGCATAAAAAATTGACTTTCTATGTTATAGCGACGGATAAAACCGTCGTTATAGCCGGTTCATTTTTAGTTTGTTTCCTATGATTCGCTAGAGAAACGGATCATATATATATATATATATATATATATATATATATATATATATATATATATAGTAATGATTCATAATATGTATTTGTTATGGATCAAAAATGAATATACATTATTTTTATCATTAAATAGGAAACAACGGTCGATATTAGAACTAAAATATTCACGTTCTCTATTATTAGTAACAGACGACGAGTTACGTCCGCTACTAATAGTTGCGTACGGCGATACTATTTTAAACGGTATCCACTATTATTAATACCTCGGCCGTTAGTTTTTATATTGGACGCTGATGATATGTTTGTCCATTTTTGATTCATATCAAATACTTGATATGAATCATTTTCCTTATACGTGTGTGTATATATATATATATATATATATATATATATATATATATATATATATATATATCCCTCTCTCATTTCCATGAATCAACTTCATCATTTCTTCTCCTTCTCTTTTCCTCTCTTTATTTTCTTGAAGATTTGTTGTTTGGACAATATCGTTTTTAATTGGAGATGGAGAAACTAATTGAATATTTCAAGTACTTAAAAGTTGCAAATAAGGCAGAAGTAACAAACGATGTGAAGAAGTCTGCATTCTTGGAGGTTTACACAGTCTTGAAATCTGAGCTCCTTCAGGACCCTCTTGTTCAATTCACCAAAGAATCCCAACAATGGGTTGAACGGGTCTGTCTGTCCGATCCTTCCAACTAATTAATTTTCTACTCATGTAATATATATACATACATATATATATATATATACATATATATATATATATATATATTGATTTATTGATAATAATATATAGAAGCTTGCTTTGATTAGATGTTCTCTCATTGAGAAAATTAACTGGAATTCCAGTCCCCGTATATTAGTTAGAAACAGGGACGAAGCTGAGTGGAGGTTACAGGAGCCATGGCCGCCAAGATTTTAAAAAATTTTAAGTACTAAGCCCCATCTACTCGTTTGATTAATATGGACTTCTTTTTAGTGGATTTTCATTGGCTTTCTTTTGCTGAAAAATTTCAGTTATTCTTATTCACAATGAATGAATGGTTAAGTCTGGTTCAACTCATGTGATTTTTATTTGAGCAATCATGCAATTTTTCTGAATTGTGGTGATATAGTGGTCTAATTGTCCAAATTAGCAGACCCTTTTCATCTATACCTTTTATTTCAATTGTTTCCTTTTTTTTGACTCTGAATTATATATATATATATATATATATATATATATATATATATATATATATTGTATGTGGAAAAACAAATTGAAGTTTAAAATTGTTGATATGAGGAGTTATTAATTCGATCTATGTTTATTTATGTGTTATAATATATTTTGTAATGGTGGACGAATATATATTTTTTGACTCCCCTCAAAAATAAATCTTGACTCGGTCCCTGGTTAGAAAAGCAGCTGAGCATCAGGTTCTATTTTATGGCTTCTCCTAGTATGACTAAGATTATTTAACAAAACCACGTGGTTTTAATTTTTGTAATGTCATACAAACTTGTCCTTTTGCATGTACCATTATCTTTCTACCAAGCTAAAGGACAAACACATTCTCAAGTAAAATAAATAAATAAAACATTAAAGTTAATATCTTTAGATTAACTAAAACCTATTACACTAAAACATAATAACAGATATTTTATCCAGAATAGAAAACTTGTATTTATTTAGTACTGTAAGTAATTAATATTATTCATTCTATGAGTTTTAATTAAAAAATTATTTAAAAATAAATAAACAAATAAATAATCAATACTATTATTTGGTGCTATTAACAAAAAAAATACATTTAACAAAAATCCAACTAATTAAGCTCATTTCACAAGTATGTTAATGCAATAAAAGAAGTAAATCAAAATAAAAACTATATGAAGGAAAACAAATCATCAAATCTCTAAAACAACCCAGAAGTAGCTTCACTGAACACGATCTGCAAATAGCACTTCCGTTAAGGTTTTGAGATTAGAGATTATACCTTCTTTAGTTTCCAATTTAATCAAATCTCAATTTCCTCATTTTGTGTTTTTCTTAATTTTTACATATCACAGATGCTGGACTATAACGTGCCTGGAGGTGAGAATCTTAACTGGATATATAGGAATATTTCATAAAGAAATTAAAAGTATTATTGATTAGCATCCATCGGAATCGACTAAATAATATATATATATATATATATCATTTCCAGGGAAGCTTAACCGGGGATTATCTGTTGTTGATAGCTACCTGTTACTCAAAGAGGGGAATGATTCAACTGAAGAAGAATTCTTCCTTGCAACCGCTCTTGGCTGGTGTGTTGAATGGGTACGTAATTAAATCCATTGTTTGAGTAATTTTTAAAGTTATATTTTTGTTCCATATCTACTCCTATATTGTTTAGTTTAGTACTTGTTCTGTTCTCTTTTAATCGTCTTTTTAGAGGAAAAATCTGTACATTGTTATGTCGTTATTCAAACAAGGATCGATTATTTATTTAATTTCTCATATTATTATTTTCAAAAACACTATACACGAATTTATTTGAGTAAAATATAGTGATATCTTTTCTAGAGAAACATAATAACACATACTCTCTAATTTTTTAAGTAATTTTAGTACCCTTTCAAGTTTTTAGGATTGACCAATTATATAAAATTATATTTTTTCAATGATAAAATTATCCTATTTTAACTCAATATATTTAAATTACAATTTTGTTTGTAATTAAGATCATCTCATTCAAATTTGTGGTAACTTGTGTATCAGAAAATAAAAATAAATAAAATTTAATTAATACATATTTTTGGGTAAATGATACAAATATTAAGAATTTTAAAATAAATTATTAATGGAGTGTTGTAATTAGAGTTTTTTTTTTTACAAACCCCTGGAGTAAGAACATGGTAAATTCTCATTAATAAATGAATCAAATTACAAAAACACTAGAGGTCGAGGTGATATCTCATGGTCCCAAATTAAAACTCGAAACTCGAGAGCATATATATTCTAAAAAATAGACAAAATTAAACAAACTTACATAGTTTTTCAACACGAGGAATGAAAAGGAAACCGTTGTAAAAACCCCACACACCCAAATTTAAATAGATCTCTCTTTATCGATTAATGTCAATCAAACCTCATCCACGAAGAGATCATGAAAAAGCTTTGTAGGATGAGAAAGGCTCCATAAATTAAATTGAAAAAAAATCCAAATTAAGAGAAATAAAACTCCATAAAAAGAGAAAATAAGAACAATTAATTAAATGGAAGAATGTAAGAAAAAAACCTGGGGGAGGGTCTCTTTAGTGTAGATCAAAGACCCTCCCTGTGACGCCCCCAAAATAGGTATACATCACCAATTCTGAGTCGCCAAATACATGGTACAGAAAATAACTACAACTTTATTATTACAATTGTCGTGCAAAATACGACAACACATACTGTGAGTTTAAATACAAATATTGTCTTCTAGACAATATCTACACTCAAATAAAGTCCTCATTATAATTATTGATGCACTATTTTACAAAAATAGTGAGAACTGCTAAAACAACTGTCTAGGACCATATATCACTCTATACCCCGACTAGTTCCTGTTATGTTCTCGCTTCCTGAGAAGAAAAATGGAACAAAAAAGAAAAGGGTGAGCTCAACTAGCCCAGTAAAGAATATTATGACTAAGATAATATACAACAAATTATCCTTAGTCTTCAATAGGAAAAAATCTGATAGAATATAATAGACAACAAGTTTTAGATCAACAACTGCAGCGGAAACCACAATTCATTAGAAGAGTTAAGTAGAGAATGAAATCTACTATCATCTATGAATTTAAAAGTCCATCATCAATATTTTATCCATGTAACATCAATCAATATACATCTTGAATCACTACGGGCCAAAGATATTCATTTGTATCACTAGTTGGTCATGTTCATCTCAACACATGTTCATCTTTGCACTACGAGCCAAAGATATTCATCAAGTAATCATACATCTTTGTACCACAGGCCAAAGATATTCATCAAGTATCACCATTAAGGACTGAGGATGATGAAAAACATTGTAGAGAACGAATCCAGTGAGATAAAAGGATAAAGTTTAGAGATTCGTACTTTAGATAACTTAAGTTTAAAAATACTCCATAATAAACCATAATGGAGTAAAATTCAAGAATAAAGATCAAAAACATGGATACAATCAAATATAGTAACCATAATAGACATCTGGGATAAAGAAGAGAAAATTTTATTTTTTGGTGAATAGTGCTGTATACGTGAATAGTGTCGTATACGTGAATAGTAACCCCGACACAAAAAGGTAAGAATTCCACAATTAAACTCATAACAATATTTTGGCATAATGATATTGAAGAAAATAATATCATTTAAAAAGAAAATAACATCCCTTACCTCAAAATAACAGTATTTCTGATCGGAATATTGGATGTAAAGCCGAAGGAAACTTGCAATGAATAGTAACTCTCAAAGTAACTAAATACTCACAAAAATACGCTCGACAATATAGAGAGAGAAAACTTATGTTTCTAGTGTGATTTTCAATTCTAACTTAAGCGCCTATTTATAGAAAATACTAAAACACCATAGGAGACTAAAATAATAAAATATTATTATTATTTTTTTTCCTTCTACGCCATCCTTTTTGAATCAGCCAGCATGCCAATTCTGAATTTTTTTTGCAGCCCACATGTTTTTAACAAAAGTTGGTCTCACCCATAATTTTAATAAAAATATTTAATTTCCGAAACTTCAATAATTCATAATAAATAGCTCTTTTATCAAAAAAATACGAATTTTATGTCCATTCCGTACGAAATCGAATTCTATACAATTTTGTAGGTTTAAGTTTTTCCAAATTCCAAACAGAAAATATCAAAATCCACAAACGGATGATTTTCAATACCTCATAAAATTCATAACAAATCATACGTTAATTTTTAACGGTTCAAAATTTGTGGACATATACTCAACTTAAATATGTATAACATATCAAAAAATCACAACGATCCAACGGTTAGATTAAAATTATATATAACTCACGCAATAGAGCTTTAAGAACACTGATTTGATTTTTAATACCTCCATTCTGACAAAAATACTGATAAAACACCTCAACATTATTTCCTTCAATTATATCCACATAAAATAAATATTTTCTTATCATATAAATCAATAAATAATTATTCATAAATAATATTACAGAATCACAATAATGACAACCAGGCCGTTCCCAGGAAAGAGGGGGCTTTCCGATAAGAATTTCTCCTTACTAACGCGTAATTAGGTGACCGAACCTCTCCTTGACAGAACTTTCTAGACATTATCAATAATGCTATCTAATAATATTAATCAAATAATATGAATTATTGATCTGATAATGGGAAATACTGTGCAGTAACAATTATTGAAATAACAATAATATAAAATATCAACGCAACAATTATTGAATCTATAAAATAAAATATTGAATAGTAATTACTATAACAATTATTGAGTAGTGCCTTCTTACGTAAGAATCAATAATTCAAAAATACTGTGTAATACCGTGTATTCTCTTATGCAACCACGCGTGTATTATCGTATTTTAACCAACCGGTATTCCAACAAAGTGTTAACGGTAACAACTACGCCAATTATTTATAAAAATTCAAACTTGTCGTTTTCTTCATCCGACAAGAGCTATTATTACATTATGGGGCCCTGAAATGGTCAAGTGCCACAAATACGAATATTCTCCTACAACAAGAATATTCCACGACCAAACGAATATTCTCCGACAAAAATGAATATTTTATAACCACTTACTTATTTTGTAAAATTTGCACATTTCACCCATAACCAAAGCATTATATCAAATTAATTCCTTATTATTTCAAGATAATGAATATAAAAAATTTAATTTTATTTATAATAAGTTGGAGTCTTACACTCCCCATATCTAAATTATTAAAAATAAGGAGGCTAGGTTTTTTGTAAGGAGAAAAGAGAAAAGAGAGAAAAATTTAAAAAGAGAAGAGAGACTTATTGTAATTAGAGTTAATTGGGTATATTGATAGTTTAATTTTTGGTGTTTAACAAAAAAAACAATACTTTATTTTTTAGTTACATATATGATTTTCATATGTTAAATTTATCTAGAGTATATGTTAACATTTGGGATGTTTATTATTTTAATTACATTTTTATTGTATAGTTGGTATTATTTTTATGGCAATATTGAATAAAAGAATTTGTAATAAAATTTATTACCACCTTTATCTTGTAAGAATATTTTTAATTTTTTGAGCAACAATAGTTTAGTTTAATATTTTAGAAAATAATTAACATAATTTTTAATACCTTTTCATATGAATAATAAGATCTGCTACAGTAACAAGTTTTGTTATTTTATGCATATTTTAATATTTATGAAAAAACTATTTTTTTTTGTTAATTTGTACTTTTTATGGGTATTAAAATTTTACTTTTTAATTATAAAAATTATGTCCGAATATATATTATCTAATTTTAATATATGAGGAATTTAATTAAGAAAGAATGCATGCTTTTATTTTTTGATATTTATGTTATTTAATGTGTAAGTTCATAACTTAGTTAATCAAATCAAGTTAAATAAAAATAAAAATATACAAATTTATATTTAGTAAGTATATTAAACATTTTAATTTGAAGGGTGTGTTGGGAAACTACTCGAATCTTATTCAGACATGAAGTTGAAATATTCGGGGATTCGAGTTGAGGGAGGAATTGTTGGGTTACTTCTCGAATCTTATTCAGAAAAGGATTGCTAATATGGAAAGGAAGAAATCTTATTTTTAATAGGAGTATTATTTTAGAAAGAAATTAATTTATAGTAGGAATTTTATTTTAGAAGTGTCCTATTTTGAATAGGAAGAGGAGATGTGTGGGGTACTTTATAAATAGAGTATTATATTGAGTTGTTGAAGTGTAGCACAATCAAAAGTCATGTAGCATTCTAAGAGTTGAGAGAGGGTGTGAGTGAGTTTTGTGTTTGTATGAGGGAGGATTTTGCAGCTTTTAGTCTGTGCTAAAAGTTGTGTCACGGTATTGTGAAATCTCAAGTTTTAGGACGTAAAACTTGGGATGATTATTGTAAGCACATTATTTTGATATAGTGGAGATTCGGAGTTTAACTTGTAGTTTTTCCCTTTAAGAATTTTTCACATTAAATCTTGTGGTTTTATTTCTCTTTATTTTATTGTGTGGTTGGCGTTGACTTAATTCCCAACAAGTGGTATCAAAAGCTAGGTTGATTGGATTCACGTCAGAAGAGAATTAGTCGCATTGGTGTGACAAATAAAGATAGTGAAGATTGAAGGAGTTGGTGTTCATCGTGATATTGATGAACAAGAGATTTTTGCAATTATGGAGGATCGTTGTTGCAGTCGCTAGATGATGGAGATGCTTAAAAAGGCAACGGTGATGCTGATGATGTTATTAAAGATGATGATGATATGACAAATGCATGTATTGCAAGTGTTGCGGATGATGCGAATAGTACGAATGGTATATGAATGGTGCAGATGACCCGAATATGCGTATAATGTAGATTTTGCGGATGATACAGATGATGACCTGCGGATGATAGTGGCGACTACGACAATAGTGACAATGATGTAGTTGAAGTGTGCAGATTTGAGTCGAGGGAAGAATTGTTGAGAAACTACTCGAATACTATTCAGATATGAAGTTGAAATATTCGGGGATTCGAGTCGAGGGAGGAATTGTTGGGTTAGTCCTCGAATCCTATTCAGAAAAGGATTGCTAATATGGAAAGAAAGAAATCATATTTTTAATAGGAGTATTATTTTAGAAATAAATCAATTTGTAGCTAGTAGAAATTTTATTTTAGAAGTGTCATATTTTGAATAGGTAGAAGAGATATGTGGGGTACTCTATATATTGAATTGTTGAAGTGTAGTACAATCAAAAGTCATGTAGCATTCTAAGAGTTGAGAGAGGGAGTGAGTGGGTTTTGTGTTTGTATGAGGGAGAGGGTTTTTGCAGCTTTTATATTCCGTGTAAAAGAGTTGTATTGTGGATGAGAGGGTTTTGCAGCTTTTAGTCCACGCAAAAAGTTGTGTCATAGTATTGTAGAACTTCAAATTTTAGGGTGTAAAACTTGGGATGATTATTGTAAGCCTATTATTTTGATATAGTGGAGATTCAGAGTTTAGCCTATAATTTTTTCCTTTGCTTTCCACATTAAATATTGTGTTTTTTATTTTTCTTTATTTTAATTATTGTGTGGTTTGCGTTGACTTAATTCCGAACAAGTTTGTGATCAATCACACTAGAGGTAGTGAATATTATATATTGTTGACTATATGGATACTAACTATTACTTAAAAAACTATAGAGGTGGTAATCAACGTTATTATAATTATGTGCAAGGATGTCATGATCAATGTATTACTTAATTTATTTATCTATTAAATGTTTAATATTTTAATAAGATATATGATCTAGCTTTTGTACAATATATTTTTTAATAAATTTGAAAAGGGCAATATTGAAAGTTTATACCAAGTTTAACCGATTAGACAAAACATAAATTAAATTTCTTAATATGTGTTTATTCTTAAAACAGTCGCTTAAAAATGAAATTCTAATAAACTTTATATTGTATCATTTTATTCAAATATCAAAAGAAATAAGATTGTTTTTGAAACTTTTTTCTTCTTTTTTTAGGCTAAATGTGTTTATTACTTGCATTTTGATCAGGCCCAGGCAGCTGCTCTAATTCTGGATGATATTATGGATAGCTCTCAAATGCGGCGTGGTAGACCTTGTTGGTTCAGAGTGGCAGAGGTTTGCCCGAGAATTAATTAAAGATGACATGAGTTTATAAATATATGCAGTTAATTCTTTCCATTAGTGTATATATATGGGAATTAATGTTCATACATATTAATATTTTTGTAGGTCTCTATGATTGCTGTGAATGATGGGATTGTGCTTCGTAACCATGTCAATAGGATTCTCAAGATTCACTTCAGAAAAAAGCCTTACTTTGTCGATTTGCTGGGATTGTTTACTGAGGTTTTTGATCACCTGCAAGGACCAAACTTGGATATATATATATATATATATATAGTCATGTTTATTTTTATTTTTATTTTCTTTTTGTAGGTAGAATACTTGACCACTGTTGGACAAATGATAGATTTGACAACAACAAGTGAAGGAAAGAAAGATCTATCCAGATTTACACTTGCACAGTGAGTTCATTCTTAATCAAGTTGATGCGCCATGCATGTCATAATAAGAAGACTTAAAAGGAAAAATTATTTGCCCAAAACTGTCATAAATATTATCGTGGTGGCATGATTACTCTATGAACTAAAAATAAAAATAATAGCATATTATAGGAACGTAACTTCATGCCACTTTGTAATTTAAAAATAAAAAATAAAAATGTATCTCAAATTTTGAAATGCGATTTAAATCCTATGCAGTTACAACAGCATTGTTAAGTACAAGACTTCCTACTACTCATTTTACCTACCAGTAAGTACAACAGTACTTAATCTATCAGTAAGTACAACAGTACAATGATATTTTATGTATGATTTTCGTTTTCCTTGACCATTTGCTTATGTAAATATTTCATGTATTCTTCACAGGTTGCATGCGCTTTGCTTATGGTAGGTGAGAATTTGGAACACCACATCAGTCTAAAGGATATTCTGGTTGAAATGGGGACATACTTTCAAGCACAGGTATATAAATAACTCAAAAGTTTCACAATTTGATACCACTTTATATGTTTAGGTGCAGTTCTAAATTTTCAGCCAACTTGAAAATTTTATATTTACAAACAATCAAAATAATGGCACATACACACGTAATCACACATCGGTCTGCGCAATCTAAATACATGTAAAATTGGAAGACATGTTTGACACAAACATCACTAATCCGCAGAACATAACAAAACAAAAATTTAGGGTCGACCCATACGCCTCCCACAACAAAATCACCATATGGCTAATCTCACTGGAGCACAAAACGGAGACATTGTGGACTAATCACACCACCACAGAAGGTGTCATGCCTCAGTGCTAGGAAGACATGCCTGTGGTACCCCTACCTGTAAAAAAAATATCATGTCACAACATATGTAAAACAATACCAAGAAAAATGAGTTATAATATGTACATGTCAAACTAAAACGAATCATCAATACAAAATCTTCAAAATATATTGGCATGTATATTTTTACAAATATCAAAATAAATACTAGACATGTTAACCTAATTCAAAGAGTAAAAATACAAGTTCAATGTATCAACGCCAACATGAAACTATCATATTAATTTCACATGAAACAATTATTTGAAACAATAACCAACTTACAAAATTCATCCCTATGCTTTATGAAATATTTTAAAATTTTACTCTCCTGACTTCGTCAGTCCATATGCGAACATGATAGCTTTTTTATTTTTATTCTTTTTTTATTTTTTCAATTCCATTACCATCACAGGATTAGAATGACATGACAGATTCTATGTAAATACAAGTATTAAATCATCAAGCTTACATAATCTGCCAGTGTGTACCTCAATTATATTTATATACATATACCAATTAAAGAAGGTTTTTCACATAGCTTAAGCTTCCTATTGCAAACGCGAGATGAATAGAATATATTATTCTCCTTTTTATTTTCTTATGCCGCCACTGTTGCTCCTTTGTTTTCCTTCGGTCAGTTCGTATCAGACTATTATGTGTATAATTAGGTTTTAGATATTTATTTATCTATTAATAGATCTTATTAATTATCTTAATTATAATATGATTTAATATTATACACATATATGTTACAATTAATTTTAAGGCTCAATTTTATCAAATTAATTTATGAATAACTTATTAATACTTATTAGCTCACGTAAATTAAATGACTAATTTGATCCAAATATAAAAAAAAATCCAATTAAATATTTTAAAGCTTACTTACAAATTTTACTTTTTATTTTACCGGACATTACATTACATCCATTAATTTCTTAATTCTTTTATCGGTAGGATGATTATTTGGATTGCTTTGGTGAAGCAGAAGAGATCGGTAAGGTGAGTGAGATTCTGCTTGGTGTTTGTTTAATTAATATCGAATTGACAATTTTTCTTAACTAGTGACATGCAATGGATAGGCATCATGTTTATGTAAGCATATATATTTGAAGCAATATTGAAGTTCTTGAATGGTTGAATTTATCAACAAAAAAAGGCAAGGAAATTAAAAACAAAACTAATTAATCACTACTGTATGATTCACGAGGACTTTTTGATACATGAAGCCAAAGAAACCTTTTAACTCTAAAATACCTTGTATTCACATGGGTTAATTGCATATCAGACTCCGAAGTATACACCTTTTTCCACTTAGTAGCTTTAGGTTCAAAACTCTCATCCTGATACCCAAAGTAACTCGATTCATCCAAAATTGACCCTCATTATTTTCGACAAGAAAAATAATTGGAATTGCCACGTGTTTTGATGGGAGTATACATACGGTTTGATCGTATTTTTTTACATTGATCATATAAAATATTTAAAAGAATTATATACTAGTCTAACACAAAATCAAAACAAAATAATAGGAAAATAAAGGCAAAACAAAATCAAATTCAAGAACAAATAGAAGAACACAAAATATGACGCCCCCAAATACGTGTTCTAACTACAGCAGACTTGATGCATCACTTTTTATCTATATACATGCTAACTAGCTATTATTATAAGCTAGGTTACACGACACATTACTTATTAAGTAAAATACACTGACCACCCCTCTAGTTTTTCAAGAGACATTCAGTACCCCTCTAGTCTATAATATGTAATATTCACTACCCCTAGTGTGGTTGACCAACTAATATCCAAAAATACTTTTAAAATAATGTTTAATATACCCTTAAATTTATAATGTTTAATTTATGAGCTAAATATAAATTTGAATATTATAATTTATACTTAACTTGATCTAACTAATTAAATTATGAACTTGTGCAATAAAAAAACATAAATGTCAAAAACTAATAAATATTCATTTTATCAAGAAAATAAAGTTATACAATTTTTGCTAATTAAAATTTTCAAAGATTAAAGTTTATGTGATATATATTCAAATATATTTTGTTGTAATTATAAAGTAAAATTTTAATACCCATAAAAAGTACAATTTAACGCAATAAAATTATAATTATTTTTTAAATATTAAAATTTATGTAAAATAAACTTAGTATTACAGAACAAATCTTATTATTCATATAAAAATTATTTTTCTCATATATTAAACTAAACATAAGTTACGTTTAAGTGTAATTATTTACAATTAAACCCACAAATGTTGTTACTCAAAAAAAGAAAAAATATATTAAAAGAAACATCTTTTTACAAAATATAGGTAGTAGTAATTATTATTATATTGTTTTATTCAACATTGCACAAAAATAATGTCAATCTGTATACTAAAAAAATATAATAAAAATCATAAACATCCCAAATTTTGACATATATTCAAGAACATTTAACATATAAAAATCATAATATGAAACTAAGAATTAAAATAATAATTTTTATTGTTAAACACCAAAAACTAAACTATCAACATACTCACTCTAATTAGAATAGCTCCATTAATAATTTAATTTATAATTTTTATATTTGTATCACTTATCCAAAACTATTTTTTAATTAAACTAATTTTTTTATAAGTTACCAATAATTTAAATGGGATAGTTTTAATTACAAATAAAATTATAATTAAAATATATTGTATTAAAAAGGATAATTAAACATATATATATATATATATATATATATATATATATTTAGAAATTAAAATTTGATAACATACAAGAGTAAATAAGTAAATTTATCTATTTAGTCAACCCTAAAAACTTACAAGGGTACTAATTATTACTTAAAAAACTAGAGGGGATGTGAGTGTTATTATGATTATCCAGATGGGGTGTCACTGTATTTTACTTTTAATTATTTACATTATTTATACACACATGACCAAATCTTACTTACACAATATGAACTAATACATTAGTTCCAAAATATTACATCATTTATTTATTTAACATCTACAATATTATTTATTGATCCTCCTCGTTAGCCTTATAATTACCCTTTCTTTTATCTTTTATACCCGGCCTCTCGGATTCTTTTCTTAGTTGCCAACATAAATTTTATGTAAGATTAAGCAACTAATTTGATTAGCAAGTGTAGCAGTTTAAATAAAATAAAAATAACTCGTAGCAATTTAATATTTGAAGATTTATAAAGAATTAATAATATTAACAACAATTCGAGTAAATCAACAAAATCTTTGAACAAGATAATGCACATTAAATTCTTGAGTAGGATTAAATTTGGGAATCTCAAATTTAATTAAATATTCACAAAAAAAATATATTTATTTTGAGGGTTACTGAGTGTTCATAAGGACCATGAACTCTTTACACTAATTTTCAATAGTCACAAAGTCTGTGACCCTTTGCTTTGTATTCAACAGTCACAAAGATTGTGAACTATTATCTCCCAGAGTATCATTAAGTGATCAGCCTAATAATACTCCCATGTTACGCTCAACATTTAATCATGTTGTAATTACACAACGTGATAATGTTGGTTATCCTATCATAACACAATACCCCTATTTATAGGGTTGTTCATACTCATCAATCATAATCCTAAGGATCTACATCAAATTAATTTGGATTGAATTAACATATCACCGAAGAACCATAAACATTTCAATAAATTGATAGAAACATAACAACTGAGTTTAACAGAACAAATACATAAACTCCTTTTATAAACGATCCAAAAAGTTTTTTAAAAAATTACAATTTTAATTAATAATGAGCGAAATTAAAATGCACGGGAGTGAGAGAACTTGCATGTTTGGGGCGTACTTTCCTCAAATGGGATATTTTCAGTCTTGGGATAGTAACCTACACCACCCATATTTAATTAATTAATAGTTATCGCCAATAGCTCTTTGAAATTCCGTTTTGATATTTTTAGGTATTGTAATTTACCCTCGAGTATATTTTTATACCATTAAAATTTTATTATAGTAATTATTTATTACTCACATAGCCTCATATGTCCTTTTTTTGACTCATTTTAGTCGGCAAAATATATTACTTATTTCCCGGCTTTTCTTAAATTAATTTTTCATACATTTTTACATTTTAGTTTATCCATTAACCTATTCTAACTATTTTTTTATTTTTCCTCTTTCTGGCCCCACCTAGATAATTATATATTAATTAGTTTACGATTTTTCCAAATTTTTCCCAGCTTTGTTACTATTTATTTTAAGATCTTTTTTTTCTAAAATTTGTGAAATTCTTTAAAATTCAAAATAAAGTCCAAAAATTATAAATTTTGGAAAATATCTTTATCACACATTATTACCCAAAATTTCATCTTAATCTAAATTACGGAACCCATGTTATGACTGTTTTAATGTTTAAAACTCTGATTTTATTTTGGTCATAACTCTTTCATTACAAGTCCGTTTATGTTCATTCTTAGGCTAAAATACACTTTATAATTTTCAATTTCATTTCCCATAAGTCCGGATTTTATGTCCTTGGCCATCAGTCCAAAACTATCTTTCCTAAAATTAGGCCAGGAAGTTGTCTAGTCTGTCTTGTTTTACTAGAAAAATTCATCAAAAATAATTTACAAAGAATTTTAACCTTGTGGGCCCAAGTGCAAATTAAAGTTCACTTGACCTAATTGAATTAAATGTATAAATTAGGGTTTACATTACCTAATTAAATGAAGACGAAAAAGCCAGAAATAAAGAGGGTTGGACCCGAGAGAATCTTTCACGTGTCCCGAGGCAGAAGACACGTGGAGGCAACTCATTTTGGGAATTGATTGAGGGATTGGATTGGTGGCTAGAAGGGCAGGACGATCTGGGCGTTACTCTGATGACTAAGGATAAATTTGGAATTTCTCCGAGGGCATGTGCCTATCACATGACCACTCTCCAGAAAATCCTATAAATACCCATTCCACTCCATTGGGAAGGGGACCTCACTTTGTACTCTTGGACTTATTGGAAGACTATGAGATTTGGAGATTCTCTCTCAACCAGAAGACTCAAGAAGGCTCTATGAATCCTTGCTATCCTAACAAGGTTCTCGGATTCTAGGAGTTCTGCCACGTGTCGTTGGATTAATCGCTCACCTGTTCTTCTCCCCTCTTCAATCAATCAATCAAATCCGTATTTTTCGTGGATTTCTCTCCTCCTCAGCCAACACAAAACCCTAATCCTAGCAAGGTACGATTTCCTTGCCCACATTTCTTTGGCGACTTTGCTGGAGAGGTGTAGAATTCGTCAAGGGTATGCCCACAACTCGAAGTGGGAGAACTACAGGAAGAGTTGTTTCACCAACAAATAGTATTACCTCACCAAATCTAGTTCCAAGGCAAACAACTCAAGTTTTCCAAGGCGCAAATCTGGATTTTGACCAACCACTTATTGAAGACGTTTCGGAAGGGAGTTCAACATCACTATACATGGCCAATCAACAACAAACCAATGTAGGAAGGCAAGGCGAGGATACAAGCGGAGAGAAGACGAATGATGTGCAACTGGAGATGCTCAAGGCATTAAAGGAAGCACGGGAAGGACAAGGGATGATGATGGTCATGATGCTGGAGATGCAGAGGAAGCAAGAGGAGATGAGGAACTTTCACCAGCAGTTGATGCAGATCCCTACCTTCAAGGCCATGTTCCAAGGCAATTCGTAGGGAGAACAAGCAGGAGTGGAGGACAACAACAATGGCAGCAACAACAAAGAAAACCAGATTGTACCTCCATTGACTGAAAGTCGATCGGTTGCAGTAATCAACTTGGAGCTCCAGAACAGTGGTGACGTGCCACAACCTAGGTTGGAAGCAAGCCAACCTAAGACAAACATCATCCCAACTGCTCTTCCAGCATTTTCACAGGTGCAGATGCCAACCATCCCAAGCCATGTCCAGCGAGTGAGCCAACGAATGCCACCAGTGCTAGCTTTGCACGATGCAAGTGTACATCAACCAATCTCTTCACCATACACACCGCCAATACAACAGTATATTACAACACCCTAGAGAGTTCACGCCACAAGCCAGTACGTGACGAAGGATGATATGATCGATGTGATCAATCAACTTCGTAGGCAGACATCCCGACCCTCGGAGTTAGACTTTACTCCACCTTAACCGACACACATTCAGAGGCAACCTTACCCAACAGGGTATATCGAGCATCCCCCTCAATTTCCAAAGTACAATGGGGAGAAAGGAAGTGCCAGACAACACATTGCCAGGTTTATGGAGTCGATGTCTCCATGGTTAGGATATGATGAAATGAACACTCACAATTTATTGATGAGAGAATTCAACAAGACTTTGACGGATAATGCCTTCAGTTGGTACTACAACTTGGAGAAAGGATCAGTCCATGATTGGGATGATCTAAAATTACAATTTTTTAAGAAATTTTTCTATGTACAGAAATAGGTAACCATCGTAGAACTCATGCGATTCAAGTAGAAGCCAAACGAGGAGTTGTCAAATTATGTGGATAGGTTCAGGGCCCAAGCACAGAAGTGTGCAGAGCCAATTGAAGAAAAGAACTTGGTTAGCATATGCAACAATGGTGCTTTAGACGCCTTCAAACCCCATCTCATTACCAAAGCTTGTGATTCATTTGCGACCCTCTTATCTTTTGCACAAGATTTGGGGGGAATCATGACATTTCCCACAAGCCATGCGATGGTTACATGGAAGAGCAAGAGGATAACAATTGTGGCTTTGGCGGATTCTCAGTCAAAACCACAAGGGGGAAAGAGGGAGAAAAATGAGAAATTTGAGCGAAGCAGAGAAAAGCACGGGGATAAGTATACTAAAATGCCAGTTCCGGAGGCTATCACATGCAGCGAGAAGGCATTCAGGAGCCTGTACGAACAATCGGTCGAGCACGGAGTGGTGAAACCTCCAAGGCTCCAGTTGGTTGTGATAGAAGAGATGAAAAGAAGACCAGATTTCTGTGTATACCACCAATACGCGGAGCACTCCACTATGGACTGTTACAGTCTGCGGAGGATATACCATGAAAAGCTGGCGGCCGGGGAGATTGAACTATGAGAAGAAATGTGCAACACTATCACCCATGGTGCAGTCCCGGAAGTCAAGAACCCAAATACTGGCTCTACCATTGAAAGAACTCTGAACTACAGATGAATAAAAAATCCACCCAAGATGGTGGTCCACCAAAAATGGTGGTTTAAGTCCTCAGGAATATCCCTTGCCAAGTAATTGGATGATCATGGGAGGAGGCACAAGAATTGACGAATTAAAAAAAAATCCACCCAAGATGGTGGTCCACTCTAAATGGTGGTCAAGTCTTCGTAAACTGCACTTGCCAAGAAATTGGACAACTCAAGTGACGAGGCACCCAATTTCAAGTCCTCGTAGACTGCACTTGCCAAGAAATTGGACGACCCAAGTGACGAGGCACCCGAGTGTTACACTTTATCATCAAAAGTGAACGAGGAACCTGACTATAAGTCCTCGTAAGTTATACTTTTACCTTCAAAAGTAATTGAAGCACCTGACTAACAGCCGTCAAAAGTTACACTTTCAACTTCAAAAGTAATTGAGACACCTGAGTATAAGCCCTAAACCCCAAAAGTTACACTTTATCTTTAAAAGTGGCGAACGTTATGCTTTATTCGACAAAAGCAAGAAAGTTGCACTTTATCTCTAAAAGTGGTGAACGTTATGCTTTCTTCGACAAAAGCAAGATTTATTATATGAAACGTTATGCTTTTCGTTAAAAGCAATTTGATTATCAATTAATTTGTCAAACTTTCACTTATACTTGATTATTTCTGCTGATTTATTAAAAAAAAAGTATGGATTCAAGTGTTAGTTTGCATGAAATATATGTACATGAATTTTTTGATATAGGAAATGGAAAAAACTACGAAAGCCATGATCTAAGCCATGACCTGTCGAACTGAAGAGAGGGGAATAACTAAAGCCTCCAAGTCGACAATGGTGGTGCCCTGAGCCTTCGTATTGGAGGCTATCGAGCCTTCAAAGTTTTGAGCAGCTGACTAAATTTCTCAAAAGCTCGGGCTTCAATTTATCTATGGCATCTTGAAGCTCCTAAAGCTCTACATAAAGTAAGTCATTCTCATGGAGACATGAAGTGACTTAGAACAAGTCTGACAACATGATGATTGAAAATAAAGAGATCCAACCTAGTATGAAAGGGAGACATGTCCAAGGAGAGTTAGGAGATACCAAGATATCCTTGAAGAGCTCCTCTATGGCTCACCCTCCTAGGGTTTGCTCCCCTAGAGGTTCCCTCTCCTAGGACTTTCGTTTTCGAAGCTTGCAAAACATCAAGCCCATGCCAAGTGTTGAAACCGGAATCAAGGCTTCAAAGATTTAAAATATTTTGCGCGATCATCTCACCAAAGGCGTGACTCACGCGCAGGGGGCAAAATGCTTACTCGTAGATGGTATAGACATCCTCCAGCTTAGAGGTGCATTCCTCCCCCACGCAGTGACGAATGTGCAAGTAGAGGAGCAACATCGCGAGATCAATACAGTAAGGGCGTTATGGTCTTGTTGGATATATACGTAGGTCTCTGCATAGTTGAACACAACAAAAGATGCTCGCACTCTTGAGTATATCTACGTAATTAGTGTTTCCAAGGATCTCGTCGGTTCAATCCTGCCATTCTTAAAGGCGACCAGATGAATTAGACAAGAAGCGAAGGGGACTGAAAGGGTATTCTTGATTCTCTATGCATATGCGGGGAATGCGATAGGAATGAGAGAAGTCATCTCAACCTCCACAAGCCGCTGCATATAGAAACAAGCCTTTCTTCTCTGGCAGAGGAAGAGTTGTACGTTCATAAGTTTGGACTCGCTCCCAAAAGACGTTGGAAAGACCAAAAGAGGGGAGCCCTTCCTCAATCATTGAGAAACGGGGCCTCCTTGGTTGTTCCCAAGTCTGCAAACTGTTCAACGGGGAAAGCCTGCAAGAAAAAAGAATTCAGCATAAGGAATCTAAAGAGCACAAACATTAGGATCCATTCAAATAAAAAATAGGGTAGAGGAAGAACGGAAAAATGTAAAGAAGGAGGCCATTAGATTGGTCCCCCTAGGGGTTGGCCCCCCCTAAGGGTTGGCCCATAGGGTTTAGCCGCCTAAGGATCTTTCCCCTCTTACATTTAACTTCTCCTTGCTCGTTGAATCAACTGATTAGAATAAATGCTACTTCGCCGGAATATCCGAGCCAAGATCTTTGTTAAGATGAAATGGCCCGGAATAAATTCTTTCTCTTTGCGGTGTTGCTTCTTTTCTTTGAGAATATCCGAGCCAAGATTCTTGTTAAGGTGAAATGGCCCGGAAATGGATGCTTCCTCGTTATGATGTTGCCTTTTTCTTCGTGAATATCCGAGCCAAGATCCTTGTTAAGGTGAAATGGCCCGGAATAGATACTTTCTCCTTGCGGTATTGTTTTTTCTTTGGGAATATCCAGGCCAAAATCCTTGTTAAGGTGAAATGGCCCGGAACAGATGCTTCCTGTGGCGATGAAAAAAAAGTGTAGCTTTTTCTATTTCTAGACCAAAATCCTATTAAGGTGAGATGGTCCGGAAAAGAAAAATTACCGGCATAGATGATTCCATTTGTACACCCCAAACTGGATCATCATCAGATTTGCAGAGAGGAGATTGAGTACCAGGTTCTCTTTCCATGTAACAGTCATTGTTTATAGGAGAAGAATAGGCAAAATAACCTCCAGGTCTGAGCAGCCTATCCAACTCGAGTAGGAGGATCCCATCCCTTAATTTGCAGCCAATATATCCTACAACGAGAACAGTGAGCAAGTTCAAAGGATCTGCTAAGGTAGGGAAGCTTTTTCGTCCCTAAAACCCCAAGATATGCAGGAATTCCTCTCTCTAGGGCGAACTGGATTTGGTTTTGATGCACATCGTTAGGAGCTACGGACATGGCTATTATATCAGATGAAAGAAGATATGCCCCAAAACTTGCAACACCACAACCGACATCAAGAACTGTTCGTAATTTTCCCTCGTTGTTTAAATTGTTGTTTGAAAAGTCGAGCATCTGCCAATCAAAACCACAAATATTATTCAAAAGCAGGATAAAAAGAGAAAGACAAACCAAGAACTTAAGACCCAAAATCCTAGAGATAATTTGGCATAGGAATTCAACGGATAAAACTGTATTTCTCCTAGGGAAATTGTTTTAAGATTCAGGGGCAACGATCTTACATTAGCAAGCGATTTGATGTACTTATCAGCTCCATAGTGGAAATGAGTGCCTCCCCCAGGGAATACTTTTTTGTGACCTTTGACAACCATCCAATTTTGGTCAGACTTCTCATGAGCAAGGTGGGTGTGAGGTATGTTTGGTATATATATATATATAGATTGAGCATGAATGAAATTCTGTTCCAAGATTTGAGATCATCCATACCTGTGACCGTAGTAAGTAAATTTGATGTCTTAATTTATGGCTCTAATCAAGCAATTATGCATATAGATTATTAGGCAATATTTTAGGTATATATAGATTTGACACATGCATCTAATTTAGAATTAGTAATGCATATACATTACGGATAATTTCACCTCAGAGGACTTGACAAAGAAATCTGGTATGTAAGCAAGATAACTTTTCTGATTGATTCAAGTATGCCTTTTCATTATGGTTAAAAGAAAAAAAAAATCTTTAAAAAAAAATATATTTAATTTTATTTGTTAATATATATTTGATTTAATTTATCTTGATTTAGTTTCAAAAAAAAGAATAAAAAAAAAAAAAATAAATTTACATATATATATATATATATATATATATATATATATTTTTATAATGTATACAATTCCACTTTGACTTGCAGTATATTATAAGTCTTTGTTTCGTCAGTAATACTTGAAAGCCGACCCTCAGTTTTGGGTCCATGCATGAGAAACTAATGGTTTCCTTCGTTGCAAGTCTTGAAAACAAATAAAATTGTTGGTGCTCTTGGAGGAAGGAAATTATATTGTTACCCACTTTTGTGATTTGAGGAGTTTTTTGTTCCATGGAAAGTTTTTCCAACAATCGTGGGATTCTAAAGAGAGATGGATTTCTTTTCTTTTTTTGCTTGGTCCCAGTCACACGGTGCAACAAGAAATTCTTATCACATTAAAATTTAATTTGCATTTAGAGATGTCAAATGGGGTGCACTGTTCTTCTTTAATTTTCTAAGTTGGTCAAACTCAAAAGGCTAATTTAGGGTAGTCCAGTTAGTTTTCATTTTGAGGCCAATCAATTGCTGTTCATAAAAAAAATAAGTGTTCAAATGGGTCTATATGGATAATTGAATATGGTATGATGTACTGGATTTGCAAGAATTTATGAGAGGCTAATTGGTTGATTATTTTATGATATAAAGTGATAGTGGCGTTAAATGAGGGATATGGGTATTACCATACATGATTCATATCTTAATACGGGGGATTTGATTTGATTTATTGGGAATTCAAATTAATGAAGGATATGTGGTAGTGGCATATCATGCACCAAATTCTCCACGTGTCCAAGAATTTTGTCCACTGTACCCTATTATACATATATCTCCACATACTTTTCATGTGATACTAAGAATTCTTGGGGATCAAGCTATTAATTAATTAATATTTAATATACAATACTAAATTTATAATATATATATATATATATATATATGTATTGAAAAATTTGATCTTGTTTTTTAAATAAAATGAGGAAATATTTTATTTTATTTCAAAAAAAAAAGAAGAGATTTTATTTGGTAACATATGACTTCCAAATTTAATGTGATTTATCTTATCTTAGTTTCTAGAAAAACTTAAGGAAACAAAGATTGAGCAGGATTTGGAGAAGATTTTCAAGATATCTTGGGAGAGCTCTCCTAGGGGTCTTCTCTCCAAGGATTTTCTGTTTAGAGGACTTGCAAGATCGAGATTCGCGGATTTTTCAAAAAATTTGAAGTAGGATGCACAGAGTTAAAGTATTTTGCACGATCGTCACTTCAAAGACGCGACTCTCGTGCAGGGGGAAAATGTGGGCCCAAGTGCAAATTAGAGTTCACTTGACCTAATTGAATTAAATGTATAAATTAGGATTTACATTACCTAATTAAATGAAGACGGAAAAGCCAGAAATAAAGAGGGCTGGACCCGAGAGAATCTTCCACGTGCCCCGAGGCAGAAGACACGTGGAGGCGACTCATTTTGGGAATTGATTAAGGTATTGGATTGGTGGCTAGAAGGGCAGGATGATCTGGGCGTTACTCTGATGACTAAGGGTAAATTTTGAATTTCCCTTAGGGCATGTGCCTATCACATGACCACTCTCCAGAAAACTCTATAAATACCCATTCCACTCCATTGGGAAGGGGACCTCACTTTGTACTCTTGGACTTATTGGAAGTCTAGGAGATTTGGAGATTCTCTCTCAACCAGAAGACTCGAGAGGCTCTCAGATCCTTGCTTTACCCTAACAAGGTTCTCTTGATTCTAGGAGTTACGCCACGTGTCGTTGGATTAATCGTTCACCGTTTTCTCCCCTCTTCAATCAATCAATCAATTCCTTACTTTTTCGTGAATTTCTCTTCTCCTCAGCCAACACGAAACCGTAACCCTAGCAAGGTACGATTTCCTTGCCCACAAACCTTAAATCAGTACAGGATTTTATTTAACTTATAGATCTATCTTCTTCAACAAACTCTACTAAAAAATTTAAAACACAAAAAAATTATTGTTCGTTACAAAAGCAACCTTTCCTTTAGGGTTTTTACCCTATATGCTAATTTTTTTACAACTTTGTTTAATTTTTCTCTTTTCTTGTTTCTTGCAAGATCTTTGATTTTTTTTTCATAGTTCATGTTATCATAATCCAACATGTTATTAACTACCACTAGCATGAACAAATTCATCTACACACATAGTTACTTCATATTATAGAAGCTATTTTAGGGTTTTTCGTACCTAGTTTGTATTTCTTTCTTGTTTTCAACTCTTTGTTCTTTTAATTTTTCCTCCATGATCCATGATATTACAACATATATATTTTTAATATGATTTCAAGAATACGTATAACCTATTTACTTTCATCAAAGAAAGATTTTTAAGCTTTAAAAAGTTAGTGTTTATACCTAGTTGTGTGTGTAGTAGCTCCTCATTGCTTGGATCTTCTTGCTTCTCCTTGTTAGTTGCTGATTTTTGTCACTTTTTCTCCCCCTCTCTCAGCCGAATGCATTTCTCTTGACTTTACTAAACTTTTGTTTTGTGTTTGGTAAAAATGAGGAAAAAAATAAAGTGGTTTGGTATATATAGACTGCGGACAAAAAAATTATACTTTGCTAGGGTTAAGGTTTCATGTTGGCTGAGAAGGATAAAAATCCACAAATAGTACGAAATTGATTGATGAATTGAAGAGGGGAGAAGAATAGGTGAACAATTACTCCAATGACACATGGCAGAATTCTTAGGATCCGAGGGCCTTGTTAGGGTATCAAGGATCGAGAGAGTCTTCTTGAGTGTCTACGGTTGAAAGAGAATCTCCAAGTCTTCTATTTTTCCAAAAAAAGTCCCTTCTTCATAGAATGGATGGAATATTTATAGAGTTTCCTGGAAAGTGGTCACATGCCAGACACTTGACCTCATGAAAATTCCAGAAATACCCTTTGTCATCAGAATAATACCCAGATCGTCCTGTCCTTCAAGCCACCAATCCAATCCCTCAATCAATTCCCAAAATTGAGTTGCCTCTATAAGCCTTCTGCCTTGGGACTCATGGAGGCTCATCCTCGGTTTCATTATTCAAAGCTTTTGTTGTTGAAACCATTATTTCATGCTCTTCCTTCTTTATTTGAGAATCTCGTCGTCGAAAAACCTTTGAAGAACTCAACACATGACATGGGAGGTCGCGCCTTAGGGAGCCGAAACCCACGTTTGAATTTTCTTTGGTTCATTTTGTTCGTTTCGGCCTTTCTTGGTCGGTTTTCATATTTTTCTCATGATTTTTGGTTCCGTGATAAGCTCTTTCATGGAAGTTCTAAAGTTAACTATTTCTTGGAGTTTAACAAGACCTTAGTTTCTTTTTGTAGTCCGGGCTCATTGTTCTGTCATTGCTTCGATCAAAACCTGTATGACACATAAATTGAAAAAAAAAGTAGTGTGTGCCCTAGGGGGCCGAACTCTAGTGGGGCCGAACTTTAGGGTGTCTAGGAGGTTCTTTGGCTTCTTTTGTTTATCTTTTGTTCATTTTTCTTTTTTTATTCCATTCATTCAAACCAAGTCCAGTCGGGGAAGAGATTGGCTGATCTTTTCCGTGAAGTGGTCGAACCCTATGGGGCCAAAACTCAAGGATTTTTCCCTTTTTGCTCATTTAATGATTCGTTCATTAAATGCGGTCTTATTCATTTACTTACGTCTTTTCATTTAATTCATTTAGGTCATATATATATGAAACCTAACTTGTACTTTGGGCTCACATAGACAAATTAGGATAACTTTCCTTACAAAATATCTCTTCTCCCTTATCTTCTAGGGTAACCGACTTTGCTATAGCGCTGCCCCTCTTTTTCTTTCTAGCATAATTGAGAAAGTTGGAAGAACTCTCTAGAGATCTTGACTTTTTGACTCTTTGTTCCACATGTAATTTATATATGTATGTATCCTTGTATTAATTGCATACATGTATTAATTATAATTATACTTGTATTATTTGTGACGCCCCCAAAATAGGTATACATCACCCATCTTGAGTCACCAAATACATGGTACAAAATTCAAATACAACTATCGTGTAAAATACGATAAAACATAAACTGAGAGTTTTAATATGAATATTGTCTTCTAGACAGTACTCAAACTCAAATGGAGTCCTCAATACATTTATTATCACACTATTTCATAGAATAATGAGGACTACTAATGCAAACATTTGGACCGTCACTCCGTTCTCCGACTAGTCCCAATTAACTATATTCTCATTTCCTGAAGAAAACAATGAAATCAAAGGGTGAGCTCAACTAGCCCAGTAAGAAATATTATGACTAAGATAATACAGAATAATTTATCGTTAGCCTTCAATAGTGTTAAACTGATAAAATACAATAAACATCAAGTTTAACTGCAGCGAAACAAGCAATCCATTAGAAGAGTCAAGTAGATCATGATTTCTACTATCTTCTATGATTTAAAAGTACTTATCATCAATTTTATCGCTGAGACTCAGCTTAATAAATAATCCACATCATCGAATCACCCCTGCACTACGGCCAAGGATATTCATTAGTATCACGACCACAAATTATCCATGCAGTACGGGCCAAGGATATTTATGTTTTCATCATTGATCATGATCATGCCAACAACTATCCATCAATGCACTACGGGCCAATGAGGACTTTTACCACATTATTTGTAACATTACGGTCATGATTATACCGAATAATTCCTGGTCATAATCATACCAAGTTCATCTATGCACTACGGCCAAAGATGACTTTCATAACAATATAAGCATGGGGATGATGACAATGATATAAGAATTCAATTAAAAGAAAGCAAAGGATAAATTTTTAAAGATTTATAATTTAATTTATCCAGGATTCAATAATGTCCAAATTGTCAACATGATACTGCTTTGTGGAGTAAAATTCAAGAATAATATTATATCAAAAATAATTTGAACCGAAAAGAAATCAATTTTTATCATGAATAGTACTCCGAGTAAATAGTGACCGAGTGAAAGTACCCCGTGAATATTACTTCGGCATAAAAAAGTTAAAACTTATCAAGAATGTTCAGAATAATATTTCCATGAAAAGATACTGGATGAAGCACAAATATAAAGGATATTCTACTAATTTCATGGAGTATAGAAGCCAAAACGTTAACAAAATAAGTGTAGAATTCGAAATCTGAAACGAAATAATATTACTTAAATACTACAGAGTATGGAAGAAAATATTATTCCATATGAGTACTGAATAAAAATAATATCCCTTACAACTGTTGAAGTAAAATAATATTCCTTACGGATATTAAATGAACATAATATTCCTTACGAATATTAAATGAATATAATATTCCTTACGAATATTAAACAAATATAATATTTCTTGCAAATATTGAACGATATAAAATTTCTTACGAATACAAAAAATAATATCGTAAGCAAATATGAAATAAATAATACCCCTTATAACTGTTGAACAAAAATAATATTCCTACGAATATTGAACGAAGATGATATTCCTTACGAATATTGAACGAAAATAATATTCATACGAATACGAAAAATAATATCTCTTCAGAATATGAAATAAATAATACCCCTTACCTTGAAAAGAAGAGTATTTCAATTGGTATAGCGGGGATATTCTTGAAGAAAACTTTCACTATTTTCTACGCTCAAAGCTTTCTAAAACTCGAAAGAAATACGCTCAATATTATAGAAGAAGAATTCTCTGATTCTGGTGTGATTTTCAATTCTAACTAAGCATCATATTTATAGGAAAATGGAAATGATACTATTTGAATACACAGTGCACAAAGGTTCACAGGAGAAATCTGAATTCACGTATGAACTTTTTAAAAATTTTGATTTTACTATGCAAACACTATGCATAATAAAATATAATATATTTTATTTTTCATAAAAAATAAAACTAGTAAAATATATATTATATATATAACATGTTGTCCTTTTTCTTTTCTTACTTCCCGTGACCATTTCATTTCTTTCCCCCCATTTTTCTTCCAATGGGCCCCACATGTGGCCCCCACCTTTATTATACCGAATAACTTTCTACGGATTATTTTGAAAAATGAGTAAATGGGGGTTCATATAATAAGCAAAATTTACGATAAATACTTCATAAAAATCCCCTCAATATTTTAATAACATTTATTCATCATTATTATAACTCGCAATATTAACAACCAGATCGTTTCCAGGAAAGAGGGGGCTTTCCAATAAGAATTTCTCCCTATTGGCGCGCAATTAGGTGACCAAACCTCTCCTCGACAGAACTTTCTAGACATCGTTAATATTGTAAATAATAATATGAATAACTGTATCGTCTCAATTATTGATTTAATAATATATAAAAATATTGACAATAATTGAATCAAATAACGTGAGATCTTATCAAAGAATTATCGTAGCAATAATTGCATTATAACTGAGTGACTTCTCACATAAGCATCAATAATCAATACCGGTGTGCTACTATGCAACCATCGCGATATTATATTATTTTTTACCGTTAACGGTATTTCAACAGTTTAACGGTAAAACTTTCGCCGTTATTTTTATAAAAAGATATTTCTATCGTTTTCTCATTTCGATAATAATTATGTTGTGGGGTCCACCAATGATTGTGACGTCGTACAAATATTCTCTGTTAAAACGAATATTCCCCGACCAATCGAATATTTTATAAAAACTTGCATACTTTGCAAAATTTATAAATATTACCCACAACTATAACATTATATCAAATTCACACCATAATATTTTACAAAAAATATTTCAAGAAAATTAATCTTTATTCATAAAATTTGGGGTCTTATATTATTTATATATATGTATACTTATGTTAGTTGTATACATATAAGTTTACTTGAATTAATTATATGTATTTATACTTGCACTTTATTTGGTATGGTTAATAATTTTTAAAGAGTTACAATATTATCTAGTTACTTTCCCTTTTATTAACTTACTCAAATAATATATGTATTTATAAACATTTTACATATATTTTTTAATATAATCAAGAATTAAAATTTACACTTTAATAATAATAGCATTTAAATTTAAAAAATTTATTACAAAGGTTTTTGGAATATTACACAAAACCCAGCTGCTATAAAAAATCATCTTCTCCATCGTGACACCCCCAAATCTGTGTACTCGCTACAGCGGACTTGGTGAATCAGATTCATTCACATACAAGATAACTAGCTATTAATATTATTAGAGAATATAACTATAATTAGTTAATTCTAGATAATTATATTTTTATCTTATTGTTACATTAGGAGTAGGGAATAGGGTTTGAATTATGAGATAATTATTCAAGTATTTATATTACTTAAGAATAAGGTTGTAAACGAGCCAAACAGTTCCAGCTCGATTCGAAAAAATACGAGCGAGACTCAGATTAGTTAATAATATGATCCAAATCTAAGAATAAAAAATATTTCGAATAAAAATATGAGTAGAATCTGAGCAAGGTTATACTCGACTTGTTTAAAATTCAAACTACTCAATTCTCAATTATGATTCGATACATACTCAATTGATACAGATTCGATTAGATACTCGATACATTCTCTTATAATATACACAAAATTAAATCAAATTAGGTTAATTAATTAAGCAACATTACTTTGTTTTATTTTTATTTTTAATTGTGATTTTCTCATTTCTAATTAAGTAAAATAACAAATTAAATTTATAATCGTATTTATTATAAAGCTAGTTATTATGTGGAGACTCGAATTGAGCTTGGATTTGAAGATTGCGAGTAGTTTGAATATAATTCGATCTGAGCCGGGTTCGGATTGAATTCGAGTAATAAATATTCGAGTTGAGTCGAGTCGAGTTTGAGTAGAATTTTTCAAATACAATTTAAATTCGAGTATGAATTAACATTTCGAGTCGAATTCGGGTAACTCTCTATTTGCTTGGATTCAACTCGTTTACACCCTTACTTGAGAACTATCCAAACTCATTTATATATATTAAGATTATGTACTCTTATTTTATGGATAATAAAATATCATAAAATATCAACAATATCAGACTTATTATGGTATCATAGATGTGTAGGCCCAACGACCCACATGCTCCATGTTTAGAGGTTACTTCCCTCATTGTCAATTAATTTTGAGTTTTATTATGGTATGAAAGCCACTGAAGCTAACAACCCTTTGATCCTTTTTTTCCGCTACACATGACATGTGCAAGCCACATCCTAACAACACTATTTTACAATCTTGGCTCAATTACAAACCTAACACCTACCAATTATCCATGCCCCAATTCTAATTACAAATTCTCAAAGCGGCACTCGACATTTATTTCTACAGCCAAAAAATCATTGAATTTGTACAATGTCGCTTAATTACTCGTCATCTTGCAAAATTTCAACTGCTAATCCTTCTGTTGCGCCTCTATTTACACAACCTTTTGTCGCTGTCATCAATCATACAACTTGTCATCCTTGTGGATTTTTTCACAAACAAATCCTATCTCCATGGCTGATCAAATATACGGTCCATTTCAATTTTGACGACGACTCTTTGGTCCGTGAAAATGATGATTGCAAATTCCTAGATGATGCGACATCATGGTATATGAATGATCTCTTTGATAAAATATTTTTTTTTAAAAAAAATTTCTACTCCGTCAGTCAAAAGTTATCGAGCTGGAATCATATTCGACTCGAATCAACTTCGAATTCGAGTTTTGGATCATATTTTCGAACTGATCTCGAGTCGAGTATCGAGCTACTCTGCTCGGCTAACACCCCTAATTGAATTTGTACAACGTCACTTAATTACTCGTCATCTTACAAAATTTCAACTGCTAATCCTTCTATTGCGCCGCTATTTACACAACCTTTTGTCCTGTCATCAATCATACAACTTGTCATCCTTGTGGATTTTTTCACAAACAAATCCTATCTCCATGGCTGATCAAATATACGGTCCATTTCAATTTTGACGACGACTCTTTGGTCCGTGAAAATGATGATTGCAAATTCGTAGATGATGCGACATCATGATATATGAATGATCTCTTTGATAAAATATTTTTTTTTACAAAAAATTTCTACTCAGTCTGTCAAAAGTTATCTTGTAGAAGCGATATCGCTTCTTTATGCGCTTGAAAGCAGAAGAGGTTCTTTGAGTGAATTGGAGTTTACCATTTTTTTAGTTTAAGGCCTTGATGATACTTTTTTCAAAAGAGTTTATGTTTATTATTATTTGACGAATCCTTCCTTTAATGACTTGTCCACACTTCTACTTGGTCATGAAAAACTATTACAAAAATTCACTTCTATTGATACTTCTAAAATTGAGCCTATTATTGTTGACCCTAATTATTTTCATTTTCCCGTGGTTACACATCCTGAGGATACGACAAGTTCGATTGGTTCTTCTTTATTGTTGACTGATAATCTTATATTAGCAGTTCCCATAAGTTGTACTAACATCAAATCCGAGTTATTATACTCATTTTTCCATGCAATTAATGGTTATTCACATTCTCACTTGGATGTCTTTAAGGATTCTATTTTGGTTTCTTTGCCGTCTCCACTTTCGCTCAAAGATGGAAAAATTGTATCTTTGGATACATACCACATTTGATTTCTTAATGGATTTAAGGTGCTTTGTAAAGAAGTTTATGGAGGTCTAGTGCAGGAAAGGCAAGGTTCCTTTTTGTTTCCAATGTAATAACCAAATTAAGTTCACCTATTCTTTATGTTTTACTACTGTCGACCATGTTATATTCTCGTTACCTCTCTCATAGAAATTTTTTGTGTTATTTATGCTTCAAGGCATTATTATTTCACTATTTTTACAGTCGTATTACTATTTTTTCAAGTTCAAGTTCAAGCTCAAGCTCAGCTCAAGCTCCGCTTACCTCTGTTTCTCTTGACGGGCCGTATTAATGAATGTAGGCCCAAGTGCAAAATTAGGGTTCACATGACCTAATTAAATGAAGACGGATAGGTCAGAAATAAATGTGCTAGATCCGAAAGAAGCCTTTACGTGTCCCGAGGCAGAAGACTCATGGAGGCGGCTCGTTTTGAGAATTGATTGAGGGATTGGATTGGTGGCTAAAAGGACAGGGCAATATGGGCATTATTCTAATGACTAAAGGGTATTTCTGAAATTTCCCTGAAAACATGTGTCTAGCATGTGACTACTTAATTCCTGGAAACTCTATAAATACCTCTTCCACTCTAGGAAGGGGGAAGGACTCTTTTGGTGACTTAAGGCTTGGATATTCCACCTAAAAAGCACTAAAAGGGTTTCGGACATTCTCTATCAACACTCAGGAAGGCTATTGGAATCCCAATAACCCTAATAAGGTTTTCGGATTCTAGGAGTGGAAGGACTCAAGAAGAAGGCTCTTGGAATCCCAATAACCCTAACACGGTTTTCGGATTCTAGGAGTTCTGCCACACGTCATTGGAATAATTGTCCACCTGTCGTTCTCCCTTCTTCAATCAATCAATCAATTACGTGCTTTTCGTGGATTTCTCTCCTCCTCAGCCAACACGAAACCCTAACTGGCAAGGCAAGATTTCCTTACCCACATTTCTTTGGCGACTCTGCTGGGGAGGTGTAGGATTCATGATGGGTATGCCCACAACTCGAAGTGGGAGAACAACAGGAAGAGCTTCACCAAAAAATAGCATTACCTCACCGGATCCAGTTTTAAGTCAAGCTTTCAAAGGCATGAATCTAAATATTGATCAACCCATCCTTGAAGACACCTCAGAAGGAAGTTTAGCATCACCATACATGGCTGATCAACAACCAACGAATGTCAGGCAAACAGGCACGGGAAGGCCAGGTGAGGAAGGAAGTGGAGAGCACGCAAATGCTGTGCAACTAGAGATGCTCAAGGCGTTGAAGGAAGCATGAGAAGGACAAGGGATGATGATGGCTATGATGCTGGAGATGCAGAGGAAGCAAGAGGAAATGGGAAATTTTCGTCAGCAGTTGATGCAGATCCCTGCTTTCAATGCCATGTTCCCAAACAATTCACAGGGAGAACAAGCAGGAGTGGAGGATAACAACAACAATAGCAACAATAAGGAGAATCAGACTGCACCTCCATTGACGGAGAATCTGTCTGTTCCAATCATCCACTTGGAACTTCAGAACAGTGGTGACATGCCACATCCCAGACTAGAAGTCAGCCAGCCTCAAACAAACATCATTCCGACCACTATCCCCGCATTTTCACAAGTGCAGATACCAACCATCCCAAGCCTCGTCCAACAAACCAACCCACAAACACAACCGATATAGAATTTACATGTTGCCAGTGTACATCAACCAATTTTTGTACCATACATCACAACACCATAAAGAGTCCATACCACGAGCCAATATGTGACAAAGGATGATATGATCAATGTGATCAATCAACTTCACAGGCAGACATCCAGACCGATAGGGTATATCGAGCATCTCCCGCAATTTCCAAAATATAATGGGGAGAAGGGAAATGTAAGGGAACACATTGCCAGGTTCGTGGAGTCGATATCTCCATGGTTAGGATATAATGAAATGAACAATCACAACTTGTTGATGACGGAATTCAACAAGACTTTGATGGATAATGCCTTCAGTTGGTGCTACAACTTGGAGAAGGGATCAGTCCATGATTGGGATAATCTAAAATTGTAATTTTTTAAGAAATTTTTCTATGTGCAGAAATAGGTAACCATCGTAGAGCTCATGCGATTCAAGCAGAAGCCAAATGAGGAGCTGTCAGATTACGTGGATAGGTTCAGGGCCCAAGCACAAAAGTGTACAGAGCCAATTGAAGAAAAGAACTTGGTTAGCATATGCAATAATGGTGTTTTAGACGTCTTCAAGCCCCTCTTCATTACCAAGGCTTGTGATTCATTTGCGACCCTCTCATCTTTTGCACAAGACTTGGGGGGAATCATGACATTTCCCACCAGCCATGCGATAGTTACATAGAAGAGCAAGAGGACAGCAAATGTGGCTTTGGCAGATTCTCAATCAAAACTGCAAAGGGGCAAGAGGGAGAAGAATGAGAAATTTGAGCGAAGGAGAGAAAAGCATGGGAACAAGTATACCAGAATGCCAGTTCCAGAGGCTATCACATGCAGCGAGAAGGCATTCAGGAGCCTGTACGAACAATGGGTCGAGCACAGAGTGGTGAAACCTCCATGGCCCCGGTTGGTTGTAACGGAAGAGATGAAAAGAAGACCAAACTTCTATGTATACCACCAATACGCAGGACATTCCACTATGGACTGTTATATTCTGCGGAGGATATACCATGAGAAGCTGGCGGCCGGGGAGATTGAACTAGGAGAAGAAATGTGAAACACTATCACCCATAGTGCAGTCCCGGAAATCAAGAACCCAAATACTGGCTCTACCATCGAAAAAACTCTGAACTACAGCTGAATTAAAAATCCACCCAAGATGGTGGTCCACCAAAAATGGTGGTTTAAGTCCTCAGGAGTATTCTTTGCCAAGTAATTGGATGACCAAGGGAGGAGGCACAAGAATTGACGAATTAAAAAAAATCCACCCAAGATGGTGGTCCACCAAAAATGGTGGTTTAAGTCCTCAAGAGTATTCCTTGCCAAGAAATTGGATGACCCAAGTGACGAGGCACCCGATTTCAAGTCCTCGTAGACTGCACTTGCCAAGAAATTGGACGACCCAAGTGATGAGGCACCTGATTTCAAGTCCTCGTAGACTGCACTTGCCAAGAAATTAGATGACCTAAGTGATGAGGCACCCGATTTTAAGTCCTCATAGAATGCACTTGCCAAGAAATTGAACTACCCAAGTGACGAGGCACCCGAGTGTTACACTTTACCATCAAAAGTGAATGGTGAATGAGGCACCTAACTATAAGTCCTCGTAAGTTATATTTTCACCTTCAAAAATAATCGAGGCACCTGACTAACATCCCTCGGAAGTTACACTTTCAACTTCAAAAGTGATTGAGGCACCTGAGTATAAGCCCTCAACCTTAAAAGTTACACTTTATCTTTAAAAGTGGCAAACGTTATGCTTTATTCGACAAAAGCAAGAAAGTTGCACTTTATCTCTAAAAGTGGTGAACGTTATGCTTTCTTCGACAAAAGCAAGATTTATTATATGATCAATGTTATGCTTTTCGTTAAAAGCAATTTGATTTATCAATAAATTTATCAAACTTTCACTTATACTTGATTATTTCTTCTGATTTACTAAAAGAAAAAGAAAAAAAGTATAGATTCAAGTGTTAGTTTGCATGAAATATATATGTACATGAATTTTCTGATACAGGAAATGGAAAAAACTACAAAAGTTCATGATCTAAAGGCCATAACCTATCGAATTGATGAGAGGAATACCTGAAGCTTGGTCTCCATGGCTATCAGGCCTTCGGGACTATCAGGCCTTCGGGACTATCAGGCCTTCGATGCTATCAGATCTTAGAGGCTATCATGCCTCCACGGACTTCTTGATTCTCAATGACTTCTTGATTCTAAAGAAAAGAGAAATTTCAAGAGAGGGTAAGAAAAAGATTAGATCGAAGATTTTCAAAATATCTTAGGAGAGCTCCTCTAAGGCTCGCCCTTCTAGGGTTTGTTCCCCTAGAGTTTCCCTCTCCTAGGACTTTCGTTTTCGAGGCTTGCAAAACATCAAGTCCCGCGAAATGTTCAGACACTGGAATCAAGACTTCTAAACTTACAATATTTTGCACGATCATCTCACCAAAGGCGTGAATCACGCGCAGGGGGAAAATGCTTACTGGTAGATGGGTAGATGACATAGACGTCTTCCAGAGTAGAGGCGCATATTCCCCCAAGTCGTGACTAATGAAGAATGTCCTGTTGGATACGAATGACATGTAGAGGAGCACAATGGTCCTGTTGGATACGAATGTCCCTGCATAGCTTGATGTACTGAGGAATGTCAGCTCTTTCTTTAGTATACCCACATAGTCAACATTCCCAAGTATCTCGTCGATCCAATGATGCAATTCCTGAAGGAGGCTAGATGAATCAGACAAGAAGTGAAGGGAACTGAAAGGGTACTTTTGTTTCTCTATGCATAGACGGGGAATGCGATCAGAATAGGGAAGGTCATCCCAACCTCCACAAGCCGCTGCATATAGGAACAAGCAATATTCCTTATCTGGCATAGGAAGAATTGTACGGTCATAAATCTGGACTTGCTCCCAAACGACGTCGGAAAGACCAAAGAGGGGAGCCCTTTCCCAATCATTGAGAAACGAGGCCTCCTTAATGATTCCCGGGTCGGCAAAATGCTTATCATGACAAAGAAGAAAGGCGGATATTTAACCTTAAGGTCACCTAAAAAGAAGAAGAAACAATGTCAGAAGGAGTTAGGAATCACAATAATACAAGAAAAAATTTCTCGAAATTTTTGAAAAAACTTTGGACAGCCCAAAATCATCCTTCGGGGCCTCTTTTGGACTTATAATGACATATGACATGGCCAAAGGCCATGATTTTTGTAGAGCTCATCGCTAGCTTCGTTTCGATATATTACGGGCCCCGAAACTCCAAACGGATCAAAAGTTACGATCCAAATAATAATTACTCCTCTAAAACTTTATTTTTTTCATTTAAACTTCAATTCCTCTATAGGGTTCGGCCATGTTGGCTTTGGCCCCCTAGGGTTTGGCCATGTTGGCTTCGGCCACCTAAGGGTTGTTCCTTTCATTCCTTAAAAAACAAAACCTCTATAGGGTTCGGCCATGTTGGCTTCGGCCACCTAGGGGTTGTTCCTTTCATTCCTTAAAAAAAATCCTCTATAGGGTTCGGCCACCTAGGGGTTGTTCCTTTCATCCCTTAAAAAAACTCTATAGGTTTCAGCCATGTTGGCTTCGGACCCCTAGGGTTCAGCTATGTTGGCCTCGACTACCTAGGGGTTGTTCCCCTTCATACCTCCTAGGTCCTGTTGCTCCACGAATCAACTGCTTGGAATGAATTCTCCTTCGCCGCGAAAATTATAGCCTTCTTTGATGAATTCTGAGGGAAAAAACCAAGATATGATCAAGGTGATGGAGCTCAAAAACTAAGAAAGACTACAATTGCCTGAAACAGAAAAGAGAAATAGAGGAAGCAAGTCAAGAGAAATTCAAAAGAAAACATGCAAGTAAGCAAATTAAAAAGCGAAGACAAAAAGAAGGAATGGAGTCCCAAGGGTTCAGGTCCCTCATAGAGTTCGGCCCTATAGGGTTCAACCCCTAGGGTTTGGCCCTATAGGGAGGAATCCTTTTTGTTACTTCTCGCTCGAATTGAGGAATGTTTTATTGCTGCTCTCTTGAGGATCTTCCTGGCTCGTAGGAAGAGAAAAAATAAGCAAGGAGGCGTGAATGGCTTGGGAGATGCATACATATGAATACATGTATAGCCCCCAAAGTATACTTGCAACGGAAAAGGAAGCAACCCCTCTTTTTTTCATTAAGGGAAGGATTAAATCTGATTTCCAAAAGATAAGTATCTTTGAATTTATTTCTAAATAGAAATATATAAAGATATAATTTTCTAAATATATATATATATAATAAGATTTGATTTTCTCCTAATATATAGAGGTAAATTTTGAAATTTAACTTTTTCCTTCTAAGTAATGATAAGGAAGGATATTGTCTTCAAAAATCAAATAAAGAAAAAAAAATTATTTCCAAAATAAAATTAAAATTTGATTTTATTTGATAAAAAAGAAAGATTTAGTTTACCAAAAGAAAGATTTTATTAGATTTGGTAATATTAATTTAATGATTTTCCTTGTCTTAATTTCTAGAAAAATAAGGAAACAAATATTGGGCAAACTATGGAAAGATTTTCAGAAGATTTTCCAGTATGATCATGGAAGAGCCCTGCTAGGTTTTGTCTTTTGAGGGTTTAATGTGAGACCCCAAATTTTATGAATAAAGATTTAAATTCCTCGAAATATTTTTTTTGAATATTATAATGTGAATTTGATATAATGTTATAGTTGTGGGTAATATTTATAAATTTTGCAAAGTATGCAAGTTGTTATATAATATTCGATTGGTCGGGGAATATTCTTTTTGTCGAGGGATATCCGTACGACCGCACAATCATTGGTGGACCCCACAACGAAAGTATTGTCATAGTTAGAAAACGACAGAATTATCTTTTTATAAAAATAACGACGAAAGTATTACCGTTAAAACTGTTAAACTACCCAAAGAGTAAAAGTACAAAGATGTCTGGCGTGGTTGCATAAAGAAGACACTCAGGTATTGATTATTAATGCTTACGTAAAAAGTCACTCAGTTATACTTAATTACTATTACAGTAATTGCTGCATTATATGTCTCATATTATTGATTCAATTATTGTCACAGTATCATATGCATAATATGTTATATTATTAAATCAATAATTGAGACTACAAAGTTATTCATATTATTATTTGCAATATTGACAATGTCTAGAAGTTACATCAAGTAGAGGTTTGGTCACCTAATTGTTTGGCCAATAAGGAGAAATCTTTATCTGAAAGCCCCTCTTCCAGGAGCGACACGGTTGTTAAATATTGTGAATTATAATATTAATGATGAATAAGTTCGTGTTGATTAAAGATAAAATTGATAGTTCCATTGTGTTGGAATTATTAGTGTTAGTGAAAATCGACATTTATTTCGATAATAATTGATGTCTGGAGGTTATATTGACCAATCGAGTATTTAACCGGATAATTGAGCAATTAATTGATATTAATTCACATGATTATAACAATTTGTTCGCATATGTGTACTATTAATTCACATTTTTGTACTATTAGGGGAGGTGGTGCAAAATTGATAATACTTGCATGACTAAGTTAAAAATGGAGGTATAGATGGAGGTACTATACTGTAATTCATATTTTCACAAGATTATAACTATTGATTCACATGATTGAACTATTGATTCACATTATTTACTATTAGGGGAGGTGGTGCAAGTTTGATAATACTTGTAGGACTAAATTAAAAACGAAGGAAAAGATGAAGGTATTGTACTGTAATATTTCGAGCCCCAAAATGTGAAATTATCAAAATTATATTTTTCTATAAATAGAAGCTCATTCTTCCTTCATTTCTCACCAATTCACTAAAGCTATAGAGCAATTATTATAGAGAGAAATTATAGAGAGAAAGAAGAAGAGAAGTCTGCTACCTCACTATTCCAGTATCCAATTTTTTTGTAAGGTAAGGGGTATTATTTCTTTCGTATTCATGAAGAGAATTATTTTCTTTCAATACGCATAAGAGTCATTATTCCATTCTTTATTATTCATTGAATAACTTTTATGCATGCGGTTCTATCGCGTGCCCGTGAATTCTTCATTATTCCATTCTTTATTATTCGCTTGGAATAACCTGTCTCATCGCGATCTATCACATGCATGGTGAATTCTTCCATTATTCTATTCTTTATTATTCATTGGAATAACTTTATGCATGCGGCTCATCGCATGCACGTGAATTCTCATTGTTATTCCATTCTTTATTATTACATTGGAATATCCTGTCTATCGGATTACACATAACCCGTTCCATTCTTTATTATTCTATTGGGAATAACTCGTCTGCATGCGGCCTATCGCATGCATGGTGAATTCTTCTCATTATTCCATTCTTTATTATTACTCGCTGGAATAACTCGACTATGTGGATTACCGCATGCACGGTGAATGATCCTTTGTATTTATTCCTTATTAAATTGTGGAAATGATCATCTACGTGGGATTACCCCATGGCGGTGAAAATCCATTTGCGATTTAAGATATTCTATTATACTCGTCTCTAAATATCATTTCTTTTGTACTCGCCATGGGAATATCATTTTCTTTGCGTTTTTTTACTTAATTACTATTCACAAAGTTACTATTCATCCGATTCTTATTCACTCTTCTGTATTATTCACTCGGGTATTCGGGGTACTTTTTGTCTTGGAGAGTACTATTCATTTAGTTACTATTCACCCAAGTACTATTCACTCTAGTATCATTCACTTGGGTATTCGGGACACTTTTCGTGTCGGGGTACTATTCATGGGGCACTATTCCCGAAGTACTATTCACGGGGTATTATTCACCCAAAAAATATATTTCTTTTTTGTCCAAATTATTTTTGGTACATGAATATTATTCTTGAATTTTACTCTACAAAGCAGTATCATGTTGACAATTTGGACGTTATTGATTTCTGGATAAATTAAATTATAAATCTTTAAAATTTATCCTTGAACTTGTTTTATTGAATTAGTATATCATTGTCATCATCCTCATGCTTATATTGTGATTAAAGTCATCTTTGACTTACGTGCATAGATGGACTTAGTATGATTATGACCAGGGATTATTCGATATAATCATGACCGTAATGTGACGAATGATGTGGTAAAAGTCCTCATTGGCCTGTACTTCATTGATGGACAGTTGTTGGTATGATTATGACCAGGGATTATTCGGTATAATCATGACCATTGATGATTACATGAATATCCTTGGCTGTGGTGCAGGGATGATTCGATTTTATTTATTAAGCTGAGTTTCAGCGATAAAGTTGATGAAAAAAAAATTTAAATCATAGAAGATAGTAGATTTTATGCTCTACTTGACTCTTCTAATGGATTGCTTATTTTCGCTGCAGTTGTTGATCTAAAACTTGTTGTCTATTGTATTCTATCAGTTGTTATATTGTTGAAGGCTAAGGATAATTTATTCTGCATTATCTTAGTCATAATATTTCTTACTGGGCTAGTTGAGCTCACCCTTTCTTTCATTGTTCTCTTCAGGAAATGAGAATATAGCTGGGACGAGTTGGGGAATGAAGTGATGGTCCAAGATAAATGGCTTTAGTAGTCCTCACTATTCTACGGAATAATGTGATAAAAATTGTAATGAGGACACCATTGAGTGTGGATATTGTCTAGATGACAATATTCTTATTTAAACTCTCAACTATGTTTTGTCGTATTTTACACGACTGTTGTATAATTAAGTTGTATTTGAATTTATGTACCATGTATTTGGCGACTCAAGATGGGTGATGTATACCTGTTTTGGAGGCGTCACATTTAACCCTAGGGGGTTGGTTCCCTAGGGGTTCCCTATTCTAGGATCCTTGTCTTCAAGACCTGTAAAGTGAAGTCTCGCAAAAAATTGTTCAAAGGTCTGAAGTATTCTTGCACGATCGTCTATTTGGGAATGCGACTCTCGCGCAGGGGGGAAATTTGGGCCCAAGTGCAAAATTAGGGTTTACATGACCTAATTAAATGAAGACGGAGAGGTCAAAAATAAATGTGCTAGACCCGAAAGAAGCCTTTACGTGTCCCGAGGCAGAAGACTCGTGGAGGCGGCTCGTTTTGGGAATTGATTGAGGGATTGGATTGGTGGCTAGAAGGACATGGCAATATGGGCATTATTCTAATGACTAAAGGGTATTTCTGAAATTTTCCTGAAAACATGTGTCTAGCATGTGACTACTTAATTCCTGGAAACTCTATAAATACTCCTTCCATTCTAGGAGGGGGGGGGGACTCTTTTGGTGACTTAAGGCTTGGATATTCCACCTAAAAAGCACTAAAAGGGTTTCGAACATTCTCTCTCAACACTCAGGAAGACTATTGGAATCCCAATAACCCTAATAAGGTTTTCGGATTCTAGGAGTGGAAGGACTCAAGAAGAAGGCTCTTGGAATCCCAATAACCCTAACACGGTTTCCGGATTCTAGGAGTTCTGCCACACGTCATTGGAATAATCGTCCACCCGTCGTTCTCCCCTCTTCAATCAATCAATCAATTCCGTGCTTTTCGTGGATTTCTCTCCTCCTCAGCCAACACGAAACCCTAACTGGCAAGGCACGATTTCCTTGCCCACAAAGAATATAACTATAATTTGTTAATTCTAGATAATTGTAATTTTATCTTATTGTTACATTAAGATTAGGATAGAGTAGACTTTAAATTATGAGATAATTATTTAAATATTTGTATTACTTAAATTATGATGTACTATTATTTTACGGATAATAAAATATCAACAATTATTAGACTTGTTAAATATAAGCTAGGTTGCACAAATACAATTATTATTTATTATTTATTTACCCTACATGCTTAGGTTTTACTTACACAACAAGAACTAATACATTAGTTCCAAAATAGTACATCATTAATTATTTATTTAACTAATACAATAATATTTATTGACCTTCCTTGTTTTCCTCTATCTTAGCTATAAACATAAAGCTTATGCAAGAGAAAGCAACAATCTGCTTAGTAAGTATAGTAGTTAAAAATAAAATAGAAATAACTGGAAATGAATAAATATTCAAAGATTTAAAAATAATTAATATTATGATATCAATGAAAATCTATTTACAGGATAAGGAACATCAAATTTTCGAATAAGATTAAATTTTGGAATCTCAAAGCTTGTTATATAGGAAATATTTTGAAGTTCACTGAGTTTTCGTAGGGACCATGAAATCTTTACACAAAGTTGAACAGTCACAAAGAATGCGAACTCTTTCCCCAGAATATCATTAGGTGATCAGCCTAATAATACTCTATGTTATGCATAACATCTTACTCACGCTATGTTTTTACAGCATATGTCAGTTACCCGATTATAACATAATATCACCTATTTCTAGGGTTGTTCAAACTCAATCATAATATAAATATCCGCACCAAAATAATTTGGATTGGATAACATATCTCCAACGAATCATAAACAATTTAATAAATTAATAGAAACATAAAAACAGAGTTTAGCCGAACAAATGGCATAAACTCTTTTTATAGACGGTCCAAGAAGTATTACGGAAAAAATTATAGTTCACTAATGAACGAATTTCAAATGCACAAAAGTACGGAAAATTACTTGTTTTGGGCGCACTTTAGGATATTTTTCGTCTCCAAACGGTAACCTACACCATCCATAATAATTTATTTAATTAATTCATCTAATATTTATTAATAGTTCCCGTTGGTAAATACTTATAATTTTCAGTTCGATAGTTTCAGGTACCGTAAATTCATCGTCGAGTATATTCTTACACCATTAAAATCTCATTACAGTGTTTACTTATCACTCACGTAGCCTCATACGTTCCTTTTAACAGATTTTAGCTTGTAAAATATATTACCTATTTTCCGACTTTTCTTTAATTAACTTTTCATAACTTATTATACTTTATTTTATCCATTCAACCACTTTAACTATTTTATTATTTTTCCTCCTTCTGGCCCTACCTAAGTAATTATATTTTAGATCATTTCTAATTTTTCTCAGCATTATTAATGTTTATTTTAAACACGTTTCTATCCAAATTTAGTAAAATTCTATAATATTAGAAATTAAGCCCCAAAATTATGAATTTTGAATAGGATCTTCCTTGCACCAAAATATACTTTTAACCAAAATTTCATCTCCAACTAAGTTGTAAAACTTAAGCTATGATTGTTTTAATTTTAAAAATCCTAATTTTATTTTGGTCATAACTCCTTCATTACAAGTCTTTTAATGTTCGTTCTTATGCCAAAATACACCTTATACTTTCAGGTTTCATACCTCAAAAGCCTTGATTTTATTTCCTTTTAACTGTCCAGAACTTCCTTTTTAAAAATTAGGTCAGGAAGTTACCTAGTCTGTCTCTTTTTACTAGAAAATTCACCAAAAATAATTTACAATGAATTTAGAGTCAAATCAGTGCAGGATTTTAGTTAACTTGTAGATCTACCCATCCCAACAAACTTTATGGAAAAATTCAAAATACACTAAAAATTTTAATTGTTACAAAGAATAATCTGTTTTAGGGTTTTTACCATTATTGCTGAAAGATTCAACAACTTTGTTTAATTTTTTTCTTTTCTTGTAGATCTTTGACTTCTTTTGTCATAGTTCATCATGTTATCGCACTCTAACATGTTATTATCTACTCTGAACATGAACAAATTCATATACATATTTACTCCATAAACTATTTATAGGAATTAACTAGTTTAGGGTTTTCCTTAACTAGCTAGTTTATGTTTCTTTCTTGTTTTTCTTTGTTTTTTCAACTTTTCCTTCATGATCCATGGTATTACAACATCTATATTTTCAACATAATCTTAAGTATACTTAAAGCCTAATTATCTCCATCAAAGAAAAAATTTTAAGTTTTAAAAAGGTTAGGATTTGTACCTAGTTGTCATGTGTTTGCTTCTCTTAGCTTTGATATTCTCTTTCCTTCCTTTTTATTGGTGTTTCTAGCTCACTATTTTCTCTCCTTCCTTGTAGCCAAATCTCTCTCTCTCTCAGCTTTTGTTTTGTTTGTGTTGGTAAATGAAGAAAAATGGAAGAGAGTTTGGTATTTATAGGCCAAAGTTTTGCCAGTTTATAAGTTGATTCCTCAAATCTTTTATTTCCTAGTTAAGCCACTCAACTTATTTTTATTCCAATCTTGCCCCACCATTAGGTATGTTAATCGTGTTTTACATGAGTTAATTGTCTTCTTTAGCTAATTAAGCATTGTTAGGTTAATTAGATCCAACTTGGTCAAAGTTTTGGATAACTTTGTTAGATTATTTCTAATTTGTAAAATTTGAAAGGAATCTCAATGTCAACTTAATTAGTGTGTTTTATTGTCAAATTAAATATAATATTTTTTGAGTTATAAAATTGATTTCCTTCTAATTACAAAATCAATGAGATTGATTTCTAGCCATTACACCTTTAATCTTGTAGCCGTTACAAAATCTTTTTAGTTCATATCTTATGATATATATATATATATATATATATATATATATATATATATATAGTTAGGCTTCTATTCTTAGTAAGAGAGTTAAATTAGCATGCATGTTTTTCAACTTCATATAAAATATTACATTATAATATTTTCTCTTGAATCATTTTTTCTAAAACTCAAGAAAAAGAGCAATGTATTGTTCATGTCACCTTCTCTATTTGAGTTCACATTAAAGAAGACAGAATTATTGAATCTTGGAGGGTATCCTCTGTGACCTTTTGCACCGGTGATATACAATATCGGAGGGGCAAAAATTATCCTTAAGGACAGTACTTTACGTACACCTCAATTCAATCTTGGTTATATCTTCTTCATTTTCTTTTAATTTTCATAGCAATTTTCAATTAGTTTACTACAAACTTCTCCTCCAAAAATATATTGGAAGGCCTCCCCTCTCTTTTCCATTATAGCCGAAATAATTTGACAATTGACCGTTTGACGAACTTGCCTTGCTTGCTTTATATATATACATATAATCTCTGTGTGAATGACAGACATGTATGTATCCTTGTAATCTACTTGTATTATTTGTAATTTAATTTTAAAATGTTGCATTTAATAATTACTTGTGTTACATTTAATAATTCCCTTTTCTTTATTAAACTTGTTCAAGGGATTTATGTATTTATATACATTCTACAAATATTTTACGATATTCAAAAAATTATAATTTAGACCTTAATAATAATTATTATATTTATAATTACAAAAATTTATTACAAGAGTTTTGGAATATTACAACCATCTTCAATTCCAACTTCTACATCACAACTTATATCACCATCTGCATTTCATTTCCAAAAGTTTTAAATCCAAAATCACCACAACCTCATCACAGCTTCTCATCAAACACTGCAACACCTCTCCATCCCAAAATTCCACCACCACACAAACAACCATAAACCTTCATCTCACCACCACCGCCATTAAAACCACCATAAAAACAACTACATTAAAGCTTCAACTGACCAACACGATCACAAAAATACCAACCCATCCCCATCAAAGAAAACATCATAACCCATTCCCATCCCTATCAAAGAAAGCTAGAAAAGTATTATTATTGATCTTATTGTTTATTTGACATAATTAGTCTAATTAATTATTTTATTCTAATTAATTGTTTTATCTAGATTAATTAGAAGGTTGATTATTTTATTTTGTGTTAATTAGTTGAGTTAATTAAATTATTTGGTTAGTTAGGAATTAATTTTGTATGTATTTATACACCTTTTTTTAAAAAAAACATTTTGTATTAGTTAAGTATTTGTACTAATTTTAAAAGTCAACTACGGTCACTGCGTATTTATACCCACGAGGTCGAGTTGAGTATAAGAAACAAATAAAACAATCTACTAGAACTTGAAAAGAGCTTTACTTATTGTTAACTCCTTCCCCAATCAAAAGTTACGTCTGTCTGAAGTTGGACTGCATACATTGGTGATCGTTTCCCGGGCCTTGATTTGCACATCCTCACACTGCCTGAAAGTTCTCACGTACTCTATAATTTTGAATCATCAGGTAGGAACAGATATCCAAGAATTCAAGTGTTCTTGGCTGCTTGTTAAAGCACTGGAACGTTGCAATGAAGAACAGAAGAGATTGTTACATGTAAGAGTGTCTCTTTCAGAATTTATTTTTCTTGAATTCAAGTGTTCTTGGCTGTAATTTTAATTCCACCCCCCCTAACTGTAGGAACACTATGGGAAGGAAGATCCTGCAGATGTTGCAACCGTAAAAGCACTCTATGTTGAACTTGATATTAAGGTTTGTTTTCCCCATGAAAAATGATAATTGCTGTACTTTAATTAGAGGATCATTCATTAAAATTTGAGCAGATAAACCTCAACATGCCTAAAAAAGTCCATGACTATGTAATTAGTTCCCTTGTTTCGTATTAATTATATAAATTATATGGTTTTCCATTAGTTTTATGTTCCTTTCTGAATTGTAGTTTGTATCACAATGTGGTAGGGGGCATTCGCAGAATTTGAAACCAGGATCCACAAGGAATTGGAAATCTCTATCGATGCTCATCCAAACAAACGAGTGCAGGCCATACTGAAATCCTTCTTGGCTAAAATATATAAGAGACAGAAATAATTGTTGGTTTATAATTTTAATGATGACAATATTATTGGGTTTATATTTAAGATAATGGACTTATGTTTTTTAATTGTTTGGGCTGGTTAAAATATGTTTAATATATTGATGTATTAGGCCAATTTGGAATTATGGTTCATTGGATACTTCCTATTGAATCTAGGATTGCTGAAAAGATTTCTTTTATAATAACGTGTAATATAGTTTGAAAAGAAGTCTTATAAACTGTTTTGGCATGCTGACTAGTTATTGGAATAAAATCAATCTTTATCATGTATATGCCTTATTTCTCTATTTAAGGTGTTTTAGTTTGACTAGGATATTATATCTTTGATATCTAATATCGGTTGATTTCTTTATTTTAAATATGTGATATTCCATCTGAGATATGGGATTTTCATGCTAAACAATTTTATATCCGTTAGTCCTTAATCCAAGCTTCTGAATTCATGACTCTGTCCAATGGGTATGAAGCTTTTATGCTAACAATTATATAGTGTTGCTTCTCTCTCTCTCTCTCTCTCTCTCTCTCTCTCTCTCTCTCTCTCTCTCTCTATATATATATATATATATATATATATATATATATATATATATATATATTACTTCTATTCGGTTGAACAGGACACTCAAGGAAGATATATCAGTGAAGAAAAATTAAAAGCAAAGATCAGTCTTACTTGTTATATACTTCTATTAAGAGTTATCTTTATTTCTTCTTTCCAGCAAGTCTGTGTTATACTGTTAGTCCTTCATTAGCTGAAAAATCACAACTTTGTGTATTCAATACACTTTGTAACAAATTCTAAGTTCAAGAACTGTTGTTTGGTTTGTACGATCCAGTAGTGAATAGGTTTGTTCAAGGCAAGCTTTCAAGGTTGCAGAGGTGCAAAAGATGGCAGATGTGTTCATCACAGTGAAAAGCTTCATTTGAATAGAAAGTTTTTTTTATTGTATTTATTTGAGTTAAAAAATTAATAAAAAGATTCTCCAATACCTGTTGGTATTGGTCGTGGATTATGTTACTAGACTAGAGAATAGGGGCTGAAGTAAAAAATTCTTGTGTCTGTGGTTTGTTATTTCTTGTGGTTTGATCATTTAATTCTCACGTTGCATCTAAACTCATTCACATAACAGTTTACTGCTGGTGGGAAAAGTATACTAATCTAGACACTATTTGTCATTGTCTTATTATGTCTTGCATTATAAGAAAAGTAAAATTTATTCTAAAGCAGACACTATAAAACATTAATTCTAAAAATGCGAACTCTAAAAATTGTTTAACTGTCACACAAATTGAAAACGATCTCCACACGTATTTTTAAGGGATCAACCTATCGTACTCTATGTTATGCATAACATTTTCTTTTACGCGTAATGCGTTAATTCAGTTACCCGACATAAGTATCCCATTTATCAGGGTTGTTCATATTTAGTCTTAATTAGACTCAGAATCTGCACCAAAACAATTGGATTGGCTCAAATCATCTCCAAAGAATCATAAATAATTCAATAAATTGATAGAAACAGAACAACTGAGTTTATCCGAAATAAATGGCATAAACTTTTTTTATATATGGTCTAATAAACTTTTCAGACTTGCAATAAAATAAGAATGTTACAATAGATCAGAAAAATTTCACAATTTACAAGACTAGCATAAGCTAGAGAACTTGCATAATTTAAAGCACTTGCAATAATTAGAAAACATGCATACGAGCTTTAAAACTTGAATAACTTAAAGGACTAGCATAGCTAGAGAACTTGAAATAAATTGAAGAATTTGTGATAGGTTAGGGAACTTGTCATGCAAATTTGAGGAGTCTAAAATTTATTAGTCTACATCTAAAATTAATCATGTCACATTTAATGGGTCTGTTAAAAAAGTCTATAAGCCTAGAGTTTCATATCATGAAAGAATTCCTAAAAAACCACAATGAATTTTTAGATCAACCCATTGAATTAATTAAACATGATCCAAGAATTCTCCATGACCCATAAGATAATTAAAAATAGACTCATGATTGAAGATGATCTAATTAAATTTTTCTTAAATCACCTTGACCAAAAGTGGAATTAATCTAAATATTTAGATCAGGTCAATGAGCTGTTCAAATCCACTACAAATAATTCAACCAAACTAGAACATATATTTGAATCAATTCTTCCATCTTTTGAACATATTAGTGAATGTTTTCCCAAAGTCACTTCTAAATACATTTCTGATGAAAATTGTGACTATTTTAAATTTTCCAGACCTCCTGAAAATTATGAAAAGTTCATTTACTTACTCATTTGTATCATTCATTTATAGTCACATACTTTTTAGGATATATAAAATTTTTAGGTATGCACATTTGTTTTATTTCTCACCACATTTTCTTGTAGAATAAATGCCCCATATACAAGGTACAATTTTTTCATTTCTTTGTTCTTTATTTTTCATTTGCATACATTTAGGATAATGCATGATTTAGGAATGAGGGAGTTTGTTTTTATTAGTTTTTTTTCTTTTTTTAGGAAAATATAGTGAAAAATAAAAAAATGAAGGTTTTGTTGGACTTTTGATGAGTTGGATTAATTCTAATAAGTGTCTGTGGAGCAAAACTTATAAGTAAGATTAAAAGATTTAGAACTCTTGAATCTTTGATTAGATCACAAAATCTTAGTTTGAAATACCATCTAGAATAAAATTGATTTCATAAGCATTTTTACACTACACATTTGGACTAAATCATAGTTGTGGATATAAACTATGACTCGAGCACTTCCAAGGAAAAAATTGAAAAAAATGAAATAAATAATTTCTTCAATGTTCATTGAACGAAATCACTGGGTATCCAAGTCTCAGAAGTATCGATATTCACAATGAAAAGTGTGATGGATATAAGCAGCTTGACTAGTCTAGTTTTATGGACTATGTTATTCGAGTTAGTAAGCCCTTAGGGGTGTCTCTACACCTAGTTCCTATTGGTCCAACGCTGGCTATATGGGTAACTCTGAAAAGCCTAAGGAAATGAAACATTGCACAAGTAAAGAAAATAAATTCAAAAAAAAGTAAAAAAATAAAGAAAAATGAGTTTACTTGATTTTCATGGTAAAAATTTATACTAAGAGCAACATCACACACTACAACAAAATAGATTATTTCTGACGGAATATTTCGTCGGCACTAGGATATTCTGTCGAGGGTAACATCATTTCCGACGGAATATTCGGTCGGAAATTCGGTCGTATATAAGCACGTCAAAAATAAGTTCGTCGATTCTTCGGTCGGGAATACTTAGAGACAACGGACCTATTGTCGACCGAACATTCAGTCGGAGTTAATATATCCCCGACTGAAATGTGTCTGTCGAGGATACTCGGTCGATGATAATCATGCCACGTGGCAACCTGACAAAAAATAGAAAAACACCTTACGCGCGACGGAATTCCGTCGACCTTATAACTCGTCCGTCGAGGATATTCGGTCGAGGATATATATGTCACGTGGTAGTATGTCAAAAATGGGAAACACATTAACCTCAACGATTATCCGTTGAGAATACCATCATTCCGTCGAGGTTACTATTTTTTTTAAAAATATTTTATTTGTTTTTGCAATATCCAGGGATTTGACCCACATCTTGTACCTGTACCTGTACCTATTTTCCCAACATCACATACACAAGCTAAATTAAGCTAAATGTCAAAAACATCCCATTACTACTAAAGATAACAAGCAACAAACCAAAGTAATGAAATGTAAAACCGCATTAATCAAAGTAAATTAAACTAAGGTAAATTATAAAAGATCCCATTAATCTAAACTAACTATAACAAACATCCCATTAAGCTAAATTAAGCTAAGTGTCAAACCGTAACAAAACCAAAGTAATTAATGATAAGGTTTAAACTACAATATGTACGTCAAAAGTTATGTAAAATTAATACAAAAGAATTTAAACTACAAAAGAATGTAAACTAAGTCAAGCTAGTAGAGCCCCCGGTGTGAGGAGGATCATCGGGCGAGCGTCGACGCTGCTCTGGAGTATGAAAATTGTCATCCCGCTCGTCAGTCCGCTCATCACCCTGTTGATACAATATAATGTAACTCATTAGTCCATATATATGATTCAGTTAAAGATAACTAAATGAAAATTAAATAACATGCATAATATATATTTGTATTTAAAACGAAATATACCGAAAGCGACGAAATGACTCAACATCGCACTACAACGCTTCCTCGATTAAGGTAATCACCATCCGAACAATCTGGCACACGTGCTCGCGCCCACTCGCTCCCGGAGGGGATACCCGTATTTCGGCGGTGGCACACCACCGCAACGTCTGCGCAAAGTTGGTGGAGGTGAGAACGGTTAAGCGGGTCCTCGATGATGGAACAACGGATCGGCCTCAAACCTCTTCGACATCAGTAGCCATAACATCAAACAAAGCATCATCTAAGCCAGTACCAGATGTGATGGTCCCACGGGGCTCTTTGACGTAGACGTGAGCAGAGCCTACAAAAATAAATATAACATGAATAATATTACAAGTTTATCGCTTTCATAAACACGAAAATAAACACAAATATTATACCTCCCGGCAAAGGTATAGGTTGGTATCCTCAGTAACCCCAACACTCGACACTGCACGTAGGTAAGTACTAATGGGAGTATCCCGAGATGCGACCTAAATAGTCGCCTCGTCCCGAGATAAACTAATATCGAAGCGAGGAGGGGCGGTGGAATCTAACGTCTCAAAGATCGCCCCTAAAGAAACTGTGACTCTCACTTATCTGTTTGGTCATGGAGCTTCTCAAATCGCTCCTGTAATTTGATATACAAGTGAGTTATCTTGATATCATCATATAAATTACGTAATATTATCCTAAATAATATCTATTATAGTAAATGTATTACCCATATAGCTAGTGCTGCTGGAGATATCGTCGACCCCGAAGTAGAGCCCTTCAGCGTATGGACTCTATCCCAGAACTCGATCATAGTAGGAGGTCGGCCCAAGCTACTCTGCATGGCCTAGATCATATACATTAAATATGATCACCTTAATTTACTATAGTTGCAATATAAGATTAAACTAAAGTAAAGAGAAATACATACCGACTTAACCTCCTGAAACGACTGCGAGCCAAAAGTATGTACAACTCGCAGCTTGCCGCGATTCTTCTTCATCTGGTCCGATTTGGTCTTGAATGCAGCATCATCCCAGTACGCACACATCGCAACCCATGTTGCATCTGATACTGCCGGCGGCTGATGATCTCGCAAAGTAGTCCCGACCGTTTCTTCTATCGCCGGATCGCCTCTCCCGCCGCATCTCGTATAACCAAATTTAAGCATAATTCTTCGGGATGTGGGCAATGATAACGTCGTCACCATCCGCCTTAGTGATGTCGGCCTCGTATCTGTAGTATCTCTATCAAACAGACATAACATACGTATAATTTATTATTTGAACAATATGTAAATAACATGCATGGACCTTGATTTAATATATGTAAGTCGACTTACGTGAAACTCACGCAACATCACGTCGTAAAGCCGCATCATAATAAATAGCTTGATCGACTAAATCGCATCGCGACCAATGGGAGATCGCGCCAGCGAGATGGCGTGTACGGTTGCCTTAGCGACAGGATCCATAATACTAGAATACAAAATTTATTAAGAACATTTTAATTTATTAATCACATGATAATATCATTCTAATTGAACATAAGTGATATATTATAGTTGAAACCTACGCATTTGGCCGACATCAATCGGGCGTAATCGAATCGCTTCGCCGATGGGACGACCTAATCGACCGAGATTAGGCCCTCATGAACGCCGACGTCTAGCATCTGTATGTTAATATATATAGTTATAACATTGTCCAAAAATAGTAAATGAATGTATAATATAGTTATGAAAATAATGTTACTGAGCCAAAAAAGAAATCAACTCACTAGCATCTGAAGACGACCCTCCCTGGGAGCCGTCACCCGATCCGGAGCGGCCACCACCACATCCACCTCCACCGCTATGTCGAGGAATATATAGTTGTACTACTGAAATACTAGACATAGATACGATGAACGATCAAATGGTCATCAAATGATTGATTTTATATATATAATGATTGATTTTAGTTGTATAGTATTTACAAAACACCAATTAGTGAAGAAGTAGTACGTCGTCAAACCCGTCAGAATCAAAATTATTTTCATCCTCTAATTCTGTCTCTTCCTCTTCTGTATCAATTTCTTCCTCAATATCATCTTCTACCATCACATACGGACTAACAACCACATCTTCCTCCACTTCGTCAACATCGAGTACGTCAACGACATCATCACCCAACACATCGTCATCATATACCACAACGTGGCTGGGATTGCTAACTTGTTCTTGCAACGGGTCATCCGTTCCAGACAAATTAGTACCATCAAATGGTCGAGTCTTCGTTGTCACAACTGTATACCAGGGGGCTCTACTGTGAACGACATTAGGGGCATAGTACACTTGAGTTGCTTGGCTGGCTAACACAAATACATCATCAGACTGTAAAATAGATTTTATATCTACTGTGACGATTCTATTATGATCAACTTTAACACCCTTTGCAGTATCAAACTAACGACAGTTAAATGTAACGACCTTTAGTTGCAGCTAATAGTACTCCAACCGATTCCTCGACAGTAATCGGACAAAAAAAAGGGTCGTAGTTCCTGTTTGTGTCCTATACTCTATTAACAAAGTTAATTGAATTACTGCGGACATTCCTCACTGTTCCACCATAATAGATGACAACATCTCGAAGGAGTTTCATTAAGTTATTGAACAAAGTTCCAAGTTAAGCAACCCTCTAGATGAACGAACGATCACTTCTCTACTATGAATAAATCATTGCCTGATATGGGTTCAATCCATGCCATAGAAAGCTTCTCACCACTCCAAATACCCATATGAGGAATTTGGATTGGTGAGAAGCTGTCTATGTCATGGATTGGACCCATATCAGGCAATGATTCATTCCTAGTAAAGAAGTGATCGTTCTCTATTCGAGTATAAGACACAAACAGAAACTATGACCCTTTTTTTTTAAATTGCATCGAGGAACCTGTTTGGATTACTATTAGTGCAAAACTATGTTTCTAACCCCGCATAAAAAAAGAAGTGCATCATTTAATTTATATGTTATTATATTTGAAAATTGTGGCAAACTAAGCAAATATGGTATTTGGTTTATTTTACCAATGAAAAACTAGGTAAATGCTACCCGGTCAACATGTATTTTTATTTTATTTATTGAATATGTAGACAAGTTATTATTCGATCAGTTACTTTTAATTGTAGAAAACTGTGACACTCCCAAAATAGGTATACATCACCTATTCTGAGTCGCCAAATACATGGTACAGAATACAAATACAACTTAATTATACACCAGTCATATAAAATACGACATAACATAATCTAAGAGTTTTAATAAGAATATTGTCATCTAGACAATATCCACACTCAATGGAGTCCTTATTACATTTGTTGTCACACTATTTAACAGAATAGTGAGGACTACTAATGCTATCATCTGGACCGTTACTCCGTTCCCCGACTAGTCCCGGCTACGTTCTCATTTCCTGAAGAGAACAGTGAAAGAAAGGGTGAGCTCAACTAGCCTAGTAAAAAATATTATGACTAAGATAATGTAGAATTAATTATCGTTAGCCTTTAACAGTGTTAAACTGATACAATATAACAAACATCAAGTTTAACTACAGCGGAACAAGCAATCCATTAAAAGAGTCAAATAGAGAATAAAATCTACTATCTTTTATGATTTAAAAGGTTTTTCATCACTTTTATCATTGGGACTCGACAATAAATAATCCACATCATCCCCGCACTACTACACCGATGATATTCATTAGTATCACAACCATAAATTATCCATGCACTACGGGCCAAGGATATTCGTGTATTCATCAATGGTCATGATCATGCCAACAACTGTCCATCAATGCACTACGGGCCAATGAGCACTTTTACCACATCATTTGTAATATTACGGTCATGATTATACCGAATAATCCCTGGTTATAATCATACCAAGTCCATCTATGCACTACAGGCCACAGATGACTTTCAACATAATATAAACATGAGGATGATGACAATGATATAAGAATTCAATAAAAACAAGTTCAAGAATTAATTTATCCAGAACCAATAACGTCCAAATTGTCAACATGATACTTCTTTGTAGAGTAAAATTCAAGAATGCTCGTAAGAATATTTCCATGAAAAGATCTTTGGATGAAGCGCAAATATCAAGGATATTCCACTAATTTCATGGAGTATAGAAGTCAAAACTTTAACCAAATGAGTATAATAAAGAATGAATAACAAAAGAAATCACCGAGGCATGCGATAGATCGCAGATGTGTTATTCCAATGAATAATAATAAAAAGCGAAACCAGTGTCACACGTGGCACGCATATAGGATATTCCGCCAAAATAATAAATAACGAAACCAGGTCAGGCAAAATTCCCACCGACAGGATGTTCCAACAGAATAATAAATAACGGAACCGGTCATGCGTGCGTACGCACGCATGGGATGCGTGTTCCAATGAGAATAATAGAAGAATTTCACCATGTATGCAGATTGCTTGGCGTGAGGCGAGTTATTCCAACATAATGATAAAGAATGGAATAACAAAAGAATTTCACCAAGTATAGGGTAGATCACAGCGTATCAAAGTTATTCCAATAGAATAAAAAATGGAATAATGTAAGTTCTCTTCATGAATCTGAAAAAATAAATAATACTCTTTACCTTAGAAGAAACTGGATATAGGAGTAGTGAAGTAGCGAAATTTTTTCTTCTTTCTCTATAGTTTCTCTCTAGAGTTTAAAGATGAATTAAGTAAGAAATAATGAAGGAATGAGCTTCTATTTATACGAGAATGGACTAAATAAGTAGCTAATTCATGAACGGTCCATTGATTTACTTTTAAACCCGACGGTCCATATTGATTTACTATGCAAGATTAATAAAATATTCTAATAAAACAAAATCTTTTAAATAAAATATAATATATTCTATTTATAATCTAATAAAACGAATAACTTTATAAAAGTATTTTGTTTTATATAAAAAGATTTTATTACGCAGCACTATGCAAATACTATACGTAATAAAATATAATATATTCTAATTATTATCTAATAAAACAAATAACTTTATAAAAGTATTTTGTTTTATATAAAAAAGATTTTACTATCTGAAAGCACTATGCATAATAAAATATATTATATTCTAATTATTGTCTAATAAAACACGTAACTTTATAAAAGTATTCAGTTTTATATAAAAAGCTTTTTTGTTTTATTACATTAATAATACTAATAAAACAAAATTTATCATCTTTATTATAATTCACAATATTAATCGACCAGGTCGTTCCCAGGAAAGAGTGGGCTTTCCAATAAAAATTTCTCCCTATTGGCGCGCAATTAAGTGACCAAACCTCTCCTTGACAGAACTTATAGACATCGTTAATATTGCAAATAATAATATTAACAACTTTGTTATCTCAATTATTGATTTATTAATATATAAAATATAGACAATAATTGAATCAAATAACGTGAGATCTTATCGCAGTGATTCTTATGTAGCAATAATTGAACAAAACCGACTTCTCACGTAAGCATCAATAATCAATACCGTAATGCTACTATGTAACCACGCCAGACATTCAGTACTTTTCACACCGGGTGTTTCAACAGTTAACGGTAAAACTTCCGCCGTTATTTTCATAAAATATTTTTGTCGTTTTCTCAATCTGACAAAAATTTCGTTGTGTGGTCCACCAATGATTGTGCCATTGTACGAATATTCTCTGCTAAAATGAATATTCCCCAACCAATCGAATATTATATAATAACTTGCATACTTTGCAAAATTTATAAATACTACCCACAACTATAACATTATCTCAAATTCACACCATAATATTCAAAAAAATATTTCAAGAAAATTAAATCTTTATTCAGTTACTTTAGTTTTTTATGTAATGGAAAACTAAGCAAATGCTACTTAGTTTAAGATAATTATTGTATTTTATTTTATTTTACTATATTTATTTTATATGTTATTTATTTTTTATTATATTATATTATTTTATTTATTTATGTATTTTAATTTATTTTATTTTGTATTATTTTATTTTACTATATATGTTTTAATTTAATTTATTTTAATTTAGTTAAATTAAATTAAATTTATTTATTTATTTAGATTTATTTATTTTATTTTATTTTATTTTTATAATATTATATTAAATAATAAAGTAAATTTATTTTATTGTATTAAATTAAATTAAATTTATTTTATTTTATTTTTCATTATATTATATTAAATAATAAAGTAAATTTATTTTTTATATTAAATTAAATTAAATTTATTTTATTTTATTTTTAATTATAGTATATTAAATAATAAAGTAAATTTATTTTATTTTAAAGTTTATTATATTATATTATAATATATTATATTATATTATATTATATTATATTATATTATATTATATTATTTATTAAAGTTATTTAAAGCTCCTAGTATTTTTTTTGTATTAATTTATTAATTTATATAAATATTTATTTATTATATTATAATATATTATCTTTTATATAGTTAATTAAATATTTATTTATTACCATCTATAACTTCCACAGAAATTTAGTCGGAAATTTCGTCGGAATTAACACTTAAAACACCAAAATAAAGGAAGTCTTCAATTGATTCACAAATTAAAATTCACAATGCTGGAAAAGGCAGAAATCAGAATACTGCAAATTAAGTTTATCACACTGCATTATAACTCCTCAATATCAGATAACAAATTACACACACCACTAATTATGGACATAATAACTGGCTAGGCACAAATTAAAAACCAATACAGTAAACCAATATCAGTCAACCAATATCAGTCACCGAGCAACATCTCAGTCTCAAAATCAGTTTTATACCAAACCAAATTTAGCAAACTATCACAGAAAATACCAATTTCAACAACACTGCAAAGGAAATTTAGGGTTCAACAACATTTCAATAGAATATTTCAACACTATCAACAATATTGCAACACTTTCAACAACATTTAAACAGAAAATTTAGGGTTCAAAGTACTTATACCCAAATTTATGCATAATCATATACATATCTGAAAATTTAGGGTTCTAAATTTAAAATTAATTGAAAAAACTAACCTTAAATTGAGAGAAGGAGGAGCAGAGAGGACTAGAGAGAGAGCACCAAATGAGCCGAATATATATGGCCATGCACGGTGAGGGCTTGGTCGGAGATGGGGCATTGACGAGAGAGAGGAGAGTCTTGCTGGCCCGAGAGAGAGAGGGACGGGAGGATGGACAGAGAATACGGCAGCAACAGAGCAGAGAGAGAAAAGAGGAAAAAGAAATTTGAGAAGTTGAAGTGATTCTCGCGTCTGCTAGTGTAGGTTTTAAAGACTATTTCCGACGGAACACAGTCGTGATTAATTCAGTCGATGATACAGTATCTGTAGCGAATCGCATTTTTCTGAACTAAGAAAATATGAGTTTATCAAAATAATTTTTTTTTATTTAAGTATGTGTTATTATATTGCATATATTATTATATGTAGTATAATATGTGATATGGTGTTATGATAATTGTAATAATTAAAATTTATTATACTTAATAAATTATGAGAAGCAAAATGTGATTGAAAGAAAAGAAATCAAGTTTATTAAAATGTTTGTATTTAATGAATAACTTTTGTCTTGACAAAGAAGATTTTTGGTAAGTGCAGTATAATATTTTATATATATTGTGTGCTTTATTCTCGGTAGCTATAAAATATATGCATTTAGTATCTGGTACTTTATGAGTAACTAAATGGTAATAATCTTACTAAGCTAAGGCTGGACTGTAAAAAAAAAAAATTTAACAAGTGGCTAACCATCCAGCCAGGTGTTTACATTAAAGTAGGAGCTGGCATTTATTTAAGAAACATAGCTTAAACAACTCAGCTAACCTATAAACGTATTAGCCAAGTGCAGTGTATGCTCCTTAAGTTCAAATATCTGATAAGAATATTAGAACCCAGATATCTCATAACTTTTTTCTATTTCCTTCTAAATTTATAGTCTTTATGCTGTTACAAATAAGAAATGGTTAGACGCTTAATGCTCTGTTAGTTTTGGGTAAACTTTGTTCGTAATTGATAACTGAAAAAGGATACGCTGTCAAGTGAAGAGAAACTCGAAGAAGTATTGGGTTGCAACCAACTAATTCGGAAATCAAGGCTTAGAAAGGTAATGCATCTTTGCAATATATACTTACTTTAAGATGTTTAATATGCACTAATTAATGGTTATGGAAATTGCTATGGGTTGATTGGGAAGGTGTGCTACCGATTTGATTTTTATAAAGCACTGTAACCATTCGGGGATAACATGCTAAACATAGTGGGATTTTTCTATTTGATATAAATGTGTTATCAAAAGTATTGCATGTTATGAAGAGAATAAAATTAATTAGATTGTCAACTACTTGATTATTCATTCCTATGATTATGTAATCAACTGCTATGAATATAATTTAGGCACAAGGAGATAGGTGGCTGTGGAGTAATAAGGAAACTAAATTGGGGTTTTAAAGAAAATAAATAGTTATGGCACTTGTGTTGCAAAACAGTGCCTGTAAGGTGTTTGATAAAAGTCCTCAATGGACTGTTTTGCTTAACAACTGCTAATTTGATAGAATTAAAGCTTGGGGATTGATTTCTGTATTTTATGTGATGATAATTAGCAAGTTTAAATATATTAGAGTGAAACGAAATTCAAATCCAAGCTAATGTAAAAAATTGAAAAATGGTATATCAAGGCAACTTTGAGTGCTGAGTTGGGCTGCCTAGCAAGCTTGAGATAGAGGTTTTATAATTTCTAGATATACTCTCTTATGCTATATACTATATATTTAAAAAGAAAGGTAAATCATCATGTGGTTAGAAGCATGAGATTAGGAAAAAAATAGCCATGCTAGGCTAAAGGCTGCCTATAACAGTAGCCGTGGCAGTAGTAGTTGCAGTGGGCAGGGCTGGGGCTTTCTTTTGAGCTGTCAGTCGACTTGATTAAGATGTTTATGCAACTTGATTAGTATTTTGCTAAATATAGAGGTATGCAAACTGCCTTGTCTCCAAAATTGTAGCATATTAGAGTAAATAAGTTATAACTTAAAAATGGGAGGAGTAATAAGTTATAACTTAAAAATGGGAGGAGGGGCAGGGCTGCTGCCTAACGGCAGCAGGAGCCATTTTGGGAGCAAGGCCTGGGGATTTACTTAGCTTATGATCAACCAACCTATGTTTATCAGATTATGCTATTAATGTGTCTTAATTCTATATAATCAAATTAAAGGTGTATGCATTAAGGGTTGGTCAAGGCATGGGGTAAGCAATAAGGGCTGCTGCCCATAGGCATCAACAATTGGCCTATTCAACAACCCAGAAGCTGCTACAACAGTGTCTATGGTTGGGTGGTTATTAACATGAAGGGTAATGTTTTGGTATGCTGTTAAAATATGTTAGTGTTAACACATCTATAAGGGACCCAAGTTTTGTATAAGTGAGTTAGTACACTCTAAAATAAAGCTAGCATAGATGAACCTCTAATTTGAAATTATTAAGTCATGTTTAAACTATTAAAGCCTCAAAGGGCTATTTTGGCATTAAAAAGGGAAACAAGAATGTTTAGCATCTTAGTATAAAAAAAATTTTGAAACTACAAATAATTGGAATTATAAATTATCCAAACAAGTTTTAGTCACACCTAAAACACGTAATTTATTATAAGTAAAGTTGCAATCTATAAAACAATGGTTGATATGATTAGACTTTTAATTTAAAATTATTCAGCCAAGTTTAGGCTATTAGTGTCGCAAAGAATTGCTATCACCGCAACGGAGCTAACTTGACATAACTTAGAAAAGAAATATAAACTAAAATCATAGAAGAATCTTGAGCAGAAGTTATGTCAGACCCTAAAAAAAGAAAGAAAAGGCTATTATAAGAACATGAATAAGATATTTGAAAAATGTAAATAAATATCTCAAGTATGAGAATATTAACTAAAAACATGATCACTGTGTATGTGATATGTAATCATACAAGCTATATGACTTGTTTATTTAGCTAATATGCTTGTAAATGCAAATAATTGTGTAGGATCAGTGAGAATACACAAGTTAAGTTGAAATTGTACACATAGTCTACAGACAAGACAAGTATCTAAATCTTACTCTTTATTGAGCAAGTATTATGAGATTATTCATATATTGATGAGTTCTCAATTTCTCGAATCTGCTTTTCATTATTTATGAATATTGTAAGATTGAATAATCTTTTTATTCCAATCAGCTTCAAAAGATTGGGTAAGCTATTATCTTATGCATGAGCAGGTTGCAAAGAAGTCTGAGCCATTTCTTCTGTCCAGACACAGCTATGAAATAATTCAGTTTCTTTATATTAGTCTTGAAATATTATTGTGCCATGATTTAAGTTGTCCAGCTATATTGTTGTAGTTGGAATCTAAAACGAGAATGAAACATACCCTTTAAATGGGATATTTTATCAGACTTTCTGAGTGGTGATGTAGAACATGAAAATTGTTCTGGAAAAGATAGTATTGTTCAATACAAGGCATAAATGGTTGATCACCCTATGTGCTCGTAAGATAAGACGGTTCATCTGATAATATTTCTGATTGAACCTTTTCAAGAAAAGAAAAATATGTTCATGGTCTTAAAACCTCTCAGTTATTCAATGTTACGATATTTCAGAAATATGAATGATTCAAGATTTATTGCTTTACAGATTTGATTCACTGTCAAAGCATGCTTCAAAGAAAACATTTATTTCTTGTTGAGCCTTAAAGACTGCTATTACTTGCTGAGCAATTAAATGCTCATACTTGTTTTATTATAAATGTTTTCAGCTGAGCAGACTCGGGCAGAAGGGTCTGGAAAAGATAAGGGAAAAGGAAAAGTAGTAGAATAGCTGAAAGTTGATATAATAAAGAGTTTTCATGTTTGTAAATATTAAACTATCATGTAATAAACGTTTAAAGGAATATGTACCTGGGATTAGAAGAACTTTGATGTAATAACTTTACTTGATATATTAGGAACATTTTATATCATGAGCACTGAATAAGGGTTTCAAGTATTCCAATTTAGGGGCGTCAAGATCCCTCGACGACAATCGATCGGCGAATTAATAGTTCTTTCGTCGAGGTTGTTATCAAGTACCGGAGGAAACTTTCGCCACCACGAAAGCATGGTATAGGATCGACTGAATTCAGTCGAATTTGTACTATTCTCGAGGGAGTTATGAACGACTAAATATTTCGTCGGCAATAAGTTAATTCCGAGCGAATCCATTCCGTCGACCTTACTTCAGTCGTAAATAGGCCTATTTCTTGTAGTGACATACACATGCATGCATCACATGAAATTAATTTTATGAAAGATGGTGTCTAAAATAAAGATAAAATATGTTTGATAAGATGAAAGTGTGATTTTGAATTTAATTTTGCTTTTGTATAATACCAATGGATATTTAGAAGTTTTCTTTTAATTTCATAATTGGTTAAACTCAAAATTATTTTATTTTGAATTTCGCATGTGGGTACATTCACTGCAAACCCTCACGAGGTACAACTCATTCACTTGGGGTTTAAAGTGTGTTGCACATGCTAAGTGCAATCGTGTTTCATACGAAAAATGGGGTAATATAGTTTTTTTTTTGTTTTTTTTTTCTTTTACTCGAGGACGATCAAAAGCTAGGTCTGAAGGTATTTGATAGACACATAATTCATACATTTAATATCCCCATATTTATTATTTATATGTTTATTTTATTTAATTGATTACATTTTATTTAATTTTGTAGGATTTATGTTATTTATCGTTATGAATAAGTAAAAGATAATTGTTCCAGCTTTTAAAGATAGAAAGACTCTTTGGAGATTACCATGTAAAGATTGAAGTCAAGAAGGAAAGAAGAAGATAAAAAAGAAGGAAAGAAACCAAGTTCAATGAATCTAAATTAGGACACAAATCTAATTTCTCTATAAATAGGTCTCTTTTTATAAAGATAGGGAGATGTATTAGATTAGTTTAGGTTACAAGTAGGAGTAGGATTAAATTATATCTTCATTATACGATTGTTGAATGATCGTTAAAAAAGGAGTTTTCTTATTTATTTTTAATCTTCTACTTTTTTTTCTTTATTTTAGTTAGTTTATTTATTTTCATGTCAAGTTAATTTCTTTAATCTAGGATGAAGATGACATTAAATAATTGATTTCGCCTTCATGTTTCATTGTTGAAATACGTTCGTTTAATAGTTCTTATGTGATTTTAAATTAATTCAGAGGTTTTGATAGATTATGGTTAAGATATGAGTTTTTCATAATTCATATTTGCTCGAAGAAGTTTTGATAGGTTATAGTTAATTTTTAAATTTTCATAGTCTATACTTGTTCACATTAATTGTAAAATTACTAAATTAAAGGGAATGAAGATCAAAATCATAGTTAAGTTATAAAAATAGAAGAGATTGAGTTACTTATTATTTTATTGTTTAATGGATTCAGATTCCTAAATTGCTTTCTTATTACTCCCTTCGTTCCATATTAAATGACCTAATTCCTTTTTTAGGATGTTCCAAAATAAATGTCCTATTTCTATATTAGTAACTATATTTATCATATTCTTCCTCTTACGCCCTCAAAATCTATTTAATATACTTATTGGTAATGTGAGAGTTACAAAAAAAATGTATATAGAGAATTAAATGACATATAAAAGATTGATTATTAGGGTCATAGAAAAGTGAAAAGGAAATTATTGGGTCATAGAAAAGTAAAAAAAAACAATTATTAGGGTAATAAAAAAGTAAAAAAATAATTATCGGGGTCATAGAAAAGTGAAAAAATACTTCAATTAATAAGTAATCAAAAAAAGTAATTTATTAATCAGCGTGCCGAAACTAATTAGGACGTTTATTTTAGAACAGATAGAGTATTAGTTTTCATATTTTAATTAATTTAATTATAGTTAATCGATTCTCAATCTTTATTCCTAATTCGTCTGAAATAGATATTAAGGATACATTAAAATTAATTTAGTCTATGCGGGTTCGACCTGTATTTGTCAGTTTTTTAATTTGACACTGTGCACTTACAATTACATATTTTTATCCCATCATTACTCATCACATATGAGTACTATCACATATGAGCTCAAAATGGTATAGTCAAATATGTTGGAATATTAGCAGAATTAACAAGACGAATAATATAGTAAATTGGAACAACTTAGCTGGAAACCGAGGCGTAGCAGCGCTACTATCCTAAAATGTGATTTTTCCCCCACTGATAATAATCACAGGTACAAATGGGCTACCGACGGTCACCCTCCAAGATTCAACGGTAAAGCCTCCAATCGTGTGTACTCACAGAAGGAGACTGTGGATTTGTCTATGTGGATTGCCCAGAATAACAGAGTATATGTATATAGAAGGAAGAACATATTGTATATATGTATTGTGTTAACTTCTATAGAAAAGAACAGAACATAGTGGTATTTATAGAAGGAAAAGAAGAATGTTGAAAAACGGTAAAGAAAACATGGTGAACGTTGGGAACAAAACGTTACTGGAGAACGTTGGGGATAAATAAGGTTTACATTAATGAACGTTGGGGAAAAATGGCTAGGGTATTAAATTTAGGCTAAAAATAAAAGCTAGGGATTTAAGCAAAATAGTGGGCAACCTGGGTGCACCCGCGAAGCATAATCGACTAGATCGGCACCCCCTCCTGCGCGGGCTTATCGCGCGCACACACACACTAAGGTTTTCTGACCGAAAGTCCAAGAACCAAGCTTGGCCTAGCCCAATTCCTTAGCCATCCTCATGTGCGCGAGCCCATCCCTTTTTCCCAACCAAGTTACTAAGCTCATAACAACAATTACTAATATACACCATGAGTGTTCCCAAAATAGCCAATGTGAGACTTTGATAAAACCATAAGTTTGAAGCATAACCAATAATCCCCTACATGATTCAAAATTATCAAAGATAGAAATATTAAAAGGAAGTAAAAAGGGCAATGGATTTTAGATACATAACGTCGATACCTTGTGGGTTTGAATCGACACTTAGTGGAACAAGCTCATGATTGTAGATTATAAGTGAATTATATTCTTGAACCCATTATCTATGATACAAACAATTGAACTTGCACACATATCTAAAATCCACGAATCTACACAAATCTGCGGTTGAAGCTGCGTTACTAAAGCATCGCCCATATCCCATTTTCATAAAGGCTCTAGATAGTTTGCCAAAGACTCTCATAGGAAGCGGCCTACACTTCCACATTTATATAGGTGAACCCATCAAGTGTAAACTGACATACACCACCCTTTAGGGCTATGAGTTTCATTAAGAATCTAAATGATTAATCCTATCACAATTTGTCAGTAAGCACCACATACACACATGGAGAAATATAAATAATTGTAGTGCTTTAATTAAATAATTACATGACTTGTTGTTACCCATTGAACCCAATTCATGGGATCTCTAATCACATGGGTTGGGTTTCCATCGATCACATATTATTTACTCAAAATGTTGGCAATAGTCTCATCCCTCTAGATGCTTTTTGGACTACCTTTTTACTCAATTCCTTAGTAAGCAAATCCGCTAGGTTCTTTTCAGACATCACAAATTCCATGAAAATAGCCCCGTTACTGATCAGTCCTCGTAAAATATTATACCTCAAGCGAATGTCTTTGTTTTCCATTATAAACATGGTTCATTGCCCTGCCAATAGCTGCTTGAGAATCATAATGCAACGAAATAGAAAGAATTAGCTTAGACCACAATGGTATATCAACCAATAAATTCCTTATCCACTCTGCTTCTGTACCTGCCAATTCTAAAGTAATAAATTCAAATTCCATAGTAGATCTAGCACTACAAGTTTGTTTAGGAGATTTCCATGAAACAACTCCTCCACCTAAAGTAAACACATAATGTGACGCCCCCAAAATAGGTATACATCACCCATCTTGGGTCGCCAGAAAATACACTACTGATAACTCCATTTATACAACTATCGTGCAAAATACGACGACACATATACTATGACTTTCAATACAAATATTGTAGCGTATACAATACGACAATATTCATACTCAAATTTTTACAATGCCATATAAGTACAACAACAAATATTTCAAGTCTCCAAAGGAATACGAGAAAATTTCTGTTCTTCACATTCTAATGGAGTGCATTTTTGACGCTTCCAAAATCGAGTTCGCATCACCCTATTTAATTCACCAAATATAACTATTAAATGATGTATAAAATATGTTACGCACATTTTAAATTCTCAGTACAATTATTATGCCCCATCGTTTCATAATTTGATTAGGATTTCGACTAATTTGAAACACCACTTTATACCCACGTCCTCTCTGTTAGTCTCAGCTACACTTTTATTTCCTGAAAGGGGTGGTGAAGTAAAAGGGTGAGCACAAATAGCCCAGTAAAAAATATCATGACTTAAGATAATTAAATTATCAAAACAATTCAGATATTTAGAACATATGGTAGAAGATAAAAGTTTTCAACCATAATAGTAGCGGAATCAACAATCCATTAGAAGAGTCAAGTAGAATAGAATGTCTACTATCTCTTCTAGATTAAAAATCCATCGTTAATATTTCATTCCTTTAATAATCATCAACAGTTCTTGGTTATACCCAAGACAAAGAGAACTCTCATCACCTGTCTTCACCTGAACCACCACAGATTATAATTAAATCACAATTCATATTTATAATTAAGTAAATTAACAGTCCAACTTTGCACTACAGGCCAAAGATATATAACTGTAAAATCAATAATGCTGAGACTCAGCTTAATAGTATCACGACCACGAATTATCCATGAACTACGGGCCAAGGATATTCGTGTTTTCAATTATGATCATGATTATACCGAATAATCCCTGGTCATAATCATACCAAGTCCATCTATGCAAGTCCATCTATGCACTACGGGCCAAAGATGACTTTCACCACATCATTTGTAACATTACGGTCATGATTATACCGAATAATCCCTAGTTATAATCATACCAAGTCCATCTATACACTACTGTTCATAGATGACTTTCAACACAATAGAAACATGAGAAGGATGACAATGATATATATAATGAATAAACATAAATCATCAGAATAATAAGATAACATAGATCTTAGTGATTTTTAACCTAATTATCCAGAGTCCAAATTGATAACATAATAATAGATGAAGTACAAACTATTAAGGATATTTTAATCCTTTCAGGACTTTTTACCATTTAATAATAAACTGAATAAACGAATAATAATATCTTACCATAATATGGAGTATGAAAGAAACTGATATTCTTTTTACCATAAAAATGATACGCCCTTACCACAATAATGATATCCCTTACCTTAGCATGTAACTTGATTCTGCTTTCTATGAAATTGATCAACTTAAACAATGCTTGCATTCTTTATCTACACTTGGAGTAACATTACACTCGATAGAAATACTCACAATATTATACTCACAATATCGTAGTAAAAGAATTCTATATTTTTAGTGTTGTGATGGTGTCTCGCTTAGTTACTCAACCGAAAGCAACCTATTTATAATTTGAAATTTAGTAAACAACTAAAGACACCCGCTTTGACAAAATAACCAAACGAGGTATATAATAATGGTAGTGGTGGAATTTATGGTCCCACAAAGAAAATTAAACCAACTTGTACACGTTTTAAAAATAATTGAGTTGAGGTCCATACTACTTTAGAAAAAGTAGAGTGTCGGCAAGTCCTACCAAACTTACTTTTGTAAAAAGAAAATAATTGAACAAACATCTGTATATCATACTTATCTTTAATCAACACTTTTTATTCATCAATTATTTATACATTTTCAATCTTTCAACAATTATTCACAATTATTAACAAAGACTCACAATACTGCCAACTGGTTTAATTATATCATATCAAATAATATGAGTCACTGTGTAATAACTACTATGGAAATTATTGAAATAAATACCGAGTGACTTCTTACGTAATTATAAATCAATAATATAATTAATCACTGTGCAATAACTACTGTGACAATTATTGAATAAAATACCGAGTGACTTCTTACGTAATTAGGAATTAATAATATGAATCACTGTACAATAATTACTTTGACTTTTATTGAATGAAATACATGGTGACTTCTTCGTAAGAATCAAATCAATACCTTACTTATAAACAATTTAAATTCTATTAAAAGTAGGGATCAACATCAAATCATATTTATCTCGAATAACATATAAATCAACTAATAATTCATTATTCATTCAAGTTGTCTTTATTTATCGCATAAAACCATTATTCATATTCCAAAACTTTAGAAGTGAATAATAAAACTTGAGAAATATACAACCTCATATATGACAATTCATTATTCTGATATTATCACCATTTTTATTTTAACAAAAATATTACTTGTGTTTTTATCGTAAATCATTCGTTACTAGTGCGTTTACATCCCGACACCTCATGAGCTTACTAACACTTCTAAAATATTTAAAAATATGATTCTGAATTTTTCAAATAATTTTTATATTTTAATTTTCAGATTATCTAACAATTTTCAATAATTATTTTTATTTATAAAAACTATCATTTAATAGCTTCAAAATAGAAATACAAACCCCACATACTTTTATATCATTAAAACATCATCAATATTAATCTTATATTATTATAATATTTTTCAGCAAAATTCATAATTTTTCACCATTCATAGAATTTCTTATGAATTTCCTCTATTTTTAAACTAGCCATAAATAGTTTTAAAATATAATAAATACTTATGTTATTCAAAAAAAATTCCAAAATTGTCCAGAAATTATAAAACAATATTATACCATTTTTCACCAAGTTTCATAATTTTTCATCATTCATAGAATTTTCTATGAATTTCTTCTATTTTTAAACTAACTATAAATAGTTTTAAAATACAATAATTACTTCTGATTCATCAAAATTTTGCAGAAATTCTAAGATGGTATTATAAACATTTTGTAAAAATATTTCAACCCAAATAATTTTTCTGATAAATTAATTATAAACTCCAATATTTAAAAATTTTAATAATTCACAATAATTAGCACTGTTATCAGAAAAATACAGATCTTATGTCCGTCCATGTAAAATTTAATTCTCTACAACTTTGTAGAAGAAAGTTTTCCCAAATTTTGACTCTTAACATAGAGAGAAAGGCTTACCGAAATATTCTGTTTGATAATTTTCAAACTAGCCACCTTACGAAATTCACAATATATTATATATTAATCTTTAACGGTTCAAAATTTGTGGACATATACTCAACTTATATATGCATAACATATCCGAAAATTAGAACGATCCAACGGTCGGATTAAAAATTATAACTCACGCAACAGAGCTTAATAAAACTGATTTTTTGGACTATAAGTCCTTCGGACCAATTTCACTCAAACTGTCACCACGAGTTTACTTCCAGACCTTTCTGTTGATATATGGCTCATCTCCTAACTCATTATACATAAAGAGTTATGAATTTTACAAAATCAAGTAGTAAATTAAATTTTATGAAAATTTCCAGATTTTGTTCTTCTTTTAATTTCTAGATTTCTCTCACTTGATTCATGTTTATACAAGTTTAAATCATCTAAATCAAGTATGAACAAAATCTCTTCATTTAAAATTCATGAAAACTTAAATAGAAAAATAAATCAAAGGTTTAAACATACCTTTTTCTTTTAATTTCTTCTTCATTTATTTCTTCTCTTTCTTCTTTTCTTCTCCTATTTTTCTTTTTCTCTACTCTTCTTTCTTCTGGTTTCCTCCACCGAGAGAATGAGTGAATGGAATAAATGGGTGGAGTACTCTCTCTCTCTTTTTCTTCCTTTTATTTTGTTTTCTTTCTTTTCTCTCTCCCTCTTTTTCTTCTTCTCCTTTTCTCTTTTCTTCTTTCCTACACATTTTGTCTACGGGAGAAGTGCAAGTGTGTTGAAAATTTGCTTTAGTAGGCTAATAAGTTAGCCATCATCCTTGCCCCACTTTTGCCTAATATTTGATAACCCACCAATCATGAAAAAGTTTGGTGAATGCTTTATGAAAATTTTAGCAGTATAAGGAAAATTTGTATCAGCAAACTTTAATCTCCCTCCTTTATTTGCTCTTTTATCCAATTAATTATTCATTTGACCATTTATCAATTTAACATTTTAAAATTTTAGAGCAATAATTATAAATTAAATTAGACTTTTATTTCATAAAAGTCGGGGTCTTACACATAACCACTAGTGGAGTTTGTTTCATCATTATCAGATATCCAATTAGTATCACAATATCCTTCTAAAACACTAGGATGACCAGTGAAATGTGCGCCTACATTAACTGTTCCTTTTAAATACCTCATTAGTCATGACAATGCATTCAATGATCTTGTAAAGAATTATGCGTATATCTGCTAAGTCTACTAATAGCATATGTAATATCAGGCCAAGTACAGTTCATTAAATACATTACACTACCAATGATTCTAGCATATCAATTTGTGCAATAACATTCCCTTTATTTTCCTTTAAATGCACACTAGAGTCATAAGGGGTTCCTAATGGCTCTTCATTACAGAAATTAAATTTCTTAAGAATATTTTCTACATAATGAGACTGTGATAAAACTAACCCATTTGCATGTTTATTTATTTTCATGACAAGAATCAAATCAGCTTCTCCTAAATCTTTCATGTCAAATTTGGAAGATAAAAAATCTTTAGTAGTTTTCACAACTTTCTCATTAGTACCAAATATTAATAAATCATCCACATATAAACAAATAATCACACCACAATTTCTATTGAATCTACTATAGACACAACTATCAGATTCATTTGTCACAAAATTATTAGACAAAAGAGTTTTATTAAATTTGTCATTCCATTGTTTTGGCACTTATTTCAAATCATACAAAGATTTTACAAGTCTACACACTTTTTGTTCTTCACCTGGAATAACAAATCTTTCAGGTTGACACATATATATTTTTTCATTTAACTCCATTCAAAAAGGCAATTTTAACGTCCATTTGGTGGATTATCAATTTATGAATAGAAGCCAAAGAAATTAAAATTCTTATAGTTGCTAGTTTAGTTACTGGTGAGTAAGTGTTAAAATAATCAAAACCTTCCTTTTGTGTAAACCCTTTTGCTACAAGTCTTGCCTTAAATTTATCAATAGACCCATCAGCTTTTAACTTCTTTTTAAACACCCATTTACATTCAATAGGTTTACATCCTCTAAGAAAATTGACTAGTTCCCATGTATGATTAGACATAATAGAATATAGTTCACTATTAATAGCATCCTTCCGAAAATTTGCATCAATTGATTTCATTGCTTCTTCATAAGTTTTAGGGTCATTTTCAGTTATAAAAACAGTTTTAAAATTTGGACCAAAAGTTTTCTCAAAACGTTGCCTTTTACTTCTAGTAGATGCAAGTACAGGTTCTTTATTTTTCCTTTTAAGATGTTCACTTGAAGAAGGATTGTCCTCATCTCTTATTTTCATTGGAAATATATTTTCAAAAAATTCAGCATCTTTTGTTTCCAAAATTGAATTATTTTGATAATTATTAGTTGCATCTTTAATTACCAAAAATCTATAAGCAGCACTAATAGAAGCATATCCAATAAAAATACAATCCATTGTTTTAAGTTCAATTTTATTCCTTTTAAATTCTGGAAAAACTACTTTAGCTAGACACCCTCACACTTTAAGATATCCCAAATTAGGTGCTTGTTTCTTCCATAAATGATATGATGTAGAGTATCTTTTTATGTGGAACTCTATTCAAAATATGATTTGCAGAAAGGCAAGCTTCTCCCCACATATTAGAAGATAAACAGAACTAATTAGCATAGCATTCATCATATCTTTAAGTGTTCTATTTTTTCTTTCTGCAACTCCATTGGACTGTGGAGAATAAGGAGGAGAAGTTTCATGTATAATTCCATTTAGTTCACAAAAATTTTTAAGACTTCCCGAATCATATTCACCTCCACGATCAGATCTAAGTCTTTTAATTTTTCTTTCTAACTGATTTTCAACTTCTGCTTTATATTTAATAAACATTACTTCTACTTCATCTTTAGAGGAAAGAAGATAAATAGGAGTATATCTAGACATATCATCTACAAAATAAATATAATATTTCTTACCACCTCTACTCGTAGTACTATTTTTAAAATCATCTAGATCACTGTGAATTAACTCAAGTAGTTCAGTTTGTCTTTCAACACTTTTAAAAGGTTTCTTAGCATGTTTTGCTTCTACACAAATTAAATTTCACATTTATTAAACTCGATATTTGCAAGATTAGGTATAAGTTCAAGTTGTTTCAATTTTTTAATACAAGTCACGTTTACATGTCCTAATCTAGCATGCCACATATCTAAAGATTCAACAATATAAACAAAAGAAACATTCTTATTATTTAATTCAGCAAAAGCATCAAGTACAAATAAACTCCTATTACAAAAACTTTTCCCAACAAATTCCCCATTACGAGTAAGTACAAGTTTATCAAACACTCAAACACAAGTTTAAAGCCAGCTTTGTTCAATAAAGACTAGGACACAAGATTCCTACGAATATCGGGCACATGAAGTACATCTTGTAAAGCAATTGTTTTCCCAGTTTTAGTAGGACTTTCCCTTTTCTCGCAACGTTGGTGGCTCGAAAATCCCCCATAAAAACCTTTTCTCCATTAGTCACATTTTCGTAGTTGAGAATTATGTCTCTATTCGCGTAAATGTGTCTAGTGACTCCGGTATCTACTACCCATTCCGTGAAGTTGTCAACAAGGTTTACTTCCGAGACAACAGCAACAATAATATCATCGAATTCAACTAAGCTCGCTTGGGGCTTAGGCTGAGAGTTATTATTTTTGTTATCTTGCCCCTTGCGAAAGTGACACTTCATAGCAATATGGCCAGTTGGCCACATACGAAGCAAGGACCTTTAGTGAAAGGTTTCTGAATTTGATTTGGATTCTTAAACCTATTATCCTTTCTTTCTATTGATTTATGATTTTTCCCTTTTGTAGTTTTTGGACTGATTTTGGCCCTTCCATTGTGGCTTTTGTTCTACAAGATTAGCTTTGACAGTATGACTTGGAACTATTTCTCCTCTTTCTTTAGCCCTGTTTTGTTCTTCAATATGGATGTGTGCCACTAATTCCTGCATAGTGAAATCTTTAGTTTCATGTTTAAGATTCATCTTATAATCTTTTCATGAGGGTGGTAATTTTTCGATAAGTATAACAACTTGAAATGTCTCACATATTTTCATTCCATCCCCAATAACTTCCCCCACAATTGTTTGGTATGCATGAACTTGCTCTATTACTGATTTTTCATCTTGCATCTTAAAATCTAGAAAATTTCCTGCAACATATTTCTTAAGGCCAGAGTTTTCAACAACATATTTAGATTTTAAAGCTTCCCAAATCTTCTTAGCACTTTTATACAGATAATAAATCTCAAATAGTGAATTAGACAAATAGTGCAAAAAATATCTACGACATAGTACGATTATCCTTAACATAATCCCCTTTTGCAGACTTATCATCATCCGATTTTTCAACAGATTCAGCAGTATCAGAAACAACAATAACATGAACATCCATGTATAACACATATTCCAATTTCATGGTTTCCAAATAAAACAGTATATCTTCAGACCATCTCTTAAAATTTGTACCATCAAAGCGATCAATTTTAGAAAGGTCTATGGCAGTTTTCATCTTGTTAATAAATCGTAAATCACTTTTTAGATTGTTGGAATATTAGCATAATTAACAAGACGAATAATACAGTAAATTGGAACAACTTAGCTGGAAACCGAGGTGTAACAGAGCTACTATCCTAAAAAGTGATTTCGCCCCCACTGATAATAATCACAGGTACAAATGGGCTGTCGGTGATCACCCTCCAGGATTCAACGGTAAAGCCTCCAATCGTGTGTATTCACAGAAGGAGACTGTGGACTTGTCTATGTGGATTGTCCAGAATAACAGAGTATATGTATATAGAAGGAAGAACAGATTGTTTATATGTATTGTGTTAATTTCTATAGAAAAGAACAGAACATAGTGGTATTTATAGAAGGAAAAGAAGAACGTTGAAAAACGGTTAACAAAACATGGTGAACGTTGGGAACAAACGTTACTGGAGAACGTAATTAGTTACGCAATGTTCAGAAGAACGTTGGGGATAAATAACGTTTACGTTAATGAACGTTGGGGAAAAAATGGCTAGGGTATTAAATTTAGGCTAAAAATAAAGGCTAGGGATTTAACCAAAATAGTGACTCCACCGGTGCACTGCGAAGCATAATCGATCGGATCGACACCCCTTCCCCGCGTGACATATCGCGCGCAATACACATGGGTTTTCGATCGAAGTCCAAGAAACAAGCTTGCTTCAGCCCAATTCCTTAGTCATCCTCATATGCGAAAGCCCATCTCTTTTTCCTAACCAAGTTACTAAGCTCATAACAATTACTAATATATACAATGAGTGTTCCCAAAATAGCCAACCAACAAAATATATGTGACACACTGTTTATTTGTGACGGATTGATCCATTACAAATGTTTCCTTAAAATAACATTCATATCACAAATGTGTTCTTAAAATAAAATTCAATTCAGAATATGTTGGTCTCTTTTATTTCTAATTGATCTCTTGTCTCTCCTTTCTCTCCAATAGATCCTCTAGCTCTCCCTACTCGTCTCCACGACTCTTGCCTTCCAGCAGCTCAATCTCCGTCGGGCCTCGACATCCTGCACAGCTCCCTTCTCCAGCAGAAAACTCTTCGTTTTGGAAGTAAACTTTTGCGTCTTGTGATTGTTCCCTCACAGGCAATTACAAACTCTTCCTCCCTCTACGGTACGATAATGTCAATTGCTTTGGTTTTCTTCATCATTCCCCTAATAAATACTTGGAATTGAACACGTCTATGGAAATTTTCAATTAGACATACTAAAATTATGAATCTGTAATTGGACTGAGACGAAAATCCTTATTGGTATACTATGGATAAGTTAGGTTGAGCCGGATTAGGTGGGTATAGTTAAGGGCGTTCCTTATTGGTATGCTACGGATAAGTTAGGGTTAATATCATTTCATATGAACAATGAGGTTTAATTTTATGAGAATTTCTTTGAATGAAATTGTGGAGCTGAAAGGGAAATGTGAAATGCTCACGTTCGAGCTAGAGGATGATGTTGTACTTATTGTGTGGTAAAGAAATGGATAAGAAGCTTTGCGTTTGGTCGATGAAAGATGATTGTGGCGGAACGGGACGTCTTGGACTAAGAAGTTCATGATTGAGGCATTTCCGGAGACAATGTACCCTTTAGGGTTTTTAGAGACGGATCAGATTTAGCAAGGATAACTAGAATAGAATTTCACAAAACACAATTCGATTTGTTCTTTTTGGACCTTAAGCAAAAGAGACTAGTGTTATTCAAAAACTAGCTGAGGCATAATTTATTGCTTCCAGAATTTTTCAATACAGTGAGAACCTGTTTTCTATTAGCGGATTGAAACAATAATTGTTGGCTTTTTAAATCCATCTAGGATGATTCATACAAGTACCCTATGAATTTTGGAGACGTAATTAAAAGATTGGAAATGAGGCTATTATTGCAATACGAGTAGCAAATTAGTTAAAGTGACCTAAATGTCTTTTGTGGTTTTTGACAATCATTTATCGCAAGAGAATGTTTGAGTGCATTAAAAATGATGGGCGTATTTTGTTTTCTTTGTAGCTAGATAGTAGATGCATGGAGATTTTTTACGTACATATAGGGTCGGATCTAGAAATATTTCTCAACAGGGAAGGATTTTCACTACAAAAAAAAAAAGTCGGCAATAAACGACAAATCTTTCATAAAAAATAGTATATTACTCACTAGATTTATTGTGAAAAAAAAAATTCTTCGCGCAATTCCTCGCATTAGAGCTCTACGTAAAAGTATGCTTCGTTAAGTTAGTAACTAAATATTTTTTATGAAGGATATATTGTGAAAAATATGTTCTTTAAAAATTATATATTGTAAAAGATTATTTTTGTTTGGCGAGAAGATGATTTTCTCACAATTAACATTTTGAAATAACTAGTAAAAATGTCTTCTTTCATAAATAACAATTTGTGAAGAACATATTTACTTTAGAAAGGTTGGATTTTCTTCACTAATTACATATTGTGATTTTTTTTTTAAATTTACCGAGAAGAAATTTCTTCAACAATTAATGCTTCTATTAAATAATCAAATTATTGCAAATTAAAATTATTTTTTAAATTATATATTATTTTGTAATCAACATCAAATAAAACATTATATTATATAAATAACTAATTGTATAATATTCCACAACTAATATGTTATAATCAAATAACAAAACCTACAAGGCTTGTAATCAAAACAAATGTAGGTGTTCCAAAGGTCTAGTTCTTAAAATATTTAGTCATTAATACAAGTAAAGAGGTAAGAAAAATTTTATAACTTTGACAGGTTAAGTCCTCTCTTCATTGTCATAATTCTCTTCAACACAAGATTGGTCTCGTAAACTTCAGCCTGCCAAAAAAATACCAAAACTTAACTTTAAATATTTAAATGAAATGAATATGAAAAAAGATTAAATTGGCAAAAAAAATTAAAAGCAATTCCACAAGTAAAAGTTATAGTTCCACATAATATGTCTCACATGAATAGTAATTGTGCCTCCTCACTTATGTGAGAAGAAACTTGTGAAAATATAAAATTTTATTTGTGTGAAAATATCAATGTCCTAATTAAATGATAAAAATTATTAAAAGGATTAAAGATTAGAGTTTAATACCTATGTATATGCATTTATAACCAGATACACAAATAAATGTACAACAAAATATAATTATAAGTTATCACTATGCCTTTAGGAAGCTTGGTACCTGTGTGTGTGTGTATATATATATTTGTCTCCTTCAAGTTTAACTCTTCCATTAATATGCCCTCTTGAGTTTATTAACTTATATATTTGCCCTCTATACTTATACTTATAAAAAATCCGTAAGGACAACCGCCTATCTCTTCCCTTCACATCCATCCGCCTTTATACATATATATTTGTGATGTTGGAACCATCTCTTATACTCCTTCCATATTTATGATGTTGGAACCATCTCTTATACTCCATCCGTTACTTTTAACTTGACTAGTTGACGTTTTAAGAGAAAATACAAAGATTAAGAAATGTAATTAATATTTCGTTTGATTGATTAAAATAAGTATACAATCTCAGTATTACCATTCAAAATTTATTAGAACAGATGAAAGATAAACAAATTAATATTTAATTTATTTAAATTCAATACAAGACTTGTAAGGTTAAAGTATTTGTTAACGCCAAGATTTGTCATCGTGCCTCAATCACCAAAAGCACGTTCAATACTGCACAGAAACGAAGTCACACGTAAAGCTTGACGGCTTGGGCCGCTGGGGGATAGCTCCGGTGTGAGAATAAGTACAGGTTGAATAAGGTTTAACAATGGAGACTTAATGTTTTAGTGCTGTAGAATAATTTTGAATTGTGTACATGATAGCTAGGGTATAGCCTTATATTTATAGTGATCACACCTTCTTCCTCGTATAAAAATAGGATTCCTCATTTGGAATCTACTTAAAGAAAGGAAGTCAGATCATATCTTGACACTTCCCTTAGGAGTTGGAAATTAAATACAACTAGGAATCTTTGATTCCTTAAAATACTCAACTGCCCAAACAGATTCCTACGCAGGGTAAATACCTTCACGTGGACTTTGGCACACCATATTATTTGGGCCCTAATAATCACACCCCAACATTACCCCCAGTCTTATGTTAAATGGAACATTTAATTGAAGAGTTCCACATCAAAAGCCCAATAATTACATAGAAAATGATGCAAGTCCCACCTCCTTGGAAACTCGCCCAACACATAAAGAACCCACAATCTCTCTCCCACATTTGTAATCGTAACAACCCATTTAATAGTCGTTCTCCGAGAAGCGCGCGAAGTTGAAAGGATGATTCCCCAAATCAAACAGATACATTCCCCTCACTTTAAAAATCACCAAATTTTCTCGGCTCTTCCTCCCTTTTCTACTGCAAAACTTTGAATTCTGGTGAACCTATCCTCAACCATCAATGGCTTCTTCAAGCACCCTAGTCTCCTCTAGCCCAGTCAACAGTAAACCCATCAATGCCATCCCCATTTCCTTCATTCCTACTCTCCCAATAAACACCCCAACCACTGCAACAACTGCCACCAGTGCCACTACTGTGACGCCCCCAAATTCAGGTTCCTCAAACCTCAAATTCAATGCTCACAATACATCATACATATCACATCTAACTACTCATTCATTATAAATTACATCATTCATTACATTTCCTTTAACAAAAACATACTTTAAATACATGGTTGTAACATCAACCCAGGTTAACTACCATTAACATTACATGCCCTATTATACAAAAGTCTTAAACCAAAATATAATATAATAATCATCATTACACAATTAATTCTACTCGGTTGCCTTTGCTTTGCCTGTATCCTTCTTAGAACCTTCGGCTACCTCGGTTGTAGCTGAAATGTTTTATTTAGGTAAGGGTGAGCAACTAGTTTGCTCAGCAAGTTAAAGTATACAATAAAGGATCATGGAACATAAGAGTCTAACTTTATAGAACTTCAGCAATAATCACAATATTGAAATAGCTGAACAATATATCATTTTTTAATAACAAGCATTTTCTTGAATTTCAAGCTGATTAACATATCGAAAATGAAAGATTACAATTCTTTCGATGGTTTCATAATATTCAATTGATTAAGAAAATTTAGCAATACTGCGATATTATTCAATAAACTGGGATACTCCCAGATTTCATGTTGAATAATCACAAGTGGATCAAGAACTACTAGAGGAATATCAGTTAATAAAACAGAATTACTTCAATAATATAAGTTAATTATAAAAAATAATTATACTCTTCTGTGAGTACATGAGGTGATCAGCCCCATTGTACCCTATATTATGCATAATACTAAAAAATAACGTAATGATCGGATGTCTGATAATAAAATTTCCTTTTTTATAAGGGTTCATCTCAGTTTTACATCGTGAGTCTATACCACAACAATATGGTTTGGGTTGCTTTCAAAGAAATGTTATGATTTCAACATATAATATCAATATTGATCTGCCCAAAATAAATGGCATTAATCTTTCAATAACAACTTAGATCAAATAATAGAACGATTCATCAATTATTAGTCTAGCCAAACAAATAAATTTAGATATGACTCATAAAATGCTTCATGAATAAAAGAACTTTAAATTTATTTCACAGTTCAAATAATAGAACAGAAAATCAAATGCACTATGTGCGAATAACAATAATCATTATAGATGTGAATAACCAACAATAATTATCCACTAATTATGCTTTGAAATTAAAAACTCAAGTTGAGTTATGAAACTTGCCTTGATTGTCGATTACAGCTATGCAATTTAATTCAACTTCTTTTGAAATACATATCATTAACAATATTGATATTTCAATTAGCATAAAATATTATATCATAACTCCACTATTCTTATAATAAATTATCTAACATGTAATCATGTAATCAAACATTCAATAATATCTTACTCATTAGGAATATTATTATTCTTTGATAATATTATTATCATATAACCATTGTCTTAAATACTTGTCTAATATTATTAATCCTTTAATAATATTTTATTCACTTTGTAATATTATTAACCATTTAATAATATTTTAATCCTTATTAATATTATTAATCATTTAATAATATTTTAGTCACTTGATAATATTATTAATCACTTAATAATACTCCGTATATTAATCACATCTTAACCAATTACTAATATTATTAATCAATTAATAATATTTTAATAAATCTTTAATATCTTAACCATTCATAAATATTATTAACCATTTAATAATATTTTAATCAATTAATAATATTATTAATTATTTAATAATATTTTAATTTAACTTTAATATAATATTATTAATCATTTAATAATATTTTAAATCATTATCTAATATTATTAATTATTTAATAATATTTTAATTGAACTTTAATCTAATATTATTAATTATATAATAATATTTGTGAGACCCCAAAGTTTATGAATAAAGATTTAAATTTCTCGAAATAATTTTTTTTTAATATTATGGTGTGGATTTGATATAATGTTATAGTTATGAGTAATATTTATAAATTTTGTAAAGTACGCAAGTTGTTATATAATATTCGATTGGTCGGGGAATATTCATTTTAACAGGGAATATTCGTACAACGATCCAATCATTAGTGGACCCCACAACGAAATTATTTTCAGATTGAGAAAATGACAAAAATATTTTATGAAAAAAGCATGGAAGTTTTACTCATTAACTAATGAAACACCTTGTGTTAAAGTACAGAATACGCGTGGTTGCATAGTAAGACACCAGTATTGATTATTGATGCTTACGTGAGAAGTCACTCGGTTTTGTTCAATTATTGCTTCATGGAATTGTTGCATAGTATCTCACGTTAATTGATTCAATTATTGTCAATATTTTATATATTATTAAATCAATAATTGAGACGACGAAGTTATTAATATTATTATTTGCAATATTAACGATGTCTGAAGTTACGCTTGATGAGAGGTTTGGTCACCAAATTGCAAGCCAAATAGGAGAAATCCTTATTGAAAACGCCCTCTTTCCTGGAACGACCTGGTCGATTAATAGTGTGAATTATAATAATGATGATGAAGTTCTGTTTTATAATAATTATTATATTTTATTTAAAAGATTTTGTTTTATTAGAATATTTTATAGTAAACCAATCTGGACCGTTCGTTTAAAAGTAAATCAATCTGGACCGTTCAAGAATTAGTTACTTTTCAGTCCATTCTCCTATAAATAGAAGCTCATTCCTTCATTATTTCTTACGAATTCACTAAAACTTTAGAGAGAGAAACTATAGAGAGAAAGAAGAAAAGTATTATGCTACTTCACTACTCCTATATCCAATTTGTTCTAAGGTAAGGGATATTATTTGTTGTACTCGTAAGGGGTATTATTTCTTTCGTATTCATGAAGAGAACTTCTGTTATTTCATTCTTTATTATTTTGTTGGAATAACCAGTATACGTGAACTACCCTATACTTGGTGAAATTCTTCTGTTATGTCATTCCTTATTATTCCGTTGGAATAACCTGTATATGTGAAGTACCGCATACATGGTAAAATTCTTCTGTTATTCCATTCTTTATTATTATGTTGGAATAACTTGTATATGCGAAGTACCGCATATATGGTGAAATTCTTCTGTTATTCCATTCTTTATTATTACATTGAATAACTCAGATCTGCCGACTACCCTATACTTGGTGAAATTCTTACATTATTCCATTCTTTATCAATATGTTGGAATAACTCCGCCTACGCCAAGTATCGCATACATGGTGAAATTTTTCACATTATTTCATTCTTTATCATTATGTTGAATAACTTTGTCTACGCAAGTGATCAGACCGTATATATGGTGAAATTCTTCATTATTCCATTCTTTATTATCCTGTTGGAACATCCGCATCGCGTGCGTTTTGCATGACCGGTTCCGTTATTTATTATTCTGTTGGAACATCCCGCTTGCAAAATTTCACCGACCGGTTTTCGTTATTTATTATTCTCATTAAATATCTTGTCGCGTTTACGCACGACCGGTTCCGTTATTTATTATTCTTACTTGAATAACTCGCCTGCATGCGCTTATCGCGTGCCCGGTGATTTCTTTTGTTATTCCATTCTTTATTATACTCAAATTGGTTAAAATTTTGACTTCTATACTCCATGAAATTAGTGGAATATCTTTAATATTTGCACTTCATCCAGTATCTTTTCATGGAAACATTCTTCCGAGCATTCTTGAAATTTTACTCTACAAAAAAGTATCATGTTGACAATTTGAACGTTATTAGTTCTGGATAAATTAATTCTTGAACTTGTTTTATTGAATTCTTATATCATTGTCATCATCCTCATGTTTATATTATGTTGAAAGTCATCATCGTGGCTGTAGTGCATAGATGGACTTGGTATGATTATGACCGGGATTAATCGGTATAATCATGACCAGTAATTTTACAAATGGTGTGGTAAAGTCCTCATTGGCGTAGTGTATTGATGGATGCTTATTGGCATGATCATGACCATTGATGAATACACGAATATCCTTGGCCAGTAGTCATGGATAATTTGTGGTTGTGATACTAATGAATATCCTTGGCCGTAGTAGTCACGGGGATGATGTGGATTATTTATTAAGTTGAGTCCCAATGATAAAAGTGATGAAAACCTTTTAAATCATAAAAGATAGTAGATTTTATTCTCTACTTGACTCTTTTAATGGATTGCTTGTTCTACCGTAGTTAAACTTGATGTTTGTTATCTTGTATCGCTTTAACACCTTTGTTGAAGGCTAACGATAATTTATTACAGTATTATCTTAGTCATAATAATATTTCTTCTTGGGCTAGTTGAGCTCACCCTTTTACTTTTATTGTTCTCTTCAGGAAATGAGAACGTAGCAGGGACTAGTTGGGGAACGAAGTGACGGTCCAAATAATAGCATTAGTAGTCCTCACTATTTTGTTAAATAGTGTGATAATAAATGTAATGAGGACTCAATTGAGTGTGGATATTGTCTAGATGACAATATTTATATTAAAACTCACAGCATATGTTTTGTCGTATTTTACACGACTGTTGTATAATTAAGTTGTATTTGAATTTTGTACCATGTATTTGGCGACTCAAGATGGGTGATGTATACCTATTTTGGGGGCGTCACAATATTTTAATTCAATTTTAATCTAAGTATTATTAATTATTTAATAATATCTTTAACTAATATTATTAAGCTCTTAATAATATTTTAATTATTTATTAAACTAGTAAACAATTAATTCTAATTGTTTACCCTTTACTAATTCATTCATTTAATATACCTAAAATGCTATAAATATAACATTTTATCAAAAATGACCAAAATTCCCTCTAAAAATCCGATTACCTTATATCAAAGGTCTTTGGTAAAAAAAATACATTTTTACCCTTTATAAACATCACATTAATTATTTTATTCATTTATCCATAACTCAATCATTTACATGAAAAATACCAAATCAACTCCAAAAATATTTATTTTCTGGAAAATATTAGTATATGGTATCATGATGAATATATAATTTTCTGGAATTTTTTGGATTTCATTTACTATTTTTAAAATGACCAAAATAGCCGAATTTTGCAACATTTTTCATAAATTAAAACTGTCCAAAACTTCTGAAATTTTTAGGTTATGCTCTTGCCATGATACTCTACTTCCAGTAAATAATTTCACAATTGTTAGAGTTACACACAAAAAGTTATTTCAGTTCTCTTTTAAAATAGTCATTTCTTGTAAAATTCATAATTCTCATTCTACATATCCAAAAATTTCCATCATTGGATTGGATCTAGATAATTTATCATACTATCCAATCAAATTTTTGCAGAATTTTTAAACCAACTTAAACGGATGAAATTCCCCCTGGAAGCAGCTGGACAGAAACTGTTTTTCCCCTATTTTTATTCTAGATGGACAGGTTACACCAAAACAGATCATATGGCTTGTAAAATCAATAGTTTTGAGTTCTACCACTTGAGTTTAATAATTAACTTACATATCTAACACCCCACTTTGACAGATCACAAAAAGAAAGTGTAGATCTTAAATGGTGGATTTTCAAAGTGAAGAATATTAGGGTTTTCTAAACTAGAAAATTTAAATGATTACTCATGCACATTTAATTATTAAACTCAATTAGACTTGCTTTAATTAGGTTTAAAATAAATAATAAATTGAGATAATAAAATTAATCTCTTAGGTTAGTATAAATTTTAAATACTAATATTCTTCAATATTATAACCCTTAGGATATTTAATTTCCATACCCAATGTATAATTAGGTTATGTAGCTTTCTTTATAATTTTTTATATAACAAATAAATATATATACACATATTTATAATATATATATATATATATAGTCTCATACATACTTCACATATGACATAACATATTTATCATCATTGACAAATAATTATTATTTTATTTAATCACAAATTCAATATATGACACAAAATGTTTAATATATTGTTAAATAATTTAATATAGTTATTTCTTGACTTTCCTTTTTGTTCCATTAACTCATTAACTTAATTAACCCTAATTGGCTTAATAAGTTATTACACATTCATATAATCACTTTATATAGTAATACAAATTAATCATTTAAAGATTATAAATATTTTCATTTACCAAATAGGCTAACATTCAAGCTATGTTAATTTTTAACATAAGCTTATCTTACTTTTTCTTAATCAAAATTTTTAAGTATTCATCTTAATTAACTTAAAATAAATAAATTAACTATCTTGCTTAATTCACATATTCACTTATATGGTCCAAGTAAATTTTTAATATTAAAAAAAATTTATTCATAAAAATATAAATATATAATCATGTTAAATTCTCGGTCCTTACCACCACCACCCAAGCTACCACAATAACCACCGCGATCAGCTCTGCCCCCAAGCGTCGGGCCAATCAAAGGTAGAGTTGGAAAACCAGAAAATGATTATGGAATACTCCAACAAAGCGCAATTCCCTCATGTTAACGCCAAATCCACCATCAAGGAAAAGAATCTCGTCGAATTTCAGAAGCAATTTCGTATCCCCGACACCTACGATCTCAAAGCTCTTTTTGAAGCCGATCATATATACCACCATACTGACGGTTGGACTGTCATGTCCCTTACCTTACTGGAAAAAGGGGTTTGCCTACCCCTTCATGCCTTCATCATAACACTGCTAGGATTTATTGGCATGGGTTTTTCTCAGTTGGTGCCAAATTTCTACATTTGCCTTCATCTGTTTGCCATGAGCTCAACGTTTCCTCATCCATAGCTTTCTTGCTATCCCTTTTCTTTGTAAGCCGATCCCGAGAACCAAGGTTTTGGCAAATAAGCAAACAACAAAGCAAAACAAACATACCAAAACACCTTGAAAAGTGATCATTAATTAACACCCCTTCGAGCAACAAGGGGTGGCATACCCACTAGTTTTTAATCCGAGAGCCCGATACCCACCTGATTCCAAATTGGGCCGAGTACGGACGTCCGAACATCGTCATTGAAGATCTTCCACATAACAGAGTCGTGGAAATAGTGAAGGTGATTCAGAGACTGTCGGTGAAAGAATGGGACTTCAGCCTTCTTATAAGTAATCAAACCTGGTTTATACGTACATAAACGTAAGTCCCGAAACCTTTACTTTAATGTACTTTTATACCATCTTTTTATTAATTCTGACCCACTAGCTCTTTATCTGTAATATCCCACATCAAACCAACATCCCTCGAAAAAAATCAATTCTTAATACATCAACCAGTCCCCCACTGCCCCTCCCATCACCGAGACCACACATCTAGTTATTGTAACCGAAGGACCATCCACTATCAACACCGACCTAAACCCACCTATAAATTTGCCTCAACCAACAACAATCCCCACTCCATCATTTAGAAAGAGCTCGTTGGATATGCCTAATTCCGAAAGCACTAAGATCCTTCGGATTAAGAAAAGACGCAATAAAGCCGTTGTCCAGACCACTATCACCAAAACACCTGGGTTGTTTCCTCCGAAGCCCCCATCATTCATCCCAAAAATATTCCAACCTCCGAACCCATTCTAACAGACGCCCCCGAATTTAACCCCAATTAAAGTCAAAAACGAAAAGAAATTGAAGGTCAATATCGAAGTCACTCCGAACATTCTTCCCAACACATTCCTTCTCCATTAATAGAAATAAAAAGATAAAACAAAGTGAATTTTTTTTACTTTTTGAAGGATCAATTATAAAAACGAGCTTTAAAAAATGTTAGGATGGTATACGATAACAATAAATTAAAGTTTAAGCAGGGCTATTGTATATACTTCCCTAAATTAGTTAAGATAGTGATATATGCACACCTTAGAGCATTAATAAGAGTATCCCTAATTAATTCTATCATTATTCAACAGTTTCTTTATCCTTATTTGACTCTCTATTTTAATCTTTATATAGGATTTTACTCCCCAGTGTGAGGGAATCAAAAGACCGTTCTCTATATATATAAAATGACATTTCACACCCTTATTTAAGTAGACAACTCATTAATCATACACATCTTGACATTTTTTTACTACTTTATTTTCAAATTATAAACTTAATATTGACTTTTTAAAAAAAAAAAATTAAACGTATTCAAATTTAAAATTGATATAAATTTATTTAATTTATGTCAATATTATTATAAATATTATAAAAGTAATAATAATTATAAAATTTATTATTTTCAAAATTTAAATGAATCATATTAAATTTAAATTTAAAAATATCACAATTTAACTTTTTAAATTTAATATTGAACTTATGTACATTTGCAACCACAATCCATTCAATACTCACTCCATAAATTACTTCAAATTTAAAATAAAATAAAAATTATTTTACAGTGGAATATAATTGATAAATACTCTATTTTATAAATTATAAGATTATTATTAATTTGATATTTTGATTGTTGGAACTTTTAAATTTGAACTTGTAAATTTCAAATTTCATTATTTAAGAAATCAATATAAGAAACCTGTTGGGTATATAGTGAAAAAATTGAATCCCAATTTTGCAAAATGACCCAATAACACTGTAGAGTGAGGATAAAGATAAGAAAATTATTGTGAATGCTCTTAGATTACTAATTGAACACCAAACTATAAATAAATGACTATTTTATCCTTAATAGATGACATCTCAATTTATTTATTTAACATCTTTTATTTTTGTCCTTTTATCATATTACACATAATAACTATAAAATAAATTACAACTTAAACAAATACATCATTTATGTTTCATGGAATCAAACACTATATAATGCTTATCGAAAATAAAAGGACAAATAAAATATCATAATTGCTACTCTGGAAATATAAAATGTTCATGTCTTTGAAGAAAATTAGACAAAAAATAAATGTCCTACTTTTAATAATACTACTAAAAATCTCATTATCTGATACTAAATAATTGAATTGATTTTGATGAATAAGTGTAATATCAATAATTGTTTGTTTTATATTATTATCGAAAAATACGATATGACATTTTTATTTAAAGGGTTAATTTTCTTCTCTAAGATATGAACATTTTATGTTTTCATAAATATATAATAATGAGGTCAAATTTTTCTTTATTTTTTTATTGACATTATGTAGTGCCTAACTATTATGTATTTGTCTAAGTTATTTTTATTTTATAGTGATTATGTGTAATAGTATAAAGGTCAAAATTTGAAAATGATAAATAAATGAATTGGGTCTCATTTATTAAGGATAAATTAATCACTCACTTATATTTAAGTGTGTAACTAGTAAATTAAGATATACAAAGATTTTAGTAATCTTTCATTTATACTATTTTCAAAGCTTCTCCTTTATTCTTATTCTCGAAATCACCTAACTTATCGTAGTCCACCCTTCATCGTGTTTACCCCTCAGAAGTCTCTCAGGCGAGCAAAGGTTTCGGTATTTGGATTATGGGTATGAGTCTACTTCAAAGAGGGTCTCAGATGGAAGATAAAGAGTAGAAATTTGTTTTGAATCTAGTAAAATGAGTAGATTATTTAGATCTAACTCCTCACTAGTCACCTATCAACTTTGCCACCAAAGCATTGCATATAGTTAACCAAGAAGAACATAGTTTTGAAAATATTAGTCAAGCTTTACATAATTGAACATACCTAGAGTTTCCCTAAAGAAATTTATCACCAACCTTTTTAGATAATTTTAAAACCGATTATAATGTTAAAATAAATGAAAAGGTTTATGCAATAAACAAAGAATATGAAACTTGTAGTCTTTTTATCCTCGATATTATTAAAAACATATAGAAAAAGGGTTATAATTTCATTCACATAGATTAGTTCAAGTTGCAGTAAAGAAACCTTTAAACATTAAGGGAATTAATTCATGTATCTATCTCTCGCCTTTTAGAGATGCTAGGTTCTTGAATTATCACCCCAAAGATGATAGGTGCAATGGAGTCAAGTCTCGCATAATGGACCTCGCCCATTTTAATTGCTTTCCTAATTTCACATCGAGCCTAAGTGATCAACATTTATTAAAAGCTTTAACATTAAACATTAAAACTTCCGCTAAATCACTCACATGATCGAGGGTTCGCAATTTCATCATTGCTTTAATTTACAGATTTATTATAAGACCATGAAAACGAATCTAAACGCTCATGCTCTAAATAAAAGTCCTAAAGATTTAACAAAGATTAATTCAAAGTTCTACTATCGATGCTAATATTCAAGTCCCGAGAACAATTCTTCCGAAGGATATTACGCTTCCTACCAATGGACTTTACCAAATGAAATACCTCAACAAATTTATAGTTAATAATCTATCAATATAGAAAAACATTAGGCAATTTTCTCGATGGAACTACCAAAATAAGTTTTGAACGTATCGTAAGACCACCATTATCAAGATTTCACTAGTTCTTCAAAGACCTTCATTTCACACTCAAGAGATATCAAGTACTTAGTAATCCTTCGCTAGAGATGTTAAACTAAAAGGTATCCTTAATCAAGGTCAAGCTAGTCATCCCTCAAGTATGCTCATAAAGATTTAGTAGAAGAAGAATGTTCTTCTTCTCCCACTTCTTCCGAGATGCCCACTCAAATGATTTTGAAATTCCTATTAACAATCAATTAAGAGTTCTTAAAAGAGTTCAGATAGATTGGGACAATCTGCAATGTATTTTAATTCCAAATCTAATAAAGAAAAAAGACATTTATTTAGATCTAATCACCCCAATCGAAAAGGAGCGTGATAAGATAGTCAATAGATGGAAAAGATTTATTGTTAATGAAAAATTAAACATTACATTTTATGATTGGTATGAATAATATCAAAGTAAGTGTAATGTCATTACTAAAACCCAATGGATTAAAGAAGATAGTCAAAAGTCTCTTCTAAATATCCCCTTTAGAAATCATTCCTAATTTCGCTTAAGAATGCTTCAAATGTTGCCAAATTTCATTTAAGATTTCGATGGCAATAATAATGATAAAAAATTATAGAACAATTAAACTTTAGTAATCAATATCTAGCAAACTGTTGGAAAACAAATTAGATAGATCAAGAAAAATTCAAGAAAATATTATTAAAAAAAACCCGATTCAAAGATTGAACATCCTTTAATTAAATTACCGTAAAATAGAAATAAACTAGGTCTACCAACTAATGATGACTTTCTAGTTCGATCTATAGATAAGTTATTTAAAAATTAAAAACCGAACAACCTAGTTCAAGTGGTACAATTGCCATTATCGATCAAGTAGAAACCGATATTGAAAATAGAGTCAATCGATGAATTCGATGATGCTTCAATACCAGATTTCAATGATCAAATAAACAAATTAATGCTTAAAACACCAAAGATAACTGAATTGGTATTCTAGACCTACCCTCCTGATTTACAGCTCAAGAGAGAAATCTAGATAAACAATTCTCAGTTTCATCTAATAAAATTTATGAATGGAACATAGATGGTTTTAGTGAACAAGAAATTTTAAACAAGTTAAATCACATGTCTATGGTAGCAAATAGCTATATTACTAAATTCAATAATCTGTCTCAGCCAGATATTGTTGAATTAATAGCTAGTGGATTCACTGGTATCCTTAGGTCTTGGTGGGAGAAACATCTCACCGAAGATACTAGAATATCAATAATCCATGTCGTCTGGGCTAGATGAAGATTTAAACCCAGCCTTCAATGAAGAGGTTGGAGTTGGCCCGCCAGATGGAGTAAATACACTAATATTTACCATAATAAAACATTTTATTGGCACCCCCAGTAATATTACTGAGAGAATTCACGACCAGTTAAGTAATCTCACTTGTCCCACTCTAAGTGACTTTAGATGGTACAAAGATGTTTTTACTTCTAGAGTTATGTCATGCAGAAACGACAAAGAATAAACCATTCGAAAGAGAAATTTGTCAATGGTTTACCTCATTGTTTGCACATAAGGTTCGTGAAGAATTGAGTAAAAACTTAGGATATATTGATTATGATAACCTAACTTACTATGATATAATCAAATATATTCAAAAGATTGGTTTAAAATGTGCATTGATTTTAGGTTAGCCAAACAAGCTAGTAAAGACAAGAAGAAAGCTAAATATGAGTTAGGTATTTTCAGGAACAATATGGTTTACCTCCAAATGTTCTCTCTAGAAGAAAGCACAAGCATAAACATATTGATTCTCATAAAAGTAATAAACATCATAGAGAAAAAACGCAAACATCACAAAAGATAAAAATCAAGACAATTATTATAATAAACCCAAAACTACAAATAAAAATTATAATAAAAAATCTAAGTCCAAAAAATATGATAAGAGTAAAATTGTTTGCCACAATTGTGGGCAAAAGGGTCATTAAAAAAATGAATGTAAAATAAAACAAAAATTAAATCAATTAAATGTCTCTAATGAAGACATCGAACATATATTAGAGCTTATGAGAATTGAGAACGATGTCAAGAATGATGAAGGTTCTAATATCTCTTATTCCTCTAATAATACAAAGAATAAAGAATCAAGCAAAGACGACGCAAGAAGTCACTATTTGTGCCGATAATTGCAATGAACATTGTTGCAATAAAAGAGTTAATGTAATTAACAAAGATGATGAAGAGAGTTCTTTGTTAATCGACCTAATTAGTAAAATCACCGATCCAAATCTAAAGGCTCAAGACACTAAACAGCTTAAAAGATTTATTAACCAAAGACAATAAGGATAATGACAAATTCATTAAAGCTAAAGAAAACCAATTTTTAGTCTTAATAAAACATTGAAAGATTTAAATCTCCAAATAAAGAAGTCACTCTTCCGTAATTAAATCAAGAAGTAAATAAACTCAAAAAGAAATTGCTAATTTAAAATTAGAAGTTTATAATCTAAGAAAAGATTTTGATGACAAAAGGTCTCGATCTTCGATCAACGATTCCACGCCTAGTGATGAAAATCACGATGAACCGTAATCGTTCTCTGGTGCTAAAGATGAACCAGATCTATTTGTACAAGGTCTTACACTTAAAAGAATTAAGGATATTACCATTCGTAAATGGTATGTCTCGATTAACCTCGTTTGTTGATAAAGGTTTCTATTCACCTTCCCGCCTCGGGTTGATACAAAAGTGCATTTAAACTCAGATACAAGAAGGTTTAATCCCAACCAAATATTATAAAAAGACCAAAGAAAAACTTAATTCAAATTTAATGGTAGTCAAATGGAAATAAAATATAAATTGCCTAAAGTTCATATCTCACAAGATAATATGTGCTTTAAAACATCATTTGTTTTAATCCGCAATCTTACGTATAAAATAATTTTAGGGTTACCATTTGTATATTTACTTCTATCCATTTACTACTAGTAATGAAGGTTTAAGTCAGAGACATTTAGGAAAGAAAATAACATTTAAATTTCTTATTAAACCCAAAGAGAGAGACTTAAGATTCATTCAAGAAGAATCCATTACAAAATCATTAAACTTATTAAATTGTAAATCAACTCCACTTGAATTTCTCGAAAGAAGAAATTAAGTACAAAAGAGTTGAAGAACAACTTTCAAAACAATGAAATTCAGATTAAAATTGAGGAATTAAAAACATATTTAAAGATAACCTTTGTTCGATTCCCCTAATGCCTTTTGGCATCTAAGATGCATACCGTCAGTTCTTTACGCTAAGGAATTTAAAGAGCATTTAATTCCTACTAAGGCCAGCCTATTCGTATGAATCACGAACAAATGGAGTTATGTAAGAAGGAGATTAATGACCTTCTTAGAAAAGGTTTAATTAAACCCAAGAATCCCATGGTCTTGTCCTCGCTTTCTATGTTAACAATGAAGCAGAAAAGAGAGGGTGTACTGCGCTCTAGTCATCAATTACAAACCATTGAATAAGGTTTTAGAGTGGATTAGGTATCCCTTCCCAACAAAGACGACCTTTATCAATAGATCGAGTAATGCCACTATATTCAAGAATTTGACCTAAAGTCCCGCTTCGCAAATCGCCATTCATCCGTATGATAGGTACAAAACAAAGATTCACCACTCCTTTCATTACCACTACGAATGGAATGTCCAGCATTTGGCCTAAAAATGCTCCCAAAGTGAATTCCAAAATATCCTCAATGACATATTAAACCCTTTCACCATTTTATTGTTGTCTATATCGATTTATATACTCATTTTTTCTAAGACCATCAAGAACACATTAAACACTTGAAATCATTCTTCAAGATAGCTTAAAGATAATGGTCTTGTTCTTTCACCTTCCAAATGCAAATGCTTTCAGTCGTAATAAGGTTTCTTGGTCTTAATATCTTTAGAGACAAGTTCAAATTTCCATCGAACGAGCTATTCAATTCACCGACAAGTTTCCCGATAAGATAACCAATAAAACCCAACCGCAGAGATTTCTCGCTCGCTTAATTATATCGGCAAGTTTTACAAGAATCTCAGAAGATCTCGCAAACCTCTTTTTCCAATAAGCAGCAAGACAATCTCCACCTCGACCGACATTCATACTTCGTCATCCAACAAGTTAAAAATACGCCAAGGCATTGCCCTCGCTTGGTATTCCAATGATTCAAAGATATAAAATTGTTGAAACCGACGCCTCGATATCGGGTTCTGAGGCATCCTTAAACAAAAGTTAACACCGTAATCCCTGTAACAAATTGTTCGCTTTCATTCCAGCATGGAATATTACATGCTTAAATTACAAGATTATTAAAAAAGAAATACTTTCATTAGTATTATGTATTAATAAATTTCAAAGTGATTTATTGAACCGTAAATTTCTAGTTCGCATTGATTGCAAGTCAAAGAAAATATATATTAGAAAAAGATGTTGAAAATCTAGCCTCTAAGCATTCCTTCGCTAGATGGCAAGCTTTGTTAAGCATTTTTGATTTTGAAATTGAATACATTAAAGGTAGTAATAATTCAATTCCCCGACTTTCTCACTCGGAATTCATTAATACAGTACCGTCTGAAAGCACTATGAGTTTTAGAGGAGCATCGCCCTCTCGTGGTCCGGTCGCCTCATCGCCCAAGTATTCAACCCAGAGGAACCCTAGTTCCTCACCCAACAACCCAAATTCTTCAAACCAAGAATAAATTCACTCGTCCTAGAACCATGCCTAAGCCAGATAAATCAAGATTAGCAAGTCAACCAATCCCACTTGATCCATTTGCCGATCACCAAAACCCACAACCACCAATCCTAGTAATCCTCATTCTCAATACATACACAAATGGACAACCCATTTATTTCACATCAACCCATAATGAAAAATAGAATCGACCTAACAACTACTTTGGCCGCCCAGCTTTTTCCCCGGATGGCATTTCCAACCTCGCTTCCTTATAAATCCTCAGTGTATTATAAGGATATTCTTATTGAAATGTAATCAATATTCATTAAATCTAATTTATGCAAACAATGATAAGTCCAAAATGCTTTATCATTCTTTGTATATTAAACAGTTTTATTTCACTCGCAGAGTGGGGAGATCACCCCTCTGATCTCATGCAACTCTCTAATCAAAATAACTCTTATTGTTATTATGATTATATTGATGCATGGCATCATGTTTTTATTCACCAAAATGAGTCAAATAAATATTCGTGGTTTGTCCAACACCACAAGTTCAAGAGTCAATTCCTTCGTTCGCTCATTGGTGGCATGTTCTCTGGCTCCACTTATGATCTCCTTCCGCATCTCCTAAAGGTTCAATTTAACCACTTTTGTATCCACAAGAAACCCCAATCCAAAATATGAAGGTTTTCCTCACCCTTCTATTCGTAAGTAAATATAAGATCCTCGGATTCTTAGGTGGCAAAGATGATATCGATACTCCTCCTAAAGTAACCGATCCTCAAGATATAGTCACACCCTTTTGATCCGCTTCTTTCTTTCCCGCTGCTTTTTTCATCAAATGGTGGGATAAGTTTGATGTCAACAGATTATCAACAAAGTTCGCTTAGAATTTCCCACACTCTCCTCAAGGTTCTTCCGCTTTCCAAAGAGCCTTCCAACAATCAAAAGAATCCAAACCCAAAGAGTCTAAGTCAAAAGATCCTAGAGTCACCCTACAGTTCTTCTTTGTTCCCAGAAGGTCTCAGATTTCAAAGATTGCTCCAAAGAAAGAATTAATAAAGATCGCCCAAGCACTTAACAAAAGAATTGATGAAGCCATACACGAGGAGGCTTCTAATCATTCTTCCTCGTGGTGATTCAACCAACCAATTTGCATGATGATGATGGTCAAGATGATCCATATGGCACCATCAATCTACAGTGATGCTCAGACCCATTCACCAAAATCCATAGTAAATCAAGACTGCCTCCCAGTAGCCAAAGACCGTCAGCAAATAATCAATCAAAAAGAATCTGCTTCCACCAAAAGCACCCAAATCCAAATATACGCCTACCCCAAAGAAATTTCAAAGTCAAAAAGATGCTCTTTCTTTTCCAATCAAAGCATCTCATTGAAATCAATGTTGTCACCCTTCACAAAAGTTGCCGAAAAAGCATCCATGAATAGTAAAAAAATGTCAAGATCAGAAGATCGCTCATCAATAGTAAAAGTAGTCACTATTCATCAATAAGAATGTGTCTCAGTCTTTTTTACTTTTTACTTTTACTTAAGTAAAATGTTTTCTCCTTAAGTAATTTGTTTTTACTTTACCCTAATTATCAATGTAATAGTTCTTCCTTGATCTATAAAAGGAAACTGAACTCATTTGGCTAATCGATTTCAAAACTTAGAAAGACTCGAGCTCCTTCTCGCACTAATCTTTAGTTTCTACCACTCAAGTAGCCTACTTAACCCTCCTTCTTCTTCTTCTCTAAATGTTTTGAGTTAATTGTAAGTCATTTTATATTTCATTTCGTTGTAAATATTTCAAATTATCAATAAAACTTTTTTATTTAGTGAATTAATTGTGTTATATGCACTACTCATTATTATCATTTTAATCAATTTTGCTTATATATATATATAATATATATATATATATATATATATATATAGAGAGAGAGAGAAAAGATGGGGATAAAAATGATCGATCAAAGTCATACCTTTTATCGTACTTTATCATTTTACCCCTTTTAATGACGGACTCGGCTGACGGTTTCATTATCATAGGATGTATCCATAGTAAATATATATTTTTATGACAGAAACATATAGCGTCATTAAAAAATATATGACAGTTGTATATATATATAAATCTATCGTCGAGAGTCCGCTAAAAAAGGGTGAGACAGTGAAGAGTAAGATAAGGGGATGCTACTTGATCCTGATCAGATATATATATATATATATATATGTATATATATATATAGTACAAAGTATCTTAGATTAACCTATCATAACTTATCTTAGGTCGCTTTCAATACAATATTATTTGATCATCAACTTAATAATATAATCGTACGGATCTAAAGAGAATGTAAAAATATGAAATTATGTAAAATTTTGTTTGATTTGAGATTATGCATTAATAACAATAAAAGCTACTAAAATCTAAACTGTCAAAATATTTATATATATATATGGAATATATGTATATACACAGCTGTGTAGTACACAGTCGTCTATGGCGATATTTTTTTTTGCTATAGCGATGGGTGAATCGTCGCTATAGACCAGAATAGCTATAGCGACTGGTGAACTATCGCTATAGCCCAAAAAAATCGTCGCCATAGGCGACTGTATACTACACAGCTGTGTATATACATTTATATATATATATAGATAGATATATACGGGGAGGATCTCCAACGGACCAAATAAGCGGACCAAAGAATCGGGCGAGGCAAAAAAACACGGGATCGGGTTTAACCCGTGTGTTTTGCGGTTAAACCCGACCAGCGTGTTTTTGTCTCTTGGTCCGTTCTTTTGTCCGCTTTATTTGGTCTGCGTTTAAACTATTCTCAGATATATATATATATATATTATTTTCACTATTATAAAAAAATATTGTAATGCCTTAAATCCATCGAAATTTTGCGTACTTTCATATTTTCGCATGTTTATTACATTCGCACAGTTAAATTATTAAGTTAGCAATTAAATAATATTGTATTAAAAGTGATCTAAGATAAGTTATGTTAGCTCAATCTAAAATACATTTTAATATATATCACAATAAAGTTAATTTTATTTTAAAATAAAGTAAAATAATACCCTAACAAAAAAAATCAAGAGAAGATTTAACATGTCTATAAGGCGTCTCTTCACCCTCAAAATATTAGCCACTAGCGGATAAAGCTGCAATCTCGTGGTCCTTTTCTTGATTGATAACTGCATGACAGAGATCCCAATTCCTATTTTTCGCCCCTCTTCTTGGAAAAAAGTAAAGGAATAACCAAGCAAATTGTTAATGCAACTTTTACATTAATTGTGAGAAAAAGCACCTTCCCTTCCACGTCCTACATTAAGGATGTAAATCGAACCAAATAGTTTGACATCGATTCGAATTTATTAGTTATATTTAAATTTGAGTATAAAAAATAATTTGAATATTAGATAAGATTATATTCGACTCATTTAAAATTTAAACTACTTAAATTTTCGATTGTGACTCGATGCATACTCAGTTGATACATATTCGAATAGATACTCGATATTTTCTCTTTTAATATGTACAAAGTTAAGTAAAATTTGAATAATTAGTTTTTTTTTATTTTGTTTTTAATTTTTATTGTGATTTTATATTGATTTGTAAAGTGTAATTGATAATTTATTTTTTTATTTCTAAATAAAATAATAAGTTCAATTTATAATAATGTGTATTATAAAACTAGTCAGTATGTGGAAACTCGAATTTGAGTTTGAATTCGAAACTCACTAGTAATTTGAATATAATTTGATCTAAGTCTCAGATTGAATTCGAGTAATGAATATTAGAATCGTGTCGAATCTGAATAAATTTTTTTAAATATAATTTGAATTCAAATCAAATTTGAGTATGAATTTTATTTTTTGGGATAAATTCGTAACTTTTTATTCAGTTCAATTTTACTCATTTACACTTATATCCTACATACATGGAGAGTAGATCTTCTGTCTCTAAATTTTCTGTCTCATTGTGTCCCTTCACTTAAATTTTATTTAACACTAATTAATTTTAAAATTAAATAAAAAAATATATGTCAAAATTTAAATAGAGGGACAGAGAATTTAGAGACAGATGATCTGATCTCACATACATGGTATAGTAATAATATATGTGCGTGACATGACATGATGCCTACTTGGAATCCATATAAACACCATTTTCCATCTACAGGAATAATGGAAATTTTCTTTTTTCTGCCCACTTGTACCTGACAGCCTATCCGTACCCACCCATCCACTTGAATGAAATCCTTTAAAATTATGTGTTTAAAGTACAAATCTGTTATAAAACTCTAGTAAAGTATAGAAATATACTCTTATAATTGCTGCATAAATTTAGAGAGAATAAGTAAGAGAGAAAAGAGAGAGAAATTCTTCAGATAGAAGTTCTTATTATTTCCTTCAACTTTCATTCTATTATATAGGAGAAGAATAAGAAGAGGTGTATGAGAGAAGCCATCAGGAAGTGTATGAGAGAAGCCATCAGGAGGTGTATGAGAGAAGTCATCAGGAAGCGTATGAGAGAAGCCATCAGGAGGTGTATGAGAGAAGCCATCAAGGGAATCGTGAGGAAATCATATTATAACACTTCCCCTGATTTTCTACGATAGAAGATTATGTCTCATTAAAAACCTTGTTAAGAAAACTCAGTGGGAAAAACTTAACGAAGAAAAAAAGAGTACATATCTTTTACATAAATATCTTAATTGACTGCCTCGTTAAAACCTTGTCAGAAAAAACCCATTGGGATAAAAACCATGACTAAGGAAAAAGAGCACGTCTTCCCTCAAAAGGATTCATTCTCCTTGATGAAATGTTGTCATAAGTCTTTCGGTCGACACATTCCATCCTTTTCCTCAAGTTTTGCAAAAGTTGCATTTGGTAGTGACTTTGTGAATAAGTCGGTTTGGAATATCACATGATCGAATTTGGTGCACATCAATATCACCATTCTTTTGTAGCTTTCATGTGTGAAGAAGAATTTAGGTGAAATGAGCTTTGTTCAATCTCCTCGATGTACCTTCCTCTAAGTTGAGCAATACGTACATCGTTATATTCATATAGAATTGTATGAATGTCTTTGATTGATGTTAATCCACACGACTTTTGAATATCTTTGAATAATTGATCTCAACCAAACACACTCTCTACTTGCTTCATGTATAGCAAGAATCTCAGAGTGATTTGAAGATGTAGCTGTCATGGTTTGCTTTGTGGATTTTCAGAATATAGCCGTGTTACAATATGTAAATACATAACCTGTTTGTGATCTTCCATTGTGTGGATCTGATAAATATCCCATCGGCATATCCAACCAATCATGACTTTGAATTTATTGGATAAAATAACCCAAGATCTATACTTCCATGGAGGTATCTAAATATGTGTTTGATCCCATCCCAATGTCTCTTAGTGGGAGAAGAATCGTATGTATCTTGCAAAGAGACAAGCGAGAGAGGATAAAATAAGAGAAAATATGGAGAAACCTTCAATCTTCTTCCACAGGACTTAGGCATGGAACTTCAGTCCAAGAACTTTTTCTATTGTCTTTACGCATGGAGCTTCAAGTCCAAGAACTTCTTCCATTGACTTAGGCATGGAACTTCGTGTCCAAGAACTTCTTCCATTGTACTTAGGCATGGAACTTGGTCCAAGAACTTCTTCCCCGCTTTCTAGATCTTTGAAATGGATCTTTATCAACTTCTAAAGATCGAACAACCATCGGGGTAGTCAAAATATGAGCTTTATCCAAATGAAAACGACTGAAAATCTTTTCAGCATATGTGTATTGATGAGCAAAAATTCCAGATGCTAAATGCTCCACTTGTATTCCCAAATAGAATTTTGTCTTTCCAAGATCTTTCATTTCAAATTCATCTTTTAGATAAGTAGCAGTTCTTGTGAGTTCTTCAGGAGTACCTACAAAATTCAAATCATCCACATATACAATAATGATGGAAAAAAATCACTTTGTGATATCTTAATAAAAACACATGGACATACATGATCATTTATATATCCATCTTTTATTAAATATTCACTAAGTCGATTATACCACATATGACCAGACTATTTCAATCCATATAATGAACATTATAACTCGATTGAATATATGTGATGGGGCTTTTATGATTCAGCCATTTTCAATCCTTCAGGGATTCTCATATAAATCTCACTTCAAGTGAGCCATATAGGTATGCTGTTACAACATCTATCAGATGTGTTTTCAAACCTTCCATGGTTGTCATACCTATCAGAAAGCAAAAAGTGACTCTATCCATTACGTACTGGAGAGTCTGTATCTTGATAATCAATATCAGATTTTTGTGAAAAATCCTTGAGCTACAAGTCGGGCTTTATATCTCACAATTTTATTTTTCTCATTTATTTCGTCTACAAATACTCATTTGTTTTCAACCGGATTACACCCAAATGTTTTGAACCATTGGTCCAAATATATACTTCTCTTTTCAATAGAGATTTTATTTCCAACCGGACTTCACCCAAATGGTGTTTGACTCTTCGGTCCAAATACTTCTCTTTTCAATAGAGATTGTAGCTCTGTTTGAATAACATCTTTATATTTTGGCCAATCTTTTCTTTTCCGACATTCTTCCACGTTTTGTGGTTCAGGATCCGTGTCAGGAATCAAAGTAATATCTGATGCTATAGAGAAAGCAAATATATCGTCAATCATGACTTTGCTTCGATCCCATATTTTCTCATCATGTACATAATTTATTGAGATCTCTTGGTGTTCATCTCTTATCCCTTTACTGAGATTTTGAACCTCTTCTGGGGCTATTCCCACTCTTGGAATATGTGTTTCTTCTAGAGCGATTTGTACCTCTTCTGGGGCTATTTCCACTCTTGGAATAAGTCTTACTTACAGGTGGGTATTCCTTCGAGGATCCCCTTATTTGCTTTTAATTTTGTGGTACGAGTGTCTTTTGCACCAATCCTGGTCTTCCACGCTTACAGCGTGGTTTAGATTCTTCTATTACCTTATTCACAATTCTCCGTGAATTAATTTTTCAATAGGTATTTCTATCTTTCTTTGGAGTATTCACCTGCGGGGTATGTGATTTTATCACTTTTCTTGCATCATTAAATGCATCTCGCATTTGATTTGCACTATTTTGTAAATGAATAATTCTTTGAACTTCAATTTTACATTTTCTTGTATGAGGATCAAGTGAATTTAAATCGATGCATTCCATGATATTTCGTGAGGGTTTTTTTATTTAAAACTTTCCTCCACCTAATGTTGGAAATACGTATTCATCAAAATGACAATCTACATAACGTCTTGTAAAAAACATCTCCAGCTTAAAGGTTCAAGATATCTAATAATAGAAGGTTAATCAAAACCAACATAAATACCTATTCTTCGTTTGGGCTCCCATTTTAGTTCTTTGTGGAGGTGCTGATTGGAACATATACCACACTTTCAAAAACTTGAAAGTGTGATATGTTGAGTGTCTATCCAAGAACTAATTGTAGAAGAAAAATTTATAAAGAGTCGTTTCGTCTTTACCCTTAATGATGACTTGACATGAAAGAATTGCATGACCCCAAACCGAGGTGAACAAGTTAGCCCTTAACATTAATGGGCATGCAATTAGTTGAAGTATCTATTAAAACTATGAAATATCAAAATCTGCTTGACAATGGGTGAATAGGTCCACAAATGTCTCCTTGAATTCCTCTAAGAATTTTGGGACTTCTTTAAAAACTTTTGTTGGTGATGGTCGAACAATTAATTTTCCTCGAGAACACGCAACCTGAGGAAATTTACTACTTGGGAAAACCTTCTTATTTTTTGGGAGGATGACCAAAAGAATTTTCAATAATCGACACATCATAGAAGTACACGGATGATCGAGTCTTTCATGCCAAAGTATAAAGGATTTGGGATCTATAATTTTTTGGAATCACAAGAGTATGAGACTCAATTGCTCTAATTTTCATAAGTATATAATCCTAAGATATTTAATGAGATTTTTCTAGGATATTCTATTTTTCGAAATAGTAGAATCGTGACAAGAAGATCTTCATTAAAGATGGTCCGACACATGTAAAAACATAAATAAGAAATATTATTCATGAAAACACACATACCACGATAGAATCGAAAACTAATAATATTATATATGCGCGGTGTGTTTAATTAAAACAAAAATTAAACGTTATCCCAAAATATACTTTCGTAAGGTCCAATAATATCAATAACCTTTTTCTCATTGTTGGTCATTTGGTGGATCATCAACAATATTCATTTGATGATTAACAAAATTTGTTTATACCTCTATTACTTTATTCTTTTGAGACTCTGGAATAAATTAACCAGATGCATCGGCGTCTTTACGTGTGTCGCGACCAATGCCTTTCATCCCACACCTAAAACAAACATCCGGTTTGTTCTTATATCTGTGTTGCATTTTCTTTATTTTTACCCAACTCGCACACTTTTGCACTTCGGTGGCTTAAATTGTCGCTGATTCTAGAATTTGTTGTTATGATGGCCTCGTTTATTCTTTTCGCCCCAAGGCTTCTTATTATATGGCCATCTATAGTCACGCTTATTCTGCTTTGGAATGACGTCTTTATTAATATCCGTGAATGGGGTATCACCCGTTGGTCAGATTTCTTGATAGTTTTTCAACAACAATTCATTATTCTTTTCTAACAAGGAGGATAGGCAATAAGTCACTAAATTTTGTGAACTTACTCTGTCTATATTGTTCTGACAGAATCATGTTGGTGGGATGAAAAGTTGAGAGAGTTTTTTTTTCTTTAACATTTGGGTTTCAGAAACTGGATCTCCACATAAAACCAAAAATAGATGTTTATTCCATAAACCTTAGAACTATATTACGTAATTGTCTTTTCTAACTCATTTGCACTAAGGTGCAATTCTGCATCAAGTGCCCAAACCAAATAGTTGTCTCAAGGATTTTAAAATAGAAAATTTATTTTTTACCAAGTTTGCCATCTATTCGGTTAAAAACACAATTCTATTATTTATTAAAACAATAAATAATTGCATGTATGATATAAAAATAAATAAATAAATTATGATCACGACTTCGTGTGGTGATAAAGTGTAAATATAAATAATTTTATATTTATATTATTAGCATATTATTTTAGTAAAAAGAATATGCAATCGTTAATGTATATATATACAATTACAAAATATATATATATATATATATACAAAATTGCAAATGGATCTTTACATGATGCAGTATCCACGTAGATATATTATTTCCATAATTTAATAAGGAATGAATATAAAGGATCATTCACCATGCATGTGGTAATCCACATGTATGTTATTCCAATGTAATAATAAATGCGAGAATAATAAATGATGGAACCAGTCCCATATAAAGATGCATGTGATATTCCGACAAAAATATATAAAGACGAAATAGTAAAATGGAACCAGGTCCGGTGTAAAACACACAGACAGGATATTCCGACATAATATTAAATGCGAAAATAATAAAAAGATTTCACCAAGTATAGGGTATGCCACTTATACAGGTTATGTATAGAGTATGCCGCGTATACAGGTTATTCCAACAATTTAATAAGCGATAAAAAGTTCCCACCAAGTCTTGTAAGATTAACAAGGATAGATGGTACCATTATAAATAACAGAATTTAAATACAATTATAAGAATAAAATTATATTATTGGTCGTATAGCCCAACCAGTAGTATAATAATAAATTGCAAGAATTTAATTTTTACCGCTCTCAAATTAATTAGAGCTTCGTCTTTGATAACGTGTTATAAAACTTTAGTAAAGTATAGAAATATACTCTTATAATTCTTTGATAAATTTAGAGAATAAGTAAGAGAGAAAGAGAGAGAAATTCTTCAGAGAAGTTCTTATTATTTCTTTTAACTTTCATTCTATTATATAGGAGAAGAATAAGAAGAGGTGTATGAGAAAGCGGCGGAAGTGTATGAGAAGCCATCAAGTCGTATGAGAGAAAGCTTCCATCAGGAGGTGTATGAGAGAAGCCATCAAGAAAATCGTGAGGAAATCATATTATAACAAAATCTATAATAAATTCACAAAATATACAGCTTTTAATATAAGTTGTCGTAGACAGACTACTACTAATTTGGTGGGTCAAATATTGTGATCGATCTTAATACTAATTTTATATGTACTTTTTATATTTTGAATTCATTGTTTGTCGCTATCGTGGTGACAATGTATTTTGGTCAAACAATGTGATCTTAAATATTAAGAAGGGAATAATTCTAGGAGGACATTGTTTTGCTGATATTCTAGCGATATTTTAGTACATATAAGAAATAGAATTATACAGATTGCATAAATTCTATTTCTTGTATGTATTCAAATTATACCTAAAATACTGTTTTTTAAAAAAATTTCTGTTAAAATAAATACTATACATTTTTTGAGAGGTATTATAAAAATAAAATAAAACAAAATAAAAAAATAATATCGCTAGAATGTCAACAAAAAAATGTCCCTTAGAAAGATTCTTAAGGACAGACAGTAGTACTATTTTTACATGTAAACGAGGAGAACACTTTACCGTTGTGGGAAGTGGACGACAAAAAATATTTTATTTTATTACCCCTCTGTTTTAAAATTATACATATAATATAATTTTTAAATTTAAAAGACGATATATTAAATTTTAAATTTATACAATTATTACAATTTAAAATTTATATATGTCGTTTGATCTTAAAAATTAAATTATATTATTAATTTTAAAATAAAGAGTATCATTTTATATTTAAATATATATAATTTAAATGTGTACATAAATTTATCCGTATGTTATTAATATAGACAAAGAAAGAGACACGTAAAATAAATTACAATCAATTTATTGATTCTTACACCAAGCCATTTTACGCCACCACATCATCCACACCAGTCAACCATAAAAATTTCCAAAAATAATCTCGCCCCTCCAAAATGATAAAATATATTCACACCCACAAATGAATACGAATACAGGCCACAATGTTTGACCCACATGTTTTCTTACCTGACTGAAACACCCCTAAAAGATGAAGATAATGACAATCTCTACGGACAAAAAGAATTCTACTCAAGGGTAAGTTAGTCATTAGAAAGACGGAAATCTAGTGCACCTTTTGGACAGAAAAACTCTACAATCGTCCTTGGGACAAATGGTTGGGACATAATTTATATCATCACAGCCGTCCGTTCTGTGTCTCTTGAAATCAAACAAGGATGTGAACATGGCGATGAATAAGACCAGGTGATTGATGGCGTACCTCTGCCCCACACACTGGTGGGCCCCAGCACCGAATGCCAGAAAGTTCTTTTTGTAAACCTGATCCTCTTGCCTCTCTGGCATAAACCGGTCCGGGTCGAACCGGTCCGGGTCAATGAAGCCTTGAAACGAAGACTCGTATACGGACGGAAAAACAATAGCTCCCTTGGGAATCGTGTAGTTGGCAGTCAACGGGAAGTCCTCGCCCGCAATGTGGGGCACCAGGGTCGCCGGCACCCGGATTCTGATCACCTCCCTCGCCACTGACTCCGTGTACTTCATTTCCCTCAGCTGCTCCGCCGTGATCAGTTTGTCCGACTCCGGTGACCAAATCCCGGCGACTTCCCGTCGAACTCTGTCCAGAACCTCCGGGTGGGAATCCAACAGCGTCACAGCCCACAGCAAAGACGACGTGGAGGCGTCCTGAGCGGCGAAAAGGAACAGATGGCCACCGATTTCAATACTTCCGGAATGCGGCGGCGTAGGCTCTCCGGCAGCTTCGGCTGCGGCGATTTCCCCGAGAGTATCCTGCATCCAGAAATCAATCAAACAGGTCGGTTCCTCTCCGGCATTCATCTTCGCCTTGCTCTCTTCCGCACAACCACCTAGGGTTTCAACAAGCCTAGACACAGCAAGTCTAGCATTTCTAAATGCAAAACCGGGCAAATCTATCGGCAGCTTCATCAATCCAACATTAAAAAAATTGTAATCATAATTAAATCTTTGACGAGATTCCGGCGTCAGATACGGACCCACAAACACCTTCTGTGAGGTCTCCAGATTCATATCACGGGACAGAATCCGGAGAGGGATCGATTCCGGCGACTTCGACTTCGCGACATCCAACCAGGAGGCGAGGTGCTTGAGAATGATTGATTGCTGCAAATTTGTATAGGTCGACAGGGCTCTCGGTGTGAAATTGGGGGCGATGCGGCGGCGGAGATCTTTATGATCCTTACCCACCATGTAGATAAGGTTGTGCTCGCCAAAGAGCTTTTTCCCAAAAGGGTGGCCCACCAAATGAAAGGCATCAGGACGGACATTGGCGAAGATCTTATGGGATAGATCAGTGGACCGGATGAATACTGTTAACGCCAGAATCTTTCTCCACGTCCCAATCACGTAAGACGTCCTGATCCTGCACAGTAAACACAGTCAACACCAAAAGCTTGACGGCTAGGACCGTCGGGGAATAGCTCCCCACGTGAGAGTCGATCTGAGACGATCACAAGGTTAACAATGGAGGAATAAATATCTAGTGACTTGAGAGCAATAATTTATGAGTTACCTTTCACCGTGTGTCATCCTTGCTTTATATCCCCAAAGTCCGGTTTGTCCTGTATGCAACTGACTTTTCGGGCCCACAACTTTTAGACGACTAAGCCATGTCCAATCCTCATTAAATCTGAATGCGAGATGACAACAAAGTTCTATCCCCAATCTACACCCTATTGGCCCAGTGTAACCATACTCATCTAGTAATTCTACCATCGATCCTAGGACCAATAGGGCAAGAATAATCATAACCCCAGGGAGGAGGAGCCATTAAGTCCGGCCCAATAAGGAAAAGGAACACGACCCAACATCGCTTCATCTTTTATTAAACAAGAGGTTTAATGAAAGAGTATAAGTGGAATCGGTCCGTAATAAAAGGAATTATAATGAGATCAACAAAGGCCCAAGAAACAACTTACCGAGGCCCAAAAGAAGGCCCACTCCGTGAAACAATAAAGACTAAAACCGCACGCTTACTTTTTAACTTCACAATCACCGTTGGCATTAAATGAGCCACCCCAGAACCTTATGAAAAGTTGAAGAGAACTCTAAGTATAAAAGTCGCTTTCTCCCAAATTTGACAGTTTACCAACTCAATTCGAATTTGGATATTCCTTACCTCTTCTTCTCCAAATTTCTCTCTCGCAAACTTCGTAAGTATTTCAACTAGAACGAGTGAGAGAAATGGCAAGCCTTCTGAGAAGATTCACATTAAGGAAGGGAGCTTGAACTTCTGAGTAAACAAACATGATTGTATAACCATAACTGTAAGTCTCGAACCCACTCTATTGTTTAAATCCCAATTTCCATCGGTAGTTCTCGCAAACAATTGTTCTTCATCCATTGCGGTTGTCTCCGATCAAACCAACGCCAATCGATCGAAGGGATCTGCATGCATTTCTTTCTGGTACATCTTCGCCAACCTCTACCGATGTACCAACCAAGAGCTTTCAAGCCAATCGAATCAACTCCTATTGAAGGGACAAGCCAACCTCGTAAGAAAGCAAGTGGCCAAAACCCAAACACACCCCCACGCGAAAATCACACCGAGTGCCTCCTCGATATGCCCTCGTGACGAATCGGACCCGAATCTTTTCATACGTCGAAAGAGAGAAAACCTAAGCAAATTCTCCCCTCCAAGGACCACAAGTACCTCTAACAAACCGATCCTCCGCCAACCTCCCCGGTTGAAATCGTTGTTTAAAGAAGAGCAGAAGAACAAGTGGTACGATCACCCAAACTTGCTCGAAAAAGACAACCAACCTCCTTGACTTCAGTTCAAGAAGAAACTTCCCAATTGAGCTCTCTACAACTCCTTCGTCCATATAATACCGATAACCACCGGGTTCGAATAGCTCTATCATGGACTGATCAACGAGGATCAAGTACCAAGCTAGAGTAAGCTTAACTTATCCATTTACATCTCGGCCCATTAATTTTGAATCGATAGATTAACATCGATCATCCGCAGACAAAGATCGTCTTGGGATGCCTCCGCCTAAATACCAAGAGGCCGTCAAGAAGAAAAGTCGTCAAGAGAGAATACCTAACTTAAGTCTCTCTCTGACGAAAGATAGAAAGTAGTCTCAAAGTTGCTTTTCACGATAATGAGTGCCTTCGAAAGACCTTGCCCAAACCAAAGAAGATTTGAAAACGACCGCCACTCACTAAGTCATCAACGATATAAATATTGATCTGCGCTTGTAGGATCAAAGCATCCTAAGACATCGTCGTCGGAAGTTCAAGAAGAGCTCAAAGTGCTTGGCCCTTAAGAATTTGTGTGACACCCCAAAAAATAGGTCTACATCCCCATTCCGACGAGTTGTCAATACACTGCATGTAAACAACTACAACTTTATTATTACAATAAGAAAGCTGTGAGTTTAAATACGAGATATTGCCATCTGCACAATATCCACATACAAATAAATCCTCATCATAATTATTGATACATTATTTTACAACAATGGTGAGGACTACTAAACAACTCTCCCTAGAACTTTCATTCCATACCCCGACTAAGTTTCTTGCTATATTCTCGCCTCCCGAGAAGAAAAATGGAACAAAAAGGAAAAGGGGTGAGCTCGATTAGCCCAAGAAGAATATTATGACTAAGATAATATACAACAAAATTATCGTTAGTCTTCAACAGAAAAATATAATAGAATACAATAGACAACAAGTTTTAAATCAATATTCGCAATGAAATAATAATTCATTAGAAGAGTTAAGTAGAGAATGCAAACTACTATCTTCTATGTATGAATTTTAAAGTTCACCGCCTATTTTTATCCTCAGTAACATCAATCAATATATCTAGGATCAAATATTCATCCTTGACTACAAAAGCCAAGGACATTCACCAATTAATCATGTTCATCTAAACACTGCTTCATTTTTGCACTACTACGGGCAAAGATATTCATCAAAATCATTCATCTTTGCACTACGGGCCAAAGATATTCATCATAAATCATTCATCTTTGCACTACACGTGCCAAAGATATTCAATAATATCATCATTTAAGACCGAGGATGATGAAAATATTTTTTTTAAGAAAGCGAATCCAAAGAAACAAAATGACAAGGATTAAGGATTAAGGATTCGTACTTTGTTTTATCCACGTCCAAAAATACCTCAAAAATAATCATAGTGGTGTAAAATTCAAGAATGATCAAAACATGGATACAATCAAAGCTAGTATCCACAATAGATATTTTGACGAAAAGAAAAATTTTCATTTTTCGATGAATAAGGCCGATTCGTGAATAAAGGTCAGATATCGTGAATAAAGTCTTGATACGTGAATAAGAACCGACACCAAAAGTTCCAAATTTGATAAAAACTTTAGACCAATATTTCAAATAATGATATTGAAGAAATAATATCATTTTCGAATAAAATAACATCCCTTACCTCGAAAGATCAATCTTAACCTAATAATCGGATATAGACTATATCTTGAACTTTCACCGATAGCAATACTCAAAGTATACTCAAAATACTCACAAGAATACGCCGATAATATAGAGAGAAAAAACTTCAGCTTTACGGTGTGATTTTCAATTCTAACCCAAGCACCTATTTATAGAAATCGCTTAGAACACCAAAGCAGAAAAATTTAATAAAATATTAATATTTATAAAAATATTATACATATTCTTTGAAATCTGAATCTCAAAGAATTCACACATGCCAACCTTCTAGAAGAAAATAAAAAAACGTTTTTCTAATTTAAAATAATTTAAACTTCCAAAAATCAATTATTTGAGCTTGAACTTCAATAATTCATAATAAATAGCCCTTTTATCGTAAAATTTGAATCTCGCTAATTTTTATAGGAAATTCAATTCTCTACAACTTTGCGGAAGAAAGTTTTTCCAAATTTCCAACAGAAATTGACCGAAATCCACAAACGGGTGATTTTAGAGGCTATAATCAAATTTCACCAATAAATGGGGTCCAATTGACATGTTTAACATGTTTTAAACATTTATTGCAACAAAAATACTCTTCCTCCTCGTATACTCATATATCCCACATTCGTTGTAAAAATATCACCATTATTATATTATTAAAATATAATAATATATATTTAAATGAATTATTTTATCGTAAAAGATAAAATTTCAATTTTCAACGATTGTCACATTAAAAATTTTCTCATCTATATCCACATAAAATCAATATTTTCCTCATCATATGAATCAATAATTAATTATTCACAAATAATATTACGTAATCACAATATTGATGACCAGTGCGCCTCCTGGAAAGAGGGGCTTTTCAATAAGAATTTCTCCTTCTTGGTATAATTAGGTGACCAAACCTCTCCTTTAGATGAACTTTCTAGACATTGCCAATAATGTTATCTAATAATATTATTCGGATAATATGAATTATTGTTTCGACAATGAAAAATACTTTAGAATGACAATTATTAAAACAACAAAGAATAAAATATCAACGCAAAGAATTATTGAATCAATAAAATAAAATACTTTGAGCGAATAAGAATTATCGTAACCATTATTGAGTAGTGGCCTTCACGTACGTAAGAATCAATAATTGGTGCAATACCAGTAATATTCTTTGTGCGATAACGCCAGACATCGTGTTTTAACCACCGGGTATTCCAACAAAGGTAAAAGCGGTAAATAACTACGCCATTATTTTTTAAACAACTTATATTTGTCATTTTCTTCCTCCAATCGCTTTTTATTATGGGGCCCACACATGGTCGCTACCGTCGCATTTAATATTCCCCAACGATTTAATATTCCACGACCAAACGAATATTCCCCGACAACAATGAATATTTTATAACCACTTGCTTATTTTGAAATATTTATGTATTTTACCCGTAAATTATCCACATTAATCACATCAAACCTTACTATTTCAAAATAATAATTAGAGGAAATTAAATTTCATTTATTAATTATTTGGGATCTTACAATTTGAGTCCGCTTAATCGAATCAAGAATTTCGTAGGGATATCCAGTGCGAATATCTGAAAATCATTTGAAATTTGAAACAATAAGATCGTCCATATGTATGCGAAAGGATATGAAATCACGAAGTAAAGTAAAAGAAAAAAAGCTTGGGCCAAGGTAGATCCATCTCTTCTAGACTCTTTAGATGGTGACGATGACAAGGAAGAAGCCTGAAGATGACCTCTCCTTATCTCTAGTTGTAGAACTTTTTATCGTTACCGAAGTGTGAGATCGGTCATATGTGAAGTGAATTCGGCTGATCCTCCTTGTACCATCAAGATCTTGCTCACCACTCGGGGTAGAACAAGTATATAAGGACCAAGATATAAGGATCAAGATATAAGGATCAAGATATAAGGATCAAGATATAAGGACCTTTGTCTACCACTCGGGGTCTGACAAAATCTAAGAATGACACTTGCCTACCACGAAGGGCCTGACAAAGTCAAAAGATGACATTCGCCTACCACGAAAGGCCTGACGAAGTCAAAAGGATCACCTGCCGAAGAGGCTACCATCGAATGGTCAGCGAGTCCTCCCGAACCTCCTATCAAAACCAAAAGATGACATTCGCCTACCACGAAGGGCCTGACGAAGTCTAAGTGGCGACAATTGCCTACCCCGAAGGGCCTGACAATGCCAAAGTGACGACAATTGCCTACCCCAAAGGGCCTGGCAATGCCAAAGTGACGACAATTGCCTACCCCGAAGGGCCTGACAATGCCAAAGTGACCACCTGCCGAGAAGGCTACCATCGAATGGTCGGCCGAGTCCTCCCGAACCTCCTATCAAAACTAAAAGATGACATTCGCCTACCACGGGCGGGCTGACGAAGTCTAAGTAGCGACAATTGCCTACCCCGAAGGGCTGACAATGCCAAAGTGATTTACAATTGCCTACCCAGAAGGCCTGACAATGCCAAAGTGACCACTGGCCAAGAGGCTACCATCGAATGGTCACGAGTCCTCCCGAACCTCCTAACTCCGGGGTGGCATTTCTTTGTGCTGTCGAATATGGATGAGCTACTGAAGTTCCTTATGAATGTTTTAAACTTGATCCCATGAAATTGGCGTTTTAACTCTGATCCCTATGCAATGGACCCAAAGACGACTACCCCCGCACGAAGAAGAGGTATAGGAGATAAAATCGAAATATAGCATTTTGGTGGTCGATGTGGGATCGAACCATTTGGTGACAAATATCCACATGAACCCTCCAAACAACATTTGCAGCTTCGGACGGCGCCTGAAATTCCTCAATAGTGGGAGATGGGTCCAAATTAGAATACCCGAAGTCTTTCTGTGTTGAATCCCCAGTTCTTTCAAGAATATCGCTGCCAAAGTGCTTTGTAGGTCAACAACTTCGGGCCAAATAATTGTCACGAATATCTTTGTGAACTTCCCGAAGAACACACCCTGCTTCGGATGGAACAAAATGTTTAAGTAATGATGACGAAAAAGGTCCTTCGATAAAGATTCTCATCAATGAGAACAAAATGGACACTCTTGTACTTGGTCTTCTTTGCCAGCATCTGATCCGAAGAAATGACGCCATCTGTCGTCAAAGTTATAAGCATCTGTAGTGGCCAGCTTCGATAATGCACCGACGGTGGAATTGTTATTGTGATCGACTCCTTGATAACCTGCTATACTGATGTCCGAAATAGAATATCCATTTGCATGCAATATCCACGAACTCGCTTCTCAAGAACTCGCAACGGCTTTGTTTGACTCCTCATTCTTTTTCCATGGGGAGTCGCAACCTTAGATGGATTTCCCCGAAGACAAGTGCCCACAGGGCGGTGTGCCCTTAATGGACTCTCGGGAGTGTGATTTCTGGATCTACTTCGGTGAAACTTTCTGTCACTGTGGTGAGCCTTCGTCTGCTGCGACCATAATCCCAAAGACCAATAGGGCGGAATACCCTTCTCAGTCAATCAATCAGGAAAAAATGGCTATTGGGTCTTCATCTACTCGCTTTGACCATAATCCCAAGACCAATAGGCGTAATACCCTTCTCAATCAATCAATCGGAAAATGGTCATTGGGTCTTCATCTACTCTGCTTCGACCATAATCCCGAAGACCAATAGGGCGGAATACCCTTCTCAGTCAATCAATCAGGAAAATGGCTGTTGGGTCTGCTTCGATCCCGAGGAAGGCCTCGAGACATGTCTTTAAAGTGTAGACTTCTTTCTAACTTGATCGGTCACGGTCGACCACTTGATGATAAGATTCTAAGCGGTGATGCTTTCTACCCTTTTCCGACCATGGTCGTATTCTCTGGCGAAAAAAATCAATCTTCTTCTAAAGATCATCCCGAGCTCTCGAACGAGAACCCTCGAAACACCTTGGAAGCGAGACCAAAGCATTAGCATTCTTTGAAGGACCTAATCAATCCTCGACAGATACTCATTGTGTAGACGGTCATAGCCATCGAGTATCCTTTAGAGGTAATCGCTTCTACTCTTCTTCACCATGGATTCCGACGCGTAAGCAGCCTACAATTTGTGATTGAAAACTTCAAGAACACTAGAACACGCCTCCTTCTAAATACCAATGTTAACGCTTTTAATCTTTCTCCACGTCCCAATCACGTAAGACGTCCCCGATCCTCGCATAAAAAACGATCGACAACAAAAGCTTGGCCAATTTGGGGCCAGGACCGTCGAGAATAGCTCCGGAGAGAGTCAAGATCTGAGGCGATCACAAGGTTAACAATGGAGGAATAAATATCTACCGACTTGAGAGCAATAATTTATGAGTTACCTTTCACCGTGTGTCATCCTTGCTTTATATCCCCAAAGTCCTATTTGTCTCAGATGAATCGGGCTTTTTTCAGCCCACCGACTTTTAGCTAACTAAGCCAAGCCCCTGTCTAATCCTCATTAAATGCAATGCAGAGATATGACAATCAAAGTTCTATCCCCAATCTACACCCCACCAAAGTCCAAGTGGAACCATACTCATCTAGTAATTCACCCCAATCGCATCCTAATTCGATAGGGCAAGAATAATCATAACCCCAGGGAGGAGCCCATTAAGTCTGGCCCAATAAGGAAAAGGAACATGGCCCAACAAATACGATGAATTTTCCGATTATGTAGTTGGCGGAGACGCCGTGGTGGGAGGATTTGGCAAAAGCGGTGAACTTCCCGAATAAAAGTCGATTACTGACACAGAGAAAATGGCGTTACCAAGAAAAGGTACGATTAGTGATGGGCCCGGAATTGAGCTTTTCTTTTTTGACGTAAGTGATTTTCTCTAAGAAGATTAGGAAAGTTAGGAGAGGAGGAGATATGGAGTCATGGAAGAGATAATGCCCCAAATTGTCTCCATTGTTGTGGGTGTTTGTCTTGCTTTGAGGTTATGGTTATGGAGCTAGTATAGATAATATAACGATGAGCGATGGATGGTCAATATACGCAACTTTGGGGGTGAAATTACGATTAAAAAACCGAAATTTGAAAAAAGCTACCGAGATATGGGGAGAAAAAGCAAGAGAGAGAATTTAAGGGGTGGGCGGAGTGGAAGAAAATGGTGGGCTTGGAAATCCAGCAGAGCAATAGGGAGGGAGGGATGCACATGATCGCTATTTCCTTTGAATAAAGTTGTGAAGTGAGAGAATATTATTTCTTTTGGTGTTTAGATTAAATATTTTTTTAATGGACAAAGGTGCAAAAAATCCCTGAGGTTTACCCGAAGTCTCACTTACATCCAGAACTTTTTTTTTTTCAAAAATACATTTAGCGTTACAATTTTAAGGTTAATTGTACCCTTCCCATTAACAGACATGCCACCTAGACATACATGAATGATAAGGGTATAAACGAATCGAGTCGATTCAAGTATTGAGTTGCAGTTTTGGGTTAATTTTTTTGCAGTTTTTTTGAGGACAAATTTTAGGAATTGTTTTTGGTAGCTAGGCCAATGAAGATCATTGGTCAATTAATTAATTACATTCTCTCTTGAATTCAATTCTTGATTTGTTTGATGTAACAACATTATTTAGTGTCCCAGTTACCGTCGTTCATCACCGAAATTCAACAAAACCCAAGTGTAACTGAGTGTAAGGGAAAAATTGTTAAATCCATCTCCTTAGTCCCAAATTTGTTCATTGTCTTTAATTTGTCATTGTTTTTCTTCTGTATTTTGTTATTTATAATTTTCGAGCTATTATCTTTGATAAACAAAGACACAATGGCCACTTCTTCGACTTCGAATTTTATAGAGAAAAACTTCCCCTATAATTTGCTCTGTTTTTTTCCTTTTTCTTTTTCTTTTGTTGTTTTGGATTTTCTGGAGTAGATTCGTCGGGTTTTACCTTTTCAGGTACATTTGGTTGTTGATTTCTTCAATTTAAACATCTGAACGCGAAATTTGGTGAATTTTGTGACAGATTTTATGAGATAACCGAGCTTGGAATTAGGTTCGAATAGAGGAACAAGTTAACCTTTGAGGAACATATCATCGAAGGGAGAAAGAGAAACGTTCAGCTCAACGCTGTGACGCCCCCAAAACAGGTATACATCACCCATCTTGGGTCGCCAGATATCACACTACAGAACTGATACAACTTAATTATACAACTGTCGTGTAAAATACGACAAAACATAGCTGAGAGTTTAAACAAGAATATTGTCTTCTAGACAATATCCACACTCAATGGAGTCCTCATTACAATTATCACACTATTTTATAAAAATAGTGAGGACTACTATAGCCACATCTCGGACCATCACTCCATTCCCCGACTCGTCCTAGCTATATTCTCATTTCCTGAAAAAAAAAACAGTGAAAGAAAAGGTTGAGCTCAACTAGCACAGTAAGAAATATTATGACGAAGATAATGCAGAATAAATTATCCTTAGCCTTCAACAGTATAACAACTGATAGAATATAATAAACAACAAGTTTAACTGTAGCGGAATAAGCAGTCTATTAGAAGAATCAAGTAGAACATAATGTCTACTATCTCCTCTAGATTAAAAGTTCATCGTTAATATTTCATTCATGTAATACTCATAAACAGTTCTTTGTTATACCCAAGACAAAAAGAACTATCATCACCGCTTCACACCGAACCATCAAAGATTATAGTTAAATCCACAATTCATATGTATATTCATGTAAATCAACAGCCTCTCCTTGCAAAGACTTAATAGAATCGCTTACTCAATATTCTTACCCCAAAGGCTAAAGATATTCAAATATAATAACAATGATCATACTAATCGATTTGTCTACCTTTGCATTACTACGGCCAAAGATATTCAACTATAAAACCAATGGTCATGATCATACTAATCAATTGTTTGTCAGTGCACTACGGCCAAAGACATTCAACTATTAACTAATGGTTATGATCCTGCCAATCACATCATCGAATTATCCATGCACTACGGGCCAAGGATATTCGTTATTATCACCAGTGGTTATGATCATGTCATACACATGCCCATCTTTACACGTAAGCCAAAGATATACAACTATAAAACCAATAATCAACAGTCCATCTACGCACTTAAGCCAAAGATGACTTTCATCACAATATAAGCATGAGGATGATGACAATGATATAAACATTAATCAAACGAAATCAAAGATAAATATTAAAGACTTTAAATTTATCCAGAGTTTAAAAATATCCAAATTGTCAACATGATACTACTTTGTGGAGTAAAATTCAAGAATAATATTCATGTACCAAAAATAATTTGGACAGAAAAGAAACATATTTTTCGGGTAAATAGTACCCCACAATATTACCCTATGAATAGTACTTCGGGAATAGTACCCCGACATAAAAAGTACCCCGATATAAAAAGTACCCCAAATACCCGAGTGAATAATATTCAGGTGAATAGTAACCTATGAATAGTAACTCGTGAATAATACTCCGACACGAAAAGTGCCCCGAATACCCGAGTGAATAATACTAGAGTGAATAGTAATCGGGTGAATAAGAACTTGTGAATAAGAACTCGTAAAAAATACCAAAGAAAATGATATTCCATGACGAAGCACAAAAAAATGATATCTCATAATACAGTATAATATAATATACTGAAACCTAAATGGATTTTCACCCGCCATGCGGTAATCCACGTAGAAAGATCATTTTCACAATTTAATAAAGAATGAATACGAAAGATCATTCACCATACATGTGGTAATCCACATAGACAAGTTATTCCAAAAGAATAATAAAGAATAGAATGACGGAAGAATTCACCATACATGCGGTAGTCCGCGTAGACATGTTATTCCAACGAGAATAATAAAGAATGGAACCGTGTAATGCGTAATCACATGCATGTGATATTCCAAATGTAATAATAAAGAATGGAACTAGGTCATGCGTAATTGCAGACCGATAGGATATTCCAAATGTAATAATAAAGAATGTAATAACAACGAATTCACGAGCGTGCGATAGATCGCATGCATGACGAGTTATTCCAATGTAATAATAAAGAATAGAACCGAATCATGCATAATCCGCACAGACATGTGATGTTCCAACGAGAATAATAAAGAATGGAACCAGTCATGCGTAATCTGCATGCAGACAAAGATGTTCCAACAAAATAATAAAGAATCTTAATAACAACAGAATTCACTGTGGCGTGCGATAGATCAGACCGATAAAGTTATTCCAATGTAATAATAAAGAATGGAATAATGAAGAATTTCATCATGTATGCGGTACTTCGCATAGACAGGTTATTCCAACATAATAATAAAGAATGGAATAACAACCCTTATGAGTATTGAAAGAAAATAACTCTCTTCATGAATACGAAAAAATAATACCCCTTACCTTAGAAGAAACTGGATATTAGAATAGTGAGGTAGCAGACTTCTTTTCTTCTTTTTCTCTATAATTTCTCTCTATAATAATTTCTCTAAAGCTTTAGTGAATTGGTGAGAAATGAAGGAAGAATGAGCTTCTATTTATAGGAAAATATAGTTTCGATAATTGCACATTTTGAGGCTCAAAATATTACAATATAATACCTTCCTCTATTTCTTCATTTTTAATTTAGTCCTGCAAGTATTATCAACTTGCACCACCTCCCCTAATAGTAAATCATGTGAATCAATAGTCCTAGACATGTGACAATACAAATTACAGTATAGTACCTCCATCTATACCTCCATTTTTAACTTAGTCATACAAGTATTATCAATCTTGCACCAACTCCCCTAATAGTAAATGAATGTGAATCAGTAGTACACACATATGAATAAATAGCTATAATTATGTGAATCAATAGCAATTAATTACTTATTTATCCGATTAATTACCCGATTGGTCAATATAACTTCCAGACATCAATTAATATCGAAATAAATGTCGATTTTCACTAACACTTATAATTCCAACACAATGAAAATATCAATTTCATCTTTAATCAACACGAACTTATTCATCATTAATATTATAACTCATAATATTTAACAACTGTGTCGCTCTCGTGAAAGAGGGGCTTTCCGATAAGGATTTCTTCTTATTGGCGCGCAATTAGGTGACCAAACCTCTCATTTACAGAACTTCTAGACATTGTCAATATTGCAAATAATAATATAAATAACTTTGTCATCTCAATTATTGATTTAATAATATAACATATTATACAGATGATACTGTGACAAGAATTGAATCAATATTATGAGAGATATGATGCAACAATTCTCAGTAGCAATAATTGAGTATAACCGGTGACTTCTTACGTAAGCATCAATAATCAATACAATGCTTACTATGCAACCACGCCAGACATCGTACTTTTACTACCAAGTAGTTCAACGAGCTTTTAACGGTAACACTTTCGTCGTTATTTTTATAAAAGATATTTACGCTTTTTAACTACTGACAATACTTCCGTTGTGGGGTTCACCAATGATTATGCCGTTGTACGAATATTCCCTGTTAAAACAAATATTCCCCGACCAATCGAATATTTCCCGATACAACGAATATTTTATAACAACTTGCTTACTTTGCAAAATTTTCAAATATCACCCTTAACTTTAAACTGTTATCAATATAACTATTTACCAAATAGAATAATTATAAGAAAATTGAATACTTTCATTTCATAAAATTCGGGATCTCACAATCTCCCCTCCTTATGAAATTTCGCCCTCGAAATTTACGTACGTACCTGGTATTCGAAGAGATGAGAATACCTTGCTTTCTTTTCGGATTGTACCTTCCCGGTTATTTCCTCTGTATCATGATTTTCCCATTTCTCATCTCCTATATTTCAGATATCATTCTAGAATATAGTTTCAAAATAAAGGTTAATTGACAAGCCATATATTATCCCTATATTCTGACCGATCAATTAAATACCAAATAACTTAGGTAGGTCATACTAGCGGATGAATTCCCCGTCTCTCCCCTCCTAGTTCTTGTTTCACATCTCAGCCAGGGATCATATCCCTAAACTTTGATACCAACTGTGACGCCCCTAAAACAGGTATACATCACCCATCTTGGGTCACCAGATATCACACTACAGAACTGATACAATTTAATTATACAACTGTCGTGTAAAATACGACAAAACATAGATGAGAGTTTAAACAAGAATATTGTCTTCTAAACAATATCCACACTCAATGGAGTCCTCATTACAATTATTATCACACTATTTTATAAAAATAGTGAGGACTACTATAGCCACATCTCGGACCATCACTCCATTCCCCAGACTCATCCCATTATATTCTCATTTCACGAAGAGAACAAAGGAAAGAAAAGGGTGAGCTCAACTAGCCCAAAGAAGAAATATTATGACTAAGATAATGCATAATAAATTATCCTTAGCCTTCAACAGTATAACAACTGATAGAATATAATAAACAACAAGTTTAACTGCAGCGGAATAAGAAATCTATTAGAAGAGTCAAGTAGAACATAATGTCTACTATCACCTCTAGATTAAAAGTTCATCGTTAATATTTCATTCTTGTAATACTCATCAACAGTTCTTTGTTATACCCAAGACAAAAAGAACTATCATCACATGTCTTCACCTGAACCATAAAAGATTATAGTTAAATCCACAATTCATATTTATAATCATGTAAATCAACAGTTTCTCATTGCCACAAAGGCTTAATATCTTTACCCCAAAGGCTAAAGATATTCAAATGTAATAACAATGATCATACCAATCAGTTGTCTACCTTTGCACTATGGGCCAACGATATTCAACTATAAAATCAATGGTTATAATCATACCAATCAATTGTCTGTCAGTGCACTACGGCCAAAGACATTCAACTATTAACTAATGGTCATGATCCTGCCAATCATATCATCGAATTATCCATGCACTACGAGCCAAGGATATTCGTTATTATCACCAGTGGTTATGATCATGTCATACACATGTCCATCTTTACATGTAAGCCAAAGATATACAACTATAAAACCAATAATCAACAGTCCATCTATGCACTTAAGCCAAATATGACTTTCATCACAATATAAGCATGAAGATGATGACAATGATATAAACATTAATCAAACAAAATCAAAGATAAATATTAAAGACTTTAAATTTATCCAGAGTTTAAAAATATCCAAATTGTCAACATGATACTGCTTTGTGGAGTAAAATTCAATAATAATATTCATGTACCAAAAATAATTTGGACAGAAAAAATATATATTTTTCGAGTAAATAGTACCCCACAATAGTACCCTATGAATAGTACTTTGGGAATAGTACCTCGTGAATAGTACCCCAGCATGAAAAGTACCCCAAATACCCGAGTGAATAATATTCGAGTGAATAGTAATTTAGGTGAATAGTAACCCGTAAATAGTAACTCGTGAATAGTACTCCGACATGAAAAGTGCCCTGACCGTGAATAGTAACTCGTAAAAAAAAACCAAAGAAAATGATATTCTATGACGAGTACCAAAAAATGATATCTCATATGAGTATAATAGAATATACGAAACTGCAAATGAATTTTCACCCGCCATGCGATAATACACGTAGACAGATCATTTCCATAATTTAATAAAGAATGAGTACGAAGGATCATTCACCATGCATGTGGTAATCCACATGTATGAGTTATTCCAACGTAATAATAAAGAATAGAATCACGTAAGAACTCACCACGCATGCGGTGATCCGTAGGCATGTGTTATTCTAACGTAATAATAAAGAATGGAACCGTGTCATGCGTAATCCGCATGCATGGGATATTCAAAAAAAAAAAAAAGAATGAAATCAAGTCATGTAATTAATTACATGTAAAGGATATTCCAAATGTAATAATAAAGAATGGAATGACAAAAGAATTCACCGTGCATGCGATAGATCAAGATGCATAGTTATTCTAACGTAATAATAAAGAATGGAACCAGTCATGCGTAATCCGCATGCATGGGATGTTTCAACAGAATAATAAAGAATGGAACCAGTCATGCGTAATCCATGAGCATGTGATGTTCCAACAAAATAATAAAGAACGGAATAACAATGAATTCACGGTGCATGCGATGAGATCAAGACTGACAAAGTTATTCTAACAGAATAATAAAGAATGGAATAACAGAAGAATTTCATCATGTATGCGGTACTTCGCATAGACAGGTTATTCCAACATAATAATAAAGAATGAAATAACAACCCTTATAATTATTGAAAGAAAATAACTCTATTCATGAATACGAAAGAATAATACCCCTTAGCTTAGAAGAAACTGGATATTGGAATAGTGAGGTAGCAGACTTCTCTTCTTCTTTCTCTCTATAATTTCTCTCTATAATAATTTTTCTAAAGCTTTAGTGAATTGGTGAGAAATGAAGGAAGAATGAGCTTCTATTTATAGGAAAATATAATTTTGATAATTGCATGTTTTGGGGCTCGAAATATTATAATATAATACCTTCTTCTATTTCTTCATTTTTAATTTAGTCCTGCAAGTATTATCAAACTTGCACCACCTCCCCTAATAGTAAATCATGTGAATCAATAGTTCTAGACATGTGAAAATTAGGACCGGCCCTGGGCTTTAGGGCCCCCTTAAAAATTATATTGGTCCAGTAGTATTAGTCTTCTTCACATAATCACGTTGGTCTCCTTCACGATTTCCTGGCGACTGGCGTTAGTTTGTCTCCTTCCTCTCACTATCTCAGATAGTCTCCTTCAAATAGTACTCAGTTCACACAAATAGGTCATCTCCTTCACACAAATCAATCAATATGAAAAGCAAATAATCAATTGAGCTTCTCCAATGACTTCGCTCCTTGAATCCGTCATCACTGCTTAATTTCGGTATTAATTCTATTTTTTGTGGGTTTTGAAATTAATTGTTTTGTTTATGAGATTTAGAAGCATTGTTGAATTTAATTGGGTTTGATGAATCGATGAATAGATTTGTTTATGCCATCGTGGTCCGTGGATTTGTTTATCTTCTTTCGCACTGCTTATTGCTCTTATCATCTCTGTTTTGAAAGGAAATTGTGTTGTGAATGTTTATAAATTATGCATTTAATTCATTTTCTAATTAGTAAATAGTACTTGTTAATAATCTGGTTCAAGTCTGTTGTGTTTGTTTTGCAATATTAAGACAAATTTTGATTGCATTGCTTAGATGCTATCCTTTTAACCAAATGAATGGGATGGGACAAATTTTTTACGAAAAGTATCAATCAAGATTATAACTTTATTAATTAACATCTGGGTCAATTTTACTTTGAAAACAAAGAGATCAATTTAATCTCTTTTCAAAAAATATATATTATGAGAGAAATACTCTGTTTGTGAGAGAAATCACGAGATTATGTTGGAATTTTACAGATTTTTAAATTTTAATTCACCATGGCTCCTAAAAAGTATATGTCTGGATCTAGAAAAAGAAAAAGAAAAAGAAAGAAAAAAGCGGATGAATTAGTTCAATCTCAAGCGGGTTCACTTGATAAATTTTTTGGTAGTAAGAAACAAAAGGAGAGTTCTAGTGTGGTTGAACAGTCAGAGAATGAAGAACAAATAGTAGATGGCGGATAAGATTGATTGTGCGGATATTATTAATACTTTTGCTGCTAAAACATCAAGAACGATGATATTCAAGTGATGTTTTTGAACTGATTACTTTTTTGACTTGGTGATAATGTGATATCTAAATGATGCTTTGGAAATATTGAAATAGTCGGTTATTATATTTGGTATTCTTTTGTATTGATGCACTTTTGTTCAGTAAAAGTTCTTCGTTTTTTATGCCTATCTTATTAGCAATTCGCAAAAGGCCCATTTTGTTGTTGTCCGCTTTAGGCCCTTCAAAACTCAGGGCCGATTAGTCATGCAAGTATTATCAATCTTTCACCAACTCCCCTAATAGTAAATGAATATGAATCAATAGTACACACATGTGAACAAATAGTTATAATTATATGAATCAATAGCAATTAATTGCTCATTTATCCGGTTAATTACCCGATTGGTCAATATAACTTCCAGACATCAATTAATATCGAAATAAATGTCAATTTTCACTAACACTAATAATTCCAACACAATGGAACTATCAATTTCATCTTTAATCAACACGAACTTATTCATCATTAATATTATAACTCACAATATTTAACAACCGTGTCGCTCCTGGAAAGAGGGGCTTTCCGATAAGGATTTCTCCTTATTGGCCAAAGCAATTAGGTGACCAAACCTCTCCTTGATGTAACTTCTAGACATTGTCAATATTGCAAATAATAATATGAATAACTTTGTCGTCTCAATTATTGATTTAATAATATAACATATTATAAAGATGATAATGTGACAATAATTGAATCAATATTATGAGAGATATGATGCAGCAATTACTGTAGTAATAATTGAGTATAACTGAGTGACTTCTTACGTAAGCATCAATAATCAATAATGTGTGCTACTATGCAACCACGCGTATTACTGTACTTTTACTACCAAGTAGTTCAACAGTTTTTAACGGTAACACTTTCGCCATTATTTTTATAAAAGATATTTACATAGCTTTTCTACTACGACAATACTTCTGTTGTGGGGTTCACCAATGATTGTGCCGTCGTACAAATATTCCCTGTTAAAACGAATATTCCCCGACCAATCGAATATTTCCCGACATAACGAATATTTTATAACAACTTGCTTACTTTGAAAATTTTTTAAATATCACTCTTAATTTTAAACTTTTATCAATATAACTATTTACCAAATAGAATAATTATAAAAAAATTGAATACTTTCATTTCATAAAATTCGGGATCTCACAAACGCCATCGCCGTTAGAAGCAGATGAAAACATGAATTCCACCTCTGTATCATTCTCACCGTTGGATTGATCATCATCAGACTCTTTCTTATTGTGTTCTCCTATTACAACACACAATGGTTTTCCCCCTTTGGTTCTCTCTTAATGCCTCATTAGCATAATAAGTCCATGTGTCAATCACGTTAATCTAAGTGGCATGTCTGTTAACGGGAAGGGCACAATTGACCTTAAATTTGTAACATTAAGTGTACTTTTGGGGAAAAAAAATTTAGGGTGTAAGTGGGACTTCGAGGTAAAACTTAGGGGCTTTTTTGCACCTTTGACGTTTTTTTAATTGTTGTACTTTAGGTTAACTTATAAACCATTAATTATATTTTTTTTACGGTAATTGAACTTTTATTTTCTTATAAAATGTCATAAAATCCGTTAAATCATGCTGATTTTAAACGGTATGTCACATTTGATTTTACTCAAATAAGTAAGAGAATGTTGTAAGATGTGGCCACACTTGTGGACATGAAAGGAAATTAACGGAAAAATGAAAGAAAAATATAAAAACTAAATATTTCCAAAAAAATTAACAAAAAAAATAAAAGAGAATAAATAAATAATAGATAAATTAAAACTGCAAAATTTAGGATAAAATGAAAATAAAATTTAAGAATTAAGTGAAATCTTAAAATTTATGGGTAAATAGAAGTTTATCTATATAAGCGTATAAAGTAACTTAAAATAAAATAAATTCATATAATAATTTAAGATTTTATTTCTTTTCAATATTTAAAAGAGAGTTTTGTAATTTACAAAACAAAACCAATCCCCATTATCCAAACTGTTAGAATTTAAATAGAAACTAACACGTAAATAATACTTATTTATTAATCGGTTAGTATCCACGAAATGAAAGTTTTAACATCAAACAATAGCATCACTGCTATTTACATCGACTATCCCGAGATAAAAAATCTACAAAATTTAAAATATTAAAATATTCCTTTGTTCATAAACACATCGGAATTTACATCTTTAACTACCGAGATAGGTTTTCACATAATTAAACTAATCCCATCATCGCTTATTAAAGCTACCGAATAGCCTTGCCACGTTCCTCTTTCATGATGCGGAACATCGTCCTGCGATCTAAAGATATACGACAGTAGAATCCTTCGAACTCGATTTGGGTATCTCATAACTCGATCCTGGGCCTCATCCATCAGATTTGAAGTGTAGAGTCGTCTCCCCAAGCATAGCCTTCTCATCCGCGACAAAGAATCCTCTTCGCGCAAGATCGGCCAACGTGACTCTCTTACCCAAATTTCTCCTCTGCTATGGTCACCTTTTCGAGCTCTCTTTTAGTTCCTTCTTCAACTTCTATTTCTTCTGACTTCTCCTCGGTTTGACCTTCTCGTGAACCAAATTCCACTCCACGCTTCCCAAACGTGTGTGAAGAGTCACAATCTCCCCATCCTTTTGCTCGATGGTAATCGGTGAATAACCATCCGCTCCTTCAACTCTGAGCGAAGTCTCGTAACTCTATGTTACGATCATAAAGCGCATCATACATCTCAGCATCAATGGAGTACGGTGGAAACACCTCTTCTTCCTCAGGATCCTCCTCTGGATCAGTCTCAGGCTCATGCTCCTGACCAACAACAGTGATCAACGGAGATGGCTCTCTCTATACCAACTGCTCCCTGACGATATGAATATCTCTGGGCTTCTCCTCTGTAGGTACTCGGGGTTCCTCCTCCACAGCTCGACTAGCTCCTCCAACATCTGACATCCTGACAACACAATTTTAAGTTTTAGTTACTAATCCGTATTTTAATGAAAGCACATGATTTAACACATAAGCACATAAAGTCTTTTATTATCTTCAATGAATTAAGAAATTCATTTCGAGAACTCGATAAGAGTTTACCACCACTATGTTCTTCGATCCCCACAAGGTTACTACCTAAGGTTGTTCTCCCACCTAAGGTTCATAACCTCATGACTTTGATACCAACTCATGACACCCCCCAAATCGGGTACTTCCATTTCCGCGGGATTTGGTGTTCACTGTACAAATATCATCTATCTATCTACCCATAATAAATGCAAATCATGCAATAGATAGAAATAAATCTTCCCCTTATGGGGTTACAACATCTGAATAATAACCAATACAATCCTAGGTTAAACTAACCTTAAGCATCTGTGCGGAATCATAAATAAACAACAAGTCTTAAACAACATCAAGTCTGAAACATAAATACATAATCACATAAACAACAAATCTTCATCACTTGTTAATCTTGCCCTTGCCTTTACTAGTGGAAGGCTCGTCGGATCTTTCGTTCTTAACTGCAATGTTATTATTACGCAAGAGTGAGCACAATTGCCCACAAGTATAACAATACAACAATAAAATAATAACATGCGAATGAATCAAAAGGCTTCTGAAATAGGAAAACTCGGCTTTTGAATCAATAATGAATAACAAGAATCAAAAGAACTTCTGAGGGTCATAAGACCTTGAACTATGTCCTAGGTTGTCAAGTGTTTATACTTGAAACCTTTAACAGTCATAAGAGTATGGACTCTTCTTCTCGTACTTAGGGAGATCAGCCCTTAGTACCATACTATGCACAATATCTTAACACTAATGCATAAGTAATCCCCTATACAGGGTTGTTCATCTCAGTTTGACATTATAGAGTCCGCACCAAAGGAAGTTTGGTTTGGATAATTCAACAAGGATTCTGAAATTTAGTACGTTCATCAACTATGGACTAGTCGAATCATTAAGGGTTCACTAGTCTAACAAGGTTCAACAGTAACTAATATTTAAATTGAATAGCAATCGCAATGGATATACAATAGAATAAGTATTGTATAACAGAATCATACTTTGGAAAGACTAATAAACTTTAATATAACAAAATGGACTTGATCAATAATAACGAGAATTTGTTCGATATAAAGAGATAAATTTATAAACTTATATAATGATAACGAGTAGGGTTAGGAAACTTGCCTCGTGCGTAGGCTAAACGATTAATACTTCCGTTCACCACAAATCCTACACACACACCATATGTATTCACGACATTCATTAGTTAAATTTTCACTTAATTATTTAATATAAACTCCACTTTATTTAACAAATCATTACCCTTTTAATTTAATTACTTAATTAAATTAGAATATTTTATCTCTCTTACTATTATTACACTTGAATAAATTATTTTATAATAATTTCCATCGAATATTTATTTTATTCCATAAATATTTCAACTAAATTATTTATTTTATTTGATAAATATTTTAATAATAATTTTCATCAAATATTTATTTTATTCCATAAATATTTCAACTAAAATATTTATTTTAATTGATAAATATTTTAATAATAATTTCCATCTAATATTTATTTTATTCCATAAATATTTCAACTAAAATATTTATTTTATTTGATAAATATTTTAATAATAATCTCTATCAAATACTTATTTTATCCATAAATATTTCAACTAAAATATTTATTTTATTTGATAAATATTTTAATTAATTATTATTTTTATTTTTATTTTTATTTATTTATTATTATTTTATTTATTTTTTATTTTATTTTTTTGCCCGCCAGGGCGGGGTAATTTAGTTTGGTAACGTCTGCCGGGAGCGGGGTTACCCAGACTCAATTTCTACAGTTTTGTAGTACACGGCCAAATTAGGCCAAAAAAAATCTTTCCCAATTTCAATTTATACGTTACATGAAGAACACGTAGCGAGCCATGACTTCCAATTTCCTTGTCCATACATTAATTTAAGCATACTCATATACTATAATTCATATATGATCATTACCCAACCTTTTTAACATGATTTTAACAAGTTAAAATACATAATTTATAGAATCAAAACATGTAATTTTACTATTCTTGATGTTCTTAAAAGTTTTGAACACAAAACATGAAAATTAACACTAAGGGTTCATTAAAACATCAAATATGTCCATTTGAAGTTTGTTTTCTTCGTTTTAACATGCATAATTATATAAAAGTGTAAAATTTAGGGACAACATATGATTGACGTATTAAATTTACGAGTAAGGGCCATATGGCCATATTTCTATACTCTGTAATTTTGAAGCAACAATATACGACATATTTTATGAAACTGATGATATGGAAATCTACAATATATAGTAAAAACATGTTATGCTAACATATTATTATCATATATATATATATATATATATATATATATATATCCACATAATCAATACAATTTCCAATTACAGAGATTTTATCAGAACTTGAAAGTCATTTTCATGAAAACTTTTAAATGACGTGAATAAAACAAACTGGGTTGAAAAGATTACCCAAAGCGTAGATGAGCAGAGTTGAAACCCTTCTCAATTAATTCTTCAATCACACAACTCACAAATTCCCTCAACAATTTCTCAATCTCTCTCTGTGATTTGCTTTACCAGACTTAACAAAATAAAAGAAGGAAAACGTATATAATTACAAAAATCGATGCGGTTGTGGGTCATTATCTCCAATTAAATGGTTAATCGTCCAACTCCCGATAGGTTCTGCTTTGGCTAGCCTTAAAAGACTCATTCTCATTTAATTTAATAAATCTTTTATACTATAGTTTAATAGTGTCACACCCTTTATAAAATAAATCAAATATCTTATTTGATTTATTTTAATTAAAATATAATAATTTCTCATTTGTTAATTACGCCAAATTATTAATTCTCTAAATAATTATTAAATTAATTAAAATAATATTAGGCTTATTAAATATTTCTTTTAATTCAATAAGCTCACATAATTACATACTTCGAATAATAAAAATTCTCCACATTAATTTAATAAATATAACACATAATTAAATTAATCTACCACAACTTCATTAATTAATTATTTAATCTAATAATTAATTCATCAAAAAAATATTTATTTAATCCAATAAATATTAAAATTAAATTATAAAATCTCGACTGTCACGATTCAAACAATTCGTCCCATTACATTCTCCCCCCTTACAAAGATTCTGTCCTTAGAATCGCTTACAATAATTTTAGTAAATAAATGAGGATAATTCTTCATCATATTATCTTCGAGTTCCCTGTAGCTTCTTCAGCGTTGTGGTTCCTCCAAATTACCTTAACAGAAGGTATTATTTTATTTCTTAGAACTTGCTCTTTCCTGGCAACAATCTGAATTGGAATTTCTTCGTAAGATAAATCTTTTTTCGAAATGTAGGGGTTCATATTCAATCACGTGCTTGTAATCAGGTTTGTAGGGTCGTAGAACTGAAACATGGAAGACATTGTGGATATTCTCGAGTGCTGGAGGTAAAGCTACCTCATACGCAACTTCTCCGATCCTTCGCAGTACCTCAAAGGGTCCAATGAATCTTGGGCTTAATTTCCCTTTCTTTCCGAACCTGATCTTTCCCTTCCAAGGAGAGACCTTTAAGAACACATAACTACCCGATTCAAACTCAACATTTTTACGATGTGGATCGACGTATTTCTTCTGCCTATCTTGAGCTGCTATCAGTCTTGTTCGGATCACTTTGACTATTTCTGCTATCTCTTTGACCAATTCGGGCCTAGTAATTGTCTTTCACCAACTTCATCCCAGAGTAGTAGCGAGTTCTCGCTTTTTCACCATATAACGCTTCATAAGGCGTGACGCCAATACTAGCGTGGTAACTCGTTGTTGTGGCCAATTTCTACAGGGGTAAGTGATCATCCCAATTTCCCTTAAAATCCATGATGCATGATCTCAATATATCCTCTAATGTCTGAATCGTTCTTTCGCTCTGCCCATCTGTCTGAGGGTGATATGCCGTACTCATTCTCAATTGCGTCCCCATGCACTCCTGTAGTCGCTTCCAGAAGTTTGATGTAAAACGCGGATCCCTATCTGAGACAATTGACACCGGAACTACGTGCCTCGAAACAATCTCTTTCACATATAACCTTTCCAACTGGTCTAAGTTGAATCTGATTTTGATCGGAAGGAAGTGTGCGGATTTCGTCAATCGGTTAACAATAACCCATACTGCGTCATAGCCTTTCTGAGTTGTCGGTAGGCTAACCACGAAATCCATCGTAATATGTTCCCATTTCCATTCTAGGATCTCTAAAGGTTGTAGCAATCCACTCGGCCTTTGATGTTCTGCTTTCACTTTTTGACATGTCAGACACTTGGCAATACACTCTGCAACATCTCGTTTCAAATTCGGCCACCAGAAATATTGTCTAAGGTTTTGGTACATCTTGGTACTATCAGGGTGAATCGAATATCGTGAGCTATGAGCCTCATTCAAAATGTCGTCCTTAATCCCTGACACTGGCGGTACCCAAATTCTGCTCTCAAATCTTAGTAGTCCCTCACTATCTATTTTTAATCTCGGTTCAGTCCCTTCAGATATCTTCTTTTTCACTTTCTCACATTCTTCATCCTGAAGTTGAGCCTCCTTAACTTTATCCAGTAAAGTTGTACCAGCTTGCATCTGGAACAACTTCTCATCAATCTCCATAGGATATTTCACTTCCAATTCTAGCTTTTCCATTGCTGAAATTAGCTCCTCTTGAGCTGTCAACATCATCAATTTCTCCCGACCCTTTCTGCTTAAGGCGTCGGAAACCACATTTACTTTACCCAGATGGTATAAAATCTCACAATCATAGTCCTTAATTAACTCCAACCACCTTCTCTGGCGCATATTCAAGTCCTTCTGTGTAAAAATATATTTCAGACTCTTGTGGTCTGTATATATTTTACACTTCTCCCCATAGAGATAATGTCTCCAGATCTTTAAAGTGAATACCACCGCAGCTAATTCTAAGTCATAGGTCGGATACCCCTTCTCATAGTCCTTCAATTGTCGTGACGCATACGCAATGACCCTGCCATTTTGCATAAGTACACAACCAAGTCCTTTATACGATGCATCACTATAAACCACATAATTTTCTGTGTCACCCGGAAGAGATAACACAGGTGCCGAACTCAACCTCTTCTTAAGCTCTTGGAAACTTTCCTCACACTTCTCCGTCCAAACGAATTTCACCGATTTCCTAGTCAAATTCGTCAATGGAGTCGCGATCTTGGAAAAGTCCTGAATGAATCTTCTATAATAACTTGACAATCCAAGAAAACTTCTTACTTCTGACGGCGTCTTCGGCTGATCCCAGTTCATCACAGCTTCAACTTTAGAGGGGTCTACCAAAATTATGTCCTTATCGATCACATGTCCAAGAAATTATACTCTTTCAATCCAGAATTCACATTTTGAATATTTGGCGTACAACTTCTCTCTTCTCAACGCCTCTAACGTTACTTTCAAATGCTCTACATGTTCTTCCTTGGTCTTCAAATATACCAAAATTTCATCGATAAAGACCACTACGAATTTGTCCAAAAAATGGTTTAAATACCCTTTTCATCAGGTCCCTAAACACTGCAGGAGCATTTGTTAGACCAAATGACATTACCAAAAATTTGTAGTGACCATATCGTGTTCTGAATGCTATCTTCGGTACATCCTCTGGTCTCACCTTCAGTTGATGATAATCACTCCTCAGGTCTATCTTTGAAAAGTATCTCACTCCCTTCAATTGATCGAACAGATCGTCGATTCTCGGTAATGGATATTTATTCTTAATTATGACCTTATTCAGTTCTCTATAGTCGATGCAGAGCCGCATTGTCCCATCTTTTTTCTTCACGAATAAAACCGGCGCTCCCCACGGCGATACGCTCGATTGGATATACTTATTGTCCAGTAATTCTTGTAGTTGAACCATCAGTTCTTTAATCTCTATCGGTGCCATTCGGTACGGTGCCTTCGATATTGGAGCCGTTCCTGGAGCCAAATCGATCACGAATTCAACTGCTCTATCTGGTGGAAGTCCTGGAAAATCGTCAGGAAATACGTCTGCGAAATCCCTCACTACTGGTATCTCCTCTATTTTTGGATTCTTTTTACGATTGTCGACTATGTAAGCTAGATATCCTACACAGCCTTGTCTTAACAACTTCCTGGCCTGCATCATTGTCAGATAACTCACTTGTCTAGGTGACTTGTTACCATAAAACACAACCTTTGACGGAGTCATAAGGTTAATACGCTTCTTCTGGCAATCAATTACCGCCCCATAATTGGATAACCAGTCCATACCCAAGATAATGTCGAATTCTCCAAGTCGAATAGGGATAATATCTACGTTCATGATATTACCCTTAATATCCACTCTACAGTTCTTATGTACGTACTTATTTCACAGGGATTATTTCTCTATTCGCAATTTCTATGTTCGTGGGGTATTCTAACTCGTCCTTAAGCAATTCTAAATTCTTAGCAAAGTCATCGGATATAAATGAACAAGTAGCACCCGAATCAAATAATACATAAGCATTAACTTTATTGATCGGAATGATACCTAACACCACATCACGAGACTGCACTGCATCCTGTACTGTCATGTTGAATGTTCTGGCGGTCAGTCGGTTGGTTGCAGTTGGTCCTGTGATAGTCAGAGTGCTTCCACCGTTATTTCCTCTATTCCCTCCTGATCCTGTCCCTCCAGATCCCTTCTTAGGACAATCCCTTTCAAGATGATCCTTTGAGCCACAAGTGAAGCAGGCACCCTTCTTTTGGTTAGATGGCGGTTAGGTCTTTATGTGGCCTTCCGACCACAATTGTAGCATACTTTCGTTGTCCCTTCATACAAACTCCCGATGATGAGCTTTCCCACAGTCGAAAGCACGCTTGATCCTCTTCTTACGCCTCCTTGTTGATTTCCGGTGACGAGTTATCAAACCACTTTCTTTTGATTATTACTACCTCCTGTGCTACTTCCACCAGTCTTGTTAATTCCTTCATTTTCACTCTTTTTCTTCTTCTGATCCTGATTATATTTAGTTACCGCATCACTTCCACCTTCAGCGAGTATATCCTTCTCTAACACTCCAGCAAAAGTGTTCAATTGGAACATTGACACCTTGCTATATAACCAGGGCTTCAGTCACTATTCGAAACGTCTTGTCTTTCTCTTGTCAGTATGCACTTGATATGTGGCGAACCTGGCCAACTCCTTGAATCTTGCCGTATAGTCTGCTACGGACATATTCCCCTGTTTCAACTCCAAAAAATGAACCTCCATTTGGTTCTGCGAGCTGGTCGGAAAATACATCTCGAAGAACATTTCCTTGAATCTCTCCCAGGTTATCACACCTTCTTCTCCTCGTACTTTGTTTGCCTGCCACCAATAACTGGCTTCGGATTTGAGCATGAATGTTACGTATGTGGTTTTCGGTCTTCTTACTCTACGGCAAGATCAAACACCTTCTCCATCTCCATAACCCAGGTTTGAGCTTCTATCGGGTTCATGGAGCCTTTAAACTCTGGCGGTCCCACCGCCTTGAAATCCTTGAACGCTGTATTTGGTGGAGCTTGAGGTTGATTGTTAATTGCTCCAAATTTAGTAAATTCACCAACTCACGAACGGGTTGACGATTGGTGGTGTTGTTGTTGTTGTTATTCGTTGATTCTTCACAAATTTGGTCGACGATTTGGTCGTCTTCTTGGCGGCATATTTCTATTAAAAATATACACTTATTAAGTCTTTATTCAATCCCTTAAACATTTAAGGCTTAACTAAGACATTTAATCATAATCACTTAACACATTACATCAATAAACTCTGATATATTCAAATTAAAAGTTTTAACATCAAACGATAACATCACTGCTATTTACATCGACTATCCCGAGATAAAGAATCTACAGGATTTAAAACATTAAAATATTCTTTTGTTCATAAACACATCGGAATTTACATCTTTAACTACCAGATAGGTTTTCACATAATTAAACTAATCCCATCATTTTGCTGTTAAAAGTATTTGAATAGCCTTGCCACGTTCCTCTTCCATGATGCGGAACATCGTCCTGCGATCTAGCATATACGAAGGTAGTCCTTCAAACTGAATTGGGTATCTCATAACTCGATCCTGGGCCTCATCCATTGCATTTTGAAATGTAGAGTACGTCTCCCCAAGCATAGCCTTCTTCGCACGACAATCCTCTTCTGTAAGATCGGACGACGTAACTCTCTTTGAACCCTCCTCCTGCTATGGTCACCTTTCTCGAGCTCTCTTTTCAGTTCCTTCTTCAACTTCTCTATTTCTTCGGACTTCTCCTCGGTTTGACCCTTCTCATGAACCAAATTCCACTCCACGTTTCCCAAACGTGTGTGAAGAGTCATAATCTCCCTATCCTTTTGCTCGATGGTAATCTGCTGAATAACCATCTGCTCCTTCAGCTCCTGAACAGTGTCTCATAACTCTATGTTACGATCATAAAGCGCATCATACATCTTAGCATCAATGGAGTTCGGTGGAAACTCCTCTTCTTCCTCAGGATCCTCCTCTGGATCAGTCTCAGGCTCATGCTCCTGACCAACAACAGTGATCAACAGAGATGGCTCTCTTTGTACCAACTGCTCCCTGACGACATGAATGTCTCTGGGCTCCTCCTCTGTAGGTACTCGGGGTTCCTCCTACACGGCTCGGCTAGCTCCTCCAACATCCGACATCCTGACAACACAATTTTAAGTTTTAGTTACTAATCCGTACTAGCAAGCACATAATTTAACACATAAGCACACAAAGTCTTTTATTATCTTTAATGAATTAAGAAATTCATTTCTCAGAACTCGATAAAAGTTTACCACCACTATGTTCTCGATCTCCTACAAGGCTACTACCTAAGGTTGTTCCCCCGCCTAAGGTTCATAACCTACAACTTTGATACCAACCTGTGACATCCCCAAATCCGGGTACTTCCATTTTCGCGGGATTTGGTGTTCACTGTACAAATATCATCTATCTATCTACCTATAATAAATGCAAACCATACAATAGATAGAAATAAATCTTCCCCTTATGGGGTTACAATATCTGAATAATAACTAATACAATCCCAGGTTAAACTAACCTTAAACATCTGTGCGAAATCATAAATAAACAACAAGTCTTAAACAACATCAAGTCTGAAACATAAATACATAATCACATAAACAACAAGTCTTCATCACTTGTTAATCTTGCCCTTGCCTTTACTAGTGGAAGGCTCGTCGAATCTTTCGTTCTTAAATGCAATGTTATTATTATGCAAGAGTGAGCACAATTGCCTGAAGTATAACAATACAACAATAAAAAAATAATAACATGCGAATGAATCAAAGGCTTCGAAATAGGAAAACTTCGACTTTTGAATCAAGAATGAATAACAAGAATCAAAAAGAACTTCGAGGGTCATAAGGCCTTGAACTATGTCTGGGTTGTCAAGTGTTTATACTTGAAACCTTTAATATCATAAAGAGTATGGACTCTTCTTCTCGTATTTAGGAGATCGATACTTAGTACCATCATCATGCACAATATTTTAACGCTAATGCATAAGTAATCCCCTATACGGGGTTGTTCATCTCGGTTTGACATTAGAGTCCGCACTCAAAGGAAGTTTGGTTTGGATAATTCAATAAGGGTTACGAAATTTAAGACGTTCATCAAACTATGGACTAGTCGAATCATTAAGGGTTCACTAGTCTAACAAGGTTCAACAATAATTAATATTTAAATTGAATAGCAATCGTGATGGATATCTGATAGAATAAGTATTGTATAATGTAATCATACTTTGGAAAGACTAATAAACTTTAATATAACAAAATGGACTTGATCAATAATAACGAGAATTTGCTCGATGTAAAGAGATAAATTTATAAACTTATATAATGATAACGAGTAGGGTTAGGAAACTTGCCTCGTTCGTAGGCTAAACGATTACTACTTCCGTTCACCACAAATCCTACACACATACCATATGTATTCACGACATTCATTAGTTACATTTTCACTTAATTATTTAATATAAACTCCACTTTATTTAACAAATCATTACCCTTCTAATTTAATTACAATTAAACTAGAATATTTTCATTTCCTTACTATTATTACACTCGAAAAAATTATTTCATAATAATTTTCATCGAATATTTATTTTATTCCATAAATATTACAACTAAAATATTTATTTTATTTGATAAATATTTTAATAATAATTTTCATCAAATATTTATTTTATTCCATAAATATTTCAACTAAAATATTTATTTTAATTGATAAATATTTTAATAATAATTTCCATCTAATATTTATTTTATTCCATAAATATTTCAACTAAAATATTTATTTTATTTGATAAACATTTTAATTAATTATTATTATTATTTATTTATTATTATTTTAATTATTTTATTTTTTATTTTTATTTTTTTTTGCCCACCGGGAAGGGGTAATTTAGTTTGGTAACGCCCGTCGGGAGCGGGGTTACCCAGACTCAATTTTTGCAGTTTTGTAGTACAAGGCCAAATTAGGCCAAAAAAAATCACTCCCAATTTCAACTATATGTTCTGTGAAGAACATAGAACAGAGCCATAACTTCCAATTTTCTTGTCCATACATTAATTTAAGGATACCCATATACTATAATTCATATATGATCATTACCCAACCTTTCTAACATGATTTTAACAAGTTAAAATACATAATTTATAGAATCAAAACATGTAATTTTACTGTTCTTGATGTTCTTGAAAGTTTTGAACACAAAACATGAAAATTAACACTAAAAGTTCGTTAAAACACCAAACATGTCCATTCGAAGTTTGTTTTCTTCGTTTTAATATGCATAATTATATAAAAGTGTAAAATTTAGGGACAACATATGATTGACGTATTAAATTTACGTGTAAGGGCCATATGGCCATATTTCTATACTCTGTAATTTTGAAGCAACAATATACGGCATATTTTATGAAACTGACGATATGGAAATCTACAATATATAGTAAAAACATGTTATGCTAACATATTATCACATATATATATCTACATAATCAATACAATTTCCAATTACAGAGATTTAACAGAACTTGAAAGCTATTTTTATGAAAACTTTTAAATGACGTGAATAAAACAAACTGGATTGAAGAGATTACCAAAAGCGTAGATGAGTAGAGATGAAACCCTTCTCAATTAATTCTTCAATCACACAAATCACTTAAATATAGATTTGTTCTTCTACTATATAATTTTCTTGGTAAATGATACATTTTAGATATTATAACTTTATAATAGTAAAAATCTATTAACTATACTTAAATCATTTTATTTTAGTTTATTAATATTAGAATAAAAATTTTATTTCCTACTTTTTAGAAGTGAAATGATATATTTTTAAAATAATTTTAGTATATGATAGTGAAAAATTAATGCCACTTTAAAAAATTACTTTCCTTATTATATAATATATATATATATATATATATATATATATATATATATATATATATATATATATATATAGTTATGTGGATACACAATTTCGGATACGGATCCGAATCCGGATATTCGCTATCTCTCAGATATATTTACGATCGGATGTTAAACGAATACGAATACGCTTATATTTGTATTCGTATTCGTTTATTTACATACCTTTAAACCGAATACGGATATATCCATTTTTTTAAATACGAATAATATCCGCTCTTTTTTTGAATACGGATGCGGACGAATATGAATTTTTCGATTATCATTTACAGCCCTAGTTAGACATTAATAAGTTGACATGAAGTGTAGTGAGTTAAAAAGCATTTAACCCTTTTGTGGGTGTTTGTCTTAATCTTTTTTAACCTCAAAATTGCTATAATTAACCTTTAGTTTTATATATTTTATTAATTGTTTACTAAAAACATAAAAATAATTGGTAACTTTTCCAGCGATAATACTTTGGTGACAAAAAATTGGTTACAAAAAGAGAATACAAAATGATGTGGATAATGATTATTAGTTAATTATAACAATTAGACTCGCTCATGTATGATAGAATATCCACTAATTATAATTTCACGTATCATTTTGTATTTAGTTTTTTATAATTATCTTTTATTACCATAGCATTATTCATTTTCGACTTGACTCCTATTTTCGAAAATAAGTTAAATTTAAGTTGCAAGTACTTGTCTTAATAACAAACTTAATACTATTGTATACCTAAAATTCATGAATGTTGTGCTTTCAATAATTCTAGGGGGATCGGGAACTTCCGACTTGTCTAGCAACCGGTCCAAAAATTTATTTATTTATTTATTTTTGCTTTCTCCCAAAAATTGTATAGTATAATTATTTCAACAAAAATTTTTATAGAATTCAGTGATTTAGGTGTAATTTGGATACATATAAAGCAAAAAAATAACTGGATTTATTTATTTTTACAGAATCCACTATTTTTTATATGTATTCAAATTATACCTACATCACTGGATTCTGTAAAAATTTCAGTTAGAATAATTATACTATATATTTTTTGGGAGTCAAAGCAAATAAATAAATAAATAAATTTTTGGACCGGTTGGAAGTTCTCGGTCCCCCTAGAAGGATTGTGTGTCTTTTCACTAAATTGTTCAAACAGTACATAATTAGTAATAGTGGGTTGTCGTACACGTGTTGTTTATATAAATTATGTGGAGTATAATAATTTTTTTATAAAATTTAGAGAAATAAATAGAAAGATATAAAAAATTTATATTAAAAAGGATAAAATAGTAATATATTTAAAATTATAGGAGCAAAAGAGTAAAAAAAAAAACGTGACACAAAATTATCAAACTTGTGGAGGAAGATAAATATATTCTTAAAATTTTGGAAATCCCTTCTTTAAAAGGCATGGAATATATATATTAGTAATTGCTCGTGCCTAAAGGCAGACGACATTAGACTAAATTGTAAATCTTACCCTCTTATTTGTCATGTTTTTGCTAAAATGTTTTCTAAACTTTTTTTTAGCATAACTGTTCCTTATAGATGCGTTAGTCATAATAAGCCCCTCCAATAACGCATCAAACAAATTCGAAATTCCAAACTCAATTACTTAATTTTTGACTTTATAACCTCTAACCATCTTTTTTCAATTGGTGAAAAAATAACAATGCAAGACTGGATTTTCTCTGAGCATGTTCAAGTGAAAAGTAACTTTAAAATTTACTAGAGATAATACATACATACACACACATGGTGCGGTTTCGATTTTATACGTGCGGTTTTGGCTAGTAACCAAACCGGAACCGTAAATTTGGTTATTTAACCCACCTAAAACCGTCACATACACCGGAACCGTTGGTGCGATTTTAATTGGTCGGTTCGTACGGTTTTTGGTGCGGTTTCGGTTTCAATTTGGTTACTTGCTCAGCCCTATACAAAGGTGTTCCTCCAATGTTCCCTAATTTTTTTTAGCACAACTGTTTCTCATAGATGCCTTATTCATGCAAATATGTTCCTCAAATTTTTTTCACCTATTAAAAAAAATTTCTCTTTCCTTTTATTTTTAAAATTTAGGTAAAAAGTATACTCTTCTTCTTCTTTTTTATTTATTTATTTCTATATTGACATTTTGAATTCAATATGAAATATCTCTAAATTCAAAATTAGTATAAATTAATTAATATTAAAAATATAATTACCAAAATTATAAACTTTACTATTTTTTTTTATTTTATCTAAATGGTACTAATAACTGTATGATTTATCTAATTAAAAATAAATATATCTCAAATTAATTTAAATAAATAAAAAGGATCCTATATTTTGAACAAAAAAAAATTAAAAAAAAATTTCAAAATTTTCATCATACGATTATTATTAAAAGTTGAACTCAGTATTTTTAAAGACAATCAAAGAATTTTTTAAAATTTTGAATTCAAAATGTCAATATAAAAACAAATAAATAAAAAGAAGAAGAAGACGAGTGAGGAGAGACAAAATCAAATTTTAATAGGTGAAAAAAATTGGAGGAACACATTTGCATGACTAACACATTTATGAGGAATAGTTGTGCTAAAAAAAAGTTTAGGGAACATTGGAAGAACACCTTTGCATGACTACCGTATTTATGAGGAACAGTTGTGTTAAAAAAAAGTTTAGGGAACAGTTTAGTAAAAACATGACAAATAGGAGGGTCAGGTTTGCAATTTAGTCTACTACATTACCTAAATTACCTAAAAACTCTTTGCAACCTAAAATAACTTACAAATCAATTAAAATGAATCTGAACCGTCTTTGTACTTTCCCGCCCAAATCAATTTACATGTGGAAACATAACGACCGCAATACTCGAAAAACAAGAAAAGGACGTTAATTGTAAGACCCCAACTTATTATAAATAAAATTGAATTTTCCTTTATTCATTATTCTAAATTAATAAGGGTTAATTTGATATAATTCTTTGTTATGGGTGAAATGTGCAAAGTTTATAAAATAAGCAAGTGGTTATAAAATATTCATTATTGTTTGGGAATATTCGTTTGGTCGTGGAATATTCTTTTTTGTTTGAATCTCCAGATTACGGCGGTAGCATGATCATTAGTGGGCCCATAATGAAAAAGCGGTTGGATGAAAGAAAACGACAAAGATCGAGTTTTATAAATAACGACGTAAATTATTACCGAATTAACACTTTGTTGGGTTACTAGTGGTTAAAATACGATAATATGCGTGGTTGCATGAAGAAGACACCAGTATTACAAATTGTTGAATTATTGATCCTTACGTAAGAAAGCACTACACTCAATAATTGTTACGGTAATTCTTTATTCAATATTATATTGATTCAATAATTGCTTGCGTTGATATTTTGTATCATTTGTTGTTTCAATTGTCATTTACACGTGATTTTCCATTATCAAATCAATAATTCATATTATTTGAATAATATTATCGAGATAACATTATTGGCAATGTCTAGAAAATTTTGTCTAAGGAGAGGTTTGGTCGCTTTAATTGCGTGCAAGATGAGGAGAAATCCTTATTGGAAAGCCCCTTCTTTCTCTGGAGCGGCTACGGTTGTCGATCTTGTGATTACAGTAATATTATTTTTAAAATAATTAATTATTGATTATTATAATAAAGAAAATATTTATTTTATGTGGATATAGATGGAGAAAATTTTAATGTGACAATTGTTGAAAATTAATATTTTATCTTTTTCTCGATAAAATAATTCATTTAAATATATTATTTTAATAATATATTAACTATGATATTTTTACAATGAATGTGGGATATATGAGTATATGAGGAGGAAGATTATTTTGTGGCATTAAATGTTTAACATATGTTTTGTGTGTGTCGGTGGACACAATTCTTGACCAAAAATTGATTATAGTATATAAAATCTCTCGTTTATGAATTTGGATAATTTCATTTTGAATTTGGAAAAACTTCCTTCCGCAAAGTTGTATAGAATTGAATTTCCTATAAAAATCGCGAGATTGAATTTTTTCCTACAAAAGGGGCTATTTATCATGAATTATTGAAGTTCCTAGGAGTTAGAAATAATTGATTTTTGGAAGTTTTAATTATTTTATATAAGAAAAACGTTTTTTTTGTGGTTGTTGGCACATGGGTGGTGATGTTTTTGACCAAAGAAGGCATGCTAGAGTTTTCAAAACATGTGGGTAGGAATTTGGAATAAATAATAATATATTTTATTAATTTAGTCTCTTTTAGCGTTCTAACATTTTCCTATAAATAGAGGCTAAGTTAGAATTGAAAATCACACCGAAACTAAGTTTTCTCTTTCTCTCTATATTATCGGCGTATTCTTGTGAGTATACTTTGAGTGTTCTTATACTGATGCGAGTTTACATCGACCTTATCTGAAATTCATCAAATACGGTTATTTTTTTGAGGTAAGAGATATTATTTATTTAAGAATGATATTATTTCTTCAATATCATTATGTCAAGTATTGATCCGAACTTTTAATCAAATTTGGAACTTTTAGTGTATGGGAGTTACTATTCACGTATCTGAAGACTTATTCACGATATCTGATCTTATTCACGAATACGGACTTTATTCATCTAAAAATGAAAATTTTTCTTTTCGTCCAAAATATCTATTCTCGGATACTAGCTTTGATTGTATCCATGTTTTGATCATTCTTGAATTTTACACCAATATGATTATTTTGAGGTATTTTTGGACATGGGTAAAACAAAGTACTTAATCCTTAATCCTTGTCATTTTGTTTCAATTGGATTAGTTTCTTTAAAAATATTTTTCATCATCCTCGGTCTTAAATGATGATATTAATGAATATCTTTGGCACAGTAGTGCAAAGATGAGCGATTAATCGATGAATATCTTTGGCTTTGTAGTGCAAAGATGAATATTGATTGTTATTCTGAGGGATAAAATATTGATGATGGACTTTCAAACCTTAGAAGGCGGTAGAATTCTTTCTCTCACGTGACTCTTCAATGGATTCTTCATTCATTGCATTTATTGATCTAAAACTTGTTGTCTATTATACTTTATCGATTTTTCCTGTTGAAGACTAACGATAATTTGTTGTATATTATCTTAGTCATAATGTTCTTTACTGGGCTAGTTGAGCTCACCCTTTTCCTTTTTGTTCCATTTTTCTTCTCGGGAGGTGAGAACATGCAGAGATCGAGTCGGGGTATGGAGTGATGGTTCTAGGAAGATGTTTTAGTTGTCCTCACTATTTACGTAAAATAGTGTATGAATAATTAATGAGGACTTATTTGGGTGTGTATATTGTCTGAAGACAATATTTGTATTTAAACTCACAATTGTATTGTCGTATTCTACACACGATCATCAGTATTATCAAAGTTGTAGTTTGCTTTCTATACCATGTATTTTGGCGACTCGAATGGGTGTTGTATACCTATTTTGGGGGCGTCACATTAATGCTTATTATTATTATTATTATTATTATTATTATTATTATTATTATTATTATTATTATTATTATTATTATTATTATTATTATTATTATTATTATTATTATTATTACTATTATTATTACTATTATTGTTATTACTATAACTATTACTATTACTATTATTATAGTGTAGGATTAATTTGATTTGGGTGGGAATTTAGTCTACTACATTACCTAAATTACCTAAAACTCTTTGCAACCTAAAATAACTTACAAATCAATTAAAATGAATCTGAACGGTCTTTGTACTTTCCCGCCCAAATCAATTTACATGTGGAAACATAATGACCGTAATACCCGAAAAACAAGAAAATGACGTTAATGCTGCTTATTATTATTATTATTATTATTATTATTATTATTATTACTATTATTATTACTATTATTGTTATTACTATAACTATTACTATTACTATTATTATAGTGTAGGATTAATTTGATTTGGGTGGGAATTTAGTCTACTACATTACCTAAATTACCTAAAGACTCTTTGCAACCTAAAATAATTTACAAATCAATTAAAATGAATCTGAACCGTCTTTGTACTTTCCCGCCCAAATCAATTTATATGTGGAAACATAACGACCGCAATACCCGAAAAACAAGAAAATGACGTTAATGCTGCTTATTATTATTACTATTATTGTTATTACTATAACTATTACTATTACTATTACTATTATTATAGTATAGGATTAATTTGATTTGGGTGAGAATTTTTTTATGTGAGATGAAATGTGAGCCATTAGATTAAGTTGGAAGAATTTGAACCGTTTTTGTGCTTTGTCAAATAAAAGATTCGAAATGAGTTCTGTTTTATTATATAGATAGATTAAATGATTTCTATTAATAGGTCAAATTACAAGTCATTAGGGGCAAGTTTTTTTCATGTGTTTTTATTTTTGTTGGTCTAATTAATTTGGCACATGTTTTGTGGCCGGTGAGATAAATCGTAATTACCACTCCATAAAAATAGTTTTTTTTTTATTGTTTTTTTTATTTCAAAAATAGTATAAACTGGGACATTGTTAATGCTTAGACGGTTTCAGCACTAATTTTAAAATAAGAAATATTTTAAGTCTCAAAAGGTAAATAAATTAAATATAATGGGGTTGTATGTGCACTTGAAGAAAATATGAGAAAAAGGTCAATTGAATTTTCTAATTCATGTTAAAAAGTCAAAGTTTATTATTTAATCACTTTTAACTCTCTAAAAAATTATCAAAGGTATTTCGCATGAGTGGTATGACCCAACTCATGTTAATTATGAGATTGATCAATTCAATTCTTGGTGGCGGTTAAGGTAAGTGTGTGTGGTGGGGTGTGTGTCAAAAAACAAAAAAATCCTCTCTATAAAATCGAATGTTCTTGCCTTACTTTTTTGGGGGCAATACTCTTGAATTACGTTAACTTCTCATAAGGGATTGGAAATTCCTTAATATTTTTATCATTAGTATTTTTTTTCTTAAAAAATTCTAAGAGTACATGGCCACCTATGCGTATCCTAGGCTAATGCTCAAAATTTTTATGTTGCGTTTTTATTGAATTAATGGAATGGAGAACGAAATGAAATGATTTTAAGATATTTTAAATATATGTTTGGTTGTTGTTGGTGGTAGGTGTTATTACATATATTTATTCCATTGGAATGAAATTTATTCCATATTCTCCGTATGGAATAAAAAAACAAAAGTATGAGATGATTTTTCATTCCATTAAAATGATTTATACTCTAAAATGATCATCAAAGACACTATTTTTATTTCATTGCTTCCTCTATTTTGTTCCCTTAATCCAAACGTAACATTATGATCATCATTATAATTCTATATTATGTTATTATAATAAATTTAAGAGTAAATATGAATTACACTAATGATATATCCGACAACCGGTACTTAAGAGTATATAAAGGGGTAGTGTTTGGTGCATTTGGAAGTTCGAACGCACTGCACTATTTAAAATTTCAAGGTCTAAACACATAGTTTAAAATAAACTGTTTATAAACGAACAAAATAATCATCAATTATATTTGATACTTTTGGAGGCTTCAAATATTGGCAAACAAATTAATACTTGGTTAAAATTTTATATTTGCGGGTATGTTTTTGGGTGCTAAATTTGATTATGTTCAAGTGGGTGGGATTCACAAGCTCTGACAGTGTTTGTGACCGTTGAAGCCAACTCTTTCGGTCCAACATCTATCTATACTCTGCAAAGGTGTATTATGTTAACCCAAAAAGATTATATTTCATTATTTTTGTCTCTTGGCCATTCTTACGTACCTTTCCGCTTGGAGCTGTGGCCGCATGAATCAGCCAGCAGCAATATCCGTGATACCTTTTTAATCTGCCATAAAAATAGAGTCCCAAAATACTACTATTAATTAAAAATCATACCATTAATAGTAACGGATAAATAGATAATATTCTTGAGTGCCAGTGAAAAATAACAACAATGTCATTGTCTTATCCTTTTGTTTTAACCAAACACAACTGGGATATGTTGTTGACAGCTAAAGGGATTTGGACCAATCCCAATTCATATTTATGTTTTATTAAAAGATTTGACAAGCTAGGATTGAAAATAAAATTATAAACAACAAAATGATTTTACCATTAATAGTAACGGATAAATAGATATTCTTGATCCTTTTTTTTAACCAAAGAACAAAACTGGGATGTGTTGTTGACAGCTAAAGGGATTTGGACCAATCCCAATTACATATTTATGTTTTATTATTTTACTACTTAATATGAGTGTTGAATATAATTGATGGCAGGTATGTAATGTAAATATGTAATGCGTTATGCGTATGATGAGGCCAAAATAGTGCCAGCAAAAAAAAACATGTGGCGCAATTCATGGACATATAGATAGTTACATAGTTGATCAAATACTCCATTATTATATTTAAAATGATTTGTGAGACAAGATATTAGAAGATTTTAAAATAAAAATAAATAAATAAAATCTATCAAATAAGAAAAGAGTGGATAGGAAGAGATCTAATAATTGTATAAATCCTACTAATAATTCTCATTTTTCCTAAAAACATTCAATATATGTCATTATATTAAAAACATAATATCATCCAAAAGCATCGCACTGAAAATGATGTTATGAGTTTGGGAGCTTAAAAGCCCAAACCAAATATCATCCTCTCTCTTTTTTTTTCACACCAAGGTCATAGTTTAATTTTTAACATGAATGAAAAGTAATCACTTTTACAAATTACTCCATATATATTCCAAAATTAGAGATATAATTTGACTTTTGAGGACAAACAACGAAACGTTAAACTTAAAAAATAGTATGACTTGTGAAATTAATTTAGAATGAAATAAATTTTGTATTTAATAATTTTTGTTATATACTATGCAATTATAATATATAATTGTATCAACAAAAATTAAATAAATTCACATTTATTTGAAATGTATGGAGGGAGTAGAAATTTGACATTATTTCATAGCAACAACAATTATAAACAACATATAGAGCAACATATTGAAGAGAATCAATATCACTTCAATTTTTGGCACTTACATATTCACTCTATCCCCATAAACCAACTCACCCCAACCCATGAGATCTTAAAAACTGAGGACTAAAAGATTGCGGTTAGAGTACTGATACTTACAATGCACCAATAATGAGTTCATATTTGTGTTTTCACGTGCCTTCTCTGTTGGATTCATGGTTAAGTCCAAACTATACCAAAAGTTTGTGTCCTATAGTAAAATCCGTCCATGTGAACTGTTGCAAAGCACAATATAAATCCCATTTCTTTACAAAACTAATGTGTTCAAATCATGTCCTCATCATATATTAAGGTCTTCTCATTTTGGCTAGTGTACTTTGGTTTAGTGAGTTAGCTGTTAAGACTACTGGGGTGAATGGGTGATATATATATATATATAGAGAGAGTCCGGCTCTTTAGCAAACCCAAGAGAGGGAATTAAAAACGAACCGGCTATAGCGACGGTTTTAACCATCGCTATAGCATAGAATGTCGATGTTCTATGCTATAGCGACGGTTAAAACTTTCGTTATTATAATGGTTATTTTGTTAAACTCCCTTGGAGGTTCGATTGAAGCCGAGACGATATGTGTGTGTGTGTGTGTGTGTGTGTGTGTCAGCAAGGAAAGATTCAGGAATTTTTCAGCAGAGTCGGATTTTAATTAATTTTTTTGTTGAATTTTAATAATAAAAAAAACTTGAACTAATCATAACATTAAGTAATTATTATATGTTTACAAATTGCAATAAATATTCATAATCTAAACTAAAAAATGAATTTCAAATAAAAAATATTTATATACAATTTAAAAACTTATTTTGGTTACTTGTCATAGTTCAATTTGTATGATTCTCCAAATGTTCAAAGTCTCAAACCAAATTTGTTTTCTATATTCAAATAAAACCATGAATTAATTTCAAGGTATAAACTAGTTTTGGTATCTTTTTATAAGTTTCAAATAAGTTTTACTTGAAATAAAAAGAAACAAACCATTCAAAATTTATACTCAGAACACCAAAAATTATACTCGGTTCATTAGTTAGATGCATGTAAATAAAATAATTATAACAACTAGTAATGAGGAGCTGCTAAAACCTTATAGTCATTTTCCATTTTCTATTCCCATTATAAAATAAGGCAAAATCATTGTAAGATATCACAATAAAAGACATAAACTATCCAACCAAAATGATCCCATTTTCAATCGAAGATCAAACAACCCAAAAACAAAAACTCAATCAAACCAAAACCAAATCAATTAAAAAAAACTAGAATCAAACAATCCTTCACAGTTCACACATTGATGAACATTTAAAACCAAAAATTATACAAAAAAATATTTCTAAGATTTCTCCAAGTTTTAAAACTAAGAAGATTTTTGTACTTCTATTTAGAATTGGTTTATGAAATATTTTTTGCCTCCTCCAAATTTAATTCTTCTATTAATCTGCCCCCTTAAATTTATTAATTTACATATTTACCTACGTTCGAATGGCTAAATCGCGTGCGCAGCCTGATTAGGAGATGTTGCAAGATACGACGTATAGCGTGTCTTAATTTAATTTAATCCATCCATATCTTAGAAAACAAAATTTAAATGGATTATTTTAATTTAACAATCACATAATAATATCATTTTAATTGAACATAATATATTATAGTTGAAACCTACACCGATGAGCCGACATCAACATGAACCGTGTCAGGAACTGCCGACGGACAACCTAATCGACTGAGGTTAAGCCCTCGCTGACGCCAACGTCTAGCATCTGTATGTATAATATAGTTATAAAATTGTCAAAAAATAGTAAATGAACGTTTTTTATTAAAAAAATCATGAAAATAAGTGTTATTGGTCCAAAACGAAATTAACTCACTACCTGATAAAGACGACCATACAGGATCCAGTCACCCGATCTGTCTGGCTACCACCACGCCACCTCCACCATATGTATGTTCAGCTTAGTCATCTTCTTCAAATAACAGACATAAATGACATTAAATTTCATTTAATTTATTCTAATGATTGATTTTAGTAGTAATTTATTTACAAAACTTGAATAAGTTAAGAAGTAGTACGTCGTGAAACCCATCAAAATCAAAATCATTTTCATCCTCTAATTCTGTCTCTTTCTCTTGCGTATCAATTTCTTCCTCACTATCATCTTCTATGACCACATACGAACTTACAACCACATCTTCCTCCACTTCGTCAACATCGGGTACGTCGTCAACGACATCAACCCCCACCAAATCGTCATCATATAGCAATACGTGGCTAGGATTGCTAACTTGTTCTTGTAACGGGTCATCCGTTCTAGACAGATTTGTACCATCAAATGCCCGATCAAGTCTTCGTTGTGTCAACTGTATACCACTACAAAAAAAAAGGTCATTGCCGACGGGGGTACTCACGACGGCAGTGTTTCCGTCGATAATAACGTCAATGGCGACGGTCAAGCCGTCGCTAATGAGACCCGTCGCTAATGAGGTTTTTTTCGGTGGGAAAAGTTCGCGGTGGAGGGAAAAGTCACTGGCGACGGGGGACTAGAGTTAATGGCGACGACAACACCGTCGCAAATGGGTCATTATCGACGGGGTTACTAGCGACGGCATTGCCGTCGAGAATGACCTTATATTTTTAACCCTCCCAGCGACGGCAACGTCTCTGCCTTTCTTCCCTCTCTATTTTTCATTTTTCGCTCTCGCCTTCCCCAACTCCTCACCATTGATTGTTAGCTTTAGATTAACATAACTTTCAATTGATTTTCCGAATTGATTGTCACCCCATCCATCATCATTTCACCTTCATCATCTCGTGAATTCGTTTCATTTTTCAAATTACCGCAAAGATTTGATCCCATTTTTTCCTAATTGGTCACTTCTCGCACGCCATTTCATCATCTCTCGTAAAAGTGGAGAGCGTGTATTCACGAGCTTCTAGAGGTACCGCCTCTCCATCTCTATATTGTTGTCATTTCCCGGTCGCCACTCTCACTGTGTGGTTGCGAAAGGTACAAAATTTGGTCTCTGTGTGTATTTTAGTTGTAATATTTGTTTATGTTGAGTTGCTTAGTGTTTATCATGTGTTAATTTGAGCTCATTTTATCAAGATGTGTAAGAATGATCATTTTGGGAGCATATGAATGAGATACTTCAATAATTTTGAAAGAGAGAATATATATGTTGCAGTCGTGTAGGAATTGTCAAGACTATGACCAGATTAAGGGTGTCGATTGAGGAGTGATTCCTTGTCGGTGTATTATGGATTGATCCAAATTTTAGTCATAGAAATATTTACATTTCAAATTTCAAACCTGAAACTCCAAAAGAATGAGGGATTGAAACTAAAAGAATGTGATATCTTTGTAGAAGTGTTTTGTCAACATTCACTTGTAATAAAATTTGGTGACATACTTAGCATTAGTAAAAATTTGAAAGAAAAAAACTTTATAGTTAGACCGGTGTTCCTTAAAAGTATTTCTTTTATTTTTATTTTTTGTTTTATATACATGTTATTTCTTATATATTTTATAAAGTGGAAATTGTGAAGGTTCATTGAAAGCAGTTCGAACCCAATAATAGGTGTTCATTTTATACCGCAATCAAATGTTTTCTCGATTATTACGCTCTTAATGACTTTGGTAACGCTTCTCACAAGCTAGTTTGAGTTCTTTACATTGTAGATAAACTTTAATTTCTTTTTTGTCATAACATATCTCAAGATATATAGCTAAATTGTTGAGTAGAAAGTTTGTATATTTTTATATGGATTTTATTTGATTTTGAAGATAGACCTCATAGACCATAATTTTTATAACGGCTTGATCATGCTATCAGATCTTGAATGTGATGAAGCCACCATAGTTGATAGTAAATTAATATATATGAGTATTGAATGATAATACATATGCTCATACATACGTGTTTTGATTTGTTGAAAGATTTTAGGTTTTGATAGAGATAATATTTGAATAAAGGTTGCTTTTTGTATTTTTTTAATGAATGTAAAAGGAAAAGAAAATAGATGGAGTTTTGTAATCTCTCACACCTCTACATTACTAACATAACGAAACTTATTTTGTTTCACATTGATGACATTAATGGTTTGAAAAGTGAATGTGTATTTATATAGAATAATCCTTACTTTGACATGTGCATATATTTTCATATAGTTTAGGAAGCTTAGAAACCCGCTTTGAGATTCACTTAGTAGGAGTGAATCTCAAATAGTCCCCGCTTTTGGAATCGTTTCTTGTATGTTTTTCGATCTCACTTAGGTTTGTTAACGACTTGAAAGACGTCTTTATATTTTTTGAATTTTCGGTCGAGATATATCTCTCGATGTTCTTCGTGCATATTTAGACTACGATGTGTTAGTCTATTTCGTACTTGAAGACCATGGGAGGTCTTCCAAAAATTCAAAAATGTAAAGATGTGTTCAAGTTGTTGCATCGATGAAAGCGGCGACACATCCGGAATGGGATAGTGTTCTTGACCCGTTAGAGTGGGAGATGAAGTTAGAAACTCATAAGCTTGCATATACATTAACTTGGAGACTTGATTGTGTTTGTCTAACTTTCCATATATATAGCGATACCGGTTGTCCGAGATGTCTGTTGATCGAAGTTGGATGGAACGTAGGGTAGCCACTGATAGGAGTGTGCTTAGCTCTGAGTATCGTAGTGGGGTTGAACAGACGATGAACCTTTACAAGTCGAGTCTACTAGTGTCACACCTGCTGATGTGACAATTATTAGTGAGTCTAGTGAAGAAGAGGATGATGTTGTCGCTGTCGAAAGTGAAGATGATGTTGTTGAGGAGGTAAATATAATTGAAGAAATCGTTGAAGACGACGAAGATGGTGATGACAACGATAGTGAAGATCTACCGTCAAGATGACGATTCGATATTGATGGCTTTGACGATATAAATGATTAGGAGTATGTACTATTTGTGTCATTTTAGTTGTATTCAAATGTAATAGTTTGTAGTAGTGCAATCATTATCTTCAACTTATATTAATCTACTAAATAAGGTATTGAGTTGTTTTAGGAGTATGTCTTATTTGTGTCGGGTTTAGGTTATTATTTATGTTTGATTCTTTTAATTGTATCCTTTTAGGTTACTATTTATGCCAGTAACTTTTTAGGTTACTATTTATGTTGCATTCTTTTAATTGTATCTCGATGTTATCCTCTATGTTATCCCTCTTTTCTCAGTATGTTGCATTCTTTTTAGTTGACAAGATATATATATATATGCGCGCACACCACACAGCGATCGTGGTGGGCGTCAGCAGTCATGGGTAATGTGGAGATTCTACGCGTGATGATCAAAGTGATCGCTGTATAATTATATATGTTATCGGATACACCTTATTATTTTTTATTTTATATTGTATTGACATTATATTCGTTTATATAAATATTGATGTATTTCAATACATAGGTGATCGACGTAGGCCTCCACGGGGACTAAAGACGTGGCTTGCTTTAGAATCCCCAGCGCCTCTTATATGTCGTGTTCGGGACTCATAGGTAATTTCATAATCCTATATAATATTACTATAATATAAGTATTTAGTTCTTATATATTCTTTGTAATTTGCAATTTCAATTGTAGTATCCTCGACGCCACGCCATGAACACGTTGTTTGGGATCGTCAACCCAAACTCTCAAGCCCGTGGATGAGGTGGGCGGATGTGGATGATCGTACACGTCCATTGATTATTGCCGAATTTAAGGTAGGATGCCAATGATTCATATGCTAGTTTTATTAGACATTTGAATATGTCATACCTCTTTTGATTTATATTATCTCTTTGATTTATGTTGTCTACTAAACTTTAATGTGTAATGTGCGAGATATTATCGTTTTGAGGATTCGGGCAGAAGCCCATGGCACGACCGTTCTCCGCATGTATACCTAGAAATGAATTGGCACAAGTGGGTCTACGACCGGAAGAAAAAAGGCCCAGACGAAAGATGGTCACGGATGTACACTTAAGGATGTCCTACCAGATTTCATATCTCTGCGCGGTGGGACCAGATGTGCAAAGATTTGGGACTACGAGGCCTTCAAGAAGATGTCGACACGCTGCTTACCGCCTCGACAATGTAGTCGCCTCCCACACCGACTGACTGGGTCTCATCGTCGACCTGCATCGGAGAGACTTGAGGTGAGTTTAAAGCATGCACCTCTCGCTTGAGTTTTGGTGGCACGCCCACCAAAAAAGAAAAGGTGACGGTTATATCTCACCGAGGCGTAACGCATTCATTGTAAGTTATTTAATGCTCTTATTTAATATGTATTTAAAATTCGGATATTCTTTTATATTATTTCATTTTATACTTTGCGTATCATCCACTAATGTGTTTTTTTGTCACGACGGCTCAAGATCTTGCACGGTCCGGAAAGCCTGGAGAGAGGTGACACTCCAAAGAGACGAGTCTCCACGCGCAGCATTTGAGAGATAGAGGATCTGGTCAGCAGCTGGGGGACCAAAGAAGGGTAGAGTTGTGGGCATTCCCCATGTCCCAGCCTTACACCCTAGTCCTCGCCATGAGATCTCGACGACGCCCACCCACCTGAGGTAGTGGTGCGAGTGGATCGGCCACGCCTTCATTATCCGATGACTTCTTCCCATGGATCATGAGGGGTGCATGTCGGCGGTGTTGTGCGGTCAGGCGCACCATCACGCGAAATGGATATATCACCGCTCAGAGGTTGTCCACGGCTCTATCGATCCTATAATTTGTGGTTGACGATCTCTCACGGTGTGTAAGACGGAGGAGGCCATCCATGCAAAGTGCAAGCTTGTCTTGGCCAACATCTTCCCACCACATATTCGATGTAAAAAACAATTAAATTCTCAGATTTCTTATTTAATTTATGTAATTTGTAATCAGATTGCTAGATAAACATAAGATAAAACCCTAACACCATTATACACACACGTAACCCCACGCAAATACACACACAAAGATCGCTGAGGTATATTAGGCACGCTGCATAATCGACGCAGATTTCGATTCCGGCATACGGAGACTCGAAAGTTATCGCCTGCTTATAAAAACTAAAATAGATTTTCAGTAAAAAGTCAAAAAGAGCTCCGAAACCCGCATCGTCTCGTCCGAACGCCACGCAAACACACACATAAAGACCGCACAGAGGTATTAGATAGACATCGCTATAACCGACATAAGATTTTATTCTCACATACGGAGACCGAAAGTTATCGCCAGCTTTAAAACCGAATAAGACATTTCACCAAAAAAGTTCAAAAGAGTCTAAAACCCGCATCGTCTGGTCCGAACGCCACGCAAACACACACACACACACAAGACCACTGTAGGTATTAGACACGCAGTTATAACCGACGGACTCGATTCTCACATACAGAGACCGAAAGTTATCGCCCTAGTTTGCAAAATCAACAACACTTAGCCAAAAAGCTTAAAAAGAGCCTAAAACCCGTGATCGTCCGTCCAACGCCACGCAAAACACACACACAACACCGCTGTAGGTATTAGAGACACGCTATAATCGACGGACTCGATTCCGGCATACGGAGACCGAAGTTATCGCTTAGTTTGCAAAATCAACAACACTTTGGCAAAAGGTCGTAAAAGAGCTCCGAACCCGTGATCGTCTGCTCAACGCCACGCAAACACACACACAAAGACCGCAGAGGTATTAGGCACGCGCATAACCGACGCAGATTGATTCCGGCATACGGAGACCGAAAGTTATCGCCCTAGTTTGCAAAATCAACAACACTTATCCAAAAGCCAAAAAGAGCTCAAACCCAGACGTCTGGTCCAACGCCACGCAAACACACACACAGACATCCAGTAGGTATTAGTCACACGTTATAACCGACAGACTCGATTCCGGCATACGGAGACCGAAGTTATCGCTTAGTTTGCAAAATCGAATAAACACTTTGTGCAAAAAGCCAAAAGAGCTCAAACCCGTGACGTCTGGTCCTCAACGCCACGCAAACACACACACAAGATCACAGAGGTATTAGTACACGCTATAACTAATCTGTGACTTGATTCCTATATACGGAGACCGAAAGTTATCGCTTAGTTTGCTAAATCAACAACACTTAGCCAAAAAGCCAAAAGAGCTCAAACCCGCATCGTCTGGGTCCAACGCCACGCAAACACACACACAAAGACCGCTGTAGGTATTAGGGCACGCTGTGACAACCGACGCAGATTTCGATTCTCGATATAAGAGACCGAAGTTATCGCCTGCTTATGTAAACTAAACAACACTTAGCCAAAAACCCAAAAGAGCTCGAAACCCACATCGTCTGTCTCAACGCCACGCAAACACACACATAAGCACCGCTGCCAGAGGTATTATTAGACACGCGCTATATAATCGACGCAGATTCGATTCCGGCATACGGAGACCGAAAGTTATCGCTTAGTTTAAATCAATAAATCTCTGTGCAAAAAGTCAAAAAGAGCTCAAACCCAGATCGTCTGTCTTCAACGCCACGCAAAACACACACATAGCATCGCTGAGGTATTAGATACACGATTATAATCGACGCAGATTTCGATTCCGATATACGAGACCGAAAGTTATCGCTTAGTTTATAAATCAATAACACTTAGTGCAAAAGCCAAAAAGAGCCCGACACCAGATCGTCTGGTCCAACGCCACGCAAACACACACACGGCATCGCCGCTTTAGGATAGGCATCGCTATATAATCGACGCAGATTCGATTCCGGCATACGGAGACCGAAAGTTATCACCAATTTTATGTAAACTAAACAAATACCAGTAAAAAGCCAAAAAGAGCTCGAAACCCGTGATCGTCTGTCCGAACGCCATGCAACATACACACATAGCACCGCCAGAGGTATTAGACACGCTGCTATAATCGACGGTACTTCGATTCCGGCATACGGAGACCGAAGTTATCGCTTAGTTTGCAAAATCAACAACACTTTGTGCAAAAGCCAAAAGAGTCTCAAACCCGTGATCGTCTGGTCCGAACGCCACGCAAAACACACACACACAAGATCAGTAGGTATTAGGCACGTGTTATAACCGACGCAGATTCGATTCCGGCATACGGAGACCGAAGTTATCGCTTAGTTTGTAAATCAATAACACTTAGGCAAAAAGCCAAAAGAGCTCCGAACCCGTGATCGTCTGGTCCGAACGCCACGCAAACACACACACAAAGACCACTGTAGGTATTAGACACGCTATAATCGACGCAGATTTCGATTCCGGCATACGGAGACCGAAAGTTATCGCTTAGTTTGCAAAATCAACAAGCATTTAGGCAAAAGGCCAAAAGAGCTCAAACCTGATTGCCCATCCGAACGCCACGCAAATATTACACACAAGACCGCTGAGGTATTAGACACGCTATAACCGATTTGCATTTCGATTCTCGACATACGGAGACCGAAAGTTATCGCTTAGTTATAAATCAATAAGCATTTAGGCAAAAAGTCAAAAAGAGCCTAAAACTCGTGATCGTCTGTCCGAACGCCACGCAAACACACACACAAAGACCGCTGTAGGTATTAGGGCACGCTATATAACCGATTTGCAGATTTCGATTCTCGACATACGGAGACCGAAAGTTATCGCTATGTTTCATAAATCGAACAACACTTAGCCAAAAGCCAAAAAGAGCTCAAACCCGTGATCGCCCGTCTTCAACGCCACGCAAACACACACACAAAGACTGCTGAGGTATTAGAGACACGCTATAAACCGACGTTTGATTTCGATTCGACATACGGAGACCGAAAGTTATCGCTTAGTTTATGAAATCAATAAGATTTCAGTAAAAGCCAAAAGAGCCTAAAACTCAGACGTCTGGTCCAACGCCACGCAAACACACATATAGCACCGCTGAGGTATTAGACATCGCTATAAACCGACGCACATTTCGATTCTCGATATACGGAGACCGAAAGTTATCGCTTAGTTTGGGAAATCAACAAGATTTAGCCAAAAGTCGAAAAGAGCTCAAACCCGATCGTCTGGTCCAACGCCACGCAAATACTCACATGTAACTACGTAGGTATTAGGGCACGCTACATAATCGACAGACTCGATTCCGGCATACGGAGACCGAAAGTTATCGCCAGTTTGCAAAATCAACAATACTTAGCCAAAAAGCCAAAAAAGAGCCCGAAACCCGCATCGTCCGTCTGAACGCCATGTAAACACACACACACACAAGACCGCAGAGGTATTAGACACGTGTTATAACCGACGGACTCGATTCTCGACATACAGAGACCGAGTTATCGCCCTAGTTTGCAAAATCAACACCACTTAGCCAAAAAGCCAAAAAGAGCCTAAAACCCAGACGTCTGGTCCAACGCCACGCAAATACACACATAAAGACCGCTGTAGGTATTAGACATCGCTGCATAACCGATGGTACTCGATTCCGGCATACGGAGACCGAAAGTTATCGCTTAGTTTGGGAAATCAATGCAAGATTTCATTAGCCAAAAGTCGTAAAAGAGCTCGAACCCGTGATCGTCTGGTCCGAACGCCACGCAAATACACACACGTAACTACGAGGTATTAGGCACGCTATATAATCGACGGACTCGATTCCGCATATACGGAGACCGAAAGTTATCGCCTTAGTTTGCAAAACCGAACAATACTTAGCCAAAAAGCCAAAAAGAGCTCAAACCCAGATCGTCTGGTCTGAACGCCATGCAAACACACACACACAAAGACTGCTGTAGGGTATTAGACACGTGTTATAATCGACGGACTCGATTCTCGACATACAGAGACCGAAAGTATCGCCCTAGTTTGCAAAATCAACAACACTTAGCCAAAAAGTCGAAAAGAGTCTAAACCCGATCGTCTGTCCAACGCCACGCAAATACACAGAGAGAATCACCGCGAGGTATTAGACATCGCTATATAACCGACGGACTCGATTCCGACATACGGAGACCGAAAGTTATCGCTTAGTTTGCAAAATCAATAACACTTTGTGTAAAAGGCCAAAAAGAGCCCAAACCCGTGATCGTCTGCTCAACGCCACGCAAACACACACACACAAGACCGCTGTAGGGTACTAGGCACGCTATATAACCGACGCAGACTCGATTCCGACATACGGAGACCGAAAGTTATCGCCCTAGTTTGCAAAATCGAACAACACTTATCCAAAAGCCAAAAGAGCTCTCGAAACCCGTGATCGTCTGGTCCGAACGCCACGCAAATGTATACACAAAGACCGCTGTAGGTATTAGACACGCTACATAACCGACGGACTCGATTCCGACATACGGAGACCGAAAGTTATCGCTTAGTTTGAAATCAACAACACTTAGGCAAAAAGCCAAAAGAGCCCGAACCCGTGATCGTCTGGTCCGAACGCCACGCAAATACACACACACAAGACTGCTGTAGGTATTAGACACGCTGCTATAATCGACGGACTCGATTCCGACATACGGAGACCGAAAGTTATCGCTTAGTTTGCAAAATCAATAACACTTAGTGCAAAAGGTCAAAAGAGCCCGAACCCGTGATCGTCTGCTCAATGCTATGCAAACACACACAGAGCAATCATGAGGTATTAGGGTATCGCTATAAATCGACGCAGATTTCGATTCCGACATACGGAGACCGAAAGTTATCGCTTAGTTTATAAAATCAACAACACTTAGCCAAAAAGCCAAAAGAGCTCTAAACCAAAGATCGTTCGTCCAACGCCACGCAAACACACACACAAAGACCGCTGTAGGTATTAGGTACGCTGTGATAAATCGACGCAGATTGATTCTCGACATACGGAGACCGAAGTTATCGCCTGCTTATGAAATCGAATAAGCACTTTCAGTAAAAAGCCAAAAGAGCTCAAACCCGCATCGTCTGTCCGAACGCCACGCAAACACACACATAAATTGCCAGAGGGTATTAGACACGCTAAGCATAACTAACGGTGCACTTCGATTCCGACATACGGAGACCGAAAGTTATCGCTTAGTTCATGCTAAATCGAATAAGACTTTCAGTAAAAAGCCAAAAGAGCCCGAAACCCGTGATCGTCTCATCTCAACACCACGCAAAACACACACATAGACCGCTGAGGGTATTAGACACGCTATAACTCGACGCAGATTCGATTCCGACATACGGAGACCGAAAGTTATCGCTTAGTTTCATAAATCGAATAACACTTAGTGTAAAAAGCCAAAAGATCCCGATACTCCAGATCGTCTCGTCCGAACGCCACGCAAACACACACACGGCACCGCGTAGGTATTAGGGCACGCTGTTATAACCGACGCAGATTTCGATTCCGACATACGAGACCGAAAGTTATCGCCAAGTTTGCTAAATCGAACAACACTTAGGCAAAAAGCCAAAAGAGCTCAAACCCGCATCGTTCGTCTCAACGCCACGCAAATACACACACACAAGACCAGAGTAGGTATAGACACGCATAATCGACGCAGACTGATTCCGGCATACGGAGACCGAAAGTTATCGCTTAGTTTGAAATCAATAAAGCATTTTGTAAAAAGCCAAAAAGAGCCTCAAACCCGAATCGTCTGTCCAACGCCACGCAAAAAACACACACAAGACTGCAGAGGTATTAGGGCATGCTATAATCGACGCAGATTTCGATTCCGGCATACGGAGATCGAAGTTATCGCCTAGTTTGCTAAACTAAACAACACTTAGCCAAAAAGCCAAAAGAGCTCTGAAACTCAGACGTCTGTCCAACGCCACGCAAACACACACACACAAAGACCGCCAGAGGTATTAGATACGCTATATAACCGACGCAGATTTCGATTCCAACATACGGAGACCGAAAGTTATCGCTTAGTTTGCAAAATCAAATGTACTTTCTAGAAAAAGCCAAAAGAGCCCCCAAACCCGTGATCGCCCATCCGAACGCCACGCAAAACACTAAAGACAACACCGCAGTAGGTATTAGGCACGCTATAAACCGACGCAGACTGATTCCGACATACGGAGACCGAAAGTTATCGCCTCGCTTATAAAACTAAACAACACTTAGCCAAAAGCCAAAAAGAGCTCAAACTCCGTGATCGTCTGGTCTCAACGCCACGCAAACACACACACAAAGACCGCCAGAGGGTATTAGACACGCTATATAACCGACGCAGATTTCGATTCTCGACATACGGAGACCGAAAGTTATCGCTTAGTTTATAAATCAATAAGATTTAGCAAAAAGCCAAAAAGAGCCTAAACCCGTGATCGTTCTGTCCAACGCCACGCAAACACACACACAAAGACTGCACAGAGGTATTAGGGCATCGCTATATAACCGACGCAGACTCGATTCCGACATACGGAGACCGAAAGTTATCGCTATGTTTATAAACCGAACAACACTTAACCAAAAAGCCAAAAGAGTTCGAACCCGTGATCGTCCCTCCGAACGCCACGCAAACACACACACAAAGACCGCTGTAGGTATTAGACACGCTACATAACCGACGCAGACTCGATTCCGACATACGGAGACCGAAGTTATCGCCTGCTTATAAATCGAACAACACTTGTAGAACACAAACTAAAATAATATAAATATGATCTATTTTGGGGACTCGTTATTAATATTTTAATTTTGTAGGGTCTTGTTGATGAGACTCGTGGAGGTGGAGATGGCGGCACAGTGATGCTTTCGTGGAGGAGATGGTGATGATCTCCGAAATGATGTCACGAGAGACTATGGAGGATGGGACCCATGATGGGACGTAGATTCCTCGATCTTGGACAAGTGAGTTGTTTATATTTATATTTTGACTTTCATGTATGTATTTAGCTTTTGAGTTGTCAGATGATTTGAGTTTGGTATCTAATTATATTAATTGTTGATAGAAAAGATATGATTGTTATTGATATGCGTATATTGTCATTATTTATTTTTCTTAGTTTATAACAGTACAATGTATATGAAAATGAATGCGAAATTTTGCAATTTTATTATTATTTTTAAAAGTGGGTCATCACGACGGGGAAATTGGCGGCGGCACGCCATGTTGTTTAAGAATGAGTCATCGATGCGATGCGCAAGTCGTCGAAATGAATGACCCCGTCGATAATGACTAACTTGCCGACGACGAATGACGGAGGTCGGGCGACGACCCATCTGGCAAATGACGGTAGAGGCGTATGACGGACAAGGCGTCGCCGCTTAATGACCTCATTGTTGACGCAGAATAGGGTCATCAATGATTTCAACGCGCGTCTTTTCAAGAATGACCTTATTTTTTGTAGTGTATGTGGGGGTTCTTTAATTTACGACATTAGGGGCGTAGACACTTGAGTCGTTTCTTGTCAAGTAACACAAATACGCCATCGATCAGAATCTCAACTTTATATCTACTATGACGATTTTACTACGATCAACTTTAACACTCTTTGCAGTATCAAACCAGTAACACTTAAATGTAACGACCTTTTTACCCCCGAGATAATTGAGCACAACAATTTCCTCTAATCGTCCATAGTAATTGGACTCAGAATCTCCGTAACAACTTGACAACACGACAACGCCAGAGTTGACTGATGTCAGTTCATTCATGTCATCAACCTTGAATATATACCCATTAAAGATGCAGCCTGGAAATGAACTAATAAGTTTGTACGGGCCTAAAATAACATCTCTAAAATGCTCAAAAACGTTTTCTTCTTCGACCCTTCTCTGAAACCACTGTTGAAAATTTTTATTAGTGAATGCTTCCGTCTGTGATGTAGTCAACCCCGAGTTAGAAGCATGCGTTTTCGCTTCGAATGAACTGCGTACAATAATATAATATTATTTAATTGTTAATTAAGGTTAGATATTAAAGCTTCAACTTATAATAATACATACTTAATGTAAGAAGATACTTCAAGCATATTTAAAAACACGTACGTAGATACAATCTTTAAATCTTTATCGGTTAGGTAAGTCTTCGTCTCATGTCCAAATGGTTTAGCTGGATAAGTGAATACAACCAACTCATTATCACGACCAGACGGATCGATGACCTCATTCTGACTTAAACGATTGTGCTTCGTTATGACTACATCGTCAAAGTACAATGAGCAGAAGTTGACAAGCTCTTCCTCCGTATAGCATTCAGCAATAAAACCCTCTACACGAGCTTTGGTTTTAACTTTATACTTAATCGATGCATATACCTAAAATATGACAATATCGGATAAATTAATTATAAAAATGATGAATATTTCACAATGTAGGTGATATTACCTCTTAAAAGGATACATCCATCGATATTGCACCGGTCCTCCAAGCTTAAGTTCATATGGCAGATGAATATGCAAATGCTCCATGCTGTCAAAGAACTCCGGTGGTAAGATTATTTCGAGCTTGCACATTATCAACACTATGTTTTTCTCCATCTGTTCCACATCACTATACCTTATAACAATTGAGCAAATATCCCGAAAGAAATTTGAAAGTGCGGTAAAGGTATCATTAATATTCCTCGGTAACACCTCACGAAATGGAATTGGCATCAACTTCTGCATGAATACATGACAGTCGTGACTTTTGAACCCAGTAATTTTCAATTGCTCAACCTTAGTACAACGAGATATGTTAGAAGCATATCCATCTGGGAGCTTCATCGCACTAAGCCACTTGTAAATGTTTTCAACCTGTTGCTTGGTAAAACAAAATGGAGCTTTTGGTTTTTGAGTTTTTAGGTCGGAGCCACAATTCCCGCCTAATATTCATTTCCTCCAAGTCTTTACGTGCTTTATCATTGTCTTTTATTTTACCACTCGTATCTAGTACTGTGTAAAACAAGTTCTCGAATACATTTTTTTCTGTATGCATGACATCTATACAATGATGAAGTCTAGTGTGACCCAGTATGGCAACTGAAACCAAATCAGCGAGTGTGTTCAGTTATGACTTTTCTCGTATCTTATTACTCTCAACTTACCATGCTCTTTCCCAGGCGGTGGAAATGTCAAATCATCTATCCAGCCCAATAAGTCGCTGCCCGACAAGCGACCAACAACCCCCTTCTTCTCTGTCTTTCTGTTGAACTATGTAGACATTTTTCTATAAATGTGCTCAACGGGCAAGAATCTACGAGCAGTTCCAAAGAAACTAGTTTTTCTACCACGACGTAGTTGAAGGCCTTCACACATCCCCAAACAGACTGGACATGACAACTTACCATGAGTCGACCAACCACTAATCATTCCAAGTGTCGGAAAGTCAGTGATAGTCCACAAAAAGGATGCTTTCATCACAAAATTCTGCCCGACAAATTTATCAAAAGACTGAACACCTGTTTCCCACATTATTTTAAGTTCATCGACTAATGGCCTAAGGTACATGTTGATGTCTTTTGTAGGACTCTTTTCCCCCGGTTTAAGTAAAGTCAAGAAAAGATATGGATCCCTCATGTATATTGACAGTGGAAGATCGTAAGTTATCATAATCATTGGCCAAACAGAGTAAGGCTGACTAAAATTATTAAATGTACAGAAGCCATCTGTAGCCATGCCAAGCCTAACATTCCTAACTTTGTCGATAAATTGTGGAAAATTGGCACCAAAATTCTTCCATTGATCTCCATCTTCTGGGTGAGTCAGCTGACCAGGCACGACATCCCTTGTTCTATGCCAACTCATATATTGAGCAATGTGCGCAAACATGAATAGCCTCTACAACCTCGACGCAAGAGGAAATTACCGTAAAATTTTATTTGGAACATGTTTCTCCTTCCCCCCATGTTTTGTGATCTTGTACCGAGGCGAGTTGCAGATATCACACTGCACCTTATCTTTGTCCTCCTCATAGTATAACATGTAATCCTGATCACAAGCATCGATCTTCTCATACCCGAGATTCAACCCTTTAACCATTTTCTTCATTTTAACGTAATTCGCGAGCAAAGTATTATTCCTAGGTAAGAACTTGCTGAAAATATCAAGCAAATCATTGAATCCTCTCTCACTGTAGTCATGCTCATTCTTAAAATGTAAAAGCTTCGTAACTGCAGAAAGCCTGGTGTGCTTGTCATTTCTTGAATACAATGGGACACTCGATTCAGATAGCAAATTGTAAAAGGAAGTTCTTTCAATCATTTGGCTTTTCTTTGAAAGACCGCTGACGATGCTCATTTTCAAATTTCAACCAATATTGGTAGGGCCATACGCATCAACCAACATCTGCACGACATCATAGTTATCTGATTGTGAATCCTCGTGAACCGATTGGTCTACAGTACTATCTGTCCGTTCTCTAAACTCAATTGATTCCCCGTGATGAATCCATACCGAATACCCATCCACAAACCCACGTGAATATAAGTCAAATTTAACTTCACTCTAGCCTTCCATATCATGTTCTTCTACAATTGACACACGTGATCTCATCTTTCCGTTCGGATCATCAACATGTTCTATTGCTTTGTTCATAAAATTGGACACCCCATCACGGTACGCATCAACTAATCCCCTCCCATCAATTTGTATCCTACAGTACATCCAACTCCTGTCGGCTGACATCTTTAATTGAAAAAAAATACCCAATTAGATCAAGAGTAATCATGAATGGCATGAATTTAGTTTGCCTAGTATATATCTCCACTCTACAGGGGTTAAGCTTCTATCCCGTTCCTGGATACGTCTCCTCTTTAGTGTCAAACTTGAGCACGTTTCTTCTATTTTAAGAAAATTTCAGCAGCACCTCCCCATGGTCTCCAAGTACACGAAATAGACCAAGACAACTTAGTCTAAGTATGCACTCAGAGAACATGTAGAGACACCAGCTAAAAAATCCTCGAAAAAAAATGTACCCTATGAATTGGCACCGGCCTAAGTGAGAGACATAACATCCAATAACAGTCTCAAACTGAGGACTATTCGACATTCACTCCTACTGAGTGAATGTCAAACGGGTTTCTAAGCTCCTATTAATATAATATGTATATGAAGTATATATGCAGTTTACTGTAATTGTGGAAAACTAAGCAAATGCTACTTAGTTTATTTTTCCAATGATATAAACTAAGTAAGTGCTACTGATCAGTTTATGAGTGTGTTGAAGATTGAAGAGAGAGTATTACTGAATTTATTCAAGATTGTGGCAAACTAAGCAAATACTACTTAGTTTACTAAAGTTTCTAATAAGTGTACTACATATTTAGTTTACGTTAGAAGTAGATCACTAAGCAAATACTACTTAGTTTAGTAAAGGTCATACGTATTTACATGTGTCAAACATATTCAGATATAATTTAGTAGCGGAACACTAAGCAAATACAACTTAGTATTTGTTTTATTTTTATTCATTTAATTTTGTATTAGTTTTATTATTGAGTTTATTTTATTAATTTATTTTTTTATTTTTTATTTTGTTTTATTTTTATTTTTAAATTTAATTTAATTTTTATTTAATTTTATTTTTTTATTTTTATTTTATTTTTTTAAAATTTATTTTATGTTCAATTAATTTAATTTTTTTAATTTTATTTCATTTTGTTTTATTTTTATTTTGTTTTTATTTTATTTTATTATAATTTATTATATGTTAAATTAATTAATTTATTTTTAATTTTATTTCATTTTATTTGTTTTATTTTTATTTTATTTTGTTTTGTTTTATTTTATTTTATTTTATGTTAAATTATTTTATTTTTTTAGTAATTTATTTTTTAGTTTATTTCATTTTATTTCATTTTATTTTATTTGTTTTATTTTTATTGTATTTTATTTATTTATTTATTTTATTGTCATTTATTTTATGTTATATTATTTTATTTAATTTGAAACTAAGTAAATGCTACTTAGTTCATTTACATTTTATTTTATTAGTAAGAAACTAAGTAAATGCTACTTAGTTTCTTTTAATATTGGGAAACTAATTAAATAATAAATAAATATACTTGCAGGGACCACAAATTTTGCAATTGAAGAATTTTGACAGAAATTCCGTTGGAAATATCAAATATATACACACTAAACATCCAAGCCAAATTGATACATTCCTTTCTCTTCATATATTACATATCAAACCAAAATTTGCACAATTTAAACCCTAATTGCAGAATATGTTGCACAAATCAAACATTAATTGCAGCATATACATCAAACCCAAACTTCCAACATATCAAACCCAAATTGAACATTATTCAGCCTCAATTAATAACAACTCTAAATTAAATATCAAAACTCAAATTGAACAATAACTCAACCAAGATTCATCATTTTCATAACAAAACATATTAAACCCTAAATTAAACACAAATTTTAACATATTAAACCAAATATAAAAAATTAAATTTTAGCCTAATTTATACCTGCAAAGCAGTAGAGGGCGGGAGGAGGAGGAGGGAGGAGGAGGCTCGGGTGGTGGTGGTAGTGGAGGGCTGTGGAGGCTACGGCGTAAGAGGACCGGCGGGAGGGGGGAAGGTAGGGGCCGGGGAGTACCGGGAGAGGGGGCAGGTGGGGGAGGACCAGGGGAAGGGGCAGTTGGGGGGACCGAGGAGGGGGTGGGGGAATGGTGGGAGAGAGAGAGAAATGAAATAAAACTGAGAGAGAGAAATGAAAGTGAGAGGCGCTGGAGAAGAAGACAAGCGAAATAGTTTTAGGTGTAATTTTCGACGGAATTTTCGTCGGACTTAAGTCTCTCAGAAATAACATAACGCTGACGAAAATTCCCTCGGAAATAAATCTAGTTCTGTCGAGATTAGCTTTCGCGCTGACGGGAAGCTTGGCGCCACCGATGGATTTCTACTTCCGACGGAATTCCGTCGGTAATATACTATTTTCGAGGGAATTAAAGCCGACGGATTATTCGCTCGGAAACTAGTTAACCTCGACGGAATATAGTCCGTCGGAAATAATTCTGTCGAAAATAGTCTTTTTTCTTGTAGTGATGGTATACAAGGTTTTTTAAAACATGTTATACTTATGTATAGAGCATACTTGAAGCATAACATATACTATTTTAGCAACTAAACATCATTTTGGACTTTAATTTATAACCCTTAGTCTAGCATTTTATCAAACAGATGGTATGCAAGGTTTTTGGTTTACATGAAACAATCACTTTCTTATCTATTTTCCAGTCTTTTGGCTTAATTTACCTAGCACAAAAATAATAGCAACCATGCACAGCCACAGTTAGGCCTTATAGCAGTGAACATAGCATCCAAAATTTAGAATAACTATCATTATATTAATGAAACAACCTTAACTATTGATTCCAGGCCATTCGGCCAAAACAACCCATTAATACTAATTAAATGTAATGGAAAGGAATGGAGTTGCTCACCTTGTTAGACGTATAGAGGTTCAGATGCTTGATGTTTGGTTTCTTCTCCCCTTTTCCAGTCGAGCTCTGTCTCTATCGCTCTATATGCAACTGATTTTGAAGCTCAACAAAGTGATATAGCACTCTGAGCTTGGGTGCAATGTGCTGCCATATATGGCTGATCTAATCCTCTCTTTCATCAGTCTACTTAGCCACTTAGCAACATTCCATCATTACCTATAGCCAACCTAATCATTGCTCTTACTGCTAGTTCTCTATACTCCCTACCCGGCTCCTAAATGGCAGATTGGCAGTCTACCTGTTTTAGCAGCCACATTGCCCCTTATTGTTGCCTAACACATTTGGCTCTTGCAGCCTAATTACCCTTCTAGGGTGGCTCCTAGCAGCTACACTTGACCCCTGCCCATCCACTCTATACAATGTTACCTTTACCTGATTTATAGTAATGGTTAACTGAATGATTAATACTTGCTAACTGGGTTGCCTAACCATGACACTGCTCATTCCCATTAGGCTAAAATAATACTCAGCATATTCCCCCCAATGTGGGCTGTCGAAATGGGCTGAAAAATGGGCTGGAATCGACTTAATTTTGGACTCAATGCAAATCCATATTATTCGAAAAATAATTGAAAGAGACTTGCAAGCATACAATGCAAAATTACTATGGCCCAAGCACTTAATAGGGTCTCTTATAATATCATAGTATACATGAATTTTTATTTACCTCATTTATTTTAGCTAGCATAAATATGTTGCACCTACATCATTAAAATGATGGGTTCATGTATTTTAAATAAACTTAATAGAGTAAACACTATTGTCTTTATTAATGTTACTTAATAACATTAATGAATGAATTCAATTATATCATACAATATTTATTTCATAGAGTAAATGCACATTACGATATTTTATTTTAAATGTTAGTTTTTCTTTTTATTTTTAATCTAATTATAGATTTAGAATAATGTATATTCCTTTTTACCAATGGAATAATAAAAAGAATTCATACACTGAATTTTCCTTAAACTAAAATAAAATATCACATAGGATTTTTCCATGACAATACACCACCTTTAATAAAAATTGGTTGATTCCACATATTACTTTCTTTTTATTATGAATAAATCATTATCTTATTCATAATGTTTCATAACATTCTTAGTTAGAGGCTTTTATCATAAAAGTCTCTCTTCACAATCATTTCATACCCTATGGACTCTATATAGCACATAGATAAAAAAAATTAATCCTCTTTTTATACATTTTCTATAACAAACTAAGATTTAATATATAACCCTTATTTAATCATTTAATATTTTTCTTAAAAGAAATATTGTTAATATTCGGGATATGACAGTGTATACTTCGAGATCTGATATACAGTTTAACCCTTCATTTAATATATCACAGTATATGATTTAGGTGGTGGTTGATAAAACTGAGCAATTAAGATTTGAATGGTTAATATATCCTAATAAATATGATCATAAGTGAAATAGCATTTGAACTTAAGAAATTGTTTGGTAACTAAAAAGTATAAAACATCTGAATGACTTCTAAATTTAAAATTATCAATTTAAAAATTAAAAATTTCTCAAATTGACTTTTTAAAAATCAATAATAATCTTAAAATTTGGAATGGAGGGAGTAAATATTTATATAGTCTCCAAAGATTTAAAATTTGCCTTTTAATTATTTAGATTTATATCTTTCTCTTACCGATTAAAAGATGAGAAGAGACGAACAAAATTTTACCTTCTTACCGAATATAGACTTGTTAAGTGATATTAAGAGATAAACAAACAACACCTATTTCCGATTTATTATTTATTTGAGAGCTTAAAAGGCCGTCCAAATTAATACAGTACACAACACAACTGAAGCCAGAAGCTGGAAGCTAGAAGCTCCTTAATTTTTCTAATTTATTTGGAGACGATACTAGTGTGGAATTTAGCGCATTAATTCATCCTATCAAAACATTTTGAAGAATCATAAGAATGTAACTTAAATTTTGAGCTGCTGGTGCTTAGGCAACCAAACACGTTTCCGATATTCTCCGAGTGCCCAAAGAGGAAATATATTTCTGTACTCCGCATAATGTAACATACTATTTTTACAGTATACTCCAGTAATTTCCTGTAAAAATGATAAAGTTTAAATGTTAGGAGAAAAGTTAGTGTCATGTAATTTTAATTAAAGAATATATATATATATATATATATATATATATATAACTTTAGCTGGCTATATGAAATTATATTAATTACCCATCCTATCAAAACAATGCAAACTAGCTTCAAATGTTACCTGTTGAGGGAAATCTCCATTATCCATTTGCGCATTGATCAACAACTTTGCTGCTCTATGCAGAGGTGTCGGATCTCTCTCGGCCTATTAATTCACCAGTGAATAAAAAATGTTTAAGATTGTTGTTATAATGTTATACTAATATATAGGAGTACTAAAGCTTAATTAGAAAATGTGATGATTTCATCAACCAACATATATATATATATATATCATATATACCCATCACCTTTTATATATTCGGTCATATAACCGTCGTATACTTTTAGACGCTTATATGTTGAGTCGCTAAAAGTATAGGACGACGAGACCCAACCATCGCCGGGTCCGTCGCTAAAAGGGGTGATATAATTAGATAATGGGTAAAACTTTCTTGATCCTTGCTGTATATATATATATATATATATATATATATATATATATATATATAGAGAGAGAGAGAGAGAGAGAGAGAGAGAGAGATGATATATATTAACCTGTCCACCAAACATAAGACCTAGCATAGCCCATGATGTTTGTACTAGATTTGTTCTGTTTCCCTTGAGTGGTGTAAATTTCTGCTCAAGAAATGCAAGAGGGAATTAGTATAAATTAAGAGTAATTTTATGCTTTAAATAAATAAATAAAGCAGATTGTATGTATACTTATTATATATAGATAAACTTGTGCTCAATTAGCCAATTAGCAATTTTGTATTTTGTGCAACAATTCATGCCCAAAATAGAATAAGTAAACACACACACACACACACACACACACATATACATATATATATACACACATCAGTAGAATTTTAAATAGCGAGAATCAAATAATAGAATTTTATCAAAACACAGTTTTGATAAGACGCACATTTTTTAGTAAATACGCGGTGGCATGGTATTTACAAAATGCCATATAAAACTACGCTATAAAGCTATTATTTAAGAGAGCTTCTACTACTTATATATATATATATATATATATAATACTCAGACAAATATTCAAGACGTGCAATTACTTCGCTTGGGCATGATTCAAGACTCTCCCCCCAACCACCTTCTTCATTTTGTGTTGAAAGGAAAAATTTAACACCCTTACGAACTGCTTCACTGTTGTCATAAGTCCTCCCAGCAGAAGCAAACCCAGATAGGGTAAAAATGTCCCATAGAGGAAACAAATTCCCCAAAAGCCATACCTGCCAAGATTATTAAATTCAAGATTATATATAAATGATAATTTTGTTTTAAAAAAATTCTTATAATTTAATTCATAACAATTTTCACATTAAACCCAAAAATGCATGGGCCAATGGGAGTAAGAATTTTCAAGAACATTTTGTTTATGAACAGAAGAGTCGTTCTCTAGCTAGTTGTGCTCGCTCGATTACGTATAAATCAATAAAATGATGGAATGTCATAAATAATCAACTCGTTTGCCAAGCATGAAAACGATCAGTATTTATTTACAATAAATGGGAGGCTGAGCTAGAAAAACCAACTTACCATGAACCATCAGGCATTTGGTTTCTTTCAAGATAACGGATGGCTTTCGCCACAGAATCCTCTATCTCTTTCTGACGATGCCCAGGATGCAAGCATTTAAATGCCATCAGACCTTTGATTACAGATGCAGTGCATTCAATGTGCCTAAAACATATTAATGGTTTGAAAAGTTTTTAGATGGTAATTAATAAAATGAGGAAAGAATTAATGGTTAATTAATTAAAAGGTCTTTAATTACTTACTCTCTCTCAACAACAATGTCTGCAAAAATTTCTGAAGGATTCAACATCTGAGAAAATCAAAACTTAATACTTTATTGTTCCATGCATGTAGCAAGGTTAATCAATTTTCTATTATGAAAATAAGGGTCATTTTGGGAAGTAATTAATTTTAGCAAAAGATTTTTACCTCCAAATATGGTTTTGGAACTGGAGGCTCCCAAACTGCGAAACCACCACTTACACGACTCTGCGTAAAGAGGGAAATCAATACATATATTAATGATATAGTTGGTCAGAACTTTATAAATCTACAAATTAAATATGTCTAGTCGACGCACGGTGACTTTAGTTAGTACCTGCAAATAGAGAAGAACATTCACAGCCTCATATAATCGCTCAACCTCAGGTTTTTCTCCGACAATATCCTGTGGCATTTGTGAAAGTAACAGTAGGCACTGCAGAGAAAGAAAAGAAAAACCCTTCAAATTAATATTTCTGAATCACAACACCAAAAATTGTCTAGCTACTAGTTCCAGTTAAAACAAACTATGTCAAACACATAAACCAACCAAAAACATTAAAGATTGGATCATAAGATTATTGTGAAAAATTCGAATCGGGAAAAATCACGGACGAGAGACATAAGATATTACTTACTATATTAAAGTGTGAAAAATATAAGTTATAAAACTGAAAAATTATATTAAAGGTATTATTGATTACAAAATTTATTGGTTAATTGTACTAGTGATATTGTAAAATAATACCTTTAGTGCTTCAGCTGTGCAGTCCGAGACAACGCAACCATGATCTTGATCAGAGAAAGTCCACGCACCTTTGGTAAACTGTCGACACATTTTTAGGAAGTCTCCTCTTGGATTTTCTTTTATCTGATGGAATTAGGCAATACAACATAAATATAAGTGAAATTAATTAAAATGTAAAAGTTGTGAACTAATTAGTTGATTATTTGATTAAGAAATGACCTGCGATTCTTTGATGAAGAAATGCGCCTTCTTAAGAGAATCTCCGTATTCTTCAACCATATTGGTGGCGATAATTGCTTGAGTAGCAAGAATACAGTCCCATAGTTGACTACCAAAACTCTGTACTGTCATTCCATCCTCAGCAATCCATAAGAAATCAGGAATTCTAGCAAGGTGATGTTTAAACTCATCACCATTGGGATCTTCTGCCCACCAACTCATTATTTGTAAAGCCTGCATGTAAAATTACCAAATAAGTCCAATCAACTCAACTCAATAATGCCTTTTATCCGAGGAGTATATGCATGCATATATAATTAAATTTAAGTAATATATATATACATATATATATTGATCTTATATGTTGAAATGTTCAAAATCATACAGTATGGAGTACGTATGGGGGACGATATAACATTATTTTCGCATACTTTTTCCCCATTTCCTGTGGTTATGAATCTGGTCTCGGTGGCACCATAGCGCATTAGTTCAACAACTCTTTTTAGACCTCTTTTTCGCAGTTTGTTGAAGGGCCAACGTTTGAGGAATGGTTCACTAAAGTAGTGAAGACCATCCCAAACCAGGTCTTGTACAAGGGTATGAGGGTAGTAGAGATCCTCCTTGCAACAGTTATGGCGCTGTTGATTCCACTTTATCTGCTCATAAGGAATGTTGTAAATTTCTTGCCTCAAAGATAAAACAAGATCGGTTATTGGTCCATGATATCTCTTCCCATACAAATACGACATTGGCATGTAAGTGCACCGGCAGTAGATCCACATTTTTGCTGTAATATTTCATAAAATATGTAACTTTTAATTATACATATCCATTGATATATCTAACAAAATTGGATTTTTATTATTATTATTATTATTATGGGAAAGTTGATTATCCTTAATTAATTACCTGGATGAAAAGGAAAACTTGAAGGGAAAAGCCAGAATTCTGGGGGCAGCGGGTTGCACCCTTCCCACTCATATACTCCAAGCACCTTACAAAATTCAAAATTTTAAATTAAATAAAACAGAATTACATCTATATAACATCTATAGTTCAAATCCCCCACCCCTAAACTAGCAAAAAAAAAAAAAAATACTCTGTTTAGAATCACAATTTCACCATCATCTCACCATTTCTATATACATTAACATGAAGGAAAAATATATCCTTCAAATTTATAAATTGCACAAAAATGATATATACTCTTTCTCTGAAATGAAGAGAGTATTATTGAGATCAAACAAAATGCATGTAAGAGGATAAGATCGATGAAAATTTAAAAGTTCATACATGCAGTTTAATTTTGAATTATGTATAGTATAGAATAATTTGGGTCAATTCTTTTCATCGCCGATTTATTTTGAAAATTCTTGCCTTTATTCATTTTGACCGGATTTATTTTGATTTTGTCAAGAAATATATGTGTGTAAATTTCTTTCTTAGGCTAGTAATAATTAAATTTTTACCGCTAGATAAGTCTTTCCCCAAGAGGGTATGCCGGCTGCACCTCCATGATCAAGTATCCACTTCCGGCCTCTCTCAACTGCACCATTTCCATCATCAGATTCAGCTAATCCTTCTCCTAGCAAACGTAACATCACGTAGCTAAGTACTGACCCAATCATCGTGCTGTGCCCCTCAATATAGGATCCCCATCCACCATCCTCATTCTACATACATAACAGTTAACACCTTTTAATTAATTAGCATGCAGGGACAGCACAAAATTTTATTTATTTTTTTTAACCTCAATGTTCAATCATGTTTGTTACTCCCTCCGTTCCAAATTATATGACTTTTGAAAATCAATTTAAGACACTTTCAAATTCAAAATTTAGATGAAAAATACTTTTTTTTTAGATAGTTACAATATTTAATTATCACTGTATATATTTAAAGAAAATCTATGTTAATTTTGAAATTAAAAATCTCTTAAGTTGACATTAAAAATTCAATAATCATCAAATATTATGGAACGAATGGAGTATTAATTTGGTATTACTTGATGGTTGTAAACGAAGCGAATCAGTTCCTTCTTGTGTTGTTTTGTCAGAATAGTGTCAATCGTTCCGCTGATATATAGGGCAATGATCTGCATATTGAAACATTAACTTATATAATTACATATATAGAGAGAGACACGTGCATGCAATTATTAATTAATTAAGATTTCACTGCAATACGTACGTGCTGCATTATTAATGATTACTAATAACTTACAAGGGGAGGTGTATAAAGTAAAGAGCCTGCATTTTCAGCTGGCCAGTGACCATCGTGTGCTTGAATTGCCCGGTTCAATCGAAGAGCTTTCTTCACAGCGGTTGTAACTGCATCGTAGTTCACTTGTTCGTTTTCATCTAATCTCAACGGCGGTATGCTTAGGAGATCGATTCCACTTTCTTTAATAAGCTACATGAAATGTTATCATTCAATCAAAATATAATCCCCTAACTGTAACTGATCAAGTATCCAAATATTAGCAGCGACATAGATGGGAAAAGTTTCCAATTAAGTTACGGTAGTGTCATGGAAGAAGAAGATCGAGAGAATTATATAATTGAGAAATCAGACTCACACAAATACATTAATTAAGATAAACATAAACATATTAGTGTATGAGATATAAAATAATAATACTAGAATTTTACGTGGATACCCAATCGAGAAAAATTATAAACTCTCAACTGAGAAATTGTTTATTTCTCTACACTCATACTCAGAATGTTTTAATTCAGCTTTTCTATTCTCTCCGATACTTTGCTCCTCAATTGATGTGTGTTTTAAATCTTGCAAACAGAGGTTCTATTTATAGGAAGAATTAGGAGACAAGCTCCATCAAACTCCACCAGATATATAAAGGAACCAAAATTTGACAAAGTTAACACAAATGGGTCCCACAAGAGAAAGAATAAACTTCAGGCAATCATTTTCAAACCTTTAGCAACGTGATTTTTCAATAATGCAAGACAACTTTTTTTCAACAAGAATGTTGAAGTTGAACGAACAAGAATAGTACCTTAATGATGTTGGTCTTCTTCTAAAAAACTCAATTTGCACATGTCTCTAATCTTGGAATGGTGATGGTTGGAGGAAAGAGAATGGGATGGAAGATGAAGTGACGGTGGGGAAATGAGGTGAAAGATTTTTATTTTTATTTTGTTTTACTTTTAATTTTGTTTTTATATAATTTATTTACATGTTAATACGGTCGAATAATATTTTTAGATGACCAAAACGTATGTTTGTGTAATCTTTTTAGCACAAGTGCACAACTCAAAAGGTAGAACTCACGTACTGTTTTGTCCGTATTGCAATTAGTGCACAACTCCCATAAATTATTTAAGAAAATGTCATATCTTGCATGTAATTTTATATGTAAATTTTTTTTTTTACAAGTTACGTGAATATATAATTATAATTGATAATATTTTAATAAATATTTGATATAGTAAATTAATTTTATAATTATATCAAATTTTATGTATCGATATATATAACAATCGTAATTTAATAACAAACTTTCACAACACATAATGAGACTCAATTATTAATTAAAAGTACGAGGACATGCATGATATTTGTTTTGTTTTGTTTTGGACAATTATACCCACAATTGATCATGTTGTGAGTTGTCATCTTAAGGACAATGCTACATTTGCCCAACTCAGAGCTATTGCACTGTCCCCATATTTACTTTTGAGATAAGTAAACAAAAATTATTTAATTTATTTAAGATAAAATTTTGATAGGTTTACCCCACAATTCGTTTTTTGAACAAGAGACACAAATTATTCTATAAATATTTTATAAATTACTGATGTGATCATATTATGTGGGGCCGAAGACTATATTAAAATAATTTGTTAATCAATATATTGAAATGGAGTATGTCACATCAGTAATTTATAAAATATTTATAAAATAATTTGTACATGTAGTATGACTCATGTTTTTTTATCTAGTTAAAGACTTAAATAACGGAAAAAACAATCAACTCTTGTCATTTGTCAAGTTATCAAAAAAAAACAAGCAAACTCTTTTTTTTAACGATAATAACATTATCAAACAATTGTCAAAACTACTCAAAATTTGATCAAGGTCTCAACCATAGTTAACCAATAGGTGATGTGGCGTTAGATGTGACATTCACTATGTACATTAGTGTCAACATGGCATATGATATTCAGTGTGGAAAAAATTATTAAATTAAAGTAATTCAAAAAGAAATCTAATTAATGAGACTAAATTAATTTTTTACTCCCTCTTTTTACAAAAAGAGACATTAAAATTTTATCCAAATTAATTTATAAAATCTGAAATTAATATCTTAAAGTAATTAGCAAGTACAAAATTTATATTTTGAAACTGTATCAAAATTTATATTTTAAAATTCATAAATTAATTTAATCTAAGTTAAATAGTTCTCTTTTCTGCTAAAAGGGTATTTACCTAGATTAAACTTTTAAAAAGAAAACAGGACAAAAAAGAAAGAAAAAGAAAAGAAATGGCACCCAGTCTCTTTGTCATCTTTTTGTCCCTTCCCCCCCCTTCCCTTTTCGCCCCCACCCCCCCACCCAAATCCCCATCTTCTTATCCCTTCTCGTCGCTGAACCTCTCATGTTTTTTTTGGTTTCTCAGGTATAAATTGTTCAAGACACTGACGCTCATGTACTTTGATGTATCCTCCCAAGAAAGTATGTTACACCCTTCCGGTCGGGCCAACCCTACCCTATTCCCTTATTCCCTATCTCGTCTCTCACTCTCTCGGTCCTGGTCCCCCGTCTTCCGGCCTCCTACCACGAACAGTATTCGTTCGCCGTACCCCCATCCCGGACCCTTCTCTCTTCACTTTTTAATATTTTTTCAATAAACACACTTACGATACAGATCTGGCCAGAGAATGGCAGAGAAAGAAGAATTCAAGTACGTAAAAGTGTTAAAGATCTACATATTTTATGAGTTTTTAGGTCCAGTAAGTCTACTATCATATAAAATCAATTACATATATTCATATGCATATTTTGATGATTCACATACACTCGATGCATATTATCTGATAATAGACTTATTTTTTTAGGGTCCTACTATTTATTTGGGGAATGAAAACATGTGATTTTAAAATATAAGTATGTTTGTAAATACTTGTTTATTTTTAATATACAAATGTCAGATCATACGCCACATCACTCTTGATTAACTATGGGTTAAGGTTTTAGTCAACATAATTTGATAATTTGCCTTTGAATTAGTGGTATGACCAAACTCATATTTATCATGAAGTTGGGATGGGAGTTCGAGAATGTAGTGGTGTGTCAAATTAGCAAAAAAAATAATTAAAGATTGACAATTGTTTAAAAGTATATGTTGTAGGAGTTCAAAAAAATAGTTTAATTAAATTTTTGATAATTTGACAAGAGTTCATTGATTTTTTCGATAATTAAGTCTCTATTAGTAAAATTAGGCAATCTATTTCTAATTACCTTTACATAGACTTTGCATTCTTGTTATCTGATCATATCAACTCTCATATACATATACATATATACATATATATACATATATACATGCATGAGAAATATAATTAAACGATTACTTACCTGCCTGCGCATCAGCATATCACTGCATGGATGAATTCCATGTAGCTTCTTATTGTTTACATAATCCTTGCGTGCTTTTTCAACCTCTTCCCTCTCTTCTGGAGTACCAGCATCGGGCTGAAACTCCCAATATTGTCTGCCAACAAAGTTGTTAGTGCTATACAAATATGGATCATTTCCTTGAGCAACCTTCAGCTTCCACATTCTTAAGTCTACTACTTGTTGGTATGTGGTGTAACATAGATGGCTTAATTATCTACTATATATATATTTTCTTGTATTTATTGTAGTTGGACCAATATTTATTATAAACCACCCAATTGTTGTGGAGTTGATAATATATAAACGTCTAGCTAGTCTAGATTTAGACATAAAGTCCAAGTCCACTTGTATATTTGCGCACGATATAAACATGGAAGAAATAACGTGCAACGTTAAAAATGTGCCCACCCTTTTTAAAAAAAAAAAATGTATACTTATTTCTTATAGAATTATACACATAACACATGCATTATTAAAAAATTACTCCTTCTAGAAAAATATAATTATACTCTTTATTAATGGGCGGGTCTAGGAATTTTTGTCAGCAGAGACAGATTTTAACTAAATTTTTTGTTAAAGTTAAATAAAGAAAACTTGAACTAATCATAATAATATTTACAAATTGCAATAAATATTCATAATCTAAACTAAAAAAGAAGTTTCTAATAAAAAATATTTAGATACAATTAAAAACTTACTTCGGTTATTGTCACAACTTAATTTGAATGATTTTTCAAATGCTTAAAGTCTCGAACCAAATTTATTTTCTATATTCAAACAAACTCATGAATTAATTTCAAAGTATAAACCAGTTTTTGTATCTTTATAAGCTTCAAATAAGTCTCAATGTATCTTTTTTATTATTATTCTATTTTGTGGGGTTTGTTTATGATAATTATTTTATTTGTCTTAAAAAAGATAAAAATGAGAGTAGTGGTAAATCAGTACTATAATGATTTACTATTGCTTCTTTTGGGGCTTATTGTTGTGCAGATTGTGCAGTTAAGAAAAAATTATTGATTTCTCGTTTAACCACCTAGTTTTACTACTAGCAGTCAAATTTGGAAAATCACAAAACTACAAGTATTGGAAGAAATCTTGAAAAAATAGCACTGATCCAACTTTTTCATGTATGATTGTAGGAAAAAAATGCATACAGTTCTGATTTTTATTCCAGCGCCCTATCTTTATCTTTTTAGAGAACACAACTCTCATTGAAACTCACATAAGGGAAAGAGGCAGAACTACAGATAAAAATAATTTGACACAAATCTAATTCCCGACACAGTTGCATCAATTCATTTGAACACTAAAAGTATTTGCTCATCCAATATTACCAACAACAACAACAGTTGTACTAATCGGAAGTCCTCAACCCACAAAGTCGCAATAAATTCATACGAACTATCAAATAAAAAATAAAGTTGAAATAATTAGTTAACTCTTAAGTTCAAAATATAATAAATACATCAAATAAATTAAATTGAGCTTAATCCCAAATTTTCAACCAATAACAAATTCAAACAAATTACAAATTTTAAATTATCAAACAAAAAAAATCCCAATTCACTACTAAAAAAACAAGAATACGTGACGGAACTTTGTAACAGTTTTTTAAAAACTGTGACGCCCCCAAAATAGGTATACATCACCCATCTTGAGTCGCCAAATACATGGTACTAAATTCAAATACAACTTGATTATTCAACAATGTGTGTAAAATATGACAAAATACATGTTGTGAGTTTTAATACAAATATTGTCATCTGATAATATCCACACTCAATTTAGTCCTCATTACATTTATTATCACACTATTTAATGTAATAGTGAGGACTACTAAGACACCATCTCTCGACCATCACTGCTTCTCCCGACTAGTCTACGCCACGCTCTCATTTTCTCAAGAGAACGAAGAAAAGAAAGGGTGAGCTCAACTAGCCCAAAGAAGAAATATTATGACTAAGATAATGCAGAATAAATTATCATTAGTCCTCAACAAAGGTTAAACCGATAAAATACAATAGACATCAAGTTTAACTACATCGAACACGCAATCCATTAAAAGAGTCAAGTAGAATAAAATCTATTATCTTTTATGATTTAAAAAAATTTCATCACTTTTATCGCATTTGAGACTCGACTTAATAAATAATCCACATCATCCCCAGACATTACTACCAAGGACATTCATTAGTATTTCACAACCACAAATTATCCATGCACTACGGGCCAAGGATATTCGTGTATTCATCAATGGTCATGATCATGCCAACAATCGTCCATCAATGCACTTCGCCAATGAGGACTTTTACCACATCATTTGTAACATTACGGTCATGATTACAATCAATAATCCTCGGTCATAATCATACCAAGTCCATCTATGCACTACAGTGTCATGTATGACTTTCAAAAATAATATAAACATGAGGATGATGACAATGATATAAGAATTCAATAAAACAAGTTCAAGAATTAATTTATTCAGGAACTAATAACGTTCAAATTGTCAACATGATACTTCTTTGTAAAGTAAAATTCAAGAATGCTCAGAAGAATATTTTCATGAAAAGATACTGGATGAAGCGCAAATATCAAGAATATTCCACTAATTTCATGGAGTGTAGAAATTAAAACTTTAACCAACTGAGTATAATAAAGAATGGAATAACAAAAGAAATCACCATGCATGTGGTACTTGGCAGATGTATACAGTTATTCCATCGTAATAATAAATAACGGAACCGTGTCAGCGTAATACAATACCGGCGGTGATATTCCAAATGTAATAATAAAGAATGGAATACAACAAAAATCACCATGCATACAAGATTGCCCAGATGTATAAAAGTTATTCCAATGTATACTAAATGACGGAACCAAAGTCGTGAAATTCACACCAACAGATGTTCCAATGTAATAATAAAGAGACGGAACCAGTCCCGTAGAAAGATGACGATGTGATATTCTAACAGTATAATAAAGAGCGGAACCGTGTCCCACAGAAAGATGATGCAAGATATTCCAATGTAATAATAAAGAATGGAATACGTAAGAATTTCACCAAGTATAGGGTAGCCCATGTATCAAAAGTTACTCCAATGTAATAATAAAGATGGAATAATAGAAGTTCTCTTCATGAATACAAAAGAAATAATACCCTTTACCGTAAAAAAAAACTTGATATCTGAGTAGTGAAGTAAGCAGAATACTTTTCTTCTTTTCTCTCTATAGTTTCTCTCTATAGTTTCTCTCTCTGAGTTTCAAAGTGAATTCGTAAGAAATAATGAAGGAATGAGCTTCTATTTATAAAAGAATGGAATGAATAAGAACTAATCCATGAACGGTCGTATTGATTTACTTTTAATCTGACTATCCATATTTAAAGCAAAATCTTTTAAATAAAATATAATATATTCTATTTATAATCTAATAAAATGAATAACTTTTAAAAAGATTTTACTATGCAAATACTATGCAAGCACTATGCAAATACTATGCATAATAAAATATAATATATTCTAATTATTGTCTAATAAAATAGATAACTTTATAAAAGTATTCTATTTTATATAAAAAGATTTTACTATTAGCCTAATAAAACGAATAACTTTATAAAAGTATTATGTTTTATATAAAAAGTTTTTCTGTTTTATTACGTTAATAATACGAATAAAACAAAACGTCATCATCATTATTATTATTCACACTATTAATCGACCAAGTCGTTCCCAGGAAAGAGGGGGCTTTCCAATAAGGATTTCTCCCTATTGGCGCGCAATTAGGTGACCAAACCTCTCCTTGACAGAACTTTTAGACATCGTTAATAATGCAAATAATAATATTAACAACTTCGTCATCTCAATTATTGATTTAATAACATATAAAATATCGACAATAATTAAATCAAACTGAGTGACTTCTCACATAAGCATTAATAATCAATACCGTGTGCTACTATGCAACCACGTGTATTATTGTACTTTTACTACCGAGTAGTTCAACAGTATCAACGGTAAAACTTCCGCCGTTATTTTCATAAAAATATTTTTGTCGTTTTCTCAATTCGACAATAATTCTGTTATGGGATCCACCAATGATTGTGTCGTCGTACGAATATACTCTGACCAATTGAATATTATATAACAACTTGCGTACTTTAAAAAATTTATAAATATTACCCACAACTATAACATTATATCAAATTTATTCCATAATATTCAAAAATGATATTTATAAAAAATTCATTTTTATTTATAAAAGTCGGGGTCTTACAAAAACAATCACAAAAGATAATAATTTGTGATGGACTTTTTAAGCGATCACAGAATAATAGTATATATGATGGCTCTTAGTGATGATTAATCTTGTCATCAATGTATTATAATTGTGATGGTCATGTCAATCACACCAAGTTTTTCACGCAAAATAAATTTTCTTTTTGTGACGCACTAAATCATCACTTATAGATATACACTTTTCGTGATTGTATTTAAGCTATCATTAATATTTTAATATAAAAAATAATGAAAACAATATTTTATGACGGCCATGACACTCATTAAAAAAGATAAATTTTTGTGATGACTTTTATTTACAATTACAAAAAAAGGTATTTTGTGATGAAATTTTCAAGTCATCACAAAAATAATAAAATATATGATGGCTCTCAGTGATAACTAATTTTATCATCATTATAGAGTATTTGTGACTGCTATTGCAATCATCAAATCTTATGTAGAAGTACTTTTGTTTAGTAAGTCAACTCACATATGTTTCCTTCTATATTTTGCTTTAAAATTATAATCATGATCTGGGCTTTGGTGTAGTGGTAATACTTGTTATTTAGTTTGCAAATGAGGGGAGGGTTCGAATCCAACAAGTATCATTTGATACAATTAATACAATGCAATAAATTATACTTAAATTGATATTCACGTTCTTACCTTTGATCCCTAAAGTCTTGTTTTTTGTGATGACTTTGACAATCACAATAGATTACGTGTTAATGTGATTACAGTGTTTGTGTGATTGCCAAAACCATCACGTAAGACCTTTCATGATGGGCGTATACAAGACAGACATTGTGATGCTTAAAGCCATCACGTAAACGTTTCGTGATGGTTTTTCTACTTTTTGTGACAGATTTTGGCCATCACAAATGACCATTTTTTTAGTAGTGATTTAGTTACCTTCTAAGTTTGATTACTCTGATAAGCGCAAGAGATAGTATCGTAATGGAGATGTAGAAGAAGTAGTGGGCCTAGTGGCAAAACTGCAAAGATGTACAAGAAGTAGTGGCTTCGAGATCGATGTAGAAGACAGAAGTAGAATGAATCTATATTTGTTTGTACGTACTTATATTTAGAATAAGAATGAATTTTTCTTTGGCTCGATCCAAGTTTAAATCTTCCATTAATCTGCCCCATTAAATTTATTCACTTACATATTTTACCCCTACTCTTATATTTATATAAAAAAAAAAATAATAAGAATATTATTTATGCCGCCTTCTTAATGTATCCGCCTTTTTATTAAAAATATAACATTTTTTTAAATTATTAAAAATAGAGGTGCACAAAAGGATTGAAGACTGAAAGCGCGAACTGAATCAGACTGAAAAAGACTGGACTGGTCAAGGACCGATTAAGACCGAACTGGGTCTAGGGTCTTTGATCAGTTCAAGGATTTAGGAGTTAAAGACCGAACTGATCTTGGGGCTGGACTGAACTGAAGATTGAACTGAAGAGGCTTGTCGTTGGGATCGTCCTAGGACTGGCCTTTTAGGACTGAACAATCAATCCTTTAGAAATGATATATTTTGGGGAATATTTGAATTTTCGCAGAGTATTTGATATTTCTGTATGTGGTCCCCAACTTTAAGTAAATAATTTGTTTATGCTCAATTTGTCCTCTTTGATAGAAGTTTACCCCTCCATTTGTAGTTGGCTTTATTCTCTTTCTATCAGCCATTATCTCAATTTTAAATTGCCTTCATTTTAATATATCCAGAACAAAAGCCCGTCTTTCTTCCATTACTTTCTTCTTGCAATATTAGGTCAACAAGTGATGGTCGTATTCTCTCTCTGAGGTTTTTTTTTCTCCACAATAAAATTGAACATTTAGTCGATGGAGCCTTTTAATTTGGATCAGCAATTCGTATTTTAGTCTCGCTAATATTTGGAGATTAGATGAGACTGGATCTAGCGTGTCACATACGACTGGCGAAAAATCGCTGGAATTATTAGAGTTTTTCTTGAGTTACCTTATTAGAGTGGTTCGTTTGGTTCTGATTCCAAAGCTTTACATTCATTTTTGAAAACAATAATATTACTCAATATTATAAATTAATTGACCGGTGTTAATTTTAATTATATTATTTAAAACTATAAAAATATAGTGTATTTGATGGAATTAGAATTTGAAGCTAGAAAATGTATAATAGAGGGGAGTCAAATCCATAAATATGGAACAAAATATATTTTTAAGATTTAAAAGTTTTGTATATGAGGCTCATTTTATAGAATGGAATAAGATTATTTTTATAGGACAGAGAATAGAAAACAAATCTTAATTACTCGAATAATAATTTTGTGGAGATGGTGCTGTTACTTATTAACTTTGTAAAGTTTTATTAAATTATTAAATAATTATTTTATTATATTAATTATATTTAAGACTAAATTTCAAATTGAACCCTAAACTTTAACCTCAAAATCGATTTACACTTTAAACTTTATTTTGAATTAAACACACCCTAAACTTTGAGTTATAATATAATTTGCATCTTTTGCACTAAAGTATAGGATGCAAATTATGTTGATGTAGAATGTACGGAAGAATAGTTAATATGAAGTTAACTTTGGTCAATTAATCAATACAATATCGACACACAGGCTGGAAGTAATCTTTCCATACGTGTCAGCACTATATTGGTCAACGACCAACTTACCATGAAGTTAATGTTAACCGGATCCAAGATACGAATGGTGTAAAGTATTTTAAAATTCAAAATTTAGGATGTATTTAATTAAAAATAAACTCAAATGGCAGGTGTTATTTATAATTATATCAACATGCATACATGCACGTAGAACAATCTAGACAGTGGCGGAACCAGAAGATTTTCATAGGGGGGCAAAATACATCAGTAAAAAAATTTTATTTATTGACGCTTGAAATGCTTCTTTCGGTTTTACGATTAAGAGGAGGTAATCTTTGTTACGCGAGTCAGTGATATAGTTTAAAAACGCCTCAAAATTTGCTCGCTTTTCAATTGTTGAAAAAATATAATAATTCAATGTGTTTGTAAAAATTGTAGGAATATAAAAATGAGCATATTTGATTGAATCTCTTCACAAAGATTTCTTGATTACATATTAACTAAAGGTTAATTTGGAGTTTTTCCTAAAAGAATGCATTTAAAAATTGAGATGCTTATTATATCACCCATTAATTAAATTAAAGGCTACTTTGGAGTTTCTAATGCATCAAATAAGAAATAAATTGTGTTTTCATGCAACTTTTAATAGATTTTGACTATTGAGAGCGTGTGCCTCATAATTTTAAAATTAAAAAAATTATATTAATTTAAAGTTTAAAAATATCTTAATTTGATTTTAAAAAGTTCATAATAATTTTATATTGAACAAAACAAAATAGCCTCTTTATTTTTTTATTTGCAAACATTTTGTCATTATTTAGACAATTCAAATTTACGCTTCTCACTTCGCATTGAGTTGCAGGGACCTATAAAAAATACGTAAAAGAGATATAAAATATATGTAAATATCATTTTTTTTCTCTCCAAACCTTAATCTTAGTACCAACCTACCGGGGGCAGGTGCCCCCCCTAGTTCCGCCAGTGAATCTAGAAATATAAAACGATGACTGGAGAATATGAATAGTTGATGATTAGGAGTGTATAGCAGCAGTTCAATTGGGAGAGCTTTTAATGAAAAGATGATTAGAGAATTGATTAGGAGTGTATAGTAGCAGTTTAATATGAAAAGGTAAACATTAAAATCCACTGATCAAATGAAAGATTGTAGTAGAATTTATACATGGATTGAACAGAAAGTCAGGAACATAGATAGATCAATAATACACACATTTCAGCATAAACAAGGAATGGACAGCTAACAGTGTTGAAGGACTAGTTTTGCTGAGAAGCTATAGTGCGCCCACGTCCCATTGTAAATCCTCTGGTTCCATCAGGCATTCGGGGTCCAGGAGGAGGTTTTGAAGTTTCACCGACATGATTAGAGGGGACAGTGCCATGACCTAAACAAGAATTGTTAGTAACCAAGTGTAATGAAGCACGAGGGAGGGAGAGAGGAGAGAGGAGAGGGGGCGGGACTAACCAAGTGTAATGAAGCACGAGGGAGGGAGAGAGGAGAGAGGAGAGGGGGCGGGGGGGGTACCTTGTCCATTAGAGCCGCTATACTTTTGTTTCCTTGCTCGTCCTCTGTTTCGTCCCCTATGCCCATTTTTCTCCTTTGCCAAATGCTCCCCATCCTGCATTCAATAGCAACTAGCATATAAAAATACACATTGAACTACATTTATATACTATACATACACTACAGCTTTTCAATGTTTCTACGCCATCTATGCTTTTGTAGGAAGGCCCAGTGTTCTTAAGCTTACCAACATGATTCGAAAATGAACTCCCATTAAGTAACAGTAGTTCTAAAGAGAACGAGAGAAAATGAAGATATCATACGAGAGAAAATAAGTAATGGTTCTTTAGTTACATCTGTCTTAACAGGAGCCGAACGACAACCACATAAACCCTAAATTAAAAATTCCCAAATAAAGAAATATTTGAAATAGAAGTTTACAGCTGTCCGACACAAAGTTCACATAATTTGGAATGAAGAAGAATGATAAAGTTCACATCATTTGGTAGGAAGAGGAAAGCGTTGTCCCTCTACAACCACCTATGTTTCAATTGAAGTGTGCGGATAGAAGATAAACAAGAGAAAATCATCTTAGGTGTTTGATCTCATACAACATAGAAAAATAATTGTTCCAATAACTACTGATATGATCAATATTCCTGCAAAATACTAGGGGCGGGAAGACCAAAAATAACATGGATGATGCTAGCAAAATGAGAGACAATAGTTTGTCCTATAACTAAAGATATGGCCCTACACACAGCAAAAACAAATCAGGACTAACATTGTCAACCCTGAGTTGGAGAGACAAAGCTTTGTCAAGTTCAATTAAGATTCTTCATACTTTAACCTCCAAGCAACAGTCTGTAACATAACATTTAAGTTCACAATAGCAATACCCAATTTAGCTTTTTCTTCTACATTTATATTTCAAGGAAAAAGGAGAACGGGATAGCATCCTTTCCCTAAAGATGCACCAAAGATGTAGAAAATACCTCTTCACCAGGTGTATCATCATGGTGCTTGCTTGAGACATGGTTATCCTCTTCCCCTGCTGGATCAGATGTTTGAACACTAGTGCTATTCTCAGACCCTGATACCTTCCGGGCTGTTTTTCTCTGTCCATGCTTGCCCTAAGCAGAAAAAAGAAAATAATGTTAGTATTTTGTATTGCCAAGAGTGGTAAAGAAGATCGTAAACCAGTACCCTTTGCTTTAGAAGCTTCACTCGCATGCCGTATCTCCAGTCTTGTTCATCATTTAAAGTAATGACCTGAAATCCAACTATTATCGAGGGAAAAGCTAAACACAACCTTACTTTTTCAACTCAATAAACGATGTACTAGAAATGAGGACTGAAACTACAAACTCACAGCTTTCTCAGCTGACTCCACTGTCTCATACTCCACAAGAGCATGTAACTGGATCCAGAAAGAAAAAAAAATTAGTACAATTACAATATAAAAGTAATACACAACCGAACAATATTCAATATACTTAAGATAATAGGTAACGCCAGAGCAAAGAGTGAGATCAGCTGGAAAAGTTCATTAGTTCTGCGTCACTAAGTTCTTATTCCACTCTCCAATGATTTGGTTTGAATATCATAGATAGCCAGTTGCTGGGTCTAAACCTACTCTTTCAATGCCTAGATGTAGAGGCTACTGGATGTTCTTTAGCTTAGGCCCCGTGGTAGGTGCAGTACCAAGTTTTGCAGAATAGCTCTAGGTGTTGGGGCGCAATGCTCCTGGTGGTTATGTGGAGTAGCCTTTCTACTTGTTACCAAAAAGAATAAACTTTCGAGTATATAATCAGGTGTCATTTTGGGATTCAATATGGAAAGATGCAGCGATTGGCTTCTCCCCAGAATAGCATTCTAACTCAAGAAACTGTACTCATAGAATGCTATAAACCATGGATCAGTTGTGTTTACAACAAAGCTAAATAGAACAACTAGAAAATCTATATGGAATGACACTCCTCAACCTAAGTATAGTTTTGGAAGTAAACCAATCATGCTTCAAAGAAGTATATTTGAACATCTATCAACAATTGTGAGATGGTTGCCATCTTACATAATCATTCCATTAAACAAGATTGTTTTATATCTTCTTATTTCAAAATGAGCTCAAATACGCCACTAAATTTTGCGCCAGACTGGCATAAACAAGCATCTAATACAAGTCATCCAGCATTACGAATAAAATATTTACCTACATGACTACAACCACAAATTACCTACAGTTTATAATTATAAAGATTAGCAACAACTGATTATCTCAATCAAAAAAGTTTCAGGCTCAAAATTTACTCAGAAAAAAAGAAGAAAAAGAAAAGGACTCAGCACGTTCCACAATACCCATCAGTTAGTGACACCACCTTAGAGAACTTCAATCATAAGTTCAGCAAGGACTAAGGACCCCCCCCCCCCCAGCTGAGCCAGGAGGCATAATAATGAGATATAGAACAATACTTTCTTGGACTTAAAAGCTTTAGACTCCCTAAAGCTTACATGCAGTCGCATTCTTGAAAATTGAGTGCTGCAGATTAATTCTTATTTGATTACACATATACCACTTAGCAGCTTACACACCACCACTTGTGCAGTTTTTGTGGGTTTTTGGGCTTGAAACATTTGTGTCACGGATGCAAATATTTTTGATCCTGGAACATTAGAATCACTCTAAGAATTTATGAATTAGGTGAAAATGGACACAACATGAAACGGCGAAGAGGATGATTAACATACTTTCCAGCTTTGCAAAATATTTTACGAATGTTCTCTGTTGAATGATCCTCTGGTAGATTCTCTACCAAAACAGTGCATAACTGGGGTCGAGTCGTCCAGAAATTACATGCAAAAAAAATAATCAGAAATCAACATACCAAAAATAAAAGTATTTGATTTCAAGGAAAGTACTTTAACAACTACCTGTGGATCCTTGACTTCGTTGAAAGGAAGAGGATGAAGTCTCTTCACCTTCTTCTTCGATGAACTCAAAACCTGCAGATTCAAACAAAAAGCCAAATATTAATATCTTGTATAACTTTGAATATTGGCACAGGCTGACAATAAATTACCTTTTGATATTGGACCAGGCTGAGAATAAATAACGAGAACTAGAGAGTAGGAAGAAATAAAAGGTAAAGAATATGTTAACCCCTTTAGTGGAATTATAGGCTTTATAAGAAAATATCCAAATAACTTCATATAGAGGGCTTACAAGTAGAGAAGACTCCTTGAGTGCAGCCACAATCAAGGGCCTGTCTGGTGCAAGCTTCTTCATTTTATTAAAAGAAGCAATAACTGAAATAGGAACTGCAAGAAGCAACATGTCACTTAATCAAAAAGAGGAAAAATTAAATAATAAACAAACAAAAAGATGTATTAACAAGGAAAAACAATCTTGTTTCATTTGAAATGTATCATAATAGCAACTAGGTAAGTCAGTGGTTTCTAAGTACTGCATGCATGTGTCTTTGCTATCTCCACGCTCTCCCTTCTCCCCCTTCTCTCTCCTATATCGTTTTCTTTCAGTCTATGTCATCACCTCTGTACACACCTCTACATCTCTATCTTTGTTACAACTCCTCTCCTTCTTATATGTCGTCTCTCTCTCTCTCTCTCTCATATCTCTCCTCTTGCTTAGAACCCTTTTAGTTCTTTCTTTCAGGTTGAATTTCTCCACTTACTGTATCTCTCTACAACTGTTTCCCTATATGATCTCTTTTTATCATAATCTCTAAAATCTTCTCTTCCCTCTCTCCACTTCCTTCTCTTTCCTTCTCATCAAACATCAAAATGTTTAGGGGAACAGATATGGTAAATAAATTATTCCCACAACTCATGTCCAAATAAAACATTTGTCGTACCCAACTTACATCAGCTTCGATATAGTAGCTAGAGATCCAAGGAGGTAACAACATGGTGCAAAGACCTTGTATTGAAAAATCAAAAGGTTAATTTGCCCCATCATTCCAATAAATTCTGTAGCAATCAGAATATTGAATTTGTGATGTCATTTTTAATGGTTTGAACATAATTTCTGAACTTTATTACTGTTAAAAGTTTCTAGGATTTCATAAAATGATGAAGCTTTACATGGCGGCAAAGACCTAGTTCATGAAGTGATTAGCTTTACATGGAGGCAAAGACCTTGTCCATTAAGGCAACAAAAAAATGCACAAACCCTGCCTTAAAAATTCAAACCTCAAGTCTAACCTTAACTTACAAAGAGGGACTAATGCACCCTAATCAATTATGCAATATAATAGGACTATTTTAGAAGATAGTGGTTCGCTCAGTAAATAATAAAAATATAATACAATAAATCACAAAATTAAATAATGCTCATATATTGTTTACAATAACATTTTTCGAGACTCCATAACTTGAAATTGTTGCATGATAGTCTGTCTCATTTTCAATAGCTACAGAATTATCATGTTCAATAATGTAAGTTACTAAACAATCATTCATTCATTCATCTTTGAATTTTTATTTTTTTCATAAGTCGACGTTGCTGCAAAATTATCATGATAACCTCATTTTAAACAATTGCAAAAATTCACAAACAATTACTAAATTTGTGAAATTATAAAAAAGAAAAACTACAATATGCTTTAAAGAATTTTTTTCTAATGGGTTAACGTTGTGACTAGAGGACTACAAAAGAAACAGTAAAATGTGTACAAATTTAAGACATTCATTAATTTTTTAGGTACACACTTTATATAGAGGGTGGGGAGAGGAGGGCAAATTGACCCCCTAAAAATTCAGTGGGGTCAATTGACCCCTCTGCCCTAAGGTGGATCCGTCACTAATTATTATTGTTAATGTTTCAACGACTTCAAAAAAGGTGAGTGCTTTACATGTAATTCAGTTTGTAGGAAATCCTTTGGGTAATTTCCATTACTTTACTGTACACTAGATGTACAATGAAAAGTACGTTAGGCACAACTTGCATCCCAACACCAAGAGTTATTATCCTAAAAAAGGTAATCATACTGACTATACATAACATATCTCAATACTTCAGTGATTCGATGATGTGATTAAAATAGCAATAGAGGTACCAAGGGAATGAATCTTTCTGCTAAATTTGCATGCTTCATAAACTACATTAGTAAACGCTAAGAAAGCATATGAACTAATTTAGGGTAAGGGTACTAGTATATGCTACTTCATCACAAGTTATTAGACTTTGTTTAGTTGATTTGTAGTCCAAGTTATACAGAAGTTCAACTAACTGTTTTGCATTTCTAAGAGGCTAATTGATGGCTTACATATTTTACTAGTTAATGCATTCATATTGATTCAAGTACTTCAGCAAAAAAGTTGTAAATATAATAAACATCTAATCTCAAAGTACAGACAGTTTAAACATCATTCACAACATGGAGACAAGTAGATATCACTTTCAACATAGGATTAAGCAAAGTCCATATAAAGGGTACAGATTATTATGCACTAAAAAAATGACAGCCTACTCGCTAACCAAATCCATAGCAAAAACAGTTCACAATTAATGTTTATGGATGCATAAAGAGTTTAAAATCCCTTGAACTTTGGGGTCCACAGTTTGACAATATAGAGGACAAAATCTTCCAGAGGCTCAAACCAATTTGATCCAGGGGAAAAAAAGTTAAGCACTTACCAAATCCTTCCTTGTCCTTAGTCACATAATTCATCAAAAACTTGTCGTTCTGAAGATTTTCATCACTAAAGTAATACTCGACCTGCACATGACAAGACAAGATTCATAGGATACTGATATAAAACTTCCAATACTCAGATAATCATATGCTTGAAGAACATACTATAGATTTATAAAAGTCCTATAAGCCACCAACAAATAGGGGAAAACTTGCCAGTAGTTTGTGGCCAAACACAAAGCCTATAAGCTATTATCTTTAATCTTGTAACGAACCGAGGGCTCATCATTCCAAACTTGGTAGGCATGATAAATACTAACATTTAATGTATTTAAAAAAATAAGAGTATTAATTTATCTTAAATTCTTAATAATGACTCAATATATTCTTTTAGTGTCTTGGATAAGTTCCTATGCTCGGAAAGAAAGAAAAAAATAGATACTAGTGAAGCAAAAACCATAGATAGTCTACTTAACAAAGAAAGTACATTATGCAAATATCCAGGCCCAACAAAACTTTAGAATTCCCTAACAACACTGCTAGGAAGCTGGATTGAATTAAAGGCCTAACGCTTGATATTCAATTTTTCACATGCTGATGCTTTCAGAATTTGATGAAGTTTGAGATGGATGTAAGAGTTCCATTTTCCCCCTTAACAATAAAGTGTGGATAGTTCAAACAGGTAGAGTATCCATATCAAAAAACAAAGAGTCAAATTGGTCCTAAAATATCATTATACCCATACAAAGAACAAAAAGGATGCAGTTTTGTTACTTAATTCAGTATGCCCAAATATTCATTTGGCCCAAACTAAAGTTCAGAAATTCACTTGAAAGAAAAGTCAGCAACTTTCTAGAAATCATAAAAAATATCACAATCCTCCTACATTTCAAATATAAAATCTGATTTTTCAAGTTAACAACACCTCCAAGAGTAATAATTAATAAATAAATAAGCACTAAATCCCATTTAAATTCAAATAGTGTCCTTAATTCCAAACCCTACTATTGCTCCAATCTACTACAATCAGAATTAGAAGACAAGCTATATAAAGTACTTGAAACTTCACACTTACATATATCAATACTTATATATATAAGTAAAAAAAGAATTACCTGCTTGATTATTTTCTGACGGAGATCATCAGTGAGGGTAACAACCTGAGACGAGTGATGTTGCTCCACAGACGGCTGAGATACTTCATCATCGAAGTGAGAGTCGTGGATTTCCGGCGATCCGACTGGCGGGGAATCGGGATCGGTGGGGACGGAGATTCCTTCAGCTTCCATTTGAGCGGAACGGAGGAAAGAGGAGAGGAATATACGAGGAAAAAGAGTAAAACCCCTCCCGCTCTTTTTCTTCTCCCGATCTCTCAAAGGTTGTATCGGTGGACCTTTATATACTAGTAACTCCGCAACTCTTCAAGTCCGGTGTATCCATTTTGGTCAATGCATGTAAACTACCGTTTTGCCATTGATTTTTTGTTTTAGTAATTTCAATTACAGTTGAATTTTTTTTAAAAAAAAATTACTTTTAAAAAATCTTATTTATCTGAAAACTATTTAATTTAAATACACACCAAAATGATTTTTTTTAGTATAATATGTTGAGGCCAAGGAAAGTGAGAGGCAACTCACATTCTTACGTGAACTATCCCTTATAATAATATTATTTCAAAAAAAATATAAAACTTTTATTATAATTTTAGAGAGGACATAAGAAGATAACACTAAGAGAGAATAAGAAGAGAGATTATCTTATATTCTTCAAGTTCAACCAATACATGGATAGTGAACCCCTATATATAGGCTACACAAGTACATGACATAAATAGGAAGAATAAATAGTTCATCAATGTATGTAGGTTATGTACGTTATAGAAAATGAATGGACATCCATATTATAACTATTTATAACACTCCCCCTTGGATGTCCATTATCAAGAATATGCTCGTTAAAACCTTACTAGGAAAAACCACGTGGATAAAAAACCTAGTGAAGGAAAAAGAGTACATAATTCTTCAAAACTTATGAGATATTGCTTTATGAAAAAAAAAATTTAATTACTCCCCTCATGATTATATCATTTGAGATCTCTAAGTCGACGTAATCCAACGTTGTGGACTAAACCTTTCTCAAATGTAGAAGTAGGAAGCGCCTTTGTTAATAAATCACAAATTTTCACTTGAACGGATTTGTTTGAACATTTATATCACCATTCTTCCGAAGGTCATGAGTGAAAAAGAACTTTGGTGAAATATGTTTTGTTCTATCACCTTTGATATATCCTTCCTCGAGTTGACAATGATGTCAGATTATCCTCATATACGACCGCCTTGATTCTTCTCCCGAAGATAAACCGCAGCTCTCCTCGTATGTGTTGAATTACGCACCTTAACCATACACATTCACGACTGTAGACTCATGAATTGCCAAAATTTCAAAGATGGTTAAAGATGTAGCTACTATAGTTTGCTTCATCGAACGCCAAGAAATGGCGGTTCCACCACAAGTGAATACATATCCAGCTTGTGATCGAGCATTATGAGGATCTGATAGTACCTCAAGATCCGCAAAACCAATCAAATCTGCTTTTGGGTTGGTTAGAAAATACAAACCCATATCCTTTGTACCTTGTAGGTAACGGCATATGTTTAATTCCATTCCAATGCCTTCGGTCGATGACAAGAGCTATATCTTGCTAATAAGTTGACAGAGAATGATATATCGTGTCGCAGATGACTAAAGAAGATACATTAGTGTTCCAATTGCACTTAAGTATGGTACTTCAGACCAAGAATCTCCTCATCATTTTCTCGAGGTCTGGAAAGGGTCTTTATTTACATCAAGTGACCTCACAACCATTGGGGTGCTCAACGGATGTGCTTTGTCCATATAAAATCGCTTTTAGCACCTTTTCTATATAAGATGTTCATGCACAAGAATACCGTCCTTTAAATGCTCTATATGTAATCCAAGACAAAATTTTATTTTTTCAAGATCTTTCATTTCAAATTCTCTTTTCAAGTACTCTACTACCTTTGAAATCTCTTCAGGAGTTCCAATGATATTTAGATCATCAACATATACCGCAATAATAACAAACTCAAATCTAGATCTCTTTATAAAAATGCATGGGCTAACAGGATCATTCTTATATCCCTCCTTTAACAAATATTCACTAAGACTTGCTATACCACATGCGCGAATTTGGATTGTTTTAATCCATATAGAGATCTATTTAATTTAATCGAGCATCGTTTCTAGAATCGGATTTACATGCTTCGGCGCTTTAAATCCTTCTAGGAGTTTCATATAAATTTCATTATCAAGGGCCATACAAATATGTCAGAACGACATCCATTAGACGCAAGTTGAAGTCCTTCTTTATTGCCAGACCGATTAGGAATCGAAAAGTAGTCACATCCATCACAGAGAGAGTATGTCTCTTCATAATCAATGCCAGTCTTTGTGAAAATCCTTGTGTAACTAGTGCGTGCTTTATGTCGCATAATTTCACTCTTTTCATTTCGTTTTCGAACAAAAACCCATTTGTACTTAACTCGGTTTTACACCATCAGTGTACTGGACCATCGGGTCCAAAAACATTTCTCTTTTCAAGAGATTTCAATTACCTCAATTGCATCTTTCCATTTTGGCCAATCAATTCTATGCATGCATTCCTCAATAGACATTGGTTCAAGATCCTCGCCATCTTTTATAACATCTAATACTATATTGTATGAAAAAACATTATCGACGCCAATTTCATTTCTGCCCATATTTTTCTCGACATGACATAATTTATCGAGATCTCTTCATATTCAATGATTTCGTGTACTGATTGTCTTTTGAACTGTAATATTAGTCATGTCTAGAGGTTTTTCTCAGACTCTTCCGAGTTCCCATTTCCTCATCATGACCATCTTGAATCTTTGTTCCTTTTCTCATACGAGGATTCTTATCTTTGAACCGATCGGTCTACCACGCCTGCAGCGTGCTTTCGGGTTCATTTGCAACAAGAGGTTGTCCCATCGGGACATCAATTTTATTTGGAGCATTAACAGCTGGTATATGTGACTTTGTTACACTTTTTGGGTCAGAAAATGCGTCTGGCAATTGATTTGCTAAACTTTGTAAATGAATTATTTTCTGAACTTCTAGTTCACATTGTTTTGTACGAGGATCAAAATGAGACAATGATAATTCATTCCACTTTATCTCTTTTTCCAAATTGCTATTTTCTCTCCCCTAATGTTGGGAAAGACCGATTCATCAAAATGACAATCAAATAATCTAGTCAAATAAATCCCTCATTGATGGTTCTAAATATTTAATTATAGATGGGGATTTATATCCAACATATATTCCTAACCTCCTTTGAGGTCCCATCTTAGTACGTTTTGGTGGAGGAATTGGAACATATACATCACAACCAAAAATTCTTAGATGAGAAATATTTGGTTCCTGACCAAAACCAATTGTAAAGGGAATACTTATGATAACTTGTTGGCTTCGATCCGAATTAGTGTTGCCGCATGTAAAATAAAGCATGACCCCAAGCGTAAATTGGAAGTTTTGATCTCATTAGTAATGGTCTTGCAATCAATTGAAGACGCTTAATCAATGATTCTCGCAAGACCATTTTGTGTGAACATGTACTACAGATGTTCAACACTTATCCCAATAGACATACAATAATCATTGAAAGTTTGGGAAGTAAATTCACCAAAGATTGTCAATACTGAATTTTCTTGATGGGATAATCTGGAAAATGTGCTCGTAATCTGATTAATTGAGCAAGTAACCTCGCAAACGCCAGGTTGCGAGTTGATAATAGAGATACGTGTGACCACCTTGTTGATGCATCAATTAAAACTATAAAATATCTAAAAGGTCCACATGGTGGATGAATTGGTCCACATATATCACCTTGTATTCGTTCTAGAAAAGTAAGGGATTCAAATTCTCTATCTAAATTTTGGTGATGGCCGAACAATTAACTTGCCTTGAAAACAAGCAAAGACACGAGAAATCATTTGATCAAGAATCATTGTTCTCCAATGGATGTCCACATGAATTCTCAATTATTCTTCGCATCATTATCGATCCAGGATGGCCTAACCGTTCATGCCAAACAACAAAGTTATTGTGATTCGTTAGCTTTTTATTAACAACCACATTTGATTCAATTGTTCTAATTCTTGTGTAGTACAAACCAGAGGAAAAAGCTGGTAATTTTTCTAATACTCTTTTATTACCCGAGATTATACTCGTAATATGAAGATACTCAATCTTTCCTTCACATGTTGTCTCAATATGATACCCATTTCGGCGGATATCCTTAAAACTCAATAAATTTCTTTGAGACTTGGGAGAGTATAATGCTTCATCAATTTCAAATTTTGTTCCTCCAGTCAAGAAAATGTTAGCTCTTCCGGAGCCTTCTATCAATTTTGCACTACCCGATATAAGTACTAACATTTGCCTTTTGCATTATGAAAGAAGAAAAAATATTTCTTATTCTCAGTAATATAATGTGCATGTAGTGGTATACTGTTGTCATGAGACATATATCTCCACCATTCATTGCAAATCGAATCAAGAGAGTATCTATGTTATTCAAAGAAAATAAGAAATATATAATCGATTAATAAAATATCCCATATATAACGAATCATAAGAAAACAGTTAAACATGATAAAAACATAATAATTAGAAATTTATTAATGCTTAAAATAAAGTCCAATAACATCAAATTATCATCTAAAAATTTTATATTTGGCCATTCTCATCACCAAATAAGAAGTCAATTTTTTCTTCAGGATTTGAGAAAAAATCAGTAACATCAAGATGAGTGCTATCAACATAACCATAATTAAAATCATCATTTCCAGAATCAAGATTTGTCTCATCTTTTCCATCCTCACTAGCAAAATTTGTCTCTATCTTCTTCCTTTTATCTTTTAGTGATTGTTGATAGAGCTCAACAAGATGTTTTGGTGTACGACAGGTACGAGACCAATGGCCTTTACCTCCACAACGATAACACAAATTCTCCGTGGTATTTTTATCTTTATCACATTTTTCGCGTTTTCCATCCTTATATTCCCACTTCTGGTGGGTATATGTGTTTGAGAAATGACCACCACGATGATTATTTCGACCACGTCCACGTCCACGTCCACGTCCACGTCCATAACCACGCCCACGACTACCGGGCGTGACTCTCTGCTTTTTCTATTATATGTTACAACGCATTCACTGCAGGGAATGGAGCAGATCCAGTTGGACGGGCCTCATGATTTTTCATCAATAACTCATTATTTTGCTCAGCCACAAGGAGACATGAAATCAGTTCAGAGTATTTCTTAAAGCCCTTTTCACGATATTGCTGCTGCAGGAGCATATTAGATGCGTGAAAGGTGGAGAATGTTTTTTCTAACATATCTGCATCATTATCTTTTCTCCACATAATTGTAATTTAGAACTGATTCTAAACATAGCTGAGTTATAATCACTTACAGATTTAAAATCTTGTAATCTTAGATGATCCAATCATAACGAGCTTTAGGAAGTATTACAGCTTTCCTCGATGGTCGATCTTTCCTTTAGATTGTTCCAAAGGATAAGTGGATCTTTAATAAATCAAATATTCAATTTTAAGTCCTCATGGAGGTGATGACGAAGAAATATCATCGCTTTGGCCTTATCTTGACTAGATGTTTTGTTTCTTTTTGATAAGTATCACCAAGACCTTTTGCATCTAGATGAATTTCAAAGATCTAACACCCATGATAAATAATTCTTTCCAAAGAATGTCAAGAGCCACAAATTCGAGTTTAGCAATGTTTGACATTATGAACTATCACAAATATAATTAACAAGTTAGGAGAAAATATTCTAGAATATTACAAAAAGTTGAATACACAATTAAGTCTAAGACAGAATACAGAACCAATTTCAACAATTTAGCCGACATATTTTATTTTATTTTATTTTATTATTATTATTATTATTATTTTTTAAAAAATCATATATTTATTTATTTATTAAAAAAAAACTTAAAAACATAAATAAATTGTTATGAAACAAATGTATAGCATTCATAAACAAATATATAGGTTTTTATGCCAATATATTTTGCATGTACATAAATACTCTGCTTATATAGCTATGCACCTATAAATGCATATACATGAAGATGTGTGCACATGTATTCATATATGCAAAGATGCTATAAACTTTAAAAAGATGTATGCTAGCTTATCTTCACCTAATTTTTAGTTATAGCCTTTTCACAATGATCTTGACAAGCATGTATCGAAATGGTACTTATAGTAATAATGTTAGTAGTCATGCTTTATGCTTCAAAATATGTTGCCACTTTAGGTGGAAGAACTAGTAATTGAGAATTTGAGAGACTTAAAAGACACTTTATGTAGTATACAACTTGTCATGCCCTCCATAGAAATTAGAATGCGTAACTATTCTCTATAACCATCTAAAGAGAGTCATTTGCACCCTATTACGTAAAAGCATAGAAAAAAAAACGATCTAGCTATATTAGAATAAAGACAGATTCTCTGCTATTACCTGAAAATCCATAACCAATTTGGCAAAATAAAATTACCTGAAAATTGGATTTTTGAGTGTCACAACTTAAAAGATTAGAGCATCGTGCTGATAACGTATTATAATTTTAGAGAGGACATAAGAAGATAACACTAAGAGAGAATAAGAAGAGAGATTATCTTATATTCTTCAAGTTCAACCAATACATGGATAGTGAGCCTCTATATATAGGCTACACAAGTACATGACATAAATAGAAAGAATAAATAGCTCATCAATGTATGTAGGTTATGTAAGTTATAGAAAATGAATGGACATCCATATTATAACTATTTATAACAATTTGCATATAACATACCAGAGATAACTCATAGAATTATATGCGGTGCCCTCACCTCTTTTTTGGCCTAATTTGTTTATCCCCTAAACACGACAATAGTGGAAACACAGAGCCAAAAGGAGGACAGCAGGCAGCAATGGCATCGAGCGCGCTAAGGGAGCAACAGCGAGAATTAGAGACCAAAGCCAACGATCTCAGTAAACTTCAAAAAGGCAACTCCATTTAATTTCATATTCTCTCTCCTCCTCCTCCTCTTCACCCCTTTCCCCTCTTCCTCCAATTTACCTTAACACTAATAAACATCTCAACGTTTTATAATTATTTACAAAATCATACCCTAATATAATAAGAGCATCAAAATCCTCAGATATCTCAAAGAATCACCAACTCAGAAAAAAGTACACCATCCAACTCGGTGAAAATGAGCTCGTTCTGAAGGTCTCCCCCAATTTTTATTTTTTCCTATCTATCTATCTATCTATCTATCTATCTATCTATATACTGGGAAAGAACTAATTTTTTGTTATTTTTGAAGGAGTTGGATCTGTTGAAGGAGGATGCAAATGTGTACAAATTGATAGGACCAGTTCTTGTGAAGCAGGATTTGGCTGAGGCAAATGCAAATGTTCGCAAGCGAATTGATTATATCTCTGCTGAATTGTATGTTTACTTATTGATATATTCACTTTTTTCATGCTTAGTTTTGATAATTGAGTGCTGCATCAGTATGATTTTTTCAGTGTGGGTTTATATGTATATAACATACGTAGGTGGCTAGCTCAGTTAGGAGATAGGTTTATTAGTTGTCTGCTTATCATTTATCACTGATTTGGATTTTAGAGGGGAACTATTTGTGCTACTGCACCCATATATGGATCAATTTTGGTCTGTTTACAATGTATGATTTGCAAGAAATTCGATTACGTCCTATCCGAACTTGGAATTTTTGTGTAAGTATTAACTTCATTTATGTTTGGTTCTGGTAATCTTTATGATTCATATAGATGCATAACATCAATAACTGGGGAACCTTGTTAATGCTCCATTTGGTAGGACAAAGGGGAGGGGAGGGGAAACCTTTCTAAAAGAAATGATAAGCTCAGTGGAAAACCCCCCCTTCTTTTCTACCCTATATTGTTTGGTTAATTGAAAGGAGGGGAAGAAAGGCGGAGGTAAAGGTAGGTTATACTATTTTGTTGAGTGGAGATGGGAATGAATTTCTATGTTTCAGTATCATAGGATAATAGCCATGCCCATTACTCTCCTTATATATATATATATAAAATATTTAATTCTTAACATTAAATTCATAAAACACAAAGCTCTATTTTTTTGTGTGCTAGTGTTCAACAGAATTTAAACACATACCAACCTCAGTCATTGCCAAGGTTCAAAACCTCACCCTCTTGGCACACAAAGGGTGGGGGTAACCATTGGACCAAACCTTTAGTTTAAAAAAAACAAAACTAGAAAAAAAACACAAAGATTAGCCCCTTCGTTCTGGGATGGGAGAGGAGAGGAGAGTTTTGTATGCTCAAAGGGGGAGGAGATCCCTTCACATCTACTTTATTCTTTATTCATCGAGTTCCTTTTAGAAGCTTCATGAGGTAATAGTTCTTAGGTAAGGGGTGGATCGTAGAATATGTTTTGGGCATAATGCAATGACCTTTCATGATGTAAAAAGCTGTAATTTAATGGTCATGAATAGTTACACTTTGTTCCCTTGGTTCTTAGTTAGATGTGTGTAGCTGTCTTGTCATTGCGTTACAATTAACCAATAAACTAGGTTTGACAAAAAAGCCCACCTTCACCATAGTCAAGAAATCAAAATCAATAGAACATTTAAATGAGTGTAACCTTCCATCTACATCCTTAGTGCTCTATTACAATATACTGGGTGATCCATATATAGAAAATGTCAATTTCTCTCTATATATCTATCTATTCTATAATTTAGACCAATTCCACTTGGCTGGCTTGTGTTTCTGTTATGTTTTTTTTTTGAGTGCGTAATGCATCTTTTGTGCAATAGGAAGCGTTTGGATGGAACTCTTCAAGATTTGGAGGAAAAGCATAATAGCAAGAAAGAAGCGGTCAGAACTTTTTTTTTGTCCTCCATACTATTTTGTACAATTTCCCATCTCACCTCTCTTGATGCATGTGCCACTTATTTTTGTATAGGGTGATTGTTGCCAGATACAGTTGGTTATTGTTTTTCTCTTTACGAATTCTGCTTCTCTGCAATACATTCTTCTAGCTTTGTCTAGATTATAGTACCTTCTTATTTATGGAATTGCATCAACAAATTTTCCTTGAAGATATATAAAATGACATATGCACATTTCTTTGTGTTTGTACAATGAGTATCTCACTTGTAATTCTTCATTAGGCAAGTTGTAAGTGCTCCAGTGATTTCATTGCTAGGGATGTTTTTTTGTGTTGCTAGTTATGGCAGCTTTTTATTTCAAATTGATTGACCTGGGCCTCTCCATCGAATTGAGTATGATTGTATGTGTGATAGCATCTACTATACCAGGAATATCAATGAACCCGATTATTGCAATTGCTCAGGATACCCTTTTTTAGCTTCTAGGGTCTATTTCTTAGTTCAAAATCCCTCTTACTAACTTTGGAATCAAAGAATTAGTAGATCTGTTCCTTAAAAATGGGAATGGGCTAGGGTTATGAACTTATAATCTATAATCGATGATCGAGTCGATTCCATGATTATAAGTTCATTCCATACCCACTGCACCAGGAATAGAGTTATATACATTCTCATTATGAGAAGGGGTCATTTGAGCGTATCTAAATAGAGACTATGTTTACATATGGATCCCTACGTCGTTACATTACATTTAGGATTAGGAATAGGCGTAGTAATCGGACTTGCTTTTTACATATCTCTCGTTATTTGGGACCCTATTCACCTCTTTGGGCTTCTATTGAATCGAGAAATGGGTTTGATTGTGTCCATCTTTTTTTTTTGATAGATTGGATATCTATATAAGGCATTCTCCGGATAATTCAAATCGAAGCAATTGGATGTCCAACTCGGGCCATAAGCAGTGACAATTGCCCTATGAAGACTAAACTTTATTTCACGGCTTGGTGGGTTCCCTTAACCAAGCCACTTTATGGAGTCGCCGGCTCATTCTTCAACAGCACGCGGTCGATCGAGCCCTCTGCTCCTCCCACCGCTTGGGAGCTTACGGTTTCATGTTCTATTTCACTCCCCGATGGGGGTTCTTTTCACCCTTCCCTCACGGTACTACTTCGCTATCGGTCACCCAGGAGTATTTAGCCTTGCAAGGTGGAGTAAACTTAAAGTAGCTCAATTCTTGAGCTACTTTGTACCCCATTAGTTTTGTAGTAGTTATTTACTTTAGGACAGTTATTTGTGATTTAAAAAGCCTGCTGCATTAAAATTTTAGTTTAGGGCTTTTTTTATTTGATGTATATAAATTTGGCCTTTTTATGCAGTGGATGTTTTTATATGCTTTATGTTAATCATGAAATTTTTTATTGCTTAATTTCTTTGTCACAGATTTTCAAGTTGCAGCAAAGAATCCAATCTCTTCAGGCTGGAAAAGCCAAGGCTTAGTGTGTAGGTAGGTGGTTGTGCACTTGAGACTTGGTTCGGGGGTAATAATCTTGATCTTAATAAACATTTTGTGCTTCCCTAAAGTCCTTGTTTTATTTTTCATACACATAGTCAGATGCACGTGCTTGTTCTGTCTGGGTACAATTTTTGCAAAGGGCAGCAGAAATTATCTATGAAAATGATTCAGAATTATATGGATTATGTAGAACTAACTGTCTTGGACCATTTTAAGATGGCAATGAAGTGCTACTTGATGTGAAGTTGGAAGAATATTGTTGCCAGTTTAATTTATTCCCTGTGGTTTGTACCTTTAGAGCAATGAACATATCCAACATAAAATTGAACAAATATTTTTTCATGCTTCATTTTGTTGAAATATATAAAGAAACAAAACAACATGCTATATATATATATATATATATATATATATATATATATATATATATATATATATATATATAGTCCCTCTCTTTAGCAAAGTGGATGGAGCAAACTAAGAACGATTATCAGTTATAGCGATTGTTTTTTTCTATTTTTATAGCATAGAATCGTCATTAAAAGTGGTTCGTTCTTTTAGTTATATATATATATATATATATATATATATATATATATATATATATATATATATATATGAACCATACATACCATTATAGTGCTGAGTGGTCAACCAGCAAGAAAATTGTTGAATGATTCAATAAAACCGTAGGATTTCATTTACATGTGAAGCCAAGCCACTATGTCCTAAATGGGACAAATGCAAAATATAGTAATCAACAATATATTTGTTTTGCCCACTAGATTTTATTTGTTATTTTTGGTAAGTTGATACCAAAGTCACTATGCCTATTTTGTAGAGGCAATTCTTTCTAAGTGGAGTTACACTCCATGCATGATTCACGCCTATACTAGCACTACGTACGATAATAATAGATAATAACATATGGTAACTAATTTCTTGCATTTTTTTTTTTATTTATTTAATGAAAATATGGATTACTTTAAGAATCATAAATCGGCCCAAGTAAATGAACGCATTATGATCATATATACTACATTCTTGAATATATCCATTGTCCCTCCTAACAAGTAAAATGATTTTATTTTTTTTGCAAGTTCGTTTAAATATAATGGAAATGATTCCTTTTTCTTTGCTTTGAATCCTCAGCCACTACATTCACCACGTGTTTAAAGATTTTTGTTAACCTCTTGTGATCAATTCAATGCTAGCTTTTTCAAAATAATAACCAACATTACTCTCTTATATTGCGTTTGGATAGAAGAAATTGAATAATTTTAAGGTAATTGAAGTGTATGTTTGGTTATTGGTGGTAGTGAGTGTTGTCATATAACGACAAAATTATCACATATATTCATTCCACCTTCCCCGTATGAAATAATAAAAAAACTAAGGAATAAAATGAATGGATTGGTTTATCCTATCCTCTAAAATGATCATCAAATATATTATTTTTATTTTATTTCTTTCTCTATTTCATTCCTTTGATCCAAACATACAATAATTAATTCCTCTCAAATAGAGTCGGTCCTCCCAAAGAGGGCCATGTTTGGCATTTTCAATGAGAAAGACAACTCAACCTTCTTTCATCATTGGCCTAAGATTTGGATGCCGATATGCCATAAATTCGTGTTAAAATTTGAGTTATACTCCGTTCTACTATGTATTACGATAAATTTATGCCAATTTACAATTACACTTTTTAATATTTATTTATGTAATTGACAATTAAATAGTCAAATATAAATATTTACAATATATATATATATATATATATATATATATGGCTTTAGTTGATTTTGTGTATTTGCCTAATTTAAGAGTCAAATTGACCGATTTATAATCAAAATAAATATTATTTCTTATAAATATAGGCAAATGAAGTATGACTACAAGAAACTACATAATTTCCTATTAACTCCAATGTTGATGAGTTCAAAAAACTCAAAATAAATGATCAAACCTAAAAATAGTCAAGTTAATTAAAAAGTCAAAGCAAACTACAAAACATGATTCGAGTCGATCCTCTCACCAAATACTGGTTGATATATTGTTATACACCTGTAAGATTAAAACTATAAATTCCGCTGTGTAGCACAAAGCAAAACGTAATTACTTCCTCGTTTAAAAAGAAAGAAAGAGCATCATTTTTTTAGCTATTTAGTATGAACCCATCTCTCACCTACAAAGATATGCTTTTCTGGTTTGATTTTTGTGACAGTTAGTAGGATTAGATATCTAGCTATAAGAAGAAGTCATTTTGAACAATTGGGGAGAGGACAAGTGACTTTTGCCTACCACTAAAATATTGTGGACCATGGAAAATGCCTCATCACATGGGGAATATGTATGCAGCCGGCCATGGCCATGGCCATGAAATATTGAATAAGTTTGCGCGGACAGTTTTTTGGGACAGACCGGTTCAATTAGACTGTATAATTCTGTTTTTTATATGTATCTAAATTTTGTAAAAATCTGAGTTAAAATAAATATTAGTATAATTTTTTTGGGAGTCAAAAGAAAAACAAAAAAAATACTATATTAAACTGGTCAAATTTTCCAGTCCTAAAAAGCTATCCCCGTAGAAGGACTGAAATATTTGAAGCATTATTGAATACCATCCACCACCTTGGACAAAAAGGACAGTTTGATTAATTTGAAGTCTGCCCATCTTGTGCACTTCCATGTTAATGTGTTTGTACAGGCTGTTCACTTCAAACTGGGAAATCAAATTCTTTTAGACAAAGATCTACAAGGAACATGAAAATGTTGTCAATCTAAATAATCCCCCCACCCCCAAAACAGAAATAAGTAGATAGTGGATGATCCAAATATGCAAGATAAGAAGGAATTTGCTTGTAAAGAAAAGATGCGCTTAAAAGTTATAACACATCACCAAAAAACAGAAGCAACTGTCCTGTCTGCTGTCTACACTAACACGTCTTAAAAATTACTATACTCCAACAAGCTTGCTCTCAACTCTTTTTAATCTTCCTTTCTTGGCCTTGACATCTACTAAATCATTAGGAGGGAGCGTAGAAACTATGTTTCCATTCTGAGTGTGACCGACGCATGTGAACTTGTGACCTTCCTCCTCCAGCAAATATAATTGCCCACATTTTTATAAGCACCTAATCTTTTTATTTCATTAATACCATTAGGCCAACTGACCTGACCTGATTCATTTCCAAGATCACATTAATTAATCAAGTACACGGCCCAGAATTTAAGTTGAAGATTACTCTCTGCCTGCCGGATACACACACCTACTTAATTATAAACCCATCAGTATTAACAACCAAAATTAGTAACATGAAGTTAACTTTATGGTAAGTTAGTCAATTAACTAATGATAACACACAAAGAAATCACATCTCACCGAAATGTAAATATTTATATATATATATATATATATATATATATATATATATATAGACTACTCATGTGTGAAGGAACTTGCCCCATAGGCCCACAAGTTGGGCAGAAGGTTTGTAAATCTAGGGAAGTTTCATGGTAGCCCACCATTCTTGAGGATCATGGCATCCCGTCAATCATGAGATGAATTTTTTAAATAATATTGTGGTGATATGTTTGATTGAAGGGTTGGTCGTGGCATATTTAAGAAATGCTAGTAATACATAAAGACAACTTGTCACGATAGAATATATCATGGATGAGTACTACTTTTCTTAAAGCAAATTTTGATCATGAATTGGTAGACAGACATGCACCTTCTTCGACTCTCCAAATTCCCATTTTTGGGAGGGTAGGGTAAAAAGATAGATGTACTAATAACCACTGGTTTCGTATATGATTTGAGGCGTAAATCTCTCTTTTTTTCATCCTAATATTCGATAAGAATGTAATGAAACTAAAATCTTTTTGGAGGCCGGCCGGGACGGGGTGATCATAACTTAGAAGCAGTACTACGTACCGCTACATAAGAATAATATATATATTCAACTTTTCATCTTCTTGTATTACTCTTTTAAATAAATGTTCTAATCTTGATTAGCTTTAAGAGAGACGGTTGAATCGACTTTCTTGAGATAAGCTTTTTGATCACTTTATCACCATGCACTTTCCTGTGAGTCTATCTATAATATACATGGACTAGTATAGTAGTATATCTATGTCATGCATGTGTAGAGATATAAAATTTCCCCACCTCCATTCATTCATTTCTCTCCCAAAGTGTAGGATGTCCCACGGGGATCATCAGTAAGGACCAACCATATTCAACTCCCCGAAATTAGTGGAGGGGTTTGATCGAACCTATGCATTCAAATCTTTTTCACAACCATTGGCTCGCGCCAAAATTTTATTTCATATTCTGATAATATATATATTAATTATTATATCTACAAGAAATTCACATGATTAATATAATGGATTTTGTAAGGGAATTATAGATAGATAGATAAATGTATGTATGTATATAGAGTGTCCACTTTGAAGAGAGCAGATCCTCTGTCCCTATTTCTTTTCATGTCCCCCACTTAAATTTTGATCGCTTCTTACTTAACACTAATTAATTATAAAATTAAATAAGAAGTCAAGTATCAAAATTTAAATTAGGACATGAAAAATGGGGACAGAGGTTAATCTGTTCTCCACTTTGAACGCAAACAATAATTTTATATTAAAACACTTTCAAAAACATACGCATGTATTCCTCCGCTCCTTAATATATGTCATTTTAGAGAAAACTATTAATGAAACCATTGCTAAAATATAAAGTTATGCACAAATATTAACATCCTAGAACACGACATCTTAAATGAAATGATTGTAAAACATTAAATATACTATCAATTGTCTATATTGTCCTTGTATTGAAAAAAGAGTATTATTTATTGGTCAAAAAAATAATGAGAGAATCAAAGTTATATTTATTACTTGGGATAATATTGAAAACTAAGCAATTAATGCTTACTTGAAATTCTCAAACGACTTATATTTAGGAACAAAAATATTTCTCTAGAACGACTTATATTAAGGAACATGAGTAGTACGTACTCCCTCCATTCCTTAATATAGGTCGTTTTAGAGTTGTGCACAAGTATTAAGGTAATGATTGTAAATCATTAAATATACTATCAATTATATCTATATTGTTTTTTCCAACTTTCTTCAAATTAAATGCACTTTGATGTTATGGGTTTTGATTTATCAACCCATATCATCAATTAACATATTGAAAAAAAAGTGTTATTTATTGAGCAAAAAATAGTGAGAGGACCAAAGTTATATTTATTACTTGGGGTAATATTAAAAACTAAACAATTAATGCTTACTTGAAATTCTCAAACGACTTATATTTAGGAACAAAAATATTTCTCTAAAACGACTTATATTAAGTAACGGGGTAGTACGCAACATGTATGGCATAGATATGTGTGTTTTTATTAAGAATAGGATGCAGATATGCCCATATGTACCTAGCATTTATGACTTCAACTGATAAACAGACTCTTTGAAGATGCGCATGGGGTCTTCAAAGATGTGCATGGGTCCCTTCTGGGTCTAGCTTCTCCTCCATATGAAATTAATCACAACTTTTCTCCACCTGTAATCATGGATGTGACAAAATTTCAATTTCAAGGAATATTCGTATACATACATATATGATATTTACATAAATATATAAAAATAAATAAAATAATAATGCATTCTAGTCTGATAAGGCTTTTAGACGCCATCCTAAAAATGAAATAATGTTCCTAATTAAATTCTTTCAAACTTAAATTTAGAAAAAGAAATTTGACAGGATCATCATCGAACACATTCAAGCTAATCACCCAATTGGTGAAAATCAACAAGAATATCTGTTATGCATATCCTTGGAGAGATCTAGAGAGGGGAGGGACCGTTGGACATATGGCAAGGAATCCATTTCAGACATATGGTTCTGATTATTAGCATAAACAAACAACCTCCAAGTAAGAAATAGAGTTTAAATTGAGTTGTTCAGAGAATGTCAATCATTCCGAAAACAAACTCCTATTGGCCCACGTGGCATCCACGAAACAAAACCCCTACCTGATCCTAGTTTGGTTGCCTGGTCCATTTTAGATTTTAAATTCTTACTCAAATCTGTCCTAAGGCCCTTCCCTGTCTGTACATCATTCACATATTTTCATTTTCTGATGAAGGAGCTTCCACCATTACCAGCACCAACCAACCAATACCATCTCCCATTCTTTTTCTCTCTCAGAGCTCATCATCTCTGCAACTGCGTTACAGAGAGCTTCATGTCGACCACTTCAAACTCCAACTTTTGTCCTGTTTATTTCTACATCTGGTACAAATGTTTGCTTTTCAAAAGTTCCCTTCTTTTCTTTTCTAACCTTGATGACGCACAAGTTGCATAATCATTCCAAAAATGTTCAAAATATAACAAAGGAAAAGTACGAGAAAAAGCCTTTACCCGTGTGCCATCAGCATCTAGCTTTTGCTATATATAAACTCTTCCAAGAGACTTGCCACCCGCGGAAGTTCAACGACTCTACTTGCCTGGAGATTCAAAACCCACGAAATGTCATTTTCCTGCAGCAAGAACTTCTTACAACGCTTCTGTGTTGATGACTTCCAAACGAGTACAGGTGCCCAGAGTGGCTTCTTCTCTAGTGATCTCCTCCCATCTCTCGGGGCCAATATAAACCGAGCAATAAAACTTCGTAGACATATAATTTCCCCATTTAATCCCCGTTATAGGTGACGACCTTTCCCCCTTGCTTTCTAAGGTACTGTTTGGCATAATTCCCATGTTTCTCATTTTCTCTTCTTCATTTCAGGGCCTGGGAGATGTTTCTAGTTATCCTAGTCATTTACTCGGCTTGGATATGTCCATTTCAGTTTGCATTTCTGAATTACAAGCAAGACGCCCTTTTCATCTTTGACAACATTGTCAATGGATTCTTTGCTATCGATATTGTCCTCACCTTCTTTGTGGCATATGTTGATAGCCAATCTTATTTACTTGTGGATGATCAAAAGAGGATATCACTAAGGTCAACATGAGGCATTTGATCACATTCAGCACTTCCACTAAGATATATAACTTTCAGAGTAATGGCTCAACACTTTATTTACCTATCCTCTTAACAGGTACATATCAACGTGGTTTATTTTTGATGTCTGCTCAACAGCACCATTACAACCTCTAAGTCTGCTGCTCACAAATCATAGCAGCGGACTCGGTTTTAGAGTCCTGAACATGCTCAGGCTCTGGCGTCTCAGACGAGTCAGCTCCCTGTTTGCAAGGTCCATCACCAAATTCAAACATGTGTTTGGTTTTCTTCAAATTGTCATTAATTATGCTGGCCAAACCAAAATTTTCACTAAGCCGGTTTGCTTTCCTTCAGACTAGAGAAGGACATCCGGTTCAACTATTTTTGGATTCGGTGTACAAAGCTCATCTCTGTAAGAACTAGAAGGTTCAATAATTCCTTTCATTAGGAGTATACGTAGGTTATATGAAAACATTGAGAATATGCATTGTTTTCCTTTATGAATTCAGGTAACTCTGTTCGCAGTACACTGTGCTGGATGCTTTAACTATTTGATTGCAGATAGATACCCCAATCCAAAACAAACCTGGATCGGTGCAGTCTACCCAAATTTCAAGGAAGAAAGCCTATGGGACAGATATGTAACATCAATGTATTGGTCCATCGTAACACTAACTACAACTGGCTATGGCGACTTGCATGCTGAGAACACAAGAGAGATGCTGTTTGATATCTTCTACATGCTATTCAATTTGGGATTGACGTCGTACCTCATTGGGAACATGACAAATCTTGTTGTTCACTGGACCAGCCGCACCAGAGATTTTGTATGTCCTCCTTACACATTCATCTGCTGCTTTCCAACAGTTTCTTTACCTGTCAAAAAAATGAGATGTTTCATTCATCTAGTATATTCAAGATGGAGCAGAAATAAGACTCGAGACTTCTTTAGTAAGGAATAGAAATCCGATATCCATACATTTTGGCACATTTTATAAAGGAGGAAACTTCAAAATCTTCTATGGAAATTTTCAAGCGTCCAAATCTTCTATTAATATTGAAGGGGGAGAAACAGCACAATCTTTCTGTCTGTAACTTGGATATTTTATGTTTTTTTGTTTTTTTCCCCTCCTTCGCTGCCTGGATAATACATAGGAAGGATGTCACTCAAGCTTAATTTTGAGCAACACTTATGTTTGTGCTGCAGAGGGATACTGTTGGAGCTGCTTCAGAATTTGCGAAACGGAATCAGTTGCCCTCTTGTATTCAGAATCAACTTTTGTCACACATCTGTCTCAAGTTCAGAACGGAAGGATTGAAACAGCAAGAGACCTTGAAAGGTCTGCCAAAAGCAATACAGTCAAGCATTTCACATCATCTTTTCTTTCCAATAGTTCAAAATGTCAGACTTTTCCAAGGGGTTTCTGTAGACCACCTATTCCAACTGGTACTCCTTTTTCTCTCTCACCTGTCATTTTATGTTTGAATACAAAAACGCACAATACTCTAATAGAAACATTAGAACAAAGAGTAAATCTAGGAGGTGCTAACACAAAAACAAAACAAAAACCAATATAAGAAAAACATATGAGAGTCCACGAGTAGAGTTCAGTTCTTCTGAAATGTTGGAACATATGGTGTGTATGTGAGGTATCCGATCCTAACATGAAGTATCAACATGTGCGTATGTGTATAATTATATAATCACCAACTCTGGGATAGTAACGTGGTTTACTCTTTTACTAAAGGTTACTGAAATGGAAGCCGAGTATTTCCCACCCAAGGAAGATGTGATTCTTCAAAATGAGGCTCCAACAGATCTGTACATACTGGTCTCAGGAGCAGTGGTGAGCTTATTTCTCATCTCACTTAGTATCTACATATCCTCATTAATACTTGCTCCTCACATCTCTAGTTGACAATGATTGTGGTGGCAGGATTTGATTGCAAAAATTGATGGGCGTGAACAAGTAAGTTATAAGCATATTCATTATTGGCAGCATAAAACCATTATTTTATTTCTCTTGTTCCGACATACTTACAGGTTCTTGGCAAGGCTATTTCTGGGGAAATGTTTGGAGAAATAGGGGTTTTGTGCCATAGGCCACAGCCATTCACGGCCCGAACCACTGAGATTTCTCAAATATTACGATTGAACAGAACTGCACTGATGAATATTTTTCAAGCAAATCCTGAAGACGGACACATTATTATGAATAATTTTTACCAGGTAGAAATAAAAAATAATAACATCTAGACTTCAAAGTACTTTTGGAGTGTTTGTCATAACATTCATATTTTATTTCTTAACAAAGGTTGATTTACATGTTTCTTATTTACAGAAATTGGAAGGACTTGAAACCTCTGGTTTTAAACACAAAAGTCCAAATGGAGACCCATTGATACAAGAACCAAGGAATACAGAAGTTAAAGAAAAGGAACGAACAGGAAACACTAGGATCATTAATAGATACGGAGTGGATGAAAATTCAACAGCTGAGGACAGCCAAACAGCTCTTCATGGTGCAGTTCGCGGGGGACATCTTGAAACTGTAAGGATATTGCTGGAACGAGGAGCAAATGTGAACAAACCAGATGCAAAAGGTTGGACTGCAAAAGCTCTAGCAGAACAGCAAGGAAACAAATGCATTTATGACCTTCTACTAAGTTATGAAAATAGAAGGTCAATAGATGAGCACAAAATAGAGTTTCTTGCAGAAGCTTCTGACAACACCGGGGATAGCCAATTCAAACCAACACAAAACGGGGTAACCAGTTGCTCCAGTTCCTATGTTAAAAATTCTATATTTGTCCCCTCAAGCAATTCGAGCCATCACACTGAGACCAAAGGTGTAAAACAGAATAAAAGGAGGGTCACCATTCACATGAAGTGTTTAAAGAACAATGTATCACAAAAGCAGCTTCCTAAGCTAATCATCCTACCTGATTCAATAGAAGATCTTTTCAGGATCGCAGGTAAGCTTTGTTTGACCATGAAGAAACTTGAAAACATACCTGAAATTTCACAAACAATTTTATTAGTTTACTTAACATTAGTATAAAGGAAACTGATATTTTGACATGAAAACCGTCGCTATAAATCCTATAGCGACGATTTTTTACTGTCGCTATACGTCTATAGCGACACTTTTCATGTGGAAATATCAATTTCCTAGTATAAATCCAAGTACAAATGAAAATAAAAAATAGAAAAAGAGCTCTGACCTTGAAAGCTAGTGTGTTTACTATTTAACTGAGCTATTTTCTTTTGTTGAAGCTTAATATGTTAGTCATACTATACCTTGTCTAATTGCAGGGCAAAAATTTGGAGGCTACAATCTTACAAAAATTGTAAATTCAGAGAATGCAGAGATAGATGACTTAAATGTCATCCGGGATGGGGACCATTTGTTTCTCATTCCACAGTAGTACGAAAGTAAAGAGTGTAATACGACCCAATGAAATTTAAGGGCTGCATTTTAAAATGCAGAGAGCTTGTAGCTAGCTTAAAGAATTGTATACTGAAATATTGTAACAAAACGTAGAGGCTATTATAATCAAATCTAATTGGGGCTTTGGAGGGATCAATTATACTGGAAAACTGATAAAGTCAATTACATCATTGCCTTGAAAGAATTACAACAAAATATTTCTATCCAATTGCTAAACTCAATAGCTATGTAAAGAACAAACACAAAAGCCATGCAAAATTGCAAAGATGTGACATACAGATACAGACTTTCTAAAGATGATCTAAAACCTTCCTTTTTGTTTGGGAGTATTAGTATGCGCAAAGGATGCAGACCAGATTATGCAGTGCAGAAGAGAACAATCAAGGTGAGCCCCACTAATATACGTCAACACAACGACAAGGCTTCCTTTTGCTTTAAGATACGACAAATGAACCATGTCAATTACATGGTTCCATTTTGAGGAACCACAAGCTGTAAATACTTCTGCTGCAGTCAACATATCATTTCCTCTTAGTTGCGCTTTTAATGGGAAAAGGATGAGCTTCTGTATTAAAAACAAACTCATCCAATGGAATAACTTTGCTGTCTCCAAACAGCAAGTATAAATACTTGAGTGTTTCACCCAAGAAAAAGGTCTCCATCTTGTCTCTTCTTGGTGGAGGAACCACAGTAACATCATTTAAAGAAGTGTAACCTCCAGCATCAACCTTTGTATGCTTCTCAAATGCCTCAAATATTTCCCAACCCCATTCACGATATCTGCAGTAGTAGATTAACAGTGGAGCAAAATTATTAGATCTTAGAAAAGATGAATCCCATATATGAACTACGCAGAAACTGATACAAGATAGCCTAATCCTGTAAAAACTTTTGGGCCATACTTCGGATCTTCTGTGATACGATACAAGATGAACAATGATTCAACAGTTTCAGGACGCAAAAGATTGTGACGATCAGCGGGTTTGATAATTATGTCATGTATGTACTTTGAATTCTTGTTTCCACCATCAGGACCACCTTCAGAATTTCCCTGTTTGAAATAGAAACAGAGATAATTGTTGAATATATAAATTTTGTATACAACAACTTACAAAATATAAATTCAGCTGACCTCCACATAGAAGTAGGCAATTTCTGGAGCAAGACCAGTGGAAGTTACAGAATACATCTCAAAGCATGTTTTAGCCAGATCTTCTGCAAGCTTCAGATTTTCTAAGTCTTCAAAACTGAGCAAATTTTCTTTCATAGCCTTTTCCTTCGTAGTGCCTTTGGTAGCACCAAGTGCAAGAGTGCCAGGCAGGAAACACACCTGAACATGGAAAGAAAGTATTTTTCTATCAAAACATAGACTAAACGTCAGTAAAAGCCAGAGTAAATTTGTTGAGATGTATTCCGATAGAATATAATAATTAATTTCTTTATAGATGTAAAAGAACATAAGTAAGATTAAATCACAATCAGAAATGGTATTCAAAACCAAGAAATATTTAAAGGATTTTCAGGCGAAACAAAGTGTTTATTATGATATCTTTGGTAATAAAACCGTCAGTAGGGAGATGCTAAACCATAGTGCACAGAATACATAAGTCCGGAAAAAATTCATCTAGCAGCTTCAGCTTTTCTTTTTATTCGGCATTTACCTTGCCCCCGGTCCATTAATATAGAAATTTGTAAAACGAGCAATTTACACTGTAAAAATAATAGATAAATAACTGAGAGAAAGGGAAAGAAAAACTTCACAATCACAACTCAGTTTCTTGTTTTACGTTATAACATATAATGCTAACAAAATATCCAATATTACTGATGAAAAAATTGCAGTAAGTAGCCAAGTTGATAACTGGTATATTCTTAGCAAATCAAACCTGAAGAACACCAACATATGTGTATATACACATTTAATTTACTCCACTTAAAGTGAGGAACCTCAAGTTAAGAATGGCATACCAAGTGATCCATTTTGGGACTAAAAGCACCATCACGCCCAGAAGGTAATTCCCCGACAAAAACCAGTCCATTTGGAATAGATTTCTGAACAAGAAGGTGCCTGACACCTTTCATTGCTTCTTCATACATGTCATACAAATAAGTTCGGTTACTATCTCTATGCTGAAGCCATACTTTGATAAGGTATTCATAGTAGCTGTCCCCCCGAGATCCCAATCTGATATTTCTTCCGTTAAACTCACCAGAGTCAGGGCTGCAGTCATTAGAAGAAGAAAAGGTAAATTGCCCTCACAAACTCACATAAGTAGAAACTCTTGTTAACCACCAAAAAAATCGAAGGCCTATCTACTGCCTCAGAGAGGGCTGTCACCTAATATTTCTTCACATGTATATGGGGAAGAGTATTGCAGAATAAAATAGAGAAATTAATTTGAGGCATCAATTCCTGAGTTCAAATATAGCAGCATCCCGGGATGCCTGTCCAGAGTGATAAACAGATAAATGAAGCATGGATTGAAGAGCATAAACAATATTGGTATATTTTCTACATGAATCAGAGAAATAAAAGGCGAAAATAAAGAGGTAAGTATGGTTAGGAAGCATTATATTAAAGAGTACCACCTCAGCCAAGGCCCATTTTAAAGAGACAAGTGTGGTTAGAAAGCATTATAATAAGGATGGCATGCATTCATTCCAGTACCACGACTACCACCACAGCCAAGGCCTATTTTAAGCATTTATGCGGGGCTCCAGCATGATGGAAATTATATGGTTAAACCAGTGAACCCACATTGTGGATATTCACTTCATCTCTGGTTTCCGGATAAAATTAGTAGAAGAAGGTTGAAGGTGCCTTTTGGTTCCGCAAAAATTATATCAATTGCAACCGATGAAGAATGGATGGAACAAAGAGTTATCCCCACGAAACGGCATGAGCAAATATTAGATGTAATGTCCATACCTTATGTAAATAGGAACCAGTCCCTCAACCTTGGGTAGAGTCTTTATATGTTCCAAAACTTTCATGGATTCCATACTGTACTTTGGATCACCAGTGAGGAAACTAAGATAATTAAACTCGAGTTGTATTGTGGTAACTTCTGAAGTGCTACTCAGTCCATCAGGAGCAGCGTGTGCTGATAGATCACGTAGAACAACATCGCTCAAGGGAATAGCAGTTGGACTTGCAGTGAATGCGGTCAGAAGAATATCAGCCAAGTTCTTAGCATTTTCAAGATAGACAATTGGCTTGGGTCCCTTATGCGTTGGATTTTCGCCTTGTTCTCCCCCACTTAAATGATAAGCACTAAGAAGACCACCCACAACACGAATGGTAGTTTCAAATAAATTAACTTGGCCTTTCTGATTAATCCTGTCTGGAAGATGTGTTTCAATCCATGAACCTGCTTCAGAGACAACTTCATCTAGTCCCATTATCATAGCTGTGTCTAAAGCATCCACAACAGTAGCACCAAGTCCTCCTAAACCATCAACTCCTCTCTGGTCCAATGGCATAAGTTCATCATAACCCATTGCATACTTTTTGTATCCAGACCATGCATGGGAGAATGCACTTTTAACCTTTTGCTGCCTACCTATCCAATCAGACCCTGCATTTAACTTCCCATGATCACGAACAGATATGCTGTTATTACCCATTTCATCGGGTGATAATTGAGGAGGCAGTCTTGGAGGTTTTCTCCAGAACCTCCCAAATCTACTACTACCATCCATGATTAAAGCATCTCTTCCCTTAACACCAATATCTTTTGCTAGACCATCAGAAACAGAATGGACAGTACTCGTATGAGATAGCATAAGATATGCCAAACCACCACACAATAATAGTATTAAAAACTTTCCTGTACTACATGTTGTACAATCACGCTTCACGTTATTGGTGATCAAATTCTGAGTAATCACCTGTAGAAACAAGAATTAACAACTAAGTATCCATTATGTGAATGACAAAAGCATCCTAATTGTAAGTTCCTTCAAAATTGAATTATGGTGCTACACTAGGCTAGTGACAAGATAGAAGCATTCCCCTTTTGTGACACTACAGAAAACTTCAGGAAGTTCAATAGTTCATTATACTTTTTTGATAACTATATCATAGCTGCACTTTCAAGTCACAACTCACAATTTAGAAAATAAAACATATATTTTTATACTAATTTTTTTTTGGGGTGGGGTTTGGGTGGGGTGGGGGGGGAGTTTTGGGATGATGTAGTACAACTTGCAATTCAAGAAGAGGCACTTTCTACAACTTATTATTAAAAAACAAACAAACAAACAAACAAAGAGAAACTTCAATTGTCAATTCCCCAACCGGTTATATGCCAAAGTAAATAAATCTTTCATTTTATTCCCCCTTCAACTCAATGTTCTAAAAGGCACTAGGCGGAAGGCCGGGGGGCCTAGCGCCTAGAGGGCCTAGGCGGGATTTTTTATTTTAAGCCAATTTTAATATTTTATCTTACATTTATCCAAACAAAACAATAATATAAAGAAAAATAATCTATAATAAAGATAATAAAAGTCTTTGCTTAAATTTCAAACACATATCCATATTGTTAATGTCAAAGTTCAAACGCAAACATGCAATTGTTCAAAGTTCAAACATATTTTTAACGTATTAGTTTTATTCATAAACAAAGTATTAGTTTTATTCATAAACAAGATTGCTATTAAATAATAAAATTTTAAATTTCAAGAATTTAATTCAATATTAAAACTTAAGAAACTAAACATAAATTTAAGGATTATATTGAATTAAATTAAATATTACAAATGTATCATCATTTATATAATTTGAAGTTGATACAAATTCAAAAAATTACAACTATAATAAAATTATCCATTTTGACTTGATATTGTTCACTTCTTGTTGTAATTTGATATGTTACAACCTGTATAATGAATATGGTAAATCATTAGAAAAATAAATATATTTAGATCTGGTTTGGATACTTATTAAAATAAAAAAAAACCTCTCCACCTAGACCCCGCCTAGGTTTCGCCTAATTTCTTGGAGGAATTTTTTTACCGCATTGGACCTAGGTGAAGCGCTAGGGGGCCTAGCGCCTAGGCGAGGCGCCAAGGGGAAGCCTAGCGCTTAGGCGGACCTAGGCAGAGATTTTTAGAACACTGCTTCAACCACTAGTACTAATTTGATATGTTTTGTATGCTGAGCACATTTGGAGCCACCGGCTTTTATGGTAGACTATAATCATGATGATGCTAATGATACTAATGCCAATACTTGAAATAATATAATGTTAAACTGTAGTAGACTAGTGGTCCAAACTCTAAAGTCTCACTCTTAGATCTATTTCAAACAATGAAAAGTGAAAGGGCCTGGAGGAGAGTCACAATTACACTGGGAATGCATTGGGATATACATTATGGAATAAATAGGCTACGAGAGGGGTAGCACTAATAGTTCCCATTTGAAATCATGTTTGCGTCATATTTTCCATTATATTATTAGTATGGGAAAAAAAGGTATAAATAATACATGATGGGGTGGTATTATTAGCGAGGGGAAATGAGGAGACGAGTACAAACACCAAAAAAGATCAAAATGGCAATAAATGGAAATGCAACAATTAACCCTTATCTTCTAAATCCAATATATCCCTATTTTAGAACTGGGCTCATTAAAGTAGTGTCAACAGTCGAAACGTATTTAATATGTGTAGATGCATGTTGGCAAAACTTAAATCGAGAGTCTACCCTAAATCGTAATTATATACCCTTTACTCTCAAGTCTCAATAGTACAGTCCATAATCGCACAACTGCTGCAAAAATTAGCTTTCACAAGAATTTTCTAGAAATCGTATACACTTCCTAGCTGACTGAGTTCCCACTCACTAAATTATAAATTTGTCAGCCAAGCTAAGATCTAGCTTTCCAGAGGTCAGCATTGCCGCTACAATCCATTTGTTTTTCTTCACTAATGATGAAGTTACATGTCTCCTAATATATTTCTTTTTGGGTGGTATCTCATGCCATTCACATGGGGGAAGGGATCAACTGCTAGTTGGGACAATGGGGTGTATCTTATAAGTTGTTCCACCCTGCCCTCCACCCATCCCCAAAATAAATATAACGAGCATACACAGAAACTGACATGTTATCTCAAAAAATTTATGAAATTTTAAGATGCTATGTGGACACATTTGGATTTTACTTCTTCATAAGTTGTCTAAAGTTCATTAACAATTAATCTACACATTAATTTTCCCAAGCTCATATCTCTTTTATTAATATTTTTTTACAAATAAATAATATATGTATGTATATATATATATATATATATATATATATTCTATAAGGTACTTATTCCAAGTCTTTGAGGAAATAGTTTGGTGGCCATAAGTATATTCCCAAACTACTAGTGCAGGGCTTGAAAGCCATCCCATGAAACTCATTGGCTTATAGAAAAGAATTAAAGAATTTACTTCCTAGACTACAATCTGAGTTTTCTCACGCTATTATAAAATTAAATGGCTCAAACACTGTCAATGTGGCTCATATCTCCATGCATTTACCCACCCTGATAGTTCCAATATAGAATATTGAAAAATCTTCATAAGGGAAAAGTTGTAATGAAACTTTTTCAAAAAAATTGAACCTTTGAAGAGGGTTGCCAGAGAAACAATCAACATAATTAATGTGTTGATGGAATGGCTTCTGTTTAATTTAGGTTGTTCAAATAGAGACACGTTGTATATGGAGAGACAAAATGAAAGTGAAAAGTGGAAACAGAGTGAAATGTGAAGGAATAGGAGCCCTATACCTAAACAAGCAAAAGGATGAGGGATCATTAGTAAATGATCCGCCTTTGAGAGAAAAAAATTCCCAGCTTTAGTGAAGCAACAAAAGTTTACTTACTTTAAAAAGTAAGAGTGGAATATGATGGTGTTGGTGTACTAACAATCTAAGAAAGTTACTGCCAGCTACTTTTTTCACAGTGGACCGACAACAACTACTCTTAGATACCCCACCAACCATGCAAATAGGATAATCCAAAGAGATCATTGCCACTGTGGATTACTAAAACCATGACATTTGCATTTAAGGCACCGCAACATAATTCACACAGACAACTAAAATAGCTTTTACAAAACTTCTCCAGCTGCAGCTAGGAAAGATACAAGCATAACCCCATAGGATCAACCCAATTCCAATACAAATCATTACTTCCTCGGTTTCTCCATACGTTAACAGTAGATTTTGTGTAATTTTTCATCTTGGTGCCAAGCTTAGAGTGGCACCACAATAGACAAGCTTTACACTGATCATTGAAGAACATGCCACCACAGCAGCTTGGCCCAAAATAGACTAGTGATTCATGACTAACATAATTTAACCTACTGCAACAGCAAATTCTCAAACTACATCAATCTAAACTAATAAAATATCATTTTTTTTCAATGTACTTCTACTTTACTGATTCTCCGAACAAAACACCCATAATTCAATCACACGCACGGAGTTCGGGATATTTCATAATTTAATCTAAGAAAAAAATCAACACTAGAAGGTTAAAGTAGCATCATTTTCAAATGGAATTCCATAAAAGCAAATCACAATGACTAGATATTCGATTAAATCAGCACATCATAAAATCAAGTCAAAAAACATAATCACAACTAAACTGAGGAAATCTCCGATCAAAAAATTAAGGGTGAGATCCAGTGCGCGAACCTTGAAGAATGATCGCCGTCGAAATTTGGCGTTATCGTAGTGTACATCTTTCATTGAGTAGGGCAAAGAATTCGACATACTCAATCGATTTCTCAGCTAGGGATTCCAATCTTCGATCTCAGCTTAAGCTTAAATGTATAGATCAATGCATGATTATATATATATGTATGCATATATGCATCGAGAAATTGTTTGGAATCAAAATTGAATTGACGAATAACTTTTAGGAGAGAGAAATTGGGAGCGGGATTCGATTTGCGGGAATTCAGAGGGGGAATAATGATGTCCGTTTTGATTTGTTGGTTTGGATAAATAAAGTCATGGTTTGACTTTTGAGGAGACTTGTATTAAAGACAACGCGCCGTGTAAAGGAATGGAGGTGGATGCGGTAATCCCACTTTCCAGCACGTAGTCTTGTTGCGGTGAGACCTTGGGAAGTACTAGTTTCTACGCGCTATCTAGGGGAGTATCAATAACGTGCACCTAGACGTCAGGTCAACGGCGTGTATTCATTGCCTTATCGGTTACCTTCGAATTTTTAGTATTTTAATATATGAAAATCTTATAGTGACGATGATCGTTATATTTTTTAATATTTTTTATGTAAAAATATTAAAAAATATTATAAAAATATTAATTTTCATAACTAAAATGTCATTTTTGAGTGTATATTCATTCCTTTTATTAAAAAAAAATCTATAAACTAAAATTGAGTAATGTTAGAGGTCTTAAATTTTTTGATTTCAAATGATATGATATTTAATATTTTAATAATAATTTATGATAATCGATCACATGATATATATCCAATCAATATTATGATCAGGATATTTTTTTAATACTAAAAATTAATTTGAAACCCTTAATAATATTATAAAGATACACTACTAACCAAAAGTAAAGCAAGTAAAACTTCTTTCACTAGATTAAAATTATCAGAAAATTTTGATCATATTTCATGACCAATATATCAAAAACAATCAACTTAGAATGTGGAAAAATAGATGAAATGGCATTTTAACGAATCTAGAATATTAAAGATCGAGTAGGTCAATTTAGTTGAATCCTTATTCTTTCAGTTACTTGATAAGATCTTTTTCGGATATATTTACTCAACTTTGAAAGTTACTCCATGAAAATTCTTATTCCAACTCAGATAATTTTAGAGTTATGGATTATATTTAGAATATGACTATTAATTTTAAGTATCTTATTTATTTTTAAATTTGGACTTGAAATTATATATTACTAGATGGATTAAAAAAGAATTTAATAATTTTGGGATTATAATTATAATTTTAAGATTATAATACAATGATTAATAGTCTTGTAATTATAATTTTATAAATTATAATCTTGAGCTTATAATTCTTGCAAACATATATAATTTAAGAGTATTATTTTAAAAATTAATAAAACTCCAAATTAAAATGTAAGACAGTCCCACATCAAATACAAAAGTAACTTACGTGCGTTAATATAGAACTTAACTTTTCCTCTTAGACAACCAGGTTGGTTTTTAAGGTGGACAAAGAGTTATGAACAATAGGTTTTTTATTTTTAACTTATGTCAATTAAAAACTTAAATAATTAAAGTTGTTATAGTGAAGTTATTTCATAAATAAAAATGATATATTATATAGATCAATATTGTAAGATCCCAAATAATTAATAAATGAAATTTAATTTTCTCTAATTATTATTTTAAAATAGTAAGGGTTGATTTGATTAATGTGGATAATTATGGGTAAAATACGCAAGTATTTCAAAATAAGCAAATAGTTATAAAATATTCATTATTGTTTTAATATTCGTTTGGTAAATAATATTCGTGATCGCTTGTCGGGAATATTCGTATTTACCACAGCGCCCATGTGTGGGCCCCATAATGGAAAGCGATTGGAGAAAGAAAACGACAAATATAAGTTGTTTAAAAATAACTACAGAAGTTGTTACTGCAGTATCTAATCGTTGGAATAAATGGTGGTTAAAACATAAGAATACGCCATTGTTCAGACAAGAAGATACCAGATTGCACCAATTATCGACTTTACGTAAGAAGGCACTACTCAATAATGGTTACAGAATTCATCGCTCAAGATTTTATTGATTTAATAATTGTTGCGCGCTTTATATTTTATATTCATTGTTGTTTCAATAATTATCATTACACAAGATTTTTCATTATCGAAGCAATAATTCATATTATCTGAATAATATTATTAGATAACATTATTGGCAATGTCTAGAAAGTTCTGCATCTAAGGAGAGGTTTGGTCACCTAATCAAGGCTACAAGAAGTGAGAAATTTTATTGAAAGCCCCTTTCCCTTGGACCGCCTGGTCATTAATATTGTGATTCGTAATATTATTTGTGAATAATTAATTATTGATTTATATGATGAGGAAAATATTTATTTTATGTGGATATAGATGGAGAAAATTTTTAATGTGACAATTGTTGAAAATTAAAATTTTATCTTTTTTGATAAAATAATTATTTAAATATATTATTATATTTTAATAATATAATAATGGTGATATTTTTACAATGAATGTGTGATATATGAGTATACTGAGGAGAAAGAGTATTTTTGTTGCAATAAATGTTTAAAACATGTTAAACATGTTGGTGGACCCCATTCTCGACCGAATTTGATTATAGCACAGTAAAATCTCCCGTTTGTGGATTTCACCAATTTCGCTTGAATTTGGAAAATTTTTCTTCCGAAAAGTTGTAGAGAATTGAATTTTCTATAAAAAAAAACTCATGAGATTCAATTTTCCGATAAAAGGGCTATTTATTATGAATTATTGAAGTTTCAAGTTCAAATAATTGATTTTTGAAGTTTAAAATATTTTTAATATGAAAAACGTTTTTGGTGATTCGAGTAATGGTCTTGCATGTGTTTTAATGGTCAATTCAAATTGGTATCGCGTAGAAGTTGTAGAAATAATAATAATATTATTAAATTAAATTTTCTACTTTGTGTTCTAAGAATTTTCCTATAAATAGGGTGCTTGGGTTAGAATTGAAAATTACACCGTAAACTAAAGTTTTCTCTATATTATCGAGTTTATTCTTGTGAGTATTTTGAGTATACTTTGAGTATTGCTATACTACGTCAAGTTCAAGTCATAGTCGATATCCGATGTTTCAACTGTAAGTAGTGTCTTTCGAGGTAAGGGATATTATTTTTTTAAAATGATATTATTTATTCTAATATCATTATCGCCAAGTATTGATCTCGAACTTTTTAATCAAATTTGGAACTTTTAGTGTTTGGTTACTATTCACGATACTGCATCTTATTCACGATACTCTGATCTTCATTTAATACTCAAGACTATTCATCGAAAAATAAAAATTTTCTTTTGTTCAAAAAATATCTATTCGGATACTAGCTTTGATTGTATCCGTGTTTTTGATCATTCTTGAATTTTACACCACTATGATTATTTTTTTGAGGTATTTTTGGGGTGGATAAAACAAAGTACGAATCCTTAATCCTTAATCCTTAATTCTTAATCCTTGTCATTTTGATTCAATCGGATTCGCTTTCTTTAAAAAATATTTTCATCATCCTCGGTCTAAATGATGATATTATGGAATATCTTTGGCTTCAGAGTGCAAAGATGAATGATTTCGATGAATATCTTTGGCCCAGTAGTGCAAAGATGAACAGTGTTTAGATAAACATGACCAATCGATGAATATCTTTGGCTCAGTAGTGCAAAGATGAATATTTGATTCCGTATATATATTGATTGATGTTACAGGATAAAAGATGATAATCGAACTTTAAAATTCATACATAGAAGATAGTAGTTTGCATTCTCTACTTAACTCTTCTAATGAATTATTATTTCATTGCGAATATTGATTTAAAACTTGTTGTCTATTGTATTCTATTAGATTTTTCCCTGTTCAAGACTAACGATAATTTTGTTGTATATTATCTTAGTCATAATATTCTTTATCGGGCTAGTTGAGCTCACCCTTTTCCTTTTTGTTCCATTTTTCTTCTCGTGAGGCGAAATGTAGCGAAACAATTAAATGGGGTATGGAATGATGGTTATAGAGAGAGTTGTTTAGTAGTCCTCACCATTTTGTAAAATAATGTATCAATAAATGTGATGAGGATTTATTTGGGTATAGATATTGTCTGAAGATAATATTTGTATTCAAACTCACGCTTTTTTACTATTGTAATAATAAAGTTGTAGTTGTTTCATCGCAGTGTATTGACAACTCGTAATGGGTGATGTATACATATTTTGGGGCATCACAGGTTGGTATCGAGCTTAGGGATATGATCTCCCAGGAGATCGGGAATAGAACTAGGAGGGAGAGACGAGTAAATCCTTCGCTAGTGTGTCCTACCTAAGCTTATTTGTTAGTTAGTCAAGATATAGGGATATTATGTGATATATTGATTTTCTTAATTAACCCTTGTTTTATGACAAGATTTGAGAATGTCGATCGAGAATATTAACAAAGGAAATGAGACCGTGGAGACGCCTCAGACTCACCAAACGAGGAGAACGTGCAACAGTCGGCAATGTTCTCCCGTGAACAACACCACCGAAGCAGATGATGATCGAGGGATGTTTAGAAGCTTTTTGCGCTTCATGCAAAATCGAATTTAGGAGACTCGTGTTCAAAATACAGGAGGAAATGATAGTAATTCACGGGTTGTCACAAATGCAAGCGATTCAAAGAGTTGGGACCACCGAAATTTAAGGGAAAGTCGATCCGATCACGGCGGAAACATGGGTCAAGCAAATTACCAAGATATTCGATGTCTTGGGATGCACGGAGAAACGAAGGTTCCATTCGCCACCTTTATGTTCCGTGGCGAGGCGCACTCACCGGTGGGAGTCTGCGTAAGCGCACCCATCCAAATTAAGACTCAAGATGTCTTGGGAGACATTTCAGAAACTATTTAATGACAAATACTTTCCTGAAAGTGTTCTTCATATGAAGGAAGTGGAGTTCATCAGATTAGAGCAAAACAACATGACGGTATCTCAGTACGAGGCAAAGTTTGCAGAGTTATCCAGGTTTGCACCTCATTTGGTAGAGAATGAGGAACGTATGACGCGGATGTTTCTTAGAGGTTTGAAACCCGGCATACGTCAGTATCTCATTTCTCATAAATTTTCTCTCTACTCAGATGTTGTAAACAGGGCTCAATTATTAGAGCAAGATAACGAGTACGATCAACTGAGGGACCACAACCAGGATCATACCGGAGATGGCAGTCAACAAAACAACGATAACCAGCGGAGAAAGAAAAAGACGGACAAAAATGGTAACCACTCTGGTGGTAATCATGGCCATGAAAATAGAAGAAGCGAGTCAGGAGGAGATTTTAAAAAGAGGAGATTTAACAACGACCATGTGAAGATGACAGTGCCGGCAGCAACTAGTTCTAAGGGAGGAGAACGACCACCGGTCATATGCTACAAATGCGGAAAAGAGGGACATATCAGTCCAAACTGCCCACAACAGTTCAAGGTATGCTATAATTATGGAAAGGAAGGACATATCGCTCGGGATTGTACGGTAGCGAAACCTAGTTCAGCGGGGACGGTGACTCAAAAGATTGTCCCAGAAAAGTCAAAGTCAATCGGTTCTCGAAGAGCGTTTGTTGTGGATCGTCAAAATGCGAGGAACCCAAACGAGGTGATCACGGTAAGTTTAATCATAAATTCTTGTGAAGTTTATACTTTACTAGATATCGGTCTACCCATTCATTTATCTCTCCTACTTGTGCTCAACGCTTAAATTTAACTCAAAAAAATTAGACTTTGACCTATCTGTGGAAACTCCGTTAGAGAAACTTTCATCACATCCACCGCTTATAAATCTTGTTTGATTCAAGTTGGCACCATCACCTTACCATGACCTTATCTCTTTAAAGATACTTGCTTTTGATGTGATTTTAGGGATTGATTGTTTAACTACTCATCATGCCAAAATTGATTATTTTCGTAAGGTTGTTAGCTTTCATATTCCTAAACAACCTGTTGTATGTAATTCAAGCAACTAAACCATTAAAATCAATCACCGCATATCTAATCATAAAGCTATTCGTTTATTGAAAAAACGGATGTCAAGCTTTCTTATCCCATGTTATGGATTTGAATAAAGACACGTTAAATTTGAATAATATTCCTGTTGTTATTGACTTTCCCCGACGATTTCAAGAACTTCCTGCCTACCCCCGAACGTGAAGTTGAATTCTTTATTGATCTTGAACTCGATACAAAGCCCATTTCTAAAATCCCATATCGAATGACTCATATTGAACTTGTGGAGTTAAAGGTCCAACTACGAGGAGTTGTTGGACATCGGTTTCATTAGCCCCAAGACATCTCCTCGGGGTGCTCCTGCTTTTATTCAGTAAAGAAGAAAGACGGAGTATGCGACTTTATATTGACTATAGGGAATCGAACCATGTCACCATCAAGAATAGGTATCCTCTACCTCGTATTGATGACCTGTTTGACCAGTTGCAAGGAGCACAATTCTTTTCAAAAATCGATCTTCGTTCTGGATATCATCAGCTGAAGATTAGAATTGAGGATATTCCAAAGACTGCCTTTAGAACTCGGTACGGGCATTATGAATTCCTAGTCATGTCTTTTGGATTGACTAATGCTCCTGCGGCTTTCATGGATATGATGAACCGAGTATTCAAGGAATATTTGGATCAGTTCGTTGTTGTCTTTATTGATGACATCCTCATATATTCCAAAAGCCGTGAAGATCATGAGCACCATTTGAAGCTGGTACTCCAAAGGCTTCGTGAAAACAAGCTTTATGCCAAGTTAAAGAAATGCGAGTTCTGGCTTGAGAAAGTAGCATTCCTTGGGCACGTGGTGTCGAAACATGGAGTATCTGTTGATCCGGCGAAGATTGAAGCAATACAAAGTTGGGAGCAACCGAAGTTGGTGACCGAAGTACGCAGTTTTCTGAGCTTAGCTGGTTATTATCGGAGATTCGTGGAAGAATTTTCTCGAATCGCTACTCATTAACTCAGCTGACTCGGAATGATTTCAAGTCGAACAGTAACTTGCTAAGATTCTACTCGATTTTTTTAAGATTCTCGAATTCAAATAAAATTTTGCAATATTTACTTAGATTTGAATTCGACTCGTTTTATTGTACTCGAGTTCGACTCGATTCGTTTTTTAATTAAACTACTCGCGAGCATTTGAGACATACACGAATTAGAACTAGATCATTTGTATTATATGATTATAATAATATATATATATATATATATATATATATATATATAATTAACTCAGTCGACTGGTTAAAATAATTAAAGTTTGAACACTTCAAATTAAGTCTCTAGCCTTGTAAAAAAATTAATGAGATGATATTATCATTCTTAAAATAATTAATAAATTATTTCTAACTCTAAAAATATGTTAAAAATTTAATTATTAAATTATATATATTAAATAAATCAAATTAGTTTCGTCATGTATAACCTGACTCAAATTTAAATAATTAATTATATTTTCTTATACTATATAATATATATTATTGTTTTAAGTTACCACCGACTCAATCTCGTGTGGCGGTATTCCAACATAAGGTTTTCGATTCATTTTATTGTTTTTTAAGTGCTTTCTTTTTTGTTATTTAATCTAAATATTCTTCTGATTATTTAAACTTGTTAAATAAATAATTCACGTTGGTGTGGGCGCCCGCCAAAACAAGCAATTTGAGAATTTAATAATACTTCACTTCTTAAAATAAAATTTTGGAAATTTTAACATAACGCTGTTTAAATTAAATTTCAATTCTAAATAGAAATTCGAGTGAATAATATCTTAATTAGTTTTGGAAAGTTATTATATTGAGACCCACGTCAACAAAAATTATCTCCTAAAATAAAAGAAAAAATTGATCGCTTAGCCCAAAAATAGTGTGTCCATTTGTGCATGTGGTTGTAACATAAATTTAACCTCAATTAAAACTAACTGTAAATTGACACAAGATTTTTAAATATTTTTAAAATTCAAAACTATACAAATGTTTTCTCATTTTGTATTCTCCCGTATTACATTCCTCTTTTAATTTTTAGAGTGAATAATTTTAATTGAATAACGTGGAGTACGTAGATAATTGGACATGCGCATGAATGGTGGCTGCTCTGATACGCATCTAACTCAAGATCAATTGACAATGAGTGGAATAACTTCTCAAGTTATATACTCTATACATCTTTTAATATAAATTGTTTTAGAGAAGTATTTTTATCTCTTAATATAAGTGATCATTTGAGAGTTTCAAAAAATATTAATTGCTTAGTTTTTAATATTACTCCAAGTTTTAAATATAATTTTGATTTTTTCACTATTTTTTGTCTAATAAATAACACTCTTTTTTTTAATACAAAGACAATATAGACAATTGATAATATATTGAATGATATACAATTATTTCCTTAATACTTGTGTACAACTCTAAAATAATTTATATTAAGAGACGAAGAGTGTGAGACCCCAGATTTTATGAATAAAGATTTAAATTTCTCGAAATATTTTTTTGAATATTATGGTGTGGATTTGATATAATGTTATAGTTGTGGGTAGTATTTATAAATTTTGCAAAGTATGCAAGTTGTTATATTATATTCGATTGGTCGGAAAATAATGTAGCAAATGCCGCTGATGCGTAACACGTTGAGTTGGATGACTTTTCCTTGAGCGGAGATAGGACACAAATACCATCAATGACATACTTTCATGAGAAAACACCTACCCCGGGGAGCAATCGAAAAGATTCTGAAGCATCCTGAGGATTAGGTATTGTTCCTCCAATGATCGTAGTACCAAGTACTTCCTGGCGAGCTCTAATATGATCCGATTTATAAGTAAGTATCTCTTGCAAAATATGAGCAACACCAAATCCCTCTAGAGCCCAATTCTTTTTGTCAGAGAATATCCGTACAACGGTACAATCATTGGTGGACCCCATAACTGAATTATTGTCGGATTGAGAAAACGACAAAAATATTTTATTAAAAATAACGGCGGAAGTTTTACCAGTTAATACCGCTGAACTACTCGGTAGTAAAAGTACGATGAATACGCGTGGTCAGTATAAGTAGCACACCAGATTGATTATTGATGTTTATGTGAGAAGTCACCGCTTTGTTCAATTATTACTACAATAGTTCTTTGCGTAAGTATCTCACATTATTTGATTCAATTATTGTTAATTTATAAGTTTTGTTTTATTAGTATTATTAACGTAATAAAATGAAATATCTTTTATATAAAAATGTAATACTTTTATAAAGTTATTCGCTTTTATTTGATAATAATTAGATTATATTATATTTTATTATGCATAGTGTTGCATAGTAAAATATTTTTATAAACTTTTTCGTTTTATTAGATTATAAATAGAATATATTATATTTTATTTAAAAGATTTTGCTTTAATTATGGACCGTCAGATTAAAGTATATCAATCTGGATCGTTCATGAGTTAGTTACTATGCAATCCATTCTTCTATAAATAGAAGTTCATTCCTTCATTATTTTCTTACGAATTCACTGAAACTCCAGAGAGAGAAATTATAGAGAAACTATAGAAAAGTATTCTGCTACTTCCCTACTCTTATATTCGCTTTTACTAGTAAGGGATATTATTCTTTTGTATTCATGAAGAGAATTTCATTATTCCATTTCTTATTATTCTGTTGAATAACTCAGATACGCCAAGCTACCCTATACTTGGTGACATTCTTCTATTATTCTGCTTTTATTATTACATTTGGAATATCCTCGTCTGCATGTTTTTACATCTAACTCAGGTTCCGCCTCTATTATTCTCATTGGAATATCCTATTCGTGTGTTTTACACCGACTTCGGTTCCGTCTTTATTATTCTATTGGAATATCCTGTCTGTGTGTTTTACACCGGACCTGGTTCCGTCTTTATTATTCTGTTGGAATATCCTATCTGTGTGTTTTACACCGGATCTGGTTTTGTCTTTATTATTCTGTTGGAACATCCTGTTGGTGTGAATTTCACCTGACCTGGTTCCGTTATTTATTATTCAGTTGGAATAACCTGTCTATGCGAAGTACCGCATGCATGGTGATTTCTTTTGTTATTCCATTCTTTATTATACTCAGTTGGTTTAAGTTTTGACTTCTATACTCCATGAAATTAGTGGAATATCCTTGATATTTGCGTTTCATCCAGTATCTTTCATGAAAATATTCTTCTGAGCATTCTTGAATTTTACTCTACAAAGCAGTATCATGTTGACAATTTGGACATTATTGGTTCTTGGATAAATTAATTCTTGAACTTGTTTTATTGAATTATTATGTCATTGTCATCATCCTCATGTTTATATTATGATAAAAGTCATCTCGTATTCAGAAAGTGCATAGATGGACTTGGTATGATTATGACCGTGGATTATTCTTGTATAATCATGGCCGTAATGTTATAAATGATGTGGTAAAGTCCTCATTGTCTGCATAGTGCATTGATGGACAGCTTTTTGGTATGATTATGACTATGGATTCTCTTCTTGATCAAGGGAGCAAAGATGAATTGTTTTATGGCATGATCGATCGTTGATAAAAATACGATTATCTTTGGCCGTAGTGTATGGATAATTCGTGGTCGTGATACTAAAGAATATCCTTGGCACGAAGTGCGGGGATGATTTAATGATGTGGATTATTTATCGAAATGAAGTCTCGTGATAAAAGTGATGAAAACTTTTAAATCATAAAAGATAGTAGATTTTATTCTCTACTGACTCTTTTAATGGATTGCTTGTTCACCGCAGCTTAACTTGATGTCTATTGTATTTTATCGCTTTAACATTGTTGAAGACTAATGATAATTTATTCTCGCATTATCTTAGTCATAATATTTCTTCTTGGGCTAGTTGAGCTCACCTTTCTTTCACCGTTCTCTTCTGTGAAATGAGAACGTAGTTGGGATTTAGCGAGGAACCGGAGTGATGGTCCTGGATGATAGTATTAGCTAGTAGTCCTCACTATTTTGTTAAATAGTGTGACAATAAATGTAATGATGACCTATTCTGAGAGTGGATATTGTCTAGAAGACAATATTTGTATTTAAACTCATAGCATATATTTTGTCGTATTTTACACGACTGCTGTATTATTAGTTTGTATTTGAATTTTGTACCATGCATTTGGCGACTCAAGCTGAGTGATGTATACCTATTTTGGGGGCGTCACAAAGAGAATATTAGGTTTTCGGTTCTTAATTTCCCGATGTGAGACTTTATGTCAAAACAATAAGACACGATAGTTTATCAAACAAATACTCTCACAACTTCATATTGATACTATTAGTACTACTCCCTCCGTTCCTTAATATAAGTCGTTTTAAAAAAATATTTTTGTTTCTTAATATAAGTCGTTTGAGAATTTCAAGTAAGTATTAATTGCTTAGTTTTTAATATTACTCCAAATATTAAATGCAACTTTGATTTTCTCACTGTTTTATGTCCAACAAATAACAATCTCTTCTTCCAATAGAAGGACAATATAGACAATTGATATTATAGTTAATGTTATACAATCATTTTCTTAATACTTGTGCACAACTCTAAAATGACCTATATTAAAAAACGGAGGGGGTAATTAATATGTTAGATCCGGTCCGGCCCAATTTTCAGCACATAATTTTTAGGGTCCTTTACATAAGTATACAACAAATAGAAAGTAATTACAAGAAAAGTGCATCAACTAAATAATTACAAAAAGAAAACTTATATTACAAAAATAGTACAATTCACATTAATAAGGAAACCTAAAATTAAGGACAAATAACTGCCATAATTAATAATTCAAATTCAAACATTTGGATCTAACAACAAAAATAAATTCAAATTCAAATCTTCATCTCCCTCACATACACTTTGAAATAATAGTCCGCCGCTACACCACCGCTACATCTCATATATTCCGGCGCTACACCACCGCGAATCTCCGTTGTCCAAAACGCCAATGAGAATAAGAAGAAGGTTCGCCCTACAAAAGTATAAAAATAAATAGATGTAACTTTTAATGTTCTGAAATTTTTTTATAACTATTTTGTTACTCATAAATAATAAAATGGTTACCTTTGTATGAATGGTTGGCTACCAACTGCATCACATTCAAACGAAATTGGTAACTTAATAAAATTGAATTGGTTACCTTGGTCTGAACGTTTGGCTACCAGCTGCACTATGAAAAAACTACATGTGTGGTTGTGAATTAGTTACTTTAGTATGAAGGTTTTGGTATGAAGGTACGAAGATTTGCTTACCTTGATCTGAAGGTTTGGTAACCAACTGTACTAAGAAAAAAATTTAAAGTGTGGAGGTTATTGGTTACTTTGATATGACAGTTTGGTTACCTTGGTATGAAGGTTTGGTTACCATCATCCAGTATTCATATCCACATGCAACACCTAGTGCACCATAACCCGAGGAATACTAAATGAGGCCGACATCAATGGGGAGTTGGTTAATACCCTTACTGTCCAAATGAGGCTTGGTATGTTTGACGGAGAGCCATCAGCACACCCATTTTGTCACCTAGGCCCAAAAGATGTGTGCACTCCCACCACCAGAACTTGTCGTTGAAGTCGCTAGACAAGGCATTGTTCTTCTCAAAATTGCGACCCTTCGTTGCCTTTCTCTCGCTTCACCATCACCGTCTTTATTCTTCATACTGCAAATGCAAATAAGATTTGGGGTTAGGGATAAGAAAGGATATGAATTCTATAGTGGCATTGGCGGCATGGTATATATATATATATATATATATATATATATATATATATATATATAGAAAGAATACGTACGTTGAATGAAGAAGAAGGGTGATGACTAACTGCAATTGTTATAGATGAGGAGAGAGAGAAGAAGTCATGTGTATAACTAATCCCTAAGTTAAGGAATTCTAATTGAATATTAAATTTCTAAATTAAGGGATCCTAATTGCACTAACATTATAAATAAATATGAAAATGAATTAGTTGTGTAAAAATTTTATGAGCACACTATTGTTGTAATTATTTTTAAAAATGTAATAGAATATGTAAATCATCCTAATTTTTATACAATTTGAAATACGAGTATGTTCTTCTGATCATTTATTAATTTTTCTGAAACCAACCTCGATAATTGCATAGATGTTTTTTACCTTGAGTGCTTCAAGTCTTGATCGGCTTATGGCCACCAATGACCAATTAAGTCACTTCTCTCCTTTTCATCGGTTTAAATGTTGTTAGCAACTTTTTTGTATGATAACTCTAATCAACTTGTAATCTTCTAATAATTGTTATTTTATTTTTATCATTTGTTAAATTTTTCAGCCTTCCTACTCATAAATTTTAACATTCTTAAAAAATTTCTCAAAAATAATAACTATTTTTTCTGTAGTACATATATATATTCTCATACATATATAATTAAATATACATGTATATATAATATGCCTCACATACAAATTATACACAAAAATTTTACAAGTTTAATATGTATGAACAAGTTCCTTAAATCAACTATATTTTAAAAAATAAAAACAAAGAAGATTATCAATATCAATACTATCTACTAGATTTAATGAAAAGGCATGTATTTTTTTCAATCTATGGATTATGTTGGGTCGTGATATTTCCTATCTTTGGGCCAGGTACATTGGGCCTACTCATATAAACAATCTATTGGGCCTCTATTATTAATCCGTGAAAATCACTGGGCCAGGTCACCATATTGTATCCATTTTAACCTTTAAGGCCGAGTCGGTCCAGTGGATCGACCCATTAGATATTTTAATATCTCACATTTTGACTTGTGATGATGAAAAAGCATGACGGTTGACCAAAGCTCCCGCCATGCATTAATGTGGATGGGATCATAATGGTACTGGCGGTAGAAAAACCGTGGTAAAAAGCAAAGGATAAGCTAAGCTACATATAGTCGGCGAGAACCTATCGGATCGTAGGGGTGTCGGTAGTAGTGGGTGACACAAAGAATCCGCATGTAGATAGTATAACCTAGCAAAGAAGCCTTCACCAACGGATATGTTCTCATACACTTTGATATTCATATTCTCTCACATACACACAACAGAGAAATTTTTATATCTCTCTAGACACTAGATAGTATATTCCTCCATTGTTAACCTTGTGAACACATACTGACTCTCACCGAAGCTATCCCAAGACGAACAATGTCGCCAAGCTTGTGGTGCTTATCGTGTTTTTCTCGTAAGGATCGTATGCCTTACGTGATTGGGACGTGGCAGAAGATCCTAGCGTTAACATTGGCGCTAAAAGGAGGGCGTTTGAGTTCTAGTGTCATTAAAATTTTTAATCACAATCGTTTAACCTACTTCGGAAGATGATGAGGAGTAGGGATGGTACGCCGAAAGGCGGCGACGATGGTATTAAATTGCTGCCAACGCCTCGTGTTTCGGTGAAGGATCGTCTGGGTCCTTCTAAAAGTGCTCACGAGAGCACGACCTCTAAGCATAATTCATGAGATCTCCGTCCGAAGATTCATGGTGGGGCCAGACGAAGATTGGTTTTCGGTACGAATAAGGAGCAAGATCATAACCGAGGGCAGGGGGAAGGCTCACCGACCAGGACTTATCGTAGAAGTGGTCAGGAAGATAGAACCGCCAAGTTGACGAAGATGGCGGACGAAGCAGATAAAGCCATGGAGGTCCTGTTAAAGCAAAGAGAAGATATAGCTGAACAGATGCTTCGAGTGACGGAATTACGGGACGAAGCATCTAGCCATGATCAGTCCGAAAGATGAAGTGGGTATAAGGAGGTGCCACGACGAGAGGGTAAGGAGCCAAGCATTCCAAGCGCAGTTTCTAAGGATCGTTCTCAGATGAGAGGAGATCGAGGAAGCGGAGAACTCCCGTGGTCTCGAAGAAGGAAATAATGGTAGTACCTCTCAAAGATCGAGACGACTATAGACAAAGGAGCATATCGAGTGAGATCATGCCCGAAGTCAGAGCAAGGGACTATCAACGTGATTATTCTCACCATAAAGATAGATTTGTACACCGGAGTAGATCAAGAAGTCCCACCAGGGCGATAGGATCGGCAGGAGGAGGTCGATCCTCTCAAAAACGGAATGTTGTTCGTGAGAAAGAGGTGTCCCCCCAGCCCGAAGGCGTTGATTTTCTGGTGAAGGAGCTGAAAGAGCTCAGAAAACAACTGGCTGAAGTTCAGCAGGTGTAGGACGCTTCGGGAAAGAAGGCATCCCCTTTTTCCTCAGATATTCTCAAGGAAAAGGCGGATATCACTAAAAAACTGCCTCGCATGGAAAGTTACGATGGGACCGGGGATCCATATGACCATAGCCAGGCGTTCGACCGGCTAATGGACTATTATGACTTCACTGACGCTGCCAAGTGCCACACTTTTGTTACGACGCTGAGAAAAGATGCGAGACAGTGGTTGTGAACTTTGCCGGCAGATTCAATATGCTCTTGGACCGAGCTTTGATATAAATTCCATGCCTGTTTCGGGAGTAACCGAAGAAGAGGAAAGCCTACGGGTTCTCCGCACATGATCCGTGATTACCAAATGAATCTTTGGGCTAGTATGTAAAGAGGTTCAGAGAAGCAGTCGGTCAGGTGTCCGACCTTAATGATCTCCAGGCTGTGGGTTTATTCCATAATGGATTAGATCTGGTGAAGTCCGAGAAGTTGGTGAAGAAGTTGATGTTTCACCATCCGAAGAGCTTGGCCGAAGCCTTTGACAAGGCAGAAGGCTATATCGTTGTGGAAGAAGCTATGAACAGCCTGAAGCATCCTCCTTCGGACCAGGTGAAAGAGGCAGTAGCTCCAGTAGAAGTTGATCGAGAGAAAACGGGGTGGGTATAATGATCTGAGATTGAGAGGGCGCTTCAAAAATACAATAATTTCTGGCGGCAAGGAAGCATTCGTCCCTCCGTTCCGGCCCCGAAGGTGAATAAGGTCTACACCAAATTGAACACTGATAGATCGATAATTTTGGATCAAATCAGAAATCAACCTTTCTTCGAGCCACCCCGTGATAATTACCGAACAGGGCAGGGTAACTCCCGTAAATATTGTGGCTATCATCAAGCCGCAGGCCACGACACTAACGAGTGTTGCAATTTGAAAGACTTCGTGGAGAAGAAGATTAAGGATGGCTTGTTGGTACAAGATGCGTGGCATGCGGTGATCGCCAGATTAATAACCGTCATCGCCCGGCATAGCTCAGATGGCTCGATCGCATCCAAGGCATGTCATCGATGTGATAACCGGTGGATCCGTAGGGAAGTTGATAGGAAGAAAGAGAAGGGCCTACCTGGATTCGGTCATGACTGTGATAGATGCTCCCTCAAGATTGATGAGCCATTTCAGAAACCATCATATCATTTACTGACGCTGATTATCCTTCGGAGCCCATCGAGCCACATGAGGGGACCTTGGTGATCACAGCACAAGTGGGCTCGGTGGACATGAAGCGCATGATGATTGACAATGGATCTTCAGTGGATATTTTATACGTCCATGCCTATCAGAGGATGCATCTTGATGGGCAGAAAATAGAAGTCGGGCAGGAGGCTCCTTTATACGGCTTCAGCAACGATCCGGTCAAAGTTGCAGGCACCATTGAACTCCTGGGCTTATCTTCTTGACAAAGACCCCAAAGAGTCGAAATAATGTGCAAATTCTATGTTGTGCACGTTGATTCAGCTTACAACGCTATACTGGAAAGACCTACCTTAATCGCTTCTCAAGTCGTGACCTTCATCCTTATTTCAAGATCAAGTTCCCCACGACATGGGGTAGGAGAGAGATGGGGACTTGGATTTGGCCCGACGATGCTACTGGGAATCTCATATTTCCTCCTAGTAGGGTCGCAAACAAAAAGAGGCGTTGGCAATTGAGATTGAGCCCTTTACCGAAAGTAGTTCCAACCAATGGTGATTCCTGCGCAGGGACTTGAGGAGGTTGAATTGATCATCGAAAAGCCGGATAAGTTCGTGAAGATCGGTTCGGTCTCACTGTAACCTCTTCTGACAAACCTTATAGAACTCTTACTGCTATGCAGAGATTTTTTGCATGGGAACCAAGGACATGCCCGAGTTAAGCCGGAAGATAGTGAGCACAACACTGAATGTAGATCCCTCAAGAAGTTAGTTCGGCGAAAAGGCGATCTTTGCGCTTGAAATTTACGTAAAATCAATGATGAGGAAATAGCAAAGTCATTGGTCACGCCACTTCATCTATGAAATTGATTATCCCGTGGATGGCGAATGTGGTGTTGGTGCGAAGCGAGAATGGAAAATGGCGGGTTTGCATCGACTACACCGACCTCAATAAAGCTTGTCCAAGGACTTTATCCTCTCGCCCCATATTGATCAAATTTCATCGATGCCACTTGGGTTTGCATTACTAAGCTTTATGGATGCTTTTTCAAAGTTATCACCAAATATCCATGCGTAAAGAGGACATCCCAAAGATCGCGTTTATTACACAACGTTCGGTTATGCCTACAAGAAGATGACTTTTGGCCTTATAAATGCCGGAGCCACTTACCGAGAATGATGAACTTCATCTTGATAAAAATGGGAAGGAACACGGAGGTATACGTCGATGACATGATCGTGAAAAGCATGCGAGTTCGTAATCATTTGGACGATCTGAGAGGAGTGCTTTTCAGATCGTCCGTCCATCGTCAATCGAGACTTAATCCGGCCAAGTGCACTCTTGGCCTTGGTGCAGGGAAATTTTTGGGTTATCTTGTCAGTTAAAGGGGTATCGAGGCCAATCCGGAGAAGATTCAGGCCATTCTTGATATGAAGACTCCTCAGTCGTTCAAAGACGTCCAACGTCTGAGTGGCAGGATTGCAGCTTTGAGGAGGTTCGTCGCCAGATCTGCAGAAAGGTGCCTTCCTTTCTTTGATACATTGAAAGGGCCAAAGAATGCGAAGACATTCTAGTGGACTTTAGAGTGTGAAGACGCCTTCCAAGGCATAAAGGCATATCTTTCTTCGACTCCTTTATTGGTAAAGCCCGCTCCAGCAGAGACCTTATATCTGTACCTTGCAGCAAGTTCGTTAGCGGTTGGAGCGAGATTGATTCGGAGGTCGATGGAAAGCAAAGATCCGGCCTATTATGTCGACCACGTCCCGCGAGATCTCAAACCAGTATCCAAATATTGAGAAATTTGCCTTTGTTTTAATACTTGCCAAGAGAAACTTCGCAATATTTTCTAGGTCACCTCACTCTTAATACACTGCGGATCGGCCATCAAGAAGGTGATGGGCAAGCCGGTTTCGGGAAGACTAATGCATGGACTATGGAGTTGTCCCGCTTTTCATCGAATACCATCCCCAACCGCTATCAAAGGTCAAGCTTTGGTCGATTTCATGGTAGATTGTTCGTTCACCGGCGTAGATCTTTGAGTTACCGTGTTTAATCGTCCGATCGAAAGCGATTCGCGCTTCTTCAACCGGATCGTAATGTTTGGACTCCATATGCAGACGGCCTCTCTACCCTAATCAAGTAGTAGTAAGGTGAATTATCTTGACAAGTCCGGACGGATTCAAAGTTCAACAGCCATCGATTCTGGATTTAAAGCGGCGAATAACGGCCGAGTATGAAGCGAAGCAAGCGGTGTTCGATTGGCAAAGAGTCTAGAGGTCCAGAAGCTTATCATTTATAGTGACTCTCAATTGGTCGTCAAGCATCTGTCGGGAGATTATGAAGCTCGTGGAACTCGGATGATCAAGTATCTGACGGAGTTAAAGGACCGACTTCTGTACTTCGCTTCGTACGAATTTCAGGGCATAGAGCGTAATGATAATTCCATCACCGATTCACTGTCAAAATTGGCCACTACGGATGCAGATGTTTTCAACGGATCAGTTTATTTGCAAGTTTTGCGGCAATGAATGAAAGTGTTCAAAGATGAAGCGTTGATGTGTATCGAAATGATCTAACTTCTTTGGATGACCCCTACATCGAATATTTGGCAGATGGCGTCCTTCCTTCGGATCAGATGTTAGCAAAAAAGATCAAGTACAAGAGCGCCAATTTTGTTCTTATTGATGGGGATCTTTATCGATTGGCCTTTTCTTCACCATTATTGAAGTGCCTGGTCCCATCCGAGGCGGAATATGCTCTTCGAGAAGTTCACGGGGGTATTTGCTGTGATCATATGGCTGCTAAATCTTTGGCTTACAAAGTACTTCGACAAGGATACTATTGGCCTACAATTTTCAAGGACGCTACAGAATATGTCAAGAAATGTGAAAAGTGCCAACTCAACAGTCCGATCCCACATCAGCCACCGGAAGAGCTATACTTGATTTTATCTCCTATACCCTTCGCTGTCTGGGGGGGTAGATATATTGGGTCCGTTGCCTAAATCTAAAGGTCAGGTTAGCTTCATCATAGTTGCCATTGATTACATGACCAAATGGATGGAGGCGAAGCCACTTCGATTAATAACGGAACAAGAGGTGTTTGAAATTCATAAAAGAGTCCGTAGTGTTTCGCTTCGGGATCCCTAGAGTATTGATATCGGACAACGGACGCCAGTTCGTGGGATCAAAATTTGAAGCATTTTTAAAGGAGTTGGGCATTCAAAGATAAGAAGACTTCTGGTGGCTCATCCACGGTCAAATGGCTGTTTGAGGTGACCAAACAGACGTCACGAATCGGGATCAGCCAGATCGGATGAAGCTAAAGGAAGATGGCGGAAGAGAGCTCCAACATATGTTATGGGCTTACCGGACTACACCGAGGACTACTACGGGATTCACCTTTTAGACCGGCTATAATGTATCGATGCCTTAGTCCTCGTCAAAATCGGATCTCCAAGTCTTCGTCGGTACCAATACAAAGAGATCTACAATGACGAAGGATCAAGGCCAATTTGGATCTCGCTAGAAGAAGTCGGAGAAGTGACTCTTTAAACCGTCCGCTATCAACGAAGAGTAGCTAAGCATTATAACAAAGGAGTCAAGTCATGAGATTCAAGTAGAAGACTTAGTCCTCGTGAGAAGCCGGAAGCTTCTACACCTCAAAACACGGGAAAGTTAATGCCAAACTGGGAAGGGCCGTATGAAGTGATCGAAGTATCAAAACCGGGTAAAAGCCTATCGCCACGCCGACCATCAAATACGAGATTGGGCCCCTTCTCAAAGATTTGATGGAATGGCCCAGCCCACCCAAGAGCAAGGACCACCTTGCAAGGCTAAATACTCCTGGGTGACCGATAGCGAAGTAGTACCGTGAGGGAAGGGTGAAAAAGGGAAGACTCCTCGTTTTTAGCCTGGTCCAGGTGTGGCATATCTTTCCCATCTAGTAGCCCCGAAATCAAAAACACTTGGCATGCTGGCAGACTTCGGAGATACTTTCAATAAAGATCAAGTTAATTCATCGGAAGTCTGTATATTATTGTTCATTATCAATAAAAAGTCATTTTTTCACTATTGATCCTGGTCCTATTTGTCCTATGGTCACTAAGGTATAAAGAGGTATGGTAGGACTCGCTGGCCATTCGATGGCAGCCCATTTGTTGTTCTACTCCGAGTGGTAGACAAAGGATCCTATATTGATTTTACCAGGGTGGTAAATCAATGGTCACTATTGATCCTGGTCCTATTTGTCCTATGGTCACTACTTGCAAAAAGAGGTATGGTAGGACTCACCGGCCATTCGATGGCGCGGCCCATTTATTGTTTCTACCCCGGAGTGGTAGATTAAAGGATCCTATATTGATTTTACCAGGTGGTAAATCAATGGTCACTATTGATCCCGGTCCTATTTGTCCTATGGTCACTACTTGATTGTAAGGAGGTATGGTAGGACTCACCGGCCATTCGATGGCGTTATTTCATTTGTTGTTTCTACCCTCGAATGGTAGACAAAGGATCCTATATTGATTTTACCAAGGTGGTAAATCAATGGTCACTATTGATCCTGGTCCTATTTGTCCTATGGTCACTACGGTGTAAGGAGGTATGGTAGGACTCGCTGGCCATTCGATGGCAGCCCATTTGTTGTTCTACCCCGAGTGGTAAACAAAAGATCCTATATTGATTTTACCAGGGTGGTAAATCAATGGTCACTATTGATCCTGGTCCTATTTATCCTATGGTCACTATGGTGTAAGGAGGTATAGTAGGACTCGCTGGCCATTCGATGGCAGCCCATTTGTTGTTCTACCCTGAGTGGTAGACAAAGGATCCTTTATTGATTTTACCAGGGTGGTAAATCAATGGTCACTATTGGTCCTTATATCTTGATCTTTATATCTTGATCCTTATATCTTGATCCTTTTATCTTGGTCCTTATATAATTGTTTCACCCCGAGTGGTAAACAAATGACCGATCTCACACTTCGGAACCGATGAATATGTGTTACTTTATTTTATTTAAGTGTTGATTTCAGTCCTTTCAGTTTAGTTAAGTTAAATTCTGTCCATGAAATTCAATTCACTTCGTCTCATACATTAACTATTATATGTCTTAAGCGATTTCACTTTGCTTAGGTTCATTTTACTGATATTGAATTATTGACAAGAAACTAACCGAAAACATAGTTCACAATTAAGGAAATTGCAAATTCATCAGGAAAACTAAAACATTCATTCGATCTATTTATTCATGAACTAAATACACCAATATCGAAACATTGACAACCTCCATATATAAAATTTCAAAATGATCCCAAAAACATAAAAAGTTTAAACAGATAAATTTTTATATAATTCAGAATGAAAGTAGGAAGAACACCTAGGCACCACCTTCGTCTTCGGAGTTGAGCAAAATTGGATCCAGTTGAGCAGCAGACAGTTTTTCTTTACCTCTCTCTCGGCAGTCTTCGTAGCCTTCCGAGTAGACTTTCATGATCTCGACGTTAAGCTCGTTCGAATCCCTATATTCTCACTCAGATTCGCTTTACGAGCTCTTGATTGAAGAGGACCCCTTCCCTCAAGCTCCTTTATTTTATGACGAAGTTTGTGGCGTTTGTTCTTGTGTCTCCGCTCTTCGACCTGGGCCTTTGATTGAGCCTCGCCAACTTGAATAGCCAAGCTTCGGTTGGCCGAAGAAAACTCCTCATTTTGGCCTTCAGAGCGGTTTTCTTCAACCAATGCCGTTCAGATTGGTTAAAGTTTGTTGGTCGGCTTTGATCGGCCACCATCCTCAGGGTCCTTAGTTCATCGTCGAGACGCCTTGAGTCCATCTTGGCTCGATCTAAGTCTCATTGAAGGCCATTGATGGTGTGAAGAGCGTCTTCGTGATCGGGCTTTTTCTCGAGCCAAGTCGATCTCAAAGATATTTATTTCTTGTCTCATGAAATCTTCCTCGCTTTTCCCCATTTATGTGCCTTTCGACGCAAACGCTCAAGACAACGATTGGCTGCGTATGTTCAAACAAAGACTCAAGTCAATACCCAAATATCCAAGCAAGAACAGAGATATAGAAAATAAAGAAATGCTTATTTACCTTAGCCAGATAGCTCATCCCTTCATCGAAAGATGATTCCGCCCCAGTGTGATCATCGAACCGATGATCGCCAACGCCCGCATCTGAAGGCCCCGAAGAGGTCGAAAGGAAAATTTGCATTGAATCTAGGCCACAGAGTCGGAGACCCCATGGCATCGGCATGATAACCCTAACCTGAAGGACCAGGTCGTTCAGGGGAAGGTCTTGATCTTTCCGGTGAAGGAACTGGTTGCTCAGGAGGAGTAGTTTCAGCATACACGATTTCGGGGGAAGGAGACTTATTTGGGATGGGTTTATGAGGAGAAGCGGCAGAGGTAGAGCTTGGATAACTGTCGTGTGTCGCTTCTCTTTCTCGATAAAGTGTTTTGAACTTTGCCCCGATCACCTTCTTCTAATCTGTATTTCTGCTGGGGCACGAAGGGGAAATGATCGAAGATCGGGGCACCCCGAGCTCTTCTACGGTCGGTGACGGGTTATCTTGGTTTTTAACTTTTTGGTCCGAAGGATGCTTCTTCGATCAGGACGATCGAGTAAGCCTCCTCGTCGAGGAATGGATGTTGTAGTTGGCTCAATTTCTGGGGTGGCTTCCGAAGTGCTAGGGAGAGGAGTTGATCTGGGTTTCCTGATATCCCTCTTCTTCTGGCGAGGACGGAGGGAGGGTCTCTTTCGGAACAGGAACCTCATCAGCTTCTGGTTCGTCAGTTCGGAACTCGTCTATGTGTGTTTCCGGGATTGGTTTGGCTTCGGGAGCAGCTTCTGCTGCCAGAGTTTCAACAGCTTCCGAAGACTTCCCGGACAAAAAATCTTAGAACTCTTTTATCTCTAAAGAGCTCGGTTTGATCAAAGATACTGTATAACCAAACAACTCTGTGTTAGAATCCACATTACAAAAGCATTTCCAAAAATTTATATATAAAATAGACTGATACTTACATTTATGGTCATATAACCATGCCTGCTTCGAGAGGAGTCCATACTTCCACTCCTCCTTGGGGAAATTGTCAAAAAGTTCCATCATTTCAACTTCTCGTTCTTCAGAAATGTCTCCGAAGTCAGCAGAGATCTTCTCATTAGTGGCCCAATTCGGTAGGGAAGAAATTTCGGGACCTTTGACGTAGAACCACTTCTCGTGCCATCCCCTGTTGCTCGAAGGCGTGTTCACCAGCGAACGCCTCTCGAACTTCTCTCCTGACTTCGGAGAGTGCTTACTAATGGTCTTGAACCCCTTCTCCCTAGATTGGACTATCTTATATACCGTGAAGAAGAAATCCAAGGAAGGCTCCACGCCCAATTCATGGCAAAAGGCCACGAAGGCCAAGATATGAATGCAAGAATTTGGTACCAGTTGGGCGAACCCCACCCCCAGGAACCCCAGCAAGGTTACTATGAAAATGTGCAAAGGTAAACGAACCCCCTTCTCTAGCAGAGTCATAGGGACGGCCGTCCAACCCTCTGGCCGTTGATACATCTTCTCACCGGATCTGGGAGCCCTAACCGCATGGGTATCTGGAATGTGGTACCGGGATCGAATCCTCTGTAACTCAGCCTCAGTCACGATAGAGGGAGTATTGGCACGCGAGAAGCGATCCGTGTTCTGTAGAATTCGGAGGGGTTTTGGGAGTTTTGGGAGAGAGATTCTTGTGCTTTTCGACCCCTTTGGATTCGAGGCCGAAGTTTCTTCATGAGCGGTAGGGTTTGGCGGAACGACAGTGATCGGTGTTACTAGTGTGGGAGAACCTTGTTCGGAGTCTTGGGAAGCCATTTTTGACTGTTTGCAGAGGAGCAGAGAGTTCAAAAGGCGCTCAAATTTCAAATGGACAAGTAAAACTGTCAAATTTGGTAAAGTTATCTTTTATACTGACGGTTACATGATGTTCAAAGTCGGCTCATTAAATGCTAGTAATGATTTGGAATTTGAATGGGAAGGGTCCGATTCCGGGTTCATGAATTTATTAGACAGGGCTTTTCTGATTTGGGCCTCCGTTCTTTTCTTCTTTCATTTCGTGAACAGTAACTGGGTACATTTCAATTATCTCCTATTATGGACCTTTAGCAAATTATCCTGGGCCATTCATAGTTTTCTATTAAACATTCTGTTTAACAAAAAACTAGGGGGCAATGTTGGGTCGTGATATTTCCTATCTTTGGGCCAAGTACATTGGGCCTACTCACATAAACAATCTATTGAGCCTCTATTATTAATCCGTGAAAATCACTGGGCCAGGTCACCATATTGTATCCATTTTAACCTTTAAGTAGAAGTCGGTCCGATGGATCGAATTCCATTAGATATTTTAATATCTGTTACTTTAACTTGTGATGATGAAAAAGCATGACGGTTGACCAAAACTCCTGCCATGCATTAATGTGGATGAGATCATAGCCGGCCGGCGGTAGAAAACTGTGGCCAAAAGCAGTGGATAAGCTACATATAGTCGGCAGAACCTATCGGATCAGAGGGGGTGTCAGGTAGTAGTGGGTGGCACAGTAATCCAGGCAGAGATAGTATAACCTAGCAAGGAAGCCTTCACCAACGGGTATGTTCTCATACACTTTGATATTCATATTCTCTCACATACACACAACAGAGAAATTTTTATCTCTCTCTAGACACTAGACAATATATTCCTCCATTGTTAACCTTGTGAACACATACTGACTCTCACGCCTGAGTTATCCCCAATGAGCAATGTAAATTCGGTTTTGTGGTGTTTATCGTGTTTCTTTCGCGAGGATCGAAAAGGTGTTACGTGATTGGGACGTGGCAGAAGATCTTGGCGTTAACAGATTAAAATGTCATGTTACGATGACTGACTTCTTTCAAAATTACACAAATTATTATAATTATAAATATTGTTGCTCAAATTTAAAATTTATAGTTAAATCATTTCGAAAATTATTCATGCTCTTGTTGTTTAAATAACTCGAGTACTTATTCAAGTGGTACGTCGTCAGGCTAGGTGTGGGCGCCCGCCAAAACAAGCAATCTGCATGTATATATTTTTGCTTTTTGGGTTTATAAGTAGGAGTATATATTTTCAATGCCATCCGATCCCTTCATTTCTGTTTAAATGCAAGTAGTATTCATCCACTCCTACAAATTACAATAATATTCTAGTATTACCCGAATACTTAATTCTCCACGTTCTCCTCTTAAGGTCTACATCAGTAATTTCACGCATCAAACTATCTATCTATATATATATATATATATATATATATATATATATATATATATATATAGCTCCCATCGGTCTATATATATATTTCCTCTCAATATTCCAAAACAAGCAAAGCGCTAAAATCACCTAGATAGGCGAAAACTATCCAATCAATTACAGATTACTCTCACCAGAAAATGACGTCCCAACTGATCGCCAGCCACCGGGAAAACGCCGAGATATTCACTGGCCACGCCGTATGCAAGCAGAAATCGAAGGAGCTCCTCCAGAAGCTGTCGCTTCCCAGCGGCCTCCTCCCTCTAGACGACATCGTCGAGCTGGGCCACAACTTGTCCACTGGGTTCATGTGGATCATACAAAAAAAGAAGGAGCACACATTCAGTGCCATAAGCCGCAAGACAACGTACGATACAGAAGTGACGGCGTTCGTGGAGGACCGCCGGATGAAGAAGTTGACAGGTGTCAAGACCAAGGAGCTTCTGATCTGGGTCAGCCTTACTGATATCCACATTGATGATCCTGCCTCCGGCAAGATCATCTTTGGGACTCCCGCCGGTCTTACTCGAACTTTTCCGGTCTCGGCTTTCGAGGAGGAGAATTAAGTAGATACCACATAACAATTTCAGTACTACCGTTTTTATTTAGCAGTGCATGCAGTTTTATTTTATGTTCTACCCCCATGTAGTAATTAGAAGTTGTTTACCAGTTCCTTAATTTACCTTATTATCCTCGTGTTAAGATTTGTGTTGATCTTAGTTAATAGATTTGTGTTGCTTCTTGAAATTTAAAAACGGCACCAAAATTTTTGTCTTATTACTTAAACAAGTGGAATGTTAACTAATGGTTCCTGCGATCTACATCTCCTAATGACTTAATAATGACTTAAGGGTTGTTTTATAAAACTGAATGATAAGCTTTAATGTATAAGAGAATTTGAATGAGTTGTGAAAACTCTGAATACGAAATGAAATGATGTGTTTGATAATTGTCTGTTTAAAACTGCTTAATGCGTATAATTTTATATTTTAACTAGATTGTTATAAATAAATTTATTATGTAATTACAAATAAATAATGTTATCCAAGAATAATAGAATATGAACTTTTAAACAATATTTGCTGGAATATACTATTAATAATATAATTTTAAGAATAAAACACTAAAAAATATATTAGTAACATTCTTTCCATAAAATCAAAACAAAAGACTACAACATTCATTAAATTGGTTATTGACTAATTTGTTAAAAAATTAAAAATAATTTGTATATAATAAAATTTGTTTACAATAGTAAAATAAGATGATATTAAATATAATTTTTCATTGTAAATAAGGGGATGTAAGCAAAAATATTTTTTAGAAGAATTTCTCACACCCTCTTTGAAGAGTACTATACCACAAATAAATTAAAATGAGTCTGGTGTCGTGGGATGGAGTCCTAAATAAAGAAACTTATAACTCACACAATCATGGGAGATAAAAGTAAGTAAGTAACTAATGTCATAGTTAATCAAACCAATATTATCTCAGCTTCATATTGATATTAATATGTTAATCCGACCTAATTTTCCAGCACATAATTTATATAATTTAAAATACTATTAAATTATATCATGTTCTTTTTTACATACATAAACAATTTTGTTGTAGGGTAAATAAAAATTACTCCACAATACGACAATATACAGAAGAGTAAGTTTGAATGTCCATACCATAGGTGTGCCAAAAAAAAACTAGGTAAATCGGACCGGTTCGAACTGATCGGTTCGGTATATATTAAAATCAGATTCGATTAGTATGAAGTTTATTTTTTAGTAAGTTGATCAATTGGCTAATAGAATCTTTGACACACATGAGCGCTCGCCTCATGCTGCGTGTCAAGACTCTATCGATTAATCAATTAATTCTTCTCGAAAAATAAACTTCATGTTAATACACTATTTAACTAATGTAAGTTAGTTTGTAGTCATCGACTCTTCGTCATAGTCTGTAAGTGCAGGGGAACCAAAAATGGACCATACAACTCTTGATAAGCTAATCGAACGGCTAATTGAGGTCCGATCATCGAAGCACGACAAGTCCGTCCAGTTTTTCGAGTCCTAAACCAAACAACTTTGTGTTGTCTCTCGTGCTAGATATCTTCTTTGATCACCTTCTTTATATTCTCGAACTTGAAGCCCCTATCAAGATTTGCGACTCTTTCTTCTCTTTTTTTTAGGTCTAGTTGCTTTCTGTGTGTATGTTGTTGAAATTTTCATTTTTGTAAATGGGCTTGTGTAATTGTGTTTTATTCATGTGTGGAAATTTAAAATTTGGGATTTTGGTGGATTTGTTAGGTTAAATGTTTATTAAGAAATTATTTAACATGTATATTGTGAGTCACTGATTGTAAGTGGGGTTTTCAAACTTCCAAATTCAAGTTTAAGCCTTATTGTCAATTTTAGTCGGATATTATTTTTTTACAAACTTCTTGTTTAAGTTAATTGATGAAGGAAAGTTTGGACTTTTCATTTGCTGCTTAATTTTCTGTCCGTTGCTTCTCGGATCACTCTCAACCAATCGGTACAAGAATAAGTCCAGACTATTGGTACGGGATACAGATATAATCAGTACCGGTATTGATATATATTTTTTTGAGAATTCTATAATTAGTATGATACGGCGGTACGGTTCGGTTTGAACCGATTCGATACGTTAATTTATCGTTCAACACCCTTAAATGTCCAACTCTGTAAAATCGCGAAAGCGACTCAAACCCACATACATTCATCATGTGTTCGACGTACGAATATTCTGAAATCTCAATAATTACATATATTCATAGATGTTCTTTAACTTTAGGCTTTTAATTAAGTGTAGTGGGCACCGGTCAGTCAATCAAGCTGGAGAGACTCCTTAGTTAAGTTTTTCAGCTTTTTTTATATTTTACAAGAGAATTGATATTTTTATAAATAAAAATGTTACTTTTATAAGATCATCTCTCACATGAGAGTGGACCCCATTTACTATTTATGTGAGCAGGACCTTTGAAACTACTCGCTCCGTCCTTAATTATTTGACGTTTTAGAATTTTTCATTTGTCCCTAATTATTTGACGTTTGTTCAAATCTAAAAAAATTAATGATAATTTTTCCAAAATTACCCCTCATTACCCTACCTATTTTTTGATACTTTAAACTCCTTCTCTCTCCTTATCTCAACAAAACTCTCCTTGTTGGGTGAAGCAACGTTGTTGGGACCAAAGTTGGTACGTATGACTACGGAAAAGATTCAAACGATCCGACAACGTATAAAAACCTCACAAGACCGACAAAATAGTTATGCTGATCTTCATCGAAAGGACGTGGAATTCGATATTGGAGATCATGTGTTGTTACGTGTTGCTCTATAGAAAGGAGTTACGAGATTTGGAAAGAGAGGAAAGCTCAATCCTCGATTCATTGGCCCATTTTAATCCTCGATCGGTAGGAATTTGTAGCCTATAGACTCGCTTTTACCGCCAAGTATGTCTCGTGTTCATAACGTTTTTCATATATCCATGTTACGTAAATATGTGAAAGACCCGAACCACATTATTGAGTTAGAAACCCATTTAAATAGCGGAAGATTTAACGTATGAAGAGGTTCATGTTCAAATTTTGGATAAGAAGGAACATATTCTACGCTCCAAGGTTATACCTCAAGTCAAAGTTTTATGGAGGAACCACGATGTTGAGGAAATGACCTGGGAGTTAGAATCTAATAGATCTGGCAAAGATGGCCTGGACCCATGGTAAGGCCAAATTACCGCCTTCTGATGGGGCTTTGGGCTCCTTTTTTAGTCCACTAAAAGTTGGGCCATTTTGGCCTGGCCCGTGGCCCGTGAATTCTTTTTTTTTTTTAAATGTTGCTACTTGAGTACTTGTGGGTTGTGAGGTTTGAACACAAGACTTTTGTTCAAATTTACTATTTTTAAAAATTTAATCAAAATTAGTATCCAAAATTAATTACTAATATTCAAGCAGTAAATTAATTAACTGCATCAATATTAACTTTGACATTCATTATTAATTCATCTCACACATCAAATGATGGGATATTCATTTCACATGCTAGGTATGCATCAAACCAAATGGGTTAACAGTGTGCATCAAACCAAATGGGTTAACTTTGTTGTTGTCAGTATCTAAACCAAATAATAAGCTATATTGCCGCAAATTCGGAGTCATAATTTGAAATTTTTTAATCAAGTAGTCAATAACCATTTGTAATATTGAAGCATGCATGTGTTGAGGTACAAGTAATTTGTAATCCGAACAAACAAGTCATAATTTGAAATTTTTTATGCATGCATGTCTTAACGTGATTATGATTAAATAGTAAGATACACTCAAACAAGTAATCCGAAACTCAAACAAGTGATTATGATTAGATAGTAAGATATTAAATTAACGTGATTAATTTGTGTAAAAACTATTAATATAAACAGAGAACTTATGAAAGATGATATAGAAAAATAATTAATTTATTCTCTTTCAAAAGTACAAACAAGTAATACGAATAATTTTTTATTATTATTAAAAACTCTATTATTATGAAATGGAGAGAATAATAATAATTTATTTATTTATTCTCAGCTTTGAATCCTTTGATCATGATCTTCTTTGATTTACTAAAATACCAAAATTGGAAGTGTTTATATTATAAAGTGCACATGTTTTGTCTTTCTTGTTTTGGAAACTTGTTGAATATATATAAATTAAAATTATTGTTTATTATAAATTATTTTAATATTTATTAATATTACTATTTTTGGTGTAACAAAAGTTTGCAAAAAAAAAAAAAACTTGAAGCCATTTCATACCGGCCTGCTCATGGTTTCGGGTCGCCTACTAAGCTTGCTGTGTCTAGAATCTGAAATGAAATCAAGGTACCCTTACCTCTTCGACATACCAGGTACGTACCCTAATTTCGAGGGTGAAATTTTATAAGAAGGGGAGATTGTAAGACCCCAACTTTTATGAATAAAGATGAATTTTCTATAATTATCATTTTTGAATATTATGGAATGAATTTGATATAATGTTATAGTTGTGGGTAATAGTTATAAATTTTGCAAAGTACGTAAGTTGTTATATAATATTCGATTGGTGGAGAATATTCGCTTTTAACGAGAATATTAAATGCGACGACCTAATCATTGGTGGACCCTACAATGGAATTATTGTCGGATTGAGAAAATGACAAAAATATTTTATGAAAATAACGACGGAAGTTTTATCGTTAACTGTTGAAACACCCGGTGTTAAAAGTACAGGAATACGAGTGGTTGCATAGTAGTACACGGTATTGATTGATTATCGATCTTTTACGTGAGAAGTCACTTTCGCTTTTGTTCAATTATTGCTTCATGAATTGTTGCATAAGATCTCACGTAAATTGATTCAATTATTATCAATATTTTATATATTATTAAATCAATAATTAAGAAGATAAAGTTATTAATATTATTATTTGCAATATTAACGATGTCTAGAAGTTTTGCCAAGGAGAGGTTTGGTCACCTAATTGCGCGTCAATAGGGAGAAATCCTTATTGGAAATCCTCCTCTTTCAATTCTTGGGAACGACCTGGTCGAATAATAGTGTGAATTATAATAATGATGATGAAATTTTGTTTTATTAGTATTATTAATGTAATAAAACAGAAAAGCTTTTTTATATAAAATGTAATACTTTTATAAAGTTATTCGTTTTATTAGACTATAAATAAAATATATTATATTCTATTATGCATAGTATTTTGCATAGTAAAATCTTTTATATAAAATGCAGAATACTTTTATAAAATTATTCATTTTATTAGACTATAAATAGAATATATTATATTTTATTATGCCTAATTTTTGCATAGTGCTGCGTAGTATTTTTGCATAGTAAAATCTTTTTATATAAAATGTAATACTTTTATAAAGTTATTCGTTTTATTAGATTATAAATAGAATATATTATATTTTATTTAAAAGATTTTGTTTTATTAGAATATTTTATAGTAAACCAATGGACCGTCTGCTTTAAAAAGTAAATCAATCTGACCGCTTAGAGTTAATTCTTATTTAGTCCATTCTCCTATAAATAAAGCTCATTCCTTCATTATTTTTTACTGAATTCAATTTGAAACTCTAGAGAGAAAACTATAGAGAGAAAGAAGAAAAGTATTCTATTTACTTCACTACTCCTATATCCGGTTTGTTCTAAGGTAAGGGGTATTATTTCTTTCGTATTCATGAAGAGAACTTCATTATTCCATTCTTTATTATTATGTTAGAATAACTTTTGATATCAGGCTATCCTATACTTGGTGAAATTCTTATGTTATTCCATTCTTTATCATTATGTTGGAATAACATGTCTATGCGAAGTACCGCATACATGGTGAAATTCTTCTGTAAGACCCCAACTTATTATAAATAAAATTGAATTTCCTTTATTTATTATTTTGAAATAGTAAGGGTTAATTTGATTAATATGATTAGTTATGAGTTAAATGCGCAAATATTTCAAATAAGCAAGTGGTTATAAAATATTTATTGTTGTCGGAATATTCTTGTTGTCGGGGAATATTCGTACGACAGCGCAGCTAGACCATTAAAATCAATCACTGTCATATCAAGTCATAAAGCTATTCGTTTATTGGAAAACGGATGTCAAGCCTTCTTAGCCCATGTTATGAATTTGAATAAAGACACGTCAGATTTGAATAATATTCATGTTCTTAGTGTGATGAGTGCATATTATTCATTTATTTTGATTCCATTATATTTAGTTTTATTGCGTGTTTCATGTGTATATGAGCTTATTAAGGTGTTTAATGATTTCATGAAGAATTGGAGCTGAAATGAGGAAAAAGAGAAAATTGCAGGATTTTTAGCATTAAGTTGGATGCATGTTCTTGGCTTGGGACTTGAATTTTATTGTAGAGCTCTTTCTTAGCTTTCTGGAACATCTTGAATCGTCTCAATCGGAGTTCATATAAAAAAGTTATGATATTTTTACTAAACTGACGTTGAACCTCAAAGTTTGGAAGTTGTAATTTACACAGCAGTCACTTGTAGCCCGATTTCGACCTTGATGCATTCTGAATCTGTCAATTCTCATAGAATGAAAGTTGTAGATCTCATCGATATCTTCGTTTTGATAGGTATCAGACCCCGTAACTCTTCCCGGACCAAAAGTTATGCTCGTTTTACCAAAGGACGTTGCAACAGAAAATAGGGGCGAATTTCTGCGGGAAATATGGAAAATCTTGGAAATCTTAGATTTTTGGAAAGTTTCTAAAAGCAGATTTTGGCAGATTTCTACATGGAATTGGATTGATATTTCTATTAGCTTTTGGATTTCCTTTAGACTAATTTATTTTCAAATTGAATTCTATTTCTTTATAGAAACTAGTTATGATTTGTAATTCCTTTTAGGATTTGGATTTCTACGTCCTATAGGATTTAGGACTTTGTCTAGCACTATAAATAGAGGATGATAGTCAGGGTTTTATTCATTCAATCATCTATTACATTCCCTCATCTACAACATTGGAGGATTGAAGACATGAGCTAAGTTCTTTTATTCAGTTCTAAAGGGAGGTGAATCCTTGTTACAAGTAATTGATTAATTGAGTATTATTATTTATTCCTTCTTGTGTGAAATTTCTTCTGATAATCTGCTTTCATTGATTGCATACTAATTGATCTAATTGATTTAATATGGCCAATTGAATTAGTTTGGTCATTATCATCTACTAGATTAAGATTGGAATCACGTGTAATTGATATCTTTCTTCATCACAAGTAGTAACTTGGTAATAATAATTGTGGACAAGCTATTGTTTATTGCTAAGATTATCATAAAATAAGTTAAACAAATCAAGCTTATGTGTTTGTTGCTTAGATTAGCCTAATTCTCTATTTCTTAATGCTTCTATCATATTAAATCTAGAGAGCTTATTCTAGGTTGTATGCTAGTTAGAATCTGGCGGAGAGCTTGTTTCATACAGTGATAATCTAAAAAGAATTTCGGATAGCAGAGCTTATTGTTATCTAGGGCTAATAGTTTCATTGAAGGGAAAATAATAATAACTTGATTAATTGATTGTTGTACTTGGTGAAATGAATCTAGAATCCAGTTTTTACATTTTTGGTTAACTTCATCATTAATTCTTATTTTCTTAGTTTCAAAATAATTTTCAAAAAATCCCCAATCTTTATTTTCTATCAAAATAATAGAATAAATATAAAAAAATCACTCTCATGGATCGATCCTTGCTTTACTACTTGTCTTAATTGTTTGAATTTATAAAGTAAAATTGAGGTTAATTTAGGAGTGTAAACGACAGCTCCCAAATTTTGGCGCCGTTGCCGGGGAGTGTTAATTATTTTTGTTTATTCTTTGTTTTTGTTTATTTATTATTTTCTTTTTCTTTTTATTTTATAACTTAATCCTCTCACTCCAGTGACTTAAATTTTGTTCAAGAGATAGAGAAAACTGCAGATATAGAAGAAGCTCTTGTTCCATCACTTGAAGAGGAAAAGATGTCGGTGCCAAATAAAAATAGGACTTTAAAAGAACTAGCTACTTTCGATCTTGATCAATCATCATTTTTTATTGAACTCAACTCTAGACTAATTCGTCTTTTGCCAACTTTTCGTGGTCTTACAAGTGAAAATCCATATAAGCATCTAAAGGAGTTCCATGTGGTGTGTTCCACGATGAAAGAATAAGGAGTGACAGAGGAGCAGATCAAGTTTAGACTTTTTCCGTTCTCATTAGTTGATTTGGCTAAAGACTGGTTATACTATCTTCCTTTAGAATCAATACGATCATGGACTGATATGCAAAGGTTATTCTTATAGAGGTATTTTCCTGTATCAAGAGTTGCCTATACAAGGAAGGAGATATGTGGAATCATGCAGTTCAATAGAGAAACTCTCTACGAGTATTGGGAAAGGTTCAAGAAGTTGTGTTCCAGCTGTCCACCTCATGGAATTGATGAACATTACTTGATCCAGTACTTCTATGAGGGGTTGCTACCAATGGAAAGAAGCATGATTGATGCAGCAAGTGGAGGAGCACTGGTAGACAAGACTCCAAAAGCTGCAAGGAACTTAATTGCAAACATGGCGACTAACTAACAAAAAGATTATGGAACTAAGATGGATCACACACCACAAAGGGTAAATGGGTACGCATACGAGAGACTTGAGCAGCGGCATTTTGATTTAATTGCTTTGGTTCAACAAATGGTCAAAGAAATACGCAAGGTTTTCAGCAAGCTCAACCTCAGTACCACATAGAAACCAAGAAATACCTGTCAATTCTGGGACATCTATGGAGGATATGTTCAAGGCATTCATGAACCAAACACAATAGTTCATGAGTCAGACACAACAATTCCAGCAGGAGACAAGAACTTCTGTTCAAGATCTAAGGGACCAAGTTGGTCAACTTGCAACCACAGTAGGAAGGTGTTAGGTTTGTGATATTCATGAACGCAATCAAATTGCACAAAATATGCGGAAACGTGGAAAATCAGAGTTTTAAAAATTTTACAAACCATATACCCGAATCATCTGTGACGCCTCCAAAATAGGTATACATCACCCATCTTGAGTCGCCAAATACATGGTACAAAATTCAAATACAAACTAATAATACAGCAGTCGTGTAAAATACGACAAAACATATGCTGTGAGTTTAAATACAAATATTGTCTTCTAGACAATATCCACTCTCAGAATAAGTTCTCATTACATTTATTGTCACACTATTTAATGAATATTAGTGATTTACTACTAATACACCATCTAGACCGTCACTCCGCTTCCCAGACTCGTCCCAAATTACATTCTCATTTCACAGAGAGAAATGTTGAAAGAAAGGGTGAGCTCAACTAGCCCAAGAAGAAATATTATGACTAAGATAATGCGTAATAAATTATCGTTAGCCTTCAACAAAGATTAAACTGATAAAATACAATAGACATCAAGTTTAACTGCAGCGGAACAAGCAATCTATTAAAAGAGTCAAGTAGAGAATAGAATCCACTATCTTTTATGATTTAAAAAGTTTTTTATCACTTTTATCGCTGAGACTCAGCTAAATAAATAATCCACATCATCCCTACACTACAGTCAAGGATATTCATTAGGGTCACGACCACAAATTCCATGCACTACGGGCCAAGGATATTTGTGTATTCATCAATGGTCATGATCATGCCAACAAACGTCCATCAATGCACTACGGGCCAATGAGAACTTTTACCACATCACTTGTAACATTACGGTCATGATTACACCGAATAATCTCTGGTCATAATCATACCAAGTCCATCTATGCACTACAGGTCACAGATGACTTTCAAAAAAATATAAAGATGAGGATGATGACAATGATATAAGAATTCAATAAAACAAGTTCAAGAATTAATTTATTCAGGAACTAATAACGTCCAAATTGTCAACATGATACTTCTTTGCGAGTAAAATTCAAATGCTGCTCGAAGAATATTTTCATGAAAAGATCTTTGGATGAAGCGCAAATATCAAAGATATTCCACTAATTTCATGGAGTATAGAAGTCAAAACTTTAACCAACTCGAGTATAATAAAGAATGGAATAACAAAAGAAATCACCATGCATGCGGTATTTGCATAGACAAGTTATTCCAATGTAATAATAATAACGGAACCAGTCGGTGAAATTCACAAGCGGGATGTTCCAATGTAGAATAATAAAGACGGAACCGAGATCCTGTGTAATATACATGATAGGATATTCCAATGAGAATAATAAAGATTTTAACCAGTCCTGTAAAACACACGTAAAGGATGTTCCAAAGAATAATAATAAAGAGGCGGAACTCAGTCCGGTGTAAAACACACAGACAGGATGTTTCAACAGAATAATAATAAAGATAGAATAATAGAAGAATGTCACCAAGTATAGGGTAGCCCGCGTATACAGGTTATTCCAATAGAATAATAAGAAATGGAATAACAGAAATTCTCTTCATGAATATAAAAGAATAATATCCCTTACCGGTACAACAAATAATATCCCTTACCGTATAAAGAAGAACCTAATAAAGAAGTAGTGAAGTAGCGAGAATACTTTTCTTCTTTCTCTCTATAGTTTCTCTCTAGTTTTGAATGAATTAAGTAAGAAATAATGAAGAAATGAGCTTCATTTATAGAAGAATGGAATGAATAAGAACTCAACCCATGAACAGTCCAGATTGATTTACTTTAATCGTGATTCCATATTTAAAAGCAAAATCTTTTAAATAAAATATAATATATTCTATTTTATATAAAAAGATTTTTACTATCTGAAACACTATCTGCAGACACTTATACAAACACTATGCATAATAAAATATAATATATTCTATTTATAGAATAACTTTAATAAAGTATTCATTTTTATATAAAAAGATTTTACTATACAAAAATACTATACGAGCAATATATCTGAAACACTATGCATAATAAAATATAATATATCTAATTATTATCAAATAAAATGAATAACTTTATAAAAGTATTCTGTTTTATATAAAAAGATGTTTCTATTTTATTACGTTAATAATACTAATAAAACAAAATTTATAAATCAACAATAATTGAATTAAATAATGTGAGATACTATGCAGCAATTATTGTAGCAATAATTGAACAAAACTGAGTGACTTCTCACATAAACATCAATAATCAATATCGTGTCTACTATGCAACCACGTGTATTACTGTACTTTTACTACCGAGTAGTTCAACAGTATTAACGGTAAAACTTCCGCCGTTATTTTCAATAAAATATTTTTGTCATTTTTTCAATCCGACAATAATTCAGTTGTGTGGTCCACCAATGATTGTACCGTTGTACGGATATTCTCTGACAAAAAGAATATTTCCCGACCAATCGAATATAATATAACAACTTGCATACTTTGCAAAATTTATAAATACTACCCACAACTATAACATTATATCAAATCCACACCATAATATTCAAAAAAATATTTCGAGAAATTTAAATCTTTATTCATAAAATCTGGGGTCTCACATCATCCTTTATGCACAATTATTAATTTAACGAAAAGATAAGAACAAGAATCATACCCTTGAAGATCCGAGCTTCCTCAGGTACAAGTTCACTTCCAATCCTTTTCGCGTTCAACTTGAATCCACCGGGTTTGGTTCCTTCCTTTGATCAACGTTAGCCACCCAAGTGTTTGGCCTCTAGAGGTGATCCACCACGAGGAAGAAGAAGAATTCAAGAAGATGGGTATTTGGCAAAACTCTAGTTTTTCTATCTCTCGTAGAAAAGAAGCGTACTTCTCCCAACTATTGGAATTACGTGCATTGTTAAAAGGTCAACAACCCACTCACCCATAATAAGACTCCTCTTATTTATAGATGTAGGCAACCCTCCTTAACAATTACGAAATTGGGTTTTATTTAATTAATTAAATTCTTTTAATTAATTAAGCTCCCTAATCTTATTAGGGATAATTAATTAAACTCTTTTAATTAATTTGCCTCCTAATCCTATTAGGATATTTGAGAGTACTTTTATTAATTAATTCCCAAACTCTTTAATCAAAATAAACTCCTTTATTTTAATTAATTATGGAATCCAATTCCATGTAAAAAAATTATTAAAGGAAACACGGATTATCTTTCCTATTCACAAATAAACTGTTTTATTTTGAATAATATGAAATCTTATTTCATATTTAAATAAACTCCTTTATTTAAGGAAATTAGGATTCTCTTTCCTCTTCACAAATAAACTCTTTTATTTTGAATAATATGAAATCTTATTTCATATCTAAATAAACTCATTTATTTAAGGAAATACAGATTCTCTTTCCTATTCAAAAATAAACTCTTTTATTTTGAATAATATGAAATCTTATTTCATATCTAAATAAATTCCTTTATTTAAGGAAACATATAATCCAATTTCAACTCCAATTAGTTATCATGAAATCCAATTCCAACTCTAATTAGTTAGCATGAAATTCTATTTTTAAAATTAAAATAAACTTTATATTTTAAAAATAAAATAAACTTTTATTTTAAAATTAAAATAAACTATTTATTTTAATTATAAAATAATTGAGAATAATATATATATTACGTTAATATATATATATATATATATATATATATATATATATATATATAACCGTATATATATATATTTTGATATATATGTTAACTAAGAATCACATATTCCTCATTAACAAGTTTTATCAAGTGGGCGTGAATAATGTAAGAATCATTGAAATTCACTTTTATATATATATATATATATATATATATATATATATATATATATATATATATATATAACGTGATGCATGTCCTCCTCAATAACCCATGTGAATCGTGGGGGTGGCCTATGAAATCACGAATTCATGAGTCTTTATTTTATTATTTTTTATTTTATACAACAAAATTATGCCCAATTAAATTGTTCTAAACACATATCAATATATATATCAAATCAAACAATTAATAATTAGCATAAAGGTTTGGCTACGATGCCCTTTATTAGGTTTGTAATATTCATGAAACGCAATCAAATTGCACAAAATATGCGGCGTGGAAAATCGAGTTTTAAAAATTTTACAAACCATATACGGATCATCCTTTATGCATAATTATTAATTTAACGAAAAGATAAGAACAAGAATCATACCCTTGAGATCCGAAAGCTTCCTCACGTATACAAGTTCACCTCCAATCCTTTTCGCTCAACTTGAATCCACCGGTTTGGTTCCTTCCTTTGATCAACGTTAGCCACCCAAGTGTTTGGCCTCTAGAGGTGATCCACCAAGGAAGAAGAAGAATTCAAGAAGATGGGTATTTGGCAAAACTCTAGTTTTTCTATCTCTCATAGAAAAGAGCGTACTCTCCCAACTATTGGAATTACGTCTGTTGTTAAAAGGTCAACAACCCACTCACCCATAATAAGACACCTCTTATTTATAGATGTAGGCAACCCTCCTTAAAAATTAAGAAATTTGGTTTTATTTAATTAATTAAATTCTTTTAATTAATTAAGCTCCATAATCTTATTAGGGATAATTAATTAAACTCTTTTAATTAATTTGCCTCCTAATCCTATTAGGATATTTGAGAGTACTTTTATTAATTAATTCTCAAACTCCTTTAGAATTAAATAATAATAATAGTAATAATAATAATAATAAGACTCCTCTTATTAATTTATATTTAATATTTTCAAAATATTAAATAATAAATATTAAGCTATTTAATTTATTCTATCACCATAGATTAAATTAAATATACTTAATTTATTATTACGATTATGCCATTAACTTCTTAAATAATTATTCTTCCTTTTATGGTGTGACCCTTTAGGTTCTCCATATTAAACCGGTTGTGAATAAATCAATTAGAACAATTCTAATCTTATTTAAATAAATAAATTAAACTATTAATTTATTTAAATAAATAATATTTATTCTACAATAGGGATAAGCCTCCTAGCGATCAACGACTTTCCGGATAATATAGATTTCAACATTAATCATAAAAGAACCTTTGAGTAAATAGTTACTTGCATACAATTCAATCCTTCCACCATATAATGTCCCAATTAAATATAAGACATAGAATTTCATCAAGTCTTATTTTATTTAATTATATGTATTTCGACTCTTAAATGCACAACTCCAAATAATGCAAATAAGAAACTCCTTTCTAATTTCATTCTGCCTTGGCCAAGGACTACTAAGTTGTCATTTATCGAATCACATAGGACATTTCTCTTCTTTTACTAGAAGTGGTAAATTCTTTATTGATCATACATTATCTCCATGTACAACTTATTATACCCAAGCATACCCTTTGATATACCCTAAGGGTCTTAAGAAATAAGTCAAAGTATAACTCATCATACACAAGATACTATGATGATCTCAAGTCCAAGGATCACTTGTACTACTATCACTACATGAATTTCTATTGACAGGCAAGTAAAACTCCATTAGGTATTCCTTAGCGAGCCACATTCAGTGAACTTATTATCTAATAAGCACCTACATACTTGCTTTTAGTGTCTCCACACAAATGATCATGAGATCAATCATCCTCATCCAATGAGCAAACAACGTATGTACCAATCTATCCGGATTCACTAATTCCCAATTTAGTAATCCAACGATTGGGAACTATTTTAGTTTTAAGCTTTCTAAGAATTTAGATCTCATTAGAATGATCATCATCATTATTCTAAAAGCATTGCTTAAAACTATGGGTTTATCACATATTATAAAATAGCATCATGTAGATAATTAAAAGCCTTTAATAAATAAATACTTTTTATTAATAAATGAATAAGATTGTTTACAAAGTATATGCTTTATCATCAAACATGATTGGCTTGTGTGCATACTACTTTCAGAAGGTCACTTTCTCAAACTATTGAAAATGTAAGTGCCATAACATTGAGATGTGGTGCAGAGGATCAGCAAAAAGGAAATTCAATACAAAACAAGTCCGACAATAGCGAAAAAGGTAGCAGTGATGTACTCAAGCACAAATTTCCACCTCTTTCAGCTTATGAACCGAAACTACCTTTTCCCCAAGTTCTAACAAGGAATTGAAAAGTTGGAAAGAATTCAAAGTGGTATACAGAGTCTAATAAAAAATTCCCAGAAGAAATGGCGAATAGGGAACAAAAACTTAAAGATGATGAGGAGTTCACTCGTGGAAACCAGTTGGAAGTTCTTGAGGTTACTACTAAATTTGAAGAAGAAATCAGGTATTCAAAGTCTGAAAAGGATGAACAAGAGGACGAGGAGAATAATTGGATAAGTTTCGCAGATCTTTACAAAGAGGATATAGGTGATACAGCGTTGCAAACAACAAAAACACTACATGATACATACCCTTAACTATGGAATTGGATGAGGCACATGTCCAGTTCACCACATATGAGACTAGAAGGTATCTTGGTATTGTTGATTTTGTTTTTTCTACTGATGTTGTTGACTCTATAGTGCAGGAATCTTTTGATCAAGTACAATTATACGAGAAGGATTTAAGGGCTGGAATAGAGCAAAATCATGATTTAAAAGACGCTCTTAATGAAGAATTGAAGTTGTTACCAGTCCACTTGAAGTTCACAAGTCCAATTACCTAGAATGAGAAGAATGATGTCAACCCAATGACAATAAACAAGGGCAGCTGCTTGGGAGGCAACCCAAGATTTCAGATTTGATTTTTCTATCCCTTTACTTTTTAGTTTTTACATGTTAGTTAGTAGTTTCTTTTTTCTTTGCATAATTTTCTTATATTGGGGACAATGTAAGGTTTGAGTGTGGGGGGGAATATTTATGTTTTTATTTTATTAGGGGATATTGATCCGATTTTGGTGGGGAACTTGAAAAAAAAATTAATTCTTTAAAAAATTTTGGTTTCATGATTCTATTTGGCTAAGTGTTAAAAAGATTAAAGTCAAAGATTGAAAATTAATGCTAAATTTCAGAATCTATTTGATGCTTAATTTGTTAATGAATGATAACAACTAAGCCATGATCCATAGTAATTGATTTGAATTGAATTTGTGATACATGAGTACTTGAATATGAGAAACATGTTTATTTGGCTAAGTTATTTGTGGAGTTGTCTATGTGCACTGATTTCACGACTTAGAACTGTCTAACTTGCTTATGTTGTTGCAGAACCATGTGGAAAAAAATGATGAATAGAAAAAAAGAAAAAAAGAAAAAAGGAGGAAAAAAAAAATGAAAATTGAAAATCTGCTTCAATGTCTATTGTGCGAAATAACTGGGTATCTAAGTCTCGGGAAGCATCGGTATTCACGCTGAAAAGTGCGATGGATAAAAGCAGCTTGATTAGTCGACTTTTGTGGCCTTTGTTACTTAAATAAGTAAGCCTTAGGGGTGTCTCTACACCTAGCGCCCTAAGATCATTTGGTTTGGGAGTCGTTGGTGGAAATTTTGTTAATGGATAACTCTGAAAAGCCTAAGAAAAGGAGACATTGCACATGTCAAGGAAAAAAATATACGAAAAAAAAGAAGAAGCATGAAAATACATTCAGCTGTGCTAAAAAGAAGGTTCTATGAAAAAATTAAAAAGCAAGAAAATTTTTTCCTTGGTTATGAGTCAGTGTGCACGGTTTTTGCTCTATGGTAACTAAGTTGAGTAAGTATGATGATTTTGGGAAAGTTACTTATGTGGCTACAATTTGATTTAATGAAATTCATTGGTGAAATGATAAAGTTGGTAATTGTGAGTTAATTGATAAGGCGTTGATTAGATTTCTGTAAATTTAGTGTTGATAGTCATTATTTGTATCTTGAAATCTTTTGACACTATGGTTGAATAGAATTTTTCTGGAAAACAAACTTTTGGTTTACACGAGGACGTGTAAAAGGCTAAGTGTGGGGGAATTTGATGAATGCATATTATTCATTTATTTTGATTCCATTATATATAGTTTTATTGCGTGTTTCATGTGTATATGAACTTATTAAGGTGTTTAATGATTTCAGGAAGAAATGGAGCTGAAATGAGGAAAAAGAGAAAATTGCAGGATTTTTAGCATTAAGTTGGATGCATGTTCTTGGCTTGGGACTTGGATTTTATTGTAGAGCTCTTCCTTATCTTTTTGGAACATCTTGAATCGTCTCAATCGGAGTTCATATAAAAAAGTTATGATATTTTTACTAAACGGACGTTGAACCTCAAAGTTTGGAAGTTGCAATTTACACAGCAGTCACTTGGAACCCAATTTCGACCTTGATGCATTCTGAATCTGTCAATTCTATCAGAATGAAAGTTGTAGATCTCGTCGATATCTTCGTTTTGATAGGTAGCAGGCCCTGTAACTCTTTCCGAATCAAAAGTTATGCTCGTTTTACCAAAGGACGTCGCAACAGAAAATAGAGGCGAATTTCTGCGGGAAATATGGAAAATCTTAGAAATCTTAGATTTTTAGAAAGTTTCTAAAAGCAGATTTTGGCAGATTTCTACATGGAATTAGATTGATATTTCTATTAGCTTTTGGATTTCCTTTAGACTAAGATTTATTTCCAAATTGAATTCTATTTTTTATGGAAACTAGTTATGATTTGTAATTCCTTTTAGGATTTGGATTTCTACGTCCTATAGGATTTAGGACTTTGTCTATGCTAATTGATCTAATTGATTTAATATGCCAATTGAATTAGTTTGATCATTATCATCTGCTAGATTAAGATTGGTATTACGTGTAATTGATATCTTTCTTCATCACAAGTAGTAACTTGGTAATAATAATTGTGGACAAGCTTTTGTTTATTGCTAAGATTATCAGAAAATAAGTTAAACAAATCGAGCTTATGTGTTTGTTGCTTAGATTAGCCTAATTCTCTATTTCTTAATGCTTCTATCATATTAAATCTAGAGAGCTTATTCTAGGTTGTATGCTTTAGTTAGAATCGGTGGAGAGCTTGTTTACATACAAAGATAATCTAAGAAGAATTTCTGATAAATTGAGCTTATTGTTATCTAGGGCTAATAGTTTCATTGAAGGAAAAATAATAATAACTTGATTAATTGATTGTTGTACTCGGTGAAACTGAACTGCAGAACTGAAGTTTTTGCATTTTTGATTAACTTCATCATTAATTCTTATTTTCTTAGTTTCAAAACAATTTTCAAAAAAATCCCCAATCTTTATTTTCTATCAAAATAATAGAATAAAAATAAAACAAATCACTCTCTATGGGATCGATCCGTGCTTACTACTGTGCTAATTGTTTGAATTTTATTGTACAAAGCAGTATCATGTTGACAATTTGGACGTTATTAGTTCCTGAATAAATTAATTCATGAACTTGTTTTATGAATTCTTATATTATTGTCATCATCCTCATGTTTATATTTTTTTGAAAGTCATCTGTAGCCTGTAGTGCATAGATGGACTTGGTATGATTATAACCAGGGATTATTCGGTGTAATCATGACCGTAATGTTACAAATGATGTGATAAAAGTCCTCATTGGCCCGTAGTGCATTGATGGACAGTTGTTAGCATGATCATGACCATTGATGAATACACGAATATCCTTGGCCCGTAGTGCGTGCATGGATAATTTGTGGTCGTGACCCTGATGAATATCCTTGGTCGTAGTACAAGGATGATGTGGATTATTTAATAAGCTGAGTCTCAGCGATAAAAGTGATGAAAAACTTTTTTGAATCATAAAAGATAGTAGACTTTATTCTCTACTTGACTCTTTAAATGGATTGATTGTTCCGCTGCAATTAAACTTGATGTCTATTGTATATTATCAGTTTAACATTGTTGAAGACTAATGATAATTTATTCTGCATTATCTTAGTCATAATATTTCTTACTGGGCTAGTTGAGCTCACCCTTTCTTTCACTGTTCTCTTCAGGAAATGAGAACGTAGCTGGGACGAGTCGGGGAACGGAGTGATGGTCCAGATGATAGTATTAACTAGTAGTCCTCACTATTACATTAAATAAGGTGACAATAAATGTAATGAGAACTTATTACGAGAGTGGATATTATGCTGAAAGGCGATTTTGTATTTAAACTCACGCTTCTCTCTTTGTTGTATAATTAAGATTGTATTTTTTATTACGTACCATGTATTTGGCGACTCGAATAGGTGATGTATTCCTATTTTGGGGCGTCACAATATTGTATCGATTTAACAACGTTGAAGACTAACGATAATTTTTTCTATTATCTTAGTCATAATATTGAGTGACTTCTCACGTAAACATCAATAATCAATACCGGTGTGCTACTACGCAACTTGCCAGACATCGTGATTTACTTTTACTACCGAAGTAGTTCAACAGTTTTAACGGTAAAACTTTCATTTATTATTTTCATAAAAATATTTTTGTCATTTTCTCAATCCGAATGAATAATTCCATTATGGGGTCCACTTAATGATTGTCTTGAGTCGTTTAATATTCCCCACCAATCGAATATTATATAACAACTTGCATACTTTGCAAAATTTATAAATACTACCAACAACTATAACATTATCTCAAATCCATACCATAATATTAAAAAAAATATTTCGAGAAAATTAAATATTTATTCGTAAAATTTGGGGTTTTACATCCTTCTCCTCCTCTGACTTCTTCGATTCCACTCACCACCACAAGTCTGGAGCTGTTTCGAAAACCAACGCTACTCATGACGCCCACCAAAGATGACCAAATACATATAAAGTAGGAATGATGATGGTCCAGAATTTGATCGATCAATTAATTAAACAGACAAAAATTTCCAATCTCCAAAATTAAAAACATTAGAAGCAAACAAAGGTCGTTATTAAAAATAAAAACTTATAGATTATCCGGCAACCGAATGTTCTGTGAACCAAATATATGATGAGAGGCATTCTCAATAAAGACGACAACACCACATTTGGTGCTATCAAAGCACTCGTACATATATTATCAAAATAACAACTCAGATCTACAGTTCCTCAAAGACTAAATTTCTAAAAAAAAACACAGAGAATCAGCCTGAGAAAATTCATGTCTCCGATCTACCTAGTCATCCAATAGTTACCAATATCCAAATTAGAAAAAAATAGCCATCAATTTTAGCTTTTTTTTTACTAAATTTAAACTGTAATAAATAAAAGGAAATGTACATAATTAATGGGGAATACAGCATACCACTCTTCTCTGTTCCATCTCTTCTTCGGTGTTGATTTCTCTCGGCCATGGTTAGTCATATTCACCTTTCAAGGGAAACTCCTTAAGCAGGCCTTCTCGAGATTTCTAAGTTGAGTTTGATGTTTCGGTCTCATATTCTCCAAATATGATTAAATCTGGGTCGAATCGGCTTGCTTTAGTTCTTATTTCTAATGTCTCCTCGTCTAATGGGGATACGAAAGTCTTAGATTTAGATCAAGAATCTGATTTAAAGGATATATTTTGAGTTGCTCGCTACTTTAAATTAAATTATTAACAAAGATTCACTCTCTTTTTTTCTCTCTAAACAAAACTTTACCCTTCATCGTAGATCTGAGAGAGGGATCTCTATTGTTGTGCTCTAATAATTTATCGCTTCTTATGGGATTTATTTTTTCTTTTGTGGGTTTTGTTTTATTCATGATACGATTGATTTCGTTTTCTTTGTAAGAGGATTTTATTATCATTTCTCGTGAGTTTGCTTTTTTTGGTCAGAATATTTTTTTTCGTTCGTGAGAATTTTTTAATGCATAAATTGTTAAAGATAAATTGTTCAAATTTAAGTGTAACATTATCATGAAAGTTTGTTCTTACTTAATTCGTATTGAAGAACTGTTTTTAACTATATATTCTGTTATTATTTTAGGATTATGATTAGTTTTCAGGAAGATATCTGGTGTCTACCACCTATTATTACGATTGATCATTTTCCTAATTATATGTTATTATATTTGAAAAGATTACGGTTTCAATTCTTTGTTTTATAACATTTTCATAATTTATTACAGTTTCCTAGTTTTATTTGATAAAAAAAATTATTAACAAAGTACCTTCAATTATAATTTTTTACGTTAGTGTGCATGTGATAAACTAATATGATCTAAAGTATGTGATGAATTAAAAAAATAAATAAATATTATTAAGACAGTGCAGGTGATCTTATAATATATTATTGAGAAGAGCAATTTAATTGGAACTCGTAAATACTCCGATCGTAACGGCAGACTTGATTAAGACAATTATCTTAATAAAATTATATCATTCTTAACATTTTTTAAATTTAATAAATCAAAATGAGTAGTATAAGAGCATTCACAGCAGTTTTTCTAATAGATTTTTTATCTCCACATTTGAAGAATATATCAATAAATTAGTATCCAAAAATTTCTTTATCCTTATATAATTCTCTATTTTAATCCCTATATATAATTTGACTCCTCAGGGTGAGGGAATCAAAAGAGCGTTCCCTATTTATGTAAAATGACATTTCAAACCCTATTTATTGCGATTTTATGTTGGTTAAATGATCTTATCTCACTGGGTATGCCTATCAAATTCACTCTTTTTATTTTTTAAACAGCGGATTTAGAGAAGAAAGAGAACTATAAAAAAAATTAAAAATCAGTCAAATTTTGATTTTGATCATTTTTGTAAAAAATATTACTACTAATTATAAATTTTATTATTTTATAATTAAAATAATATTGTTTTAGTTCTCATAAACACATAATGATCGTTGCACATTTTGATTTCTAGTAATATCTATTTTTAAATTAAAATAATTGCAAATTTTAAATTCAAACAACAATTATTTTTAAATAAAAAATAGTTGCAACGTTCAAAACATGATTTGACTGTTGAAACTTTCAAATTTTAATTTTTAAATTTTAATATTTAAGGAATCAATATTAGGAATCTGTTGGGTAAATAGTGAAAAAATTGAATCTTTATTTTATAGAATGACCCAATAACATCGCAGTATAAGAATAAAAATAAGAAAAGTGTTGTAAATGCTTTAAGGTTTTACAAATTTAGGTGATAGGAGTAGTAAATTACAAAAATCTATAACGTCCAGCCACTATAATAATATTCTATATTTAATTACACTTTATTCTCCACTATCCTCTGTCTCACCTCTCAAGGTCAACATCGGAAATGCGGCCCAAATCCCCCCACCCTGACCAACTTGAAACATCTACATAAACCCATCCTCAATCTCTCTGCTCTCATTCTAAAATCACCAAACAAAGCCCCTGAAAACCTCCCAATCAATTTCATCCACCCGAAATGTCATCTCAACTCATCGCCAGTCACCGGGAAAATGCCGAGATAATTACCGGCAAATCCCTCTGCAAGCAGAAATCGAAGGAGCTTCTCCAGAAAATCTCGCTCCCGAGCGGGCTCCTCCCTCTAGACGACATCGTTGAGGTGGGCCACAATCACTCGACGGGATTCGTGTGGTTGAGGCAGAAGAAGAAGAAGGAGCACACATTCCGTGCGATTCGGCGCAAGACATTTTACGATACGGAGGTGACGGCGTTCGTGGAGGACCGTCGCATGAAGAAGCTCACAGGTGTCAAGACCAAGGAGCTCCTTATCTGGGTCACCCTTTCGGATATTCGGATCGAGGATCCGGCATCCGGAAAGATTACCTTTGGTACCACTACTGGCCTATCTCGGACTTTTCCGGTATCAGCTTTCGAGGAGGAGGAGAATTAGAAAATAAAATGATTCCGTTTATTATGCTTTGTGTTTTATAGTATTCTATGGCGCCAATAATTACAAATACAAATATTCCACAAGGACGTGTTTGTTTGCTTCTTGAAACTTCTGAGAATAAATTTAAATTAAATATAATTTAACAGATGGTTAAAAAATTCATCTAATGTACTTTATTTTTTTTCCCTATCTTTTTCTACATTTTCCTTGAGGTTTTTTTTTAATGTTCTATATTATATACTTTAAAAGAACCATTAGTTTGTGGTTCGGGATATTTGATAGGATGCTTTCTTGATCACGGGGAATAAAAAATTTAATTTTGAGATAAACTTGAATATTTTTTAGTATGACCGTTGACAACTTTATCTGATTTTTTGACAATTAAATTCAATTTTTTTACATAATTTTCATATTGAAGGCATGGCTCCAATTGTATAATTAATAAGATTGTAAATGAATCGAGTCGTGCCGAGCTAAATCGAATATTGAGTTGCTTAAATTTGATTCACAAGAGTATAAAATAAGGTTTGATTGAAATTTGTTTAGCTATCGAGTCGAGTATGATCTCGAATCGAGCCTTAGCAGTTTAAACTTTTTCGAGCGAATATAATTTGAGTATTAATAAAAAATTAAAATTTGAAAAAGTTCGAGTAATTTATCAAACATTAAAATTTATTTCGTATTTGAATTATTTATATTTCGAGTCGAGCTCAAATCGAATTTTTAGTCGAGTACGAATAGAGTTCGAATTGTTTGTTCATTTTACAACCTTAATAACTATATTCCTTTCCGTATCTACAAATTTAAGATATGTTTATATTGGATAAACAACTAATAATTTTCTAAAATTGTAACATACAAAGGAGATAATAATACTAATATCGTTTTTGGGTGGAATTGAAATGTGCAATGAGCTTTCGAGTGCTTATCATATTTCAGAAATAATTATCTCTGTAACTCATTATTTGTAGAACTATTTTTTTAAGACTTGGTACTAGTAAATTCTTGTAATCGGTCTATAATAATGTCATACTCCATGCTTAAATAAATTAGAAAATGAAAGAGAAGTTTTTTTCTCTATCAAATAGTCTAATTCACGGTAAACTTTTAGAAACAATGAAAAGATTATAATACAAAGAATTGAAATGATAATTCTTTCAAATATAATAACATATAAATAAGAAAATGATAAATCATAATAACAACCATTAAACATCAGATATACTTCTAAAAAACAGCCATAGTAATAATAAAATATACAGATTTAAATAATTTTTTAATATGAATAAAAAAAAAACCAACCATTATATGCTATAAATTATACTTAAACTATTAAGTGGGGTGGGCCTATTTTAGGTTGAGCATCATATACTTTGAGCTCGATGGTAAAACAACTATTCATAAAATTTTAGTTGCAATAGCTCTACTAATAGTAGAGAAAGCACATTATAATATCCACTTCCAAGTTGTAGATCTATTTTGTCAGCTTTTCTTTGTGATAAAGCAGAAGAAGAGAGAGAATAAAATATGATCAATCATGGGATTCACCCCACATCTTCAAAAGATATCTCTCACACTTGTTACAACTACCATTAACAACATTTGCAAGCAAATGAGAGGAGGAGGTTGCCCTATTGAATTTTGTCACAGTGGGCCCACCCCCACTCCCACCCCAACCCCCACCACCATTTTTAAGGTTGTGCCTGTACTCAGATGCAACCTGTTCAAAAACTTCCACATCAAACATGTTGAGCTTCAATTTTGGGTTCATTAAATCTCTCACATATGCAAATGCCAGTTGGTCTCTTGGGTTAAATGCCTCCAACTCATTGAATAAAAGGCAAGAGAAAAGATTGCTACCAACTCCATGCTTCCTCAAGATCAATGCACTATCCGGTACATCTGCAAAACATATTAAGGAAAAATATTTAATTTTTAGATATATAAAGTAAAATACACATAAAGTAATCTTGAAGATTAATCCACCAAGAATGCTTTATAATGAAACTTAAGCAACACTTAAAGCAGAGCAGAGCGGCTTCTAAACCACATTCTTCTTCTATTTGGGGCTGTATTTTTAAATAAACTAATGGAAATAAATCACACTTAATTTTATTAAGTACCTGAAAGGTAAGGTAACTTCTTTGAAGACCATGGTTCCAATCCATTCTCACAATATGCCTCCATTTGCATCTTTAAGCCATCAATATCCCACCATTTCTTCCACCTAGCAGTTGCCATAGCTTCTTCCATCGTATGAACAAAAAACGGATGTCTAGAAATAGCCATATCCGCCTCTTGAGCTATAATAAGCGAATGAATCAACAATAACGGATCGACCACTAGCTGCATTTTTGCGTCGACCCAAATGCTATATTTTGAGTTTGGAAAAAGTCTATGGACCAAGTATTTAGGTATCACCCCATTCATTGCTGCATTTTTGTACAAATGTTCACTAGAGACTCTTACAATTCTCCATGCTCCAATGTTATATTCTTTTGATTTTCTTGATACCATTTTGTGATAATGAAGTCCTAGGAGTGTAACATCATCAATAAACATGAAGAAACAAACATGGTCGAGGGTTTTTGATCCAAGTCCTCTAGGCTGCCGGATTTTGTCATGGTCATTGAATATAGCCGACACTACTACCACTCCGTCGCAATTTTGCATAGCAATCCAATCTGAAAAATCCCACAAAATTATTAATAATAAGAATTTTTTGAAATCCTGTTTGAGTTTAAAATTGGAGACCTTAGCATTATCAAGATAAGATATTGTGTAAAAATTAAAATTTGAATCAAGAAATTTATTCCCGTAAATTGTACTACTACTTGCTACAATTCTTGAATTCCAAAAGATTAAATTGGAATTGGAAATTGAGGTGGGATTTCATTGGAAATCATTTCCAAATCCCAAGAATTCCACATTAGAGTATTTCTATAATCTAAGTTCCTCCTCGGGATTGCCGATGCAGCTTTTTAATGTGCTTCACGAATTGCACACACCAAACAGATACCAACAAAAAAAGAGGGAAAAAAAATAAAAAAATCCATGCATAACTAACCAGAATTACTAATTGGAAACTTTTTGAAGAATCCGCAAGGAATCTTGATTTCATCATCTTGATGATCATAATAAGAATTCCTCTTCTGGGTACTGAAATTCCCACCAAAACTACCAGCATTCCCCTTCATATACCTAAGAACCCGAGACTCCAATTCCGTTGAATTCTGAGAAAATTCTTGGATTTCCTTCAAAACCATCCAATAATCTGAAGAAACAACAAAAACCCATAAATCAAAATAAAAAAAAAACTTGGTAAATCCAATTGGGGTTTGATAATTGATGGGTAATATACCTGAGAAAAAAACAGGGGAAGTACAAGCAGAACGAAGGGTAGGAATGGAATATTTGTGTTCTCCATAAGAAGAAGGGTAGGTGAATAGAGGGGCTTGAATGGGATCCAAGGGAGAGGATCGGAAAATGCATTTGGTGGAGGAGAGAGTGGAATAAAGAGCGAGAAACAGAGAGGTGAAGAGGTAGAGGAGAGAGAAACAGAGGAGTTTTGATTGGAAGAGAAGTGGTGTGGAAAACTTTGCCTTTGCATTTGCCATTCCCATAAAAAAGGACACTCCTCATTAATTAAAATTTCATTAACCCTTTTATTTATTCCCCCATTTTCCCATTTTAATTTTTAAAATCAATATATCATATAGTAGGGTGTACTCTATAATTTTACAAATATAGGAGGATGATTCTTAATTACACTCTATATGTCACATAATATATATATATATATATATATATATATATATATATATATATATCGAACGAGTGAATGAAATTGTCCAATATATAATATGGTGGAACTTAGCTATCATTATGGATCAATATCTTATATATATATACACGGTTTGTCTTTTTAGAGAATCATGGGGAGTGAATTAAAAATCAATTGACTATAACGACGATTTTATCCATCGTTATAACATAAAAAATCGATTGTCTATACTATAGAGACGGATAAAACAATCTATATAGCTAGTTCGTTTTTAATTCGTTCTGTATATTTCGTTGGAAAGAGTCAGCTTATATATATATATATATATATATATATATATATATTTTGGTTGTTCAAGAAGTTAGCCAATGGAAAAAAGTGTAAAAAAAGTAAAATAAAATGGAGTAGGACACCATATATACGTGACTTGTCAACCACCATGAGCCTTTCTTGAACTACTACCATTAGGCTCGGGCAAAAAAATACAGTACTATCCGTATTTTTCAAAACTGGTAGAGTCAAACCGGATGGTTTAATAATTTTTTTAATTATTAAAAAAATTCAATATATACTGATTAATCGGGATCTTGACCGGTGCTAATTATTGCAAGGTTGGTATATGACGAACTGTACCGATTGATGAGTTTTTTGTACAACAAGTTTATATGTATGTACTTTTAGGATCCGGTTAGCATGAAGTTATTTTTTTGGTAAATTAGTTAATTGGTCAATAGAATACTGACACACATATAATTTCGCCTGCGTGTCAGTATTTTATTGGTTAATTGACCAACTTACCCCAAAATAAACTTCATACTAACCAATTCCGTACTTTTAATATATATATCGCATCCATCTTAATATCTCGTCCGTAATTTAATTTTCACTATTCTGCAACGCGACATTTTTAAATAAGTCTCGTCCGCAGTTTAATATTGCGAAAGTTAAGTATGACTGGCCAACTGGAAAACGACGTTATTTTAAATAAATCTTGTCCGCAGTATTAAATTGCGAATGTCAAATTTAATTTCTTTTTAATTTTCTATTGCAGAGCCAACGAGAGCAGATCCTCTGTCCCCAAATTCTCTGTCCCCCTTATGTTCCTCACTTAAATTTTGACACATGTCCTTTTATTTAATTTTAAAATTAATTAGTGTTAAGTAAAAGACTAGATATCAAAATTTAAGTGAAAGGACATAAAGGGACAGAGAATTTAGAGAAAGAGAATCTGTTCTCAGAGCCAACTATTTTGACAAGCAAAGAAGGTCCGTGCTTATCACCCTTAACATCTAATAGTCCAGTTGCAAGGAACACACTTGGACAAAAAATAAATTTTTTATCCTCCATTTAATTAATTATCCTGTATTTACAAACACAAGAAATTTAATAGAAAGATAGAGTAATCTAAATTGACCCTATCAATCCGGATCTCATCAACATTGTTTGGATTAGGATTCAATATATTATTGGTGATTTGGATCCTTTCAAATTTATATTATTGTTTACTATCTATCCGATTTTCATTGATCTTAGGTGGGTGTTATTTCAAGAAAAGATTCATGTGTATGGTTTGGACCAAAATGATTGGTGTACATCACAGACCCTGATCATATAAAAGAGGTGTTGAATAAGTTATCAGTTCCAGAAGCCATGCGGGGGTAATCCTTTGACAAAATTGCTTGCAACTGGACTATAGATGCTGAGGATGATTACCACATACCTTCCTTGCTTATAAAAATAATTGGCTCAGTAAACTATAGCCTATAAAATTAAAAATAAATTGAATTTGACATCCGCTATTTAATCTTGCGGACATGACTTTTTAAAAACGACATCGTTTAGCGTCCGTAATTTAATATTGCAGACGAGACTTATTTAAAAACGACGTCGTTTCTTAGTTGGTCAATCATACCTAGTGTTCGTAGTTTAATACGGACGTGAAACTTGTAAAGGAGGGATATTTTGGACATCTATCCCGTCCACAGTATTAAAATACAAAATACTGAAAATTAAATTGCAGACAGAAACTCTATTAATGCTCACGATATGTTATAAGAATAACTTTAATTTAATAACATTAGTTATGGATCAGTCTCAATATTTAAGAGTAGTATATTGTATGCTGGAGTATGTAAATGCATTGGGTAAAGATAAGAGCATTACTCTACTCCTAAATGACATACTTATATAGAGCAATGATCAAGTGCATACCCCTTATCTTACTCATTCGTGCTCACCACCCTTTAGCGACGGATCCGACGACGATTTCGATTATACAACCGTCGTCTATACTTTTAGCGACGGACAACATATAGCGTCGCTAAAAATATATAAACGACAGTTGTATGACCAAACCATCACGGTCCCGTCAAGCTAAAAGAAAAGTAAGAAGATAAAGTATCTGACTGATCCTAATATCTTTTATATATATGCCTTTTATTTTCTCTCTCCTCACTTGCCTCGCCCGATCTCACCACTTGCCTTAGGTTTATTTTCTCTCTCCTTACTTGCTCGATCTCACCACTCTCTGAAACTCCCTCCTCCCAAACTCATCATCCCCCTCCACCGAACCGCCCTAACTACCAACCTCCCAAACTCTCTGAAACTCTCTCCTCCCAAACTCATCCTCCTCCTCCAAAAATCGGTACTGAGCGATTTTTAATTTACGGATAAACACCCCCTAACTACCAACCATGCAGGGGTCAGATTTTTAATGTAGACCACATTTATACCTGGTTGTGTTGTGGAAAATGGTACCATTTCTCAATTTTCTTATTGTAAGGACAAATATGTAATGTAACTCTTTAGTCTACTTACACGAAATCATCCATTATTATAATTTAAAAGAAAAAAATTTATTTAAGTACAAGTATTACTACATCATTGGGATAGGACAATGCAGCACCTGATATTTTACATGAGAATCATGCATTTAAGGGATACATGGTGTTTGTGGAATTTAGGTTTTAGTTAATTTCAAGCTTTGAGACCTCAAAATATTACTCCAGGAAAATTAATAAAACATGAAAACAAAATTTTAGGAGAGAAAAAAATGTGGTTGAAATTAATTATGAAGGTTTGTCCATAAAAAAACATTACCATCTTCAATACAAACTATAAAGAAGCTAAAAAACTTTTATTCATGAATCAGTCAATAAAGTTAGAGGTAAACAACAGATAAAAAATATGCCAATAATTTTTTCTTTTTTATTTTTATAAATTAAACTCTTTTTGTGAAACACTATTATAGATTGAGTCCGGATCTTAAACTCACTTTTTATTCAATCTCACTTTGAAATCACCTCCTTTAACAGCGGACCCAATGACGGTTCGGTTCATACAATAGTCGTACATATTTTAGCGACGCTATATATTGTCCGTCGCTAAAAAGATAGATAATTACATGACCGAATCGTAAATCGCTGTCCGTCATGTCATTAGGGGTGATTAAAATGAATGAATAAGAAATGAGTTTATAATCCGGACCGATTATAGATTATGCCCATAAAATTATTTCATTATAAAGTGGAAGGAAAGACTATAAAATACCAAACGAAGAGCTTGAGTTATCAGTTTGCTATTCTGCCCAATTATAATTGATGGCCTCTTGTTCTAAAATTACAGCCCAATATGGCTCACTTATAATTTATAAGAAAAAAAAATATTACAAAAATATCATTTTTACTTGTAAAAAAAAGATCATTCCCTTTTTCACTTGTTAAGGTTTGTTAAAGGTTCATTTGAACACATTCTTTTGTTACAATTATCGGCATGCAGAAGTTTCCTACACTTGCACTTTGTTCCCATTTTATTTTTAAAAACTCTACCTGAACAGAAAAAATGAATTTAAATTTCACCTATTTTAAGTAAAATTTAAATATATTCATATTCAATTTTTCTATAGCTCTTTTATTTTGCATACAAATCAAAATAAAGTACGAAGATAATTGATGGGGCCTAAAGGCCCTAAACCATGACAGAATAATAATAACATGACAGGATAATATTAAAAGTAATTATTTTTTTAATATTCAAATAAATATGTATGATTTGATTCGATTTTTAATTTAACCTGAATGGTTACCCCCTATTTATGAAAATATTAAAAAAAACATGATGGCATGCAAACTTAATTATCCCTGCCTAAATCAACAAAATATCAAGCATATCTTAAACTAATAACTACATTTCAGAAGTATTAGGTTTAAGTTTGACAATAATATTATCTAAACTAAATGAAACATATATAATTAACATCTATTATATTTAGCTATATATCTCACTCTCACTGTTTGAACTTTAATTTCAATAGAGACGAAATTCATTCATCTCCTGCTGCGCTTCCCTTTGAGTCACCCTAGCTAGCTCGCCATGGTGAAATTAATTAAGCAAGCTTCCAATAATCATATAGTTTTAGTTTAATTTTTTATTTATTTTAAATATATATATATGCCTTAATTTCTTCTAATATTTAAAAAGTTGTCTATTAATTCTTGAAAAAATTAATGAGTCCACCCCAATACGTGTATAAACATGAGTATTATACACACGATCCAGAACATATGTTGTCATTCTGGCAGCTTTCAAAGAAATGTTTTACCCAAATTAATCATAATATAGCCTGCATGCATGTTAACCTACAAAATTTCAGCAGCCTCAAGGCATAAACAGTCCAATATATACTACTCCCTCCGTTCTTTAATATAAGTTATTTTAGAGAAATATTTTTATTCTTAAATATAAGTTGTTTGAGAATTTCAAGTAAGCATTAATTGCTTAATTTTTAATATTACCCTAAATAATAAATATAACTTTGATTTTCTCACTATTTTTTGCCCAATAAATAACATTCTCTTTTTCCAATGCAAGAGTAATATAGACAATGAATAGTATATTTAATACTTTATAATTATTTTCTTAATACTTGTGCACAACTCTAAAACAACCTATATATTAAAGAACAGAGGAAGTATACAAAAACTCATAAACACGATAACTTATGTTCCTTCAATTCCTAGTCACCAGTCACCAGTCCAATAAATAAATATGATACACACATACATATAAACACAAAAACACACACAATATAAATATATATGTATATTCTGCCAATTTTCCTTTCCCACAAATACATGTTAATTGTTAGAAAATATAGCAATTAACAAGACGAATAATACAGTAACTTAGAACAACTTAGTCAAAAAACGAGGCGTAATTATATATTCTTCGTCCCTAAAAAATGATTTCACTTCTAATAATAATAATCACAAGACAAATGGGTCATCGTGGTGGTTACTCTCGATTCAACGACGAAGTCTCCGATCGTGTGTACTCACGAAAAATGTTAGGAAAAGAAATCATAAATTAGGCTTAGTATAAAAAGAAATAAAAATAGGGATTTAATCAAGGTGCACCCCGCGAGGCAAAATCCACCAAATCGGCACCTCTCCCTGCGCAGGCGACACACACACTAAGGTTTTCTGACTAAAAGTCTTAGAACCAAGCTTGGCTTAGCCCAATTCCTTAGTCATCTTCATGTGCGCGAGCCCATCCCTACCTATTTCCTCAATCATGTTACTAAACCCAAGCCAACATGTACTAATATATACATAGAAAATTTTTAAAATAGATGATATGAGACTATGTAAAATTTAAAAATTTTGAAGCATAACCAACATTAATTACGTACAAAATTTCAACAGCCTCGAGGCATACATATACAGTCCAATATATATATAATCCCAAGCAAAATTGATTGATATTTAGCCAGCACAAAGCAAATTGAGCATGCAGGCACGTGCCACATGTCAAAAATAGAGCGATATATCGTGCAGATATTTATAGACTTGAAAATCCAAGGAAAAAATCTAGTAGTCACGTTTCCCAGCTAACATCGATCGCTCAACCCTTTAAATTTTGCACATGCATTCATATGAACTGAGAAATCAGTTTTGTTGGTTTGTTTCTGTGATTCTGCCTTAATGAATACTATATATGTCCTGTTAATTCTGACTTGGTTTTCGAGTAAAAATAAAAGTCCCCATGGCAGTAGCCATGCAAGCCATGAGGTTCACTAGCATAGCGGCCACTAGAATTGAGCTAGGGTTGTGACAAGGCACGTGATGGCTTAGCCATCAATCTCAGTGCTATATATATAGCTTTTTCTTGTGTATGGCTGCATGTGATATCATATTATATATGTGAGTTCTAGCTGGGCTTATGTACAAAAATGGTGTCCTTTTTCTCTGTGAAGCTCTTCATCATGTTCATTGAATATATCATCATCATTTAATTTATATTGTGTTCCACCTGTCGTTTGATGGGTTGAGACACTTGGTGCTCATGCCATGATAAGTTAGTCGTGGCGTACGTTCAGGGGGTGCATGCATTAGAAGTCAAGTGACGTATATACACATCTTACTTTTATTACCATATCGATCGATCCAGAGAGTTAATTAAGCAATAGGCGTTCACAAATTATGCCATCGCCTAAACGCCGACAATGCTCTATAGAACTTGATCACTTAACTTTTTTTTGGCATAAGTTTATAAAAATTTGTTACCACCAATGAATTTCGACCACATCATCATGGAACAACCTTGATATTTGCGACACATCATCTACCTACGTGTCAAAAGCTAACTATACAAATGACTCTTTTTATTCGGCACGTTCGTTTATTAATTCTTCCAATTCCGATGCCGATGCCGATGCCAACGCCAATGCCAATGCCAACGCTTAAGAGCAACTAAGCAAAAAAATACTACTACCATGACAACTATAATTTGAACAATATATTGAGTTAGGGGCGAATCTAGGCGAATTTTTTAAAATTTTAAATTAAATTTATTTATTTAAAATAATTATGAATTAATTTTAAAAATTCAACCCAAATTTATATTAAAGAGATTTTTAACAAACATTATACACGTCCTAATATCTTAAGAGAATATGACTTTAAATATCATACAATGAAAAAAAAGAAAGAAAAGAAAACCAATATTTACTCCTAAAACAAATTAAAATAAACAAACACCTAATAATTTATACATACCATACAAAATATAACATCAGTCAAAAAGAACTGAAGGATATATGTCAATAGCAGTTCAATTACATAGATCGCAAATACAAATTACTACTATTTGTTAGAATACATGACAATGGAAGAACCGAAGGAAACAAAACTATTTAGATGCCTCAAGGAATATAATAAATTAACTCCCAATATTGAAAGACAATTACATAACAAATCTCAAGTGTTGAAACAAAATGCAATAATAAATTACCTCCTAAAAACATAGATCGATTAACCTTTGACTGATTTCTTGACCTATTTAACTTTAGCATTTGCAGAATAAATTAATATTAAAATTAAGCAATAAAATTCTCCTTTTCAAATCAATGATGAAATTCCTTCTTGGTTACTTGGTCAGTGTAACCTGCTACAATAAAAACAAAATCAGTTATTAGTAAAAGTTGAAAGGAAACTGAAAAAAATGGGTTAGAAAAAAAGAAAATTATATAAACAAGAAACAAACTAAAACTAGGTGCTATAGCTAGTTGGAGTGGTAAAAATTTAAAATCCTAAAATACATCAAAAATCACATAAGATAAATAACTCCCAAAATAAATAATTCAACATCCAAAATAACCATAAATTTCAAAACTGAGAACTAAAAAGATGAGCTTTATTGTAGAAACGTTTTATTTGATTAATGTGTTGATCCATGACCAAATACATCAAATAAATTGAATTGAGTTTAACCCCAAGTACTCAGCCAACAACAAATTCAAACAAACTACAAAATTTAAATTATCAAATAAAAAATGTCCTAATTTAAAAGCTCAAATTTAGTTACCTTTTAAAAGCCAAGAGGTAGTGCCATAGACCATAGTTGAGATGTAGAAGAAGTACTTGGCCTAGTGACAGAGCCGCCGAGATGTAGAAGAACTAGTGTAGAAGCTATGGAGATGAGATGTAGAAGACAGAGTCACAGAAGGAACGAGAGAATGAAAAGAGTAGAAGCAGAGTAGTTTGTACTTATATATTTGTACTTAAAATATTAATGAAATTTATTTTTAACTCCTCTAAGTTTAACTCTTTCATTAATTTGTCCCTTTATGTGACGCCCCCAAAATAGGTATACATCACCTATTCTGAGTCGCCAAATACATGGTACAGAATATAAATACAATCTTAATTATACAATAAGAGAGCTGTGAGTTTAAATACAAATATTGTCTTCAGACAATATCCACTCTCGAAATAAGTCCTCATTACATTTATTGTCACACTATTTAATGTAATAGTGAGGACTACTAGCTAATACTAACATCCCAGGACCATCACTCCGCTTCCCGACTTGTTGTCCCGAATACGTCTTTCATTTCACAAGAGAACAAATGAAAGAAAGGGTGAGCTCAACTAGCCCAAAGAAGAAATATTATGACTAAGATAATGCGAACAAATTATCATTAGTCTCCAACAATGTTAAACCGATAAAATACAATAGACATCAAGTTTAAGCTGCAATGAACAAACAATCCATTAAAAGAGTCAAGTAGAGAATAAAATCTACTATCTCTCATGATTTAAAAGGTTTTTCATCACTTTTATCGCTGAGACTCAGCTTAATAAATAATCCACATCATCGAATCACCCCTGCACTACGGCCACGAATATTCTTTAGTATCACGACCACAATTATCCATGCACTACGGCCAAAGATATTCGTGTATTCATTAATGATCATGACCATGCCAACAACTGTCCATCAATGCATTACGGGCCAATGAGGACTTTTACCACATCATTTGTAACATTACGATCATGATTATACCGAATAATCCCTGATCATAATCATACCAAGTCCATCTATGCACTACAGGCCACAGATGACTTTCAACATAATATAAACATGAGGATGATGACAATGATATAAGAATTGAATAAATCAAGTTCACGAATTAATTTGTCCAGGAACCAATAACGTCCAAATTGTCAACATGATACTTCTTTGCAGAGTAAAATTCAAGAATGCTCAGAAGAATATTTTCATGAAAAGATCTTTGGATGAAGCGCAAATATCGAAGGATATTCCACTAATTTCATGGAGTATAAATTCAAAACTTTAACCAACCGAGTATATTAAAGAATGGAATAACAAAAGAAATCACCATACATGCGGTGCCAGCATGGTGTTATTTCAACGAGAATAATAAATAATGGAACCATGTCGGTAGTAAATTGCACCGATAGGATGTTCCAATGTAATAATAAAGAATGGAATAACAATGTAAATCACCATGTATACTGATTGCGATGACGAGTTATTCCAATGTAATAATAAAGACGGAACTAGGTCCCACAAAATGCATGAGACGAGGATATTCTAATGTAATAATAAAGATTTGGAATCAGTCCCATGATAACATACATGACATGTGATGTTCCAAATGAATAATAACGAATAGAATAACAAATGTAAATCACCAAGTATAGGGTGAGAAATCACGTATATAGGTTATTCCAATAGAATAATAAAGAATGGAATAAGCGAAGTTCTCTTCATGAATATAAAAAATAATACCCCTTACCCGTAAAAAAAAATCTGATATAAGAGTAGGGAAGTAGCGTAATACTTTTCTTCTTTCTCTCTATAATTTCTCTCTCTAGAGTTTCAGTGAATTCGTAAGAAATAATGAAGGAATGAACTTCTATTTATAGAAGAATGGAAAGGATACTATGCAATAAAATATTTTAAATAAAATATAATATTTATATTATATAAATAACGTGCACAAAAAATATCACGGGTGAAAACCCCGTGAACTCTTTTTAGTTTCTTCTGCCAACTTTTCAACTTACATATATATAATAAAGAAATATTACTCCTTCCTCCAATTACGTATTATATAACATAATGATATTCCTTCCTGACAACATTTCCAACAAAAGTCATTATATCAAATATATATATTACTTATAACGCACTCCGTCCTTTTTTTTTCTTTCTTTTACATGAATCCCAGCCTTTTCAGTTTCTAATATACACATGTGGGCCCCACTCTTATAATATAAAATAATCTTCTACCGATTATTTTGAAAAATGGGTAAATGGGGGGTCCATAAAATAAGCAAAACTGAGTGACTTCTTACGTAAGCATCAATAATCAATCTGGCGTGTGTAACTACGCAACTACGCCAGACATATTCTGATACTTTATTACCGAGTAGTTCAACAGTATTAAGGGTAAAACTTCCGCCATTATTTTCATTAAAATATTTTTGTCGTTTTCTCAATCCGACAATAATTCTATTGTGGGGTCCAACAATGATTGTACCGTCGTACGAATATTCCTTGACAAAAAGAATATTTCCCGACCAATCGAATATAATATGACAACTTGAATACTTTGCAAAATTTGTAAATATTACCCACAAATATAACATTATATTAAATTCATTCCATAATATTCAAAAATGATAATTATAGAAAATTCATCTTTATTCAAAAAATTGGGGTCTTACACCTTAAACTTATTTAATTACATATTTGTCCCTACTTATATACCTATAAAAAAACCCAACATAGACAGGTGTCTATGCTGCCCATACACAAGTCCGCACCTATATGGAGTCACCGTTTTACTTCACATGGAAAGCTGCAACAATCCAGTCACATATTAAAACTTATACAAAAAATTTATTTGTATATAAAAAATAAAAATTATTAATAATAGTATCTTTAATCATGATTTTTTTGGTAAATTTATGGTGGGCTAATATGACAAAAGAAGATATTATTGAGCTAGTGGTTTAAGATATTGTTTGGATATATTTGACTCGGATTATTACATATGGTATAATAGTCGTCGACTCTCGAAAACTCTTGTCAGGTGATCAACTAATCGAGTTGCCAGAGGTGGGGAAGGTTAATGATATTATCCCACAATGAAAATAGGTTTAAAGGTGTGGACACGAAGCCAACTGATATTTATCCCACAATGGTTAGAAGGACAAAGATCTGTGAGTCACGTGTGATCAATTATTCAATTTTAGCTAGGACATTAGAAATCTCACAATGGATAAAGGCAAAAATCTACGAATTAATTGTGAGTGTAATTGATTCTGATGTCAGACGTTTAAGCACAGGAGTTTGTAACACCACAATCTCACATAGAAATATATGTAAAAAATTTGTTTGTATATAAAGAATTAAAGTTACTAACAATATTATTTTTGGTCGTAATCTTTTTTATGAGCTTATGGTGGGCTAAGATAACCCAAAAAAATAATATTGGGTTAGTGTTGTAATATTTTGGTTAGATAAATTTAAGGGCTAATTACATATTTAATACATTTTAAAAAATAATTACAATAATGATGCATCCATAAAATAATTACAAAAGTAATACACTTTTTCATATTTATTTACAATAATAGTGCAATTAGTATTCCTTAATTTAAGGGATTAGTTTTGGTAAGACGCTACTATATCTTTTCTTCTAAACCCTTCTATATCTTCTCTCCAAATCATCAAACTTCTCATGCTCCTAGCCGCGGCATTGGGTGTAAAATGAGAGCATATTTCATATTTACAGACAAAAGCAGAGAGTTATGTGAAGTTCAAACTCTCAGCCCACAAGTCATCTTCCCATACATTTTCTTCCCACAAGTCATCAGATTTTGCATCATTTGTATGCAGACCAAAATGGCCTTCGTCTTCATTTGCTTCATCCGATGGACTGGTTACAACAATGGCCTATCGCCTGCCTCATGTAGTATGTATCCGTTGTTCATAACTGCTTTAGGTGAATGGTAATATGAGTGTGGTTGTTCTTAGCATGCTTTTATAATTAAGTGATGACACTTTCATTTTTTAGGCTATGGGGGACAGATCAGGGAACATACGTTGGTGGGATGTGATGACTGGGCAGTCTTCTTCATTTAACACTCACAGGGAAGGTATTCGGAGAATCAAGTTCTCACCTGTTGTTCCTGGAGATCAAGGTAACCAATTCACACCTATAATTTTTTCATAGCGCAGTTGGTAACCAAACTTTCATCTCAAGGTTATCAAATTGTCATACTAAGGTAACCAAACTTTTATACTAAGGTAACCAAACTTTTATACTAAGGTAACTAAACTGTCATACCAAGGTAACCAATCCACCTCCACACCATCAGTTTTTACATAGTGCAGTTGGTAACCAAACCTTCACACCAAGGTAACCAAACATTCATACCAAGGTAACCTTGGTATAAATATTTGGTTACCTTAGTATAAAAGTTTGGTTACCTTGGTATAAAAGTTTGGTTACCTTAGTATAAAAATTTGGTTACCTCAGTATAAAAGTTTGGTTACCTTGGTTACCAATGTTTGGCTACATCGGTATAAAAGTTTGGTTACCTTGTTATAAAATTTGGTTACCTTGGAACAAAGGTTTGGTTATCAACATTACATTACACATCACTCTCTTATCTCTCTCTTTGCTATTCAGAAAACAAAATTTGTTTATAAAACTAGAACTGAAGGTGTTCCAGTGCTATTATTAAGTAGCTAACTAGCTTATTACATGATGACATCAATTATGTCTTTATCTCTGCCCATGTCATGAACTCTAATTGCTCTCTGGTGCCATGACATTACTAATGATCTTCTCCTCTGCAGTATCTCGAGAATTTTCTTTTATTACTAGAAAATGGTTGCTCCCGCCACTACCGCCCCAGCCTCCACCTCCACCGTCTCTGTAACCACCACTTGAGCCACCACCGTCATCTCCGCCGCCACCGCCACCACCGCCACCACCGCTATTGCTACCTCCTCCATAGCCTTCACCGCCGCCTCCGAAGCCACCACTACCACCTCCTCCGAAGCTGCCACCTCCTCCGAAGCTTCTACCTCCTTTGAAAATTGCCTCCGCTGTGACGCCCCCAAAATAGGTCCAATCCATCCAACCCATCCTGAGTCGCCAAATACATGGTACAGAAACAACTACAACTTTATTACTACAATTATCGTGCAAAATACAACAACACATATACCGTGAGTTTTAATACCAACTATGACTCATGTCCCAACTATGGACTCTCACAATGATACCTTACATAAAGGTACAATCTAAAACTATTTTAGAAATTAAAATCTTTGGGAAGTGCTCAAGGAAACCTTCGTACATGGGAGGCCATGCATCTAGGTTATAATAGATATCATATGCCCACAGAATTCTCCTTGGTTGACCCAATAGACCCCAAAAGAAAACGAGAAGATTACTATCATATTCCTTCTAATGGTGAGTCTTCTCTTGACATATAACTATCTCCACCAACTGTAATTGAACATTATGTTTCAAATAAACTCCAAGATCATATAGGTAGTGCTCGTAGATATACTCAGCAAGTGGATGTGCATAACTCTGTCTTATAATAACTCGTAGGTCATTAGACATCTTGTATGATAGTGATAAAATACCCTTCCAAAGTTGGGTTCGCCTCACCCTATTGTTGTTCACCAAAATCAATTATTAAATGACGTATAATATACGACACACACATCTTAGGTCCTCAATACAATTATATATTGTATGTCATGCCGTTTTATAATGTGTTGAGAAACTTTGATGAATCTTAACCATCACACTATTCCCTATTATCCCTCATTTCGAATCGAAGCTACACTCTTATTACACGAAAGGAATTGTGAAGCAAAAGGGTGAGCACAACTAGCCCAAAGAAAGAATATCATGACTAAAGATAATTACATTATCAATAGACTTCATCAGTAATAAATCAGAGATTTAGAACATATGGTAGATGATAAAATTTTCAACCATAGTTGCGGTGAACGAAGCGAATCCATTAGAAGAGTCAAATAGACCATAAAGTCTATTATCTTCTCCACATTAAAAGTCCACCAACAATATTTTATCCCTGTAACATCAATCAACAGTTCCTTTCCATAATCATATGAATAACTCATAATCATAATTGTGATTCTAAATTCCTCTTCGCATCCAAGACGCAGATAATTTTTATCACTTGTCTTTACCTGAAACATCAAAGATCATGGTTATACCATATCACAGTTCCTATTCATAATCATACTAATAAATTCATCTTTGCACCACGGCCAAAGATATTCATCAACAGTTCATCTTTGCACTACATGCCAAAGATATTCAACAACAAGTCATCTTTGCACTACGGACCAAAGATATTCATCAATAATTGATCTTTGCAGACTACTGTGCCAAAGATATTCATATCTCAAAGAAATACATAATCATTTCGTAATTTATATAAACCATAATTATAACCATATATGTTGATCAATTCACCTTTGCACTTAAGCTAAAGATATTCAATTATAAATTCAATGGTCATGATCATACCAGTCAACAATTCAACTTTGCACTACTGGCCAAAGAGAACCTATAGTCACGATCATACCAATAATCTACCCATCTTTACACTTAAGTTAAAGAGAAATATCATCATTAGGGTTATAAGAATGTTATATATGATAATAAAAATAATATAATCAACATATAGATTTAATCTCAAGAGTAAGATTCATAAATCAATGATTTCATAACATCTTAATCAAAATATTATAAATCACTTCATAATCTCATAATCTCATAATCTAATATTATTAATATTACCACAATATTTTAATTATTTCTTAAATTTATAAACAATTTATTTTAATTATTTACAGCTTACTAATTAATGCATTTAATCATCTTAAAATGCCAACCTCATAAGATCTCACCACCAATAACCAAAATCCTCATAAAAATTTTGCATATACCATATATAGCATTCTCAAGCCATAAAATCCTATTTTCTAATTTTGTTACTTCACATAACATATTTAATTCATTTATTTATAACTAGTCTATTTTCATGAAAAATACCAAATTAGTTCCAAAAATATTTCTTTTCTGGTATTTAGCATAATATAGTCCCATATTGAACATATATTTTTCTCGGAATTTTTAAAATTCATTTACTATTTTTCATATGGCCAAAACCACCGAATATTTAGACATTTATCATAAATTGTACTTTTATCTAAAAATTCCAAAATTTACAGGGTATACTGATATTATATAGATGTACTTCCAATAAAAATTTTATCAATTTTAGAGTTAACCACAAGGAGTTATAAGGGTTTATTTTTAAAATAGTCTTTTCTCATAAAATCCATAACTCCTAATATATACATTCAAAAATCGCCATTTTTGGACACAATCTACAAAACTTATCAAATTATCATTTCAAATTTTTTCAGAATTTTTGAAGGTTCAGAAAAATTTCAAAATTTAAAAACATAATAACCCTTACATACTAACGACAATATCCCTTACCTCAAAAGAGCAGTACTTCTGACTAGAATAACGCTGAACGAACTTGCACCGTATAGCAACACTCAAGATATCAAAATACTCATAAGAATACACTTGATAATATAGAGAGAGAAATAGAGAGAAAACTTCAGTTTCTAGTGTGATTTTCAATTCTAACCTAAGCACCTATTTATAGGAAATTGCTTAGAACACCAAAGCAGAAAATTTATTAAAATATTATTTTATTTAAATTTTTGTCAAGCCCACCTCTTGAATCTGCATTCAACATTTAAATCACATGGGGACACTCACCAAAAACGTTTTTCTTAAAAATAATAATTAAAACTTCCAAAAATCAATTATTTTGAAACTTCAGAACTTCAATAATTCATAATAAATAGCCCTTTTATCAAAAAATTTGAACCACATGTCCTTTCCATAGGAAATTCCATTCTCTACAACTTTACAGAAGAAAGTTTTTCCAAATTCCAAACAGAAATTGACCGAAATCCACAAACGGAAGATTTTACAGGCTATAATCAGATTTCAGTCAAAATTTGTGTACACCATCATGTTTAACATGTGTTAAACATTTTTTGTAACACACAAAAAATGTGTTTAGCATTTAATGCAACAAAACTACTCTTCTTCCTCTTTTATTCATATATCACACATTCATTGTAAAAATATCACCATTATTACATCACTGTAATATAATAATATATTTTATTAGAAAAGATAAAATATCAATTTTCAACAATTGTCACATTAAAAATTTTCCCCATCTATATCCACATAAAATCAATATTCTCTTCATCATATAAATCAATAATTAACTATTCATAAATAATATTACAGAATCACAATACTGACAACCAGGCAGTTCCCAAGAAAGAGTGGCCTTTCCAATAAGGATCTCTCCTTACTAGCGCGCAATTAGATGACCAAACCTCTCCTTAGACAGAACTTTCTAGACATTGTCAATAATGTTATCTAATAATATTATTCAGATAATATGAATTATTGCTCCGATAATGGAAAATATTGTGTAGTGACAATAATTGAAACAACAGTAATATAAAATATCAATGCAATAATTATTGAATCAATAAAATAAAATACTGAACAGTAATTACTGTAACAATTATTGAGTAGTGTCTTCTTACGAATTTTTTTTTATCATGCTTCATGAATAGTAACTCGTGAATAGTAACTCGTAAATAATAACTTATGAATAGTAACTATAAAAAAATTGAATACTTTTATTTCATAAAATTCGGGGTCTTACATCCGCCACCTCCTGCAAAGTACAAAATTTGTGCAGTCTTTTCTATGAAATTTGAATTTGAATATTTGAATTTGTTTTTGTGGTTAGATCCCAGATATTTGAATTTGAATGATTAGTTATGGCAGTTATTTCTCCTTAATTTTAGGTTTCCTTATTAATATGAATTGCATTATTTTTGTAATTATTTTGTGTATGTACGTATTATTTTTGTAAATACTTTCTAATTGTTGTATATTAATGTTAAGGACCCTAAATTTAATTAGATTCAGACTTGAAATTTAACCACCGAACTCGAGATTTGACTTCTGTTATTACAGAAAGGATATAAATTGATCATATAATTAATAATTTTGTTTAAATTAATCTCCTCTCCTGATTCTCTCTCAGAATGAAAATGATTAAAAACTATATGATATTATATATTAATTATATAATTTATGTTGTATAAATGTGATTTGATTTGAGTTGGGAGCAAATAATTTGATAAAAAAAATGAAGATTTACTTGTGATGTTTCTATGTATGATGGAAATATGAAAAATTATTTGTGAAAAATCTATATAGATTTCTAGATCAAAGAAGATTGATTCGAGTTCAAAAAACAATTTGCCAAGATCAAAAAATAATTTATGAAGTCATGAGGACGCAGGCGTAAATTCATATAAAAAGATTGATTCGAGTTCATAAAAATTAGTCCGATTAAAATTGAGAAACTCTCAATTATTAAAAAAAAAAAACCAACCTATATAGATTTCTCTGTAACATGCATACTTAGTATGGAGTGTTACCTCTTTTTAAAATTTTGGCCTTTCTAATTCTAATCATTGAGCATCAATTCATTATCAAGAACATTCTCCTTTTCTTTTTTGAAAAAATTAAGAAGTTGTCAGTCATGCAAATATATTCGTCTATATATATATATATATATATATATATATATATATATAAGAATTCCATTCACAGCAACCGATTGTTGGGGAACAACTTATCTTGGCCATCCGCTACAACATGTACCGACTTATAAAAAAAAAAAAAATTGTCTAAGACCGGTACAGGTTGTAGCGGCTGGCCAAAATGGATTGCTCCCCAACAACCGGTTGCTGTGGATGAAATCCCATATATATATATATATGAAAATTAATCCGTGGCAACTGATTGTCTTGGACATTATTCAACATCCAAGTTTATAGCCGTTGATCCATACATTATAAGGCTTAGATTAAAAAAATTGAACTCCTTACCGCTACAAGTTGTAGCGGCAGTCTATTAAATCCAAATCAGCCGGCCATTACAGGTTGTTTTGGACACTGTTCAACAATCAAGTTGATACACTGTACTTGTAGCCAAGAGGTTCAATTTTTTTAATCGTGGTCTTACAATATATGAATCAACGATTATAAATTTAGTTGTTGAATGATTCTTGATATATATATATATATATATATATATATATATATATATATATATATATATATATATATATATAGCGACATATCAAATCGCACCACTTGCTTGTGTATGTATGTGAATGCCCCTACAATTCAATAGCAAAATCTCAGTTATTTAATTCTAGATAACCATCATGCATTTACCATGCATTGCATTGTACTTACAAATATCAAATTGCATATTCAAATTGCAATTATAGTCACACCACTATATAAGTGGAAGCCACAATTTTCTAATTCATGTATACTTAAAATGATATATATATGTATATATATATATATATATATATATATATATATATATATATATATATATATATATATATACATGATCAGTTGATTACATAAAATAACGTCACAAAAAAATTATTGTAGTACCGAATAATTGATCTAAAAAAGAAAAGGCCGGGGGACTTATAATTGAATTTGTGATATATATATATATATATATATATATCATTGATTGTATTTCAATTTTCTCCACCCTCCAAATTGATACGAATCCATTACTTCCTTTCAAAGGCGTGTGAATCTTGCAGAATTTTGTATAGGCCGTTCAAAATGAACCTAAAATACTCACCATCTACATCTAACAGCCATGTTTGATATTGACAACAAATTAATTCACCAGCCATGTATTTGAGAATCCAAGAAAAGGGACCAATTTCTTTATTTCTTTTCTCTTTTTAGAAGCTTAATTCTTACACTACTGATTCCAATTAATGAAGGTGAACGTTTAAGTGTACTACTCCCTCTGTTTCATATTATTTAACTTTTTAAAATCAACTTCAAAAATTTTTAAATTTAAAATTGACATAATTTTTTTTAATTTTATTCAATAAAATAATTAATATTATAACCTATCAAAAAAGTCTTTTTTTTACTCATTACAAGTTTTATTGTTTCATAATCTTTAACGAGTTATCCAAATTTTGAGTTTAAAAATATATCAAATTAATTTTTAAAAATCAATAATAATTATATAATTTGTAACGGAGGGAGTATTATTTATTCTGCTTGAAATCAAATTTGGAAAAGTACCACCTAATGGATTGCAGAGAGACTTGATCTAGGCTGCTGGAATCATTATGCATGAACTTTTAAACTGTATAAGTCGCATCTTAATTTGAGAATTCCACGATTTTTAATTAAAAAATAGACTTAAAGCTACAAGATATTTCAAAAAAAAATAAAAATTAATTACCCACTGTTGCACAAACTTTAATTCATTTAATAACAATGTTTTTCTTTTAATGAAAAACTTTTAACTATTTTTTTTAGAGTGTATGTTTTGAAATTGAGACTTTAAAATTTTTGCGACCGACTGAGTATAACATGATGTTTTTACCTCTAGATAAATTGAGGGTGTCTCAAATTTTATTTTATTTTTTTTAAAAACCCATATATTTTGATTTTTTTTTATCAAACAGTCTAATCGATTAAAATATATTAAAATTATAAAGTATTACAAACGATAAAAAAATTATAATACAAAATATTGAAATGGTAATCATTGCAATAATAATAACAGATAATCAAGAAAAATACCAATTATAAAAACAATTAGTGGACACTGGATATACTCTTGAAAAAAAGTCACAATCCCAAAGTAATAACAAAATATGCAGATATAAACAGTTCTTCAATATGAGCAAAGGAAGAACCAACCATCTTGATAACGTTATACCCATATCTGAACAATCTATCTTCAACAATTCATGCACCAAAAAAAATTTCATGAACGAAAAAATAAATCTCCTGATTGGAGAAAGCAAAATCCGACCATAAAAGATAAAATAAATTCTACAAATATAAAAAAATTATTAAAGTACAAGAAAAGAGATCTAGGGTGGGTCTCTCCAAAATAAGTAGAGCTCTCCCTATAGATCTAGGATGGAGGCTAAGTTTTTGTCTAAAGATCTAGAGAAGAAGAAAAAAGAGTCTTTCAAACATATTATTTTAAATTATAAAAATATAATATACATATTAGATGAAATTGGAGGAAATATGTAATCATTGGCGGAACCGGAATCAGGGGGGCGATGGGGTCATATGGAGAGCAGATCCTCTATCCCCATTTTTTCTGTTCTCCTTGTGTCCTCCACTTAAATTTTGACACCTGATCTCTTCTTTAATTTTAGAGTTAATTGATATTAAGTAAGAGATTAGGTATCAAACATTTAAGTGAGGGACACAAGGAGACAGAAAAAATGAGGACAGAAGATCTGCTCTCAGTCATATAACCTCCCACCAAAATTCTGCACAAGCTATATATTAATACATATATTAATAGTCAACACACATACACACACATACACACACACACACACAGATATATATATATATATATAGGTATAATAATAGTAGTTTATAATAGCAGTCCAAATTTTTTTATAAATTAAAAAATAGAATAAATTTTATTTTACAATGAAATTCAAATGAAAGAACTTAAACACAATTAAATCTAGGTCGCTACTTGAGATTGAAGAAAAATCACAAAAATCATGTTCTTTATTTACCAAATTATTTTCTACAAACATTTTATATTTTTAAACTGTAACAACCCGGGTCAAATCCCGAGTCCAAAACAAATCTTGGGTCAAATCCCAAGTCCGAATCTAATCAAATCCATCAAAATAAGGCCTCAACTCATCGGCCCAATAGTATCTTCTTGGGTCAACTTATCCCACCACAAAGCTTTGAAAGGTCACGACTTGAAGGTACTATTGATAATAACTTATTTCCTTATATGCAGATAAATTTTTCTTCTATCTTTTAATGTGGGACTGGGGTGTTACAAACTCCCCCAGTTAAATTTCTGACGTCCCCGTCAGAACCGATTACACACACAACCCAAAGATCTTTTGCCTCTCTAGCCGGCTGGATTCGTGTCCCCACCTCCGGACCTTCATCTCTCCATTGTGGGATAATACCACCAGCCTACGTGTCCCCACCACCGGCAACCCGATCGGATGACCTGACCTGAGCTTTCGAGAGTCGGCTTTGATACCATATGTAACAACCCGGGTCAAATCCTGAGTCCGAAATAAATCCTGGGTCAAATTCCAAGTCCGAATCGAATCAAATCCATCAAAATAAAGCCTCAAACTACTGGCCCAATAGGATCTTCTTGGGTCAACTTAGCCCTACAGTGCTCACCCAAAAGGTCATGACTTGAAGGTACTATTGGTAGTAACTTATTTTCTTATATGCAGACAAATTTTTCCCTTACCTTTCGATGTGGGACTGGGGTGTTACATAAACATCATTAATTTACTTTAGAGACTCTCCCATTTGTTGATTTCTTTCTGGATTAACTTTCTTTGTAATATATAAAAAATTGATATTTTCATATAAAAATAATATTTTTACATGAATCCCTCTCACGTATTTCTACATGAAATAAAAAAAATTCTACATAAATTTTGACATTGACCAAAATTTTAAGACATTTTCAAACTACGCAGTCGTAGGATATAGTTACCTCCTCTCAGTTGTACAGTCGAAAGAAGCACTCCAAACGTCAATAAATAATTTTTTTACTGATATATTTTGACCCCTTTTAAAAATATTCTGGTTCCGCCAGTGTATGTAATGAAAGACAACTATATGATAATTGTAATATATATTTTGAACTATTGAATGGTGGATTTATATCTGATTCCCTCTATTATATTTTCACACAATTTTCTACATTACATATTTAGCTATAAAAATAATGCTTTTTAAGCGACAAAATGTATCAGTAAATCTAATTATCCTATCTCTACATATCATGTATCAGAGAAAATCGGATGAAAAGTATAATGGTTAAGCTTATATATATGGGAAAAATATATGTACACAGTTGTGTATAATCGGCTATGACGACGGTTTTTTGGGCTATAGCGACGGTTTCACCGGCCGTCATAGCTATTTAATTTGGGCTACAGCGACGGGTGAACCATCATCATAGCTCAAAAAACTCATCGCTATAGTTCGACTATGTAGTACACAGCTGTGTATATATATATATCCCTATATATATATATATATATATATATTGTTTGGGAGCATTTTACCGACCTTCACTTGGGCTGAAGGCAGACATCGAAAAAAAACAGATGGGTCCATTGGGCCGGAAGCTTCGTGGTAGAGTTAGAGGTATTGAATTGTGTCTGAGTCCTTACAGGTAGGACCCTCACCTTAGTGGATATCTTGGGTTCGATGTCCAAGCCCTCTGGCCGAGCCTTACCTGTTGTGTCTTGATCGGCCGGTCTTGAGTCCTTTGGTAAAAGCCAGGACTGATGGTGAGATTGCTTGGGCTCGCGCGGTGGGCTCCCTGCGTCTGAGTTAGGCATCTAATCGAAATTAAATAAGGTAACTCCAAAGGTAGTGATTGGATTGGATTCCACTTGCACCTTTTAAGGAGATTGTGTTGGACCCAAGTTATGGTAACTGCCATGATTAGGTGTCCTATTCCGACTGGGAGAAGGATTCTAAGGTGGTGAGATCATTATAAATACAAGGTCAGGGTTACAATTAACAGGTAATACCTACTTTTGAGCACTAAACACTTAGCCTCCATTGTTAAACCTTGTAATTTGCCTCAGACTTATTCTCACACCGAAAGTATCCCCGAAGCAAGCACAAGCCAAAACTTCACAATATGTGATCTGTTATTGTGCGAGTTCTAGCGTGGATTCTGTGATTGGGCCGCGCACGGTGAAACTTAAGCGTTAACATTGGCGCTAGAAGGAGGGCTTTTTTAGTGTTCTTACAATCACAGTCAGACTTTTCCAGTAAGAGGCTATGGCGAGCGTGGAGTATGCAATTTCGTAGTGAAAAAGACCAAGACGCACTTTTGCACCACTAAAGTGAGGGGTCGGTGAAAAGACAGTGGGTTCTAGAATTGGAAAGATCGGATGGCACCTACTGGGCTCCCCAGAGAAGACTCTTCCATGGCGACCAACATACCCCAACCAAAGCTAGTCAAGCATTTAAAAATCACTCATGGGCATTGGAGGTGCATGGAAAGAGTCGTGGCGAGGGCAGTCGGGATCAGAGAGAATTTATCCTGCAGAAAAAGATGCAGTAGAACAAAGATGCCATGATGGCCCTGTGTCTTCAGCTGGAAGAACTCGAACTACAGATGGATACCGAAGCCGCTCGAGGGATGGTCGAAGTCGGAGGAGGAGCCGATCAGCAGAGCGACGATCAGAGCACCCAGGCAGGTCGGGTCAGAGGAGGAGGGACGCGACTCCTTAATATTAGAAGGATAGACCCCGATCGTCCCCCCATAAAGGAGAGTCCGACCCCCTCGCTCGAAGGGTGGCTGAATTGGAGAAGTTGTTGTCAGTCAATAGTTCGACGGGGGTGCCTTCAGCCTACATAGGGTCGCCCTTTTCGCCGGAGATTAAGCAGGAGACAGCCGACCCCAAAAAGAAGATGCCCCCGATGGAGACTTATGATGGGCTGGGGGATTCATACGACCATTCTGATGGGTATGACAGGTTGATGACATATTATGGCCATTCCGATGCGGCCAAGTGTCACATGTTCGCCACTACATTGAAAAAGAGTTCCCGGGAGTGGATGGGAACCCTGGCGACGGAATCAGTTAATTCGTGGAATGACCTTCGGGAAAAATTTCACGCTCGATTCGGGAGTAATAAGAGGCGGGGAAAGATCACTACCTCTCTCATACAGGTCAGACAGAAGTCAGATGAAAGCTTGGGTCAGTATGTTAAAAGATTCTGAGAGGCTGTGGGATCGGTAGCGAAGTTAAATTCCCCACAAGCCTTGGGATTCTTCACAACCGGACTAGACATCGGGAAATCAAAGAAGCTGATGAAGAATTTGGTGATCAACCCTCCGGCCGACTTAACAGAAGCTTTCCACAGGGTCGAGGGTCACATAGCGATTGAGGAAGCGATGGGGAACTTCAAACCGCACTCTCAGTCTTATGAGAAGTCCAGAGATCGAGATAAACAGAGTTATCAGAAGTCGGACAATCAGGGGAGGTCAGATAACTACAGCAAAAAGAGATATAATGGGGGAGGGTCGGGCAGTGGAAGGCCACCCTTCCCGAACAAAAGTGTCAACAAAGTGTACACCGCACTCAACACGGATCGGGCTAAGATACTGGAGGAGATGTGGGGTAAGCCTTTCTTCGAACCGTGCCAAGTGATCCCGAAGCCTGGGAAGAGGGGTCGGAACAAGTATTATGCGTATCACCAGAGTCGGAGGCACACAACAGAGGATTGTAACAACTTGAAAGATTTGATAGAAAAGAATGTTCAGAATGGGCAATTGGTACAGTATGTGGTCGGTCGAGAAGGTTCGGAAGCCCCACGAGAGGAGAACAGGGAGCCCACTCGAGAAGCACAGCCGCAACCGAACCCACAAGCCCGAGGAGTTATTGATGTGATATCGGGCGGGTCGGTTGGGCCTGTAACCGGTAGGAAGAGGAGTGAGCATCTCGAGGCCGTGCTGTCACTAGCCGGCTCTTAGCCCAGAAAGGACACGCCATATTCAGGTACATCTATCTCCTTCTCAGATGAGGACTATCCTACGGACCACATTAAACCACATGACAAGGCACTGGTAATAACAGCACAGGTCGGGCCAGTGGACATTAAAAGAATGATGATTGACAACAGATCCTCGGTCGACATACTCTACATGCATGCCTATCAAAGGATGGATCTGGAAGGAAAGAAGATGGAATTAGGTGGAGAGGGTCCGTTATACGATTTTAATGATGATCCGGTGCGTGTGTTTGTATGATAGAAGCGCGATCGGGTTCTAAGACAACCCTCGAAAGAACGGAAATAATGGTAAAGTTCTTTGTAGTACAAGTGGATTCGGCCTACAATGCCATCTTGGGAAGGCCGACATTAGCAGCGCTGCAAGCAGTAACATCTATACCCCATTTCAAAATCAAGTTTTTGACACCGAAAAGGATCGGGGATGTAAAAGGTGATCTTGACATTGCCCGAAGGTGTTATCAGAATACTCTGATTTCCTCAGGGGTCGAGATCAGTAAATAGAAACAAACAATGGCCATCCAGATAGAGCCATTCATTGATAGCAGCACTGAACCCATGGCACTGCCGGCAGAGGAGACGGAAGATGTGGAATTCATACCCGGAAATCAGGAAAAATTGATAAAAATTGGGGCAGGGTTGATAGAACCACTTCGGAATGGATTGGTGGACTTTCTTCGGGTATACGCCGATATTTTTGCTTGGGAGCCTAGTGATATGCCAGGGGTGAGTGAGTCAGTGGCGCTACACAGGCTACATACAGACCCGAAGAGAAAATTGGCAGAAAAGAAGGACCTTCGCCCCGGAAAGACAAAAAATCATAGAGGTTACTAAATTGCTAGAGACAGGGTTCGTTTTCGAGATCGACTATCCCGAATGGCTGGCGAATGTGGTATTGGTTCAGTAGCAAAATGGAAAGTGGAGGATGTGCATCGACTACATGGATCTGAACAAGGCATGCCCAAAAGAGTTTTACCCTTTACTCGACATAGACCAGCTAATTGATGCCACTTCGGGGTATGGAATGTTAAGTTTCATGGACGCTTTCTCGGGGTATCATCAAATTTCGATGTGCAAGGATGATATCCCGAAGGCAAGATTCATCACTCATCGGGCTATATATGCGTATCGGAAGATGACATTCAGATTACTCAACGCTGGGGCAACTTACCAACGAATGATGAACTTTGTGTTCAGGAAGCAGCTAGGTCGGAGTATGGAAGTGTACGTGGACGACATGATCGTAAAAAGTATGTCAGTCCGGGATCATCTGGAAGACCTAGATGACTGCTTCGAAACAGTATGAAAACACAAACTAAGACTGAACCCGACCAAATGCACCTTCGGACTGGGTTCAGGAAAATTTCTGGGATACTTGGTCAGCAAAAGGGGAATCGAAGCCAATCTGGAAAAAATTGCGGCGATCTTAGACATAAAATCTCCAAAGACATACAAAGATGTATAGAGGTTGTGACACCCCCAAAATAGGTATACATCACCCATTCTGAGTTGTCAAAAACAAGGTACAGAAATAACTACAACTTTATTGTTACAACATATAAACTGTGAGTTTAAATACAGATGATGAAATCTACTAATATCTATGAATTTAACAGTCCATCATCAATATTTTTATCCCTGTAACATCAATCAATATATATCTGGAATCATATTTTCATCCTTGCACTACAGGCCAAGGATATTCATCAGTTGGTCATGTTCATCTAAACACATGTTCATCTTTGCACTACGGGCCAAAGATATTCATCAGAAATCATTCATCTTTGCACTACAGGCCAAAGATATTCAATAATATCATCATTTAAGACCGGGATGATGAAAATATTTTTTTTTAAAGAAACGAATCCAAAGGAAACAAAATGACAAGGATTAAGGATTAAGGATTAAGTACTTTGTTTTATCCACGTCCAAGAATACCTCAAAAATAATCATAGTGGTGTAAAATTCAAGAATGATCAAAACATGGATACAATCAAAGCTAGTATCCAGAATAGATATTTTAGACGAAAAGAAAAATTTTTATTTTTCGATGAATAGTGTCGTATTCGTGAATAGTATTGTATCGTGAATAATCTGTGATCATCGTGAATAGTAACTCAGACACCAAAAGTTTCAAATTTGATAAAAACTTCATATCAATATTTCAAAGATAATGATATTGAAGAAATAATATCATTACTGAAAAAAAAAAATATCCTTTACCTCGAAAAGGCAAGTTTAAAGCTGGAATCTTTGGATATAAAGGCTATAACTTGAACTTTCACCGTATAGCAATACTCAAAGTATACTCAAAATACTCACAAGAATAAACTCGATAATATAGAGAGAAAAACTTGATTTAAATTGTAATTTTCAATTCTAACCTAAGCACCCTATTTATAAGAAAATGCTTAGAACACAAAAGCGAAAAATTTAATATAATAATAATATATATAACAAATTCTCTCGCACACTTTCTAGATTTTGAATTCAGCATTTACATCATATGCTAGGCCGCCTACAAACAAAAAAAAAACGTTTTTCATTCTTTAAATATTTTAAACTTCCAAAATCAATTATTTAAGTAGCCGAACTTCAATAATTCACAATAAATAGCCCTTTTGTCATAAAATTCGAATCTTACGAGTTTTTATAGGAAATTCAATTCTCTACAACTTTGCGTAAGAAAGTTTTCCAAATTCCAAATGCGAAATTGACCAAATCCACAAACGGGTGATTTTAGAGGCTATAATCAAATTTCAGTCAATAAATGGGGTCCACCGACATGTTTAACATGTTTTAAACATTTATTGCAACAAAAATACTCTTCCTCCTCGTATACTCATATATCCCACATTCGTTGTAAAAATATCACCATTATTATATTATTAAAATATAATAATATATATATTTAAATGAATTATTTTATCAGAAAAAGATAAAATTTCAATTTTCAACAATTGTCACATTAAAATTTTTCTCCATCTATATCCACATAAAATCAATATTTTCCTCATCATATGAATCAATAATTAATTATTCACAAATAATATTACAGAATCACAATATTGACAACCAGGCAGTTCCCAGGAAAGAGGGGGCTTTCCAATAAGAATTTCTCCTTACTGGCACGCAATTAGGTGACCAAACCTCTCCTTAGACAGAACTTTCTAGACATTGCCAATAATGTTATCTAATAATATTATTCAGACAATATGAATTATTGCTTCGATAATAAAAATACGTGTAATGACAATTCTTTGAAACAACGAATATAAAATATCAACGCAACAATTATTGAACCAATAAAATAAAATCTTTGAGCAATGAATTACATAACCATTATTGAGTAGTGCCTTCTTATGTAAGAGTCAATAATTAGTGCAATACCTTGTCTTCTCTTTGTGCAACAACGCCAGACATTCTTGTGTGTTTTAACCACCGGGTATTCCAACAATTAAATGAGTAACAACTACTGTAGTTATTTTTAATCAACTTATATTTGTCGTTTTCTTCCTCCAATCGCTTTCCGTTATGGGGCCCACACATGGTTTGCAAATGTCGTCACGAATATTCCCAAACGATCTGAATATTCCACGACCAAACGAATATTCCCCAACAACAATGAATATTTTATAACCACTTGCTTATTTTGAAATATTTAAGTATTTTACCCATAACTATCCACATTAATCACATCAACCCTTACTATTTCAAAATAATAATTAGAGAAATTAAATTTTATTTATTAATTATTTGGGGTCTTCTGAGAGGTTATTGGTAGGATAAACGCCCTTCCGGAGATTCGTGTCGAGATCAGCTGAAAGAAGTCTCCGCTTTTTTGACACACTCAAGGGTCCGAAAAAATGATAAGAGCTTCCAGTGGACTTCAGAGTGCGAAGACGCGTTCCAAGGGATCAAGAAGTATTTGGGCTCGGCACCGCCATTGATGAAACCAATCCCTTCAGAACCTTTATACTTATATTTGGCTGCGAGCCCAATGGCAGTGGGGGCGGCACTGGTAAGGGATAATGGAGGAAAACAGTTCCCGGTATACTATGTCAGCTATGTTCTTCAGGACGCAGAGACGAGATACCCGAACCTGGAAAAGTTTGCCTATGCCTTAATAATTGCTAGTCGGAAGCTCAGGCACTATTTCCAGGGTCGATTAATAGTGGTATACACGGATCAGCCTTTAAAGAAGATTTTGCACAAGCATGAGGTGTCAGGTCGGTTGGTAGCGTAGGCGATGGAATTGACCTGATTATTATAAATATCATCCCGACAGCAATCAAAGGGCAGGCGTTGGCAGACTTCATGGTGGAGTGTTCTTTTACAGAGTCGGACGTGAGCACAATGACCGAAACTCAACAAGGGCCGACTGCGTGGACGTTGTATGTGGATGGATCATCGACTTCAGACATCAGTGGAGCAGCAGTCATTTTGATAAGTCCCAAAGGGTTCAAGGTACAGCAGGCTATCCGGTTCGGATTCAAGGCCACGAACAACGAAGTAGAGTATGAGGCCATCCTAGCAGGAATACGGTTGGCTCGGAGCTTAGAGGTACAGAGGTTGGCCATCTAAAGTGATTCACAGCTGGTGGTCAAGCAGTTATCGGGCGAGTACGAGGCTCGGGGGGCAATGATGTCAAAATATCTGGCCGAAGTAAAGGATAAACTTATGTACTTCACATCACCACGGTTGTCGAAAGTGGGCCAAGTCGAGATAATACAATAGCAGATGCATTGGCAAGATTGGCAACTACTGAAGCAAGCTTTTTCAATGGATCAGTGTACCTGGAGGTTCTGGAGAGGCCAAGTGTTCCAAAGGCAGAAGTTCTAGCTTTAGACCGACTCAATTGCTGGCTCACACCTTATATCTCCTATCTGGCCGATGGGACCCTCTCTTCGGACCGAATCCTGGCCAGAAAAGTCAAACATCGAAGCTCGAACTTCGTCCTCATTGATGGAGACCTATACCGAAGGGCTTTTAGCTCTCCATTACTCAAATGCTTGACTCCGTCAGAAGCAGACTATACACTTCGGGAGGTACATGAATGGATCTGTGGGGATCACATGGGAGCGAAGTCACTGGCACATAAGATTTTGAGGCAGGGGTATTACTGGCCGACTATCTACACTGAAGCCAAGGAGATTCTTCAGAAGATGTCCCAAGTGTCAGCTGAACAGTACTATCCCACATCAACCTCCCGAAGAGCTATATTCGGTCTTATCCCCGATTCCCTTTGCAGTATGGGGAATCGACATCCTAGGGCCTCTGCCGGCCAAGGGACAAGTTAACTTTGTGATCGTGGCTATTGATTATATGACTAAGTGGGTCAAAGCCAAGCCATTACAAAAGATCACCGAACAAGAATGTTTGAAGTTTTTTAAAGAAGGAGTGGTCTATCGTTTCGGTATCCTGATGGCAGTGGTCTCAGACAATGGCAGACAATTTGTGGGGTCAAAATTCGAAGGCTTTCTGAAAGAGTTAGGGATTCAACATCGCAAGACCTCAGTTGCTCACCCTCAGTCAAATGGTCAAGTGGAAGTGACTAATCGAACCCTGCTCAATGGGATAAAGCGGAGACTGGATGAATTAAAGGGTCGGTGGCTCGAAGAGCTGCTATCTGTTTTGTGGGCGTATCGGACTACTCCAAGGACTACAACTGGGAACTCTCCATTCAGACTGGCATACGAGACCGATGCACTCATTCCTGTTGAGATCAGATCCCCCACCCTTCGAGTCAGCAAATACAAAGAGCTATACAATAATGAAGGCTTAAAAATGAATTTGGATTTGCTAGATGAAGTTCGGGATTTGGTTATGATGAGGTTGGAAATCTATCAGCAGCGAACAGCCCGACACTACAATCAGAAGGTGAAGACGAGGAGGTTCGCAGTAGGAGATCTGGTCCTCCGGGAGTCGGAGGCATCAACCCCCCAGAACACAGGCAAGTTAATCCCGAACTGGGAGGGACCTTATGAGGTAGTAGAGGTGCCGAAGCCAGGTACATACCGGCTTCAAGCAATAGAAGGTTCGGAGGTAAAGAATACATGGCATGTTGGGAGACTTAGAAGATTTTACCAGTAATAGTTATGTCGTTCTTTCTTTTATCCATGTAACCGCTTCAGTTCAAATGGAATAAATGAAAGTTTTCTTTGCATGTTTAACTTCATCTATACTCATATATTTCTTACTACTCGAACAGACACGCCTCGGGCACTATCCGATCAAGAGGTTCGGAAGGACACCACTGATCGAGATAAGTCCCGAGCATAACTGACCGAGAGTTCAATAAATTCTCAAAGTACAGGTCTCGGGCACTATCCGATCAAGAGGTTTGGAAAGACACCACTGATCGAGATAAGTTCCGGGTATAACTGATCGTCAAAACGGTAGACCTTTCAAGTTCAGACAAACTCTAAGTACAATCCGATCAAAAGGTTCGGGTAGACATAACCGATCGAGATTAGTCACGAGTAAAACTGATAACAAAAATTTATGGGCAAAGAGTCTATCTAATTCATACTTTGAAATTTTTACAAACCCGACCGCCTACGATTCGGGCGAAGTACAAATAAAAAAGTAACAAATATATACAAGTCCTAAATATCTATTCTGCAGGAGGGTCATCTTCAGCTTCAGATTCTTCGTCGGAAGAATCAAGGATAGAGACGTCGAGCCCGACAGCAGTCAATTTGGCCCGAGCCTTTTCGCGATAAGCTTCATACCCATCACCGAACTGGGCCATGACCTTCTCGTTCAAAGCATCAGACTCTTCGTATTCAGTAACAGCTTGCTGCCGAGCCGCGACGATCTCTTCGGGGAAGCCGTTGACAGTGGCAGTCAGAGTATTGTTCTCCTTGATCACGTACATCATTTTGTCATACATCTCAGAGAACTTTTGTGTGATGATGTCAACACCATTCTCCCGATCCTTGACCTCCTTGAGCAGATGGTCCCTCTCTGTCAGAAGCGTGGCGTACTACTTCTCGAGCTTTTTGGCACGACGTTCAGCTCGGGATGCCTTATTGCGGGTCTCGGCTTGGAGATCCCGTTCTTTCTTCAGGTCCGAGTTCGAGTTCACGAACCTCGACCTCGGCAACAGACATGCATCCAGTCCTCAAATTGAACTTCTTTATTAGTAGTTCAGGCAAGAGGAGTAATGGCTCGGGCAAGTATAACATTGGCCTACAGCAAACACATACATCAGTATTTGAAGTAAAAAGTCAAAGTTAGTAGCAACAATTAAATTGACATTTGGAATTACCTGGGTCTGAGCGCGGACGTAGGCCACTAGGTATTCCTCAGAAGAATAGCCCTTAAATCGTTAATCGTCGCCAGGAAACTTAAAGTGATCGAACAAAGTAAAAGGGAACACCTCCGAGGGGCTTTTTGGCCAACAGGTTGTCGGCGATCCGGAGGAAGAGCTTGGCTGGGAGGATGGTGTGGATGCTCGGAGGCTTCAGTGAGTCGCGGTTTCTTGGGCTGGGGTTCGAGGAGGTCCTCTTCGGTGTCCTCAGAATCCGCGATCACCTCGGCTCGAGGAGGTGGTGGAGGAGGAGTGGGTTTCGGCTGTGCTGCGGGAGGGGCCTTAGTAGAGGCTTTCGCCGAAGGCTTGGTCGACTTTTTTGCCTTCTTCTACTGAGCCGCTTTCTCGGCCCGACTCATCTTTAATGCGTTTTCGGTGGTGGTGGGGGGCTCGGGCCCCGAAGTAGAACCCAGGGAAAGCTCGGTGATAGAGACGGTATCTTCATCAGGAGCGTCGTCGGTCACCGGGGGTCTGATTGGTCCGATGACCGTAGGCAGAGGGGCCAGGGAATCATCGACCACTTCGGGTTTGAAAATGGTCACTGCATAGCGATACAAAAGTGTCAAGACATAAATATCAGAAAAGAGAAAAGGAAAGTAAAGAGGAGAGATGCTTACAGCCGTGTTTGTATAGCCAGGCTTCATTGATCAGAAGCCCCAAACTCCATTGGGTCTTGTTCCATTTCTTGTAGAATGCCTTAAAGGCATCGGCCCGATCCTTCGGGAACTTTGAGATTTTGGCTGTTGGGTCGGCAGGATGGGCCCAAGAGGGGAGGAGCTGGAGATCAGTTCCTTTTGCGAAGAACCATTATTCGTGCCACCCCTTGTTACTCAAAGGGGTCTTGATTGGGACTGAACGGTTTGGTCGTTTATTTAACTGCCTAAGGCCGGGCTCTTTCGACCCGCCGACGGTGAATAAGACGAAGAACAGATCAAGCCCCGGAGTGATTCTCATCTCCTGGCAGATGGCTATGAAGGAGACTAGGTGGATGTACGAGTTCGACACCAGCTATGCGAACCCGACCCCCACGAAGCCCAAGAAGGAAGAAATGAATTCATGAGTTTATGCCCTAGAGGCCAATTATTTGATATAATTGCTTAACGTTTTGATATTATATTTGATTGAATAAATATATGATTTTATTATGGTTTTATTTACTGCATAATATAATTGTTAACATAATAAAATTCCTTAGAATAGTGATACAAATTATATAGTTTCAAGTATGTGACTTGAACATGAGATTATATATTACCATTAGTATCGGTGTTCTTAAATGTCCCTAATCGAGTATTATTGTTGATGGGACAACAATGATGCATTGAGACTAGTATGTGGATCGATGATGACCAAATCTCATTGGTCATAAATATATGAGATATTAAGTCGATGCATAGGTACATGTTGAGAAGCGATGTCTTTGGATGGACCCACCATGAGAATTCTATATGGAGCATTATGCGAAGTGTCATTAGCAATTCTCATAGTGACAATGATGTAATGGTCATCCGACACGAAATCGCTATATTACTACACGAGAATTTATGTACTTTGATATCATCAAATGTCACCTTTAATAGGGTGGACTATAAAGGTGATTATTGGGTTCATCATTAATCGTGTGAGAAAATATGAGTGATCTAGATGGAATTTAACCATCCTATATATTATGGGTGATATCCATAGGCCTCTTGATTGAGTAGGACTATGAAATGCATGGCCATGCTCAAATAGTGATTTGTTTCATATAGTCTACTCGTTGATCAAGAAAACTCGGATTAAATTAGGAAGAGTATGACACATTCCATGACTCGAGTTTAATCTAGGATATTAAGGTTAAAAGGATTAAATTGCATTGAAACATTGGTCACAAAAGGTTGCATCGAATCATCGATCTTATTATTACTTGGGTAGCGATGATGCATTACTAGATGCATTTCACTTTTATTTATAATTTTATAATATGATTTTAAAATTATTGCCAGCGTAATAATAACTTATAGGTCACACACATAGAAACGTTATTTAAAGGGAATTAATTTAAATTTTAAGGATTTAAATATATTAATATGATTAATAGTATTTAAATCACAATTTAAATTAAAAGGATAATTGTATATATGTATATTAATTAAGTAAGACTTAATTAAGAGATATATATAAATTCGGATTTTATAAAATTAGGTTTTGATTTTGATTAATTCCTTTTAACTACTATATATATGATATATAGCACTACTTAGGGTAAGATATCATAATTGAAAAACCTAGCCATTTCTTTAGAGAGAGAGCTAGAGAAAAGCAGCTTCAAAATCCATTCCTTTTGGTGGCTAGTATCGCAAAGTCCTTCTTATTGCGAAATCGTTCATTTGTTAAATGCGGCGTTAGTGTGGATCTTAGTAGAAAGCGTTGATCGGTTTGTATTAAGCGTTGGAGATTCGAGTATGAATCGGTTTCGATTCTCGTTTTTTGTTTATATCTGGTATAATCTCTAAACCTCTGAATTAATTGATTTTCGCATGGATCCTGTTTTAGGTTTTCTAAATTGCTTTAAAATTTTAATTTCCGCTTGTGCGTTCTATCTTCAAGCCCAACATTCATGAAGGGGAACCAGAACCCGTGCTTGAACATATCTGGGGATTCACCACCCATTCACCCTCGGGCCTCCAGAACATCTTTTCATCGGGCCAAGGGATCTGGAGTTTGTATTCTTTGGGGATCTTGAAAAGGGTTCGAATATCAGAGATCTGGGATAGGGTGATGGTAGAAGGAGTGTGGAGATGAGAAAACTCCTCGGAGGAGTGGGGGGCAATGTTCAGTAGCATTTTACCGACCTTCACTTGGGCTGAAGGTTCGACATCAGAAGAGCTGCATGGGTCTATTGGGCCGAAGCCCGTGGTAGAGTTAGAGGTGTTCGGGTCGGCGTCCGAGTCCTTCTGGGCCGGACCCTCACCTTGGTGGATGTCTTGGGTTGATGTCAAGAGCCCTCTTGGCGAGCCTTACCTGTTAATGTCTTGATCGGGGTTGGGTCTTGAGTCCTTTAAGTAAAGCCCGGACTGATGGTGAGATTGCTTGGGCCTGCACAGTGGACTCCCCTGCGTGTAGAGTTAGGCATCCTAATCAGAATTAAATAAGGAAACTCCAAAGGTAGTGATTGGATTGGATTCCACTTGCACCTTTTAAGGAGATTGTGTTGGACCCAAGTTATGGTAACTGCCATGATTAGGAGCCTATTCATTCCGATTGGGAGAAGGATTCAAGGTGGTGAGATCATTATAAATACAAGGCCGGGTTACAATTAACGTGTAATACCTACTTTTGAGCACTAAACACTTAGCCTCCATTGTTAAACCTTGTAATCACTGTACTTTATTCTCACATCGAGAGTTATCCCGGCCGGCAAGACAAGTCGAAAACTTCTGTGTGATCTTATATCGCGGTGTTCTAGCCACGTGGATTACGTGATTGACGCCACACATGTGAACTTAAGCGTTAACACACACACACACACACACACACACACACACACACACACACACATATATATATATATATATATATATATCAAATTTAAGTCATTTATTATGCATGCATCAATTACATTATTAGATTATTTTTGTTTGCAAGAATTACACTTGAAATTGAATTATTAATTCAATTCTTATGTTTGTTTTTAAAAATAGACTTGAATCTATTAGTCCAAGGATAATAAAATGACTTGAAATGAGATTATTTAATATCATGTCCAACAAGGCTATGTTTGTTTGCAAGGATTATACTTAGGATAAGACTATTAATCTCAAGTGTCTTGTTTGTTTTCAAATTTAGACTTGTGACTATTAATCTCGGGATTATAAATTGACTTAACAGTTTTGACATTATAATTATAATATCGGGATTATAATCCTAGGATTAATAGTCTTGAGATTATAATCTCATGGATTGTAATATTATAATTCTTGCAAACAAACATAGCCTAAGTATTATAAAATTAAAAATTTGTGAAAAAAATTACTTTTAACTTTGTTTAAAAAGAACGATGTATCTTATCCTATCTATCTATACTCAAACTAATGAGAATATAATATCTTTGTTATTAGTGGTAAGAGTATAATAGTTCAAATGGTAAGTTTTTATCCAATCATTTACATAATTCTGGACAAAACAATCATAACATGAGATTATTTTAAATTATCTTATGAATAATCTCATAAAAAATAAATATGTGACTAAGACTATTTTATTCTAAGATTGATATATAGTCTTGAGATTATAATTCATTAGAATATATGTTGGGAAATTCCTTGAATCCTATTCAGATATGAAGTTAAAGTATTTGGGGATTCGGGTCGAATGAGGAATTGTTGGGATACTTCTCGAATCCTATTCAGAAAAGAATTTGCTAATATGAAAAGGAAAAACTCATATTTTTGATAGGAGTATTATTTTAGAAAGAAATCAATTTGTAGTATGAATTTTATTTTAGAAGTGACCTATTTTGAATAGAAAGAAGAGATATGTGGAGTACTCTATAAATATAGTATTATGTTGAGTTGTTGAAAGTGTATTACAATCAAAAGTCATGTAACATTCTAAGATTTTAGAGCGGGTGTGAGTGGGTTTTGTGTTTGTGTGATGGAGAGGGTTTTTTGTAGTTTTTATATTCTATGCAAAAATGTTGTATTGTGGGTGGGAGGATTTTGCAGTTTTTAGTCTGTGCAAAAAGTTATGTCGTAGTATTATGGAACCTTAAGTTTTAGGGCGTAAAACTTATGATGATTATTGTAAGCTCATTATTATAATATAGTAGATATTCAAAATTTGGCATGTGATTTTTCTCTTTAAGAATTTTTCACATTAAATTTTGTGTTATCTTTTCTTTTTTTATTTTATTGTGTTACTTATGTTGACTTAATTCCCAACAATATAGTCACGGAATTTTATTCTTTACAAACAAAAATAATCTTAGTGCCATAGTGGTAGTGGGAAACTTAATTAGTTAGTCCTCCAATTAATTTTATGTATTAATAATTAATGGGGAATATATTAGTATCGAAAACAAAATATATGTGTTCATACAAGTATCAGATTTTTATTTTATATTTTCCTTTGAAGCACGATTGGAGGGATAAAGAGGCATATCCATTAACGATCGAACTCAAAGGTAGATCTGCATTCGCAGGATTCTATTCCTGGAATACGAGCATATATGTAATATTTTTCTCGCGGGGTAGGCATATCGCGACATAAATTACTCTTTTTGTATCCTATAATCTAAGAATATCTTAATTTGTTTATAAAAATTATTAAAATAATTCGAATTAAATCTAGAGTACGAGTCAACTCACAACATACTAAGGCATGACATATATAAATAATTGTTGATATGGAGTGAATCTCGTTATCATTTTATTAAATATCATTTAAAATTTAAAATTTAAAATTTTAACATTATACATAATAATTGATATGAAATGAATCCCATTTAATTTAATTTATTTATGAATAAATGTTTTACAATGATTGGGCATCTCATTCTTTTTTTAGGTCATATATACTGACAATTAGGTGACCTCAGTTACCTAAAATATACTATAATTTGGATAATATTCTTGACGCATCTCTTTTACTTAATGAAATATATATGACAATCTTATTGTCATAATCACATTACGAGTTAGTAGTTACTACCTCCCTCCCTATCACAAAAGATTTTCATCTTGACTTTGTAAAACTAATTTGTGAAATTCAAAATTTAAAACTAAAATAATTAAATTTATTAAATTCTAGTTGGTAGTCATAATTAATATTGTAAACTATTTAAAACGTAATATTAATTATAAATTTTATTATTTTTAAAATATAACTATAATATTAAAATCTTACAAATTGACTTTTCATAATCAACTCAAAAAATATATATGAAAATCTCATCATTGACTATGGGGTGGGGTGGGGTGGGGTGGGGTGGGGTGGGGTGGGGTGGGGTGGGGGCGGGAAATAAATACTTACCATCATATTTTGATAAAATCTTAATGTGAAAATTTATTCGCACCCTCGGTCCTCGGTAGTATAAATTGCCAAGCAAGCACACTAAGCCGATCATCACCCTTATAGTTTTTAACGCGTCTGACCTTTTCCTTTCCTTTCATTTCCTTTGTCATGCATTACAATTGAAACTCCTCACCGGCCACTACGAAATCTCTCTTAATCTTCTTTTCCTTTTCCTTTGTGTAGCTATTAGCTAGCCATGGTGGTATTATCGCAGCCAGTGGAACATGACAATTTCTCTCTCATCAAAACATGCAAACCAATTATTACCGGCCATTTCACAGGAATTCCAGTTGTTGATTTGTTGAGGCCTGATGCAAAGGCTCTTATAGTGGAAGCCTGTCAGGAGTTTGGGTTCTTTAAGGTCATAAATCATGGGGTTCCAATGGAAATCATTACCAAATTAGAAGAGGAAAGTCTCAAGTTCTTTAACTTGCCACAATCGGAGAAAGACAAGGCTGGCCCCCCTGACCCTTTCGGCTATGGGAACAAGAAAATTGGCCCAAATGGTGATGTGGGTTGGGTTGAATACCTCCTCTTTAGCACCAACTCTGATCTCATTTCCCAAAAGTCTCTTTCCATTCTCCCAATGAATCCACAACTTTTCTGGTAATATATACTCCATATAATTCCACAGTTTTCTTCATCTCTATATATCTCGATCGATCATAAATTATATATTGTATCTATGAAATTTATCACTCAAAGTGAGGAGTTTGTCCAGGCTGCGGGTGACAGTAACATATATATATGGTTGATTGCTATACTGATTTAATAAGGCTTGTCAGGGTCATATCATGACCCCACTAGCCAAAGCATATCTGGGCATGGCATGTATAACACGTGGTTGATCGCTAAGCTAGGGAATCATGAACCGACTAACCAAAACCTAATAATTTAAGAAAAGAATTGGAGTATGTTCAGCGTCAAATGCAATTTTTGTGATTTTGAATTTTTATTTTTTGGAATGACAGGTCTCTGGTGAATGATTATGTATCAGCTGTGAAAAATATGGCTTGTGAAGTGCTTGAAATGATGGCCGATGGATTGAAGATTGAGCCAAGGAATGTGTTAAGTAGCCTATTGAGGGATGAAAAAAGTGACTCGTATTTTAGGCTAAACCATTATCCACCATGCCCATTGGACCTTCAAGCATTGAGTGGTAGAAATTTAATTGGATTTGGAGAGCATACAGACCCCCAGGTGATATCTGTGGTGAGATCCAACAACACGTCTGGCCTGCAAATTGCTCTGAAAGATGGGACTTGGGTTTCAGTCCCACCTGATCCGTACTCCTTTTTCATAAATGTTGATGATTCCTTGCAGGTAGACTAGCTATTCAACCCCCACTTTCATGAATATTACAATTTAATTCCCTCAATTCTCAAAAGTTGTCAAAATATTTTAAGATTTATTTTTTCTTTACAAGTTAGTTATTCTAATAGTTATTTCAAGATTTCAAAAGTATTGTCACAAGTAATATATCTCATCAGAGAGTTTGGTTTCCTACAATTAAATATTAAATATATATTTATATATATATATATATATATATATATATATATATAGCGTGAATAATCTTTAAAAGATGTCAAGATATTAGTTCTGATTACGATCACGGCATCAATTTTGACTTTCTAAAAGGACTATGCAAGCAAATATGCAACTATATATCTCATCAGTCTATATCTTAATTAATATTTCCATGCATGCCTTAATTAGTATATATATATATATATTTTTTACTCGGATCCTTTCTTTTTTATTAATGGGCCGGGGCCGGTGCCGGGCCCTCTCCTTTTCAGTTTTTTCAACTCTATTTCTCTTCATGGGTTCTAATAAAGATCAACGTGTGGGTTAATTGTTGCAGGTAATGACTAATGGGAGATTTAGGAGTGTAAAGCATAGGGTAATAGCTGACAGTTTGGATGAAAGGATGTCGATGGTATACTTTGGTGGGCCACCATTGAGTCAAAAGATAGCACCTTTATCTTCACTAATGGAAGAAGGAGAAGAAAGTCTGTACAAGGAGTTCACATGGTGTGAATACAAGACCTCTGCTTACAAGACAAAGTTGGGTGATAATAGGCTAAGGCTATTTGAGAAATCTAATGTTGTGGTCAAAGTCAAACAACCCACCATTTCTATTTAGGGAATTAATATCTTGCTAGCTAGCTAGGGTTTCTTTTATTAATCAAATTGTCAAAATAGGTTTTGGAAAAGAGCTGACTAGATCAACTTAATTTCTTTGTGCTTTTAATTGTAACAGCAGCCTTAGCTTCTATCTCTTCTACTTCTAATGCAATGGTATCATCATCATCATCATCATCATATATTATGCCATCATTTCTATTGTTGTCCCAAAACCATGTGATTTTGTCACATGCCCCCAACAACCCCCCCCCCCCCCCGCCCCGCCCCGCCCCGCCCCTTTAATTAATGTGGATAACTTCAACGACTAAGGTTTTAACTTGTTGCGTTTGACATTAAAATGAGCATGCGTATTTTCAACTAGCTTGTCTATGAATACAACCCCCTTCTCTAGCTTGTCAAAAATAAACTTTTTCAACTTGTCGCGTTTGACATTAAAGTGAGCATGCATGCGTATTTTGTTGGTACGCCGCAACTAAAAATTAATGTCTATTGTTGTTACCGACGTATAAGGAGTTCACAACAAGGATCGATGAACATTATAATATGTTTGTGTTTGTGTTTGTTGTCTTAATTCGTCACTAATCGGTCTCAATCAAACTTCAAAATGATAAATGATATTTTTTCTTCGGGTGAAAAAGTATCACAAAATTTTATAACAAATAATTTTTTAATATACTCTTCTGCTAACTGAAGATTTAAATACATAAAAGTAAACTATTCTCTCCTAAACTTATGGGCTACAACTACTAGAATTAAGGACCACACTACTACCATATGAGCCACAACTACTAGAATTAAGGATTCCACTACTACCACTTATTCATAAAGTAAGACAATAGTTAATAAAAAGACCAAGTCTTCTGACCGACTTTTGCTACTTCTCAATACCGACCTCTTTCAGTGGAACCTTGTCCTCAAGGTTCATTGGCCACGTGATCTTCTTTATCTTCTTTGCTTGAACCATCTTCTACTTCCAACAACAAGACCTGGGGTCCTCGACACTTGTATTCTAGAGTGAATTTGTCGTCGCAGTTAAAACAGAGGCCTTGAGCTCATTTTTTTGTATTTCATCATAGGTAAGGCGCTTTATAGCTACAACTGGTTTGGCCCTTGTTGGGGAAGCAAGGTCAAGTTAGCGGTGATTAAATTGTAAAGATCTTGTGCCTATCCCTTGACGAGTTAGTTGATCATCTCGCATTCGTGTCAGGCTTATTGCTTCCTTCAATGACTTAGGTTTGAACATTCAAATATCTTCCACAATCTCCGGTTTGAGACCACCCATAAATGTTCCTACTAATGTCTTTTGGGTCTATCCTTGCACCCAATTCCCGAGCTTTTTAAATTAATTCCTTTTGGTAGTCGCGCAACGAACCCACTTGTTTCACCCTTGGTAAAGCTTCATCAAAGTCTTCGTGACTGGCTCGATTCAAAACAATGGCGCGCTTCTTCTAAAATTTTGCCTCGTCCTTCTTCCTTGTAGAATTGGTGTAACCACTGCCACCATTGATTCGCTTTCCGGATGGAATGACGCCAACGACACCTTTTGGGCTGTTGTAGTGCCTTGGTATTCAAAAAATTGTTCCACTCTGTTGAACCATTCTGTTGGGTCGTCGCCAAAATACCTCGAGAATTCCAACTTAGCCAATTTGGACGAAAAGACTTGTCGACTTCCGTTTGGTTGATCTCGATTGGTGTCACTCATGTTTTTGGAACGACCATGACGATCATTGGTGCTGGTATTTGATCCTTTTTCGGTTGGAAATCAAAGCTTCTAATAATTTGTGGATGGTTTCTTCCATTCGTTGCAACTTGTCGGTGAGACCAAGTTCCATCTGATTCATGCCATCTTGAAGACCTCCTAGCCCAGCTTACAGTTGTTCAATCTGTTCCTTGTTGGTTGACATTGAAGTTCTAGCTTTGATACCAATGATGGGTCCCAATCAAAGCTTCAAAATGATAAATGATGTTTTCTCTTCGGGTGAAAAAGTATTGCAAGATTTTATAACAAATGATTTCTTATTTTCCTCTTCTGCTAACTGAAGATTTAAATACATAAAAGTAAATGAATAATGCTAGAGATACAAATTATTCTACAAACATTTTACAAGCTGTTGATGTGGTATACACTACCTTGGCATATTGTGTGGGGCCGAAGACTACATTGAAACAATTTGTTGATCAATATGTTGAGGTGGAGTATGCCACATCAATAGTTTGTAAAATATTTATAAAATAGTTTGTATCTGCAGTAGCATTACTCAAAGTAAATTACTCTCTCCTAAGCTTAAGGGTCACAACTACTAGAATTAAGAACTCCACAAGGACCTCTACTACCACATGAGCCACAACTACTAGAATTAAAGACTCCACTATTATCACTTATTCACAAAATAAAACAATAGCTAACAAAAAGATCAAAGTCTTTTAATTGACTTTTGCTACTTATCAATCAAAGTAAATAATAATATATAATATAATAATTGATTAAATTATTCTTTTTATTCGTTATAAAATATAAGGAGAGAGCTAGGCTTATGTGAGAGGAAAAAATCAGAAATTAAATTAAAGACCCCTAACTTTATACTAATTAAAAGGTCAAAAGTATAATAATATCCAAAAGTTATGGCCATATGGCCAGCTTATGAGGAAATTGAAATGGTAGAGCTAGGATAGGAATTAAGAATGAAAATGTGAAAAGTTGTGAAGCAAGAGAATTATATACACAAACAATTAGGAAATAAAATAAAATGGAAGAATATTATATTTGCTTTTGCTTTAATTCCATGTTAACCAATCAAGGAAAAATCTTTAATTACTTAATTACCTACTCTTCCATTAATTTTCAAAGTAAACGTTACGGATTGATCTTCCATCATATGATAGTTAGTAGATGAACGCTTCATGAAAAATACTACTAGAATATTTACATTTGACTTATATATATACGATCCAGATCTTAAGTTCATTCCTTATCTAACATATCTTGCTCACCCCCTTTTAGCGACGGATCGGGCAACGATTCAGTCCGTCGCTATATATAGAATCGTCGTTTTAGTTTTTAGTGACGGACAATAACGACAGACAACATATAGCGACGAACCGAATCCCGTCACTAAAGGGGGGTGAGCAAGGTATATTAGATAAAGATGAGCTTAAGATCCAGACCGTGTATATATATATATATATATGTATATACACAGTAGGGCTATGGCGATGGATTTTTTGGGCTATGGCGACGATCTTTATCCGCCATAACCCCAATTAAACTGTGATAACGGTGTGCAAACCGTTATAGCCAAAAAAAAGCTGTCGCCATATTTAATCGTGTAATAATACACAATTGTGTACATTCATTTTTCCTATATATATATATATATATATATATATATATATATGAAATTAAAGTCCCTTAAAACTCTGTTTCTGAGTTTTGAACAGAAAAGAAAAGAAAACTTAAATTAGAACAGAAAAGAAAAGAATAGAAAACTTGAAGTTTTCCTTTGTGTTGTTTCTGAGTTTTTAATAGAAAAGAATAGAAAATTTAAAATTGAGGACATGAGTTGTAATTTAAAATGTATTATATTAAAAATTGAGGATAATATGGGAATTATAAAAATATTATTTATTCTAATTTTTTTTCCGTCCAAATCTGGCCAATTTTGTACGGAAAACTTTGGCAGGAAAAGTGGCTAAGTTTTCAATCCATTTTTTTTTCTTTTCCATTTATTAAAAAACTCAGAAACGTAAGAATTAGAAAGAAAATTTAAATTTTTCGTTTATTTTTTTTTCTGTCTATTTTAAAACTCAAAAACAGAACGTAAGTGATGCATATATGGTGATTTAAATTGTAAAATAGTACTACTACTGTTATATTGACTGTCAATATTTCTCATGGTGACAGTCCATGCATGTCAAGATGATACATTTATTTAATTATTACTTTAAGGCAACTATGTTATGTAGAGTGAACAACACATATAAAATATTGTACGGAAAATATATGGTTGTGTCAACAGTTCAAAATGCAATAATTTTATTGATAAAATGTCTAAAAAATTGTTAATAAAATTGATAATTGATAAATATTTTGTTAACAAAAATACTCAAAATTAATTGTCGCATTAATTATACCATTAGTTGTTAATTACGTACACGCGCGGGATATATATATATATTTATAACTGACTATACATAATAATTATAATTAATTAAATTTTAATTAGACAACTACGTACAGCTAACTAAACGTTGTTATAATTACAACCAATTAGTTAAGTATTCAACAATAAAATGATGATGGTCTGGGTCTCAATATATAGATAGAGTCTAGAAGATTCTCATGACATTGGAGAAGGCCAGAAATAAGAGGCAATCAAAGTGATAAGAGTTTGTATTGACCATCCAACTTCAGTTAACTGCTGTCTTCTCTAGGCCTCAGCCTCAGCCTCAGCCTCAGTATATGGCCTGCAGTTCAATGACATCGAAAGGTAAGTTATTGACTGGTCTAATTACTAGTTGAACAAGTAATAAGTGGTCCATAAGTGGTCCAAAGGGACACTTTGATCTTCCTAGTTAGTTCTTGTCAATTAGTACTGTGCAAACTATATATATATATATATATATATATATATATATATATCAAGCATACAAATTGATTTAGAAATCCATCCATATATAATTCTATGTTTAAAATATATACATACATGACATGAGCACTATATACTTCCTCCCTTCTTTAATAGTCGTTTTAAAGAAATATTTTTGTTCTTAAATACAAACCGTTTGAGAATTTCAAATAAGCATTAATTGCTTAGTTTTCAATATTACACCAAGTAATAAATATAATTTTGGTTCTCTCACTATTTTTTGTCCAATAAATAATACTCTCTTTTTCCAATACAAGGGTAATATAGATTATAGACAATTGATAATATATTTAATATTTTATAATTATTTTTTTAATATTTGTGTACAACTCTAAAACGATCAATATTAATGAACGGAGGAAATATAGACTAGGCTTGTATATTTTATTTGGCCTCCCTCCCTCCCTATCTATAGACTAGGCTTGTATATTTTATTTGCTCGTTTATTTTTATTTTTAAAACGAAGGTAGTAGTACTACACGTATAGCTCTTTGATTGCTTTAATTAACAACGTATAAGCAACCAATTTGTTGACTAACTAAACATGAAAAGTCGTGACACCAACTTAAATAACTTAATAGACTCACAATAACAAACCCTCATTATATATAGTTTTGAATAATTAATACACAACTAAAGTACTTACATGCATGAAGTGATCACATCAAATTATATTATAAACTCAACATTAAGTCTTTTAAATTACATTCTTTTATAACATAATTGGGCAAAAAATCAAATGAAGGAAAAAAAAATGAGGGCACCTGACTTGAGGGCTACTACCTCACCCTCACCTTTTATAATAACAATATTTAAAAAAAAATATAAAAATATATCTTTTTATGTACATAACATAGCAGGGAGTGTAATTAATTAACCTCCACCTCCTTTTTTGCCAAAAAAATTATCTTAATAAATATAAGTCTCATTCTCAATACTTTTAAGAAATACAATACTAAGAACAATGCTAAAATATGAGAAATGGTTAATATGAAGTTAATTTTGCGATTCAATTAATAATCTACGATTAATACACGCACAAGAAAAGGTGATCTCTCTCTACGTGTTAGCACTGTATTAGTCAATTGATCAACTTATCATAAAATTAATTTCATGATAATCGGATCCCTAAAATATATAATATACATATATAGTTGATTGTTAAAAAGTACCAATAAACTAGATTTAACCATTTCTTCTTGAGGAAAATTTAGATCATCGATCATATCGATTAGAAAAGTGCAAAGAAAAATGAAACTTTCATTTTAATATAAACGTTAGAAATTATTAAGGAGATTGATATTTTCATAATATTTTTTAATATTTACACATAAAAAATATCTTTATAAATATATAACGACGGTAAAAACGTCATTTTTTATTGTGAATTTATCAATTTTTATTACTAATTATACACTCGCTCCTTTGTGTTCTTTTTATTTTTGGAGGGTTAAGGGAAATAATTAAAAAGATATGATCATTAAACCTAATTGAGATCAATTAATCTGTTTTAATTAAATGATCTGTTGAGTAGCTAGGAGCCTAGGAGTGGTTTGATTATTCTCATTCCATTATCTATCTATCTAAACCCTGTTCTAGCAAGTACAACAGCTGACAATAATATCTAAACCCTATTCTCCACCTTGTTCTCATTCCATTATTATTCTAGCTAGTAGTAGCTAGCTCCCTGATGTCAGGAATTAAATTTGATAAGTCACTTTCACACTTATAATATACCACCTTAGTATTCCTAATTAGAACAAATACTGAATATCTTTATTTATGCTTACTTTCCTTCTACATCAGGCGAAGTGGCAAATGACTAGATGTGTGTCAGTCACTGTCACACTGACTAGTATATTTAAAAAAAAAAAAGACATAATAATAAATAAATAAATAATTATTTTATTGATTGTTCTTGTAATATTAACTAATAATTATTTGAGGAATCACGTGAGGGAGAATTTGAATAATATAATTTCCCAGTTGACAAATATGGGCCACAAAAACAAATGCAAAAGGGAATCTTAAATATTCCTTTGTGCTACGAATAAAAATATTAGAATAAAAATACTAAGAGTGGTATTGATAATATTATTATATTTTCGTTAAGATTATATTATATTTAACTATTTCTTATTTCAACCATGCATTTCTTACTTATTTTTTGGCCACATATATATATAGAGAGAGAGAGGTTGGAGCCAAAAATAAACCAGCTATAATTACGATTTTTTCCATCGCTATTATATATAAAGCTGACGACATAGTTATGAAAATGGTTCAACTGTTATATATCTCAAAAAAATCGTCATATAGCAGCTTTGTCTTACGTTTTTTGTTATTTAGAGAGAGGCAATCAGATATATATATACACAATTGTGTATTATACAGATGGGAAATTTATGACGACTTCACCCATCGCCATAACCTGTAAATAGCTATATATTAGTCATTATAGTCCAAAACCATCGTCATAAGCATTATGTAATACACAATTTGTGCACATAAACTTTTTTCTATACACATATATATACACACACACACTTAGAAGAGAATTAAGTTGTGTACGTAGGGCAATCCTATATATATATATATATATATATATATATATATATATATATATATAGTCCTGATCTTAAAAGCTCATCCTTTATCTAACATACTTTGCATATCCCCCTTTAGGGATGGACCGAACGACGATTTGGTCCGTCGCTATATATAGAATCGTCGTCTTAGCTTTTAGCTTAATTTTAACCAAACCTATATATAAATGAATAATCAATCTCTCCCCCCATTATTAAAGGGGGTATACAAGGTATGTTAGATAAGAGATAAGCTTAATATCCGGATCGTATATATATATATATATATATTTTGTCACTATAATATACAAAGCCGATAACGTAGCTATGACGACGGTTCGAACCGTTGCTATATCTCAAAAAATATCGCTATAGTCAATTTATTTTTAATTATTTTTTTTTATTCACTGGAGAGGTGGACCGTGTTTATATATATAGTAACTTAGTAGGTCAGTCCAAGTGCCCTCTTCATAGATAGAGTTTGTGTCGGTGTTAACAATAAAGAGTCCGACTCAAATTGTGGCCTACACATGAAATCAGTGCGCCACATTTTATTTTTATTATGGTTGGGTTGGATTGGATTGGGTTGGGTTGGATTGGATTGGATTGGATTGGGTTGGGTATTTAAAATGGAGTGAAGTGAGAAAAACTGAAAAGGTAGGGACCAATTTTTTCATATTGACATTCTTATGGAATTAATTAATTAGGATTCATCCTCTCTAGTCTAGTCTAGTCTAGTCTAGTCTAGTCCACTTTGGGGTTTTAAGATAGTAAAAGTAAGTTAGAAATATTTTGTTGGTTTTGATTTGGTTTAAATCATAAGTGATCTTTCCAACTTTTTATTAGGCATATATAGCTTTTGACAATTTGTAGTTTTAGTGTACATCAGGCCCAAGTCAAATCTCTTAAATCAAATAGTAAATTATACAAGACTAACTACTAAATTATCCAAAAAATAAATTATATATTAAATCAATTCATTTCTCCCCATAATATATAATTTCATTTTAAAAATAAAATAAAACAAATAAATATTAAAATAATTAGAACACACTAAAACACCAAGAACACACGTACAAATTCAAACATACACTAGAACACACACTAATATACAGTATTGGGATAGGACTTGGATAGGATTAGGATTTAGGAGTAGTGGAAGGTAGCTCCAAGACATTTAACAGAGCTTAAAATCCATCAATAAAAAAAATCAGTAGATATGAATATTTCGACTCTGCCTGCTAAAAGAACTGAACAACAGATAATAATTAGGGAGAAAAATTCATACCAAAATGGCGACCACAACCGAACCCTGCCACAACCATCCAATCGACAACATTTATCGCTATATCCAATTCACTACCACCAATTTATCATCTATCCTTCCTAAAACGCCGTCGATAACCACCACTCTGTCGAAGATATTATTGCCGCTTATTTTTTTTTGCACAAAAGGCACATATCTTTACTAACATTGTTATTGCTTGAGCCGACTCAGAGCGACACGTTATCTTTCAGACCATCTACGTCGTTGTCAGAAAAGAGTATGTCGACCGAGTCTGATTCTGGGTTTCTGTCGACGGTCAGGATTGCCGGTCTGAATTTGTGATGGGAACGGAAAGAATTATCGATTTGAACGAAACGGAAAGGATCGTCGATGATTTGCAAATCTGTTTTGCCATGATTTGCAGATCGTATTGTTTGGGCCTTTGAATGTTTGAAATTAAAGAATATTATTGGGACTGATTTTTTTTGGATTATTTTTTTAATAGAGGGAGGGTAATGTTTGGTTTTTTTAAAGGTTTTTTGTATTTTTTGAGTGCCTTTTTTCTTTTAATTTAATTGATGTTTTGTATTTTTAATGATAGTATATGCTATTTTATTTTATTTTTTTATATATTTATTTATTGTAAATATATTCCTTAGATGAAATTTTACTTATTTTGCAAAAATATTAATTATTTTTAAAATTAAAATTTAACTTTTCTAAAAATAATATTTATTTTCAAACATTAGTTATTATTAGTTTGTCAATTATAAATATGAGTTTTCAATTCTTAATGTGGCTTACTTATGATTTATTATTATTTTAGTAAATTAATTAGTTGTTATTTTAATATTTACTTGTTTAATCTTATTACTTAATTAAAATGAAACTACTAATTATATAATTTATTCATTCTTTGGGTTATTTATTCTTAATTTGTGGAAAGGTATTCTCCTTTTTGGACCTCCAGGAACTGGGAAGGTTCGTAGTTTTCTTTTTTCTTATATGTTTTTAATTTTGACATTGTGATGTTCCTCATGACTTATTCTCTGTTACTGTACTTATTTTCTGCTTATAGAATCATAGCGTGTCCTTTGATAAATTGTAAGTTTGAGTAAAATACATTGATACTGGTAAAACATCTCTGCTCGAGCAGCTTATTTTACTAGATATTTGTTTACTTTACTCTGCATATAGGGTTCCTATGTTTACGGGGTCTTAAAATTTCATATTAATTTAATTAATATGCTGGTTCATTGGTTTGGGAAGTGGGGACCTGCAGGGTTGGGGTATGGGTGCTGGACACTTCATTTAGAGTAAAAATTTGCCAAATTAGAAGATTAGCAATGTCGCACTCTTCAAATTGTTCCACGCTAGCTTTCATGGCTGAGTTCCAGCAGCCTGCAGGTTTGGGGTTTCCTTTCTGAATATTCTGGCCAAACTGGACTCACTCTTTATTTATAAACTCATCCACTTTGTAGGGCCATCCACTCTATATATTGTTCAATGTTCTCCAACTTTTCTGATTTTTAATAAAATTGAGACTGTTATCATCCCAGATATTAAATTACAAGTTGCGACCGCGAGGTACTCTAATCATGCTTTGATCTAACACAGTTAACTGAGGTACATATAAGCCAAAGTCAAAATTTATCCACGTTAAAGTTGTTTCTATGACTTCCATACTATGTTTGTTAATTAATTGAGAGATAAACGTAAAACATTAGATCCCAATCATGAAGCTACTACTTATGTTTGAAGAAAGGGAAGTAGATATCAAAGGGATGTAAAACTGCTACAATGGAGCCTTTATTTACTGCTAAATACTTGACTGCCAAGTACCTGTGACTAACTGTACTCTGTGCAGTAATGTACGCAGTAGGGCCATAGAACATTTGTATTATTTACTCTTATAAAGGTGAGATGGAAAGAAAGGCTTGCAGGAACAGATCAATGTTCCACAGTGCAGTAGTTTTCCTTCATAACTTACCTCTACTAAAGTTTGATTCAGATTTCCTTTCTAGTTTGTTCATCTTAAATTAAGCAGATTACATTTTTATGTTGCAGACTATGCTTGCAAAGGCTGTTGCAACGGAGTGCAAGACTACATTTTTCAATATTTCAGCATCATCTATTGTGAGCAAATGGCGTGGTATGTCACAGCGACCATATTTTTCATATCATACCTATTGAGCTCATCGAATCTCAGTATTGTATGTTATTGATCATGTTGGATTGTTACTGTACATGTAACTGTAATAATATATATTAATTTTTTTGGGTAAGAGTTCTATCTGATACATATATATTTTAACTGCAATCACATGTGAAAATTTGTTACAATAATAGCTAAAAGTTATTTGAAATGATATTTTGCCACTTTAATAGGATATATGCCCGTAGGATTCCCCATAATATGCAATGTTAGAGGAATATGACAGTAAAAAAGACAGGATAAAAAAGTGATTGGTCATATGTGTTGTATGGAAGAGAAAGAATGTAGAGGTGAGCAAGCAATAGTAGAAGACACGAGGGGTTCTACTTATGAACTAGGCATGAAGTCATGAAGTGGCTGTTCAATGAGAATCGCTTGATAGTAGTAGTTGATGTTTATAATTAACACATGGTCGTAATGATATTATACAGAAAGCATTTAACATTATGATTATCAAGAAAGGAAATTTCACTATATTTGGAATGAATCTTTATTTTCAGAGAATATGCCATTACAGCATATATATATATATATATATATATATAAAAGCTTTGTATGGAAACAGGTGATTCGGAGAAGTTAGTGAAGGTGCTGTTTGAGCTGGCTAGGCATCATGCACCTTCAACTATATTTCTTGATGAAATTGATGCCATCATTAGTCAACGAGGTGAAGCGCGCAGTGAGCATGAAGCAAGTAGGCGGCTGAAAACTGAGCTACTCATACAGGTGATATTTTTTTCCTGCTAGTGCGTTCTGTATGTGCATGTGTTTTTGAAATGTGTGCAATTGCAGCATATGCGAAATTTGTATGTATGCATTCAACATATTTGTCATCATATCTTTACAATACTACTATTGTGTATTAATTTTTTAAAAGCGCAGCTTTATAACGATTAACAGTCGACTACATTCTCATTTCCTGATGAAAATAATAGAAATAAAAGGGTAAGCTCAACTAGTCCAGTAAGAAATATTATGACTAAGATAATGCAGAATAAGTTATCATTAGCCTTCAACAATGTTAAACTGATTTATCTACTATCTTCTATGATTTAAAAAGTTTATCATTAACTTTATCGCTAGGACTCAGCTTAATAAATAAATCACATCATCGAATCATCCCTGCATTACGGGCCAAGGATATTCATTAGTATCACGTCCACAAATTATTCTTCCACTACGGTCCAAGAATATTCGTGTAATCATCAATGGTCATGATCATACCGAATTATCTCTGGTCATAATCATACCAATTAACAGTCCATCTATGCACGTAAGTCAAAGATGACTTTCATCACAATATAAACATGATGATGATGACAGTGATATAAGAATTCAATTAAAAGAAAGTAAATGATAAATTTTTAAAGATTTATAACTTAATCTATCCAAAATTCAATAATATCCAAATTGTCAACATGATACTGCTTTGTGGAGTAAAATTCAAGAATAATATCCATGTATCAAAAATAATTTGGACAGAAAAGAAATAAATTTTTCGATGAATAGTACTTCGGGAATAGTACCCCGTGAATAGTACCATAACATGAAAAGTGCCCCAAATACCCGAGTGAACAATATTTGAGTGAATAAGAACTCCGTGAATAAGAATCTCGTGAATAAAGACTCTGGCATGAAAAGTGCCCCCAAATCTAGAGTGGATAATATTATAGTGAATAGTAACTGGGTGAATAATAACCCGTGAATAGTATCCCGGGTGAAAATATTGATATTTAATAAGAAAGTTCAGATCAATATTCCAATAAAATGATACTGGATGAAGCGCAAAACTCAAGGATATTCCACTAATTTCAAGGATTATAGAAGCAATACGTACTTACCATAGTAAGTTTGGATTTAAGAATATGAAAAGAAATAACATACAAAACTGTAAATGGATTTTCACCTATCATACGGTACGTAATCCGCGTAGACAGGTCATTCCGACATATTAAAGGATGAATACGAAAAATAGTATTTATTATGAATATGAAAGAAATAATACCACTTACCTGAGTAGAAAGCTGGATACTGCAAAAGTGAAGTAGCAGAATACCCTTCTTCTTACTCTCTATAGTTTCTCTCTCTATAGTGTCTCTTGTGAATCTCAATTAATTGGTGAGAATGAAAGAAGAATTAAGCTTCTATTTATATGAGAATGGACTAAATAGTAACTAATTCAGGAACGGTCCAGATTGATTCACTATTAGAACGGACAGTCCATATTGATTACTATTAAAACCACAACCGACGGTCCAGATTGATTTACTTTTAAAACCACCACCGACGGTCCAGATTGATTTACTATTAAAACCACAATCAATGGTCTAGATTGTTTTACTATTAAAACCACCATCAATGGTCCAGATTGATTTACTATTAAAACCACCACCAATGGTCCAGATTGATTTAATTTATTACACTTTAGTACCCCTAAAGTTTTCCAAGTTTGCATTATTCCCCTCTAACTTTTGTAATTCACTTATCTTCAATAAACACATTCTTAATACTTCAACGATTATTCATCATTAATATTATAACTCATAATGTTTAACAACCAGATCGTTCCCAGGAAAGAGGGGGCTTTCCAATAAGGATTTCTCCCTATTGGCGCGCAATTAGGTGACCAAACCTCTCCTCGACAAAACTTTTTAGACATTGTCAATATTGCAAATAATAATATGAATAACTTTGTTGTCTCAATTATTGATTTAATAATATAAAATATTATGCAGATGATAATGTGACAATAATTGAATCAAATAACGTGAGATCTTATGCAATAATTAATCGTAGTAATAATTAAGTATAACTGAGTTCCTTCTCACGTAAGCATCAATAATCAATACCGTGTCTTTCTTATGCAACCACGCCAGACATCAGATTTTTTACCACCGGGTAGTTCAACAGTTTAACGGTGAAAACATCCGCCATTATTTTTATAAAAGATATTTCACTGCTTTTCTAACTACGACAATACTTCCGCCAGGAGGTCCACCAATGATTGTGCTGAGCATTTAATATTCCCTGTTAAAACGAATATACCCCGACCAATCGAATATTCACTGGCACAACGAATATTTTATATCAACTTGCTTACTTTGCAAAATTTTCAAATATTACCCACAACTATAACATTATATCATATCCATACCATAATATTCAAAAATATATTTTGAGAAAAATTATTTTTTATTCAAAAAAAAGTTGGGGTCTTACATTAGCTATACGGGTACTACATTTTTTACAATGATTATAATTTAGGATCATATTGCGTAATTAATATGATGATACCTAGTTAACTCACATGTACATATATTAAATTACAGGACCGATTTGAAAAGCTTCGAGACACGCGTGTAGCTAAGTTGCAGGCTGCTAGGGGCGATCCTGAGACCTTAGTTCTACTATCCCTCCGCCTGAGATTAGTTTATCTCAGGATGAGGAGATGACTCTTTGGGTCGCGTCTCAGGATCCTCCTAGTAGCACTACTGGCCAGGATGTCGAGTCTTTGGAGTTCTTAGAGGATACGAGCCTATACACTACCTGGAGGTATAATATTTTAGTATAAATTTCTCGTACGTTCATTAATAAAGTGATTTTAATTATTATTGATATTATATTTATTTTTACAAGCATTAGCCAGCGTCTACGTCCGAGAACCCCCATGGGACCATCACATATGGGCACTTCCTTAGACGACACTATGTTCTAGAGGGTTATAACGGCGGTATCGGAGCGGTATAGTACTGATACTTTATTTCGTCATTAGGACCTGCCCAGTCGTGCTCGTCTCCACCAGCTACGATGCTCAGGACATCACAGCTGGTGTCACCGCCGAAAGTACAGGTATCCCTCCGGAGCAGTTCGTCGCGATACGCGACGAGGTGGTCCGGATGGTGGTTACCTTACTCTTGGACGCTTTTGGGCCACTATTGAGTCAGCCCTCGACTACTCAAGTATACTATTCATTTTAAATTTCTGTATAATGCATGTTATTTAATTTTCATTTATTTCCATCTTTAATTGTGTTATATATATGGACTAATAAGTTATATTTTTAATTTTATCAACAGGGTGCTCATTCTGATCACGAGCGGAGGGACGATGTCGATGACGATTTTCATACGTCAAAGCAGCAGCGTCGACGTCCGCCCGATGATCCTCCTCACACAAGCGGTAGTACTACTGGCTTGACTTAGTTTAGTTGATATTTGACATTTTTGTAGTTTAAACCTTGTATATAAATTATTTTTGTATATATTATGGATTATTGTACGTAGTTCAAGAGTGTTTTTGTATATCTTATGGAGAATAGGACATATTATAGTTAATATAGAGTATGAATTTTTTTTTGTTGGACTTGTATGCATGTGAACAAAAGTTATATATGTTGGACTTGTATGCATATGATTGGAAGGTTATTATTATGTTGGTACCGTTAGAAATATAAACAGGTTTACAGGTATAAAAATGTGGATTAAAACCCTGGTTGTTGCCAAAACATAGCAGATATTTTTAAAACAAATCCCTATCCTCGACAAAATAAGGTAACATCGACGGAATTCCGTCGGGAATAAGCCCTTTTACATTTTATAGGATATGCCACGTGGCAACTTAATACCAATCGAATAAGCTCGGCGGAAGGAATTCAATCGAGGATATCATAAAATCGATGGGTCAACAATATGTTGCCCCATGGCGGCTTAATGCCGACCGAATACTCTCGACAGACGTTATTCAGTCTAGTATGTACTAAACTTGACGGAATATTCGGTCGCCCATATACCCGTCGGAATTACTTATCTCCGACTAAAATCTCGACGGACTTAATTTTGACGTGTTTAAACCCGACTGAATCCTTAACTGAATTATCCGTCGGGATTAAGGTATCCTTGACTGAATTATCCTTAAGCTCGACGGACTATTCTGTCGAAAATAAGTCCTTTTATTGTACTGTAAAAGTTGAAGTCTGAACATATCATGCGGTTTAATTATATTCAAGATTATTCATAAACACTTACAATCTTAACATATCATAAACGTGGTTTAATTATATTAATTTTAACCATCAATTTCCCTTTCATTTGAACATGAAATCTTATATTATCAAATCACATTGTATAATTGTATTAAAATTAATATATAATATCTTATCTGATTATGTTTAGTAGATAAAAATAAATTGGGAACATGAGTTGTAATTTAAAATTTATTATATTGAAAGTTGAGGATAATATGGGAATTATAAAAATATTTATGTCCAAATCATTCCAATTTTGAACAAAAAACTTTGACAGTAAAAGTAGCCACGTTTTCTATCCATTTCTTTTCTTTTCTGTTTATTAAAAAACTCAGAAACATAAGAATTGAAAAAAAAACTTAAATTTTCAGTCCATTTCTTTTCTTTTCTGTCTATTTTAAAATTCAGAAACAGAGTGCTAACTAGGGTGGTCGAACCCTAGGGGCTAGGGTGTGACGCCCCCAAAACAGGTATACATCACCCATCTTGGGTCGCCAAATACATGGTACTGAATAAAAATACAAACTTAATTATACAATATGAGCTGTGAGTTTTAATACAAATATTGTCTTCTAGACAGTATTCAAACTCAAAATAACTCCTCATTTATTAACACACTATTTCACATAATAGTGAGGACTACTAAAACAACCATCTGGACCGTTAATCCGTTCCCCGACTCATTCTAGCGATATTCTCATTTCATTTCCTGAAGAGAATAGTGAAAGAAAGGGTGAGCTCAACTAGCCCAGTAAAAAATATTATGACTAAAATAATGCAGAATAAATTATCCTTAGCCTTCAACAGTATAATAACTGATAGAATACAATAGACAATGAGTTTTAGATCAACAACTGCAGCGAAAATAAGCAATCCATTAGAAGAGTCAAGTAGAGCATAAAATCTACTATCTTCTATGATTTAAAAAGTTTTTCATCAACTTTATCGCTCAGACTCAGCTTAATAAATAAAATCGAATCATCCTTGTACCACGGCCAAGGATATTCATGTAATCATCAATGGTCATGATTATACCGAATAATCCCTGGTCATAATCATACCAACAACTGTCCATCAATGAACTACAGGCCAATGAGGACTTTTACCACATCATTCGTCACATTACGGTAATGATTATACCAAAAAATCCCTGGTCATAATCATACCAAGTCCATCTATGCACGTAAGCCAAAGATAACTTTAATCACAATATAAGCATGATGATGATGACAATGACATAATAATTCAATAAAACAAGTTCAAGGATAAATTTTAAAGATTTATAATTTAATTTATCCAGAAATCAATAACGTCCAAATTTTCACCCGCCATGCGGTAATCCACGTAGACAGATCATTTCCACAATTTAATAAAAAATAAATATGAAGGATCATTCACCATGCATGCGGTAATCCACATAGACATGTTATTCCAACAGAATAATAAAGAATGGAACCAGGTCATGCGTAATCCACACAGACGGGATATTCGAACAAAATAATAAAGAACGGAACCAGGTCATGCGTAATCCGTACAGACAGGATATTCCAACAGAATAATAAAGAATGGTATAACAACATAATTTACCAGGCATGCGATAGACCGCACAGACAGCTGGTTATTCCAACAAAATAATAAAGAATGGAATAACAGAAGAATTTCACTATGTATGCGGTACTTCACATACCAACATAATAATAAAGAATGGAATAACAACCCTTACGAGTATTGAAATAAAATAACTCTCTTCATGAATACGAAAGAATAATACCCGTTACCTAAGAAGAAAATTGGATACTAGAATAGTGGGGTAGCAGACTTCTCTTCTTCTTTCTCTCTATAATAATTGCTCTATAGCTTTAGTGAATTGGTGAGAAATGAAGGAATAATGAGTTTCTATTTATAGGAAAATATAGTTTCAATAATTGCACATTTTGGGGCTCAAAATATTACAGTATAATACCTTCCTCTTTTTCTTCATTTTTAATTTAGTCATGCAAGTATTATCAAACTTGCACCACCTCTCCTAATAGTAAATCATGTGAATCAATAGTAAATCATATGACTCAATAGTTCTAAACATGTGAAAAAACAATTACAATATAGTACCTTCATCTATACATCCATTTTTAACTTAGTCATGCAAGTATTATCAATCTTGCACCACCTCCCCTAATAGTACATGAATATGAATCAATAGTACACACATGTGAACAAATAGTTATAAGCATGTGAATTAATAGCAATTAATTGCTCATTTATCCGGTTAATTACCTGATTGGTCAATATAACCTCCAAACATCAATTATTATCGAAATAAATGTCGATTTTCACTGACACTAATAATTTCAACACAATGGAACCATCAATTTCATCTTTAATCAACACGAACTTATTTATCATTAATATTATAATTCACAATATTTAACAACCAGGTCGTTCCCAGGAAAGAGGGGGCTTTCCGATAAGGATTTCTCCTTATTGGCGCGCAATTAGGTAACCAAACCTCTCCTTGACAGAACTTTTAGACATTGTCAATATTGCAAATAATAATATGAATAACTTTGTCGTCTCAGTTATTAATTTAGTAATATAACATATTATACAGATGATACAGTGACAGTAATTGAATCAATAATATAAGAGATATGATGCAGCAATTACTATAGCAATAATTGAGTATAACTGAGTGACTTCTTACGTAAGCATCAATAATCAATATCATGTACTACTATGCAACCACGCATATTCTCGTACTTTTACTTATCTGGATAGTTCAACAGCTTTTAATTCTGGTAACACTTTCGTAGTTATTTTTATAAAAGATAATTCTTTTCGTTTAACTATGACAATACTTACATTGTGGGGTCCACCAATGATTGTGTTGCCGTCGTCATTTGGATATTTCCCCGAGAAAAGAATATTCCCCGACCAATCGAATATTATATAACAACTTGCATACTTTGTAAAATTTATAAATATTACCCACAACTATAACATTGTATCAAATCCACACCATAATATTCAAAAAAATATTTCAAAAAATTTAAATCTTTATTCATAAAATTTGGGGTCTCACATAGGGGCCAAACCCTAGGTGTTCCCCCTTTTATTTATTTATTGCTCGTTTCCTTTATTTATTATTTTTATATTGTTTATTCATTTTTGACTTTTTATCTTTTATTTAATTTTTTAGGTCACGTGTGACCCTAATTTGTACTTAACCATACAACCTTAATTAAACTTTGTGGTCCAAAATTGACCAACCACATACAAGAAAAAAATTTTGATAGCAGATTCTCTGTCCCCAAAGTCTCTGTCCCCCCTTGTATGTCCCCCCACTTAAATTTTGACACATGTCTTTTTATTTAATTTTAGAATTAATTAGTGTTAAGTAAGAGATTAGGTGTCAAAATTTAAGTGAAGGGACACAAGAAGACAGAGAATTTGGGGACAAAGGATCTGCTCTCAAAATCTTTGCTTATTAGGACCTCGACTGCCTATCTATTCGGATCCTAATTTGCTAAAATGGGTCAATTCATGATCTAACTTGTTTCTATAAATACCAAACCAATCTCATTCATTTTTTTCACTACAGTACTTCAATCCAAAAGATTAAAGCTCACCTCTTCTTTAGCGATAGACCCGACGACGGTTCGGTCATACAACCGTCGTCTATATTTTTAGCGACGCTATATGTTGTTCGTCGCTAAAAGTATAGACGACGGTTATATGATCGAACCGTCGCCGATTCCGTCGTTAAAGGAGTGAGCTCGGGTGAGTTAGATAAGGGGTGAGCTTAAGATTCGGACTGTTATTTTAGTAATTGAGTTTTTTGGTTTATTAAGATTGATAAATCTTAAAAGAGAAAACTCTAAGAAGTGTATACTCGTCTCTTCCGATTAAATATTGAGCTCATTCAAATCGTGAAGTTGATAAGAATTTTATATTTTATCATTACTTGAAAAAACGAGTTATAGAGTATACATATTTACACACCATCGTTGACAAGGGGTGGGCTTGCAAAGACGTATTTAAGTCCAATCATTTATTTGATGTAGTGATTAATGTAAAACGTATACCCTGAGAAAGTATATATATGAGGAGTAACTTTTTCTTGAAGGAAATGTCGATTGAAATAATCAGTTAGATTTATTACTCCTACTAACTAATCAAGTATATTTTTAAAATCTTACTTCTTCTACTTGACTAGTAAAGGTTAAAATTTCAAATGTTCAACCATATTTGAATAAATCATCTAACCTACTTGAAATTACATTTATTACAACATTCTTGATTTAAATATAAATTGCTTATATCTGTGAATCAAGAATTGTATTGTGCTTAAAATTATATTTGCTTAAATTGGAAGCATATTTTTAAAACAAATCTTTTAAAAGGATTTTTCTGAGTTTATTTATTTTTAAAGATCCGTAAGAAATAGAGTGATTCTAATTCGAGACCAAAGTCTTGGAGAGTTCAACTTAGAGTTGAGTCTCTAGTGTATTTGTGAGGATAGAAAAGACATTTAGTTTCTAAATCAGATTAATTAAGAATAGAACAGTTCTCAGGTTGAGGAAGAAGTAGGGAGCTATTGTCCAAGATAAATTATTGTAGTTTTAAAAAATTTAAACTGTAAAAATTTTGTAAAAAGTTCTCCACATATTGAAGGAGAAGTTTATTATAGTGATCGGATCTCAAGTCCTAGAAAATGAGTTTGGGACTGAATCTAGCAGTATACTGTGGATGTATATTGTGAAACTTTTTCTTTAGTTTCTTTGTTTATTTTTTTTTTTGCTAGTTTGAACACACTCTCACAACTCGACCTCCCAACCTCGTGGTAAACATGGGTTGGATCATATCACGTGGTCAAAGGTCACTCGGTAATTGCATGAAGTCATATTTAACGCGAAGACGGATTTTGATCATTTTAGACGGATTTATCTGTCGTTTCTGACGTACTTGTGTATTAATTTTTGTAGGATACTTTCGGAATGTTTACGGTGGTGGCACGGGAGATTAGCAGACTTTATTTCATTTTCCTTAATTAAAGGTATATGTCTTAACAAAAGTAAGAAAGCACTAATCAATAAATCGATCTATACCTAGAGATGGTGGGAGGCTAATCAACTCCTTAACCACACTTTGAACTTATAAAGTAGTACTTTGAAATTAGAAGATTAATTAGTGCTTTATGCATGGTTCACATAAAACATGGCCTTTAACCTTTTATTTTGATCACTATTAATATCAATCTTCTTTTGACTGTACCAAGACCCTGCACTTGGCTAGAAATCAATATTTCAGGTTCATATATACCGTATATAATTACAAATGCATTTAACTAGTTAAGGCCTAGATATAGTGTTAATTAGCTGGCTAATTTTTGCAGGTGGACCTCTTTTTAGGGGTATACAGGAGCATATATAGTTATATACATATATGCTCTATATGAGAGACAGAATATTTATTCACAAGTTTCACACAAATATAAGGGACAACTTCCATCACTTTCAAACAAAATTAAACAACTCTTAATAAATTTAATTCTGAAATGTGGCAATTAAATCAGTCTCCGTGAATTTAAAATTCAATAGTAGTAACTTCAATCATACTCCCCCCGTCCCTTAATATATGTCGTTTTAAATAATTTTATTTTTTTTAATTATTTATCGTTTTATATAATCTAGGAGAATTAAGTACAAATGTACAATTTTTCCAAAATTACCCTCATAAAAAAATATTATAAATGAGAGAGAGTATGAGATAAGTATGGTAATTATGAAAATTTAAGGGTATTATAAATAATTGATATTACATTTAATGTTATACAATCATTTCATTAATTCTTGTGCACAACTCTAAAAAGACATATATTGTGACGCCCCCAAAATAGGTATACAACACCCATTCTGAGTCGTCAAATACATGGTACAGAAAGCAAACTACAACTTCATTAATACAATTGTTGTGCAGAATATGACAACACATACTGTGAGTTTAAATACAAATATTGTCTTCTAGACAATATCAACACCCAAAGTCCTCATTACAATTATTCATACACTATTTTACAGAAATAGTGAGGACTGCTAAAACATCTTTCTAGAAACATCACTCCATACCCCGACTCGATCCTGCTATGTTCACCCTCACGTGAGAAGAAAAAATGGAACAAAAAAAAAAAAGGGTGAGCTCAACTAGCCCAAAGAAAGAATATTATGACTAAGATCATATACAACAAATTATCATTAGTCTTCAACAGGGAAAAATCTGATAGAATATAATAGACAACAAGTTTTAGATCAATATTCTGCAGCGGAAACAACAATCCATTAGAAGAGTCAAGTAGAGAATGAGTTCTACTATCTTCTAAGATTTAAAAGTCCATCATCAATATTTTATCCATGTAACAACAATCAATATACATCTTTAATCGAATATTCATCTTTGCACTACAGGCCAAAGATATTCATTTGTATCACTAGTTGGTCATTTTCATCTCAACACCTGTTCATCTTTGCACTACGGGCCAAAGATATTCATCAGTTAATATATCATTCATCTTTGCATTACAAGCCAAAGATATTCAATAATATCATCATTAAGGACTGAGGATGATGAAAAATATTTTAGAGAACGAATCCAGTGACACAAAATGACAAATATTAGGGATTCGTATAACAGTTTATCCAAGATCAATAATACTTCATAATAACAAATTTTGAAGCAGAATTCAAAAATAACGATCAAAACATGGATACAATCAAAGATAGTAACCATAATAGACATCTTGGACAAAAAGAAAAAATTTTATTTTTCTGAATGGTGCTGTATTCGTGAATAGTGCCGTATACGTGAATAGTGTCGTATACGTAAATAGTAACCCTGACACAAAAAGTTCCAAATTTGATTAAAAAGTTCACCAATATTTTGGCATAATGATATTGAAGAAAATAATATCATTTAAGAAGAAAATAGCATCCCTTACCTCAAAATAACGGTACTTTTGACTGAATTTCGGATATAGTACTGATAAAAACTTGTACCGTATAGCAACACTCAAAAAATACTCACAAGAATACACTCGATAATATAGAGGGAGAAAAAGAGAAAAAAATTTTCTGGTGTGATTTTCAATTCTAACTTAGCCCTCTATTTATAGAAATATGTTAGAACGCCATAAGAGACTAAAATAATAAAATAATATTAATTCTTTTCAAATTTCCTACGCCACCTCTCTTGATCAATTAGGAGCCTTCTTTGAACCAAAATCAGCAACCCATGTGTATTCAACACAAGTGGGTCCCACCCATAATTTAATAAAAAATTATTTTATTTTTCGAAACTTCAACAATTCATAGAAAATAGCCCGGTTATCAGAAAAATACGAATTTTATGTCCATTCTTCCTGAAATCGAATTCTCTACAACTTTATAGCTTTGAGTTTTTTCAAATTCCAAACCGAAAATATCCGAAATCCTCAAACGGATGATTTTTAATACTTCCAATCCGACAAAATACTGATAAAACACCTCAGCATTAATTCCTTCATTTATAACCACATAAATAAATCCATTATTTATATCCACATCAAATAAATATTTTCTTATCATATAAATCAATAATTAATTATTCACAAATAATATTACAGAATCACAATTATGACAACCGACTGCTCCTGTGAAAGAGGGGCTTTCCATAAGGATTTCTCCTTACCTTGGCGTGCAATTAGATGACCTAACCTCCTCGATGTAACTTTCTAGACATTGCCAATAATGTTATCTAATAATATTATTCAAATAATATGAATTATTGATCCGATAATGGAAAATATCAGATAATGACAATTATTGAAACAATAATAATATAAACTAACAACGCAGTAATTATTGAATCAATAAAATAAAATATTGAGCGGAATTCATCAGAATAATTATTGAGTAGTGGCTTCTTACGCATTTAATCAATAATTCAACAATCTTGTCGCAATACCGCAGTAATCGTTCTTTGTGCAACCACGCGTATTATTGTATTTCAACCACTGTGTAATCCAACAGTTAGCGGTAAATAATTATGTCGTTATTTATAAAACTCAAACTTTATCGCTTTTCTTTCATCCAACCGCTTTTCCGTTATGGGGCCCATAAATGATCAAGGCTGTCAATGCGGAGATTCCTGACAAAAAGAATATTCTACGACCAAACGAATATTCCCCGACAGAAATAAATATTTTATAACCACTTGCTTATTTTGTAAAATTTGCACATTTCACTCATAACCAAAGCATTATATCAAATTGATCCTTTATTAATTTAGAATAATGAATAGAGGAAAATTTAATTTATTTATAATAAGTTGGGGTCTTACATATATTTTCTCTCTATATCATTAAGCCATAAATTTTTATAAGTGACACATACACACACACATGTATATATATATATATATATATATATATATATATATATATATATATATATATATAGAGAGAGAGAGAGAGAGAGAATCTTATCTTAAGCCTCACCCTTTATCCAACTTACTAGAAACGACTACTCCTTTAATGATTTTAATTCTTAATGTGACGATTTGATCATATAATAATCGCTATATATATATATATATATATATATATTTGATGTAATCATATTCTGAGGTTGATAGTAATTGATTTTGAGCTCAAAGATGCAATATTTATTCCTAGGTCCATAGTCTATCATTAATTAGCAGTAAAACAAACAAAAAAAAAAAAACAACCTAGTTCTTTCCTAATTAAATCTTAATCTTTGATGCCCCGGCCACCCAGATCTTGGTTCGAATACTAACAAGGAATGACACTTGATGTGTTTTGTCATGTTCTAACTGGTCACAATATGCATTTAGTTAATTGGAAAGATTTTATTCTCATAAAGCATAAAGATGGATGTAATTATATATGCATAACAAAACAAAAGTTGTCCAAACTTTGAATCTGCAATACAGGCAATGGACGAACTTTGAAGAAATTATAAAGACCTCCATTAATTTTACACAAACACTTAATAATAACATAAATACATGCATATTGTTGGGCATATATATATATATAGAGAGAGAGAAAAAAAAAGAGTGAGTGAGTGTAAAGGTCCTTTGATATCGAAAAGGATGGCACTGAGCAAATGCTGACGATTCTGTCCAAGGAATAAAGTCAATTTTGGCGCACATTGTCCATATGAAAGAAGATATATATATATATATATATATATATATATATATATATATATATATATATATATATATATCCATCGACAAAGAATCGATTCTATAGAAACAATCCTTTTTTACGCATTAAAATTTCGATCCGAACAAAAAAATAAATTCAATGCATCAAAAAAAGAGTTATTTATATATATATGATATATATATATACACAACTGTGTATTATATAGTCGGATTATGATAACGGATTTTTTGGATTATGGCGACGGTAATTTATCTCCATAGTCGATTGTGTACTATACAGTTATATATATATATATATACCGAAGAGAAGAAAAAAGAAGCAAACAAAGCGTAAACTTTTGCACTTTCTCTACATTATCGATCTCTTAAATATTTATTTACATTACATGCAGTTTATATAATTATTTCTTTTCGCGCGCATATATTAATTAATTATAATCTATATAGAAAGGAAGGGGCGGACAAAAGGAAAAGAGAGAACATGGGAAAAAAAAGCAAATACTTACTCGAGGAAATATATATAATTAAATTATATACTAGTAACGTTTAAAGAATTGGTAGATGGTTATGGATTCCACGTCCAAAAGTAGCGACCTTTCTTTGCAACCAACTAGTTGAGATGCACTAGGTAGTAGGTAGGCTTACAAATCATCACACCTTTCCTGTCTTTTTTTCTTTTTTCTTTTTTTTTGCCTCCTATTACAATTAAAGAACTTACATATATAATAAACAAACTTTTTCAACAATCTAATTAAAGAATTGAAAAACAATTCTTCTTCTACATTTTCTTTTTCTGACCCCAAATTCTTCTCCTGCCAAAAGTAGTATATTTACATGCATAAAGCTAGGAGGCACTTTCTTTTGCTTTAAATTATCTCCTCATAAATACTTGGAAGGCCAGCAAATATACAAACATCCAATAAACCAAGCTCTGATATTCCATCTTTGGCACCTGTTACAAATTTACCATTATTGTCAGGATCGAAAACCCAAAAGATGATAAATTTAATTAATATAAAAATAAATGGAAGACGACGTACAATATGAGAATTAATAATAATAATAATTAATTAATTAAAATGACTTTTCAGATAATAAGAGAAGAAATTAAATAAAACTATATATAATATATGGATAGGATAGGATTTACCTGATGATGATTTGCAGAAGAAGTGAGAGAAATGGAAGCAGTTGAAGTTGATGAAGTAGCCGATGAGGCCAAAAGGCCAACATTGTAGGCCATTGTTAAATCAGGTTGATATAGACCATAGTTTCTCTCCGAGGTCGGTCCGGGCTTCATATCCTCATTGAACAGAGCAAACAAATAAGCATCAAGTCTCATTTTAGGCCTTAAAGGAGTCCCTTCATTTCTCAATTGCCTTCTCAACAAATTCCTATTATAAATTGCTGCATTTTGTGCGGTTGCACCAACTTCATTAGCATCACCTTTCGACGGCCACCCGGTCTCGGAAACCCTAACTTCAATCCCTCCAAAACGTAGTCTAGCCATAGCAAAAATAACTGAATCCACTTGAGCATATAACATGTTGTCGTAGTGTAGTTTTGTGTAAGGATCAACCATACCGGAATTAGGGTTAAATAGTACATAGTCTAAAGAAATATTGTTAGGCTCATCTTTATATGCAAAATAAGGGTATGCATTGATCCAAAATGGGGATTTAGTGCTTGACAAGAAGAGTAAAAATTGTGTCATGATTTCGGTGAGCTCGGCCTGAAAACATCCGGCCGACGGCGGGTAGGAATTGGCAAGAACCGCTAGAGATGAAGGGGTTGAAACTTGGATGTATTGGTCTAGTCCTAGTTGAGCTAAAGCACCATGAATGCTAATTATGGCCGGCACAAGCTTAGCCATTAGGGTTGTGTCGTCTCCGGTGAAGACCTCGTTTCCGACGGCTATTCCGGTGATCTTAGTTGCCGGAACATATGGTTTTATATGGGTAGTTACCCATTGCAGGGCTTGTTGTGGATCCATTAAGACTCCTAGCATGTCATTTTCGACGGTCACGATTAGTGACACGCCGGAGTTGGCAAATGCGGTCAAAATTTGTGGATTTGTGTCGTAAATTCTTGCTTTTGTGATCCTAACTGATCGTAAGAGTTGAAGAACTGTTTCTGGTTGTGGTAAATTGTTGCCAATTTGGCCATAGTTGATGCCAAGAGATTCAGCTTGTTGTAGAAAACTAAAACCTGTCGCAAAAAATAACAATCAAGATTCTCATTAAAGAACATATATTAAAATAAGGCCTGAATAAATAGCTAAAATCGAAGTTAATTAATTGTAGAGAAATTAAAGAAGGTACCTGAAAAAGAAAAGGTTATGATTAGGAGAATAATATGTATCATGGCAATATTTTTGCTAGAACAAATTGCCATGATGAGTTAGAGAGGGAGATAGATAGTTTGAGTTGGTGGAGGGGGAAGAGAGAAGGAATGCTAGCAGAAATATATATATATAAGTATAATATATTAAAGTTGAATGTAAAGAAAGGGAATTAGGATCTTGTGCATTTTAAATGAAATAAAGATTCTATTTCATGTTCCAAATTTATATAAAATGTGTTGGAATGTGATATGATGATGAAAGAGAGAGAGATGATGATGAAGAATATACAAATAATAGAGAGTTTCCATTTCATTTGAAATGGAGAGAATCCTAATCCAAAGAAATGGGAGTAGTTAACATGAAGTTAACTTTGATCAATCGATTGACCAATACATTGTCAATACGTAGGCAAAAAGTGATCTCTTTGCGTGTTAGCACTGTATAATTGGTCACATGACCAACTAATAAAAAAAATTAAATTCATGATAACCGAATTCTAAAAAAAGTATTATAGGGTATGATTTTAATTCTTTTCTTTGCTTGGTTGAATATTTGTTTCATAAATGGGGTTTAAGGTTATAGGTTGCCGTACCTTGCCAATGTTTGATTTGGGTCTTACCTCTTTACAATTGTCTTGGTCTTTTCTTCTCAACTTACTTATTCTCCCTTCTCTCATTGGTTCTTAATTTTTGGTTCTAATTGCCTGGCAGGTGTTTTTCCAATTAGAGGCCAACTAATATTGTACTATATAGTAAAATTAATTAATGAAATCCTTAAAAAAAAAGTTTATAATGATTAATTCGTTGAGTAAACTTTTATAAAGGTTAATTTCCAATATAATTTGTATCTATATATAATATATTGAATCTTGTATCTTATAGTAACTAATTGGCAATGGTATTATTGGCTCTAGTAGTTCTTAGAATGCTGGATCCATTTTTAGGCCTAGGTTGTGTTTAGTAAGAATATATTAAGGGATAAATGAGAAAGGGATTGAACTCTGAAAAATCCTGATTTGGGCATATAATATATTAAAAAATAATGTTACAGACACAAATTATTTTATAAATATTTTATAAACTGTTAGGTATGTTGAGTTGATCAACAAATTGTTTCAATATAATCTTCAGTCCCACATAATATGTTGAGTTAAAGTATATCATATCAACAATTTATAAAATATTTATAAAATAATTTGTGTTTCTAATATTACTCATAATTAAGTAGTTGTGATTAAACAGTTGTCACTATATAAAGTTATAAAATAGGCGAGTAGCCGTATAAACTAGTGCTCTCTTATTAAAGCAATAAAACTAGGAAATACAGATCGGCTGCAAACATAACTTTTGACATATTTGATTTTATTATAAATTGAAAGGTAACTAAAAGAGAGGGAAAAAGTAGTTCAATAAAAACAGAAGATCATGATAGTATTGAAAAGCGATAATAATATAATATAATATGATGATGATGAAAAGTGATATATAATAGCAATAATCCTAATGACCACCGTCATGATTAAACAATATTAGTACTAACCTATAACAGGACAACTAAAAACATGTGTGGGATAATTCTAGTTAAACTGGGTATCGATTTAGACTACCTTTTGACTTGGATTGTATTATTGATTTCATCGACCAAAATCAAGATTGGAAAATACACATTAGAATAATTATATAAAAAATATTACTAATTATAAGATTCATTAATTATATCAATTTCGAATATAAAATTATGTGACAATGACTTTTAAAAATTAATAACTATCTTATAATTAGAATTATTGGTTACTTAGAAATAATAAAGTTGTATAAGCACTTTTGACAAGGAGGCAACCCAATGCAAGTATCTTGGACGTACCTTTTGCAATTTTTTAGTTTGGGAAATTCAAATATGATGACTCATATAACAAGGGAGTTAAACCATAGAGAGAAAAGTGTTGTGTTTGGTAAGTGGATAAGCAATTATCATGAGGCCCAAATATTTAACTCAATATTTTCCCTTTTTGTATGAATTTCCATTGTTTGGCTGATTCAGAAATTCACATTGTAGTCTTGGATATGAGTTTAAATTTGTATTAAAAAAATTAAAAAAAAAAAAGAAAAAAGATGGGATTCGGATTAACTTCCACTTAGCCACTTGGTCGATTAAGTGCGGGTTATCATTTCTTTTTCCATCTTTTCCGACGGTTGGTGGATTACGTCGTTTAGTCAACTAATGACAACGTAAGATGGAATAAAAAGGCTTAAATACTTATTATTTTAAGACTTCATTCCTAAGGATGCAACTTGAGTAAGACCTCGGGCAGTACGTAGTACTTAGTCATTGAGACTTTGCTCAACAGTTCAAATAATAACAACTTTCAATACTCTAAGAAAAAATTGATACATTTATGTGTGCATGTGTATATATATATACGATCCGGATTTTAATTTCACCTCTTATTTAATATAATTTGTATACTCTCCTTTAGCAACGAATTGGGGCGACAATTCGATCCGTCACTATATATAGAACCGTTGTCTTAGCTTTTAGCGACAGACAACATATAACGACGGATCGAACCTATATCGACGGATCGAATCGTCGCCCGGTCCGTCGCTAAAGGGGGTATGCAAAGTATGTTAGATAAGGAATGAACTTAAGATCCGAATCGTATATATATATATATATATATATACACACATACACACACACACACACAAAATAAGCTTCTCCAACGAACCAATTTAATGGACTAAAGACGTACTTGGCCAAAAAGCATGTGGGTTGCATTTTAGTTACACGGGTTGCAATTTTGCGGGTGGGGTGTGAAAAATGGCTTGGGGATATTGTTAGTTCTCGAAGGCACAAAAGTTATCTAGAAGGGAGGTTGAATAAATATTTTAAAATTTTCTTTTCAAAGGAATTAACAAATTTGTTAATTAAATGATTAAATAAGCAGTGCGAAAAATATGTTTTAGTTATCCCACTTAAGATAACATCATGGTTATAAATCAAACAACAGTTATAGCAAATATAACAATTAAAGAGACTGAAAGTAAATGACACAATGTTTTAAGTGGTTCAGAGTACTCAAGACTCATAGTCCACTCTTCTACTCCACGAGTAGGAAATCTACTAAGGATATTGATACAATCTTTGAATCACTGAGATTCCTTCAAAACCAGCAGTCTTGGAAAGCTAGTTTACAAAGAACTCTTCAAGCCCAGCAGACTTGGAATGTTAGTACACTAAGTACTCTTCAAACCTAGCAGGTTTGGCAGCTCTGCAATGAATGTAGTTGAGGTTGTTGTTGTTGTGCTGCTAAGTTGCCTTAAACCCAAGTTCTGATGAACTTAGTAGCGAAGCAAGATTTACACTACAAGAAAGTCGGCTAATTCCGACGGATATATGTTCGACGGACACATTCCCTCGAAGATAATATATATTCCGACAGAATATTCAGTCGAAGATACCTCAGTCGAAAATACTTTAACTTCGACTGATGTCCGTCGAACATTTATTTATCCCATTGGCGCCAATGTTCCCGCCAACGCGAATATTAGTTTCGACTGAATAGGATGTATCCCGACGAAATATTCAGTCGAAGATACCTTAATTATGACGACTTTATGTAAGACCCCAACTTGTTATTAATGAAATTTAATTTTCTCTATTTATTATTTTAAAATAGTAAGGGTTAATTTGATTAATGTGGATAGTTATGGGTAAAATACGCAAATATTTCAAAATAAGCAAGTGGTTATAAAATATTCATTGTTGTTTGGGAATATTCGTTTGGTCGTGGAATATTCAGATTGTTTGGGAATATTCGCATTTACCTGCGTATGCCCATGTATGGGCCCCATAACTAAAAAGCGATTGGATGAAGAAAAACGACAAATATAAGTTGTTTAAAAATAACGACGTAGTTATTCTCAATTAATATTGTTAAAATACTCGGTTGTTAACACACAAGAAGATACTTGATTGCACCAATTATTGATTCTTACGTAAAGAAGGCACTACTTTCAATAATTGTTACACGATGAATTACTTATCAAAGATTTTATTTTATTGATTTAATAATTGCTTTGCGTTGATATTTTATATTGTTGTTGTTGTTTGAATAATTGTCATTACACATATTTTTTATTATCGAGTAATAATTCATATTATCTAATAATATTATTAGATAACATTATTGGTCATGTCTAGAAAGTTCATATCAAGGAGAGGTTTGGTCACCTAATTGCAAGCTTAGTAGAAGGAGAAATTCTTATTGAAAGCCCTCTTTCCTGAACCGCTAGTTACAATATTGTGATTCGTAATATTTTTGTGAATAATTAATTATTGATTCATATGATGAGGAAAATATTAATTTTATGTGGATATAGATGGAGAAAATTTTTAATGTGACAATTGTTGAAAATTAAAATTTTATCTTTTTCTAATAAAATAATTCATTTAAATATATTATTATATTTTAATAATATAATAATGATGATATTTTTACGATGAATGTGGGATATAATCATTTAAAGTCCCCTCTTTCCTCGCATGTTTTATGTGTCTGGTGGACCCCATTTCTTGATTGAAATTTGATTATAACCTCAGTAAAATCGCCTGCTTATGGATTTCGTTAATTTACATTTGGAATTTGGAAAAACTTTCTTCTTCGTAAAGTTGTGAGAATTGAATTTCCTATAAAATTTATGAGTTTCAATTTTCTACGATAAAAGGGCTATTTATTGTGAATTATTGAAGTTCCGAAGCTCCGAAATAATTGATTTTTGGAAGTTTAAATTATTTTAAATTAGAAAAACGTTTTTTCTTACTTTTTCTAGAAGGTGGCATGTGCTTATTGAGCTGAAATTAGATTTTAAGAGTGGCGTAGGAATTTTGATATATATATTTATATTTTATTAAATTTTCTACTTTGGTGTTCTAAGCATTTTCCTATAAATAGGGTGCTTAGATTAGAATTGAAAATCACACCAGAAACTGAAGTTTTCTCTCTCTATATTATCGAGCGTATTTTTGTGAGTATTTTGAGTATATTTTAAGTATTGCTATACGGTGCAAGTTCAAGTCATAGCTTTATATCCTGTGTTTCAAATTTGAAGTCTTGATCTTTCGAGGTAAGGGATATTTTTTTTTAAAATGATATTATTTCTTCTAATATCATTATGCCGAAGTATTGATCTGAACTTTTAATCAAATTTGGAACTTTTAGTGTTTGAGTTACTTATTCACGATACTAAGACTATTCACGATATCTGATCTATTCACGAATACTGCCTTTATTCATCGAAAAATAAAAATTTTCCTTTTCGTCCAAAATATCTATTATGGATACTAGCTTTGATTGTATCCATGTTTTGATTATTCTTGAATTTTACACCACTATAATTATTTATAAGATATTTTTGGACATGAAATAGCTGAAATACGAATCCTTAATATTTATTCTTTTGTTTCACTTGATTCGTTTTCTTTGAAATATTTTTCATCATCCTCAGTCTTAAATGATGATATTACTAAATATCTTTGGCCTGTAGTGCAAAGATGAATGATTTCTTGATGAATATCTTTGGCTCGTAGTGCAAAGATGAACAGGTGTTTAGATGAACATGACCAACTGATGAATATCTTTGGCCTGTAGTGCAAAGATGAATATTTGATTTAAGATGAATATTGATTGATGTTACAGGGATAAAATAATGATGATGGACTATTAAATTCATAGATATTAGTAGATTTCACCCTCTACGTAACTTTTCTATGAATTAATATTTTCCGCTGCAAATATTGATCTAAAACTTGTTGTTTAATGTATTCTCTCAGATTTTTTCCTGTTGAAGACTAACGATAATTTGTTATATATTATCTTAGTTATAATATTCTTTACTGGGCTAGTTGAGCTCACCATTTTCCCTTTTTGTTCCATTTTTCTTCTCAGGAGGCGAGAATGTAGCGAGTACTAGTCGGGGTATGAAATGAAGGTTCTAGAGAGAGTTGTTTAGTAGTCCTCACCATTTTTGTAAAATAATGTATCAATAAATGTGATGAGGATTTATTTGAGTATAGATATTGTCTAGAAGATAATATTTGTATTCAAACTCACAGTTTTACTGTTGTAATAATAAAGTTGTAGTTGTTTCTATACCATGTATTGACAACTCAGAATGAGTGATGTATACCTATTTTGGGGGCGTCACAGTTTATGTACGACGTCGAAGATAATCCCAAAACCCAATTAATCGATACGTCTCCCCCTCATTTCTCTAGATCCTTTAATCTGATCATTTCTCTCTTCTCTCTCTCATTTCTCTAAATCTAGCCTCCACCACTTCAATCTCTCTCACTTCTCTCACTTCACTGCTCTCACGCCACCACCATCGTCGCCACCACCACGTGCCGCCACCACCGCCACCACCACTGATTCCGCCACGTACTGCCACCACCACCACCTTCGATTCCACCACCACCACGTACTGCCACCACCACCACCACCATCACTGTCGATCGGTTCCACCACCAGTAGACGCAACCAACACCGTCGATTACCACCATCACTGACACCACCAGGCACCACCGTCGGTTAGTTGCACATTAATTCAATTTCAAGGTTAGTTTTCTATCAAGTATTAGATTTTTAGGGTTAATTTATTGTAAATTATGAAATTTGTGGCTTAATTTATTTTAGGTTTAGTTTAATTTGAGTTTGAATATGAGATTAACCCAATTTGGATAATATGTTGTTGCTGTGAATTTTTTGGTGTGAATTTGTGGACTGTATATTGCTGAAATTGGAATTTTGATTTTGGGTTTGTGGACTGCATATTATTTAAGTGCATATTATTTGGAATTTAGAAATTGTAGAATATTGATACCAAATTTGGGTTCCTTATCATAATGTAACTGATTTTAGGACTGTTTTTAATCTTGATATATTTGTTATTTACGACTGAATTTATGACAGAAATTCTGTCAGGATTATGAAATTGCAAACTTGCATGTATATATTGTATTAGTTATTAGTTTCCCAATATTAATAAATCATAAACTAAGTACCATTTACTTAATTTCTTACTACTAAAATAAAATAAAGTAAATATAATTTAATATAGTTTATTAAATAAAATAAATTTTAAAAATAAAATAAATAACATAATATAATACAAAATAAAGTAAAATAAAATAAAAAATTAATTAAATTAATTTGAATAAAATATAAAAAATTTGATTTAATCTAATAAATAAAATACAATTCAATAAAAAATAAAATTAAATAAAAATAATAAAATAAAATAAAATAAATTTAATTTAATTTAAATAATCTTAATTAATTTAAATTAAATTTAAAATAAAATAAATTTATTTAATTTAATTTAATAAAAAACATTAAAAATTATATAATATATATAATATAATACAAGATAAAATAAAATAAAATAAGATATTTTTAATTACAAAATCAAATTAAATTAAAATAAATTAGAACTTTTATAATATAATACAAAATAAAATAAAAAGTAATAAAAAATTTAATTTAATTTAGTTTAATAAATAAAATAAAGTAAAATGATTTAATTTAATTTAATTTAATAAAGTATATTTAATAAATAAATAAGCCAATTATATAATATACTACAAATTAAAATAAAAAATATATATAAGTAGTCTCTATAGATTTCAAATAACAATTTTCAATAACTAAGTACCACTTACTTAGTTTATCATCATTGGCAAAATAAACTAAGTATAACTATAGAAGTGATCATATCGAACAGTAGTCTCTATAGATTCCAAATAACAATTTTCATAAACTAAGTACCACTTACTTAGTTTATCATCATTGGCAAAATAAACTAAGTATATCTAGAAGTGAATGTCGAAACAAGAGTCTCTATAGATTCCAAATAATTAACAATTCTCATAAACTAAGTACCACTTACTTAGTTTATTATCATTAACAAAATAAACTAAGTAGCATTTGCTTAGTTTGCCACAATTTTCAATATATAAATGCAATAATACTCTCCCTATATATGTACTCTTTCTTGTATACGCAGTTTCGACATAGCGATTCTTGCCTAAATAGTACTCCAACCTGCCTCGACAACAATTAAAAAAAAAGGTCATAGTTCTGTTTGTGTCTATCTCGAATAATAAAGGTAATTGAATTCTGCAGACATTCTCAATTGTTCCATCATAACAGATGGCAACATTCTAAGGAGTGCCAGTAAGTTGTTGAACAAAGTTCTAGGTTAAGCAACCCTCTAAATGAGCGAACGATCACTTCTCCCATAGGAATGAATCATCTCCCCATATGGGTCCAATCCATGATATAAAAAGCTTCTCACCACTCCGAATTCCTCAGATGGGTAGTTCTCACAGAATGTCTCACCTCTTGAATGAGAACTATCCATTTGAGGAATTGAGAGGTGAGAAGTCGCTATATCATGAATTGACCCATATGGGAGATGATTCATTCTAGCAGCAGAAGTGATCGCTCGCTCATCTAGAGGGTTGCTTAAGCTAAAACTTTGTTCAATAGCTTAATGGAACTCCTTCGGGATGTTGTCATCTCGTTATGATGGAACAAAGAGGAATGTTTTGCAGAATTGAATTAACTTTATTATTCTTAATATAGACACAACAGAACTACTGACCCTTTTTTGGCCATGCTTGTCGACTCAAGTAGAGATTCCACATAAATTCTCATAAACTATGTACTATACTTTGAAACTTAGAAACCCGTTTGACATACACTCAATAGGGGTGAATGTCGAAACAGATCCCGCTTTGATCAAGTTATTGGATGTTATGTCTCTCACTTGGTAGATGCAAATATGAAACGATAAATTTTTTGTTATTTTGAGGATTAATCATTCATTATCTCTATATGTTCTCTCGAAAGTGCATACTTAGATTAAGTTATCTTAGTCTATTTCGTGTGCTTGGAGACCATGGGGAAGTCTTCAAAAATTTTCTTGAAACTCATGAAACGTACTCAACGTGTTTACACTAGTGACGAGACACATCCAATAACGGGATAGAAGTCTTACCCCTGTCCTGTAGAGATACTAGTTAAATCTAATTCACGCATGAATATCTCAATTAACTTAATGTGTACTTCTGTGTAGTTAAAAATGTCAGTCGACCGGAGTTGGATGTACCGTAGGATACCCAGTGATGGGAGGGGATTAGTCTCAGCTTATCGTGTTGGGGTTTTAGATTTCTTGAACAAAGCACTAGAAACATACTTGGATGATCCAAGACGGAAGAAGCGATGCCCGTGTGTCAAGTGTAAAAATCGATTTGGAAGAAAGTCGACGAGATTAAATTCGACTTATTTTCTCATGGATTTGTAGATGGGTACTTCGTCTGGACTCATCACGGGGAATCATAAGTGATTGAAAATATTGTGGAATAACCAATTCCACGGGATTCATACGTCGAAAACTATGACCCAGTTGAGATGTTGGTTGATGCTTATGGCCCTACTACTATCGATCACTAAATATGAACCTTCTTCAAGCGGTCTTGAAGCAAGTGCCAAATAATCTGTTCTTTGCCTTTTACAAGTTGCTATCTCTGAATCAGGGGTCGCGTTGTATCCGTGAAATGATACTGAACACCAAGCTTTACGAAGTGATGAAGCTCTTACACTTCAAGAATGAGCACGATCAGTAGTGAGAGAGGTTTCAATGATTTACTCGCTATAATTGGACAGCTTTTACCCAAGGATCATACTCTTCCCCGCTAATTATTACGAAGTGAAGAAGATGGTCAAGGGTTAAATATGGGGTATCGAAAAATCGATGCTTGTGGCGCAGGATTGCATGTTATACTATGGGGAGAACAAAGATAAGGGATAAGCAGTGATATATGCGAACTTATTATACTACAAGGTTACAAAAGCGTGGGGGGAAGGAGAAACATGTTCCCAGTGAAAATCTTATGATACTTTCCCACTTGGCAAAACTTCAAATGGTATTCATGTAAGACCCCAACTTTTATAAATAAAGATTTAATTTCTCTATTATCATTTTGAAATAGTAAGGGTTGATTTGATTAATGTGGTTAGTTATGGGTAAAATCGCAAATATTTCAAATAAGAAAGTAGTTATAAAATATTCATTGTTTTCGGGAATATTCGTTTGGTCGTGGAATATTCAATCGCTTGTGGGATATTCGCAATGACTGACGGTAGCAAACCATGTGTAGGGCCCCATAACGGAAAGCAATTGGAGGACGAAAAACGATGAGAATAAGTTGTTGTTACCGTCCCAATCTTCGCTGGAATAAATTTATTGGTTAAAACACAAGATGTCTGGCGTTGTTGCCTGCGACAAGAAGACACATTGCATTGCACCAATTATTGATTCTTACGTGAAAGGCACTACTCAATAATTGTTACGAGAATTCTTTCGCTCAAGATTTTATTTTATTGATTCAATAATTGCTGCGTTGATATTTTATATTACTGTTGTTTCAATAATTATCACTACACAATATTTTCAATTATCGGAGCAATAATTCATATTATCTGAATAATATTATTAGAAAACATTATTGGCAATGTCTAGAAAGTTACATCAAGGAGATGTTTGGTCACCTAATCAAGGCCAAGAAGGAGAAATCTTTATTGAAAGCCCCTCTTTCCACAGGGAACTGCTTGGTTGTCAATAATGTGATTCTCAGAATATTATTTATGAATAATTAATTATTGATATATATGATGAGGAAAATATTGATTTTATGAGGATATAGATGGAGGAAAATTTTAATGTGACAATTGTTGAAAATTAATATTTTATCTTTTTCTGATAAAATAATTCTTTTAAATATATTATTTTTACAATGAATGTGGGATATATGAGTATATGAGGAGGAAGAGTATTTTTGTGGCATTAAATGTTTAACACATGTTTTGTGTGTTGGTGGACATAATTATTGACCGAAATTTGATTATAGCTTGTAAAATCGCCCGTTTGTGAATTTCGGTCAATTTCTGTTGGGAATTTGAAAAAACTTTCTTCTGAAAAGTTGTAGAGAATTGAATTTCCTATAAAAACACGCGAGATTCGAATTTTCTGATAAAAGAGGTATTTATTGTGAATTATTGAAGTTTCAGTATATCGGGTGTGAATTGCTTTTTGGAGTTTAAATTATTTTTGTTAGAAAAACGTTTTTTGTATTTTTTTGGACATCATTAACATGTGTGGCTGGTGTTTTTGACCAAAAGGTGGGCTAAGAAAAATTTGTATAATTATATTAATATTATATTCAATTTTCTGCTTTGGTGTTCTAAGCAATTTCCTATAAATAGGGTGCTTAGGTTAGAATTAAAAATTACACCAGAAACTGAAGTTTTCTCTCTATTTCTCTCTCTATATATCAAGTGCATTCTTGTGAGTATACTTTTGAGTGTTGCTATACGGTGCAAGTTCAAGTCATAGCTTATATCCGGTGTTTCAACTAGAAGTACTGTCTTTCGAGGTAAGGGATATTATTTTTTCGTAATGATATTATTTCTTCAATATCATTATGCTGAAATATTGATATGAAGTTTTTATCAAATTTGGAACTTTTGGTGTCGGAGTTACTATTCACGTATACGGCACTATTCACGTATACGACACTATTCACGTATACGACACTATTCACGAATACGACACTATTCATCGAAAAATGAATTTTTTTTTTCTTTTCATCCAAGATTATCTATTATGGATACTAGCTTTGATTGTATCCATGTTTTGGTCATTCTTGAATTTTACTTCATTATGATTATTTATGAAGTATTTTTGAACTCGATTTGGTTAAAGTATGAATCTTAATATTTGTTCTTTTGTTTCACTGGATTCGTTTTCTTTAAAATATTTTTCATCATCCTCAGTCCTAAATGATGACATTACTGAATATCTTTGGCCTGTAGTGCAAAGATGGTTGATTTTCTTATGAATATCTTTGGCCCGTAGTGTAAAGATGAACATGTATTGAGATGAACATGACCAATTGATAAATATCTTTGGCCCGTAGTGCAAAGACGAACAGGTGTTGAGATGAACATGACCGACTGATGAATATCTTTGGCCTGTAATGCAAAGATGAATATTGATTGATGTTACAGGGATAAAATAATGATGATGGACTGTTAAATTCATAGATATTAGTAGATTTCATCCTCTACGTAACTCTTCTATGAATTATTATTTTCCGCTGCGAATATTGATATAAAACTTGTTGTTTAATGTATTCTCTCATATTTTTCCCTGTTGAAGACTAACGATAATTTGTTATATATTATCTTAGTCATAATATTCTTTATTGGGCTAGTTGAGCTCACCCTTTTCGTTTTTGTTCTATTTTTCTTCTCAGGAGGCGAGAATGTAGCGAGTACTAGTCGGGGTATGGAATGAAGGTTCTAGAGAGAGTTGTTTAGTAGTCCTCACCATTTTTGTAAAATAATGTATCAATAATTATGATGGGGATTTATTTGCGTGTGGATATTGTCTAGATGGCAATATCTGTATTTAAACTCACAGTTTATATGTTGTAATAATAAAGTTGTAGTTATTTCTGTACCATGTATTTGACAACTCAGAATGGGTGATGTATACCTATTTTGGGGGCGTCACAGTTGGTATCAGAGCTTAGGGATATGGTCTTTGGCGGAGATTTGGGAATAATACTAGGAGGGGAGAGACGAGTAATCCTTCGCTAGTATGTCATACCTAAGCTTATTTGTTAGTTGGTCAGTATATAGGGATATTATGTGATATATTGATTTCCTCAATTAACCCTTATTTTATGACAGTATTTGAGAATATCGACTGAGAATATTAATAAAGGAAATGAGACCAGTAGAGACGCCTTAAGACTTTCACCAACGAGGAGAACGTCAACAGTCGACAATGTTCCTCCATGAACAACACCAACGAATGCGAGATGATGAACGAGGGGATGTTTAGAAGCTTTTTGCAGTTCATGCAAAATTAGACAAGGGAGACTCGTGTTCAAAATACAGGAGGAAATGATAGGAATTCACGAGTTGTCACAGCCAAGCAGTTCAAAGAGTTGGGACTACCAGAATTTAAGGGAAAGTCGGATCCGATCATGGCGGAAACATGGGTCAAGCAAATTACCAAGATATTCGATGTCTTGGGATGCACGGAGGAACAGAAGGTTCCATTCGCCACTTTTATGTTCCGTGGCGAGGCAGACTACTGGTGGGAGTCTGTGAAACGGACCCAGCCTGCCGCACTCCGCATGTCTTGGGAAACGTTTCAGAAACTTTTTAACGAAAAATACTTTCCTGAAAGTATTCGCCATATGAAAGAGGTAGAGTTTATTAGACTAGAACAAAACAACATGACGGTGTCCCAATAAGAGGCCAAGTTCGCAGAGTTATCCAAGTTTGCACCTCATTTGGTAGAGAATGAGGAACGAATGACGAGGATGTTTCTGAGAGGTTTAAAACCCGAGATTCGGCAATATCTTATCTCTCATAAATTTTCTTTATATTCAGATGTTGTAAAATGTGGCTCAATTATTAGAAATGAGATAACGAAGTACTGCCAATCGATTGAGGACCACAACCGAGGATCATCCGAGGATAAGCGATCAACAAAACAACGATAACCAACGGAGAAAGAAAAAGACGGACAAAAATGGTAACCACTCTGGTGGTAATCATGGCCATGAAAATAGAAAGAAGCGAAGTCGGGAGGAGATTTTAAAAGAGGAGATTCAACAACGACCATGTGAAGACGTCGGTGCCCAAGATGAATCGGGTTCCAAGGAGAGAAAAAGACCACCGGTCAGTATGTTATAAATCTTGGAAAGAGGGACATATCGGTCAAAAGCGCCCACAACAGTTCAAGGTATGCTATAATTGTGGAAAGGAAGGACATATCGCCGAGATTGTACGCAGAATAAACCAAGCCCAAAGGGGATGGTGACTCAAAAGGTCATCCCGAGAAAAAGTCAAAGTCAACGGTTCTGGAAGAAGCGTTTGTTGTGATCGTCAAAATGCGAGGACCCCAAACGAGGTGATCACGGGTAAGCTATTTATAAATTCTTGCGAAGTTTATACCTTACTTGATACCGGTGCTACCCATTCTTTTATCTATCTTGCTTGTGCTCAACGTTTGAACTTGACTACGGAGAAATTAGACTTTGACCTATCTGTGGAGACTCCGTTAGGAGAAACTTTCATTACATCCATTGTTTAGAAATCTTGCTTGATTCAAGTTGGCACCATCACATTACCTGTTGATCTTATCTCTTTAAAGATACTTGCTTTTGATATGATTTTGGGAATTGATTGGTTAACTACTCATCATGCCAAAATTGATTGCTTTCGTAAGGTTATTAGTTTTCATATTCCTAAGCAACCTGTTATTCGAATTCAAGTAACCAAACCATTGAAGTCAAACACTTTCATATCAAGCCATAAAGTCATTCGTTTATTGAAAAACGAATGTCAAGTTTTCTTAGCCCATGTTATGGATTTGAATAAAGACACGTCAGATTTGAATAATATGCCTGTTGTTATTGACTTTCCTGACGTATTTCCTGAAGAATTTCTTGGCTTATTCCCAAAGTGTGATATTGAATTTTGTATCGACTTTGAACCCGGTACAAAACCCATTTCTAAAATCTCATGGCTCCTATTAAACTTCAGGAGTTAAAAATTCAACTATAGAATTTGGTACCCGAGCCTTTATCTGGTGACTTCCTTTGTGGAGGACGCCATATTCGTGCGGTAGTAAACTGATAGGTGTCATTGTGACGTGCTATCCAAGATTTATGAGTCACAGTTGAGAGCAACCTAAGTCATTAATCGAAATACATAGCTTTCTATGCTTAGCTGGTTATTATCGAAGATTTTGTGGAAAGATTTTCTCGAATCGCTACTCCATTAACGCAGCTGACTCGTAGAGATACAAAATTCGAATGGAGCAAGGAATGTGGAAAGAGCTTCGAAGAACTCAATAGGAGACTCATTTCGGCACATGTTCTGACCATACCATCCTTGAAAAGCGAACGTGATAGCTGACGTGTTGAGTAAAAGATCGTATACGAGTACGAGTACGATATTATCAAAGACTCATTTCATATAACTTACAAATATTAGAGATGGAGATGAAAACTCTAGGTACCCACGTGATGATATACGAGTATAATCGACTTTTATTGATAAAGTTAAAATCGCTCAAAGCTACACACACCGGTGATGAATATGAAGAAGGAGGTGCAAGTTGTTGTTATTCCAAAAGCAAGAATTGGCGATGTGTGGAAAGCTCAAACCTTCGATTTATTGGTTTATTTGAAATCCTCGATCGAGTAAGAACTGTGGCCTATAGACTCGTTTTACCGCCAAGTATGACGCGTGTTCATAACATTTTTCACGTATCGATGTTACGTAAATATGTGGACGACCGAACCACATTATTGAGTTAGAACCGATTTAGATAGCCAAGACTTAACGTATGAAGATCTACTGTCAATATTTTGGATAGGAAGAAGCATGTCCTACGCATCGAAGGTTATACCACAAGTTAAGGTTTTGTGGAGAAACCATGCTTATTGAAGAAATGACATGGGAGTTGGAAACGGAAATGAAAGCGATGTATCCTCATCTTTTTGAAACACCAGGTACGTACGTCAATTTCGAGGACGAAATTTCATAAGGAGGGGAGGTTGTAAGAACCCAACTTTTTATAAATAAAGATTTAATTTCTCTAATTATCATTTTGAAATAGTAAGGGTTTATTTGATTAATGTGGTTAGTTATGGGTAAAATGCGTTAATATTTTAAATAAGCAAGTAGTTATAAAATATTCATTGTTGTCGGGGAATATTCGTACGATGGCGCAGCCATGTGTGTGCCCCATAACGGAAAGCGATTGAAGGAAGAAAACGACAAGAATAAGTTGTTGTTACTGGTCCAATCTTCGTTGGAATATTCTATGGTTAAAACACGAATGTCTGGCGTTGTTGCTTACGATGGCACGCGGTATTGCACCAATTATTGATTCTTACGTAAAAGGCACTACTCAATAATTGTTACGATGAATTCTTGTTCAGTATTTTATTTTATTGATTCAATAATTGCTGCGTTGATATTTTATATTATCGTTGTTTCAATAATTGTCACTACACAAAGATTTTCAATTATCGGAGCAATAATTTATATTAGCTGAATAATATTATTAGAAAATATTATTGGCAATGTCTAGAAAGTTCTGTCTAAGGAGAGGTTTGGTCACCTAATTGCGCGCCAGTAAAGAGAAATCTTTATTGAAAGCCCCTCTTTCTAGAACTCGCACGGTTGTCAATAATGTGATTCTGTAATATTATTTATGAATAATTAATTATTGATATATATGATGAGGAAAATATTGATTTTATGAGGATATAGATGGAGGAAAATTTAATGTGACAATTGTTGAAAATTAATATTTTATCTTTTTCTGATAAAATAATTCTTTTAAATATATTATTTTTATAATGAATGTGGGATATATGAGTATATGAGGAGGAAGAGTATTTTTATGGTATTAAATGTTTAACACATGTTTTGTGTGTTGGTGGACACAATTATTGACCGAAATTTGATTATAGCTTGTAAAATCGCCCGTTTGTGAATTTCGGTCAATTTTTGTTTGGAATTTGGAAAAACTTTCTTCTGAAAAGTTGTAGAGAATTGAATTTCCTATAAAAACACGCGAGATTCGAATTTTCTGATAAAAGAGCTATTTATTGTGAATTATTGAAGTTTCGGTATATCGGGTGTGAATTGCTTTTTGGAATTTAAATTATTTTTGTTAGAAAAACGTTTTTTGTATTTTTTTGGACATCATTAACATGTGTGGCTGGTGTTTTTGACCAAAATGTGGGCTAAGAAAAATTTGTATAATTATATTAATAGTATATTCAATTTTCTGCTTTGGTGTTCTAAGCAATTTCCTATAAATAGGGTCTTGGGTTAGAATTGAAAATTACACGAAAACTCAAGTTTTCCTCTATTTCTCTCTATATATCAAGTGCATTCTTGTGAGTATACTTTGAGTGTTGCTATACTGGCAAGTTCAAGTCATAGCTTATATCCTGTGTTTCAACTAAGTCTTTGTCTTTTCGAGGTAAGGGATATTATTTTTTCGTAATGATATTATTTCTTCAATATCATTATCTTCAAATATTGATATGAAGTTTTTATCAAATTTGGAACTTTTGGTGTCGAGATTCTTATTCACGTATACGACCTTATTCACGATATCGACCTTATTCACGAATACGACACTATTCATCGAAAAATGAATTTTTTTTTCTTTTCATCCAAGATTATCTATTATGGATACTAGCTTTGATTGTATCCATGTTTTGGTCATTCTTGAATTTTACTTCATTATGATTATTTATGAAGTATTTTTGAACTCGATTTGGTTAAAGTACGAATCCTTAATATTTGTTCTTTTGTTTCACTGGATTCGTTTTCTTTAAAATATTTTTCATCATCATCAGTCCTAAATGATGACATTACTGAATATCTTTGGCCTGTAGTGCAAAGATGGTTGATTTTCTTATGAATATCTTTGGCCCGTAGTGCAAAGATGAACAGGTGTTGAGATGAACATGATCAATTGATAAATATCTTTGGCCCGTAGTGCAAAGACGAACAGGTGTTGAGATGAACAGGTGTTGTTGTTTAATGTATTCTCTCAGATTTTTCCCTGTTGAAGACTAACGATAATTTGTTATATATTATCTTAGTCATAATATTCTTTATTGGGCTAGTTGAGCTCACCCTTTTCCTTTTTGTTCTATTTTTCTTCTCAGGAGACGAGAATGTAGCGAGTACTAGTCGGGGTATGGAATGAAGGTTCTAGAGAGAGTTGTTTAGTAGTCCTCACCATTTTTGTAAAATAATGTATCAATAATTATGATGGGGATTTATTTGCGTGTGGATATTGTCTAGATGGCAATATCTGTATTTAAACTCACAGTTTATATGTTGTAATAATAAAGTTGTAGTTATTTCTGTACCATGTATTTGACAACTCAGAATGGGTGATGTATACCTATTTTGGGGGCGTCACAGTTGGTATCAGAGCTTAGGGATATGGTCTCTGGCGGAGATCTGGGAATAGTACTAGGTGGGGAGAGACGAGTAATCCTTCGCTAGTATGTCATACCTAAGCTTATTTGTTAGTTGGTCAGTATATAGGGATATTATGTGATATATTGATTTCCTTAATTAACCCTTGTTTTATGGCGATGTTGAGAATGTCGATTGAGAATATTAATGAAGTGGAAATGAGACCGTGGAGACGCCGGTACTCACCAACGAGGAGAATGTGCAACAGGCTGGCAATATTCCTCCTGTGAACAACACCACTGAGCAGATGATGAACGAGGGGATGTTTAGAAGCTTTTTGCGCTTCATGCAAAATCGAATGAGGAGACTCGTGTTCAAAATACAGAGGAGAAATGATAGCAATTCACGGGTTGTCACAAACAAGCGCTTCAAAGAGTTGGGACCACCGAAATTTAAGGGAAAGCGGATCCGATCATGGCGGAAACATGGGTCAAGAAAATTACCAAGATATTCGATGTCTTGGGATGCACGGAGAGAACAGAAGGTTCCATTCGCCACCTTTATGTTCCGTGGCGAGGCGGCATCATCGGTGGGAGTCTCAGTGAAGCGGTGTGACGCCCCAAAATAGGTATCTGACACCCATTTTGAGTCGCCAAAATACAAAGTATAGAAAAGCAAACTACAACTTTGATAATACGAGATGTCGTGTAGAATACGATAATACAACTGTGAGTTTAAATATAAATATTGTCTTCTGTATAATATACACACCCAAATAAGTCCTCATTAATTATTCATACACTATTTTACGTAAATAGTGAGGATAATTAAAACATCTTCCTAGAACCATCACTCCATACCCCGACTCGATCCTGCTATGTTCTCACCTCCCGAGAAGAAAAATGGAACAAAAAGGAAAAGGGTGAGCTCAACTAGCCCAAGAAAAGTATATTATGACTAAGATAATATACAACAAATTATCGTTAGTCTTCAACAGGAAAAATCTAATAGAATACAATAGACAACAAGTTTTAGATCAACAAATGCAATGAAATAGCAATCCATTAGAAGAGTCACGTAGAAAAGAATTCTCACCGTCTTCTAAGGTTTAAAAGTCCATCATCAATATTTTATCCACAGAATAATAATCAATATTCATCTTTGCACTACAGAGCCAAAGATATTCATTTAAATCACCATTGGTCATGTTCATCTCAACACTGCTTCATCTTCACACTACAGGCCAAAGATATTCATCGATTAATCGTTCATCTTTGCACTACAGGCCAAAGATATTCATTTATATCATTATTTAAGACCGAAGATGATGAAAAATATTTTTAAAGAAACGAATCCAGTGAAACAAAATGACAAGGATTAAGAATTAAGGATTCGTACTTTGTTTTACCCATGTCCAAAAATACCTCGAAAATAATCATATTGGTGTAAAATTCAAGAATGATCAAAACATGGATACAATCAAAGCTAATATCCAGAATAGATATTTTGGACAAAAAAAAAAATTTATTTTTCTATGAATAAGTCTTGAGTATTCGTGAATAAGGTCAGATATCGTGAATAAGGTCGTATACGTGAATAAGAACTCCCGACACAACAAGTTCTAAATTTGATAAAAAGTTCACCAATACTTGAAGATAATGATATTGAAGAAAAAAATATCATTTAAGAAAAAATAATACCCTTTACCTCAAAATAACTTGTATTTACAGATTGAATTTCGGTATAGTCTTGATAGAAACCCGCATAGATATAGAACACTCAAAGTATACACACAAGAATATACTCGATAATTTAGAGAGAAAACTTATTTTCCTGGTGTGATTTTCAATTCTAACTTAGCCTCTATTTATAGGAAAATGTTAGAGCATGAAGAAGACTAAATAATAAAATAATATTATTATTAATCAAAATTTCTTACGCGTTGCTATATAGACCATGACCACCACCACCACCGGAAAAATTTCCAACGACCCATGTGAATTACTCACCAACCAAAAAGTGGGTCCCACCCATTAATTTAATAATAATCATTTTATTTTCCTCAAACTTCAACAATTAAATGAAAATAACTTCGGTTATCGAGAAAAATTCAAAACTTGCAATTTCCATGGAAATTTCATTCTACAACTTTGCGAAGAAAGTTTTTCCAAATTCCAAATGAAATTGACCAAAATCCATAAACGGACAATTTTACGATTCTATAATCAATTTTCGGTCAAGAATTGTGTCCACAAACACACAAAAACATGTATTAAACATTTAATGCCATAAAAATACTCTTCCTCCTCATATATATATGTATCCCACATTTATTGTAAAAATATCACCGTTAATAATATATTTAAATAAATTATTTTATCGAAAAAGATAAAATATTAATTTTCAACAATTGTCACATTAAAATTTTTTCCATCTATATCCACATAAAATAAATATTTTCTTTATCATAATAATCAATAATTAATTATTTTAAAAATAATATTACGAGAATCACAATCTCGACAACCGGTAGCTTCCAGGAAAGAGAACTTTCCGATAAGGATTTCTCCTTCTTTGGAAAGCGCAATTAGGTGACCAAACCTCTCCTTGAGATGTAACTTTCTAGACATTGCCAATAATGTTATCGATAATATTATTCAAATAATATGAATTATTGATTTGATAATGGAAAATCTTGTAATGACAATTATTGAAACAACAATACATACAAAATATCAACGCATCAATTATTGAATCAATATAATATTGAGCAATAACTCATCGTAATAATTATTGAGTAGTGCCTTCTTACGTAAGGATTAATAATTCAACAATCTTTATGCGTCTGGTATGCAAATAATCATGCGACCACGCGTATTATTCAGTATTTTAACCACCGGAGTAACCCAACAAAGGTGTTAACGGTAATAATTTACTGTAGATTATTTATAAAACTCAATCTTTGTCGTTTTCTTTCATCCAACCGTTTTCCGTTATGGGGCCCACCAATGATCTACTTGCCGTTATCACGGAGATTCCCGAAAAAAAAGAATATTCCACGACCAAAGCGAATATTCCCAAAACAACAATGATTATTTTATAACCACTTGCATATTTTGTAAACTTTGCACATTTCACCCATAACCAAAGAATTATATCAAATTAACCCTTATTAATTTAGAATAATGAATAAAGGAATATTCAATTTTATTTATAATAAGTTGGGGTCTTACAAACGGACCCAGCCTGCCGCACTCCGCATGTCTTGGGAAACGTTTCAGAAACTTTTCAACGAAAAATACTTTTCTGAAAGTATTCGCCATATGAAAGAGGTAGAGTTTATTAGACTAGAACAAAACAACATGACGGTGTCCCAATACAAGGCGAAGTTCGCAGAGTTATCCAGGTTTGCACCTCATTTGGTAGAGAATGAGGAACGAATGACGAGGATGTTTCTGAGAGGTTTAAAACCCGAGATTCGGTAATATCTTATTTCTCATAAATTTTCTTTATATTCAAATGTTGTAAACAGGGCTCAATTATTAGAGCGAGATAATGAGTACGGTTAATCGAGGGACCATAACCAGATCATCATCTGGGGATAGCGATCAACAAAACAACGATAACCAACGGAGAAAGAAAAAAGATTGGACAAAAATGGTAACCACTCTGGTGGTAATCATGGCCATGAAAATAGAAGAAGCGAGTCGTGAGGAGATTTTAAAAAGAGGAGATTCAACAACGACCATGTGAAGACGTCGGTACCCGATAGGCCCAGTTCCAGGAGGAGAAAAGACCACCTACCGTAGTATGTTATAAATGAGGAAAGAGGGACATATCACCAAACGCCCACAGCAGTTCAAGGTATGCTATAATTGTGGAAAGGAAGGACATATCGCTTTCGAGATTATCTGATAGCAAAACCAAGCCCAGTGGGGATGGTGACTCAAAAGGTCATCTAGAAAAGTCAAAGTCAACGGTTCCCAGAAGAGCGTTTGTTGTGACTGGTCAAAATACGAGGAACCCAAACGAGGTGATCACGGGTAAGCTATTTATAAATTCTTGTCGAAGTTTATACCTTACTTAATACCGGTGCTACCCATTCTTTTATCTCTCTTGCTTGCGCTCAACGTTTGAACTTGACTACGGAGAAATTAGACTTTGACCTATCTGTGGAGACTCTGTTAGGAGAAACTTTCATTACATCCATTGTTTAAAAATCTTGCTTGATTTAAGTTGGCACCATCACATTACCTGTTGATCTTATCTCTTTAAAGATACTTGCTTTTGATGTGATTTTGGGGATTGATTGGTTAACTACTCATCATGCCAAAATTGATTGATTTCGTAAGATTGTTAGTTTTCATATTCCAAAGCAACCTGTTATTCGAATTCAAGCAACCAAACCATTGAAGTCAAACACTTTCATATCAAGCTATAAAGTCATTCGTTTATTGAAAAACGGATGTCAAGTTTTCTTAGCCCATGTTATGGATTTGAATAAAGACACGTCAGATTTGAATAATATTCATGTTGTTATTGACTTTCCTGACGTATTTCCTGAAGAATTTCTTGGCTTACTCCCAAAGTGTGATATTGAATTTTGTATCGACTTTGAACCCTTACAAAATCCATTTCTAAAATCTCATGGCTCTATTAAACTTCGTGAGTTAAAATTCAACTATAGAATTTGGTACCCGAGCCTTTATCCGGTGACTTCCTTTGTGGAATACACCGCCGCATTCTCGTAGGGGGCGCCATATTCGTCTTGTAGTAAATCGATAGGTGTCATTATGACGTCTTATCCAAGATTGGGATATGAGTCACAATTGAGAACAACCTAAGTCGATAATTGAAATACATAGCTTTATGCTTAATTGGTTATTATCGAAGATTTTGTGGAAAGATTTTCTCGAATCGCTACTCCATTAACGCAGCTGACTCGTAGAGATACAAAATTCGAATGGAGCAAGGAATGTGGAAAGAGCTTCGAAGAACTCAATAGGAGACTCATTTCGGCACATGTTCTGACCATACCATCCTTGAAAAGCGAACGTGGTAGCTGACGTGTTGAGTAAAAGATTGTATACGAGTACGAGTACGATATTGTCAAAGACTCATTTCGTATAACTTACAAATATTAGAGATGGAGATGAAAACTCTAGGTACCCACGTGATGATATACGAGTATAATCGACTTTTATTGATAAAGTTAAAATCGCTCAGGCTACACACCAAAGCTGATGAATATGAAGAAGGAGGTGCAAGAAGTTGTTATTCCAAAAGCGAGAATTGGCGATATGAGGAAAGCTCAAACCTTCGATTTATTGGTTTATTTGAAATCCTCGATCGAGTAGGAACTGTGGCCTATAGACTCGTTTTACACCGCCAAGTATGACGCAGTGTTCATAACTTTTTCACGTGTCGATGTTACGTAAATATGTGGACGACCCAACCACATTATTGAGTTAGAACCGATTTATATAGCCAAGACTTAACGTATGAAGAGGTACTTGTCAAGATTTTGGATAGGAAGGAGCATGTCCCTACGCACGAAGGTTATACCACAAGTTAAGGTTTTGTGGAGAAACCATGCTATTGAAGAAATGACATGGGAGTTGAAACGAAATAAAAGCGAGGTATCCTCATCTTTTGAAACACACAGTGATGCGTCGTCAATTTAGAGGACGAAATTTCATAAGGAGGGAGGTTGTAAGAACCCAACTTTTATAAATAAAGATTTAATTTCTCTAATTATCATTTTGAAATAGTAAGGGTTGATTTGATTAATGTGGTTAGTTATGGGTAAAATGCTAAATATTTTAAATAAGCAAAAAGTAGTTATAAAATATTCATTGTTGTTATTAGGGAATATTCGTTTGGTCGTGGAATATTCGTCTTTGTCGGTGAATATTTGTACGACAACAAATAAGAACCATGTGTGGGCCCCATAACGAAAGCGATTGGAGGAAAAAAAGCAGCATGAATAAGTTGTTATATCTGGTAAATCTTTGTTGAAATACCCGGTGGTTAAAACACACGGTAATACGTTGTTGCCGCAAGAAGCATTTGCATTGCACACAATTATTGATTCTTACGTAAGAAGGTACTACTCAATAATTATTACGATGAGTTATTGTTCAATATTTTATTTTATTGATTCAATAATTGCCGCGTTGATATTTTATATTATTTGTTGTTTCATAATTGTCACTACACAAGTATTTTCAATTATCTGAGACAATAATTCATATTATCTTAATAATATTATTAGAAAATATTATTGGCAATGTCTAGAAAATTCAGTCTAAGGAGAGGTTTGGTCACCTAATTGCGCGCCAGTAAGGAGAAATCTTTATTGGAAAGCCCCCTCTTTTCTGGGAACTGCTTGGTTGTCAATAATGTGATTCTGTAATATTATTTATGAATAATTAATTATTGATATATATGATGAGGAAAATACTGATTTTATAATGATATAGATGGAGAAAAATTTTAATGTGACAATTGTTAAAAATTAATATTTTATCTTTTTCTGATAAAATAATTCTTTTAAATATATTATTTTTACAATGAATGTGGGATATATGAGTATATGAGGAGGAAGAGTATTTTTGCGGCATTAAATGTTTAACACATGTTTTGTGTGTTGGTGGACACAATTATTGACCGAAATTTGATTATAGCTTGTAAAATCGCCCGTTTGTGAATTTCGGTCAATTTCTGTTTTGAATTTGGAAAAACTTTCTTCTGAAATGTTGTAGAGAATTGAATTTCCTATAAAAATTCGCGAGATTCGAATTTTCTGATAAAAGAGCTATTTATTGTGAATTATTGAAGTTTCGGTATATCTAAAAGTGAATTGCTTTTTGAGTTTAAATTATTTTTGTTAGAAAAACATTTTTTGTATTTTTTGGACATCATTAACATGTGTGGCTGGTGTTTTTGACCAAAAGGTGGGCTAAGAAAATTTTGTATAATTATATTAATATTATATTCAATTTTACTTTTTGGTGTTCTAAGCAATTTCCTATAAATAGGTCTTAGGTTTAGAATTAAAAATCACACCGAAACCCAAGTTTTCTCTATTTCTCTCTCTATATATCAAGTGCATTCTTGTGAGTATACTTTGAGTGTTGCTATCACTGCAAGTTCAAGTCATAGCTTATATCCTGTTTCAACTAAATCTTGTCTTTTCGAGGTAAGGGATATTATATTTTCGTAATGATATTATTTCTTCAATATCATTATCTTTGAAATATTTGTTGGGCTTCGACGCGAAACGCATTGCAATGAAATTAAAATTTTAAAGCAATTTCGAAACCCTAAAAGGGATCCATGCGAAAATCAATTAATTCGAGGTTTAGAGATTATACCAGATATAAACAAAAACGAGAATCTGAAGCCGATCAGCCTCGAATCTCCAACGCAATACAAACCGATTAAGCCTCTACAGTATTCCACACGAACGCCGCATACTAACCAAATCGAACGATTACTGCAATAAGAAGGACTTGCGGTACTAGCCATCAAAAGGAATGGATTTTGAAATGCTTTTCTCTCTAGTCTCTCTCTACAAGAAATGGCCAGGGTTTTTCTATTATGATATCTTTTCCTAAGTAGTGCATATATATCATATATATAGTAGTTAAAAAGAATTAATCAAATCAAAACCTAATTTTATAAAATCCGAATTTATATATATATATCTCTTAATTAAGTCTTACTTAATTAATATACATATATACAAATTATCCTTTTAATTTAAATTAAATGATTTAAATACTATTAATCATATTAATATATTTAAATCCTTAAAATTTAAATTAATTCCCTTTTAAATAACGTTACATGTGTGTGACCCTATAGGTTATTATTACGTTGGCAATAATTTTAAAATCATATTATAAAATTATAAATAAGGAAATGACATCTAGTAATGCATCACTTCTTTACCCAAGTAATAATAAGATCGATGATTCGATGCAACCTTTTAAGTGACCAATGTTTCAATGTAATTTAATCCTTTTAACCTTAATATCCTAGATTAAACTCGAGTCATGGAATGTGTCATACTCTTCATAATTTAATCGAGTTTTCTTGATCAATGAGTGACTATATGAAACAAATCACTATTTGAGCATGGCCATGCATTTCATAGTCCTACTCAATCAAGAGGCCTATGGATATCACCCATAATATATAGGATGGTTAAATTCCATCTAGATCACTCATATTTCTCACACGATTAATGATGAACCCAATAATCACCTTTATAGTCCACCCTATTAAAGGTGACATTTTATGATATCAAAGTACATAAATTCTCGTAGTAGTAGTAATATAGCGATTTCGTGTCTGGAGGACCATTACATCATTGTCACTATGAGAATTGCTAACGACACTTCGCATAATGCTCCATATAGAATTCTCATGGTGGGTCCGTCTCCAATTACATCGTTCTTCTAACATGTACCTATGCATTGACTTAATATCTCATATATTTATGACCAATGAGATTTGGTCATCAATCGATCCACATACTAGTCTCCATGCATCATTGTTGTCCCATCAACAATGATACTCGACTTAGGGACATTTAAGAACAACGATACTAATGGTAATATATAATCTCATGTTCAAGTCACATACTTGAAACTATATAATTTAGATCACTATTCTAAGGAATTTTATTATGTTAACAATTATATTACGCAAAGAAAATAAAACCATAATAAAATCATATATTTATTCAATCAAATATAATATCAAAATGTTAAGCAATTATATCAAATAATTGGCCTCAGGGCATAAACTCTAACAGATCTCCCACTTGCACTAGAGCCAATCACTCATGTATCTAATACCCATGGAACTAGTGTGACCGCTGTGTCTTCCTATCATGCGACAAAGCTTTGAGTTAGTGGATCTCGCAACATTATCATCCGTTGGCACTCTTCCTATATGTACATCTCTCTATCAATGATTTAACGGATGAGATGGTACCGCCTAAGTATATCTTGGATCGTTGGTGAGATCTGGGTTCCTTAGCTTTGTGCAATGGCTCCATTATTATCACAAAGATAGAAAGAAACCGGATCAACAATGGTTGAAACAACACCAAGTTCGATGATGAACTTTTTAATCCATATGACCTCCTTGCATTTGCATTAAAAGCGACAATATACTCACTTTGTGTTGTAGAATCACCATCGCCTCTTGCTTGAACTTTTCCAATTATGACACCACCATTAAGGCAAAACACAAAACTTGATCGAGACTTATAGTCATCATTGTCGATCTGGAAACTAACATCCGTAACCCTTTATTGCTAGTTCGTCTTCACTCCATATACCAAGAATGAATCCTTAGTCCTTTTCGGTACTTGAGGATATTCTTGATTTCATGACAAATTTCACCTTCACCGATTCGATCGGTATCTCTCTGCTCTCAATCATGCTCAAAGCATACTGAGACATCCTGACGAGTACATATCATTGCATACATAATAGATCCAATTGCCGAAGCATAAGTGATCTTTCTCATACGCTCCTCATTATCTTGTGATTTAGGACATTGGGCCTTGAGATCTTTACACCATGAGTCACGGTAAGTTTCTCTTTTACGCCTCTTGCATCTTTGAACCGTTTAAACACTTTATCAATATATGTACTTTGACTTAGGTAGAGCATTTTTCTTGATCTATCTCTATAGATCTTGATACCTAAAATGTAAAAGACATCGCCCAAATCTTTCATGGAGAAACATTTTCCTAACCATGTTTTTCACAACAGTAAAGAAGAATGTCATTCCCAATAATTAATATGTCATCAACATATAATACTAGAATACAATGTGACTCCCACTAACCTTCTTATATACACAAGGTTCATCTTCATTTTTAATAAAGCCAAATTCTTTGATCGCTTCATCAAATCGAAGATTCCAACTCCAGAAGGCTTGCTTGAATCCATAAATGGATCGCTGCGAACTTACATACCTTTCAAAGCATCCTTTGGAGTGACAAAACCCTCGGGTTGTGTCATATACACATCCTCGAGGAGATTTCCGCTAAGGAAAGCGGTTTGACATCCATCCGCCGATTTCGTAATCATAAAAAGTCTGCAATAGCAAGTAAGATCCTCGATGGATTTAACCATTGCCAATTGGAGAGAAGGTTTCATCATAGTCAACACCTTGAATTTGTTTGAAACCTTTTGCTACCAAATCGGCCTTTATAGGTTTGTACATTACCATCCATGTCGGTTTTTCTTCTTGAAAACCCACTTGCACCTAATTGGTTTTACCTTGGTGGATCAACCGAGTCCATACTTGGTTAAGTATACATGAGTCCATCTCGATTTCATGGCTTCAAGCCATTTCTCGAAATCTGGTCCATTCATAGCTTCTTGGTAGGAAGCGTGCTCATCTTGATCTATGAGCATCACATCGCCGCTTTTGAGTCACAAGATATCCATAATATCTCTCGTGCTCTTGGCGTGTCCTACCAGATCTCACGAATGACTTGTGTAATTTGAAGCGAGTTCACTTTCCACAATTTCTTGTGGTTCCTGCTCATGTTCCAACTTCGAGTTCAATGATATTTTGTGGTTCTCGAATTTCTTCGAGTTCTACTTTCCTCCCAATTTGTTTCCTTTAGAGACAAATTCTCTTTCTAGAAAAATACCAGGTTCGAGCAACAACCACTTTGTTCTCGGAAGGTTTGTAGAAATAATACCCTTTTGTTTCCTTTGGGTATCCCACAAAATTACATTTGTCGATTTGGGTCCGAGCTTGTCGAATTCGGGACGTTTTACTGAACGCCATGAACCCCAAATCTTCATGAACGACATATCTAGGGGCGTTTTCCGGTCCACATTTCATACGGTGTCTTCTCGAACCGTCTTTGTAGGAACACAGTTACGTGTGAATCGCAAATATCTCTGGGCATGACCCCGAAGCTTATTGGAAGATCTCGCATGACTCATCATTGATCGTACCATGTCCAACAAGGTTCGATTCCTCCTCTCGGATACACCATTCCATTGCGGTGTTCCAGGTGGAGTGAGTTTGTGATATAATACCACACTCCTTTAGAAGGTCATCAAAGTCTTGGCTTAAGTATTCACCTCCTCGATCGGATCGAAGGGCTTTTATGCTTTTGCCAAATTGGTTTTGAACTTCATTCTTGAATTCCTTGAACTTTTCAAAGGATTCGGATTTATGTCTCATAAGATACACATATCCATATCTACTAAAGTCATCAAGAAATGTAATGAAGTAATAAAACCTACCTCTTGCTAACGAACTCATGGGTCCACATACATCACTATATATAAGTCCCAATACATCATTAGCTTGCTTCAATCGTGTCCAATTGAAAGGGGCTTTAATCATCTTGCCTAATAAACAAGACTCGCATTTCTCATATGATTCAAAATCAAATGAATCCAAGAACCCATCTTTATGGAGTTTGGATATCGTTTCTCATTTATATGGCCTAAACGACAAAGATGCCGTAGATATGCTCGGTTTGAATCATTTGATTTAAATCGTTTTGTATTTATGTTATAGATAGGCATTTCTAAATCAAGAATATAGAGACCGTTAAACAATTGTGCAACACCATAACAAATATCATTTAAGTAAAACAAACAACGATTGTTCTTTATTATAAATGAAAAACCTTTCTTGTCCAAACAAGCGAAAATAATGTTTTTGCTTATATAGCGAGCACAAAATAACAATCTTCAATTCTAAAACTAGCCCGGTGGGAAAAGATAAATGATAAGTTCCTACGGCCGGTTAAACAACTTTTGCTCTATTTCCAACTCGTGGGTCAACCTCTCCTTTCGCTTAAAGTTCTACTCCTTCTGAGTCCCCCGCACATTAACACAAATGTGAGAACCACATCCAAAGATCCAATACCCATGATGTAGAAGTAGATAAGTTGACTTCTATAACATATATACCGAATCGAAGTCGTACTTCCTTTTCTTTTCTTCACTTCTTCCGGATAAGCATGGCGATGCCTTTTCCAAAGGTGTCAGGTTTTCCACGTAAGTGACATTCACCTTCCTTAGCCACCCCACCTTTAGGTTTTAAAGCTGTTTGGTTTTGGAATTGGGTTTGGCAAAAGATTTAGATCCTATCTTCTTCTTGCCTTCCAATTTCCTTAGCATTCCCTTTTGCACCATCATTATGGGAGCCGGGTCCTGCTTTTTCATATTGTTCTCAGCGATTCTTAACATGCTCAACAACTCGATGAGGGTTTCTCAATTTCATTCATAAGATAGTTCATAACAAATTGAGAGTAGTCTTGCTCAAAGATTGCAAAACAAGGTCATTTTGGGCTTCCTGAGTGATTGGAAAACCCGACCTATCAAGGTACTCAATATACCCAATCATTTTCAAAGACATGTGGACCAACCGGATCACGTTCACCCATTTTGCGTTGATACAACGCCTTGTTTGTATCATACCTCTCTGTCGAGCATGCCCTTGAACAATTTTTTCGAGATGCTCGATCATTTTATAAGCATCCATCAACTCATGTTGCTTCGAAGCTCGGCGTTCATGGTTGCTAGCATGACACAACTCACATCCGAGCAGCATCATCTTGATGCTTCTTGTAAAGTATTATGTCTCAGACGTGGTGCGATGGCAATTTGGTCTTTGCAGAATGGGCCCATCAAGGACATATATAGCTTACGCTCTTGTTTGAGGACAATCCTCAAGTTCCTATGCCGGTCAAGGAAATTAATTCCACTTAGCTTGTCCTTTTCAAGGACCGATCGTAATGAAAGACTATTTGTGTTGTTGTTGTTTTGCCATTTGATATCTATAATTTATAAGTGCAACAATAATAAGTCAAATTACGAGTTGATATTATATAATTGATAATAGTACATTCAAAATATACCTCCCACTATTTTATTCAAATTAATAGCCCTCACCATTAATTCGGAAAGCATTTTCTATTAAATCTTTCTAGTGAGCCAAGATCCATATTTCATTATGCCTTAAGTTAGCTTTGGCTATTCTCTCAAAACATAATTATTTAGGTAGACAACCCTTTGTCAATTATATCATATATAACTCCTGGATAGTTTGGTAAACAACATTTGTTTCTAGTCCATCTATGGTACCAACCAAACTCTATGCCTCTAAGTCCACAATCTTATTGAGATAACTTAGTTAAGTCGGGCCCAATGATTTTAATAGTTTGGATATCACAATTATCCTATCGCATCTTACCTAGATAAATAGGGTACTTTGCTTTGGCAAACCTACATCTATTGATTAAGGTCTTGATGAGTGTTATTCATTGGAAGGCATTTGATTTAGACTTAATAATTTAATGAGGGATTTTATTAATTTAGATCTCACCAATTTTAATCTTGTTAAGCATGCACATTATTAATCATATCATATCACATACAAGCATAAATAAAGTGCAAAATTAAATGTGTCACAGTTATGGCCCAATCCATTGTCAATCTTTTCAAGCTAATGAAAGATTGAAGGTCAATCTAAGGTGGTAAAAGATCTTAAAATAAATAACTTCCTTGGATCTTCCTCTAGCGTCGCCTCCTCTCCATCATCATCTTTCTATTGTGTTCTCCATCTTGACATCTTCATCAATTACTGATTATTACATGACATAAAGAAACCTCGAGTTACATTCGAGGGGATTTAGATGAGAAGAGAATATTACATTAGAATTTATAGGAAGGCACGACATGCAAGTTCGTATTTCAAAACCAAAACCACTAACCTATGGGTCAAAAGGTCATAATCAGGCACCATGCATATCACAATAAGCACATAACAATTTATATATAATTAAAGAAAACTATATAAAATATAGGGGACACGACCATCGCGCTAATGGCTTCTACGATGGGGGGTCCAGGGGTCTCATACAGCGGTGAAAAAAAATTCTCAACTACATTCAGATTGTTGATTTTTTCCATACTGAATCTCTCAAACAGCTTTAAATCATACATTTTAATCCACCAAAACACCCATAATAACAAATCATATATGTCCAGTTTGATTTAATCATATTAAAACGAATAACAATACAATCTTTAATTTATCATATATTTCCGCTTCGATTAATCATATTAAAATGATTCTTCATGCTTCTAATCCGATTAGAATAGTTATATTGTTATTCCACCGATTAAAGATACGATTAACAGTCTCATCATATATATTACTGTAATACATACAACTAATATCATATATTCAATTTTATATCGGTAAACACGCATCATCATATATCATATATATCGAATACAATTAAAACACGTAATCAATTAATCTTTTGGAAGTAGCTTTGATACCACTTTGTTGTTGGCTTTGACATGAAACGCATGCAATGAAATTAAAATTTTAAAGCAATTTCAAACCCTAAAACAGATCCATGCGAAAATCAATTAATTGAGAGGTTTAGAGATTATACGAGATATAAACAAAAAACGAGAATCAATCCATTGCGCCTCGAATCTCCAACGCAATACAAACCGATTACGCCTCTACGGTATCCACATTTAACGCCGCATTTAACGAGTCGAAACGATTCGCAATAAGAAGGACTTGCAGATCTTATAGCACCAAAAGGAATGGATTTTGAAACTGCTTTCTCTCTAGTCTCTCTAAGAAAAATGGCTAGGTTTTTTCTATTATGATATCTTTTCCTAAGTAATCTGCTATATATCATATATATAGTAGTTAAAAAGAATTAATCAAATCAAAACCTAATTTTATAAAATTGATTTATATATATATATCTCTTAATTAAGTCTTACTTAATTAATATACATATATACAAATTATCCTTTTAATTCAAATTGTGATTTAAATACTATTAATCATATTAATATATTTAAATCCTTAAAATTTAAATTAATTTCCTTTTAAATAACGTTACTATGTGTGACGACCTTATAGGTTATTATTACGTTGGCAATAATTTTAAAATCATATTATAAAATTATAAATAGTGAAATGCATTCTAGTAATGCATCACCGCTACCCAAGTAATAATAAGATCGATGATTCGATGCAACCTTTTCGTGACAAATGTTTCAATGTAATTTAATCCTTTTAACCTTAATATCCTAGATTAAACTCGAGTCATGGAATGTGTCATACTCTTCATAATTTAATCTGAGTTTTCTTGATCAATGAGTAGACTATATGAAACAAATAACTATTTGAGCATGGCCATATGCATTTCATAGTCCTACTCAATCTGAGGCCTATGGATATCACCCATAATATATAGGATGGTTAAATTCCATCTAGATCACTCATATTTCTCACACGATTAATGATGAACCCAATAATCACCTTTATAGTCCACCCTATTAAAGGTGACATTTTATGATATCAAAGTACATAAATTCTCGTGTAGTAATATAGCGATTTCGTGCCTGGAGGACCATTACATCATTGTCACTATGAGAATTGCTAACGACACTTTCGCATAATGCTCCATATAGAATTCTCATGGTGGGTCCATCCGAAGACATCGTTCTCAACATGTACCTATGCATTGACTTAATATCTCATATATTTATGACCAATGAGATTTGGTCATCAATCGATCCACATACTTGATCTCCATGCATCATTGTTGTCCCATCAACAATGATACTCGATTAGGGACATTTAAGAACAACGATACTAATGGTAATATATAATCTCATGTTCAAGTCACATACTTGAAACTATATAATTTGTATCACTATTCTAAGGAATTTTATTATGTTAACAATTATATTACGCAGTAAATAAAACCATAATAAAATCATATATTTATTCAATCAAATATAATATCAAAACGTTAAGCAATTATATCAAATAATTGGCCTCTAGGGCATAAACTCTAACAATATTGATATGAAGTTTTTATCAAATTTGGAACTTTTGGTGTCGGAGTTACTATTCACGTATACGACACTATTCACGAATACGGAACTATTCATCGAAAAATGAATTTTTTTTTCTTTTCATCCAAGATTATCTATTATGGATACTAGCTTTGATTGTATCCATGTTTTGGTCATTCTTGAATTTTACTTCATTATGATTATTTATGAAGTATTTTTGAACTCGATTTGGTTAAAGTACGAATCCTTAATATTTGTTCTTTTGTTTCACTGGATTCGTTTTCTTTAAAATATTTTTCATCATCTTCAGTCCTAAATGATGACATTACTGAATATCTTTGGCCTGTAGTGCAAAGATGGTTGATTTTTTTATGAATATCTTTGGCCCGTAGTGCAAAGATGAACAGGTGTTGAGATGAACATGATCAATTGATAAATATCTTTGGCCCAGGTGCAAAAGCGAGCGCAGTGTTGAGATGAAAAGTGTTGTTGTTTAATGTATTCTCTCAGATTTTTCCCTGTTGAAGACTAACGATAATTTGTTATATATTATCTTATTCATAATATTCTTTATTGGGCTAGTTGAGCTCACCCTTTTCCTTTTTGTTCTATTTTTCTTCTCAGGGCGAGAATGTAGCGAAAGTACTTAGTCGGGGTATGGAATGAAGGTTCTAGAGAGTTTGTTTAGTAGTCCTCACCATTTTGTAAAATAATGTATCAATAATTATGATGGGGATTTATTTGTGTGTGGATATTGTCTAGATGGCAATATCTGTATTTAAACTCACAGTTTATATGCTGTAATAATAAAGGTATAGTTATTTCTGTACCATGTATTTGACAACTCAAAATGGGTGATGTATACCTATTTTGGGGGCGTCACAATTCATGTCGTCTCATACGGCTCAACATATGAGTTGGCATCGAACAAGGGATGTCGTGCCTGGTCAGCTAACTCACCCAGCGGATGGAGATGAATGGAAGAGATTTGATGTAAATTATCCTGAATTTGCGAAAGAAGTTAGGAATGTTAGGCTTGGCATGGCTACTGATGGCTTTTGCCCTTTTAATAATTTTAGCCAAATTACTCGGTTTGGCGGTCATTATGGTCGCTTATAATCTTCCACCGGCAATGTGCATGAGGGATCCGTATTTGTTTTTGACTTTACTCATTCCGGGGGATAAAAGTCCTATAAAAGATCTTAATGTGTACCTTCGACCGTTAGTGGATGAACTAAAGATGTTGTGGGAGACAGGGGTTCAGACGTATGATAAATCGATATGCGAGAACTTTGTGATGAAAGCAACCCTGTTATGGACTATCACTGACTTTCCGGCTCTGGGGATGGTTAGTGGTTGGTCAACTCACGGGAAGCTGTCATGTCCAGTGTGTATGGGGGATGTGCAAGGCAACCAGTTGCAACATGGGCGGAAATGTAGTTTCTTTGGCACTGCTCGTAGATTCTTGCCTCTTGATCATAATTACAGAAAGATGTCTACACAGTTCAACAGAAAGATAGAGAAGAAGGGGGTTGTTGGTCGGTTGTTGGGCAGTGAGGTCTTGGAGTGGTTGAATCAAGTTGATTTTCTTTTTCCGGGGAAGGAACACGATGAAATTGAGGCGTAAGATGCACGGAAAGACTCATAATTGGACACACTTGCCTATATGGTTTGAGTTGTCAGTATTGGGGCACACTTTCACCACATCATTGTATAGATATCATGCATCTGAGAAAAGAATGTTTTCGAGAACTTGTTTTACACCGTGTTAGATGCGAGTGGTAAAACTAAAGACAAAGACAATGCTCGAAAAGATTTGGAGGCATTGAACATTAGGCCAGAATTGTGGCTTCGCCCTAACACTACGAAACCTAAAGCTCCATTTAGTCTTACTAAATAACAAGTTGAAGACGTCTATAAGTGGGTTAGTGGGTTGAAGCTCCCAGATGGATATGCGTCGAACATAACACGTTGTTGTAAGGTTGAGCAATTGAAAATTTCTGGATTCAAGAGTCACGATTGTCATGTATTCATGCAAAAGTTGATTCCAATTGCATTTCGTGAGATGTTACCCAAAAAGTTATGGATGCATTGGCCGAATCACAAATTTCTTTCGAGATATTTGCTCAACTATAATTAAACACAAAGATGATGTCGGCGGATGGAGAAGAATATTGTGCTTACCATGTGCAAGCTTGAAATGATCTTCCTCCGTGATTTTTTGACTCGATGGAACATCTTCCTATTCATCTGCCGTATGAACTCAAACTTGGAGGACCGGTGCCATATCGGTGGATGTATCCTTTTGAGAGGTAATATATAAACCGCTATAATTGCTCTATCCTCGCTTTCATATTAATAATACTTCACTAAGTCTCGTATATTATTTATCGTAGGTATATCATGGATTAAAACAAAAGGTCAAGAACAAAGCTCATGTAGAGGGTTCTATTGCTGAACGATATACAGATAAAGAGCTTGTCAACTTCTGCTCATTGTATTTTGACGATGTTGTCTCAACGAAGCACAACCGTTTAGGAAGGAATGAGGTTGTTGGTCCAATGACTCATCTTGATGATGAGTTAGCCGTATTCACATATCTGGCTAAACCATTTGGCCCCGAGACTCTGACTTACTTAAGCGACAAAGAGTTGAAGATTGTATCTACATACGTGCTTCTAAATATGCCCAAGTATCATCATACATCATGTAAGTCTAAGCTTATTTACGATGATTTAGTACAATTTACAAGTGTAGTCATCTCTATATATGTTAAAGACATTTTACTAATATCACAGCTTCATTCAAGAGGCGTATGCTTCTAACCCAACTTTTATCATGCCGAGAATTGGAAACATTCACTAATGCTAATTTCCAACAATGGTTTAAGAAAAGGGTTGAAGCGGAGAATATTTACGAGCATTTTATAGATGTCATCCAAGACCTTACAAAGTTGTTAGTTCTTTTCCGGTCAGATCGTGAATGGGTATAGATTTAGAGTCGATGACTTGCGTGAACTCACATCACCAATTACGGGGTTGTGGTGTTGGGAAGTCGCTATCAAGATTCCGAGTCCAATTACTATGGTCGCTTACGGGATGTAGTTGTGCTCAATTATCACGGCGGCAAAAGGTAGTTACATTTAAGTGTAAATTGGTTTGATCTTTGAAAAGGGGTTAAAGTTGATCGTAATAGAATCACAACCGTGGATATCAAGTCGATGTTAAATTCGATGACGCGTGTACGTGTTTAGCAAGTCAAGTGACTCAAGTGTATTACGCCCCTAATGTCGTAAATACTCGAAGCCCCAGGTACACGATGAGTCACTACTAAAACACGCTCATTTAATCTTTGATAAAATGTTTGGTATGGATGAGGCGTTGCGAAGAAGATGCGAGCAACCCATTGGTAGTAGTGTTCCATCATCAAGATGTGGTGAGTCTTCGATGTCATTGACGTACCTAACGATGACGATGTCGAGGCCACCGTATACACATGAATGATTATGTAGTCGCTTGAGGATGATAATGATAACGGCCGATCTCAAAACGAGGATGAGGAAGATACCAAATCCAAGAATGATATACACGTTGATTCTGATGGGTTTGATGACGTGCGTAATTGAAAATGAGCTTTCATATTAGTCCTTACCACATATTGTTAAACCTTACATATTCATAATCTACCAATTTTGTTATTACAAGAGGATATTCATGGCTGAACATAGCGGTGGAGGTCGTCGAGGTGGTGGGCGATCCCAAGATCGGGAGACGGTAGAATAATGATGGAGGCTCTTCTTCAAAGCGCCAGTAAGTTATCTTAACTAGGATTTAAATATATCTCAAGTTGCATTAATTACAATGATTATTGAAGTATTATGTTAAATACAATTATTACAGATGCACCTCGTCGACGACACACCGAGGGACGAACCTCGGTATCTTTGGTCGTCCGTCATTTACCCACTTACTGATGCAATGGATGTCGCTTCCCAGTGATGAAGTGTTAATATATTCGTCTTATTCTATCGGTTATTGCAAAACACAATTCACATAACACATATTGTTATACTTTTTCTGTAGTATACTAGACCCGGTGGCTAAGCACACCCTACATGCGATCTGTTTGACGCGTCTCCCGAAGAGGGTGCAGCGGTTCGGTCGGTGTCTGCTATGATGCGATGCCACTTTTATGCAGACCGTCTTGCAGGAGTTCCACGTAAGTTAAGCATAGTATCACTACATAGTTGTATTGGGATGATGAAATTAATTGTTCATAATTTTAAATAATCTTTTGTTATAGGTTTATTATCGATTTGACCCGAGCATCTCTCGGTCCGTTTGGCGATCTTTGTGATTGAAACATCACGTCATTGCGAATTACTTTGGATGGTCAGATGAGATGCGATAGAAAGCGACTTGCGCGATTATGGACCAAACCGGACCACCATCGAGATCATCACCCCACATAGTCTCCGATTTAGCACGGAATGCTATGTGTCCGCACTAGAAAAAGTCCGAGAGCGGTTAAGAACCGTGGTCATCTCGGGATAGACACACACCATCGGGTTCTCGATGCTCGAGGAGGCGAAGACGATAAGTCGTTTTATTTAGTTATTTATGTGTCAAGTTCTCACACAAATACTTAAGACTGCTTTATGAATGTTTGTATTAGGCATTGGGGAGGACCTTGGGCCGAGATCCTACCACGCTAGAGTTTTGGGATCGAGCCCACACGCCCAAGGACGGCGTGCTTTGTCTCGAGCGACTTTTAGCTATACTGGTAAAACTTATCTTACTATTTAGCTTTTAATAATATTCAATCATAAATAAAATGATATAATTAACATACGTGATCTGTAATACATTACAGACCGATTTCGAAGCTTGGATTTGAAAGCGTATAATTGTCTTTAGAGACTATTAGGAGGGTTCTCGAAATGTTAGATTCGCCACCCCTCTTCCCGATATTGTATTAAATCGGGATGAGGAGCTGAGACTATGGGTCGCGTCTAAGGATCCCTTTACTAGCGAAGATGCGGCAGATATCGAGTGTTGGGTCTGCCGAGATACCCGCATATATACTTCCCGGAGGTAATATTTTTTATGTTTCACGAAATTATCCGAATTTATCACATTATATAAATTATTATTAATCGAATTTGTATCTCTTTATAGGCTCCATTGACGGCCAAATATCCGAGAGCACATGTCTACCATCTCACACTGGTAGCCATTGATGATTTATATCTTTCTTGGCACGATATGGGCCGTGTCGGATAAAGTTCCATATCGATCCTGGTCTTTCGGCGTCGTGATTGCCTTCAGTTCTCGTCTTCACCAAATTGTTCGAGATATTATAGCAGAGGGCCTCTGCGGAGAGTGCGAGATTACCACGGGAAGCGATTCGGCGCTTGGGCGTCGAGATGCTCCGGATGGTGATTACCCTCTTGGAGGAGGCTTTTTGTCCGCCCCCACCTACTCAGGTATTCTTATTGTTTATGTTTTTCAATTAAGGCTAGTTTGCTAATTCTCATATATATATATATACGGATTAATGATTTATATTTTTGATTCTATCAAATAGGGTGGCGATGGAGAGCAGACTGGAAATGACGAGCAGGAGCACGAGGCTGATTTCCATACACCACCAGAGCAGCGTCGTTCACCTCCGCCCGATGATTCCACTTTTACTAGTTTATAGTTCATTTGTATAGTTTGTAGAACTTTTGTATAGTTTATAGGACTTTTGTATATATTGTATTGTCTAATTGCGTTTGTACAACTATTATAAATTATATTGTTTAACATTTATGGAACATTAGCTTATATTTGTAATTGGTTAGCTTATAATACGTTTTGGTGGATATTTGAATGTGAATGATAATGAGTTGAAGATTACGTTTTAGTCTTCGTTGCATATTTGAATGTGAGATACTGAGTTTATATTATTGTGTATTGGGTTGTGATAAAGTTACGAGTACATTAATGGGTTTAAACACCTGGAAACTGAACTTTTTAAAATCTATATTAAAAAAAAGTAGTTAATTCCGACGGAATAAGGTAGTTACAACGGAAATTCCCTCGGAGATAACAAAAAAACGATTTTTAATAATTGTCGAAATATTCTAATTTCAGTCGTAAATACTCCTTCTTCGACGGAACTACATCCGTCGTAAATATCCTATATCCGACGGACATTCCGTCGACCTTAATAAGCAGGCATTTTTTATAATTTTTTGGGTTATTTTAATTTTCTGTCGCAAATAAGATATTTCTGAGAGAATACGTCCGTCGAAAATAGGCCCTTTTTATCTGACGGAAATGTTCGTCGTACATTTTATGTCGAAAATAATTTATATCCGACGAAAATCAGTCGGAGATAAGTGCGTCGGAAATAAATTATATCCGACAAAATTCTCGACGGATCTTATTTCCGACGCGATTATTTACGACTGATTTTCGAACGGATTTTTTCGTCGAAAATAGATTATGTACGATGGAATAGAACTAGGTCTGACGGAATATTCCGTCGGAATAACGCTTTTTTCTTGTAGTGTTAGCTAAATAGTAAAGTGAAGATTTGTCAGATGTTCTTGTGATTTTCTTTTACGTTCTTGTTTCTTGCTTACTTGATATCTTCAATTTGTTAGCCTTATATATGAGCCTTTGAATTCTTTCCGTTGAGAGGCTTCCGTTTGAACATTTAATGTTTCAGGCATTTTGAGCACTTTGATGTTGACATCCTAATGATGTGAAAGCTTCTTTTTGATTTTTTTGACACAACAGTCTGCTTTCTCACCTAACACCTCTGAAACGTCACTATCAGCAGACTGGTTGGTAGACACTTTTCTTCTTACTTTTTGATTCTTCGATTTAACCAAGGTTATTGGTCAGGGCATTGGGTTTCTCAAATATCATATCAACGTTTAAATGTCAGATAATGATGTCAGACATTTTTGTTTATCAGACTCAATCTTCAACAATTTGTATACTTACTGATGAGCACTACGATCGTGGTCTTGATGATAACTGCTTGTAGGCGATTTATACTTGACTGCCTTTGATGAAAATCATAGAGTACTCTACGATTTTGCCTTAGTTTTGACAGCGCTTGACTGACTACGATCTTGATGCTTTGAGGACTCCACGATTTAGAGCAGTGCCTATGATTTTGACTTGACTGGCACTCACCAAAAATTGCTTTACGATTTTGATAAGCTTGCTCAGCAGACTACGATTCTGGCTTCTGCAGTCTCCACGATTTTTTTCTGTCTATCTATTACAACTCATAAGATCAACCTAACAAGTTTGATCTTTCTAGTACAAGGAATTTTATAGAAAGATAAACATTAAGCTCAGATCAACCTAACAATTTTGATCTTTAATCTAAGTCCTTGTACATATGATCTAATAAGGACTTTACAATATGAATGATGCATGCACATTTATGTATTCCAACATCAAATTTAAATATGCAACTCCCAATAGATATAAACAAAAAAGCCCAACAACAACTCAGAGTATATCACCTATGTCTCTCTCTAACTCTTCTCTCTCTCTCAACCCGAACCAGTTTCAAATATTCTGGCCAAATTGACACCATTTCCGGCGAGTTCTGACTCTCTCTCTCTCGGCGAAGGTAAAGCCTTAACAGTATTCATTTGATTGAGTTAATTGCCTAGCGTAAGAAATTTAGGGTTTGCATATGTTTGTTAGCCATAAGTTATGCTTCGCGAGGCATGGTATATATGTCGCATCACTCATCTCTCACTATATATCACTGGCTTCATTCGGGAAAGTGTTCACTTGGGTGCAAAAATTATCCTCAAATACTCTAAATTTCAGAACCCAGAAAGTGCTTATTAACAGTGAACAATTTGTGGTTTGCCTATTTATGGTTTGCTTTTTTCCAATGATTGTAATGTATTTTAATTGACCACATCATATCTTTTATATAATTTTTCCAGTATATCTAGGAGGATGGACATGCACCTATTTTTGTTAATGCATTGTTGATTACTCTCGAATTACTAGTATGAGTCTATAGAATGGTTAGTTTTTGAGGTCATTTTGTTTCAATGAAAATATAAATGAAACCACTACTATTTTTTATGATTTTAAGTCTATACACATTCAACACCGTACATTATATTACATATAATGATAATACCAATGACAAAATAAGTTGTGACAAATTTTATTGTGTCGTTAATTATTGTAGATAAATTTTATTTTATTATTAAATATAATATTTGTGACGCTAAATATGTATGAGAGAAATTGAAAGATAAGAGTAATGGGATCTCGGAGGAGGTCCTAATCCAGCTAGTCAAATATTTTGGTCGTGTAAAAATGCTAATAAATAACCTTTTGATAAACCCCTCTCATTCTTCTAAGATTGAGCTAAAATAGTTCACAAGAGAAGAAATGAATTCTTCTTACCAAAAGTGAGTGGCTCACGTTAATTGCGTAATGATATATACAATGAACAAATGCACCTACATGCATGAACACATATATTGCCATGTATATATAGAAATTATTACTCAAATACTTGTGATTCTATCCTAAATTATACTACTTGTATATTAAATAAGAATTTTCATTTTCAGCTAACTCTAAAGAGATATATAGACTTGAGTTTAGTTTATTATATGGTAGAAAAGACTAACTAAGGAGAGACAATTAGTTGCATAATAAAACAATTAAAATGTAGTATATGATATATAATTATATATTGCCCAGCTAGGCAGCTATGCATGTGAATCTGACTAGAAATTAAAGAGATAAAAAGAAACGCTTGCATGCATCAGCAAATTAAAGAGGCTGCTTTATGGAAAGCATTTGCAGGCATTCATCAACCTTAGGAAACATCTTCTAACCACCTCTCTCTCTACTCTCTAGCTCTCTCTCTCTCTGACAGTCTGACTCACACTCACATATTGTACACACACGTCAGTGCTAAAGGAAATCAAGCTTAAAAGGTAAGTGCAGGGCCCATGTTTCCTGGTCAATGCAATATTATTGCAATATCATTTTCTTTTTGCATTTAAAGGAAAACAAAGGAATTTGGACGAGGCCTTGTATATGCATGTGAGAGAGATACATGCATATATATATAATATATATACAATATATATATATGTCTCTCTCATATATATTATTCCATTATATTTGATTCATAACCACATAATAAATATATAGTTGATAACCAATATCTGATATATAATACGTTTTTTATTCACTTGTCGGACTACTAATGTACAAAAACAAAATTAATACCGTCCGACAACATATACTCCCTCCATTCTTATATGTAGGTCGTTTTAAATTTTTTTTATTATTTTTAATTATTTGTCATTTGTAGTTATCTAGGAGAATTGATTATTATTTTTTTCAAATTGTCTCTTATTACTCCACCTAATTTTTTGACTATTGAGTTTTTTTTAGGAGTAAGTTATAGAAAATTGTTATTATTAAAGGGAGAGAGTGAGATAATGAGATAAGTGAGGTGAAGGGTATTATAGACAATTCATAGTATAGTTAATGCTTTTCAATCATTTTTTTAATTATTGTGCACATGTCTAAAACGACCTATATATAGGAATGGAGGGAGTAATATATTTGGCTAACAAACTAACTGTGATTATAGATTATTCTCCGTCTTCCATATATATTACATATTAAAACAGAGGTTAGAATGCTTTTGCTAAAGGTGAAAAGGAAGGAAAAAGCATCATGGAAGAAATTGAGAGTGTAAGTTGGGAAATATTGTAACAGGTGCATGCATTAAAGAATATTGACCATATATATATATATATATATATATATATATATATATATATATATATATATATATATATATATATATATATATACACACACACACATACTATTTGGACATAAAAAATACCAGCTAGAATAGAAAGGGGAAAAAAAATCATGTCCAGCAGCCAGTTTTACGATTCAAATCAAATCAAAAGTTAAAGAATACTTGAAAAGATCATGTCTTTGTGCAAGCACAAATCTGGAGTGAAATATATATATATATATATATATATATATATATATATATATATATATATATCATCCATGAATATTTACATTTGTTTCTAGCACTAGATTACATTAATTTGCTTACAGATCGAATTGGCGGTATATATATATATATATATATATATATATATATATATATATATATATATATATATATATATATATATAACTGCATCATGAAAAATGGTACTTCAACAAGAAATTTAAAAAATAAACCGATATATAGTTTGATATTGGAATAGGTAAAAGTTAAAACTAATGTTTTTCTCTATATATCTTGAGGAGAAATGGGTGAACGGCTAGGGGCATTTAAAGGGGGTAAGACGACGTCGTCATTCTATTCTACAGATTTTGTATTTTTATTTTTAATTCGCAATTAACAATATACTAAAAAAGTAATCGAACCAGAGTCAATAAGTTAATTAATGTGATGGCTTACGTCCATATGATTATAAGAGGGGTTAAGGATAATTAAGAAAGCTTCATTGAGAAGCAATCTTAACAAAAGAAAATTAAAACCCAAAAGGTATGACATGACGTTTCCTTTGGGATGGACCGATTAAGTTTTAGTAGTAAGTATCTAGGAATGGGAGGGAGGGATCGAGGAGCAGGAGTGAGTTAAAAATAGATAAAATTGAACTCAATTTTTTTAATCGAATTGTTTCGATTTTTCAATTTTATTTATCATTTTAATTATATCCAAATTATATTTCAGTAGTATTCGGTTACGATTTTGGTTTTCAAAAAAAACTGGTTATTCGGTCGAACCTTAATTCTTAAAAATATCAAGTGTGAACCGCGCCTTCTCCTACGCCTCCAGACTTCAGTTGAACCACGCCTTCAGATCTTCATCTTGCTTCAGACTTCTCGACTCCTCCTAAGTGACCGAGTCGGCTTCAGATCTGAGAATCTTCATCTTACTTCAGACTTCAGTTGCTTCATGCTTGCCTCTCGACTCTCCACGCCTTCAGACTTCAGTTGAACCACGCGGCATACCAATTGCGAAACTAATTAGTAGTAGTAGTATATATTGAATAAGATCTTTTCTCGTTTTAAGCCTCTAAACTCTGTGGGTTTGTTAATATTTCTGTTTTTTAAGAGAGAAAGAAGAGAGAGAGAGAGGGGTGAAGAACAACAATGGCGGGTGGAGGGTTTGTTGATTCTGGAGGATCAAGGGCTGAACTTTATGAGCATAAGATTACTGGGTATTTTATATTTACTTGAGTTGTGGCTGCCATGGGAGGATCTCTTTTTGGTTATGATCTTGGTATTTCTGGTAATTATTTTACTCCCTTTTGTTTTTTTTGTTTGAATAATAATAATAGTATATGCTATTAGTATTTCTTTTTAAATTCTGTATGGGTTCTTGAATATCCCTTTTATTAGATTTAACCAATTTTTTCTGATCTGAATGGAGTGTCAGAATATACTGCTGTTCTGGTTTGTCTGCTACCTTTAATTGTGTGTCACCATCATTTTCTAGACAGTAATTCGGGAAATTACAATTCGGTAATTCGATAATTCGGTTATTAGTTCGGATAGTAAACATTACTTCGATTTTCGGTTATAACCGAATAGCTTATTCGGTTCGGTTATAACCGAATGATCACTCCTATCTATCGAGGAGTATGATGATAAGATAAGGCTATTCAAGAAATGAAAAGCAGGAATGGTTATTAGTCAGTGGTGGACTGGTGGGGTGGCCAGATCATGGCATACCCTCCGTCCCTTAATATAAGACATTGTAGAGAAGTTTTTTTGTCTCTATTTTAGAATTTCAAATAAACATTAATTACTTAATTTTTAATATTATCTAAAATATTAAATATAACTTTGGGTCTCTCACTATTTTTTACTCAATAAATAACAATTTTTTTTCAATACAAATGTAATATAAATATTTGATATTATATTTAATGCTATACAATTATTTTTTTAATATTTTTACATAATTCTAAAAAATCTTATATTAAGGGACGGAGGGAGTATATAGTATAGTCTCCTCTCCTGCAATTAATTACAACTGGTGGTTGAATATTTTAATAAAGGACGCGGCCCAGTTAGTTGAAAATGAGAAGGGCAAGCCCGTATTGTTGCTTTGAACTGCAAGAGATTAGTTTCTAGTTCTACTGAGAAAGGTACTACTTGCTACTCTGTTTTCATTGAAGTCGACGCTGCACTTAACCTGTTCGATGAAATGCTCTACCAATGAATAATGTAGTTGTTGTTGTTGTTAATGACCATGTTAATTAACTTCTGTTGTTACTTGACTAAGTTGATTATGTTTTTGCCACCTTTACCTTTAACATGTCAAACTTTTGTTATGTTTTTTGCCTTTTAATAATCATTTTCAGTTTGTATTTGGTGCTATGATCAAAACCCAACTCCACATACCAAGCCATTTTCCTTGGAGCTCAGCCAGTTAAATGGGTCTAAAATCAAAGGAAATCCTAATAGTATTTTGTGTTAAAAAATAATAATACACCAATGGACCATCGAAACCAGATATATAATACATTTTGATTATGTTGTTTGAATAGAGAGTTGATGTAAAAGAAGGGATCCAAGTAATCATTTTAAAGGGTGCCACATAAAATGCTTGATAATCTTGATCTGGGCGGGGTTCAATAGTAGATATTGGTTAACCTTATTTTCTTTGTTTTGATACGTTGCTGATAAATTTTTGCCCCTCCCTCTTCCTTTCCCTGGACGTTAGCCTTCTTCCCTCCTATGTAGATAACCAAGTACTATATTGGCAGTCAAAGTGATGAATTGGTGACCTAAAAGGAGATTAAATATCATAAAAGCTTTAAATAGATGAAGATTAGGCTAAAAGGCTTGTGATAACCGGATTTCCAGATTTTTTTTATAAGAATTTAATAAATAAAATTCTTAGTATGTGATGTATCGTGTGAGTATTGTGCTGTGAATAAATAACATTTATTACAAAATATGCTTTATGATTATATTATAATTATAAATGTGATATGTGGCTATACATTATTTCCCTAGTTTCACTCGAGTTTCCTTATTGAATTATCATGTCTTCTCGTTTTCTCCCACACATGCAACTTGTTTGTGACAATGCCAATAAGGGTAGCTTAACCTTGAATCCTGATGTTTCTTGTGTTATTTGAATATTGATTTTATTACTGGTTTTTGGGAAAACCGTATGTTTACATTCTGATAATCTGCCAGATTACCGAAAAACTTGGTCCAAGTGAGTTTAATAATACAGGCATTGGATACATTTCAATGCATACATTTAGTTTTGCTGCATTACAACGTATATGTAAACTTTTTTACAATTTTCAACTAAGTGGGATTTGAGTTAATACCCATTTCTGTATGTTCTAGTGCACGCTCAAGCATGTACACAATATTATGAAATCCATTCTATATTTAAATGCTCGGTCATGCATATAGCTGATTATTTGAAAATTGTGCAGGAGTTTAACTTGCAGTTAAGATGGAAAGCATTGAGAGTCAAGGAAATTAAGTCTGACAACAGTCATTTTTTGCACAAGATGCTCAATATTAGGTAGGTATTATCATGCTTCTCATCATCAAATAGTTGAGGGACCCAAACTGGAAATGGGTGAAAGATAGGAAGAAACTTTGTGTTGTCAATGCTACAAGGGTTCACAGTGTACCGTGATGGTAATAACAAAAGGAGTTGTTTACAAGGATTGTTGTGCGAGAGAAGAATAGATTTTAAGAGCATGCTGGAACTAAAACGATGAGTAGGGGATATCTTTGGCATGATGAATGAAGGTTTCTCCCTCTTCCTCCAAAAGATACGATGTTCAGCAGGCTCTAAACCAGATTACCATCTCTTTGCAACCATTCTTAAATCTTGTGCTGCTATCTCAGACATCAAATTAGGGAAAGCCCTTCACAGTCATGTTGTTAAACAAGGTCATCATTCCTGCCAGTTTGTTTGCAAGGCACTTCTTAACATGTATGCTAAATGTAAAGCTCTTGATGACAGTCAGAAACTGTTTGCCCAAAATAGCAGCAATGATGTCGTCACATGGAATATTGTTTTATCTGGGTTTTCTGGGTCCCGTATTCATGATGCTGAGGTGATGAGGTTGTTTTATGCAATGCATATTACCGAGGACCCTATGCCTAACTCTGTCACTATTGCTATCATTCTTCCTGTTTGTGCACGTTTAAGAGCTTTGGGTGCAGGAAGGAGTGTGCACTCTTATGCAATAAAAAATGGATTAGAATCCAATACATTGGTAGGAAATTCACTGGTCTCTATGTATGCCAAATCTGGTCATGTCCGTGATGATGCATATGCTATGTTTCATAGAATTGTTGAAAAAGATGTTGTTTCATGGAATGCTATGATTGCAGGGTTTACGGAAAATAAGTTCACAGGAGAAGCATTTAAATTGTTCCGCTGGATGCTTAAAGAATCAACAGTACCAAATTATGCAACTATTGCAAATATTCTGCCTGTTTGTGCTGGTTTAGAAGAGTATGTTGCTTACCACTTTGGGAAAGAGATCCACTGTTATGTATTACGGCGGACAGAATTGGTGGATGATGTTTCTGTAATCAATGCTTTAATGAGTTTCTACTCAAGAATTGGACGAATGACAGAAGCAGAATATGTGTTCTTAAGAATGAAATCAAGAGATTTGGTTTCATGGAATTCAGTAATTGCTGGATATGCCTCAAATGGAGAGTTGTTGAAAGCATTGGAGTTATTTCACAAGTTTGTCTCTGTTGGTATATTAGAACCAGACTCTGTTACTTTAGTGAGCATTCTTCCTGCTTGTGCCAATTCATATAATTTACAGGCGGGGAAGCAGATTCATGGGTACATTATCCGGCATCCTGGCCTCCTCGAGGATACAGCAGTTGGAAATGCCCTAATTAATTTCTATGCAAAGTGTAATGACATAGAAGCTGCATGTCGGACATTTTTATTGATTAGCGAGAGAGACTTAATATCCTGGAATACCATGCTTCATGCCTATGCAGAGAGTTGGCTTGAAATTGAGTTTGTAGACCAGCTAAACTCGATGTTTACGGAAGGGATAAAACCGGACTCCATTACTATGATCAGTACAGTTCAATTTTGTGCTACTCTTTGCAGAGTTGATAACGTTAAAGAAGCTCATGGTTATGCAATAAAATCTGGTATTTTGCTGGGCAATACTGAACCTACTCTTGGGAATGCACTAATCGATGCATATGCAAAATGTAGTAACATGGAGTACGCATTCAAGATCTTTGAAAGCTTATCAGGGAAGAGGAATGTGGTCACATGCAATTCGATGATCTCAGGATATGTAAATTGTGGCTCACAAGATAACGCTCATATGATATTTGCGACGATGTCAGAAAAGGATCTCACTACTTGGAATCTGATGGTCCGAGTCTATGCTGAAAATGATTGTCCTGGTGAAGCAGTCGCCCTGTTTCTGGAGTTACAAAATCATGGGCTGAAGCCTGATGCCATGACTGTTATGAGCCTTCTTCCCGTTTGCTCACAAACGGCCTCAATTCACCTGCTAAGGCAGTGCCATGGATATGTGGTTAGGTCTTGTTTCAATGACGCTCACTTGATGGGAGCTCTTCTAGATTTATATTCAAAATGCGGGAATATATATTGTGCGCATAACCTTTTCCAATCTACTCAGAAGGACCTAGTTATTTTCACGGCTATGATTGGAGGATATGCTATGCACGGCATGGGAGCAGAAGCTCTAGGAGTCTACTATAACATGCTAGAGTTGGGCGTAAAGCCGGATCATGTTATAATCACTGCGATTTTATCTGCTTGTAGCCATGTTGGGCTTGTGGACGAAGGGGTAAGGATTTTTGATTCAATAGAAAAGCTGCATAGGATTGAACCAACAATGGAGCAGTATGGTTGTGTGGTGGATCTCCTTGCTCGAGGAGGTCGAGTTAAAGATGCATATTCTTTCGTGACTGGAATGCCAATTGAAGCGAACGCCAGTATTTGGGGAACATTACTGGGTGCTTGTAGAAATCAGCATGAAGTGGAAATGGGACGTACTGTGGCTAACCGCCTTTTTGACATGGAAACTAACAATATAGGGAGCTACGTAGTGATGTCCAACCTATACGCTGCAAATTCCAGATGGGACGGCGTCCTGGAGATGAGGAAGCTTATGAAGGCTAGAGATCTGAAGAAACCTGCTGGACAGAGTTGGATCCAAGTGGAAGGGAGGAACAATGTATTTATAGCCGGAGATTCTTCTCACCCACAAACAAATATTATCTACTCTACAGTATGTAATTTGGATAAACAAGTGAAACAGCTACTCCAATATTGACTTGAAATCTCACCTTCAATTTATTTCTTATAGAGTACTAAAATTTGTAAGCATAATATTAATTTCATGCTCGAAGATCCCAACTCTAACGGCGTCGTTGATCCCTCGTCTCCTTCTGTTTCCCGAGCCTCTACCGGCGGCGTCACTGCCAATTCAGCCCGAAAGAAGGCCACTCCACCTCAGCCTGCCAAAAAGCTTGTCATTAAGCTTCTTAAAGGTTTTATTTTTTATGTCAAACTCCACTCTTTCTGGCTTCAGTACCTAAATTTTTGGGTTTATTTAATTTTGTGTAAAGACCTTTCATTTTTTTCCCTTTCAATTTACTGATTAGGTTTTAGAGATTTGATTATAAGCTGACATTGTGTTTTTAATTGAGCACATATAGGTTGAATAACGTATACGTTTTGTTGACATCTAAAATAATTCTACTAATAATAAGATTTATCTATTTCAAATGTTAAATGAATCAAATCAATTTTAAAGTATCTCAAATTGACTTTGAAAAGTCAATTTTGATCCTATGTTTTGGTTCAGAGGGAGTAGTATATATTTATTGCTAATGTAGTTATGGTGAATGGAAAGAATTGAGCAGTTTTGGCATCAATCGGAAGAAATGCAAAAGGATATGGACAATGAAGTCTTTAAGAAGCAGTTTTATAAAAAGCAGTTAAATGAAGAAGCTTTAGTGAAAGTTAATGCTTCATAGCTGATTAGTTGAGAATGGAAAGTTGGTTATGCTAAATAATTATGACAATTAATTTTCATCAAAGTCGAAGTGTATGTTTCTTCATGTCTTTGAATATATATTTCCACCCCTTCCCTTTGCTGGTGGCTATGTGCCACTTAGGTTTGAGACTCTTTTATGAAACTTGAACGATCACCAAAATAATGTAGGATAGCTCTCACGTTCCCAGAACAAGAATGACACTCATTAATATTATGGTTTTCTGGAATTAGATCAGGAGGACGTGCCATCTCATTAGACTATAAACTATTGAATCCTATATACTTCTTCATTTCATCTATCCATTCACAACAAGAAGTTATCAGTTGACTGTGTATACAAACTACCAATAAGTGATGGCAGTATTTCAGATACATATACAGAAATGGATTAAGAGAGAAATGGCTTAGCAAGCTACTACAATTGTTTTTCTTGTCTATTGGTGGATGAACATAAGTTTCATATTACAAAAGACTATAGGTATAACTATTTTATCTGAAAAAGAAATGTAGATAATTATAACTAACTACTAAGGCTCTATGCTTTTATGCAAATAGTTTATAGAAATTGTTTCTACTTTCTACTAATGATTAATTTGCCCTTTAAGTATGTAAGTGTCTCCAGTTAAAAACAAAAACTCCAATAGTAGCCTTTGGAAATATGTCATATCTCGTTATTTAGATCTTGGAAAGCAATATATATCATATCTCATTATTAGATAATGGCTAACCAATCTTTATGCTGTGGATTTGATAGCACTGGCGAAGAATTTGGGGTGTTGGAGAGGTTTGTTGTCTTCTATTTTTTTTTGGATCTTATTTTGGTGGCGAAACATAAGGCTAAGGATCTGGTTGTGGAAATATTTGAGAGGAGATTAACCCAGTGGAACTTGGAAGCGTAACTATTTTATTTCTTCTTTTTTGGGTGGGGTGGGGTGGGGTGGTGGGGGGTTCATCAGTGACCAATTTTAATAGAGGACTACATTGTATAAGTGTTCTCTTTTCTATTTATAAAATTTCTCCTTCTATAGAAAAAACTGCTATATATGTGCAAGAAGAAATGGGAATAGATGAACCATCTGTTTTTTACCAAGAGTAGACAGAACTATGGGATGTGATGCCTCGTTGTTTGTGGTGGGTGATATGGAGGAAGAGGAATTTTAGAAATTGTGAAGAGCAGGATCTCTCTATTGTTCGTTTTAAATTCTTATTAGTTAGCCTTTTGGTTTTCTGGCGAAACCATTTCTATCCGGATTTGATCGAGTCTTTTGTTGATTTTGTAGGGAGTTTATCCTTCTAGATTGAGATGACTTTTTGGTGTTTGAGCTCTGTCCCCTTTGTAGGGGGGTGTTGGGCTGTTGTCTATACCTTTTGTAAACTCAGAGAATACGAGGGTTGCATCCCCTTTTAATTTACTTTTTTAAAAAATATATGATTGATTATTTACTGGGGGGAAAAAATCATCTTCATGCTATTAGGTGAAAAAAGCAATCTTTATCCTACCTTTTGAATCCCATGTCCTTTTCCTTTTACCTCTTCCCTTAGCTTAATCTTCTATAGAATTAGTTTATGCTGAAAGAGTGTAGCTTAGCATTATTTTTCCCCTAACTGTCTACTGACTAAAGGTTCTTTTACCTTATATTTTATTGTTTGTCTATTTGAAGCTAAACCAACATTGCCAACAAATTTTGAGGGGAATACATGGGCAACTTTGAAGTCAGCAATTAGTTCCATATTCTTGAAGCAACCAGATCCTTGTGATTTGGAGAAGCTCTATCAGGTGGGTTTCTAAGGTACCATTAATTCTTTAAACATGTTTAAAGTACAACAATAGCTCTTTATTATGAATTAACCAAAACTTTGTCCTCATTAGGCTGTCAATGACCTTTGCCTGCACAAAATGGGGGGGAATCTATATCAACGGATTGAAAAGGAGTGTGAGACACACATATCCGCTGCATCACAATCGTTAGTTGGCCAGAGTGAAGATCTAGTAGTTTTTTTATCGCTTGTTGAAAAGTGCTGGCAAGATTTTTGTGATCAAATGTTGATGATCCGCGGTATTGCCTTGTATCTTGATCGAACTTATGTGAAACAGACTCCCAACGTGCGTTCATTGTGGGACATGGGCTTGCAGCTGTTCCGCAAACATCTTTCCTTAGCTTCAGAAGTTGAATACAAAACTGTATTTGGCCTTCTTAAAATGATTGAGAGTGAGAGGTAAATGTTTTTCCAGCTTAAAGTTCAAACTTCAGTTCATACATATTTTGCTCCTTCCCCACCCCAAACCAAAATGAAAACAGATAAACGAAAAGAGGAAAAAAAAAGAAAAGAAAAGAAAACCTACATTAAAATTAAATGCTACTCATGCTCTTCTGAGGGGTTATTTTCTGCAATGGCTGATGGGACTATTCATCCATATTTTATATAAAATTGGTAAGGATAAGAAAATTAGCGAGATACCATCACATACTGCTTTGACATAACAGTATCGTGGTGCATATTTATGCTCTGGCAAATAGTCCATAAAGAGGAAATACAGTCTCACTTCTTACAACCATGATTGTTTAGATGCAGGCTTTAAACTTCAGCCTAAAATAAAAGAAAAATATATTCAGCAGTCTGTCTGATTCATAATAATATTCTTATTGGCCAAATTCCGAGCCTAACATCTTGCATGGTAGCTTCATTTCACTCAATTAAATTTACTTCATGTTCTTTAGACAAAGACCACAACTTATTTTATTGAGTGGTCTAGTACTTGAATTTCCTTAATGCTTTCTTCTTCCATAGATTCCTGCATGTGCTTATGTTGATGTAGTTGATGCATGTACACTAAACAAACCCCCTTCCCTGACCTACATGCCTAAATCATAACAAAAGTAACTAACCAAACAAGAAAGAGGACTCCAACCCCTCCCCTCCTCTCCTTTTGAAGTTGTCTTCTCTAAATATGATTTGCACCCCTCTAATTTGGTCTTTCAGGCTAGGTGAAGCAGTGGATAGGACTCTCCTTAATCATCTTCTGAAGATGTTCACTGCATTAGGAATTTACTCAGAGAGCTTTGAAAAGCCATTCCTTGAACATACATCTGAGTTTTATGCTGCTGAAGGTGTAAAATACATGCAACAGTCAGATGTTCCTGACTACCTGAAGCATGTGGAGGTATGTTTTGTTTCTTTTTATTCTACTTTTTAACTTCCGAAGTTTCTTTGTTTTGTTTCATGTACATGGATTTTTAAAAGTACTTGTAGCCTTGCTATGGACTCAGGATCCTTAGAAGTATACTAAGAAGTGTCCGACATTGGACTCTCCTGTTTTTAGAACATTTTTCACTATTTCTCAATATTTTGGAGTGTCCAGTACCCACACTCACTAACCCACCCACACCCATGGGCCATGCGTGTCTTGTGGAGATAGGTACTTTTGGAAAAATGAACAGTCCACTCAGCTTGTAGGTGGCTTTTAATTTTGATCTTCATTCTGTGATTTTAAATTTCCCTATTAATTATGTGTCGGAGTCTTTTCTTGCAGATACGGTTGCATGAAGAACATGACAGATGTTTACTTTACCTGGATGTCAATACAAGAAAACCACTTGTAGCAACTGCAGAAAGACAACTCCTTGAACGCCATATTTCTGCAATTCTTGATAAGGTGTGAATCATTCAATGACTTTTTGATGTTCCATTTAGTCAGAATTTTGCTGATTCCTCATTTGTTTCCAGAGTTTGCGGTGTTGTTACATTATTACTTTTTTTCTCCATGACTCCAGAGTTTCATGATGCTCATGGACGGGAATCGCATGGAGGATCTTTGGAGGATGTAGTTGCTTTTATGTAGAGTTAATGCCCTTGAATCATTAAGGCATGCACTTAGCTCTCATATTCGAAGAACTGGCAAGGGAATTGTTATGGATGAAGAGAAGGACAAAGATATGGTGTCCTGCCTATTAGAATTCAAGGCATCTCTTGATACAATATGGGAAGAAAGCTTTTCGAAGAATGAAGTATTTTGCAACACAATCAAGGATGCATTTGAACATCTAATTAATCTTCGTCAGGTTTTATCCCTTTGATATTTTTTATCTCTCGTCACAAGATCGCAAAACTATTTCTAAATTGCATCTTTACAATTACTTCATATTGATCAACATTGACTTTGAAATTAAAATTTATATGTTCATTTCCCATATGTAAGACATTTACCGTGCTTCATACTAGAACCGTTCTGCTGAATTGATTGCCAAGTTTTTGGATGAGAAGCTCTGTGCTGGAAATAAGGGTACATCAGAGGAAGAATTGGAGGGAATGCTCGATAAAGTATTAGTTTTGTTCAGATTTATACAGGTAAGCTGAAAGCAATTAAATGGAAGGGGAGTTATTCCTTGTGTTATCTGAGCAGGGAGTTATTGGTTGTCATAATATTAATAATGCAAGTGTCTCATTTATATGGTTTTGATTTAGGGTAAGGATGTATTTGAAGCCTTCTATAAGAAGGACCTTGCTAAAAGGCTACTGTTAGGAAAGAGTGCTTCTATCGATGCAGAAAAATCAATGATTTCTAAGGTAAAGAATGTGTAAATTTAATGGCTATTTTTACGAAAAGAAGAAAAGGCATGATTATTTTGAAAAGGAATTTTCTTTTCCAGTTAAAAACGGAGTGTGGCAGTCAGTTTACTAACAAACTTGAGGGGATGTTCAAGGTTATGTATCTCTATCAGTTTCTCTCTATCAATTTTTTTCACCAATATTTTAATACTCTATATACGTCAAGCTGTTAATATGTAATTGTGGGCTATGAGTTGGTCCATGGATTGTCTACTTCCAGTGTCTTTTTGCCATGAGCATGGAATTTGAATCTTTTTGACATTGACCAGTGTTTGTAAGTCCTTTTTAATGACTATCACATGCCCTTCAAAATAAAAGGCAGAAAAAGAAGATAGATGTACCTGATTAATTTAAAGCAAGTGTGATCCTTCAGTTCTAACAGTTATTCATAGCTTTGGAAGTGGAACTGTCTTCTATATAATCATCTCATGTCTTGTTATCATCATGTAATTCTGTAATTTGTATATATTAGTATTCAATGAAAATTCATGCCTGAATGCCCACAAACATGTACATGTATATCTTTGTTTTATACCCTGCATCTGTGATGAATCATGCAAAAAGCAGTTCAATCTAGTCTAGAACTGCAATGCCATCAAGTAATGGATTGAGCTTGATGTTAAATATATTTGTGCTTGCTTTATGCCTCATTTCTCAGTTCTCAAATTTTAATTCGTGTATTCAATTTGATAAGCGATTTTTTTTTAATGATGTCTGAGCTTCTATTATCGTAATGATTTCCCTCTCCCTTCTTGTGTGAGTACTTGAATAAGCTCATAACCTCTATAAATGGTAGTATGTATTTTTCTTACTAATATTTGATAAGACTTCTTAAGGACATTGAATTATCAAAAGAGATAAATGAGTCTTTCAAGCAATCATCTCAAGCTAGGACAAAGCTTCCATCAGGAATTGAGATGAGTGCCCATGTCTTAACGACAGGGTTTGTTTAATTGTTTGATTTTATGCTTACATAATTGCAACTTTGATTATAAGCTTCCTGTCAGAATATAATTTGTCAGCTGGCCCTTCAGGTACTGGCCAACATACCCCCCTATGGATGTGCGCTTTCCACACGAACTCAATGTGTATCAGGTTTTGCCAAACTGCAGAGAGGCTGCATTGATATTTTGGCATATGTAATTATGTATTTTATCTGCTGCTAAATCTGTCATTCTCTTTTGCTTAATGTTGCAGGACATTTTCAAGGAGTTCTACTTAAGCAAGTACAGTGGCAGGCGATTAATGTGGCAAAATTCATTGGGTCACTGTGTATTAAAAGCAGAATTTCCCAAAGGTAAAAAGGAGCTGGCAGTTTCCCTATTTCAGGTTGGTCTTTTTTTGGTTTAAGTTGGTTTAATTAACAATATTTTATTGATGGCACTGTTGGTCTCCATAAGTACAAGCCCCAACATTAAGGGTTGTCCTACTTGCGTTTCAGACTGTTGTATTGATTCTGTTTAACGATGCCCAAAAGCTTAGCTTTCAAGACATTAAGGATGCTACTAGCATTGAGGATAAGGAGCTGAGGAGGACTCTTCAGTCTCTTGCTTGCGGAAAAGTTCGTGTCCTCCAAAAGGCAAGTGTGGTTGCTGGACATGGTTTTAATGATTGAAAATGTTGGGTTTTTTAGCGTCTTTTATCCTATGATTGGTCATTGTTTTTACAGCTTCCCAAAGGGAGAGAAGTGGATGATGATGATTCATTTTTATTTAATGATGGATTTACTGCTCCTCTCTATCGTATAAAGGTTAGTATGGAAGTCTGATCTTTAGTTGAAACAAATTGGAACAAGTGTCAATGAAGTAAATGATTAGTCTATTTCTTAAGGATTAGTTGTGTATTTGATAAATTATAATTTTTTTAAGCAACTTAATGGAATACCTTGATAAGTGGACTAGGGGATCCTAATGAGATGCTACTTGCATGAATAATGGCATGGATTGACGTTATTTGTTGGGTACAGGTAAATGCTATACAGATGAAGGAAACAGTGGAAGAAAATACAAGCACAACAGAAAGAGTGTTCCAGGATCGTCAATATCAGGTTTACTTCTTTCATTCCCCTCGAATATTTTCAGAACATATAAATATATATAGTCAAATTTGAAGTTTGGCGATATAGCAAATGTTAAAAATTTCAACAATTTGCAGGTTGATGCTGCTATTGGTCGGATAATGAAGACAAGGAAAGTGCTGAATCACACACTACTGATAACTGAACTCTTTCAGCAGGTAAAGTAGCCATATTTCCTTTCTTCTTCTTCATAGTTAATCTGGTCGTTATTTCAGTATGGCATAATTAGTGCAAAAAAAAGAAGAAGAAAAAAAATGTTGTATTTTTACCATTAATGAATCGAAACAATGTTTAAATAATTTGCCCATGTCGTGAAAAGGAGCACCCTATTGTCTATTATATAGTGTGATCTATGATTTATGAGACATTTATTGAAACATGGATGAAAATTCCTAATGGTTGAAGTCCAAGTGAATGAGTAGTATGGAAGGCAAAGAGAAATTTCTTTTATTTTGTTGGGCAGCTCAAGTTTCCGATAAAACCTGCTGATTTGAAGAAAAGGATTGAGAGCCTCATTGACAGGGAGTACCTGGAGCGGGACAAGAGCAATTCTCAAATATACAATTACCTGGCATAGATATCATGTCCGATTTTATTTATAAATGACTAGGGAACCTGCAGTTCTCCCTACAAGGACACTCACCATGTCAGATTTTTGTACAGGAACTCTAGTGTTTATTTGCATTTTCATTTTAAAAAATCAATGTTGTACTCTGTATCTGTAAAGCGTATCATGTTGCTATATGTTTCATGAAGTTCTGTTCTTTACTTTGGACATAAAATAGTTGCAACTATTGGTAAGAACATGATTTCTTTCTCTTTTTTACCGTAATTAGCAATAGAAATTGAGGCTATCAATTTGAGCGAGAATCTTGGATGTTTTGGAAGGTCAGTGCCAGTGTTCAATACTCAGTACTTCATTTTGATACTTGTTTTTAGCTTTTTGCAAGCAGATTATTGATTTCCATACTTGTTAGTGCAAACAAGTAGCAAGAAATTAGACCTGTTAAATGCCAGCGTTATATTAAAGCCTGTTACAAACCAAGAAACAACTTCAATTTTCTTCAGGAACATTCACCAATAAAACAAACAAACAAAGATTTAGCAACTGATAAATAAATAAATCGGTAACCAATCTATTACATTGGCCTCATTATTCAAATACATCTCTTTCATTTACAAAAAGAAAGTAAAAAACCAAGTCAACCTTTTTGTTCAAACAAACAAATAACTTGGCGGCCCTGTTCTAGACAGGGGCTTGCAGGCAAACTCTATAGTAATCCATCCCAGTGCTATCGCCGATATTTGCTATTATTGATGCCACCAATGCCTCCATCTCTCTCTCTCCTAAGCTCTCCTCAAAAGTCAAAACTATGTGAAGAACAGAACAGTGAACAGCTCAACTTAAATATGGGGGCGCAGGGGGGGAGGGGTGACACTGTTACTGAGTTTTAGGGACCGCTCGGAAATAACTTATATGGTAAAATTTAAAATGACTTATAAGTCATTTTCAATTGTGATTTATAAATAATAGTTTTTGACACCAGTTTAACTTGCAAGTTAAAATTTAAGTTAAAACAAATTAAAATGACTTATAAGATAAAATAAGTTGTAAAGATAACCAAAATATAAGGACAGAAGAGTCTTTACATTTGGTCAAAGTTACTTATTTAAAATGACTCATAAGTCATTTTTTGAGAAAAAATTGTTGCTTCTCAAAAATTACTTATAAATCGATTTCTAAGTTAAAAACAATAAGTCATCCAAACAAAACCTGGTGATTTAAAGAACAGGATTGAGAGCCTCATTGACAGGGAGAGTACCTGGAGCGGGACGAGCAATTCTCAAATATACAATTAATTACCTGGCATAGATATCATGTCCAATTTTATTTATAAATGACTAGAGAAACTGCAGTTCTCACCACAAGGACACTCACTGTGTCAGATTTTGCACAGGAACTCTAGTGTTTATTTGCATTTTCATTTTAAGAAGCATAAAAAAGTTGCAACTCTATAATAACAGGATTTCTAAATTTCTTTTTGCTGTAATTAGCAATAGAAATCTAGGCTATCAATGAGTAAGAATCTTGGATGTTTTGGGAGGTCAGTGCAGTGCAGGTGTTGAAGAGTTCGAACTAAATATATGCCGAACTATTGAAGGTTTTTGTTATTGTGCATATGGCCAGTTCATTTTCAAAACTTCATTTTGATGCTGGTTCTTGCAAGCAGATACTTGTTGGTGCAAAGCAGTATAATCACAGCTTTTCTAACTCATCAAAAGCTCCCAAACGAAGAAGACCATTTAACTTAAATCATCAATGCCAACAATCTCAATTGGCCAGCAGTTCCGCATTACTTGCAGAGCAAAAGATTAGATTTGTAGCTAGTAAACCCATCAAAATGATATCATCAACACGAACAAAATCTCTCTACTTTACAGAAAACTGAGTAACCTATTATTCTACAACAATTCTATTTCTTATAGGATTCCTTTAGTTAATTAGTTAAACAAATCATGTCTAGTATTTTACCTTTTATGTTTTCACCCAACTTTGGACTCTGAATAACCATATATTCAGAAAACTGAAAAATATTGCAAGTATTATTAACTGATTGTAATGATAAAAATAAATATATGGGTAAGATTGGTAACCAAGGTAACACATTGGGCTCATTATTCAAATACATCAACACTCAAAGTCTCTCTAAACACGCCAAACAAACAAAACCGGGAGTAAAACAAAGCAAAAAAAACATAAACAGAAATGGGTTGTGATTAGGAAGGAAAGTACCAAATTCGGTGTTGATTTGATCAGGCTATTTTGACGACAGTAGGAGCAAAATCATCCTCAATAGGTGGTGGCGGCGGATTAGGATTGAGAGGAGCGCGAATGGTATTGGTAAGATCATCGTCATCGGGATCGTAATCGGGGTTGAGACTTCGATCGATGGCTTGGCGGCCCTGTTCGAGACAGGGCTTGCAGGCAATCTCTATAGTTATCCATCCCAGTGCTATCCCAGCTATTGCTATTATCGATGCCGTCAGTGCCCCCATCTCTCTTTTTCTCTCCTCCTACGCTCTCCTCCGGGATTGGGGCCAAAAACTCTCTCCAAAGCAGAGAACAGCTCAAGTTTTGGGCATGTTGGGAGATGACTTATAAGTTAAATTTAACTTAACGAATAAATTGTTTTAAACCATGACTTATAATATAAATTTTCAGTAAGTTAAAAATTAAGTTATAATAAGTAATGAAGGTGATGAGTTAAAATGATTTATAAGTTATAAATATTATTAAAATAACGATAAGAGAATTTTTTTTAATTAATTAAATTAACTTATTTTAGAATGACTTGTAAAAAAAAATTTTAAATAAAAAATTATTACTTTTAAAAACTATTTATAAGTCAATTTACAAGTTAAAAAATAAATTACATACGGAACACTCAAATAATAAAAAAATAACTTATTTAACAACTTATAAGTTACTCCCAAACACGGCCTTATATATGGGTTTTGACACTGTTATTGAGTTTTAAATGTGATGAATTCTTTTTGTTTATGAGCTTTAATAAAATTAAAAATAAAGTAAAATAAAAAAAGAAGAAAAAGGACGAAAAAATGGTTCACTTTTCTTTTTGGACCAATATTTTTGGTCCAAAAGTATATTTCTAACACTAATACTATAATATTAATAATGCTACTATCACATAAAAATATAAATAATTCTATTATCACATAAAAAAGAGTCAAATAATGCTCACATACACACATACATACTGCGGGCTTCACATATCAGGCGGGGACTCACTGTATGCATGTGTGTATATGTAAGTATTATGTGATTCTTTTTATGTGATAGTAGTATGTACCGCTCACATACTGCATTAAATGACATCTATAAATTTGTTGTTGACATAGCTCAAATATAATATTTAAATTTTCTTCCCTCTCATTGATAAACTTATTAACTATACCAAAGAAATCTATAATTTTTTTTGTTTTAATTTAAAATTTTTGTCATTTTCTATTCTATCAAAAATTCACTAATGTAGTGCAAGTCTTTGACTACCACCGGGGCGGATTTAGAAATTTTTTATTTAGCAGGGGTAGATTTTAATTAATTAATTTTTTTATTAAAATTAAATAAAAAAAATTTGAACTAATCATAATTTAAATAGTGTAAAATCATAATATTTGAACTAATCATAATAACACTCACTACCCTTCTAATTTTTAAAGTAACAGTCAGTACCCCTCTAGTCTACAATATATGTAATATTCACTATCCCTAGTATAGTTGACCAACTAATATCCAAAAATATTTTTAATATAATATCTAATACACCTTTCAAGTTATAATGTTTAATTTATCCACTAAATATAAATTTGTATACTATACGTAATTTTACTTAACTTGATATAATTAATTAAATTGTAACTTAAGCAATAAATAACATAAATGTCAAGAATAATAAATATTCATTTTATTAAGAAAATAAAGTCATATAATTTTTATTGATTAAATTTCTCAAAGATTAAAATTTACGTGATATATATTCAAATATATTTTTGTAATTAAAAGAAAATTTTAATACCCATAAAAAGTACAAATTAACGCAATAAAATTATAATTATTTTTCCAAATATTAAAACTTACATAAAACAAACTTATTATTATTATTACGTAATCTAATTTTATTATTCATATAAAAAGTATTAAAAATTAGATTAATTATTTTTTTCATATATTAAACTAAACATAAGTCACACTTGAACATAATTAAAATGACAAATGTTATTACTCAAAAAGAAAAGAAAAATATATTAAAAGAAAAATCTTTTTACAATATAGATGTAGTAATAAATATTATTATATTTTTTTTTTATTTAACATTGCACAAAAATAACGCCAACTATATACTAAAAAATGTAATCAAAATCATAATATGAAACTAAGAATTCAAATAATATTTTTTGTTGTTAAACACCAAAAATTAAACTATCAACATACTCAATCACTCTAATTAGAATAACTCCATTAATAATTTATTTTATATTTTTAATATTTGTATCACTTATCCAAAAATATGTGTTAATTAAACTAAATTAATTTTTTTGATAAGTTACCAAAATTTAAATGGAGATAGTTTTAATTACAAATAAAACTATAATTAAAATGTATTGTATTAAAAAAAGGGTAATTAAACATATATATTATTAGGAATTAAAATTTGATAATATACAAGAATAAATATGTAATTTTATCTATTTAGGCAACCTAAAAAACTTGCAAGGTTACTAATTGTTACTTAAAAACTAGAGGGGAAGTGATTGTATTATGATTATCTAGAGAGGGTGTCACTGTATTTTTGTGACGCCCTTGAAATAGGTATACATCACCTATCTTGAGTCGTCAAATACATGGTACAAAATTCAAATACAACTTAATTATACAACAATCGTGTAAAATACGACAAAACATATGTTGTGAGTTTTAATACAAATATTGTCATCTAGACAATATCCACACTCAATTGAGTCATCATTACATTTATTATCACACTATCTAATGCTATTATTTGGACCGTCACTCCGTTCCCCAACTAGTCCCTGCTACGTTCTCATTTCCTGAAGAGAACAATGAAAGTAAAAGAGTGAGCTCAACTAGCCCAGTAAGAAATATTATGACTAAGATAATACATAATAAATTATCGTTAGCCTTTAACAGTGTTAAACTGATACAATATAACAAACATCAAGTTTAACTATAGCGGAACAAACAATCCATTAAAAGAGTCAAGTAGAGAATAAAATCTACTATCTTTTATGATTTAAAAGGTTTTTCATCACTTTTATTGCTGGGACTCAGCTTAATAAATAATCCACATCATCCCTGCACTATGGCCAAGGATATTCATTAGTATCACAACCATAAATTATCCATGCACTACGGGCAAAGGATATTCGTGTATTCATCAATGGTCATGATCATGCCAACAACTGTCCATCAATGCACTACGAATCAATGAGGATTTTACCACATCATTTGTAACATTACGGTTACCATGATTATACCGATTAATCCCTGGTCATAATCATACCAAGTCCATCTATGCACTACAGGCCACAGATGACTTTTAACATAATATAAACATGAAGATGATGACAATGATATAAGAATTCAATAAAACAAGTTCGAGAATTAATTTATTCAGGAACTAATAAAGTGCAAATTGTCAACATGATACTTCTTTGTAGAGTAACATTCAAGAATGCTCAGAAGAATATTTCCATGAAAAGATACTGGATGAAGCGCAAATATCAAGGATATTCCACTAATTTCATGGAGTATGGAAGTCAAAACTTTAATCAACTGAGTATAATAAAGAATGGAATAACAAAAGAAATCACCGTGCATGCGATAGATCGCATACAGATAAAAGTTATTCCAATGTAATAATAAATAACGGAACCAGTCATGCTTAAATGCATGCATGTGATATTCCAATGTAATAATAAATAATGGAACCAGTCAAGCGAAATTGCACCGGCGGTGATGTTCCAATAGAATAATAAATAACGGAACCAGTCATGCGTAAACGCACGCATGTGATGTTCCAACAGAATAATAAAGAATAGAATAATGGAAGAATTTCACCATGTATGCGGTACTTCGCGACAGACAAAGTTATTCCAACATAATGATAAAGAATGGAATAATGTAAAGAATTTCACCAAGTATAGGGTAGATCACAGATCAAAAGTTATTCCAACAGAATAAAAAAAATGGAATAACAAAAGTTCTCTTCATGAATACGAAAGAAATAATACCCCTTACCTTAGAACAACTGGATATAGGAGTAGTAAAGTAGCAAAATATTTTTCTTCTTTCTCTCTATAGTTTCTCTCTCTAGAGTTTCAGTGAATTCGTAAGAAATAATGAAGGAATGAACTTCTATTTGTAGGAGAATGGACATAATAGTAACTAATTCCTGAACGGTCCAGATTGATTTACTATTAAACGGACGGTCAGATTGGTTTACTATAAAATATTCTAATCTGTTTTATATAAAAAAAATTTATTATGCAAACACTATGCAGGCACTATGCATAATAAAATATAATATATTCTATTTATAGTCTAATAAAACAAATAACTTTATAAAAATATTCTGTTTTATATAAAAAGCTTTTCTGTTTTATTACATTAATAATGCTAAAAAAACCAAACTTCATCATCATTATTATAATTCACACTATTAATTGACCAGGTCGCTCCTGTGAAAGAGGGGCTTTCCAATAAGGATTTCTCCTCATCGACGCCCTTGATTAGGTGACCAAATCTCTCCTCGACGAACTTCTAGACATCGTTAATATTACAAATAATAATATTAATAACTTCGTCGTCTCAATTATTGATTTAATAATATATAAAATATCGATAATAATTGAATCAATTAACGTGAGCTATTATGCAACAATTACTGAAGCAATAATTGAACAAAACTGAGTGACTTCTCACGTAAGCATCAATAATCAATATCATGTGCTACAATGCAACCACACGTATTTCTGTACTTTTAACACCGGGTGTTTCAACAGTTAACGATAAAACTTCCGTCGTTATTTTCATAAAATATTTTATTCGTTTTCTCAATCCGACAATAATTTCGTTGTGGGGTCCACCAATGATTGTGTCGTCGTACGAATATTCCCTGTTAAAACGAATATTCCCCGACCAATCGAATATTATATAACAACTTGCGTACTTTGAAAAATTTATAACTATTATCCACAACTATAACATTATATCAAATTCATTCCATAATATTCAAAAAATGATAATTATAAATAATTCATCTTTATTCATAAAAGTTGGGGTCTTACAATCTCCCTTTCTTATGAAATTTCGCCCTCGAAATTAATATAAACATGATGATGATGACAATGATATAAGAATTTAATAAAACAAGTTCAAGAATTAATTTATCCAGGAACTAATAACGTCCAAATTATCAACATGGTACTTCTTTTAGAGTAAAAATTCAAGAATGCTCAAAAGAATATTTTCATGAAAAGATACTGGATGAAGCGCAAATATCAAGGATATTTCACTAATTTTATGGAGTATAGAAGTCAAAACTTTAACTAACTGAGTATAATAAAGAATGGAATAACAAAAAAAATCACCAGGCATGCGATAGACTGCAGAGACATGTTATTCCAACGTAATAATAAATAATTGAATCGGTCATGCGTAACGCATGTATGTGATATTCCAACAGAATAATAAATAACGGAACCAGGTCAGGCGAAATTTGCACCGACAGGATGTTCCAACAGAATAATAAATAACGGAACCAGGTCATGCGTAAACGCACAGACAAGATGTTCCAACAGAATAATAAAGAATGAAATAACAGAAGAATTTTACCATGTATGCGGTACTTTGCATAGACAGGTTATTCCAACATAATGATAAAGAATGGAATAACAGAAGAATTTCACAAAGTATAGGGTAGACTGCGTATATAGGTTATTCCAACAGAATAAAAAAAATAGAATAACAGAAGTTCTCTTCATGAATACGAAAGAAATACCCCTTACCTTAGAACAACTGCATATAGGAGTAGTAAAGTAGCAGAATACTTTTTTTCTTTCTCTCTAGAGTTTCAAAGAATTAAAAGAAATAATGAAGGAATGAGCTTCATTTATAGGAGAATGGACCTAATAAGAACTAATTCTGAACGGTCCAGATTGATTTACTTTTAAACGGACGATCCAGATTGATTTACTTTTAAACTGACGGTCCAGTTTGGTTTTACTATAAAATATTCTAATAAAACAAAATCTTTTAAATAAAATATAATATATTCTATTTATAATCTAATAAAATAAATAACTTTATAAAAGTATTCATTTTATATAAAAAGATTTTACTATCTGCAAATACTTATCACGAGCCTTACTATGCAAATACTATGCATAATAAAATATAATATATTCTATTTATAGTCTAATAAAACGAATAACTTTATAAAAATATTCTTTTTTATATAAAAAAAAATTCAGTTTTATTACATTAATAATGCTAATAAAACAAAACTTCATCATCATTATTATAATTCACACTATTAATCGACCAGTGTCGTTTACTCGGAAAGAGGGGCTTTCGATAAGGATTTCTCCCTATTGGTGCCAATTAGGTGACCAAACCTCTCCGTGGCGTAACTTACGAACATCGTTAATATTACAAATAATAATATTAATAACTTCGTCGTCTCAATTATTGATTTAATAATATATAAAATATCGACAATAATTAAATTAATTAACGTGAGATATTATGCAACAATTACTGAAGCAATAATTGAACAAAACTGAGTGACTTCTCATGTAAGCATCAATAATCAATGCCGTGTGCTACTATGTAACCACGCGTATTCCTGTACTTTTAACACCGGGTGTTTCAACAGTTAACGATAAAATTTCTGCCGTTATTTTTCATAAAATATTTTTGTCGTTTTCTCAATCCGACAATAATTCCCTTGTGGGGTCCACCAATGATTGTCTTGCCGTTGCATGCGAATTCTCTCGTTAAAACGAATATTCCCCGACCAATCGAATATTATATAATAACTTGCGTACATTGCAAAATTTATAACTATTACCCACAACTATAACATTATATCAAATTCATTCCATAATACTCAAAAAATGTTAATTATAGAAAATTCATCTTTATTCATAAAAGTTGGGGTTTTACAATTTTACTCTATTAACTAATCATAATAATGTTTACAAATTGCAATAAATATTCATAACCCAAACTAAAAAATGAATTTCAAATAAAAAATATTTAGATACAATTTAGGAACTTATTTCGGTTACTTGTAATAGTTCAATTTGAATGATTCTCCAAATGCTCAAAACCTCAAACCAAATTTGCTTTTTATATTCAAAACAAAAATATGAATTAATTGCAAAGTATAAACTAATTTTTGCATTTTTATTTAGAATTAATTTATAAAATTTAATTTGTCCCTTCCAAGTTTAACTCTTACATTAATGTGCCTTTTTAATTTATTAATTTACATATCTATCATATCTCTATACCTATTAAAAAAAAATTATAACAGCTGTCTATGTTGCCCCCTGACTACCACATTACACTCTGCCTTTAGTTTTGGAGAGAAAATAAGAGAGAAAAAAAAACTTAATTTTATATGAAAAAAAAAAGAGTTGATGATGTTATTGGGTTTATAAAAAAAGAAATTTTAAATATTACATTTAAATTACTATTTTCACCGGTTCGCTGACGAACTATTTTTGAGCCATTAATTATTTTTGATATTCAAGTTATTCTATATTTTTATATATGAAAATGAGATTCCCTCGCTATTCATATAAGAGGGATGACGTGGAAATATATAAAAAAAGTTCCCTATTTTTATTTCTTCTTTTGGTGAGTGATGCTCAAAGTTGTTCTTAGCACTAATTAAGAGGCTTCCAAATTCTTAGCGAGTAGTGACTGCCCTTGAAAAGGAGAGCATCTCCTCCTCTTCATTTAAAATTTGAAGGTTTGCATAGAAGCACAAGACTAAACATAAATTTTTCACCCAATAAGTTTTTTGTCCCAATTTTACCTTAATATTAGGAGGAAAAATGGAAATGAAAAAGATGGAAAAGAAATAACCTCTCATCTCATCTAACACAAGATACAATGATATATATATGGGTAGTAAGTTTCTTGCTTAATTTTTAGCAAGTTGATATATCATACAAAGCAAACTTTTATGAGATCACCTTCCCAGAAAGGCAAACACCTCCCTCGATCAATATTGCAACAGGCTAACTGTCCGTCCCATAAGAAGATAATGCAAGAGTGGAGGGCACCTGCTAATAAGATAATATGTTACAAGGAAAAAGAAGGGCAAAAGCTATGGTACACAAGAAAACTAGCTAGGCTCAAGTGTTTGTGCAAGGTACGTATTTGCTACTTTATAACAGCTGGCTATAAGTTTATCAATTTGGTCATCTAAATGCTTAGGTTAGGTTACTACTTATGGTACTGGCAAAAGGAATCCACCACACAATTTTGCACTAGGAACCAGACCTAATCACGTTTAGCTCCCTTGACAACTGAACTGCTGAGTCGTTTTCACAACTTCTTTAATCATATAATATATCTCCAATACATTGCATGAACCAAGAACCTAACACTACTTTGACAAGGCATAATCAATTTTCTGTCTTCCAATTCTTCTTGGACACGATAGAAAAGCATAATCAAAGTGAAAAATATCTAGTGTTTGATACTACAGTTTGCACAAGCTGCTCAACCTGAATGAACAGATTATATGTTTTTCTTAAAAAAATTTAAAATATATATAAAAAAACTGAACAAATTTGTTATAGTGAAAGAAAAAGAGCAACTGATATTTCTAGAAAGGTTAAAGGGGGGACTAATTCTTAAGCAATCATCTACAACTTTAGATTGGAAGTAACTGAGACTTTCCTTTCATTTCGATTGAAACAAACAATATTAAAAATGCTCAAGTGTTGAATAACTACTTACCTTCAATGGCGAAGAAGTCACTTGACAGTTGCCTTTCCAATCCCTCCATTCTTGCAACGCTTTGAAGCAAGTCTTCCTTCCATATATCCCTTATTAAATCTAAGCTTTACACTCTTAAAAGAATCCACAATCTTTTTTCTTTCTTATTACTATAAAAGAGAGTAAAAAGAAGAAAACTGAAAAACTCCTACATGTAAGATGTTCAGTACTAGTGTTCAACAGTAGTAATTGTTGTAATTTTAATTATAGGGAAAACCCTAAGTAAATAGTCAAGTCATCTCACCTGCCAAGATAACTAAGGCTAAGCCATAACAGAATTTAAAACATGTAAAATTGGAGTCATTTCTCTACTCAAAGATCTTACTAATTAGAATGTACAGGCTGTCGGCAAGAAAAATAAAACCGGGGACACACCCTTGAATTTTCTCATCCAAATATCTTTTTCTTTTACTCATAAACGAAGGGTTCATGCAATCCAATGGCAATATGGTTTTCAGATCAGGCATTCCGATAAATCATCACAATGTAGCAATCTTAAGTCCTCAAACACAAACCATTCGTGCACATAATGTCAACAACTTGTTTTCTAATCTGCAGAAGTGATTCCACGAGCAACAATGTTGTGATAAAAGATCAGTTCTAAATCGATCATCGCAGTACTACCACGATATCATGTTAGAAATAAGGTTCCACCCAAGAAATTATCAATTCGTTTTGTTATTGCTAGACACACTTTCAAAAAATAGTTTGTTATTGCTCGACACAACTCGCCCTAAGAAAGCAAAGTAAAAACAGGTTAAGAAAATATATAAACATACAAAAAAAAAAAAAAAAAAAACCTTGCAACTGATACAACAATACAAAACACTAACAGCCTTTTCACACAGCTATCATCACTCTACTGCAGCACTGCTTTTAACAGTCCTCTATAATTGCATAAGCAGCAACAACAAGAAAACCAACATATCAAATAAAATCCAAGATCTAAGCAAAGAGAATCTGTGCACTTGATGGAACCAAATCAGAGAAGGCTTCTGGTGCGTTTACCACTTGCCATTGAACAGAAAAGCTCCACTTTTTCACGGAAGTGATTTCTGGGTTTAGCCTAAAGATATGGCCCACAGCAACATGAAGGTTCCTACCCACAACATATATCCTGCAATCACAGCAATTGACAGAGAAAGGCTTGCATATTTGTTCAGGTAAAGGAGGACCAGTAACAGCTTCCCAACAATCAGAATTTGTGTCATAAACCTTAAGTTTTATCCTTTCATGCTCTGAAACCACAAATAAGTGCCCATAAACCACAACACTCGAACCAGTCCAGCCTTCCCTCAGCCCAGAAGCCATACTCTCCCAGTTATCAGTTCTTGGATCATATATCTGACCTCTAGGTACCACATAAAAGGGCCAAAACCATCCTTCGGTTACAAGAAGCTTCCCGTTGAGAACTGCTGCATCATAGGATGCCATATTTGTGCCCATGCTTGCAATAGGACGCCAAATCCCTTTACTAGGGTCCATAACTTCAGCAGAATTAAGTTCAAAGAGATCTGTGCTGTTTCCTCCAGCTACATAAATCATTCCATCAATCACTGCGCTAGCAAAAAATGATCGTGCAGTGATCATCTTTTTCATTACAGTCCAACGATTCTTCTGCACTTCATATTTCAATACCATGTTGAGAGGGCAATCCACGTCCGAGACTACACCACCACAAACAAAGAGAGCATCCTCATGGGGGATAGAAACACACCTAAATCCATGAGGACAAACCTTTTCCTTGCAAGGCATTGCAGGAATAGAGTGCCAAGACAACTGCTTAATGTCAAAAACCTGCCACTCAATCTTTCCCGTACATTTGTGAAAGGCAAAGACAAATAACCAGGAATCATGAAATCCAAGCTCCTTTCTTCGGGTGAAGAACTTCTCCTTACTACCAAGCAACTGATACCAACGTCTGCAAACAGTCTTGCATGACATATGACTCTCTACTGGAAGCCGGAGGAGGCAATTGAGAGCAACATCATCAGGGAGGCCTGGAATGAGAGGCTCACCCCTAAGAGACAATTCCGATTCTAGTGAAGGATCTAGCAAAGATGATTGCGTTGCAGCAAACCTAAACTTAGGGGACAATGTCATTTGGGAATCCCCAAGCTTCTGCACTGGTGCCTGGTGAGATGAAACTCTTACCCTTTGCATCTTCTCTTTCTCACAAAGTATAAAACCACAAAAACTTCTAACTACCCTCCTTCAAAGATACAATTTTTTGTGTGTTTCTATATGCTGTATGTCTTCAGAAGCCTTCCATAAATAAATCAAACAAATAGCAGCAAATTCAACTCAAAACCAGGAATCTACCACACTTGTCCATGATTCAATAGTGTTTTGGTGCACAGAACAAGCAAATCATCTTTAAAAACCAATCTAAAACCTTTTGATTCTAGAAGTTATAAGACACCACAAAGGAGAAAAACCCAATCTATAAAGTCTAATCTCAAATTCATTTTCAATCAAAGATACAAACCTTTTGATTCTCCTCCTCTCTTAAGTACACTTCACCCCATCTAAAGCACAAATCTTGTAAGTAAAGTTATTAAATTTATTTATCCAACCAATTAAAAGAGCATGAAGTATCAAATCAAATCAAACCCCAAGATAATAAAACACCTCAGAACCAGCTAATTGCCAATTATTCTAATCATTTCAGCATAAAAAACTGAAGAAAACCATAAACTCAGTTCACAAATCACCAAGTTGATGAATTTTAATGGTCCATATAAATTATTTAATCGAAAAACAAAATACCCAGAAGAAGAATAAAGCTAAAAACAAAGAACAAAACTCAAAAAAACAGAAGGAAGAACATTACAACGCATTCAGAGTACATGAACTTACAGGTATAAAATAATCGGGTGTAAGCTGTATAAAGATGTCGACTTGATAAGATTACAAGTCTGGTTAATTTTATGCATAAGATTGGGATACTGAAAGACGAATCTTCCCCTAAAGAAAGGACTTTCTTTGTCTACACACCAGCCACTAACTTGTAGTTATGTGGCAAACAGGGTTTCATGTCTAGGGGAACCTGATTCCCAACCGCTGATTGGGCGCGTGTGTGATGGGATAAGTCCAAATGTTTGGGTTTCTTTCTTTGGTTAATTCTCACCTATGTTAGCAATAAATAGCCAACATGAAAGTCTAATTTTGACCAAGGAAAGTGATATATACACAAATTTACCATTTATAATGTGTCTTTGAAGGATCATAGGAAATAGAATATAACATGTACCTCCTAAAATGTATAGAATATATGAAGGGACAGCGCTTGTGGTGTGGTGCGGTTCACTCAACCGTAATAGCAACTACAATATACGATTATTATTAATAATTATAATTATGTTATTATATGCGGTTGTGGTAGGGTAATTAAGAGTGTTTATCCGTAAAAAATCATATTGAATCAGTTTAAACTGTACTAAATCGGTTATCGAATGTTTAAAAAAATGAGAACTGATACTGGTACCGGTACCGAAATAATATCTCAAACCGGTATGTGTCGGTTCGGTATATAGACAGTACCAATAATACCAATTATATATCGGTTTTATTTTTATTTTTAAAATTTTATTTTAAATAATTAATCTTAGTATAATATGTAGTTATAATTATGAGTTGAAAAATGATAAAAGTATGCATGGATGATACATATAGAAAAAGGAATTAGTAAGCTTTCTGTTTTTTGCTAGGTAGTAAGCTCATGTGCTCTTTATGCTCATTATGTTAGCGGTATTAGAGCTTATTTCCATAATTTTTAAATATAAATTTCATCAATTATCTTATTTTTTAATTCCTATAACTTGATAGATAAATATAAATATCTATATAATTAGTATATACCGATTCAGTACGGTATATACTCTTTGGAGAAAAATAGATACCAATATCGGTTAATTGGTATATATCGATTTTTTATACTTGTTACCAGTCCGACTTTAAATTTTACTAAATCGTTCATAGTGAATCAGTCGATACCGATAAAAAACCGATTGTACCGAATTTTTTGAACACCCTTAACAGTAGTGGTGCGGTTGCGGTTGCATAACCACTTTCATATATATTTTAAAAAATTATAATATATAATTTTTATACTATTAATTCAGAATATAAAAATTATTTTCACTTCAACACATACCTATTTTAAAATCTTATGTATAACACAAATAATAAAAAGTTCAATTTACAAATTGCAATTATACATGAATAATATGTAAAGAACTATTATTACATATGTTAAACTAAAATTTGTTAGGTTTTTAATATTCATGAACTCAATCAAATTGCAAAAATAAGCGAAAACGTGTAAAAATCAGAGTTTTAAAATTTTATAAACAATATACCCGGATCACCCTTTATGCACAATTATTAATTAAACGAAAAGATAAAGAATAAAATCATACCCTTGAAGATCGAGCTTCCTCAGGTACAAGTTCACCTCCAAATTCTTTTGCGTTCAACTTGAATTCACCGGGTTTGGTTCCTTCCTTTGATCAACGTTAGCCACCCAAGTGTTTGGCCTCTAGAGGTGATCCACCAAGGAAGAAGAAGAATTCAAGAAGATGGGTATTTGGCAAAACCCTAGTTTTCTATCTCTATAGAAAAGAGCGTACTCTCCCAACTATTAAAATTACGTATGTTGTAAAAGTCAACAACCCCCCCACCCCCCCCACTAGCCCACCACCCCACCACCCATAATAAGACTCCTCTTATTTATAGATGTGGGCAACCCTCCTTAACAATTAAGGAATTGAGTTTTATTTTAATTAATTAAATTCTTTTAATTAATTAAGCTCCCAATCTTATTAGGAATAATTAATTAAACTCTTTTAATTAATTGGCTTCCTAATCTTATTAGAGATATTCGAGAGTACTTTTATTAATTAATTCTCAAACTCCTTTAGAATTAAATAATAATAATTGTAATAATAATAATAAGACTCCTCTTATTAATTTATATTTAATATTTCCAAAATATTAAATAATAAATATTAAGCTATTTAATTTATTCTATCACCATAGATTAAATTAAATATACTTAACTTATTATTACGATTATGCCATTAACTTCTTAAATAATTATTCTTCCTTTTTATGGTGTGACCCTTTAGGTTCTCCATATTAAACCCATTGTGAATAAATCAATTAGAACAATTCTAATCTTATTTAAATAAATAAATTAAACTAATAATTTATTTAAATAAATAATATTTATTCTACAATAGGGATAAGCCTCCTAGCGATCAATCAACGACTTTCCGGATAATATAGATTTCAACATTAATCATAAAAGAACCTTTGAGTAAATAGTTACCGTCTACAATTCAATCCTTCCACCATACAATGTCCCAATTAAATATAAGACATGGAATTATTGTCAAGTCTTATTTTATTTAATTATATGTATTTCGATCCTTAAATGCACAACACTAAATAATGCAAATTAGAAACTCCTTTCTAATTTCATTACGCATTGCCAAGACTACTTAGGGTTGTCATTTATCGAATCACATAGACATTTCTCTTCTTTTACTAGAAGTGGTAGATTCTTTATTGATCATACATTATCTCCATGTACAACTTATTATACCCAAGCATACCCTTTGATATACCCTAAGGTCTTAAGAATAAGTCAAAGTATAACTCATCATACACAAGATACTATGATGATCTCAAGTCCAAGGATCACTTGTATTACTATCACTACAGAATTCCTATTGACGAAAAGTAAAACTCTATTAGGTATTCCTTAGCGAGCCACGTTCAATGAACTTATTCTCTAATAAGCACTACATACTTGCTTTTTAGTTCCACACAAATGATCATGAGATCAATCATCCTTATCCAACGAAAGCAAGCAACGATGTACTAATATATCCGGATTCACTAATTCCCAATTCAGTAATCCAACGATTGGGAACTATGTATTCCACATATCTATGCTTCGTAAATATGTGAAAGACCCGAACCACATTATTGCGTTAGAACCAGACGAGATAGCTGAAGATTTAACATACGAGGAGATACTGTTGAGATTTTGGATAAAAGAAGCGCATGTCTTACGCACGAAGGTTATACCACAAGTTAAGGTTTTGTGGAGAAACCATGCAATTGAGGAAATGACATGGGAGTTGAATCGGAGATGAAAGTGAGGTACCCTCACCTTTTTCGATACACCGAATGCGTCGACGTTAATTTCGAGGACGAAATTTCATAAGGAGGGGAGGTTGTAAGACCCCAATTTATTATAAATAAAATTGAATTTTCCTTTATTCATTATTCTAAATTAATAAGGATTAATTTGATATAATTCTTTGGTTATGGGTGAAATGTGCAAAGTTTACAAAATAAGCAAGTGGTTATAAAATATTCATTATTGTCGGGGAATATTCGTTTGGTCGTGGAATATTCTTTTTGTCGAGAATCTCCGTACGACGGCGCAGTCATTGGTGGGCCCCATAACGAAAAACGGTTGGATGAAAGAAAACGACAAAGATTGAGTAATATTTTATCTTTTTCTGATAAAATAATTCATTTAAATATATTATTTTAATAATATATTAACGGTGATATTTTTATAATGAATGTGGGATATATGAGTATATGAGGAGGTAGAGTATTTTGTGGCATTAAATGTTTAACACATGTTTTGTGTGTCGGTGGACACAATTCTTATTGAAAATTTATTATAGTATAAAATCGCTTGGTTTATGGATTTTGGTCAATTTACATTTGGAATTTGGAAAAACTTTCTTACAGTAAAGTTGTAGAAAGGAATTTCCCATGGAAATTGCATGAATTTTAAATTTTTCTCGATAACCGAGCTATTTTCTACTTAATTGTTGAAGTTTGAAAAATAAAATAATTTTTATTAATGGGTAGGACCCACTTTGGTTGGTGTGATTAAACACATGGGTCAATTTCTTTGAAATTTTCAAAGATTGAGGGGGGTCGGTCTTGGCCTAACAAAGCATGCGTAGGAAGTTTAAATAAAAAATAATATTTTATTATTTTAGTCTCCTTTTGGCGTTCTAGCATTTTCCTATAAATAGAGGGTTAAGTTAGAATTGAAAATCACACCGAAACTAAGTTTTCTCTTTTCTCTCTATATTATCGAGCGTATTCTTGTGAGTATACTTTGAGTGTTGCTATACTGTCATGCGAGTTTACAAGACTATACCGAAATTCAATCGAAGATGCGGTTATTTTGAGGTAAGGGATGTTATTTCTTTCAATGAAATGATATTATTTTCTTCAATATCATTATGCCAAAATATTGGTTGAACTTTTATCAAATTTGAAACTTTTTCATGTATGGGGTTTCTTATTCACGAGTTCTTATTCATGAGTTACTATTCATGAGTCACTATTCACGAATCTTATTCACGGGCGTGAAGATGTTTTTGTGAAATTTTATCTTTTGTGTGGGGATACTATATTCACGTATCACGACACTATTCACGAATCTGACCTATTCACCAAAAATGAAAATTTTCCTTTTTGTCCAAGATGTCTATTTTGGCTACTATCTTTGATTGTATCCATGTTTTGATCGTTATTTTTGAGTTCGCTTCAAAATCGTTTATTATGAAGTATTATCGATCTTGGATAAACCGTTAAACGAATCTCTAATATTTGTCCTTCTATCTCACTTTGGATTCGTTCTTAAAAATGTTTTCATCATCCTCGATCCTTAATGGTGATATTTGATGAATATCTTTGGCTCAGAGTGCAAAGATGAATGATTAAATCGATGAATTTTCTTTGGCGTAGTGCAAAGATGAGCAGTGTTGAGATGAACATGACCAATCGGTGATATAAATGAATATCTTTGGCCTCAGAGTGCAAAAGATGAATATTGATTGTTGTTACTGAGGATGAAATATTGATGATGGACTTTTAAATCTTAGAAGACGGTAGAATTCTTTCTCTACGTGACTCTTCTAATGGATTCTTTCATTTCATTGCATTTGTTGATCTAAAACTTGTTGTCTATTGTATTCTATTAGATTTTTCCTCGTGAAGACTAACGATAATTTGTTGTATATTATCTTAGTCATAATATTCTTTATCAAGCTAGTTGAGCTCACCCTTTTCCTTGTTGTTCCATTTTTCTTCTCAGGAGGTGAGAACATAGCAGGATCGAGTCGGGGTATGGAGTGAAGGTTCTAGAGAGAGTTGTTTAGTAGTCCTCACCATTTTTATAAAATAATGTATCAATAAATGTTATGAGAATTTATTTGAGTATAGATATTATCTAGAAGATAATATTTGTATTCAAACTTACAGTTTTACTGTTGTAATAATAAAGTTGTAGTAATTTCTGTACCATGTATTTGGTGACTCAGAATGGGTGTTGTATACCTATTTTGGGGGCGTCACAGTTGGTATCAGAGCTTAGGGATATGATCTCTGGCAGAGATCGGGGAATAGAACTAGGAGGGGAGAGACGAGTAAATCCTTCGCTAGTGTGTCCTACCTAAGCTTATTTGTTGATCGGTCATAATATAGGATATTATGTGATATGTTAATTTGTTTAATTAACCCTTGTTTTATGGCAGTATTTAAGAATGGCTGCTGAGAACGTTAACAATGGAGTTTATGAGACTGTGGAACAACCTTTAGTCGCAAACCGGGAGAACGTGCAACAGGAAGGCAATATTCCTCCTATAAACAACACTCATTGAGCAAACGATGAACGATGGAATGTTTAGGAGCTTTTGCGGTTCATGCAAAATTAGGCGAGGAGACTCGTGTACAAAATATGGGTCAAAATGATGGCAACGCGCGGTCTGCCATTCATCACAACCAAGCGATTCAAGGAGTTGGGACCACCAGATTTCCATGGAAAGTTGGATCCGATCAAGGCGTAAACGTGGGTCAAGCAAATTACCAAGATATTCGATGTCTTGGGGTGCGGAGGAAACGTAAGGATCCATTCGCCACCTTTATGTTTCGTGGTGAAGCAGATTCTTTGGTGGGAATACGTGAAGCGTACTGACCAGATGCACTTAACATGTCTTGGGAAAGATTTCAGAATCGTTCAATGACAAGTACTTTCCGTAAAGTATTCGCTCATATGAAGGAGGTAGAGTTTATTAGACTCGAACAAAACAACATGACGGTGTCTCAGTACGAGGCAAAGTTCGCAAAGTTATCCAGGTTTGCACCTCATTTGGTGGAGAATGAGGAACGAATGACGCGTATGTTTACGAGAGAGGTCTAAAACCCGAGATTCGTCAATACCTTATCTCTCATAAGTTTTCTCTCAGTATTCGAGATGTTGTCAACAGGCTCGATTATTAGAAGCGAGATAGTGAGTATACTCAACCGAGGGACCACAACCGTGGTAGTCATCGTAACGATTATAACCAAATGAGGAGGAAAGAATATGGACAAAGGCGGTAACCACTCAGGTGGTAATCATGGACATGATAATAGGAAAGGTGACTTAAGTGGAAATTTCAGAAAGAGAAGATTCAACAATGACGGGAAGACATCAACAAGAGACACCAAATACCAACAACAAATGCTAGGGGAGGAGAACGACCGCCAGCTTAGATGTTACAAATGCGGGAAGGAGGGACATATCATTAAACCATCACACAACAATCCAAGGTATGTTACAACCTGTGGAAAGGAAGGACATATCGCCGAGATTTTACTGTAGAATAAACCTAGTTCAATGAATGGTGACTCAAAAGACCGTCCCGGAAAAGTCAAAGTCAACGGTTCTGGAAGAAGCGTTTGTCGTGGCCGGTCAAAATCGAGGAACCCGACGGTTAGTTACGGGTTAGTTAATTATAAATTATTGGGAAGTTTATACCTTACTAGATACCTTGGGTTCTACCCATTCTTTTATCTCTCTTTGCTTTGCGCCAACGTTTAAACTTGACTCAGGAGAAATTAGATTTTGATTTATCTGTTTGAACTCTCAGTTGGGTGAAACCTTCGTTACATCTACGCTTTATAAATCTTGCATGATCCAAGTTGGCACTATCACATTACTGTTGATCTTATCTCTTTAAAGATACTTGCTTTTGATGTGATTTTAGGAATTGATTGGTTAACCACTCATCATACCAAAATTGATTGTTTTCGTAAGGTGGTTAGTTTTCATATTCCTAACCAACTTTGTCATCTGAATTCAAACCACTAAACCACTAAAATCATCATCATGTCATATCAAGCCACAAAGCTATTCGTTTATTGAAAAACGGATGTCAAGCTTTCTTAGCCCATGTTATGGATTTGAATAAAGACAAGTCGATTTGAATAATATTTACGTGGTTAAAGAATTCCGATGTATTTCTGAAGAGCTTCCCCTGGTTTACCCCGAACGTGATGTTGAATTCTTTATTGACCTTGAACCGTACAAACCCATTTCTAAAACCCCATATCGAATGGCTCTATTGAACTTCGTGAGTTAAAAGTCCAACTACAGAATTATTAGACATCGGTTTCATTCGTCCTAAGACGTCTCCTTGGGGTGCTCCTTTTTTATTCGTAAAAAAAGAAAGAGGCGGAGATATCGACTTTGTATTGACTATCGAGAATTGAACCATGTCACCATCAAGAATAGGTATCCGCCACCTCGCATTGATGACCCGTTCGACCGATTACAAGGCGCATTCTTTTCAAAGATTGATCTTCATTCGGATATCATCAATTTGAAGATTAAAACCGAGGATATTCCAAAGACGGCATTAAGGACTCGATCACGGGCATTATAAATTCTTGGTCATGTCTTTTGGATTGACTAATGCTCCCCGCTCTTTGCTTTCATGGATATGATGAACCATGTATTCAAGGAATATTTGGATCGATTCGTTATTGTCTTTATTGATGACATCCTCATCTATTCCAAAAGCCGTGAAGATCATGAGCACCATTTGAAGTCTTGGTACTACAAAGACTTCGTGAACACAAGCTTTATGCCAAGTCAAGAAATGCGAGTTCGCTTGAGGAAGTAGCATTCCTTGGGCACGTGGTGTCAAAACAAGGAGTATCTGTTGACCCGGCGAAGATTGAAGCAATACAAAGTTAGAGCAACCAAGTCGATGTAGAAATCAAGACGCAGCTTTACGGGCTTAAATTTGGTTATTATCGGAGATTCGTGGAAGGATTTTCTCGAATCGCTACTCCGGCTAACTCAAATTGACTCGGAAGATACAAAATTCATATGGAGCGGAGAATATGAGAAGAGTTTCCAAGAGCTCAAGAGGAGACTCATTTCGGCACCTGTTCTAACAATACCATCTGGTTCGGATGGATTTTTATCTACAGCGATGCTTCTGGCAAGGGGTTAGGATGTGTTCTCATGCAACATGGGAAAGTCATAGCCTATGCCTCACGACAACTCAAAGAATATGAGAGGAATTATCCTACTCATGATCTAGAGTTGGCAGCAGTCGTATTCGCGTTGAAGATATGGAGACACTACTTGTATGGAGAGAAAGTGGAGATTTATACTGGGACCATAAAAGCCTCAAATATTTCTTCACCCAAAAGAACTCAATATGCGCAACGACGTTGGCTTGAGCTATTGAAGATTACGATCACACTATTCAATATCATCCCGGAAAAGCGAACGTGACGCGCATTGAGTGAAGATCATATGCAAGTCTGAGTGCAATATTGTCAATGCAAAGGCCCATTTTATACACGACTTACAAAGGATGAAGATAGAATTAAAGACTCCGGGATCCCACATGATGATGGCGAATATCACGAGTAGAACCGACTTTAATTGATAAAGTTAAAGGCTGCTTCAGCTACTGGACCAATGGTGATACAAATGAAGAAGAAAGTGCAAGAAGGTGCTATTCGAAAGCAAGAATCGATGAAGAAGGAATACTTGAGTCAATTCTAGACTTTGCGTTCTAACGATTACGACACAAGCATAAAATCATGATGGAGGCACACAACACTCCGTTTGCAATCCATCTTGGGAGTACCAAAATGTATCATGATATTCGACATACATTTTGGTGGAACAATATGAAGAGAGAGATTGCGGAGTTTATCTCAAGATGTTTAACTTTGTCAACGTGTAAAGGCGGAGCATCAAGTGCCAAAGGTCCATTGCAACCACTTGAGATTCCTAATGGAAATGGGAACACATTACTATGGATTTTGTTACGAGTCTTCCCAAAATTTCTCAAGGCGTGATGCAATTTGGGTTATTGTTGATAGATTAACCAAGTCCGCCCATTTCTTACCAATACGCGAGACTTATTCCTTGAACGTCTTTCTCGTATATACGTGAATGAGATTATGCGATTGCATGGCATGCCAAGATATCCATAGTTTCGGATCGTGACCCAGATTCACTTCAAGATTTTGGGTTAGCTTGCGAGAAAGCTATGAGACGCAGATTCTGATTGATTCAAAGATACCATCCTCAAACAGACGGACAATCAGAAAGGACTATTCAAACCTTTGAAGATCTATTAAGACTTTGTGTTCTAGATTTCAAAGGAAGTTGGGATAAGTACTTGCCACTGGTGGAAATCTCTTACAACAACAGTTATCAAGCAAGTATAGGCATGGCTCCATTTGAGGCGTTGTATGGATTTAAAATGTCGTTCTCCAAAGATATCTTTGGGACGAGGTGGGAGAAAGCAACATTGTTGGGACCGAAATTAAATGCGCATGACTCTGAGAAAAGATCCAAATGATTCGACAACGTATTCAAACTTCATAAGATCGACAAAAGAGTTATGCTGATCTTCATAGAAAGGACGTGGAATTTAATATTGGAGATCATGTATTGTTACGTATTGCTCCATAGAAAGGAGTTACAAGATTTGGGAAAAGAGGAAAGCTCAATCCAAGGTTTGTTGGTCCATTTGAGATTCTTGACCGAATAGGAAACGTAGCCTATAGATTCGCGTTACCTCCAAATATGTCTCGTGTTCACAATGTATTCCACATATCTATGCTTCAGTAAATATGTGAAAGACCCGAACCACATTATTATGTTAGAACCCGCATTTAGATAGTGAAGATTTAACATACGAAGAGATACCTGTTGAGATTTTGGATAGGAAAGAACATGTCTTACGCACGAAGGTTATACCACAAGTTAAGGTTTTGTGGAGAAACCATGCAATTGAGGAAATGACATGGGAGTTGGAATCGGAGATGAAAGCGAGGTACCCTCACCTTTTCGATACACCAGGTACGTACGTTAATTTCGATGACGAAATTTCATAAGGAGGGGAGGTTGTAAGACCCCAATTTATTATAAATAAAATTGAATTTTCCTTTATTCATTATTCTAAATTAATAAGGGTTAATTTGATATAATTCTTTGGTTATGGGTGAAATGTGCAAAGTTTACAAAATAAGCAAGTGGTTATAAAATATTCATTATTGTCGGGGAATATTCGTTTGGTCGTGGAATATTCTTTTTGTCGGGAATCTCCGTACGACGGCGCAGTCATTGGTGGGCCCCATAACGGAAAACGGTTGGATGAAAGAAAACGACAAAGATTGAGTTTTATAAATAACGGGCAGAATTGTTACTGAATTAACAATTTGTTGGGTTACACTCGGTGGTTAAAATACGATGATTATGCGTGGTTGCACAAGAAGACACCTTCAGATTGCATTGCAGATTATTGAATTATTGATCCTTACGTGAAGAAGCCTTACTCAATAATTGTTACGGTGAGTTCTTGCTCAATATTATATTGATTCAATAATTCTTTGCGTTGATATTTTGTATCATTTGTTGTTTCAATAATTGTCATTACACAGTATTTTCCATTATCAAATCAATAATTCATATTATTTGAATAATATTATCAGATAACATTATTGGCAATGTCTAGAAAGTTCTGTCTAAGGAGAGGTTTGGTCACCTAATTGCGCGCCAGTAAGGAGAAATCCTTATTGGAAGCCCTCTTTCACAGGAACGGCTGGTTGTCGATCTTGTGATTACATAATATTATTTTAAAATAATTAATTATTGATTATTATGATAAAGAAAATATTTATTTTATGTGGATATAGATGGAGAAAATTTTTAATGTGACAATTGTTGAAAATTAATATTTTATCTTTTTCGATAAAATAATTCATTTAAATATATTATTTTAATAATATATTAAAGGTGATATTTTATAATGAATGTGGGATATATGAGTATATGAGGAGGTAGAGTATTTTGTGGCATTAAATGTTTAACACATGTTTTGTGTGTCCGGTGGACACAATTCTTGACCAAAATTTATTATAGTATAAAATCGCCCATTTATGGATTTTGGTCAATTTCTCATTTGGAATTTGGAAAAACTTTCTTCTGCAAAGTTGTAGAGAATGGAATTTCCCATAGAAAATCACGAGTTTTTTGAATTTTTTGATAAGCGAGCTATTTTCTACTTAATTGTTGAAGTTTCGGAAAATAAAATGATTTTTATTAATGGGTGGGACCCACTTTGGTTGGTGTGATTAAACACATGGGTCGCTAAAATTTTCAAAGATTGAGGGCTGGTCTTGGCCTAACAAAGCATGCGTAGGAAGTTTAAATAAAAATAATATTTTATTATTTTAGTCTCCTTTTATGCTCTAAAGATTTTCCTATAAATAAAGGGTTAAGTTAGAATTGAAAATCACACCGAAACTAAGTTTTTCTTTCTTTCTATATATATTATCGGCGTATTCTTGTGAGTATACTTTGAGTGTTGCTTTATACTGATTGCGAGTTTCACAAGACTATACCAAAATTCAAATCGGAGTACGGTTATTTTGAGGTAAGGGATGTTATTTCTTTCGCAAATGATATTATTTTCTTCAATATCATTATGCCAAAATTTTGGTTGAACTTTTTATTAAATTTGGAACTTTTTCATGTCAGGGTTACTATTCATGAGTTACTATTCACGAGTTACTATTCGTGAGTTACTATTCACGAGTACTATTCACGAGGCGTGAAGATGTTTTTGTGAAATTTCTATCTTTTTGTGTCGGGGTTACTATTCACGTATACGGCATTATTCACGAATATGGCTCTATTCACCGAAAAATGAAAATTTTCCTTTTTGTCCAAGATGTCTATTTTGGTTACTATCTTTGATTGTATCCATGTTTTGATCGTTATTTTTGAGTTCTGCTTCAAAATCGTTTATTATGAAGTATTATCGATCTTGGATAAACTGTTAAACGAATCCCTAATATTTGTCCTTCTATCTCACTGGATTCGTTCTTAAAAATGGTTTTCATCATCCTCAGTCCTTAATGGTGATACTTGATGAATATCTTTGGCTTCATGAAAGGCAAAGATGAATGATTAAATCGATGAATTTCTTTGGCCGTAGTGCAAAGATGAGCAGAGATGTTGAGATGAACATGACCAACCGGTGATATAAATGAATATCTTTGGCTCAGAGGTGCAAAGATGAATATTGATTGTTGTTCTGAGGATGAAATATTGATGATGGACTTTTAAATCTTAGAAGACGGTAGAATTCTTTTCTCTACGTGACTCTTACTAATGGATTCTTTGTTTCCATTGTATTTGTTGATCTAAAACTTGTTGTCTATTGTATTCTATTAGATTTTTCCTGTTGAAGACTAACGATAATTTGTTGTATATTATCTTAGTCATAATATTCTTTACTTGGGCTAGTTGAGCTCACCCTTTTCCTTGTTGTTCCATTTTTCTTCTCGGAGAGGCGAGAACATAGCGAGGATCGAGTCGGGTATGGAGTGAAGGTTCTAGAGAGAGTTGTTTAGTAGTCCTCACCATTTTATAAAATAATGTATCAATAAATGTGATGAGGATTTATTTGAGTATAGATATTATCTAGAAGATAATATTTGTATTCAAACTTACAGTTTTACTGTTGTAATAATAAAGTTGTAGTAATTTCTGTACCATGTATTTGGCGACTCAGAATGGGTGTTGTATACCTATTTTGGGGGCGTCACATATATGCTTTATCATCAAACATGATTGGCTTGTATGCATACTACTTTCAAAAATAAATAAAGTCGTGAACTTAATTATATTAATTAAAGATATCTTAATAACTCACCACAAATAAAGTTCTAACACGTTATTTATGTTTCTTGTATTAGTAGTGATTATCATGAATTATCTTGTCTTTCATATTAATTTACATAAAGTTAAAGGGAACTAATAAAATTTTAAGAAAATATATATTAAATGTAATGCTACATGTACATGTAACTAAAATTCATAAGAAACAAATTAAATTACATTATTCGCTTACAACTTTATAATTATATGCACTACAAATTAATATTTAGTATATATAAAACATATATAGTTTATTATAAGTGCAGCGTGGTTTGTGGTGCAGTTTTAGGGATGTATTCGTAACCACATTATAATGTGCGATTAATAAAAAATATAAACCGTACCGCATAACCGCACCACATTTATAAATTGTGTAGTTTTATGCGGTTACAGTTACAAATGCAGTTTCTTGCTCTCCCCTATAATGTATTATCTTCAAACCTTTTTAATTGACGTTTTTAAAAAAATATAAATATTAAGAAATGCAGTTAATACTTTTTTTAATTGATTAAAATAATTATAAAATCTAAATATTATTCTTCTAAATTTATTGAAAAAGATGAAGTAACAAGTTAACATTTAATATAGAGATAATATAAAAAATTAAGTCATTAATACTTCTTTAAAATTTACAAATGACAAATAAAAAGAATAAATTTCACTATCTAAAATGACCAATAAAAAATAATGGAGGGAGTAAATTGTGGTGCCCCCAAAATAGGTATACACAACCCATTTTGAGTCGCCAATTACATGGTACAAAATTTAAATATAACTTAATTATATAACTGTCGTGTAAAATACGACAAAACATAGATGAGAGTTTTAACACGAATATTGTCTCTTAGACAATATCCAAACTCAAATGAAGTCCTCATTACATTTATTATCACACTATTTTCACAGAATAGTGAGGACTACTATATATATCAATCATCTGGATCGTCACTCCATTCCCCGACTAGTCCTAGCTATATTCTCATTTCCTGAAGAGAACAATGAAAGAAAAGGGTGAGCTCAACTAGCCCAGTAAAGAATATTATGACTAAGATAATGCAGAATAAATTATCGTTAGCCTTCAACAGTGTTAGACTGATAGAATATAATAGACAACAAGTTTAACTACAACGGAACAAATAATCCATTAGAAGAGTCAAGTAGAGCATGATATCTACTATCTTCTATGATTTAAAAGTTCATCATCAATATTTTATCGTTGTAACACAGCTCAATAAATAATCCACATCATCGAATTATCCATGTATTGCGGGCCAAGGATATTCGTTAGTATCACATCTATGAATTATACATGCACTACGGGCCAATGATATTTATTATTATCACATTCACGAATTATCCATACACTACAGGCCAAGGATATTCGTTAATATCACCAGTGGTCATTATCGTGCCAACAATTGTCCACCAATGCACTACGGGCCAATGAAAACTTTTACCACATCATTTGTAACATTACACGTCATGATTATACCGATACATAGTCATAATCATACCAATCAACGGTCCATCTATGCACTACGGACCAAAGATGACTTTCATCACAATACAAGCACGAGGATGATAACAATGATATAAGAATTCAATTAAGTGAAAGTAAGGATAAATTTTAAAGATTTATAATTCAATTTATTCAGAGTTCAAGAATATCCAAATTGTCAACATGATAACTGCTTTGTGGAGTAAAATTCAAGAATAATATTGTATCAAAAATAATATGGACAGAAAATATATCAATTTTTATCATGAATAGTATCCCGGGTGAATAGTACTCGAGTGAATAGTATCCCGTGAATAGTACCCCGACATGAAAAGATTAAAATTTAACAAGAGTGTTCAGAAAAATATTTTTGTGAAACGATACTAGATGAAACGCAAATTTCATGGATATTCTACTAAGTTCAAGGAGTATAGAAGCAATACTTTAATAAAATGAGTGTAGAATTTAGAATCTGAAACGAAATAATATTACTTACATACTACAGAGTATGGAAGAAAATATTATTTCATACGAATATTGAACAAAATAATATCTCTTACCTTAAAAGGATAGTACTTCTGAATGGTAGGGCATGAATATTCTTGAAGAAAACTTATACTGTTTTCTACACTCAAAACTTCCTTAAACTCAAAAGAAATACGCTCAATATTATAGAAGAAGAATTCTCAGATTCTAGCGTGATTTTCAATTCTAAACTAAGCATCCTATTTATAGGACAATGGCAGGATACTATTTAGAATTTATTTCACGGACCAACAATTGAAGGAATTCACGGGCCAATTTCTGCAATCTTCAAACACCCAACTTTCAAAGTAATAATATAATAATCAAATAAAACAAAACTTATATTATATATATATATAAGTAATAAAACAAAACTGAGATAACTTTCTACCGACGATTTTAAAAAATGGGTAAGTGGGGGTCCATGTAATAAGTCAAACTTACAACAAATACTTCATAAAATATCCCTCTATTTATCTCAATTCACTTGACTTCACAAAACACATTTTTAATAATATTCATCATTAATATTATAACTCACAATATTAACAACCAGATCATTTCCAGGAAAGAGGGGGCTTTCCGATAAGGGCTTTTCCTTATTGACGCGCAATTAGGTGACCAAACCCCTTTTCTCAACAGAACTTTCTAAACATCGTCAATAATACAAATAATAAAATGAATAACTTTGTCGTCTCAATTATTGATTTAATAATATAAAACATTGTGACAATAATTGAATCAATAGTATGAAATATTTTGCAACAATAATTGTGACAATAATTGAACAAAACTGAGTGATTTCTCACTTAAACATCAATAATCAAAGATACTGTACAATACCGTGTGCTACTATACAACCATGCGTATTACTGTACTTTTATCACCGGGTAATTCAACAGTTAACGGTAAAACTTTTGCTGCTATTTTTATAAAAAGTTATTTATGTCATTTTTCTAACTCAAGCGATAATTAAGATTTCAAGGGTCCATCAATGATTGTGTAGGTAAATGCGAATATTCTACGATAAAGCGAATATTCCCCGACCAAACGAATATTTTATGACCACTTGCTTACTTTGCAAAATTTATAAATATTACCCACAACTATAACATTATAACAAATTCACACCTTAATATTCAAAAAGATATTTAGAGAAAATTAATCTTTATTCATAAAAATTGAGGTCTTACATAAATAATAAACTCAACATATTAGATATTATAAATGGTAATTGTAAGACCCCAACTTTTATGAATAAAAATGAATTTTCTATAAATATCATTTTTGAATATTATGGAATAAATTTGATATAATGTTATAGTTGTGGGTAATATTTATAAATTTTGCAAAGTACGCAAGTTGTTATATAATATTCGATTGGTGAGAATATTCGCTTTTAACAGAGAATATTCATATACGACACAATCATTGGTGAACCCCACAAATGTAATTATTGTTTGATTGAAAAACGATAAAAATATTTTATTAAAAATAACTACGAAAGTTTTATCGTTAATACTTGTTGAACTACTCGGTAGTAAAAAGTACGATGTCTACGCGTGGTTGCATAAGAATACGGTATTGATTATTGATGCTTAAATGAGAAGTCATTTAGTTTAATTCAATTATTGTCGATATTTTATATATTATTAAATCAATAATTGAGATGACGAGTTATTAATATTATTATTTGCAATATTAACGATGTCTAGATGTTCGCGCAAGGAGAGGTTTGGTCACCTAATTCTGCCGCGTAATAGAAAAAATCCTTATCGCAAAGCCCCTTTCTCTGAAACGAACGATTGTCGATTAATAGTGTGAATAATAATAATGATGATGAAGTTTTGTTTTATTAGTATTATTAATGTAATAAAATGTAAAATTTTTTTATATAAAAAGAATACTTTTATAAAGTTATTAGTTTTTATTAAAGTAATAAGAAAATCTTTTTATATAAAATAGAATACTTTTATAAAGTTATTCATTTTATTATACAATAATTAGATTATATTATATTTTATTATGCATAGTATTTGCATAGTGCCTGCATAGTGTTTGCATAGTAAAATCTTTTTAAAAGTTATTCATTTTATTAGATTATAAATAGAATATATTATATTTTATTGTAAACCAATCTGGACCGTCCGTTTAAAGTAAATCGATCTGGACCGTTCATGGATTGGTTACTATTCAGTCCATTCTTCTATAAATAGAAGCTCATTCCTTCATTATTTCTTACGAATTCACTGAAACTCTAGAGAGAAACCGTAGAGAATTATTCTTCTATAATCTTGGCGTATTTCTTTAGCGTTTCGAAAGCTTTGAGTGTAGTGCAAGTTTCTTCAAGTATATCCCGCCTCTACCGTCGAGATACTCTTATTTATAAGGTAAGGGGTATTATTAATTTCATATTCATGAAGAGAATTTACATTATTCCAGTCTTTATTATTCGTTGGAATAACCTTTATACGCTGCCACCCTATACTTGGTGAAATTCTTCTCATATTCCATTATTTATTATTCTCACTTTGGAATAACTTCGTCTACATCTTAATCGCATACATGGTGAAATTCTCGTTGTTATTCCATTCTTTATTATTCATTGGAATATCACATGCATGCGTTTCTGTGGGACTCGGTTCCGCTCTTTATTATTACATTGGAATATCACGTATGCGTTTTCGCCGCACTGGTTCCGTTATTTATTATTCTGCTGGAATAACTTTGCCTACATGGATCCGCATGCATGGTGATTTCTATTGTTATTCCATTCTTTATTATTCTCGTTGGAATATCACAGCTTGGTCGTATTACGCCTGACCTGGTTCCATTATTTATTGTTCTGTTAGACTAATTACCTGTCTATACGAAGTACCGCATGCATGGTGATTTCTTTTGATATTCCATTCTTTATTATACTCAGTTGGTTAAAGTTTTGACTTCTATACTCCATGAAATTAGTTGAATATCCTTGATATTTGTACTTCATCCAGTATCTTTTCATGGAAATATTCTTCTGAGCATTCTTAAATTTTACTCTACAAAGAAGTATCATGTTGACAATTTGGACGTTATTAGTTCCTGGATAACTTAATTCTTGAACTTGTTTTATTGAATTCTTATATCATTGTCATCATCCTCATATTTATATTTTGTTGAAAGTCATCTGTGGCCTGTAGTGCATAGATGGACTTGATATGATTATGACCAGAGATTATTCGGTGTAATCATGACCGTAATGTTACAAATGATGTGGTAAAAGTCCTCATTGGCCCGTAGTGCATTGATGGACAGTTGTTGGCATGATCATGACCATTGATGAATACACGAATATCCTTGGCCCGTGGTGCATGGATAAATTGTGGTTGTGATACTTATGAATATCCTTGGCCGTAGTGCAGGTATGAGGTGGATTATTTATTAAGTTGAGTCCCAGCGATAAAAGTGATGAAAACCTTTTAAATCATAAAAGATAGTAGATTTTATTCTCTACTTGACTCTTTTAATGGATTACATGTGTCGCTGCAGTTAAACTTAATGTCTATTATATTTTATTAGTTTAACATTGTTTAAGACTAATGATAATTTATTCTGCATTATCTTAGTCATAATATTTCTTACTGAGCTAGTTGAGCTTACCCTTTCTTTCACTGTTCTCTTCGTGAAAAATGAGAACGTGGCGGACTAAATCGAGGAACCCGGAGTGATTAGTCCCAGATGATAGTATTAATAGTCCTCACTATTATGTTAAATAGTGTGACAATAAATATAATGAGGACTTATTCTGAGAGGATATATTGTCTAGAAGACAATATTTGTATTAAAACTCACAGCTTTCTTGTTGTATATTAAAGATTGTATTTATATTCTGTACAATGTATTTGGCGACTCAGAATAGGTGATGTATACCTATTTTGGGGGCGTCACAGTTGGTATCAAAGCCTAGGAATATGATCCGTGGCTGAGATGTAAGACAATAACTAGGAGGGGAGAGACGGGGAATTCCTTCGCTAGTATGACCTACCTAAGTTTATTTGATATTTAATTGGTCAGTCAGAGTATAGGGATAATATGTGATATGTTAATTAACCCTTATTTTGTGGCAGTGTTTAAAAATGGCATCCGAGAATGTTGAGAACATCAATGGAGCACAAGGAGACCGTTGAGTCTCCACGATCAATAATCGTGATATAATGTGCATCGAAGGCGACAATCCTCGTGCAAAAAATACACCTTGACCAAATGATGAACGATGGAATGTTCCGAGACTTCATGCAATTCATGCAACATCGAAGCGAGAGCGACTCCTCATCCAAAATACGATGGAAACACTGGCAACTCTCTGGACGGTCACCGCCAAAGCAGTTCAAGGAGGGACTACTAGGAGTTTTTGGAGAGCCAAAACCACTTAAAGCGAGAGACGTGGATAAAGCAGATCAACAAGATATTTGATGTCTTGGGATGCTCCGAGAAGCAAAAGGTTCCTTTGCCACCTTCATGTTATGCGCGAGATAGATTACTAGTAGGAATCAGAAAGCGTACTCAACTCGCCGCAGACCAAGATGTCTTGGGAGAAGTTCCAAGAATCGTTCAACGACAATTACTTTCCGAAAGTATTCGTCACATGAAAGAGGTAGAGTTCATTAAACTGAATAAAACAACATGACGTAATCGCGATGACGAAGCCAAGCTTGCCGAGTTGTCGGTTTTAATATCCCATTTGGTTGATAATGAGGAGAGAATGACGCGAATGTTTCTAAGAGGTTTGAAACCCGAGATACGTTAATATCTTATCTCTCATAAACCGTGTTTGTATTCGAGATGTTGTTAATAGGACTCGATTATTGGAGCGCGATAATGAGTCAACCCAACCAAAAGAGAGCGGTAAATTGACAAAATGATAATACTGGTGATAATACTTGATCGTGAAGCGATGACAAAAAGCGTGAAGGGAATCAACATGCCAGAAATGGTAACCACTTCGGTGGTAATCATGGCCAAAGCAATAAGAATGGACATTTAATGAAGACGAGATTCAACAATGATGGAAAGACGTCAGCATCAGCCCCTGTTATTAAGGAAGGAGAACGACCACCTATCATATGCTTCAAATGCGGAGGGGAGGGACACATCAGTCCAAACTGTGTGATGCCGTCCAAAGCATGTTATAATTATGGAAGAGAAGGTCACCTAGCCTGATTTTGTCATTCATCGAAGACAAGCTCAGCTAGGATGGAGGCACCAAAGGACGCCCTAGAAAAGTCAAAGCCAGTAGTTCAAGGGAGAGCGTTTGTCGTGACCTCCCAGAAAGCAAGGAACCCAAATGAGGTCATCACGGGTAAGCTTATCATAAACTCTAGCGAAGTATATAACTTATTTGATACCGGTGCTACCCATTCCTTTATTTCTCCTACTTGCACTCAACGTTTAAATTTGACTCCAGAGAAATTAGACTTTGACTTATCTATTGAAACTTCGTTGGGAGAAACCTTCATTACATCCACTGTTTATAAGTCTTGTTTGGTTCAAATCGGTACCCTCACATTACCTGTCGATCTTATTTCATTGAAAATACTTGCATTTGACGTAATTCTAGGGATTGATTGGTTAACCACTCATCATGCAAAAATTGATTATTTTCGTAAGGTTATTAGCTTTCATATTCCTAATCAACCTATTATGTGATTCCAGTAACCAAACCATTAAAATCACACTGTCATCTCAAGCCATAAAGCTATTCGTTTATTGAAAAATGGATGTCAAGCTTTCTTAGCTCATGTCACGGATCTAAACAAAAATACGTCAGTTTTGAATGATATTTCTATTGTTAATGAATTTCCTGACGTATTCCCTGAAGAACTTCCTGGCCTACCCCGAGCATGAAATTGAATTTTGTATCGACCTTGAACTCCGGTACAAAACCTATATCCAAAGCCCCATATCGAATGGCTCTATTGAACTTCGTGAGTTAAAGACCCAACCGCAGGAGTTGTTAGACATCGGTTTCATTAGATCCTAGTACTTCTCCTTGGGGTGCTCCTATTCTATTCGTGAAGAAGAAAGATGGGAGTATGCAACTTTGTATTGATTATCGGGAGTTGAATCATGTCACCATTAAAAATAGGTACCCATTGCCATGTATTGATGACCTGTTTGACCAGTTACAAGGCGTCAAATTCTTTTCAAAGATTGATCTTCGTTCCGGATATCACCAATTAAAGATTAGAACCGATGACATTCCAAAGATGGCTTTCAGAACTCGGTACGGGCATTATGAATTCCTAGTCATGTCTTTTAGATTGACTAATGCTCCTGCTGCCTTCATGGATATGATGAACCGAGTATTCAAGGAATATTTGAATCACTTCGTGGTCGTCTTTATTGATGACATCCTTATTTATTCCAAAAGCCGTGAAGATCATGAGCAACACTTGAGGCTGATACTCCAAAAGCTTCATGAATATAAGCTTTATGCTAAGTTGAAGAAATGCGAGTTCTGGCTTGAGGAAGTAGCATTCCTTGGGCACGTGGTATCAAGTCATGGAATATCTATTGTCCCATCAAAGATTGAAGCTATTCAAAGTTGGGAGCAACCTAAATCAGTGACCGAAGTACGTAGCTTTCTCGGCTTAGCTGGTTATTATCAGAGATTCGTGGAAGGGTTTTCTCGAATTGCTACTCCATTAACTCAGCTGACTCGGAAAGATACAAAATTAGGTTGGAGTGAGGAATGTGAGAAGAGTTTTCAAGAACTCAAAAGAAGACTCATTTCAGCACCTATTTTGACAATACCATCTGGCTCGGAGGGATTTGTCATCTATAATGATTCTTCAGGCAAAGGGTTAGGATGTGTTCTCATGCAACATGGGAAAGTCATAGCCTATGCCTCTCGACAACTCAAAGAATATGAAAGGAATTATCGTACTCATGATCTAGAGTTGGCATCTGTTGTCTTCGCACTTAAAATTTGGAGGCATTACTTGTATGGGGAGAAAGTGGAGATCTTTACGGATCATAAAAGCCTCAAATATTTCTTCACTCAAAAGGAACTCAACATGCGACAGCGACGTTGGCTTGAACTGTTGAAAGATCATGATCATACCATCCAATACCATCCTGGAAAAGCGAATGTGGTAGCTGACGTATTGAGTAGAAGATCATATGCGGGTATGAGTGCGATATTGTCAACGCAAAGGCCCATTTTGTATGACTTATAAATGATGAAGATAGGGATAAAGACTCCAGGGACCCACGTGATGATGGCGAATATACGAGTAGAACCGACTTTAATGGATAAAGTTAAAATTCGCTCAAGCTACGGACACTGAGTTCGATGCGTATATGAGGAAGAAAGTATAAGAAGGTGCTATGCCGAAAGCAAGAATCGATGAAGAAGGAATACTTCGAATCAACTCCAGACTTTGTGTTCCTAACGACCCTGATTTAAAGTATAAAATCATGATGGAGGCGCACAACACACCATTTGCAATCCATCCCGGGAGTACCAAAATGTATCATGATCTTCGACATACATTTTGGTGGGGCAATATGAAGAAGGGGAGATAATACATTGCTTATCTCAAGGTGTCTAACGTGTCAACGAGTCAAGTGGCGAACATCGGTACCAAAAGGTCCATTGCAACCACTTGAAATTCCAGAATGGAAGTGGGAGCACATTACCATGGATTTCGTTACTGGTCTTCCCAAGGTTTCTCAGGGTATAGATGCAATTTGGGTCATTGTTGATAGATTAACCAAGTCTGCTCATTTCTTACCTATACGAGAAACTTATACACTTGAACGTCTTACTCGTATGTACATAAACGAGGTTGTAAGATTGCATGGTATGCCAGTATCCATAGTTTCTAATCGAGATCCAAGATTCATTTCACGATTTTGGGTTAGTTTGCAAAAAGCTATGGGCACAGATTTACTATTTAGTTCGGCATATCATCCTCAGACGGAAGGACAATCAGAGAGGACTATTCAAACTCTTGAAGATTTATTAAGACTCTGTGTCCTTGACTTCAAGGGATGTTGGGACAAGTTCTTACCATTGGTGGAGTTTTCCTACAACAACAATTATCAAGCAAGCATTGGCATGGCTCCATTCGAAGCGTTGTATGGAAGAAAGTGTCGTTCTCCAATATGCTGGGATGAGGTGGGTGAAGCAACTTTGTTGGGACCGGAGTTGGTACGTATGACTACGGAAAAGATTCAAACGATCCGACAACATATAAAAACCTCACAAGACCGACAAAAGAGTTATGCTGATCTTCATCGAAAGGACGTGGAATTCGATATTGGAGATCATGTGTTATTACATGTTGCTCAATGGAAAGGAGTTACGAGATTTGGAAAGAGAGGAAAGCTCAATCCTCGATTAATTGGTCCATTTTTAATCCTCGATCGAGTGGGGACTGTAGCCTATAGACTTGCTTTACCGCCAAGTATGTCTCATGTTCATAACATTTTTCATATATCCATGTTACGTAAATATGTGAAAGACCCGAACCACATTATTGAGTTAGAACCGGACGAAATAGCGGAAGATTTAACGTATGAAGAGGTTCATGTTCAAATCTTGGATAAGAAGGAACATATTCTACGCTCCAAGGTTATACCTTAAGTCAAAGTTTTATGGAGGAACCACGATGTTGAGGAAATGACCTGGGAGTTAGAATCTGAAATGAAATCAGGGTATCCTTACCTCTTTGACATACCAGGTATGTACCCTAATTTTGAGGGCAAAATTTTATAAGAAGTGGAGATTGTAAGACCCCAACTTTTATGAATACAAATAAATTTTCTATAAATATCATTTTTGAATATTATGGAATAAATTTGATATAATGTTATAGTTGTGGGTAATATTTATAAATTTTGCAAAGTACACAAGTTGTTATATAATATTCGATTGGTCGGGGAATATTCGTTTTAACAGGGAATATTCGTACGACGACACAATCATTGGTGGACCCCACAACAGAATTATTGTCGGATTGAGAAAATGACAAAAATATTTTATTAAAAATAACGGCGGAAGTTTTATCGTTAATACTGTTGAACTACTCGGTAGTAAAAGTATAGTAATATGCGTGGTTGCATAGTAGCACACGGTATTGATTATTGATGCTTACGTGAGAAGTCATTCAGTTTTATTCAATTATTGTCAAGATTTTATATATTATTAAATCAATAATTGAGATAACAGAGTTATTAATATTATTATTTGCAATATTAACGATGTCTAGAAGTTCTGCCAAGGAGAGGTTTGGTCACCTAATTACGCCATATAGGGAGAAATCCTTATTGGAAAGCCCTCTTTCCTAAGAAACGACACAGTCGATTAATAGTGTGAATAATAATAATGATGATAAAGTTTTGTTTTATTAGTATTATTAATGTAATAAAATGTAAAAGCTTTTTTATAAAAAAGCGGAATACTTTTATAAAGTTATTCGTTTTATTAGACTAATAGTAAAATCTTTTTATATAAAATGTAATACTTTTATAAAGTTTTTGTTTTATTAGACAATAATTAGATTATATTATATTTTATTATGCATAGTGTTTGCATAATGCATGCATAATAGTATTTGCATAGTAAATTTTTTTAAAAGTTATTCGTTTTATTAGATTATAAATGTAATATATTATATTTTATTATAAACCAATCTGGACCATCCATTTAAAGTAAATCGATCTGGACTGTTCATGGATTGGTTACTATTCAGTCCATTCTTCTATAAATAAAAGCTCATTCCTTCATTATTTCTTACGAATTCACTGAAACTCTAGAGAGAAACTGTAGAGAAATTATTCTTCTATAATCTTGAGCGTATTTCTTTAGCGTTTAAGAAAGCTTTGAAGCGTAGTGCAAGTTTCTTCAAGTATATCCCCGCCTCTCTTCTTGAGTACTCTTCTTTATAAGGTAAGGGGTATTATTTTTTTTTCATATTCATGAGGAGAACTTCAGTTATTCCAGTCTTTATTATTCTGTGGAATAACCTTTATACGTGGGCTACCCTATACTTGGTGAAATTCTTCTGTTATTCCATTATTTATTATTCTCATTGGAATAACTTTGTACATCTGACCGCATACATGGTGAAATTCATTTGTTATTTCATTCTTTATTATTCCGTTGGAATATCCTCATCTCATATGCTTTTACTGTGGGACTGGTTCCGTTATTTATTATTACGCTGGAATAACCTTTATCATGTAAAGTACCGCATGCATGGTGATTTCTTTGTTATTCCATTCTTTATTATTCTGTTGGAATATCCCAGCCGGTGCATATTACGCTCCGACACGGTTCTCATTATTTATTGTTCGCATTGGAATAATTACACATGTATATCTGTACCGCATGCATGGTGATTTCTTTTGTTATTTCATTCTTTATTATACTCAGTTGGTTAAAGTTTTGACTTCTATACTCCATGAAATTAGTGGAATATCCTTGATATTTGTACTTCATCCAATATCTTTTCATGGAAATATTCTTCTGAGCATTCTTAAATTTTACTCTACAAAGAAGTATCATGTTGACAATTTGGACGTTATTAGTTCCTGGATAACTTAATTCTTGAACTTGTTTTATTGAATTCTTATATCATTGTCATCATCCTCATATTTATATTTTGTTAAAAGTCATCTGTGGCCTGTAGTGCATAGATGGACTTGGTATGATTATGACCGTGGATTATTCGGTGTAATCATGGCCCGTAATGTTACAAATGATGTGGTAAAAGTCCTCATTAGCCCGTAGTGCATTGATGGATGATTGTTGGCATGATCATGACCATTGATGAATACACACGAATATCCTTGGCCCGTAGTGCATGGATAATTTGTGGTTGTGATACTTATGAATATCCTTGGCCGTAGTGCAGGGATGAGGTGGATTATTTATTAAGTTGAGTTCCAGCGATAAAAGTGATGAAAACCTTTTAAACCATAAAAGATAGTAGATTTTATTCTCTACTTGACTCTTTTAATGGATTGCATGTTCCGCTGCAGTTAAACTTGATGTCTATTGTATTTTATCAGTTTAACATTGTTAAAGACTAATGATAATTTATTCTGCATTATCTTAGTCATAATATTTCTTACTGGGCTAGTTGAGCTCACCCTTTCTTTCACTGTTCTCTTCATGAAATGAGAACGTAGTCGGGACTAGTCGGGGAACGGAGTGACGGTCCAGATGATAGTATTAGTAGTCCTCACTATTCTGTTAAATAGTGTGACAATAAATATAATGAGGACTTATTCTGAGAGTAGATATTGTCCAGAAGACAATATTTATATTAAAACTCACAGCTTTCTTGTTGTATATTAAAGATTGTATTTGTATTCTGTACCATGTATTTGGCAACTCAGAATAGGTGATGTATACCTATTTTGGGGGCGTCACAGTAATAAGCCTAGTGTAATATATCTTTTAAAATTAAGTTATAGAACTAATTTTATTTGAAATAATGATTTTTTTGGAGGCTACTTAACTTGAGTTAATTAAACAACTTTTATTATTCAAATCAATTTGGGTAGGTAGAAAATGAATCCCATATAAAAGTGTAAGAGTAAAAAGATAAGAAGAATATAGAAAATAAGAAAACAATTAAAAAGATAAACACACACTGATAAATTCTACGGTACGCTTGCGTGAGGTGATCGTCATTCGGATCGTTTCTAGCAAATTATAAAGGTGGAACGCTTACAACACCTTAACCCCTCACTTATATGTAAGCAGTAATCTTGGTATAATTGATCACGCTAAGAAATTTGTGTTGAATGGACACCAACCACACCTTGGCTCCTCGCTTATATGTAAGCAGTAATCTTGGTACAATAGATGATTGATGCGGTAGAATAAGTCACACACAACTATATATTGTTGTATGATAAGTCGAGTTTGAATCTCACAGAAAATTATAAACAATTGTAGAGTTGTCAAAGAACCAAAAGTAGATCAATCTCACAAGAATTTTATTCATAATCTAAAGTATGTGTGTCAATTACAATAGAAGTAACCCTTATTTATACTAGTTACAAATATTCTAATCCTAATAGAAATTACAAACCATAACCCAAATTTGTATAAGGAAATAGAAATCAATTTGGAAAAGAAATTCCTATTTCTATAAAACAATAGAAACCTTATTTAGAAAGTAATTTTCAACCGAAAAGAAATACTAATTATAATAGAATTTGATAAATATCTGAAAAATCCCTAAAAATTAGGTTAATTACCTAAAACAAAAGGAAACATAATAGAATATAGTTTGTCTAATATTTTAGGAAACAAAATTTTTTTATATATAATTTTTGAATTAGCTAGTAAATTGTCTTTTCATGTAATATGTAATCCATGGGCTGCTAAGAATTAGCTGAATTAAATTAGCCTATTGGTTCGGCCTTATAATTCTTAAATTGTGCTTCCTTGGTCAAATAATATTTGGGTCAAACTCATTAATTGAGTCACAACTCTTTTATTGAATTTTCTTGAATAACTTTTAGTTCAATTAATTGAAATCATTTCATGAACCACTGAAATTTGAATTAATTCGTAAACGCTTAATACAATAATAAATAAACATATGTATAAAGTATATAGACACACACATATAAACTTCAAATGAATAAAAAAGGAAGAGAAAATTTGACAAAATATAAAATAAAAGCAAAAATATGTAACACCTCATATATATGGCCTCCAATATAAGGATTGCATTTCCCCACTAATTCAAGGTTTGTTTTCTCCTTTTTTAAATATATGTGAATCCATTTTCATAAGATATAGTTTTTTTTTTCAATCAACTCACAACGCCAAGCGTAGTCCTCCTCCTTTATCCAGACTCGGGACATGTCAATATTGGAAGATTGAGTTTATTTTTTATTTTATTTTTTTGAAGGTTTTTTAGGAATTATAATATAATCTCATAATAAGTACATCATTTATTATTATAACATCAGTCTCAATTACTAGGTTAAAATGTCGTCGGTAAAATTAAAATTGAATTTCAAGTTAAACAACACAACTAAAATAACAAAATAGAAATATCATACTTTCTCTAAAATCCTACTAACCAAATAAATTAACACGAAATAAATGCTAACAAACATGAAATGAACTCACATCTCATTGCACTATTTAATACTACTTTTTCTTTTTTAGTCATGAAGTGGGGATGCCAATTGTGCACCCATGAATGCTTTTTCATTTTTTTAAAAAGATTATTTATTCTTAATCTTATTTCTTATCAAACTTTAAATCATAACTTTGCATAAAAAAAATTAAAAATTAAAATAAACCATCCAATGTGAATATGATTCCTTTAATTTTTACACGTGTAAGTTCAGGAGAGTAGGGGTGTAAGCCGAGCCTCGAGATCGGCTAAAAAATATGATCCAAATCTCGAATTTGAAGTTTATTCAAGTCGAATCCGATCCATATTCGTTTTCTGCTTAATGATACACGAGTCGAATTCGAGCATACCAGTGTTCGCTCATATTAGGGTTCGAGTATTTCATTTTTTCTTAAACTATACTCCATACATGCTCGATAGATCATATTCGAATACTAGTCTTGTGACGCCCCCAAAATAGGTATACAACACCCATTCTGAGTCGCCAAAATACATGGTATAGAAAGCAAACTACAACTTTGATAATACAGATATCGTGTAGAATACGACAATACAAACTGTGAGTTTAAATACAAATATTGTCTTCTAGACAATATACACACCCAAATAAGTCCTCATTATAATTATTCATACACTATTTTACAGAAATAGTGAGGACAGCTAAAACATCTTCCTAGAACCATCACTCCATACCCCGACTCGATCCTGCTATGTTCTAACCTCCTGAGAAGAAAAATGAAATAAAAAGGAAAAGGGTGAGCTCAACTAGCACAGTAAAGAATATTATGACTAAGATAATATACAACAAATTATCGTTAGTCTTCAAAAGGAAAAATCTAATAGAATACAATAGACAACAAGTTTTAGATCAACAAATGCAATGAAACAAAAGAATCCATTAAGAAGTCATCGTAGAGAAAGAATTCTACCGTCTTCTAAGGTTTAAAAGTCCAAAGATCAATATTTTATCCCCGTAATAACAATCAATATACATCTTTAATTATCTTTGCACTACAGGCAAAGATATTCATTTGTATCACCAATTGGTCATGTTCATCTCAACACTGCTCATCTTTGCACTACGGGCCAAAGAGATTCATCGATTTAATCATTCATCTTTTCACTACAGCCAAAGATATTCATCAAGTATCACCATTAAGGACTCGAGGATGATGAAAAATATTTTAAGAACGAATCCAAAGTGATATAGAAGGACAAATATTAGGGATTCGTATAAACAGTTTATCCAAGATCAATAATACTTCATAATAAAATTTTTTGAAGCGTAACTCAAAAATAACGATCAAAACATGGATTCAATCAAAGATAGTAATAGAAATAGATATCTTGGACAAAAGAAAAATTTTCATTTCTATTGAATAATAGTGCAGATTTGTGAATAGTCTTCAGTATCGTGAATAGTGCAGATATCGTGAATAGTAACTCCAACACAAAAAAGATAAAAATTTCACAAAAAACATCTTCACGCTTCGTGAATAAGAACTCGTGAATAGTAACTCATGAATAAGAACTCGTGAATAAGAATCATGAATAGTAATCCCGACATGAAAAAGTTCCAAATTTGATAAAAAGTTCAACAAAGATTTTGGCATAATGATATTGAAGAAAATAATATCATTTCTGAAAAGAAATAACATCCCTTACCTCAAAATAACCGTATTTCCGATCTACATTTGAATTTCTAGATAATAGTCTTGTGAACCCATACCAGATATAGAACACTCAAAGTATACTCACAAGAATACGCCGATAATTTAGAGAGAGAAAGAGAAAAACTTAGTTTCGGTGTGATTTTTAATTCTAACTTAGCCTCTATTTATAGGAAAATGTTAGACGCATGAAAGGAGACTAAATAATAAAATAATATTATTATTAATCAAAATTTCCTACGCATGCTATATAGACCATGACCAGCCACCACCTTGGAAAAATTTTCAGCAGCCCATGTGAATTACTCACCAACCAAAAAGTGGGTCCCACCCATTAATTTAATAAAAATCATTTTATTTTCCGAAACTTCATTAATTAAGTGAAAATAGCTCTCGTTATCGTAAAAATTCAAAACTCATGATTTTCTATGGGAAATTCTATTCTCTACAACTTTGCGTAAGAAAGTTTTTCCAAATTCCAAACAAAAATTGACCAAAATCCATAAACGGACGATTTTATAGTCTATAATAAATTTTCGGTTAAGAATTGTGTCCACCGACACACAAAACATGTGTTAAACATTTAATGCCACAAAATACTCTACCTCCTCATATACTCATATATCCCACATTCATTATAAAAATATCACCAGTTAATATATTATTAAAATAATATATTTAAATGAATTATTTTATCGTAAAAGATAAAATATTAATTTTCAACAATTGTCACATTAAAAATTTCTCCATCTATATCCATATAAAATAAATATTTTCTTTATCATAATAATCAATAATTAATTATTTTAAAAATAATATTACGTAATCACAAGATCGACAACCGTGTAGCTCCTCGTGAAAGAGGGGCTTTCTAATAAGGATTTCTCCTTACTGGCGCATGAATTAGTGTGACCAAACCTCTCCTTAGATGTAACTTTCTAGACATTGCCAATAATGTTATCGATAATATTATTCAAATAATATGAATTATTGATTTGATAATGGAAAATCTTTGTAATGACAATTATTGAAACAACAAATGATACAAGATATCAACGCAAAGAATTATTGAATCAATATAATATTGAATAAGAATTCATCGTAACAATTATTGAGTAGTGCTTTCTTACGTAAGGATCAATAATTCAACAATCTTTGTGCAATCTTTGTGTCAACCACGCGTATTCAGTATTTTAACCACCGGGTAACCCAACAATGTTAATTCAGTAATAATTTACTACGCCATTATTTATAAAACTCAATCTTTGTCGCTTTTCTTTCATCCAACCGCTTTTTTCCGTTATGGGGCCCACTAATGATCAAGCTACAGTCGGACGGAGATTCCGACAAAAAGAATATTCCACGCACCAAACGAATATTCCCAAATAATAATGAATATTTTATAACCACTTGCTTATTTTGTAAACTTTGCACATTTCACCCATAACCAAAGAATTATATCAAATAAACCCTTATTAATTTAGAATAATGAATAAAGGAAAATTCAATTTTATTTATAATAAGTTGGGGTCTTACAAGTCTGATCCATAGTAAAAAACTAAATATGTGATATTTATGTCAATCTTTATAATTTATAAAGTGTAGTATGAAATTGTGTAAGGTTGTACTTGAATAAATTAATGAATTGATTGTCAATTTGTATCATTCTTTGTAATTTCTTTACATAAATAAAAGTAAAAAACTTTTATATATAAGCATTAGCTCAATAATCAATTTAGCATATAGTAGTTCAATTTTAAATGAAATAATTCATATTCAAAACTCGATTTAAAAGTTTATGAGTAACTTATTTTGTAAATAAATTGAGTAAATCCGAATAATGATCCGAATCGAATTTAATATAAAATTAGAAATCTCTTATCTAGAGTCAAATCGAATATGAGCATTAGGCTTTAGAAGGAAGGGTAACAACAACATTAAACATGTTAGGTAGTATATGTATATATTCACCAATATTTTGGATAAGATGTTACTGAAAAACAGGTATATATATATATATATAACAGGTCATATGTTCATACCAAAATTGAACTCGTGCTGGCCAATGACTATTAATTGTCCTTTTCGCTATCAACAGTAATGCATTTAATTTCATGAAATCCATTGATTGAAATAATTTGACCAAATTCATTTTACACCGAAGTTTAGTTTATACCAGCACTCCCAAACTTTAAATCATGTCAATCTGCACCTTAAATGTCAAATAATAATAATAATAAATAATAATAATAATAATAATAATAATAATAATTTCAACATCTTAAGATAAAGGTTCTTAGTATGGAGTACATTAATAACACTCAGTATTTTTTAAAAAATATATAAAAATATAAAATTTTAAATAAACACAGAGGATGAAACTAATATCACATGATTCACATCGATCTTGTAGTCTATGACTCTATAAGTGCATTAATTTAGATGAGTTAATACAAACTTGAGCCTATTGGTCTAGACTCTAGGGTTATTTTTGTTTGTAAATATTATATTTGGAATATTTTATTTATTTTTAAATTTGGACTTCGGACTATTAGTCCAATAATTATAAAATGACTTAATATAAAAGATTATTTAATATTATGCTCAACCAGGTATTATAGTCTCTACCACTAGAACTAAAAATTTCTAAATAAAATTATCCTCAACATTTTTCTAAAATGGCCATAATATCTTATTATATCCAATAAGCTTATTATTGGTAAATATTTTATTGATAAACAACTTATTGATAAACAATTTATTATTGGTAACGAACTTATTATTTAAACAGCTTATTGGTAAACAACTTTCCAATAAGCTTATTATTGATAAATAACTTTCCAATAAGCTTATTATTGGTAAACAACTTATTATTCAAACAACTTATTATTGATAAACAACTTATTAGTTCTAGTCATTTAAAATTTGGCTTTTTGTTTGTCAAAACTTATTTAAACAACTTATTAGTAAACAACTTATTGGTCATCATTTTTTGATGTATAAACAAGTTTAAATTATAGTTTAAAATATGTTATTATTGGTAAGGGTATAATAGTCCAAATGATATTTTTTTTATCCAATCCTTTAATTAATCTTGAAAAAAATAAATATAACATGATATTATTTTAAATTATCCTATAAATAATTTTATAAAAAATAAACATGTGATTACAACAATTTAATTATAGGATTAATAAAGTGAAAAGAGGAATATGAAAATTGTGGGAGATTTAAAATGGTGAGGAATGAATATTTGGTTGGTGGTGGTGGGCGTGGGGCGTGGGGCGTGGGGAGTGGGGGTGGGGGTGGAGGTGGAGGTGGAGTGCATGATGTGGAAATGATAAGGGTTCTAGATGAAAGAGGAAAACGGGTCCGTATCTAATCTCAGTAGGATTTACACAATCTAATGCTAACGTACTTAATTCCACAATATATTATCTTCAATACTTTATCATGAACCACTCAGAAGAATCGAAGAGCACGCGCGTCGCATGCGCATACATGTTTGAGATTTAATTTGACTCAAAAGACTTAAATTATTAAATTTTGAACTCATTTATATACAGGAACGGATCCAGAAAATTTTCTTAATAAAAGCGATTTTAATTAACTTTTTTTATTGAAGTTAAATAAAAAAATTTAAATTAATCATAATAATGCTTATAAATTGAAATAAATATTCATAATCTAAACTAAAAATAGAATTTCAAATAAAAATATTTAGACACAATATAGAAACTTACTTCGATTACTTATCATAATTCAATTTGAATTATCTATATAATAAAACAGAACTCATTTTGAATCTTTCATTTGACAAAGCACAAAAACGGTTCAAATTCATTCTAACTTAATTCTTCCAACTTAATTTAAAGACTCATATTTCTTCCTACCCAAATCAAATTCACTCATACACCATACTCTCTCTCATGTTCACACACAAAATCTTTATCTCTCCTCTCTTCTTCACACACACAAACAAATAATAATAATAATAATAATAATAATTATTATTATTATAATAGTACTAATAATAATAATAATAATAATAATAGTAATAATAATAATAATAAATATTATTATAATAGTACTAATAATAATAATAATTATTATTATTATAATAAAAATAATTATAATATCTATATAATAAAATAGAAACCATCTATATAATAAAACAGAACCTATTTTGAATCTTTCATTTGACAAAGTACAAAGACGGTTCAGATTCATTCTAACTTAATCATTCAAACTTAATCTAAAGGCTCATATTTCTTCCCGCCCAAATCAAATTCACCCCTACATCATACCCTCTTTCATGTTCACACACAAAATCTTTTGCTCTCCTCTCTTCTTCACACACAAACAAATAATAATAATAATAATATTAATAATAATTATAATAGTACTACTACTAATAATAGTAATTGTGACGCCTCCAAAATAGGTATACATCACCCATTTTGAGTCGCCAAATACATGGTACAGAATACAAATACAATCTTTAATATACAACAAAAGAGCTATGAGTTTTAATACAAATATTGTCATCTAGACAATATCCACTCTCAGAATAAGTCCTCATTATATTTATTGTCACACTTATTTAATGTAATAGTGAGGACTACTAATGTTATCCTATGGACCGAGTCACTCCGCTTCCCGACTAGTCCCATTACGTTCTCATTTCTGAAGAAAAGAGAACAATGAAAGCAAAAGGGTGAGCTCAACAAGCCCAAAGAAGAAATATTATGACTAAAATAATGCGAGAATAAATTATCATTAGTCTTCATAATGTTAAACCGATAAAATACAATAGACATCAAGTTTAATCTAGCTGAACATGCAATCCATTAAAAGAGTCAAGTAGAGAATAAAATCTACTATCTTTTATGATTTAAAAGGTTTTTCATCACTTTTATCATTTGGACTCGAACAATAAATAATCCACATCATCGAATCACCCTTGCACTACGACCAAGGATATTCTTTAAGATCACGCACCACAATTATCCATGCACTACGGGCCAAGGACATTCGTGTATTCATCAATGGTTATGATCATGCCAACAACTGTCCATCAATGCACTACTACAGCCAATGAGGACTTTTATCACATCATTTATAACATTATGGTCATGATTATACCGAATAATCCCTTGTCATAATCATACCAAGTTCATCTATGCACTACAGGCCACATATGACTTTCAAAAAAATATAAACATGAGAATGATGACAATGATATAAGAATTCAATAAAACAAGTTCACGAATTAATTTATCCAGGAACTAATAACATCCAAATTGTCAACATGATACTTCTTTGTAGAGTAAAATTCAAGAATGCTCAGAAGAATATTTCCATGAAAAGATATTGGATGAAGCGCAAATATCAATGATATTATACTAATTTCATGGAGTATAGAAGTCAAAACTTTAACCAACTGAGTATAATAAGGAATGGAATAACAAAAAAAATCACCAAGCATGCAGTGAAATCGCATAAAAGGCGCGGAGTTATTCCAATGTAATAATAAAGACGGAACCAGTCCGACATAAAACGCATGACATGGATATATTCCAACGTAATAATAAAAGACGGAACCGAGTCCCACAGAAACGCAAAAAACAAGATATTCCAACAGTAATAATAAAGATTTTACGAGTCCTACAGTAAAGCCTGATGCAGGATGTTCCAACAGAATAATAAAGATTTTAAACCAGTCCCGGCAGAAAAACGCATGACGAGGATATTCCAACGAATAATAAAGATTTTAACCAGTCCGGCGTAAAGCATGCATGCGATGTTCTAATGTAATAATAAAGATTTTACCCGTGTCGGCGTAAAAGACAAACAGGATGTTCCAATGTAATAATAAAGAATGGAATAACAAAAAATTTCACCATGTATGCAGACTTGATAACTAGGTTATTCCAACATAATAATAAAGAATGGAATAACAAAAGTTCTCTTCATGAAGACGAAAGAAAGAAATAATACCCCTTACCTTTGAAAAAAACTGGATATAGGAGTAGTGAGGTAACAGGCTTCTCTTCTTCTACAGATTTTCTCTCTATAATTTCTCTCTATAATAATTGCTCTATAGCTTTAGTGAATTGGTGAGAAATGAAGGAAGAATGAGGTTCTATTTATAGAAAAATATAGTTTCAATAATTGCACGTTTGGGGCTCGAAAAATTACAAGACAATACCTCTAACTTTTCTTTATTTTTAATTTAGTCATACAAGTATTATCAAACTTGCACCACCTCCCTAATAGTAAATAATGTGATTCAATAGTAAATCATGTGAATCAATAGTTCTGTAGACATGAAAATACGAATTATAGTATAAGTACTTCTATCTATACCTCCATTTTTAACTTAGTTATGCAAGTATTATCAATCTTGCACCAACTCCCCTAATAGTAATAAGAATGTGAAACAATAGTATACACATGTGAACAAATAGTTATAATCATGTGAAATAATAGCAATCAATTGCTCATTTATCCGGTTAAATACTCGATTGGTCAATATAACCTCCAGACATCAATTATTATCGAAATAAATGTCGATTTTCACTAACACAAATAATTCCAACACAATGAAACTATTTTTATCAAAAATAAAAATTTTGAAATTTCGAAGTTTGACTTTTTCAAAAAAGTCAACTGTTGACTTTTTGACCAAATAGTAAAATTCGGAAAATTTTGTGTTTATAGTCTATTTCTACTAATTTCATCGTTCCGGACTCAAATATCACGTCCGCGTCTCCAAATTCAACTCCGAGCACAACTTTAATTTTAATAACATTCATCATTAATATTATAACTCACAATATTTATCAACCAGGTCGTTCCCAAGAAAGAGGGGACTTTCCAATAAGTGTGAGATCCTAGATTTTATGAATAATGATATAAATTTCTCAAAATATTTTTTTTAAATATTATGGAGTGAATTTGATATAATATTATAGTTGTGGGTAGTATTTATAAATTTTACAAAGTATGCAAGTTGTCATATTATATTCGATTGGTCAGAGAATATTCTTTGTGTCGGGGAATATTCGTGCATTTACACAAGACAATCATTAGTGGATCCCATAACGGAATTATTATTTGGATTGAGAAAACGACAAAAATATTTTATCGAAAATAACTACGGAAGTTTTACCGTTAATTATCTTGTTGAACTACTCGGTAGTAAAGTATGCGAATACTGGCGTGGTTGCATAAAGAAGACACCGGTATTGATTATTAATGCTTACGTGAGAAGTCACTCAGCTTTTGTTCAATTATTGCTATAGTAATTATTGCATAAGATCTCACGTTATTTGATTCAATTATTGTCGATATTTTATATATTATTAAATCAATAATTAAAATGACAAAGTTATTAATATTATAAATTACAATATTAACGATGTCTGTAAGTTCGCGAAGGAGAGGTTTGGTCACCTAATCATTACCAATAAGGAGAAATCCTTATTGGAAAGTCCCTCTTTCCTGTGAAACGACACAGTCGATTAATATTGTGAATTATAATAAAGATGATAAATGTTGTTAAAATTATTAAGGTGTTTTTTTATGAAGTTTTGCTTATTTTATGGATTCTATTTACCCATTTTCAAAATAATCGGTGAAAATTATTTAAAGGTGGGGCCCACATGTAATTTATATGTTGGGAAAAGATTTTGAAATGGAAGAGTATATGTATGAAAGTATATGTGTGTTTTGAGTATATAGTGGAGGAAAATGATATGTGAAAGTGATAGGTGTGTGATGTGTGTGTGAGTGGAAAATGGTGGAAAAGTAGTAATGTGACAGTGATGTGTAAAAGTGTAGTGAATTTGATTATTGGGTGGGTGGGGGATTGATGTTGGTTATGGGGGAGAAAAATTAAGTGGTGTATATATAATATCGATATATATAAGTTGAAAACATGTGTTTATGTATATGTATTATATTTTAATTTTTGTTGTGATTTTATTGGTTAGTTAATTGACTTTATTGTATTTGGTTGAAGAAATAAATCACAGAAATTATTTTTCCTTGCACAAGACACTTCCATTCTCCTATAAATAGAAGCTCATTCCTTCATTATTTCTTACGAAATTCACCAAAACTCTATAGAGAAAAATTATAGAGAAAAAGAAAAGATTTACATTCTTAACTACTCTTATATTCAGCCTTTTACTAGTAAAGGTATTATTTCTTTTGTATTCATGAAGAGAACTTCTATTATTCCATCTTTATTATTCTCATTGAATAACTCAGATATGTGCCAAGCTACCTTATACTTGGTGAAATTCTTCAGATTCCATTCTTTATTATTACATTTGGAATATCATGTATAGATTTCTGCTGGGACTGGTTCCGTCTTTTTATTATTCTCGTTGGAACATCCTGTTGGTGTGAATTTCACTTGACACGGTTCCGCATTTAGTATTCTGTTGGAATAACCTCGCCTACGCCAAATCTGCATGCATGGTGATTTCACAGTATTCCATTCTTTATTATTCATTGGAATATCCTGCCATAGGCGTATTACGCTTTGATCCGGTTCCGTTATTTATTATTCGATGGAATAACCTATCTATCTGAAGTACCGCATGCACGGTGATTTCTTTTGTTATTCCATTCTTTATTATACTCAATTGGTTAAAGTTTTGACTTACATACTCCATGAAATTAGTGGAATATTCTTGATATTTGCGCGCTTCATCCAAAGATTTTTCATGAAAATATTCTTCCGAGCATTCTTGAACTTTACTTTACAAAGAAGTATCATGTTGACAATTTGACGTTATTAGTTTCTCAATAAATTAATTCTTGAACTTGTTTTATTGAATTCTTATATCATTGTCATCATCCTCATGTTTATATTATTTTGAAAGTCATCTATGGCACAGAGGTGTATAGATGGACTTGGTATGATTATGACCGAGAATTATTCATGTAATCATGACCATAATGTTATAAATGATGTGTTAAAAGTCCCTCATTGGCCAAGTGCATTGATGGATGATTGTTAGCATGATCATGACCATCGATGAATACACAAATATCCTCGGCTGGGCGTAGTGCATGAAATTTATGGTCGTGACCCTAATGAATATCCTCGGCGTAGTACATGGATGATATGTATTATTTAATAAGCGAGTCTCAAATGATAAAAGTGATAAAACCTTTTAAATCATAAAAATAGTAGATTTTATTCTCTCTTGACTTTTTAATGGATTGCTTATTCCGCCACAGCTTAAACTTGATGTCTATTGTATTTTATCGCTTTAACATTGTTGAAGACTAATGATAATTTATTATGCATTATCTTAGTCATAATATTTCTTCTTCAAGCTAGTTGAGCTCACCCTTTCTTTCACTTTTCTCTTCGAGAAATGAGAATATAAATGAGACGAGCTCGGGGAACAATTGACATCCGGATGATAGCATTAGTAGTCCTCACTATTCATAAATAAATAGTGTGATAATAAATGTAATGAGGATCTGAATTTGAGTTTGTACACCGCCTATGAGGATTCCATTGAGATTGGATATATTGTCTGTAAGGCAATATTCTTGTTTAAACTCTCGCTTTATGTTTTGTCATATTTTACATGATGTGTATAATTAAGTTATATTTGATTTATGTACCATGTATTTGGCGACTCAAGATGGGTGATGTATACCTATTTTGGGGGAGTCACAATAAGGATTTCTCCTTATTGACGCCAATTAATTAGGTGACCAAACCTCTCCTCGATGTAACTTAGAGATACATTGTAAATATTATAATATAATAATATGAATAACTTTGTCATCTCAATTATTGATTTAATAAAATAACATATTATGCAGATGATAATCTTGTGATAATAATCGAATCAATAATATGAGAGAGATATGATGCAAACAATAACTTGTAGTAATAATTGAGTATAACCGGTGACTTCTCACGTAAGCATCAATAATTAATACTATGTCTTTATTATGCAACCACGCCAGACATCGCACTTTTTTACTACCGAGTAGTTCAACAAGATAATTAATGAAAAACTTCCGTCGTTATTTTATAAAAATATATTTGTCGCTTTTTCTCGATTCGACAATAATTACATTAGAGGTCCACCAATGATTGTGTCGTCAGCGTTTAATATTCCCATAATAATACGAATATTCCCCAACTAATCGAATATTATATAACAACTTGCATACTTTGTAAAATTTATAAATACTACCCACAACTATAACATTATATCAAATCCACACCATAATATTCAAAAAATTATTTTGAGAAAATTAAATATTTATTCATAAAATCTGGGTCTCACAAAGAATAATATTTATAAATATAATTATATTAATATAAATTATAATAGTACTACTACTAATAATAATAATAAATTATTATTATTATTATTTATACAATAATTATAATAATAGTAATAGTAATAGTAATAATAATAATAATAATAATAATAATAATAATAATAATAATAATTATATAATAAAGATTCAGATTCATTTTAATTGAATTGGGCGAAAAAGCACAAGTACGATTCAGATTCATTCTAATTTTAATTCAAAATAATAATAACTATAATATAATAATTATTATTATAATAATTATTATTATAATTATACTACTACTACTACTACTACTACTACTACTACTACTACTACTACTACAACTACTACTACTACTACTACTACTACTAATAATAATAATAATAACAACAACAACAACAACAATAATAACAGCAACAACAACAACAATAATAATAATAACTATTATAATAATAATAATAATAATAATAATAATAATAATAATAACAAAAATAATAATAATAATAATAATAATTATAATAATAATAACAATAATAGTTATAATTATAATAATAAAATAATAATAATAATAATAATAATAGTAATAATAATAATAATAGTAATAAATTAATAATAATTATAATATTTATTATAATAATAGTAGTAGTAGTAGTAGTAATAATAATAATAATAATAATAATAATAATTGTACTACTAATAATAATAATAATTATAATTATAATAATAATAATAATAATTATTATTATTATTATAATAATAATAATAACAACAACAATAATAATTATAATTATAATAACAATAACAACAACAATAATAACAATAATAATAATTATTGTGGTGGTGTAGTGAATTATAATAATTGTTATTGATGATTGTATGTTTTGTGGACAAGTTTATATTTTTCTTAATATCTATTTTTAAAAAAAAATTAATTATTGTGGTAGTGTGGTAAATTATGATAATTGTTATGTCTGATTGTAAGTTATTTTAAGTTGAAAAGAGTATTTAGGTAATATTTTTCTAATTTTAATCTATTTTTTTTGATTTATTCTGTGAGTGCCTTGAATACCGAGTAATTACTAGTTCCTTAAATGCTCAAAGCCTCAAATCAAATTTATTTTTTATATTTATACAAAATCATGAAAACTAGAAATAAGGGGCTTCTAAAGGCTCATAATCATTTTCCATTTTCCATCATAAAATAAGGTAAAATCATTGTAAGTTACCACAATAAAAAATAGAAACTACTCAACCAAAATGATCCTATTTTCAATTGAAGATCAAACAACCTAAAAACAAAAACTCAATCAAACCAAACTAACAATAACAACAATCAACTAAATCAATAACAAAAAAAATTCAAACTTGAATCAAATAATCCCTCACAATTCACACGCAGATAAACATTCAAAACAAAAAACTATACAAAAATACTTCTAAGATTTCACAACTAAGAAGATTTTTGTACTTGTATTCAAAATTGATTTATGAATTTTTTTTATCCTTTAATTCTAAATTTAATTCTTTCATTAATCCCCCTTAAATTTATTAATTTATATATCTGCTCTACCCCTATACTTATAAAAACAAAAATTGATCAGGTAAGTGAGCTGTCTCTTTCCATATCATATGTATACGATTTTTTTTATTTTATTATATATATATATATATAATCATACAAAATACTATTTTTTTTAAAAAATTATATATATACATATAATCGAGTTGGGGGCATGGGTGAAAGAGTATATCTCATACTCGATCCTAACTCTATAGGGTTTAAAAAATTGGGTTCCATTAGGATCAGGTGGGTCCTTTGGGTTCAGGTGAAATTGATAGGCCTATATATGATCATTATTGATTTTGAAAATCAATTTGAGACATTTTTAAATTTAAAATTAAGATGACTTATTAAAAAGTATGAAACAATAAAATTTATGATAAATAATATTTTTTAGATAGTCTTTATAATATTCATAATTATATATTGATTAAAATTAAAAGAATTTATACCAATTTTAAATTTAAAAATCACTTAAATTAATTTTAAAAAATTGATAATAATCAAATAATATGAAACAGAGGAAGGGAAGGGAGTAGTATGTTTAACCAATCATGATTCTTACTTATTTGAACCAAATAAACACATAAATGGAAGTCCCTTGGCTTGAGGCATTTGAGATATACCAACTACACACAACCGGTGTTTGGAGACGGGCCTAATCCAATCTCAATATATATATACTGCGCACATGTTAAATTAATGTGTTACGGATGGATATCATTTTCTCAAGGCAAAGTATATTTTCCCAATCTTCCCCTATATATTTTGTACAAATGCCTTTTTGCAACACCAAAGGATATTTTACACCTACTTTCACACCTTGATGAGTGTTAAATGAATTAGGTGGGAACAAAGAGTATTATTATTGTAAAAACACACACACACACACACTCTTTAATAATTCAGAATTTGAATCTTCTTATATAAGGTAAGTGGGCTAGACAAAATCCAGTTCATGTTCATCCAAGTTCAAAAGAATTAAGGCAAATTAATCATGGCTTACCCATTACCAAAATGCTATCTGCTGAGATTAGACCTGACAAAGCAGCGGAAGATCATCACAAAACACAATACAGCCTACACTACTTCACTTCTAGCGTAAGCATGGCTCGCAATTGATATTTTTGACTTGTTTTTCTTTTAAAAAATATGGATGATAATTTTTAGTAGTAGTTAACTAACCCAATTGTTCTAATTAATTTGAGTTGATTCATCAATTTGTAAATCACACTAGCTGACATATAAGCTATGGGCCACCTTGCAAACTTTTTGGTACAACTTAAAACATTTCTATTCAAAGGGGTCGAAATGAAAGAAATTTTAGCCGCTCACTTGTCACATAGGGAGGATGAATTAATGCTTTCATTCCTTAGCTACCCGTTCAGATTGGGCAGCTCAAATTTTCTTGCAGTCCTCCCTATTTCCATTTGGATACAAGAGTCCTACTTTTTATTTAATTTCTTTATACTGCCTCTGTTTTAAATTATAAAATTATTATTAATTTTTTAAAATTAACTTGAGACATTTTAAATTCAAAAATTAAAATAGATTTTAATAATTTTAATCAATACAATGATTATATCGTAAACTATCTAAAAAATTAGTTGTCATTGTAAGATTTATTATTTTAATGGGTCATCTCAATTTTAAGTTTGAAAATATCTCAAATTGACAAAATTAATAAAAGTAAAATACAGTGACATCCTCTGTAGAAAATCATAATAACACTCACCCCCCTTCCAGTTTTTTAAGTAACAGTTAGTACCCCTATAAATTTTTAGGGTTGACTAAATATATTATTTAATTCCTAAATAATATGTGTTTAATTATCTTTTTTTTAATACAATACATTTTAATTATAGTTTTATTTGTAATTAATACTATCTCATTTAAATTGTTGGTAACTTATAAAAATAATAATAATTTAGTTTAATTAACACATTTTTGGATAAGTGATACAAATATTTAAATTAAATTATTTATAGAGCTATTCTAATTAGAGTGATTGAATATGTTGATAGTTTAATTTTGGTATTTAACAACAAAATTATTATTTGAATTCTTTGTTTTATATGTTGAATTTTCTTGAGTATGTCAAAATTTGGGATATTTATGATCTTAATTACACTTTTTAGTATACAATTGACATTGTTTTTGTGCAATGTTAAATAATAAAAAAATATAATAATATTTATTACTACCTCTATCTTGTAAAAAGATGTTTAATTTAACATATTTTTTCTTTTTTGAGAAAAGACATTTTCCATTTTTACTATAAATAATTATGTTTTAGTGTGGCTTATGTTTAGCTTAATATATGAGAAAAATAATTAATATAATTTTTAATATTTTTTTTATTTGAATAATAAGATTAGATTCTATAATAATAAGTTTGTTTTATGTAAATTTTAAAATTTAGAAAAATAATTATAATTTTATTACATTAATTTGTACTTTCATGGGTATTAAAATTTTACTTTTTAATTATAAAAAATATATTTGCATATATATAACGTAAATTTTAATCTTTGAAAAATTTAATTAGGAAAAATTGTATGACTTTATTTTCCTGATAAAATGAATTTTATTATTTTTTGACATTTATGTTATTTATTGTACAAGTTCATAATTTAATTAGTTAGATCAAGTTAAGTACAAATTATAATATACAAATTTAGATTTAGTGGATAAATTGAACATTATAACTTGAAGGATGTATTAGATATTATATTAAAAATATTTGTGGATATTAGTTGGCCAACCACATTAGGGGCAGTGAATCTTATATATTGTAGACTAGAGGGATACTAACCGTTACTTGAAAAACTAGAGGGGTGGTGAATGTTATTATGGTTATCTATAAAGGGTGTAATTGTATTTTACTCAATTAATAATAATTTTATAATTTGTAAGGGTGTAAGCTGAGCCGAGTTGTTCAGTGCTTGATTTGAGATCGACTCGAAAATATGGTCCCAAACTCAAATATAAAAATACACAATTCGAATTCGAGTATACCAGTGTTCGCTAATATTAAGGTTCGTTCGAGTATTGCACTTTTTCATGAACCATACTCAATACATGTTTAATGGATACTCAAATATTGATTTGATCCATACTTGAAGCTAAATATGTGATATTTGTACCAACTTTTATAATTTATAAAGTGTAGTATCTAATTGTGTAAACTTGTACTTAAATAAATTAATCAATGAGTTGTGATTGTCAATTTGTATTATATTCTTTATAACGATCTTTACATAAATAAAAGTGAAAATTTTTCGTGTATAATTTATAAACATTAGTTTAGCAATCAATTTAGTACGTAATGGTCAATTTTAAGTGAAATAATTCATATTCGAAACTCGTTTTAAAGGCTAATGAGTAACTCATTTTGTAAACGAGTCGAGTAGGTTCGAGTAATGATTCGAGTCAAATCTGACACAAAATTAGAAATCTCTTATCGAATCTGAGTCGAATTCAAGTTCAATTTTTTCGAGTTCACTCGAATATGAGCACGAGTGTATTTGTTGATATTCAACTCGTTTACATCCCTAATAATTTGGAACAAAGGTAGTAGTATTTAATTTTGGATACACTTGGACATATGTTTTTATTATTATATTTTTAATAAATAATTTTAATTTTCAAAATTTAATAATGATAAAACTCGTCTAAAAATTATATTAGAGGAACATAAAATTAACTTTAAAAATTATTGTTTTCAAAATATATATCTAATTTTAGAACAGAGAGATTATATCTAAATCCAGAATATATGCAAATTTAAAGCTCTCAATAAGTCAAGATCATGTTCGGGCTCGAAATATTCAGAAGATGGCCTTAGCCCAAACAATTTGTGACGGTATGAAATCGTGTAAGAAGTAATTGCTTACTCCTAACAAAATCCCAAAATAGTCCAGATTGCTGGGCTCAACAATTGGGGCATGGCCATTTGACAGTCCTTTCAACCATTCATTCCTTCAACAATTCTTATTTGAAGAAGGTCCAAAGACTCTTTATATATGTATCCCTTATTCCTTTACAGTAATTTGCTTTCATGATCCACATGTTATTAAACATAAAGGCCTATGGCCCGTTTTACAATTTTTCATTAGAGCCATTTGATACTCTCTTCTTCTATATTTTTTTTAGGAGAGGACATTTCAAGTTCTTGTGTGACGCATTTCTTATAATAACAATATTTTAAAAAAATTATAAAACACCATTTTGTTCATAACGTGAAAGAAAATTTATTCGATTACATAAAACGATATCGTTTTTTTTATCTTTTTATTCAATTATATAAAACGATGTAAATTTCAAGTAACAAACGTTGTTTTCTCAAATAATTATCTTGTTTACATAACAATATGTTGTTTTCTCAAATAATCATCTTGTCTTGTCTGTTTATATTTGTGTGACCGAATCAAAAGTTACAACTATATACTCCATAAAATATAATTGGAAATCTGGAAGTGATTTGTCACCAAACTTTTCTTTCCAGGGTCTACTGTTGTCCCCTTTATTTGTTTTTATCCCACAATTCAAATGCATTGTATCTTCCAAATACGTACGTATTTATGTTGCATTTTGAATCTTTAACAGCCACTTTAACTCTCCTCCAAGAAAACCAATATGATTTGAAAGCTTTAAGCTCCAAATCAAATCCATCTAAAACTCATTACATTTGACTTTATATATACCAATACTTTCTTAATTATATCTCGAAAAAATAAACCACTTTTTTGGTGAATATTACCAAAAAAAAATATATTTTTACAAACTCTTTAATTATATATGGAGACTTAGGGAGTATAGTCGTAATTAGAACATAATCATTGCAAGCATTATAAGGACAGTTAGGCAGACAAATATTATGAGTTGTTCGAGTTTTTGTTCCAGCTTTTGTCTTAATTGTGCACAAACTGTAACGTACTCTTTATCAACTCACAACATAGTATTTATAATTAGCCGTAAATAGGTAAGATAAAAGACTACATGATAATTAACAAGAATCGGACATAAGATGAGAGCTAGCAGTGGAACATAAAATTTTAAACTTGGTGTATACTAGTAATAAAAAAATCCAACATGCTCAAATTGGATTAATATTATTGATAATAAATCCTACCACTATTATGGCTTTCATTCACATGGAAATTCAACAAAACCCCTGACATGTGTCGTAGAATCTTTTCAAAACTAGTAGTTTTTTTTAGTGGAGAAGGAAAATTAAGCTAGCTAGTTCATTAATTGGTCGCCTCACTAGGGTTTATGCATAATCGTCGAGCACTTTAGTTAATTAAAGTGCATAATACTAGTGGACAGAATTATGATTTGCTTGAATTAGGTGGATGACTTGGACAAGATTAAGTGGCATTTTGTGGCTTATGGCACTCTGCCGGTGATGAACAACTATATATGTAGGGTGCCACTTAAGCCCTTTTCTTTCCTTTAATATATATGTATGCATGCACAACTTGTTGTTCCATAAATTTGGTGTCGTATTAGAACAAGTTGGAAATTTTTCTAGGTATAATTATGTAGAAATTAAACCTTTTTTTTTCAGTACCAAGTTGCCTGAGTAGTCCCTTCGTAGTTGGGTCCGAAGAGAAGTAAAAAAAAGAAATCCAAATTAAGCATGCGCATGTTGGTACTTGACCTATTCTTGGTTAGGTTAAATTTCATGCATGCATGGATAAGAATTATAGGACCAGCTCGTGTGTCCGGAGGGTTTAATTGTTCTAGTTCAGGTAGTAAGTAGTACAACGACAGTTAACTAGCTAGCTAGCTAGGAGAGTGGACAAGAATAATTCCACTATATATATATATATATATATATATAGGCTAATTTATTGATCAGATTAAAAGATGTGGTGGAATAGAGACATGCAGTAAATATGTTACTCTCTTCTTCACAAATAAGTGGTTGAATTTTCATTTCAAAATGTCCCCAATAAATGACTTTAATTAAGTTTTCATATGCATTTGAATAACAACTTTAACAAAAGAATACAACATATATAATAATATATAAACAGAAATGACAAATGGTGTACCACCCATTTGTCAAAAGATAATTTCAACCCTTAATTTTATATTGTCTCTCTTTAAACAGGATTGATAGAAAGACATTAATTATATTTACTTTTAGATTCTCTTTTGGTATATAAATCCTATTTCTTGTTGAACTAATTAGTTGTTTGTTTCAAAGGGCAAATGACATATATAAAGCTTTGTTTGTGTTCAAATATTCTAATATTTTTAAAAGAACTAATTGGTTATATATTTTCATTTTCAGACGGAGGTAGCAGCACTACTAGTATATATATATATATAGAATAAGGATCCAGTCCGGGATCCCGGACTGGTCCTAAAATTCGGACCCAATTTTTTATTTTTTTTTTGCTTTTTTTTTTGAAACAACTAAAAAATAAATAAATAAATTATGGAATGAAATTTTTCACTGTCAATCACAGTGTTTTTTGGTATGTTTTAATACCTATACCAACCAATGTATATACGATGCACTTGGGCTATGCATGAAATGTTTAGTATAGGCATCCAAATCACGCCCAAAACAACATATTATGTAAAATTCCAATTCCATATTTTTTTTTTTTAGTTGTTTCAAAAAAAAAAAGCAAAAAAAAAAAAAAAAAAAAGGTCCGTATTTTAATAGAGTCAGGGATCCCTTTGGATCGATCCTATATATATATATATATGGAAAAATGTATATACTACATAGATATCTGATTATGGACGACAATTTTTTTGAGTTATGGCGGCGGTTTCACAATTCATCGCATTAGCTATTCTCTGAATTCTGTGACGGTGAACCTTCGTGTAGCCCCAAAAATCCGTCATTATATATAGCTTGATTGTGTAATATATATATATATATATATATATATATATATATATATATATATATATATATATATATATATATATATCCGGATCTTAAGTTCACCCTTTTATCAACATATCTTGTTCACCCCCTCTTTTAGCGACGGATAGAAACGGCGATTAGGTCAGATTCTTATATATAGAATCGTCATCTTTTAATTTTTAGCGGCGGATAACATATAGCGATGGACAACACATAGCGACATTGAATAGAATATATAGTAATGAATCGAATCGTCGCATTCTGATGCATCGCTAAAAAATGAGAGCAAGGTATGTTAGATAAGGAGTAAGCTTAAGATCCGGACCATATATATATATGAATTGGGAATCAGGTCCAGGATGCGGACACTCTTAAAATCTGATTTTTTTTAAACAACTAAAAAAAAATATTTTATGGAATTGAAATTTTTCCATAATACAGTGTTTTGGGTGTGAAAAATTTCAAAACACTGTATTATGAAAAAATTCATGTTCCATAAAATATTATTTATTTTTTTTTAGTTGTTTTTTTAAAAAAAAGCCAAAAAAAGTCCGTATTTTAAGAAAGTTAAAGAGTGCTGATAGGAACAGGACTATATATATATATATATATATATATATATATATATATATATATATATATATATATAGAGTCCGGATCCAGATTCGGACTCCGTATTTTCTTAAAATGCGGTTTTTTTTTTTTTTTTTTTTTTTTAAAATAACTATTTTTTTTTAATATTTTATGGGCTGGAATTTTTACATAATACATTGTTTTGGATGTGATTTGGATACGTATAACAAAGCGGTATATGCATATCTGTACATATATTTTTGGTATAGGTATCCAAATCACGCCTAAAATATTGTATTATGAAAAATTTCGATTCTATCAAATATTAATTTTTTTAAAAAGCAAAAAAAATAAAAATATATAGGGTTCGGATTTTCTCCCATTTGGGAGTCCGGACTGATCACTTTTCTATATATATATATATATATATATATATATATATATATATATATATAGTCCGGATCTTAAGCTCACTTCTTATCCAATTCACTGAAGCTCACCCCTTAAATGACGGACTATTCTGATTACGGTCATACAATAGTTGTTTATACTTTTAACGACGGATAACATATAGCGTTGTTAAAAGTATAGGCAGACGGTTGTATGATCGAGCCGTCATAATCCGTCAACTAAAGGGGATAAACTTCAATTGAGTGGAATAAGGGTGAGCTTAAGATTCAAGATATATATATATATATATATATATATATATATATATATATATATATATATATATATATACAATATTTTGGATGTGATACATATAACAAAATAGAGTGCATACATTCTATCTGCACTGCTTTTTATTATATGTATCCAAATCATCTTAAAATCTTGTATTATGGAAAAATTCCAGCCCATAAATTATTAATGTTTTTAATTGTTTTAAAAATAAAATAAAAAAAATTCTGCACTTTAGATCCGTCCGGACGTCCGGATGAATCTTAGTCCTATATATATATATATATATATATATATATATATATATATATATATATATATATATATATATACTAGAAGAGAATTAAACTGTGTAGGGCAGCGGGAACATGGCTCAATTATTGAAATACAACATAGGAACTGTAGCAGACCCGAAACATACACACAAACAAATAATAATATCGATACATCAATATATGCAGCTTATATCAAAGAAAGCCACACAAAATTTTGTGTGCAACGTTTCACATGCACGACACAAACGGTTGGATAAAATTTTATTTGTAGAATTGGATTCCAATGGTTTTTCCTAAAGCGGTAATGCGATAAAGGGCCACATATCCAATAATATACAGCACCATTAATGTTGATTAAAGCCAATTATGAATCTGCATGGCATTCATATCCAGATTATATATCCCTTCATACAGGTTAATTAATAATGAAGGACAATATAGTAAAAATTTCCTTCTTTTACAAACGAGAAATATCAAACATGTCTAATTATCGCATGATTTTCCATAAAAAAAAAATTGTAACACACTAGGTAAATGTTGCATTGTAGAATAACAGTTTGCATGAAATCATCATTTACGAGATATTATTATTAAATTTGGCGGTTGATAATTATGCCAGAGCAATATTTTTGTTTTCATAACAAATATTCATTTAGCAAACCTTTCAGCGACACTTTAATACTTATTTTAATAATACTTAAGGTTTAGAAAAGGACATACATATCTATAGGCTGACGTTATATATGAATTTGGTACAAATTAACAATAGTTTAAATGCTGCCGTGGACTAGATCTAACAACTGTTTATGGATGATCATATCGTAGCTAGCATATATACATCAACATCTCTAATACCTAAATTCCTGGAATATGGATATTTAGTGCAACATCATGAGTATATAGATTATTCAATGTACCTGACATATTAAAGATAATCGTAAGTTAGATAACCTTATCTAAGTGAACCATTAATTGAAAACAAACACTTGTTTAATTTGACTTGAAATTTAGATTGCTTCATTCATATGCTTACTCTTTTATATATATATATATTTGGAGGAATAAATTCAATATATATGCAAGCTAACAAGAAACATATTGGAAAATAAGCCATTTCATTCAAGTGGAATCGAAGTGCTTTTACTTTTAGAATAAAGCATGCAGCTAATTAAGAAGTTTCTTAGACATCGATCAATTGTTGATAGAAATTATTATTGGCAAGTAAAAGATATGTTTAGTGAATTAAAGTGTTGGCGTGCAAAACTCTTAATTAGAATGCGTGATTTTCTCAAACACATCATACAAAATAAAAATCAGTCCACAATGTGGAAATATGTTGTAGTGGATTTTTGGTATTTTTCTTTTAGAGCTGTGACAAAAAAAAACATAAAATAATGAGCACTTGAAATTAAAGCCGCGAGAGCTTAATTTATTGGTCATTGACTCCAAGTAATTTTCCCGATCAAGCACTAATTATATGAAAGATGTGCCCTACCAGCTCAACTAATTTTTGATTAAAATGTCCAAAACCCACCTCACACTCCTTCCCTAATTAATCCATGCATTTCATGTGAAAACAAAACACAATAAATCACCATTCCTAACCCACTTTTTCTTGTTTCTTTGACCATATATATATTTATCTTATAACATGATCAATTTCTATTTCTCTTATTGGAATAAAACTTTCAACCTAACTCCTGGATATTTTCTCACACGTTATAGATTATCTAGAAGGGATTGACTCTCTTTTCTTATGAAATTCCATGCACATAGAAAAGCATGGAAACCAAAAAATAAACAAAGATCTACCCTAGATCAAGAAGGACAACATGTTCCACTCTTTAGACATATATACATTTGAACATTACTTCTAATTAAGTACTAAAGCTTGAACACTAGCGCTAAGACCTAAGGCGCTTGAAAGTGAAGGATCTATAATATTTATATCATTTGGAAATAAAGTCTTGACTATTACTAATTACTAGTTAGTAAATTATATCATTTGGAAATAATTTGTATCCTAAATCTCACACACCATTCACTAAATGAGTGCAGGTTCCTTTTGACCAAAATTTCCATCAGTACCTAAAACCTTGGATATTCTTAATCCTACCTGCCAAACAAATAAAATTTCCCCCCTCATTTCTTCAAAACTCTCTTCAAGTTATTGCGATGTGACATGAGATTTTTAGTCAAAAGCTAGATTTGCCATGTTATCTTTCGGCAGTTTTATCTTTAATTAAGACAATGTCTATGCTTAAATTAGTAATTTATGAAGACAAGTTAATGTTCCAAATCCGAGCAAATTCAAGCAAATTAGATATGAGTTTCCGGTGGCTAATTAATTAAGTATATATGATCTAGACAATAGTTGTAGGACATGAAAAATATGATAACAATTCAAGGGAGTATCTAAAAAGATTTTGCTAGAATTTGCACATGTGGAAGTGCATGTGTAGCCATGTGCATACTGACAAACACGATCAAATATGGCCGAACATATATATATATATATATATATATATATATCTTGATGTCGTTCACTAACAACCTCCTTAATTAAGCTTCCATAGTGCTTAATCCTCCTACTTAATTATGTCAAATTGTTAAACATTCGTACTCTTTGGTTCTACTCTTGTTCAGTTGTTCTATACTTTGGAGGAGTACATGTGCTAATATAAAACTAAATTTTACGTAAGGTTCTTATATTCATGTTTCTTTTAATATATGGCTATATGCGTATAATAGCTTTAATTAATTTTGGTAACTTAACTCATCAAACCGGGATTATTAACTCTACATGAAAAGTTTGGATAAATTATTTGTTATGTTCAACATTATCTCAACCTTTTCTTTTTTACACTGAATGGTGAGATCAGAACCCACTTGTATAAATAATTAAACACGCTTGTTTCGGTTCGATGTAGTTAATTTGATGCCCACAAATTCATGTAATGCGGATCATATGTATGATTACACTAATCTTTGTTAGTAGTAAGTAAACAAATGCAGAAGATCAATGTTCCAGATTGAGCGCCGTTTGTTCCATGTGCTAACTACCAACAACTGCCTAACATATTTAATTCTCAAGTCCTACATAAATACTTAATCAAAACTTAAACTTCTAATTAAGTATTTGATTAATTCCTTTACTAATAATGATTGCATGTTATAGAAGAATCAAAGAGTTTAATTAAGTGGAAAGCATGTGGATTACCTCTCTCTATCTCTATCTCACTCTCACACATACACATACACACACACCCCTTTTTGTCGTACTTAAATTGCCCGCGGACAATTTGATGATAGTGTAAGTATTCGTTTACAGGGCAGTTTGATGATAGTGTAAATGCCACGTTGTTCTAACTATCGCACCTTAGTAACCTACAAGATCAATTTAATTAGTACTATATATAGTGGTTTCTTTTCTATATATGGCTGCACTAATATTGGTTAATTATTTAGTATTAGTAAATTAGTTGATCCCACGCAAAATATTTTTATGCATGGTTGTGCATTCCATGTTCCAACTTCTATCAACGACAATAACCACCTTCTCAACTTGTCAAACTTAGTGATCAAAAAGCTAAATTATTCACTAATTCATGATTGGAAACCCCACGTTAGACGACTTTTAAACAAATTTTTAGTGACAGTCATGTGATTACATGATTCCTCCGTTATCGTTACCTTTTACTCTAAGATGGATAAGCCACTTGATTATATATACTAGAGGAACATATCAAATTATAAATTAACCATTCATGCCACTCCAAAGCCCTAAGCTAAGGAAACCCTAATATTTATGTCCTTGTATTAATTAATTATGTATTTACACAAACAACTTGAAATTATTGCACTCACCCTAGTGTCATTTCATAAAGTCGTAGAATTGTCTCCATATAATGAAGCCACTTGATGGTGCGTCGCTTTCGGGCCAGTAAGATGAGATGTGAGAATGGCTATAGCTATAGCTATTTGATGTAAGAAGTACTACTGTCATGTCTTTAATTTGCAAGTGGATTAGAGGAATGGCATTACGCGCCAATAGGCTTTTTGTCTTGAAGTTCCGGTCACAATTAGAGCCTGTTAACTTAAACCATAACAAACAAAAAAGAAAATGACTAGCTAAAACAAGGAATTGGAGAAGCTCTTTTTCCTCATGTTGTTGCAAAGTTATGCAAGTTGTAGATGTAGTTGGCTAATTACAACCAGTCTGTCATTGCACAAACATTGGCACGACGACAACCTTATATCATTGTCATGTGTCCAAGCAACTACCATATAGTTTGTCGATCAAACCCTAAACAATTTTGTATAAAAGTGTTTAAAGCAAATATACACACTTTTTTCATTGTTTTAACTATAGTTGACGCTTTAAAATTAAAGACACTTATTGCTACACCATCATTTTTGTTCTAACAATATCAGCCGCCTAAATAAATGAAATCTTTCATTATATAAACATCCAATCTTCTTTGCTGAAAAGTATTCCTATATATCTATTGACCACAATGTTCTACACAAACTATGGAATATTTTGCAATTTTTCTGTGCCATATGGAACAATCTAAAAACAGTTCACATGCTATGCTTTCCTAACTACTCATAGTTTTAATCATACTTTCTTCTCAAATTACGGGAAGTTTATGTTGATTAATCTGAAAAATTGACCTAGCTTGCATGATCAACTATCTCATTTAGTAAATATTTTAGGTCTCTTCAAGTTGTCAGAATATAGTCCGCTCTTCTTTTAGACCGACTCTATCCTATATATGCAATAATTGCCACTATAATATACTCCATACAATCTGCTGCTCCATACAATCTACAAATATGTTGCACCATACAATCTGTTGATTGACATCTCCATTATATATGCTCTCAACTATTCCCTCACGATTATAAATTTTTTCCTAATTGTGGAGAATACGAGAGAACTTCATTTGATTTGTGTAGAAATTATTTGATTTGTGACTATAGTGAGACATTTAATAAGATGCAAAATTATTTGATAAAAACTAATTTTCCGTAGTTTCATTTAATAGAAAAAGACTACTAGTTACTTTAAGAGGTGTAGTATATTTTATTTTGGAATAAATGGAAAATATTGAGAACTATTTAAATTCTAATTAACCACTAAATTAATACTAGTATATATGTAACTTATATATTTAGTAGAATGTACATGTGTGTATATATATATATATATATATATATATATATATATATATATATATATATATATATATATATATATATATATATATATACACACATAAGATATATGCATATATGAAGTAAGTGTACATATAAGATTTTATATATATATTTTCTCTTTTCTATCTTCTCCAATTTTAATTTCTACAAACAAATAACTACTACAAAGTAATGTTATATTTGAGTTATTAGTTTTGTGAATTGTTATCACAGATAATTCACCAAAGACTAGATATATATCCTGGATGTATATCGTTTGCCACCCTTGTTGGATTAATTATACAGAAACGTGTTATTGTATAGAATAAAATAAAATTAATAATCATAATATTAAGTACTCACATGAATTGAGAGAAGCCATCTTGTATGTATCACGCTTCCGCTACGCTTAAGGGTGAAGGTCTTCAATTGCCTCTCTCAATCTTATGATGGATGTATAGGTGTGTATATAAAATTCTTGAGACGACAATTGGGACCAAACCCTAACTGTTTTATTTATAGAATAACTAAGAGTCAAAATCGTCCATCATGATTATGAAACTCTGGGGCCCATTATGTCAAATACTATTAAGAATATAATTTATAGGCCACATAATTAATTACCAAGCCCATAAATAAAGTGATTAAATTAATACAATATGTAAGCCCAATAATTAAATAAATAGTAGAGGCCACATAAGGAAATAAAATATTCTAACATTCTCCCACTTGGCAAAAAATACTATTTATATACAAAACATAACGCTTTCTGATCATTAATTTGGCCAAGTATTAATTTAATATCTACATCTTGTTCAAATAAAAATACCAATGCGAATTAATACAATCTTTGTGTCACTATTAACACAAGATCCCCATTAGTTACACAATTAGTACTTTTATTAGAACAAAGATTAACATTAAGCATAACAGGTATGAATAGAGTTTACATAAGTGGTAATAGATTAAACTCATTCATATGGTCCAAAACATTACCGTACTGTTTACTCATAAGTTCTCAAGTGTGCACAATAAAGAGAATAGCAAACCATAAACATAATGTGAAGTTCAAAACAATGAGCTCAAAATTGTTGTCTTACATCAAAATAACTTACTAATTAAGACTATCAGTTAAACTTATGCCGACAATATGCTCTAAAAAGAGCTTGGGTGATAAGCCTTTCGTAAGTGGATCCGCTAACATATCATGCGTACTAATATACTTAATGGCAACACTTTGATCTTCAACTCTTTCCCTGACAAATAAGTATTTAGTGTCGAGGTATAGTCCAAACTGCCACTTTCGAATGGTGCATTGGACAAACTAACATTAAATTATTATCACAAAATACTTTCAATGGCCTTGAAATGGAATCTACAACCTTAAGTCCTAAAATAAGATTCCTTAATAATATGGCGTGACAAGTAGCATGATAACAAACCACATATTCTGCAATCATCGTGGAAGTGATAGTTCACTCCTGCTTATGAGTTCTCTATGAAATAGGGCCTCCTGAAAGCATAAAGATGTACCCTGATGTAGATTTCTTTTCATCTTTACACTTAGCAAAATCAGAATCAGAATAACCAACAACTTCAGGTTATCTGCTTTTACAAATGTAAGCATAATATCCTTAGTACCACCACAAAAGTAAGCGCATAAAGACTCTCGAACCACGAAGTATAGGGAATAAGATTCATTTGATCATGTTCGGGTGTATTCTTAGTGTGGCGCCCCAAAATAGGTATCTGACACCCATTCGAGTCTCCAAATACATGATACAGAAAAGCAAACTACGACTTCAATAATACAATTGTCATGCAAAATCTGACAACACATCTTTGTGAGTTTAAATACAAATATTGTCTTCAGATAATATCCACACCCAAATAAGTCCTCATTACAATTATTCATACACTATTTTATAGAAATAGTGAGGACAAATAAAACATCTTTCTAGAACCATCACTCCATACCCAGACTTCGATCTTTGCTATGTTACTCACCTCCCGAGAAAGAAAAATGGAACAAAAAGGAAAAGGGTGAGCTCAACTATCCCAGTAAAGAATATTATGACTAAGATAATATACAACAAATTATCATTAGTCTTCAACAGGAAAAATATGATAGAATATAATAGACAACAAGTTTTAGATCAACAAATACAGCGGAAACAACTATCCATTAGAAGGGTCACGTAGAGAATGAATTCTACTATCTTCTAAGATTTAAGAGTCCATCATCAATATTTTATCTCTGTAACATCAATCAATATACATCTTTTAATCAAATATTCATCTTTGCACTACATGCCAAAGATATTCTTTTATTTCACCGGTTGGTCATGTTCATCTCAACACCTGTTCATCTTTGCACTACGGGCCAAATATATTCATCAGTTAATCATTCATCTTTGCACTACAGGCCAAAGATATTCAGTAATATCATCATTTAGGACTGAGGATGATGAAAAATATTTTAAAGAAAACAAATCCAGTGAGACAGAAGAACAAATATTAGGGATTCGTATAACAGTTTATTCAAGATCAATAATACTTCATAATAACCAGTTGTGAAACAGAATTCAAAATAAAGATCAAAACATGGATACAATCAAAGATAGTAACTATAATAGACATCTTGGACAAAAAGAAGAAAATTTTATTTTTTAATTGAATAGTCTTAGTATCGTGAATAGTAACCCGACACAAAAAAAGTTCCAAAATTTGATTAAAAAGTTCACCAATATTTCGGCATAATAATATTGAAGAATATAATATCATTTAAGAAGAAAATAACATCCTTACCTCAAAATAACAATTACTTTTGATCGAATATCGGATAGAAAATTTGAAGGAAACTTGTACCAAACAACAACTCTCAAAGTATCAAAATACTCACAAAAATACGCTCGAGAATCTAGAGAAAAGAAAACTTATTTACGTGTGATTTTCAATTCTAACCTAAGCGTCTATTTATAGGAAAATGCTAGAACGCCATAGGAGACTAAAATAATAAAATATTATTATTTCTTTCTTTTTTCTCTACGCACACCTTTGGAAAAATCAAACATGCCATCTTGGAAGAAAAAAATAGCAGCCCATGTGTATTCAACACCAACCCAAAAGTGGGTCCCACCCATAAATTAATAAAAATTATTTTATTTTCCGAAACTTCAACAATTCATAGAAAATAGCTCGTTTATCAGAAAATACAAATTTTATATCCATTCCACACGAAATCGAATTCTCTACAACTTTGTAGCTTTGAGTTTTTCCAAATTCCAACTAGAAAATATTCGAAATCAATAAACGGGTGATTTTTAATACCTCCGTTCAAATAATCTTGATAAAACACCTCGGCATTAATTCCTTCATTTATAACCACATAAATAAATCCATCATTTATATCCACATCAAATAAATATTTTCTTATCATATAAATCAATAATTAATTATTCACAAATAATATTATGGAATCACAATTATTACAACCAGTAGTTCCGGAAAGAGGGGCCTTCCAATAAGGATTTCTCCTTCTTGTAGCAGCAATTAGGTGACCAAACCTCTCCTTGAGACGAACTTTCTAGACATTGCCAATAATGTTATCTAATAATATTATTCAAATAATATGAATTATTGATCGATAATGGGAAATATTTGTGCGGTGATAATTATTAAAACAACAATAATATTAAATATCAACGCAACAATTATTGAATCAATAAAATAAAATATTGAGCGATAACTTCTTTGTAACAATTATTGAGTAGTGCCTTCTTACGTGCGAATCAATAATTCAATAATCTCATGTAATATCTGGTAATGTCTTCTTTGTGCGACCACGCGTATTCTTGTATTTTAACCACGAGTATTCAACAGATGTTAGCAGTAACAACAACGCCGTTATTTATAAAAACTCATACTTTGTCATTTTTTTCATCCGACAATTATTTTGTTATGAGACCCACGAATGGCTGCGCCGTCGTACGAATATTTCCCGGCAAAAAGAATATTCCACGACCAAAAGAATATTCCCCGACAAAAATGAATATTTTATAACCACTTGCTTATCTTGTAAAATTTGCACATTTCACCCATAACCAAAGCATTATATCAAATTAACACCTTATTAATTTAGAATAATGAATAAAGAAAATTCAATTTTATTTATAATAAGTTGGGGTCTTACAACCTCCCCTCCTTATAAAATTTTATCCTCGAAATTGACGTACGTACCTGGTGTTTCAAACAGGTGAGGGTACCTCGCTTTCATTTCTAATTCTAACTCCCAGGTAATTTCCTCAATAGCATGGTTCCTCCACAAAAACTTAACTTGTGGTATAACCTTGGTGCGTAGGACATGCTCTTTTCTATCCAAGATCTTAACAGGTACCTCCTCGTACGTTAAATCTTCGGCTATCTCGTCTGGTTCTAACTCAGTTGTAATGCCCCCAAAATAGGTATACATCACCTATTCTGAGTCGCTAAATACATGGTACAAAAATTCAAATACAACTTAATTATACAACAGTCGTGTAAAATACGACAAAATACATGCTGTGAGTTTTAATACAAATATTGTCTTCTAGGCAATATCCACTCTCAGAATAAGTCCTCATTACATTTATTATCACACTATTTAACAGAATAGTGAGGACTAATAATGTTATAATCTGGACCATCACTCTGTTCCCCGACTAGTCCCGGCTACGTTCTCATTTCTTGAAGAGAACAGTGAAAGAAAGGGTGAGCTCAACTAGCCCAAAGAAGAAATATTATGACTAAGATAATGCGAATAAATTATCATTAGTCCTCAACAATGTTAAACCGATAAAATACAATAGACATCAAGTTTAATCTGCGGTGAACATGCAATCCATTAAAAGAGTCAAGTAGAGAATAAAATCTACTATCTTTTATGATTTAAAAGGGTTTTCATCACTTTTATCGCCGAGACTCGACAATAAATAATCCACATCATCCCTACACTACTGACCAAGGATATTCATTAGGGTCACGACCACAAATTATCCATGCACTACTGACTAAGGATAATCGTGTATTCATCAATGGTCATGATCATGCCAACAATCATCCCATCAATGCACTACGGGCCAATGAGGACTTTTACCACATCATTTGTAACATTACGGTCATGATTACACCAATAATCCCTAGTCATAATCATACCAAGTCATCCATGCACTACACGAGCCACGTATGACTTTCAAAAAAATATAAACATGAGGATGATGACAATGATATAAGAATTCAATAAAACAAGTTCAAAAATTAATTTATTCAGGAACTAATAAGTCCAAATTGTCAACATGATACTTCTTTGTAGAGTAAAATTCAAGAATGCTCAGAAGAATATTTCCATGAAAGATACTGGATGAAACGCAAATATCAAGGATATTCCACTAATTTCATGGAGTATAGAAGTCAAAACTTTAACCAACTGAGTATAATAAAGAATGGAATAATAAAAGAAATCACTATGCATGCGGTACTTCACATAGACAGGTTATTCCAACAGAACAATAAATAACGGAACGGTCGAAGCGTGTCACGACTTGGCGAGGATATTCCAATAGAATAATAAAGAATGGAATAACAACATAAATCACCATGCATGCGGTACTTCGCATAGACATGTTATTCCAATAGAATAATAAATAACGGAACCAGGTCCGGCGTAAAATGCACAGACATGATATTCCAACAGAATAATGAAGATTTTAACCAGTCCCACGATATACGCATGCAGAACAAGATGTTCCAAATGAATAATAATAACGAATGGAATAACAGCGATGTAAATCACCAAGTATAGGGTAGACCACGTATACAGGTTATTCTAACAGAATAATAAAGAATGGAAATCAGAAGTTCTCTTCATGAATATGAAAAGAAATAATACCCCTTACCTTATAAAGAAGAGTACTTCGACGGTAGGGCGTGGATATACTTGAAGAAACTTGTACTACTCTCAAAGCTTTCTTAAACGTTGAAGATTATAGCAGAAGAGTTCTCTCTACAGTTTATCTCTAGAGTTTCAGTGAATTCGTAAGAAATAATGAAGGAATGAGCTTCTATTTATAGAAGAATGGAATGAATAGTAACCAATCCATGAACGGTCCAGATTGATTTACTTTAATCGGACAGTCCATATTTAAAGCAAATTTTTTTAAATAAAATATAATATATTCTATTTATAATCTAATAAAACGAATAACTTTTAAAAAGATTTTACTATCTGCAAACACTATCAGCGAGCACTATGCAAACCTTTGCTAGCATAATAAAATATAATATATTCTAATTATTATCTAATAAAATAGATAACTTTATAAAAGTATTACATTTTATATAAAAGATTTTACTATTAGCTTTATAAAACGAATAACTTTATAAAAGTATTACATTTTATATAAAAAGTTTTCATTTTATTACGTTAATAATACTGAATAAAACAAAACATCATCATCATTATTATTATTCACACTATTAATCGACCGAATCGTTCCTGTGAAATAAGGGGCTTTCGATAAGGATTTCTCCATATTGGCGGCCAGCAATTAGGTGACCAAACCTCTCATTGGTAGAACTTCTAGATATCGTTAATAATGCAAATAATAATATTAACAACTTCGTTATCTCAATTATTGATTTAATAACATATAAAATATCGACAATAATTGAATCAAACCGAGTGACTTCTCACATAAGCATTAATAATCAATACGATGCGTTCTTATATAACCACGCGTATTCTTTTTTTTTACTACCGAAGTAGTTCAACAAAGATCAACGGTAAAACTTCCGCCGTTATTTTCATAAAAATATTTTTGTCGTTTTCTCAATCCGATAATAATTACATTAATAGGGGTCCACTAATGATTGTCTTGGTCGTCATGAATATTCCCCACCAATCGAATATTATAAACAACTTGCGTACTTTGCAAAATTTATAAATATTACCACAACTATAACATTATATCAAATTTATTCCATAATATTCAAAAATGATATTTATAGAAAATTCATTTTTATTCATAAAAGTTGGGATCTTACAATGTCGCCTTCTTATGAACTTTTGCCCTCGAAATTAGGGTACGTACCTGGTATGTCGAAGAGGTAAGGATACCTTGATTTTATTTCAGATTCTAACTCCCAGGTCATTTGCTCAACATCGTGGTTCCTCCATAACACTTTGACTTGAGGTATAACCTTGGAGCGTAGAATATGTTCCTTCTTATCCAAGATTTGAACAGGAACCTCTTCATACGTTAAATCTTCCGCTATTTCGTCCAGTTCTAACTCAATAATATGGTTCGAGTCTTTCAAATATTTACGTAACATGGATATATGAAAAACGTTATGAACACGAGACATACTTAGCGGTAAAGCAAGTCTATAAAGGCTCTGATCCTACTTTCGATCGATGATTAAAAATGGGCCAATGAATCGAGGATTGAGCTTTCCTTTCTTTCCAAATCTCGTAACTACTTTCCATGGAGCAACACGTAACAACACATGATCTCCAATATCGAATTCCACGTCTTTTCGATGAAGATCAGCATAACTCTTTTGTCGGTCTTGTGAGGTTTTTATACGTTGTCGGATCGTTTGAATCTTTTTCGTAGTTATACGTACCAACTCCGGTCCCAACAACGTTGCTTCACCCACCTCATCCCAAAGATCTTTGTAGAATGACACTTTCTTCCATACAACGCCTCGAATGGAGCCATGCCAATACTTGCTTGATAACTGTTGTTGTAGGAAAACTCCACAAATGGTAACTGTTGTTGTAGGAAAACTCCACAAATGGTAAGAACTTGTCCCAACTTCCCTTGAAGTCAAGGACACAGAGTCTTAATAAATCTTCAAGAGTTTGAATAGTCCTCTCTGATTGTCCGTCCGTCTGAGGATGATAAGCCGAACTAAATCGTAAATCTGTGCCCATAGCTTTTTGCAAACTAACCCAAAATCGTGAAGTGAATCTTGGGTCTCGATCAGAAACTATGGATACTGGCATACCATACAGTCTTACAATCTCGTTTATGTACAAACGAGCAAGACGTTCAAGTGTATAAGTTTCTCGTATTGGTAAGAAATGAGCAGACTTGGTCAATCTATTAACAATGACCCAAATTGCATCTATGCCTTGAGAAACCTTGGGAAGACCAGTAACGAAATCCATAGTAATGTGCTCCCACTTCCATTCTGGAATTTCAAGTGGTTGCAATGGACCTTTAGGTACTTGATGCTCTACCTTGACTCGTTGACAAGTTAGACACCTTGAGATAAACAGTGCTATCTCTTTCTTCATATTGCTCCACCAAAATGTATGACGAAGATCACGATACATTTTGGTACTCCCAGGATGGATTGCAAACGGTGTGTTGTGCGCTTCCATCATGATTTTATATTTTAAATCAGGGTCGTTAGGAACATAAATTCTGGAGTTGATTCGAAATATTCCTTCTTTATCGATTCTTGCTTCCTAAGATAGCACCTTCTTGTACTTTCTTCCTCATACGTATCGACTCTAGAGTGCAGTAGCTTGAAAGCAAACTTTAACTTTATCGATTAAAGTCCATTACTACTCAGTATATTCACCATCATCACATGGGTCCTGAGTCTTTAATTCTATCTCCATCCTTTGCAAGTCATACAAGATGGGCCTTTGCGTTGACAATATCGCACTTGTACCGCGTATGATCTTACTACTCAATGCGTCGCCTACCACGCTTGCTTTTCGAGGATGGTATTGGATGGTATGATCATAATCTTTCAACAGATTCAAGCTAACGTCATTGTCGCATGTTGAGTTCCTTTTGAGTGAAGAAATATTTGAGGCTTTTATGATCCGTAAAGATCTCCACTTTCTCCCCATACAAGTAATGCCTCCAAATTTTAAGTCACGAAGACAACAGCTGCCAACTCTAGATCATGAGTAGGATAATTCCTCTCATATTCTTTGAGTTGTCGAGAGGCATAGGCTATGACTTTCACGTTATTTGATTCAATTATTGTCGATATTTTATATATTATTAAATCAATAATTGAGATGACAGAGTTATTAATATTATTATTTGCAATATTAACGATGTCTAGAAGTTACGCCAAGAGAGGTTTGGTCACATAATTGCTACCAATAGGGAGAAATCCTTATTGAATGCCCCTCTTTCTGAAAACGACTTTTCGATTAATATTATATGAATTATAATAATGATGATAAATGTTGTTAAATATATTGAGGTGTCTTTTTATGAAGTCACGGATGTGACGCCCCCAAAATAGGTATACATCACCTATTTTGAGTCGTCAAATACATGGTACAAAAATTCAAATACAACTTAATTATACACAATCGTGTAAAATACTGAAAAATACATCTTTGTGAGTTTTAATACAAATATTGTCTTCTAGACAATATCCACTCTCAGAATAAGTCCTCATTATATTTATTATCACACTATTTAACAGAATAGTGAAGACTACTAATGTTATAATCTGGACCATCACTCCGTTCCCCGACTAGTCTCCATTACGCTTCTCATTTCAAGAGAAGAAAGTGAAAGAAAGGGTGAGCTAAACTAGCCCAAGAAGAAATATTATGACTAAGATAATGCGAATAAATTATCATTAGTCCTCAACAATGTTAAAAGCGATAAAATACAATTGACATCAAGTTTAATCAGTAGCGGAACATGCAATCCATTAAAAGAGTCAAGTAGAGAATAAAATCTACTATCTTTATGATTTAAAAAAGGTTTTCATCACTTTTATCGTTGAGACTCGGCAATAAATAATCCACATCATCCTTTTACTACGGCCAAGGATATTCATTAAGGGTCACGACCACAAATTATCCATGCACTATGGGCCAAGGATAATCGTGTATTCATCAATGGTCATGATCATGCCAACAATCGTCCCATCAATGCACTACGGGCTAATGAGGACTTTACCACATCATTTGTAACATTACGGTCATGATTACAATCAATAATCCTCATCATAATCATACCAAGTCCATCCATGCACTTCAGGTCACGGATGACTTTCAAAAAATATAAACATGAGGATGATGACAATGATATAAGAATTCAATAAAAACAAGTTCAAGAATTAATTTATTCAGAACTAATAACGTCCCAAATTGTCAACATGATACTTCTTTGTGAGAGTAAAATTTAAGAATGCTCGGAAGAATATTTTCATGAAAAGATCTTTGGATGAAGCGCAAAATATCAAGGATATTCTACTAATTTCATGGAGTATAGAAGTCAAAACTTTATCCAACCGAGTATAATAAAGAATTGAATAACAAAAGAAATCACCATGCATGCAAGATTACTTCACATAGGCGGTTATTCTAACGAATAATAAATAACGGAACCGTGTCAAAGTAAATTAAGACCATACGATGTTCCAACATAATAATAAAGAATGGAATAACAACAGAAATCACCATGCATGCGGTACTTCGCATAGACAGGTTATTCCAATAGAATAATAAATAACGGAACCAGGTCCGGCGTAAAACGCACAGACAGGATATTCCAACAGAATCATAAAAAATGGAATAATAGAAGAATTTCACCAAGTATAGGGTAGCTCACAGTATCTGAGTTATTCCAACAGAATAATAAAGAATGGAATAACAGAAGTTCTCTTCATGAATACAAAAGAAATAATACCCCTTACCTTATAAAGAAGAGTACTTCGACGGTAGGGCGTAGATTTACTTGAAGAAACTTGTACTACTCTGAAAGCTTTCTTAAACGCTCAAGATTATAGCAGAAGAGTTCTCTCTACAGTTTCTCTCTAGATTTTCAGTGAATTCGTAAGAAATAATGAAGGAATGAGCTTTTATTTATAGAAGAATGGAATGAATAAGAACTTAATCCATGAAACGGTCCAGTTGATTTACTTTAATCGGACGGTCCATATTTAAAGCAAAATCTTTTTTTAATAAAATATAATATATTCTATTTATAATCTAATAAAACGAATAACTTTTAAAAAGATTTTACTATACAAACACTATCGCAGCACTATCAAAAACATCTGCAAGCGTAATAAAATATAATATATTCTAATTATTATCTAATAAAATAGATAACTTTATAAAAGTATTCATTTTATATAAAAAGATTTTACTATTAGCCTAATAAAACGAATAACTTTATAAAAGTATTACATTTTATATATAAAAAGTTTTTTCGTTTTATTACGTTAATAATACGAATAAAACAAAACATCATCATCATTATTATTATTCACACTATTAATCGACCAGGTCGTTCCCAGGAAATAAGGGGCTTTCCAATAAGGATTTCTCCATATTGGCGCGCAATTAGGTGACCAAACCTCTCATTGGTAGAACTTCTAGATATCGTTAATAATGCAAATAATAATATTAACAACTTCGTTATCTCAATTATTGATTTAATAACATATAAAATATCGACAATAATTGAATCAAACTGAGTGACTTCTCACATAAGCATTAATAATCAATACCGTGCGTTACTATATAACCACGCGTATTACTGTACTTTTACTACCGAGTAGTTCAACAGTATCAACGGTAAAACTTCCGCCGTTATTTTCATAAAAATATTTTTGTCATTTTCTCGATCCGAATAATTACATTGTGGGGTCCACCAATGATTGTCTTGAGTCGTCATTTAATATTCCCCACCAATCGAATATTATAAACAACTTGCGTACTTTGCAAAATTTATAAATATTACCCACAACTATAACATTATATCAAATTTATTCCATAATATTCAAAAATGATATTTATAGAAAATTCATTTTTATTCATAAAAGTTGGGGTCTTACAATCTCGCCTTCTTATGAAATTTTGCCCTCGAAATTAGAGTACGTACCTGGTATGTCGAAGAGGTAAGGATACCTAGATTTTATTTCAGATTCTAACTCCCAGGTCATTTCCTCAACATCGTGGTTGCTCCATAACACTTTGACTTGAGGTATAACCTTGGAGCGTAGAATATGTTCCTTCTTATCCAAGATTTGAACAGAACCTCTTCATACGTTAAATCTTCCGCTATTTAAATCTGGTTATAACTCAATAATATGGTTCGGTCTTTCACATATTTACGTAACATGGATATATGAAAAACGTTATGAACACGAGACATACTTGGCGGTAAAGCAAGTCTATAAAGCTCTGATCCTACTCGATCGAGGATTAAAATGGGCCAATGAATCGAGGATTGAGCTTTCCTCTCTTTCCAAATCTCGTAACTCCTTTCCATGGAGTAACACGTAATAACACATGATCTCCAATATCGAATTCCACGTCCTTTCGATGAAGATCGGCATAACTCTTTATCGGTCTTGTGAGGTTTTTTATACGTTGTCGGATCGTTTGAATCTTTTTCGTAGTCATACGTACCAACTCCGGTCCCAACAACGTTGCTTCACCTACCTCATCCCAGCATACTGGAGAACGACACTTTCTTCTATACAACGCCTCGAATGGAGCCATGGACACAGAGTCTTAATAAATCTTCAAGAGTTGATAAGCCTGATAACTGTTGTTGTAGGAAAACTCCACAAATGGTAAGAACTTGTCCCAACTTCCCTTGAAGTCAAGGACACAGAGTCTTAATAAATCTTCAAGAGTTTGAATAGTCCTCTCTGATTGTCCGTCCGTCTGAAGATGATAAGCCGAACTAAATCGTAAATCTGTGCCCATAGCTTTTTGCAAACTAACCCAAAATCGTGAAGTGAATCTTGGGTCTCGATCACAAACTATGGATACTGGCATACTATGCAGTCTTACAATCTCGTTTATGTACATACGAGCAAGGCATTCAAGTGTATAAGTTTCTCGTATTGGTAATTAATGAGCAGACTTGGTCAATCTATCAACAATGACCCAAATTGCATCTATGCCTTGAGAAACCTTGGGAAGACCAATGAATTTAAATCCATAGTAATGTGCTCCCACTTCCATTCTGGAATTTCAAGTGGTTGCAATGGACCTTTAGGTACTTGATGCTCTGCCTTGACTCGTTGACAAGTTAGACACCTTGAGATAAACAGTGCTATCTCTTTCTTCATATTGCTCCACCAAAATGTATGACGAAGATCACGATACATTTTGGTACTCCCAGGATGGATTGCAAACGGTGTGTTGTGCGCCTCCATCATGATTTTATACTTTAACTCAGGGTCGTTAGGAACACAAAGTCTGGAGTTGACTCAAAGTATTCCTTCTTCATCGATTCTTGCTTCCGGCATAGCACCTTCTTGCACTTTCTTCCTTATACGCATCAGCTCTAGGTCTGTAGCTTGAGCATCTTTAACTTTATCGATTAAAGTCGGTTCTATTCGTAAATTCGCCATCATCACATGGGTCCCTAGAGTCTTTAATTCTATCTCCATCCTTTGCAAGTCATACAAGATGGGCCTTTGTGTTGACAATATCGCACTTGTACCCGCATATGATCTTCTACTCAATGCGTCAGCTACCACGTTTGCTTTTCCAGGATGGTATTAGATGGTATGATCATAATCTTTCAACAGTTCAAGCCAACGTCGCTGTCGCATGTTGAGTTCCTTTTGAGTGAAGAAATATTTGAGGCTTTTATGATCCGTAAAGATCTCCACTTTCTCCCCATACAAGTAATGCCTCCAAATTTTAAGTGCGAAGACAACAACTGCCAACTCTAGATCATGAATAGGATAATTCCTTTCATATTCTTTGAGTTGTCGAGAGGCATAGGCTATGACTTTCCCATGTTACATGAGAACACATCCTAACCCCTTGCCTGAAGCATCACTGTAGATGACAAATCCCTCCGAGCCAGATGGTATTGTCAGAACAGGTGCTGAAATGAGTCTTCTTTTGAGTTCTTGAAAACTCTTCTCACATTCCTCGTTCCAACCGAATTTTGTATCTTTCCGAGTCAGCTGAGTTAAGGGAGTAGCGATTCGAGAAAACCATTCTACGAATCTCCGATAATAACCAAATGGCCGAGGAAGATCGTCTTGATCATCGATTTAGGTTGCTCCCAAATTGAATGGCTTCAATCTTTGCGGGTCAACGGATATTCCATGACTTGATACCACGTGCCCAAGGAATGCTACTTCCTCAAGCCAGAACTCGCATTTCTTCAACTTGGCATAAAGCTTATATTCACGAAGCTTTTGAAGTATCATCCTCAAGTGTTGCTCATGATCTTCACGGCTTTTGGAATAAATAAGGATGTCATCAATGAAGACGACCACAAAGTGATCCAAATATTCCTTGAATACTCGGTTCATCATATCCATGAAGGCAGCAGGAGCATTAGTCAATCCAAAAGACATGACTAGGAATTCATAATGCCCGTACCGAGTTCTAAAAGCCGTCTTTGGAATGTCATCGGTTCTAATCTTCAATTGGTGATATCCAGAACGAAGATCAATTTTTGAAAAGAATTTGGCGCCTTGCAATCGGGTCAAACAGACATCAATACGTGGTAATGAGTACTATTTTGATGGTGACATGATTCAACTCCCGATAATCAATACAAAATCGCATACTCCCATCTTTCTTCTTCACGAATAGAACAGAGCACCCCAAGGAGACGTCTTGAGGGCGAATGAAACCGATGTCTAACAATTCCTCAGTAGTTGGGTCTTTAACTCCTCGAAGTTCAATAGGAACCATTCGATATGGGGCTTTGGAAATGGGTTTTGTCTGGGGTTCAAGGTCGATACAAAATTCAATTTCACGCCTTCTCGGTAGGCCAGAAGTTCTTAAGGAATACGTCGGAAATTCATTAACAATAGAAATATCATTCAAAAGCGACGTATTTTTGTTTAGATCCGTGACATGAGCTAAGAAAGCTTGACATCCGTTTTTCAATAAACGAATAGCTTTATAGCTTGAGATGACAGTGATTGATTTTAATGGTTTGGTTGCTTGAATTCGCATAATAGGTTGATTAGGAATATGAAAGCTGACAACCTTACGAAAACAATCAATTTTTGCATGATGAGAAGTTAACCAATCAAACCCTAGAATTACATCAAATGCAAGTATTTTCAATGAAATATTGTCTTCTAGATAATATTCACTCTCAGAATAAGTCCTCATTATATTTATTATCACACTATTTAACAGAATAGTGAGGACTACTAATGTTATAATCTGGACCATCACTCCGTTCCCCGACTAGTCGTTCTCATTTCCTGAAGAGAACAGTGAAAGAAAGGGTGAGCTTAACTAGCCCAGTAAGAAATATTATGACTAAGATAATGCAGAATAAATTATCATTAGTCCTCAACAATCATTAAACCGATAAAATACAATAGACATCAAGTTTAATCTAAGAATGTGAACATGCAATCCATTAAAAGAGTCAAGTAGAGAATAAAATCTACTATCTTTTAGGATTTAAAAGGTTTTCATCACTTTTATCGGCGAGACTCGACAATAAATAATCCACATCATCCTCACACTACTGGCCAAGGATATTCATTAGGGTCATGACCACAAATTATCCATGTACTCTTCGGCGAGGATAATCGTGTATTCATCAATGGTCATGATCATGCCAACAACTCGTCCATCAATGCACTACGGGCCAATGAGGACTTTTACCACATCATTTGTAACATTACGGTCATGATTACAATTTGAATAATCCTCGGTCATAATCATACCAAGTCCATCCATGCACTTTATAGGCCACGTATGACTTTCAAAAAAATATAAACATGAGGATGATGACAATGATATAAGAATTCAATAAAACAAGTTCAAGAATTAATTTATTCAGGAACTAATAAGTCCAAATTGTCAACATGATACTTCTTTGTAGAGTAAAATTCAAGAATGCTCAGAAGAATATTTCCATGAAAGATACTGGGTGAAACGCAAATATCAAGGATATTCCACTAATTTCATGGAGTATAGAAGTCAAAACTTTAACCAACTAAGTATAATAAAGAATGGAATAACAAAAGAAATCACCATGCATGCGGTACTTCACATAGACAGGTTATTCCAACAGAACAATAAATAACGGAACCAGGTCAGGCGTAATATGCACCGACAGGATATTCCTACAGAATAATAAAGAATGAAATAACAACATAAATCACCATGCATGCGGTACTTCGCATAGACATGTTATTCCAATAGAATAATAAATAACAGAACCAGGTCCGGCGTAAAATGCACAAACAGGATATTCAAACAGAATAATAAAGACGGAACCAGTCCCAATAAAAAACGCATGCGAGATAGGATATTCAACGAGAATAATGAAGACGCGGAACCCGGTCCATGATATAACGCATGCATGTGGATGTTCCAACAGAATAATAACGAATGGAATAACAACAAAAATCACCAAGTATAGGGTAGACCACGTATACAGGTTATTCCAACAGAATAATAAAGAATGGAATAACAGAAGCTCTCTTCATGAATATGTAAAGAAATAATACCCCTTATCCTATAAAGAAGAGTACTTCGACGGTAGGGCGTGGATATACTTGAAGAAACTTGTACTACTCTCAAAGCTTTCTTAAACGCTCAAGATTATAGCAGAAGAGTTCTCTCTACAGTTTCTCTCTAGAGTTTCAGTGAATTAGTAAAAAATAATGAAGGAATGAGCTTCTATTTATAGAAGAATGGAATGAATAGTAACCAATCCATGAACGGTCCAGATTGATTTACTTTAATCGGACGGTCCATATTTAAAAACAAAATCTTTTAAACAAAATATAATATATTCTATTTATAATCTAATAAAATGAATAACTTTTAAAAAGATTTTACTATACAAATACTATCTGAGAACCTTATGCAAACACTATGCATAATAAAATATAATATATTCTAATTATTGTCTAATAAAAATGTATAACTTTATAAAAGTATTCTATTTTATATAAAAGATTTTACTATTAGCCTAATAAAACGAATAACTTTATAAAAGTATTCTGTTTTATATAAAAAGTTTTTCTGTTTTATTACGTTAATAATACGAATAAAACAAAATGTCATCATCGTTATTATTATTCACACTATTAATCGACCAGGTCGTTACCAGGAAAGAGGGGGCTTTCCAATAGGGATTTCTCCATATTGGCGCGCAATTAGGTGACCAAACCTCTCCTTGGTAGAACTTCTAGACATCGTTAATAATGCAAATAATAATATTAACAACTTCTTTATCTCAATTATTGATTTAATAACATATAAAATATCGACAATAATTGAATCAAACTGAATGACTTCTCACATAAACATTAATAATCAATACCGTGTCTTTACTATGTAACCCAGCGCCATTCATCGTTCTTTTACTACCGAAAGTAGTTCAACGGTATCAACGGAAAAACTTCCGCCGTTATTGTCATAAAAATATTTTTGTCGTTTTCTCGATCAAACAATAATTACATTAATAGGGTCCACTGAATGATTGTGCCGTCGTCACGAATATTCCCCACCAATCGAATATTATAAACAACTTGCGTGATTTTGCAAAATTTATAAATATTACCTGGTATAACATTATATCAAATTTATTCCATAATATTCAAAAATGAATAGTGTGATCGTAATTTCTCAACATTTCGAGCCAACGTCGTTCTTAGCGCGATGTTGAGTTCTTTTTGGGTGAAGAAATATTTGAGGCTTTTATGATCCGTATAAATCTCCACTTTCTCCCCATACAAGTAGTGTCTCCATATCTTCAACGCGAATACAACTGCTGCCAACTCCATATCATGAGTAGGATAATTCCTCTCATATTCTTTGAGTTGTCGCGAGGCATAGGCTATGACTTTCCCATGTTGCATGAGACCACATCCTAACCCTTTGCCTGAAGCATCGCTGTAGATAACAAACCCATCCGTACCAGATGGTATTGCCAGAACAGGTGCCAAAATGAGTCTCCTCTTGAGCTCTTGGAAACTTTTCTCACATTCCTCGCTCCATACGAATTTTGTATCTTTCTGAGTCAGCTGAGTTAATGGAGTAGCGATTCGAGAAAATCCTTCCACAAATCTCCGATAATAACCAGATAAGCCCAGAAAGCTGCGTACTTCGGTCACCAACTTCGGTTGCTCCCAACTTTGTATTGCTTTAATCCTCGTCGGGTCAACAGATACTCTATGTTTTGACACCACGTGCCCAAGAAATGCTACTTCCTCAAGCCAGAACTCTTATTTCTTTAGCTCGGCATATAGCTTGTTTTCACGAAGCCTTTCAAGTATCAGCTTCAAATGGTGCTCATGATCTTCACGGCTATTGGAATAGATGAGGATGTCATCAATAAAGACAACAACGAACTGATCCAAATACTCCTTGAATACTCAGTTCATCATATCCATGAAAGCAGCAGGAGCATTAGTCAATCTAAAAGACATGACTAAGAATTCATAATGCTTGTACCGAGTTCTGAAGGCAGTCTTTGGAATATCCTCAGTTTTAATCTTCAGCTGATGATATCTAGAACGAAGATCGATCTTTGAAAAGAATTTTTCTCCTTGCAACTGGTCGAACAGGTCATCAATGCTAGGTAACGGATACCTATTCTTGATGGTGACATGGTTTAATTCTCAGTAGTCAATACAAAATCGCATACTCCCGCTTTTTCTTTTTACTGAATAAAATAGGAGCACCCCGAGGAGATGTACTAGGACGAATGAAACCGATGTCTAATAACTCCTGTAGTTGGACTTTTAACTCCTGAAGTTCAATAGGAGCCATTCGATATGGGGTTTTAGAAATGAGTTTTGTACCCAGTTCAAGATTAATAAAGAATTCAACATCACATTCTGGGGGTAGACCGGGAAGTTCTTCAGAAAATACATCAGGAAATTCTCTAACAATAGAAATATTATCCAAATCTGACTTGTCTTTATCAAATCCATAACATGGGCTAAGAAAGCTTGGCATCCATTTTTCAATAAACGAATACCTTTGTGGCTTGATATGACAGTGACTGATTTTAGTGGTTTATTTGTTTGAATTCGTATGATAGGTTGGTTAGGAATATGAAAACTAACAACCTTACGAAAACAATCAATTTTGGCATGATGAGTGGTTAACCAATCAATTCCTAAAATCACATCAAAAGCAAGTATCTTTAAAGAGATAATATCAACAGGTAATGTGATAGTGCCAACTTGGATCAAGCAAGATTTATAAACTGTAGATGTAACGAAGGTTTCACCCAACGGAGTTTCAACAGATAAATCAAAGTCCAATTTCTCCGGAGTCAAGTTTAAACGTTGAGCACAAGGCGGAGAGATAAAAGAATGGGTAGAACCCAGATTCAGTAAGGTATAAACTTCACAAGAATTCAAGATTAGGTTACCAGTGATCACCTCGTTCGGGTTCCTCACGTTTTGGCGATTCGACAAACGCTCTTCCGAACGATTTTGACTTATCCCGGGAATGACCTTTGGAGTCACCATCCTCGCTAAACTTGGTTTTGCTTTCTGAGCGATCTTGAGCTATATGGCCCTCCTTTCCACAGCTTATAACATACCTTGGATTGTTGTGGACATTTTGGGTGATATGTCCCTCTTTCCGCATTTTTGTAACATCTAACCGGCGATCGATCTCCTCCCTAGAATTTGTTGTTGGTCTTTGGTCTTTGGTCTTTGATGTCTTCCCGTCATTGTTTAATCTCCTCTTTCTGAAATTTCCACTTGACTCACCTCTCCTATTATCATGGCCACGATTACCACCCGAGTGGTTACCGCCTTTGTCCGTATTTTTCCTTCCGCGTTGGTTATCATCATTCTGATGACTGTTGTCACCGGTATGACCCTGGTTGTGGTCCCTCAGTTGAGTATACTCACTATCTCACTCTAATAATTGAGCCCTATTGACAACATCTGAATACAGAGAAAATTTATGAGAGATAAGGTATTGACGAATCTCGGGTTTTAGACCTCTCAGAAACATCCGCGTCATACATTCCTCATTTTCTACCAAATGAGGTTCAAACCTGGATAACTCCGCGAACTTTGCCTCGTACTGAGACACCGTCATGTTGTTCTGTTCCAGTCTAATAAACTCTACCTCCTTCATATGACAAATACTTTCAAGAAAGTACTTGTCATTGAACAGTTTCTGAAATCTTTCCCAAGACATGTTGAGTGCGGCTGACTGGGTACGCTTCACAAATTCCCACCAGTAATCTGTCTCTCCACGAAACATAAAGGTGGTGAATGGAATCTTTTGTTCCTCCGTGCATCCCAAGACATCGAATATCTTGGTAATTTGCTTAACCCATGTTTCCGCTTTAATCGGATCGGGCTTTCCCCAGAAATCCGGTGGTCCCAACTCCTTGAACTGCTTGGCTGTGACAGACCGCATGTTGCCATCATTTTCACCCGTATTTTGTACACGAGTCTCCCTCGTCTGATTTTTCATGAACTACAAAAAGATCCTAAACATTCCATCATTCATCGTTTGCTCGGTAGTGTTGTTTACAGGAGGAATATCTTCTTCCCGTTGCACGTTCTCCTGGTTTGTGACTAAAGGTTGTTCCACAATCTCATACACTCCATTGTTAACGTTCTCGTGACCATTCTTAAATCTTGCCATAAAAAGGGTTAATTAAACAAATTAACATATCACATAATATCCCTATATTATGACCACCAACAAATAAGCTTAGATAGGACACACTAAAGCGAAGGATTTACTCATCTCTCCCTCTTGGTTTTATTCCCCGATCTCCGCCGGAGACCATATCCCTAAGCTTTGATACCAATTGTGTGGCCCCCCAAAATAGGTGTACAACACCCATTCTGAGTCGCCAAATACATGGTATGCGGAAAGCAAACTACGACTTGATGTACAATTGTGGTGCAAAATACGACAACACATACTTTGTGAGTTTAAATACAAATCTCGCCTTCTAGACAATATCCACACCCAAATAAGTCCTCATTACAATTATTCATACACTATTTTACGAAAATAATGAGGACCAATTAAAACATCTTTCTAGAACCATCACTCCATACCCAGACTCGATCCTGCTATGTTCTCACCTCCCGAGAAGAAAAATAGAACAAAAAAAAAAAGGGTGAGCTTAACTAGCCCGAAGAAGAATATTATGACTAAGATAATATACAACAAATTATCATTAGTCTTCAACAAGGAAAAATCGATAGAATATAATGAGACAACAAGTTTTAGATCAACAAATACAATGAAACAACTATCCATTAGAAGAAGGTCGTGTAGAGAATGAATTCTACTATCTTCTAAGATTTAAGAGTCCATCATCAATATTTTATCTCTGTAACATCAATCAATATACATCTTTTAATCAAATATTCATCTTTGCACTACATGCCAAAGATATTCTTTTATTTCACCCAGGTTGGTCATGTTCATCTCAACACTGCTCATCTTTTGCACTACGGGCCAAATATATTCATCGATTAATCATTCATCTTTTGCACTACACAGCCAAAGATATTCATAATATCATCATTTAGGGTGAGGATGATGAAAAATATTTTAAAGAAAATGAATCCAATGAGATGTAAGAACAAATATTAGGGATTCGTATAACAGTTTATCCAAGATCAATAATACTTCATAATAACCAACAGTGAAATGCGAATTCAAAATAAAGATCAAAACATGGATACAATCAAAGATAAGAACTATAATAGACATCTTGGACAAAAGAAGAAAATTTTATTTTTCTATGAATAGTCTTAGTATCGTGAATAATAGAACCCGACACAAAAGTTCCAAATTTGATTAAAAAGTTCACCAATATTTGGCAGATAATGATATTGAAGAATATAATATCATTTAAGAAGAAAATAACATCCCTTACCTCAAAATAACAATGATTTTTTGATCGAATATCTGGATAGAAAGCTGAAGGAAACTTGTACCAAACAACAACTCTCAAAGTATCAAAATACTCACAAAAATACGCTCGAGAATCTAGAGAGAAAGAAAACTTATTTCTGGTGTGATTTTCAATTCTAACCTAAGCGTCTATTTATAGGAAAATGCTAGAACGCCATAGAGACTAAAATAATAAAATATTATTATTTCTTTCTTTTTCTCTCGCACACCTTTGGAAAAATCAAACATGTCATCTTGGAAGAAAAAATAGCGACCCATGTATTCATTCACACCAACCCAAAAGTGGGTCCCACCTATAAATTAATAAAATTATTTTATTTTCCGAAACTTCAACAATTCATAGAAAATAGCTCGTTTATCAGAAAATACAAATTTTATATCCATTCCACACGAAATCGAATTCTCTACAACTTTGTAGCTTTGAGTTTTTCCAAATTCCAACTAGAAAATATTCAAAATCAATAAGCGGGTGATTTTAATACCTCCATTCCGGCAAAATAATGATAAAACACCTCAAAGATTAATTCCTTCATTTATAACCACATAAATAAATCCATCATTTATATCCACATCAAATAAATATTTTCTTATCATATAAATCAATAATTAATTATTCACAAATAATATTACGGAATCACAATTATGACAACCAGGCCGTTCTCAGGAAAGAGGGGGCCTTCCAATAAGGATTTCTCCTTCTTGGCGCCAAGCAATTAGGTGACCAAACCTCTCCTTGATGTAAACTTTCTAGACATTGCCAATAATGTTATTTAATAATATTATTCAAATAATATGAATTATTGATCGATAATGGGAAATCTTGTGCGGACAATTATTAAAACAACAATAATATTAAATATCAACGCAACAATTATTGAATCAATAAAATAAAATATTGAATAATAATTCATCGTAACAATTATTGAGTAGTGCCTTCACGCATGAATCAATAATTCAATAATCTTTATCTTAATATCTGCGCCATTCTTTGTCAACCACGCGACATTCGTATTTTAACCACCGAATTATTCCAACAAAGTTAATTCAGTGAATAACAACGCCAGATTATTTATAAAAACTCATACTTTGTCATTTTTTCATCCGACAATTATTTTGTTATGAGCCCCACGAATGGTCGCTACTGGCAATGTCGTTAATAATATTCTCCGACAAAAAGAATATTCCACGACCAAAAGAATATTCCCAACAAAATGAATATTTTATAACCACTTGCTTATCTTGTAAAATTTGCACATTTCACCCATAACCAAAGCATTATATCAAATTAACACCTTATTAATTTAGAATAATGAATAAAGAAAATTCAATTTTATTTACAATAAGTTGGGGTCTTACAGCCTCAGCTGGACAGCCCCATACTCGTAAGTATTTTAAACTAGGTTTCCTACCTGTCCAAATTTTATAAGGAGTGTTAGGGACATATTTGCTAGGAACCTGGTTTAAAATATGAACAACTGTCTTTAATGCCTCAGTCCACAAAACACAAGTAAGCTAGAATTACATAACATACTACGTACCATATCCATAAGGGTACGATTTTGCCTTTCAGATACACCATTCTGCTCTGGTGTACCAAGCATTGTATACTGAGTGGCGATTCCATTTTCTTGACAAAATAAGGCAAATGGGCCAGGACTATGACCTGTATCGGAGTGTTTACCATAATACTCTCCGCCTCTATCTGATCTCACTACTTTAATTTTTCGATTAAGTTGATTTTCAACTTCAGCCTTGAAAACTTTAAAATATTTAGTGATTCAGATTTTTCATTAATCAGGTAGACATAAGTATAACGAGAATAGTCATCAACGAACGTAATGAAAGATTTGTGTCCACTAATTTCTGGAGAAAGTGATCCACATGTATCAGTGTGAATCACCTCAAGAAGTACATTACTTCTAGTTGCTCCTTTCTTATTATCTTTCACAAATTTTCCTTTTATACATTCAATACAATGGTCAAGATCAGAAAAATCTAGTGAATAAAGAATTCCATCATTTATAAGACGTTGCATTCTGTCTTTTGAAATATGGCTTAAGCATTAATGCCACAATTTTGAAGAATTCTTATTATCTAGTTTTCTCTTATTTCCACTTTTAGAGGTACTTTCTATCACATTCATTGTTAACAAGGATTCAACAAAGACATTATCCAAATTTATTTTATAGAGGTTTTCCACTAAAGAGTCAGAACCAATAACATGAGAGTAATGATAAATAATTATTTATTATTCCCACACTTAAACGAAAATCCATCAACGTCAAGTTTAGATACATAAATTAAATTCCGTGTCATACTGGGAACATAAAGAGTATCATATAAATACAAGGTGAAAACCACTCTCCAAAACTAAAGGAAGAGTTCCTACAGCTTCAACTTGTATAAACTATTCATTGCCAACTTTAATGGTTCTTTCCCCTTATTTTATAGTGTCTTCTTTGAAAGGAATCCATGCAATTAATGAATTAGTAATGTGAACTATAGCACCAGTGTCAAGCCACCATGTATTAGAAGGAACATCAATTAGAAAGGATTCATAAGTTACATAATTGATGGACGATATACATTTCTTTTCAAGCCATTCTCTTAATTTAGGACATTCTTTTTGAATATGTCCTTGCTTTTTACAGAAGTGACATTTAGGACATGTCTAAGAGTTGTTACCTGAATAATTTGCCTTATTTATTTTGTTAGAAATTGGTTTATCATTATTCTTAAAACCTTTGCCATTTTTATAAGTCTTCTTCTTATAGGATCCAGTGGTAGTAAAATGAGCAACATTAGGTTTTTCAACCTTAAGCCTTTCTTCATCTTGGACACACATGGAGATTAACTTGCTCATCTTTCATTTTTCTTTCTGCGTGTTCTAATTGATCTTAAATAGATCAAACTGTGCAGAAAGAGAAGTCATAATGAAGTGAATAAGAAAACTCTCAAAATTCGCCATGTCCATACTTTTTAATTTAAATTAAGGCCATGTCGTTCATCATCATAATGTGCTCGCGCACCCCACTAACCCCATCATACCTGCTAGTAAGCATTTTTAAAATAAGGGTACTTGCATGAATTTTAGAAGAACCCTTAAATTGTTACTCGACTGAAGTTAAGTACTCTTTAACATTCTCAAAGTCAGGAATGACTCCTTGAATAGCTGTCGTGATAGAGTTTTTCATAATCATAAGGGACATGCAGTTGGATCACTCCCACTTTTCATAAATAACCTTTTGTTCAATTGAGCTAGTAGTTGTAAGTGGAGTAGAATGACCCACTCGTAGTGCATAGTCCAAAACCATAGTGTCGAGAACAATTTTTACTTACACTTTCCAAGCAGTAAAATTAGTTTCATTCAAGGTTACAATTCCAGAGAGATACCCAAAATAATAGTTGGAGTCAATGTCGAAACATAATCAAGCTCATAAACATGCTTACAAAAAACTAAAAGAAAACCACAATGTACAACAATAATTAATAATTAATTATAATAAAAACCAACTGTAGGGCAAACAGTTAGTTAGATAAAATCTATTTACAACACCCAAAAAATAGATTTTAATGAGACGTTGGTGCATAATTATCAATCTTTCGTTGGTCCAATTAATAATATGCTAATAACATCCCCATAAAATAATGCACAACATATTTATCCACACATCACCGTTGGGCAGAAACGAAATAAACATGTTACTTATGCAAAAAGAATTCTATTTAATAAACTCTAATTCTAATTTTTCCGTTGGGTAAAATTAAAATCTTTATTTATTAAATGTAACATTATGTGACTTTTCTTAATATTTAATTGTTTCAATTAATAATTCTCCGTTGGGCTGATTATTAATTTTAACAATAAAAGAGTCACACATACATGTAAATTATTATAATCAAACTCAATTTTTCTTTAGACAATATATTAATCGAGTTTGAAAAGTAACATTATTTATAATTTACATATAATAACTTAAAAGCCCTAATAATATATCACATTATGTTCAAAATTTTAAATTATAATATATAATTATGAACATGAATTGATTATAAAAATAATCACGTTAATTTTAACATAAATACACGAGGGCATAAAAATATCATAATATTATTCCCATATAATAAATAATAAATTTAACTTATATTTCTTTAATATTTAATATAAAATTGTTTACGCATAACATTATAAATAATATATATTCACCGTTGAACTTATATAATATACTGCATATATATATGAGTATTCATCCACATCAAACATTTGCTGGAACAAACCAATTTCCTCCTATGCTTCACAATGTATAGCGGCGATCGATAATCTAATTTTCTCTCTCCCACTTATTACAGATTGTAGCAATGATCAATTAATTCCATAAATGCCCCCCTGCCGCATGAGGCTTCCCAAAGTTACAAATATTATTCTAATATTCACATATTATTATTATTATTATTATTATTATTATTATTATTATTAACAGGTCTAATAATAAAAATAAAAATATTAATATTAAACATAATAATAAAAACATAATATTAAACATATTAATATTACAATTATTATTGTAAACATACTAATATTACATAATATTAAACATATTAACGAGCTCTAATTTTTTATAATTATGAAACCATAATATTAAACATATTAACATGCTCTAATTTTTTTATAATTATGAACCATAATGTTAAACATATTAACAGGCTCTAATTTTTTATAATTATGTTTAATATTTTTACAATAATAATTATAATATTAGTATGTTTAATATTATGTAATATTAGTATGTTTACAATAATAATTGTAATATTAATATGTTTAATATTATGTTTTTATTATTATGTTTAATATTAATATTTTATTTTATTATTAGACACATAATAATAATAATAATAATAATAATAATAATAATAATAATAATAATAATAATAATAATAATATGTGAATATTAGAATAATATTTGTAACTTTGGGAAGCCTCATCTTGGCATTTTTGAATTGATTCTATCGCCACTATGACAGCTAGCTATGAGAGAGAAAATGAAGATTGATAACAAATCAGAATGCGGCAGGAGAAAATTGGTTTCTTCAACAAACGTTCGCTTATGGATGAATACTATATATATATTAATACGAAATGAAAGATATTATATGATATATATGTATCATACAGGAAACAATATATATGATATATATGTATCATACAGGAAACAATATATATAAGCATATATAATTAAACAGCATATATAAAGGGAAACAGTATACATAATTAAACAGCATATATCACGTTATATATGCTAGCGTGGGAAACAGTATATATTCAACATGATATATATGCTAGCGTGAGGAATAGATTACTAAGTAAGTCAGCATGCATCACATGGATCCTTGAAATAAATGATCCCACATACAGCAAACCGGATATGCTTTAAAAAACGTAACATAGTAACATAATTAATTTATTCTATACAATAACGTAACCATAGCTCTGATATCAGATATTGGAATAATTATACAAAAATATGTTATTGCATAGAATAAAATAAAATTAATAATCATAATATTAAGTACTCACATGAATTGAGAGAAGCCATCTTGTATGTATCACGCTTCCGCTGCGCTTAAAGGTGAAGGTTTTCAATTGTCTCTCTCAATCTTATGATGGATGTATAGGTGTGTATATAAAATTCTTGAGACGACAATTAGGACCAAACCCTAACTGTTTTATTTATAGAATAACTAAGGGTCAAAATCGTCCATCAAGATTATGAAACCCTAGGGCCCATTATGCCAAATACTATTAGGAATATAATTTATAGGCCACATAATTAATTACCAAGCCCATAAATAAAGTGATTAAATTAATACAATATGTAAGCCCAATAAGAAGAGGCCACATAAGGAAATAAAATAGGGAGAATTACATTTATTAGTACTTTTTTAGAAATAATTACAAAAATCATACACCTATAAAATAATTACAAAAATATTACATTTTTCTATATTTATTTACAATAATAGCGTAATTAGGATTCCTTAATTTAAGGGATTAGTATTAATGGCTAATATGGCAAATCTGGTATTTTTTTTTAAACGCGTTAAATCTTCTTCTTCTTCTTCCTTCTTTTTCTCCCAACTCCCATATCCTTTGTTCTAGTATTTCTCTCTCTAAAATCTTCTTCTTTTTCTTTTTCTTCTTCTTCTTTTTTCTTCTTCTTATTCTTCTTCTTCTTCTCTCCGCACGCGTGAAATCTTCTTCTTCTTCCTTATTTTTCATACCGAAAATGGGAGTTATTCTCAGGAAATTACTGTCCTTTTGCTTTCTTCTCCCTTACTACTTCTCTCTCTCATCTCGAATCCACTCATCGTAAATCGTCTCTTCCGTCATGCCGTGTCATGGCCATGACACCGATCTCTCGACTAAACTCGTCGTCGTCCTCTTCTTCATCTACTGATATTTTTTCATCTAATATTTCTTAATCTACTGATATTTCTTCTTCTTTTTGTATTGGTATTTCTACTGGTATTTCTTCTTTTTCTTCATCTTCATCATTAATTAATTAGTCTTCTTTTTTTACATTAATTAGAAATTTTGATATTTTTATATTTATTTTTATTTTTTATATTTCTACTAATATTTCATTTTTTTTTCATCTTGATTAGTCTTCTTTTTTTTGGTAGCGTAAATTAATTAGTTAATTATTTTTTAATTTACTTTTGTTGCACTTGTTGATTCACAGGTTGTTCATACATGTTGTTCTATTATCATATAATTTTTAAAGGTGTGTTAATTTAAATTTTGTTAGTGTTACTATCATATAACTGTTTAGTTATTCTGCATTATATTTTGGTTACTTCTTTATTTTGTTTTAGTTATTATTACCTTATGGTTTGGCTACTATTATTGTGCCCTCGATGTGGAATTTTGGTTACTGTTATTTTTATTCTAACATGTACATTATGTACCCTCACATGTACATTATTTTTTGGTTCTTAACATATAACCTTTGTTTAGTTCTTTGCATTAGTATATTTTTTATTCTTTGTTAGCTTATGATTTGGATACCATTCTTTTTTCCTCAATTGGGATTTTGGTTACTTTTTTATATGTTATTTTGGTTACTTTTATATGTTGTTTTGGTTACAATGTATTTTCTTAGTATACATTGATTGACTAAACTGAGTCCGGACTACATGTTGTTTAGTATACTAGACTAATTTATGGGGGCTTGATGTAATGCTTACGTTGTAGATCGTCAAGCAATAAAAAATAGATCTTATCATATAACTATTTGGTTACTACGCAATATGTTTTGGTTACTTATTAGCTTGAGATTCGGATACCATGTTTGTTACCTTGATTTGGTATTTTGGTTACTTTTTTATGTTATGGTTACCATTTATTTGCTTAGTATACATGGTTGATAAAAGCCGATTTTGGTGTACATGTTGTTTATGTATTGGTTACCATTAAAATATATTTTAGTTACTATCACATAAATATTTGGTTACTTATTTAGTATGTTTTTGGTTCTTTATTAGTTTAGATTTGGATTCCATTTTGTTTCCTTGAGTTCGGATTTTGCTTATTATTTTTGTTGTTACGGTTACAATATAAGCTGTTTGGTTACTTTATTAGTATATTTTTTTATTCTTTGTTAGCTTATGATTTGGATACCATTATTTGTTTGGTAAACTGCTTTTATGATATAAATATTGTTTATATCTCTGGTTCTTAATATTTATATAAATCGATTTTTTTATTTGCGATTATGGAATCTTTACTATGGGAATGCAGAGAAAATTCATTGGAAAAGTTATATATTGGTGTGACATGGAAGTCCCCGACATTATTACCAAGAAATTGAACCCAAGATAACAAGAAGTTTAAGGCATCATTAGTTTGTGGATGTATTATTTTTGTAAATAATAAACCCAAGTCATAATAAACCATGTATTTGCTTAGTATACATTGATGTATTATTTTTGTAAATTCCTTCAAATATATTCTCTACAAGGTTTATGCTATTCTATTTCTACTTCCATTTCCACAAACACATCTTACATGTTCAGTTACTTTCATATAACTATTTGGTTACTTCTTTATTATGTTTTGATTCTTTGTTACCTTATGGTTTGGCTATTATTATGTCCTCAATGTGGGATTTTGGATACTTTTATTTTTTTTATTCTGGCTAATATGTAATTGTTTAGTATACATGGATTGCCTAAACTGGATTTCATTACATGATGTTTCTGTTTTGGTTACCATTAAAACCTGTTATGGTTACTATCATATAATTATATGGTTCTTTGTTTTTATTATGTTACATTATGGTTATAGTATACATGGATTGGTTAAACTGAGTTTCATTACATGATGTTTCTATTTTGGCTACCATTAAAACATGTTCTGGTTACTATCATATAATTATATGGTTACTGTTTTATTATGTTACATTATGGTTACTTTTATTAGTAACTTGAGATAGTTCTGCTTATGTCGGGACAAACATTAATTGTTAAATGTACATGTGTGAGTGTCCTATTTATCTACAAGCTTGTTAGTAACCAGATAATTATCATAGATAGTTACTAGCTTGTTAGTAACCAGATAATTATAAGCTTGTATCAAGACTGTTATAAAGCTTGTATATGTTTACTTTATATTGATAACTCATGATGGAATCAAAAATAAAAATATTAATCAAAATCAATTTTGGTTACTGTACACCATCAAAAATGTTACCAACCATGTGGTTAATGGTTACTAACAGTAAACAATTATATATTCCTGTAAACAATTAGATTTGTTGTATTGGTTACTGTCAGTCTCCATTGTCTAACAACTGAATAAACATTATAAAGTAACCAAATCAATATTAGACAGTAACCAAATTACATAATATTAGTAACCAGAAAATAAACCAAATTTTTACATGCAAATTTGAAGGGCTAAATGATGGAATTCGACCAAAAAACCATGCAGTTCACCAGCAAAGCTAGTGACTTTTGATCGTTGACCCGTTTCCAATGAAATTAGGCTCTGAAAATGCCAAAATCCGACACTCCAAACTTGACAGAAAATTGCCAAATTATCACTGCAACCAAATAAACATTATACTGTAACCAATTAAATAGTATACAACAACCAATATTTAACAGTTGTATGAAGTTAACCAATGTAGTCAATAAGTAACTACCAATATAAAATAAACAATTATAAAACTCAATAACATTATAGAGTAACCAAATAAACACCTTTCAAAGATTCTAAATACATATATATCAAGAACTCAAGATATATGTAATTAATAACCAAGATTATAAAAAATATTTTTACATTCATTTTACAACCAAAATAATCAAAGAATGACTTTTGTTACAAATTAAAGACTAACGGTGTATAAAGGTAACCAATGTAGTTAATCAAGAACCATCAATATAAAAAATCAAATATAAAACACAAGAATATTATGTAGTAACCATGGTAATATTACACAATAAACAAGTCGAAGATTATAAACTAACCAAATCCAGTTAGGCGGAACTAACATATATTTACTTAGTATCCATAACATAAAACATATTTGACAACATTTTACAAAGAAAAACAAATAATATAAAAATATCATATATGTACTTAAAGGTGTATTGGTTACTATTAGTCCAAACATCAAATTTGGTGTATTGGTTACTATTAGTCCATGTAACCAATACAATGTAGTCAATAAGTAACATCCAATACAATGACATTATACATTAGTCATGACAACATTATTCAGTAACCAAATCCACTTTAGATTGTAACCAAAGTAACCAAGTCAGCATTATAATTAGTAAATAGTGTAACAAATATAATCGAATTATAATAACCAAAGTAACCAAATCAACAATATAATCGAGAACCAAATCCATTTTAAATTGTAACCAAAGTAACCAAGTCAACATTCAATCAGTAACCAAGTTAGCATTATAATTTTACACAGTAACCAAGTCAGCATTAGTCAGTAACCATTATAGTTTTACACGATGTTAAAGTCAAGATTAGTCAAGAATCAAAATAATGTTACATAGTAACCATATAAACATTAGTTAGTAACCAATTCAACATTATTTAGTAATTTTATGCAGTAACCAAGGCAACATTAGTCAGTAACTAAGATAGTAATAGACATTTTAATGTTTTGCAGTAATCAAAAGCAGAATTTGTCGATAACAAGACAACATTAGGCAAGAACAAAAGATAATGTTAATCAAGAACTAAATAAAAATTAGTCGAACCAAGTTATCATTTTTTAATAACCAACCAGCATTGTAAAATAGAGTAAATAATTTAATAAATAATCGTTATAAAAAACATCAGTAAAATAAACTTTAAAATTATAAAGCAAGCAAATAAACATTATACAACAATCAAATCAATAATAAACAGTAACCAACATATATTTACTTAGTATCCATAACATAAAACATATTTGACATGCATTTTACAGCAAAAACAAACAATATAAAAAATATCAATATAAAAAACATCAATATGTACTTAAAGATCCAACAGTTGCAGGAAGGTAACAAATGTATTTAATAAGTAACCAAGTCATTATTTTTCAATAACCAAGTCAACATTGTTCAGTAATATTATGCAATAACCATTATAATTTTACACAGCAACCAACTCAACAATATTCAGTAACCATATAATGTTACACAGTAACCGAATCAGCATTAATTAGTAACCAATATATTGTTACACAGTAACCAAATATTCAGTAACCATTATAATGTTACACAGTAACCAACTCAATATTAATCAGTAACCATTATAATGTTACACAGTAACCGAATCAGCATTAATTAGTAACTAATATATTGTTACACAGTAACCAAGACAGCATTAGGCGAAGAACCAAGACATCATTGAGCGATAATCAAAACAACATTAGATATTATAATGTTATTCAGTAACCAAGACAACATTAGAGAGTAACCAACAGTTCCATGAAGGTAACCAAACTCATTTAAAAATTATAAAGCCATCAAATAAACATTATTTAGCAAACAAATACACAATTATCAGTAACCAATTTATATATATTTAGTAACCATAATAAAAAACATATCAATGAATCATCCAATCGATATAGAAATTTGTAGTAACCATTTTAAGTGTGAAAAACTTAAGAAAGGTAATCAATATAGAATTAAGTAGTAACCATAGGTAACTATATGTATATGAATTTTAATCTCACATACCTCAGTATTCAGATTTTTATCGAAGTTGTTGTGACTTTGTATTCAACAATCACTGCCGTTCGATTGTGTTTCGTTACTGAACTTGAAGTTGCTGTTGATTTTGTATGCTATTTTGCTGATCGATCTCGTCTCAGTCATGACAAAAAGTTTCGTCTTCTCCGATCTCAGATGTGTGACGCGACAGAAGATTTGGATTTCGGTTGCTTGAATCTCAGTTGCTTGAATTTTGGATCTCAGTTGCTTGAATTTAGGAGCGGTTAGTTGTAAATAGGAAAAGTGTATAACTGACGTATATACATGATTTTAGCAACTTTATATTGTGTTGTTTTATTTTTGTAATTATGTTTTGTGTGTTTTATTTTTGTAATTACTTTCTAATTGTTGCATATTAGTGTTAAGTACCCAATAAAATATTCTAACAACCCTTAGAAAACAAATTGTGGTGGGAGTGATAAAGACCTTAAGGACATGGATCACATGTGTCATGTCTTATACTGCGATATTAATTCTATGAAGCTACGATTTTAATAATGTTAAGGTCTTTATGGCTTTATTAGAGTTAGATATGGGTGGATGGAAGACATAACACTATTTTAAGGATAAGTGTCATTTTTTATATTTATTTTATTAATGGAATTTTTATGATTATTAGTAATTTATTGAGATATTAAGCTAATTATTTTTATTGACAACTTCTGCTAGAAAATGAATTGTGGAGAAAAATGAAAGTGAAAAATAGTTACAATTTACAAGTTTGTAAATTGATGTGAAGGAGATAAAGTCATCATGAAAAAACACCAAATGTTGATGCTTAGAAATTTTTCTAAAGAGATTATGGTGTTCTTCAAATTTAATTTCAATAGGTGTGTTTTTAACATTTGCCTTTATTTTTATAAATAATAACTGTGTATCATTTTCTATGTGTATATATATATACTTGAAATAATATGTTTTATGTATTATATTATGTGTAGATGATATTGTATGCTTGAGTATTATTTTAATTACATTTTGTTGTAATAAATTATTTAATTAGTTTTGTGGGATAAGAAAAGTAATTAAATTTTTTTTCATGATGGAATAAATTTAATTTTGTGCATATATATTTTGGTTATAATATTTTATGACTAGATAAACTATTATGATGTGTATATATATATGATGAAATTTGAGACAATTATTTTTTTTAATTTATTATGTGAAAGTTGTAGTAAACTTTGAGAAATTTACTTATCTTTATGTATAACAAATTAGTTGTAAATTAATTTACTTTGATAATAAAGTAAATTTATGTTGTTCTTGAAAAAAAATTATGCATATAAAATTTTTGGTAATATTTAGTGTGTAATATTACTTGGTATTTGTATGCATGAATTTTGAGATAAATTACTTTGTTTATGGATGTGGGTAAGGAAATCATAGTTTGCTAGGGTTAGGGTTTTGTGTTGGTTGAGGAAAAGAGAAATCCAAGAAGAGTATGAAATTGATTGATAAATTGAATAAAAAAATTATTTATTAAATGCATTTATTTATCTACATGGAGCTGTTTTAATAATATGTGATAAACCCATAGTTTTAAGCAATGTTTTTAGAATTATGATGAGATCATACTAATGAGATCTAAATTCTTAGATAGCTTAAAACTAAAATATTCCTAATCGTTGGATTACTAAAAAGGGGATTAGCGAATTCAGATAGATTGGTACATACTTTGCTTGCTCATTGGATGAGGATGATTGATCCCTTGATCATTTGTGTGGAGACACTAAAGCAAGTATGTAGGTGCTTATCGGAGAATAAGTTTATTGAACGTGACTCGCTAAGGAATACCTAATGGAGTTTTACTCACTTTGTCGATAGGATATTCACCTAGTGATAGTAGTCTGAAGTGATCCTTGAACTTGAGATCATTCACAAGATTATCTTGTATATATAAGTTATACTTTGACATGTTCTGAGGGTGTTCAACTTGGTTTTCTGGTCCGAAAATAGGATGAAATCAAAATCGAACAAAAACCGCCCAAATCTTGATATCGATCTGAAATCTGGGTTGGAATGGTATATCTAGAAACCTGATTTGATCTGCTTTTACTTTAAAATTAATATAATTATTATTTTTATTATTATTTTATTATTTTATTTTTATTATTATAATCATTATTATAATCATTATTATTATTATTATTTTATTATTATAATTATTTTATTATTATTATTATTATTATTTTTTATTATTATAATAATTATTTTATTATTATTATTATTAATAAATTATTAATAATAATAAAAATTAGAAAATCAAGATATACTAGAAATTAGGTTAGAATAATTACTTAAAAAGTTAATGACATAATCGTAATAATAAGTTAAGTGTATTTAATTTAATCTATGGTGATAGAATAAATTAAACAGCTTTATATTTATTATTAATATTTTAAAAATATTAAATATAAATTAATAAGAGGAGTATTATTATTATTATTATTATTATTATTATTATTATTATTATTATATTTTCTAAAGGAGTTTGGGAATTAATTTAATATATGCACTCTCCATTATTCCTAATAGAGATTAAGAAGCCTAATTAATTAAAAGAGTTTAATTAATTAAATAAAACCTATTCCTAATTAGGTTAAAAGGGTTGACTAGTATCTATATAAGAGGAGTCTTATGTTAGATATTAAAATAACGTGTTTTTTCAATTGTTGGGAGAGAACAGAGATTTCTGTAGAGACAGAAACTAGCTAAGGTTTAGCCACATACCCTTCTTTTTGACTTCTTCTTCCTTAGTGGATCACCTTTAGAGGCCAAACATTTGGGTGACTAACATTGATCAAAGGAAGGAATCAGTCCCATTGAATTCAAGTTGATCGTGCGAAGGATTTGGAGTTGCACTCGTAACTGTGGAAGCTTAGATCTACAAGGTTATGATTCTATAACTTCCTCTCTTTTGTTAATAAATAATTATGCATAAAGGCTGATCCGGATAATTGGTTTGTAAATTTTTAAAATCTGATTTTGCCATGTTTTTGTTGTTTTATGCAATTTGATTATGTTTATGGATCTTACAAACCTAACAGTGGTATTAGAGTCATACCTTTATGCAACTTATTAAATGTTTGGATTTGATATATATATATATATATATATATATATATATATATATATATCGTTATGTGTTTTGAACAAATTTTTTGGGCATAAAAATTGGCATGGAATTAAGTTTTTGGAGAAAAACTGCATAATTCGCGAAACTGGAAAATTGATTATGCTAACTAGCGTTACAACACCGGATTACATTGTAATTCATGCATGTGCTGCAACGTCGGTTCGGGTTTTCAAACAGGTGACTCGTACTGCGGCTTTATATAGACGATATAAATCTAACGTTAAATAAATCGGACCAGGGTTTTTGAAAACCAGGTTATTCAGCGCTAGAGTGCCCAAATAGAGTTCATTTGGGCCGCTGCAGTGCCGGTAACCAGAATTGAATAAAATTATTTTTTTATTTATTAATATGATTTCTAATTAAAATAAAAGGTTTATTTTAAATTAAAATTAGATTTTATGTTTTTTTTCTAGTAATTCTAAATTAAAATAAAGTTGTTTATTTTGTATTTAGAATATGATTTCATGTTGATTAAATAAAGGAGTTTATTTTAAATCATAATTGGAACCGATGCTAATTAAATTTTCCCATTAAATCGATATCAATATATATATTGAATGTTTGTTATTTATGAGATGAATGTTTATTTATTGATGTATATGGTGATATGCATGATAATAAATAGGATTGATTATGGATTATTGACCAATGTGATTGGATTTTATTTTAGATGGATGCTTGAATATTGTATGAGTTTTATTAAATGCGGTCTGCATACCCTCGTCTTTTCTGATTTTCTTCTTGATGTAAATTCTATCTTCCTCCTATGTACTTCCCCTTGACTGCTGATCAAGGTTTCTATTTAAATTAAATAGTTTTTATGTAATAGGATTAGTTAGAATTTCTTAAAGAACCAGAGATCAAGGAGTAAGGAACACTTGAAGATCCGTTTGTAATGAAGCCTGAGTTTAAATGTAATAGTTATATTTAAATTTTGATTCTTGCACCCTAGGGTTTGACCTTTTGGTTCACTTGATGGCTCTAGTGAACCAACCTAGAATAAAAGTCCATAATCAATCCGAGTAGAATATTGTATTCTATATCTGCATGCTATCATTATATATATATATATATATATATTATATTATCCTAACATGTTTCACATGTTAAATAATATGACGCGTATTTTATATATATATGTGCATGCGCGCTAAACAAGATGAGACTAATAATAACAAATCCCTCAAAGAATTTATATTAAGTCCTAAGCGTTCAAAGATATTTGGAATATCGAACGTCGCCTTCTAGCATGATAAAATTAATAGAGCATTATATATTTAATATGAGTTTGTTGTGTTACCACAAGACAAGTATTAAATGTAATTTGATCCCTACTTTTATGAATTAAAAGTCTAATTTAATTTATGATTATTATTCTAAAGCTATAAAGTATTAAATTGATAAATGGTCAAACAAACAATTAAATGAATAAGTGAGTAAATAAAAGAGGAGGAATTAAATTTTTGGAATGGTGGGACATGAGATATTGGCTAAATGATTTTAGAAAGGAAAACACCATCATTTTTTTTCTACACTTCACTCCCGTACTCCCCCAAATATTATGAAAATTAGAGAGAAAGAAGAAAAGAAGAAGAAGGAAGGAAGAAAGAAGAAAATGGAAAATAAGAAAGATAAGAAATGTAAGCATTATTGAAGCTGAACAATTTCACAAAAAGCAGAATCAAATCACATTCTAAGGAAATAAAAGTATAGCTGGGATTAGTAGAGAGAACATGGGTATAAAGTCGTGTTTCGAATTACTCGCAATCCTCATCAAGTTATAGAACAATGTGGAATCATAATTGTACTGAGGACTTAAAATGTGTGTGTCTTATTTTATACGTCATTTAATACTTGATTTTAGTGAACAACAATAGGGTGATGAAGACCCAACTTTGAAAACATCAAAAATATACCGCATTAAAATGAGGAGGACAGAAATCTTCTCGTGCTCCTTTGGGGACTTAAAACATTTGCTTCTGTATTTTATATGGCATTGTAATAATTTGAGTATGAATATTGTCGTATTATATACGTTATAATATTTGTATTGAAACTCACATCATATGTGTCATTGTATTTTGTACGACAGTTCAATTGTTGTAATAGGATAGTTCGCGTCAGTATTGTTGTTTTTGGTGACTCAAAATGGATTGTGTGGGCCTATTTTGGGGGCGTCTAAGATGTTCTTTTAATCACATTTGATGCTTCTAAAGAAAATTGAACAATGTTGTTTTGTTGTGTCATCACAAGGATGATGTTTTTCTTTTTTGAATATATGGAAGTGCTAGATTGGACTTAACTTAGATTATTTTGATTCGGATGTGTCACCACTTGATCAAAATAATCTAAGAGGCAAAAAAAATAAAAATAAGAAGTTACATGATGATGAAATTGACAAAGAGTTGTCTACTTATTTATTTTTATATAGTTTGTTGTGTCACCACAATGCTGTATATATTTGAAATAGGATCCTTATTCTCACTAGCAAATCTTTAACTATATTTTACCGAACTATATAATTGAGGGTATTCTAGTTTGAAGAAAATAGTGGGAGGTACCAATTTAAAACAAGACCTAATTTATTTTGGTAAAGTTAATTAATAAAATGAATGTTTACTAAAATGTTATTTTTTTACATGCAGAAATTTGAAAATGTTAAACCCACTAATTTCATTGCGTAACATACTTGATGCTAACAAACAGACTGAACTGAATTACACGAACTGGTTAAGAAATCTGAGAATAGTTCTCACTGCTGAAAGGATCTTTATGTCCTAAATTCGCCTATTCCTACAAATGTTGCTGAAACAGCCTCTGAGGAAGAGATTGCTACTTTTAAGAAGTGGCAAGATGATGCATCTATGGCTCAATGCATCATGCTCACATCCATGAGTAACGAGCTTCAGCGTCAGCATGAAACCATGGATGCTTCTACTATACTTCTGCACCTCTAAGAGTTATATGGTGAGCAAAGTAAGATTGCTAGATATAAAATATATAAGGAGCTCTTCCGATCTCGAATGACCGAGGGCACTGCTGTTGAGACTCATGTCTTAAAGATGATCATTCTGATTGAACATCTTGGACATCTTGGGTTCGTCATGGATGAGGAGTTACGTCAAGATTTAGTCTTGCAGTCACTCTCTGACACCTTCTCACAATTAGTTGTGAATTTTCACATGAATAAGTTGGACGTCAGCTTGCCTGAGTTACTTAACATGTTGAAAAATGATGAATGTCACTTCCCATCCAAGAAGGATCATGTCTTAATAGTGGATTATTCTTCCAAGAAAAGGAAGAGGCCCAAGGTATCTTCTGAAAAGAAGAAATCCTAAGGGTAAAGTGAAAGTGAAGGATCAAAAGAAACCTGATCCAGCTAGCAAAGAAATTTGCTTCCATTGTAACAAGCTGGGTCACTGGAAGAGAAACAACAAGGATTATCTTGCGGATAAAAAGCAGAAGAAGCTTGGAGAAGCTTCGACTCTTAATCAAGGTTTGTTCATGATTGAAATTAATTTTTCTGAAAGTTAAAGTTCTACTTGGGTATTGGATACCGGCTGTGGTTCTCATATATGTAATAATTTGTAGGGACTGGTCAGAAGTAGAAAGCTGAACAAGGATGAGGGCTTCTTACGAGTGGTTAATGGAGCAAAGGTTGCTGCATTAGCTGTAGGTACTTATTGTTTAGCATTGCCTACGTGCAAAACCATTAACTTAAATATATGTTATTTTGTTCCAACTATCATTAGAAACATTATTTCTATTTCTGTATTAGATATTGATGATTTTAATATTATAATAAAGAACAAAAGTTGTTCTATTTATAATAAAAATGTTTTATATGGTGTTGAAAAATTATGAAATGGACTTTACATACTTAACTTACATGAAAATATACTTCAAATTGAACAAATTAAGAAAAGGAAAAGAGATGATGTTAATTATAACTACATGTGGCACTATAAACTCGGTCATATTAATGAAACAAGATTATCCAAGTTGAATAAAGATGGGCTCCTAGAGCTATCAGATTATGAATCATATCCAACTTGTGAATCTTGTCTTATGGGAAAAATGACTAAATCACCTTTTAGTGGAAAAGGATAGAGAGTTACAGAGTTGTTAGCGTTGGTACACACTGACGTATGCGGACCTATAACAAAGACTGCACGAGGATGGTATTCTTATTTTATTACATTCACTGATGATCACTCAAGATTTGGATATGTGTTTTTAATGAAATACAAATCTGAATCATTTGAAAAGTTCAAAGAGTTCAGAAGTGAAGTAGAGAAACAAAATGACAAAAATATTAAGATTCTTCGATCGGATCAAGGTGGTGAATACTTAAGAGGTGAGTTTCTCAATTGTCTCAAAGAAAATGGTATAATCTCATAATGGACTCCACCAGGACGCCAGCTCAATGGTGTATCTGAAAGAAAAAATTAAACATTATTGGACATGGTTCGTTCCATGATGATCTTTACCGATCTTTTAGTTTCCTTCTGGGGATATGCCTTAGAATCGGCTGCATACCTACTTAACAAGGTGCCTACCAAATCCGTCCCTAAGACCCCATATGAGTTATGGACAGGGAGGAAACTAAATCTTAAACATGTTAAGACTTGGGGTTGTCCAAATTATGTCAAAAAATTTGAAAACAATAAGCTACATACTAGATCCAACAAGTGTAGATTTGTGGGATACCCTAAAGAAACATCAGGGTATTATTTCTATCATCCAACTAATCAAAAGGTGTTTATAGCGAAACATGCTGCCTTCTTGGAAAAGGAGTTTATCCTTGAAGGGGTCAGTGGGAGTAAGATATATCTTGAAGAAGTTCAAGAACCAAAAAATAGTGCGGATCAAAGTCAGGTACCTAACCAAGTGGAAGATTCTATTGTACCACACCCTATTTGTAAATTTGGAAGAGTATCGAAGATACCTGATAGGTATATAGATTCATCATATAGGATGACGATGAGGTATGCATCATAGATGATGATGATCCATTGAATTACGAACAGTCTATGAGTATTAAAGACTCAGAGAAGTGGCTAGAAGCCATTAAATCTGAGATGGACTCCATGTATGAAAACCAAGTATGGAATTTGGTTTCACCACCTGAAGGCATTAAGCTTATTGGGCGTAAATGGGTCTTTAAAAGAAAGACTAAAGCGGACGGCAAGGTAGAGACCTATAAGGCTCGACTGGTCACAAAAGGTTTCAAACAAAGACAAGAAGTTGACTATGAAGAAACCTTCTCACCAGTAGCTATGCTCAAGTCCATTCAGATTTTGCTTACGATTGTAACTTATTATGACTACAAAATTTGGCAAATGGACGTGAAAACGACCTTCCTCAATGGGAAACTTGAGGATGATGTGTATATGACACAACCAAAGGGATTTGTTTCAACGGTTGGAAAAAATCAAGTCTGTAAGCTGTAACGATCCATTTATGGATTGAAGCAAGCTTCTCGTAGATGGAACATCTGTTTTGATGAGACAATCATATCAAAGAGTTTGATTTTATCAAAAAATGGGGATGAACCATGTGTGTACAAGAAGGTTAGTGGGACCACTGTTTCATTCTTGTATTATACGTTGACGATATATTACTGATTGGGAATGATATTCTTATGCTACAATCAATAAAAAATTTGGTTATCTAAACATTTCTCCAAGAAGGACTTGGGAGAAAGATGCTATATTTTGGGCATAAAAATCTATAGAGATAGATATAAAAGGATGCTCGACTTGACCTAAGGAACGTACATTGACTCGATGCTAAAGAAGTTTAGCATGGAAGATTCCAAGAGAGGTCTCATGCCGATGAGCCATGTAATACATCTCTCCAAGAAACATGCCCCAAAGACATCTAATGAGAGAGACCGTATGAGTAAGATACCTTATGCTTCAGCAATAAGATCTATCATGTACGGTATGATATGAACTAGATCGGATGTCGCTCATGCAATTAGTGTAACAAGCAAATATCATTCGAATCTAGGAGAAGAGCACTGGAAGGCAGTGAAAAATATCATAAAGTACTTACGAAGAACTAAGGATGTATTTCTTGTCTACGGTGGGTCTGAATTAAAAATCGAGGGCTACACAAACTCAAGTTTTTAAACGGACCAAGATGACAATAAATCAGTTTTGGGGTATGTGTTTACCTTAAACGGTGGTGCAGTGAGTTGGAAGAGTTTCAATGCGAAGAAAGATTCTTGATTCAAAGAAAGAGGCGAGTACATCATTGCGAGTGAAGTAAGTCAAAAGAGGTTTTTGGATGAAGAAATTCATAATCAAACTTGGTGTGGTTCCTAGCATTAGAGGAGCAACGCCCTTATAACGTGACAACACTGGAGCTGTTGCGCAGGCTAAGGAACCCATGTCTCATCAGAAATCCAAACACGTGTTGCGACTGTTTTATTTGATCAGAGAGATCATTAAAAGAGGAGACGTCACCCTAGAGTGTGTGGAATCTCAAGAAAATATTAAAGATCCATTTACTAAAGCATTAACAGAACATCAGTTTGATCATCACTTAGAGAAGATAGATATGAGATACTATGACTATTGATTTTAGTGCAAGTGGGAGATTGAAAGTAATATGCATACAAACCAATCATGTATGATGATAAAACATATACACTTTATAAACAACCTTATTCATTTATTAATAAAAGAATTATTTATTAAAGTTATTTATTTATCTACATGATGCTGTTTTAATAATATGTGATAAACCCATAGTTTTAAGCAATGCTTTTAGAATCATGATGAGATCATGCTAATAAGATCTAAATTCTTAGATAGTTTAAAACTAAAATGTTCCCAATCATTGGATTACTAAAAAGGGGATTAGTGAATTCGGATAGATTGGTACATACGTTGCTTGCTCATTGGATAAAGATGATTGATCTCATGATCATTTGTGTGGAGACACTAAAACAAGTATGTAGGTGCTTATTGGAGAATAAGTTCACTAAACGCGGCTCGCTAAGGAATACCTAATGGAGTTTTACTCGCCTATCAATAGGAATTCCTGTAGTGATAGTAGTACAAGTGATCCTTAAACTTAAGATCATCATATTATCTTGTATATAATAAGTTATACTTTGACACATGTCCCTTAAGACTCTTAGGGTATATCAAAAGGTATGCTTGAGTGTAATATATATGGAGGTAATGTATGATCAATAAAGAATCTGTCACTTCTAATAAAAGAAGAGATATGTCCGATGTGATTCGATAAATGACAACCCAGGAATCCTTGGCCAAGGTGGAATGAAATTAGAAATGAGTTTCTAATTTGCATTCATTTGAAGTTGTGCATATGAGAATCGAAATACATATAATTAAATAAAATAAGACTTGATAGAAATTTCATGTCTTATATTTAATTGAGACATTGTATGGTGGAAAGATTGAATTATACGGTAACTATTTACTCAAAGGTTCTTTTATGATTAATGTTAAAATCTATATTATCTGGAAAGTCGTTGATCTCTTAGGGGGCTTACCCTTATTGTAGAATAAATGTTATTTATTTAAATAAATTAATAATTTAATTTATTTATTTAAATAAGATTAGAATTGTTCTAATTGATTTATTCACAACCAGTTTAATATGAAAAACCTAAAGGGTGACACCGCAAAAGGAAGAATAATTACTGAAGAAGTTAATGTCATAATCTTAATAATAAGTTAAGTGTATTTAATTTAATTTATGGTGATAGAATAGATTAAATAGCTTAATATTTATTATTTAATATTTTGGAAATATTAAATATAAATAAATAAGAGGAGTATTATTATTATTATTATTATTATTATTATTATTATTATTATTATTATTATTATTATTATTATTATTACTATTATTATTATTTTATTTCCTAAAGGAGTTTGAGAATTAATTTAATATATATACTCTCCATTATTCCTAATAGAGATTAGTTAATTAATTAAATAAAACCATATTCCTAATTATGTTAGAAGGGTTGACTAGTTTCTATATAAGAGGAGTCATATGTTAGATATTAAAATAACGTGTTTTTTCAATTGTTGGGAGAGAGCAAAGATTTTTGTAGAGATAGAAACTAGCTAAGGTTTAGCCACATACCTTTTCTTTTTGACTTCTTCTTCCTTAATGGATCACTTTTAGAGGTCAAACGTTTGGGTGGCTAACGTTGATCAAAGAAAGGAATTAATCTCGTTGAATTCAAGTTAATCTTTCGAAGGATTTGGAGTTGAACTCGTACATGTGGAAGCTTAGATCTACAAGGGTATAATTCTATAGCTTCCTCTATTTCGTTAATTAATAATTATGCATAAAGGCTGATCCAGGTAATTGGTTTGTAAATTTTTAAAATTTGATTTTTCCATGCTTCCGATATTTTATGCAATTTGATTATGTTCATGGATCTTACAAACCTAATATTGAAGAGGGGAGAAGAACATGTGAGCAATTACTCTAATAACACGCGTGGCTGAACTCTTAGGATTTGAGAGCATTCTTAGGTTATCAAGGATCCAGAGAGCCTCTTTGAGTGTCTAGGGTTGAGAGAATCCGTCCGTCTTCAATGTTACCAAAAGTTCATTCTTCATAGAATGGAAGGAGTATTCATAGAGTTTCTTGTAAAGTGGTCACATACTAGGCACGTGATCTTAGGAAAATTTCAAAAATACCCTTAGTCATCAGAGTAATACCCAGTTCGTCCTGTGCTTCTCGCCACCAATCCTATCACCTAATTAATTCGCAAAATGAGTTGCCTCCATAAGCCTTCGGTCTTGAGACTCATGGATGATCCTCCTCAGTTTCATGCTTTAAAGCTCTTATTACTCAAATCATGCTTTCCTGCTTTTTGTTCTTTATTTGAGAATCTCGTCGCTAGAAAACATTGGAAGAACTCAGCACAGGACACGGGAGGCCGCGCCCAGGGCCGGTCCAAACTTTTGGGAGGCCTCAAGCTCAAGCCAAATAAATTTTAACCATCCATTAGAGATTGAGAAAAAAAATATCTTGTATGATTATACTTGTAGCTACTGCTTTGCTAGGGATTTTTTTAATGGGCTCTAACATATATGGATTATTAAAATTTGGGGGCCTTCCCAATTTTGGGGGCCTTAAGCCATTTCTTAAATGGCTTAACATATAGGCCAGCTCTAGCTGCGCCCTAGGGAGCCGAAACCTAGGGGGGCCGAACCCTAGGTTTGAGTTTCTTTCGGTTCTTTTTCGTTTATTTCTACCTTTCTTAGTCGATTTTCATCATTTTCTTATGATTCTTGGTTCTGTGAGAAGCTCTTTCATGGAGGTTCTAAAGCTAAGCATTTCTTGGAGTTTCATAAGACCTTAGTTTCTTTCTGTAGTACGGGCTCATTGTTTTTTCATTGCTTCGATCAAAACCCGTCTAACACGTAAATCGAGGAAATGAAATCGTTCATGCCCTAGGGTGCCGAACCCTAGGGGGGCCGAATCCTAGGGTGTTTAGGAGGAACTTTGGCTTTTTTTGTTCATCTTTTATCTATTTTTCTTGTTTGTTCCATTCATTCAAACCAAGTCCAGTCGGGGAAGAGATTAACTAATCTTTTCCTTAAGGAGTACCCACCTTGAGGTGGTCGAACCCTAGGATGGCCAAATCTTAAGGGGCCAAAACCCTAGTTTTTTTTTCTTTTTGCTCATTTAATGCTCCATTCATTAATTGCAGTCTTGTTCATTTACTTATGTCTTTTCATTTAATTCATTTAGGTCATATGTGAACCCTAACTTGTACTTGGGACCTTAATTTGTACTTGGGCTCACAGTGGATAATAAATTAATTATCAACTAATAGTTAGAAGATATATTAAGTAGAAGTAGATTTGGTTGAGTAAATCTGGTATACAATATGATTATGATGTTGAGAAAATACTTAGAAATGTTATTTGTAGTGTTTTTAGGATAATCACAATTGGTATATGTTGATTTATTTTTATGTGTACTTCTTGTCCAAGAAGTAATAAATTTTAATGTGATTATATGAATTTTGTATATTATAATTAATTGAGATAAATATTTTATTTTTTAATTTTTATAAATATAGTGAAGTTCAAGTGTTTCAGATTATTATGAGAATTTTCTTGAATTCTATATTTCTATATTTCTAAATTTCAAAAGATATATTGTTTATGATATTTCATGTGTGTGAATTTTATTTGCTTTCTACTTCAATTAATTTTGTTTGTGATAAATTAATTTTTTAGAAAGTAAATATAAAATTTTATATTTTATGATTTATATGCAAATAAATTTGTACAATATGATGAGTTGTGTTATAATTTGTATATAATGAGTTTATACTATTTAGTATTTACATAGAGTCAAGTGTTACGTGTTGGTATACTTGAAAAATGTAAATGTATAATTGTAAGTGTTTATGTTATATAATTTTTAGATTTGAGATTTTATGTAATTTCAAAAAATAAGAGTTTGTTTTCTTAATGTGAGGGTCATGTTCTAAAAGATTCTTGTGTTGAATCAATCTTTATATGAATAACTAATACATAAAATATACAAGAACTTATTTTTTTTGTTATGAGAAGTGTTCTTAAATATTCTTATGTGGAAGTAATATTTATAGGAATATTTTCACATAAAATGTTAATTAATCTAAAATTTATTTTAAGTGAAGAGCATAATATTGTGAAGTGAAAATATTCAATAAGATTTCAATTATTTAAAAATTGTGGGGGTGATTCTTTAATATTTTTTGATGGACTAAATTTGGCCTTTGAACTATTTCGAGCATATCTTTATTTATGTAAGAAATAATAAGGCTTATGGATTATATTTTTTGTTGCAAAATTCAATTTGATTGTGTAGTCTTATGAAATGAAAGTTTTTGAAACACAAACTTTTAAATAATATTGAAATGTGAACTTATTTCACTTAATTAATTCTCTAAAATCCTACAAAGGTATAAGCTAAACCTAGAAAGAAAAATATTGATTTGGTGAATGAAATCAATATAATAATTTAGTAAATAAAATACCTATAATTTTATTAGCCTAAGTATGATCCAAAATATTTACAATGTTTGAGTTTAATAGTGAGATTGAAAATAAGTTATTAATATTAAAGTGGATACATATTAGGTGATAATATATAGGTATGTGTATATTTACCTTGAGACTCTAAATTCGTTGTATAAGAATAAGTGATTTGATACTGATATGTATTTTTCTTTGGCAGTAAAAATAATTTTCAACATTTTAGATAAGAGAGTATAAACTATTTTAACATTTTAGCACCGATTATGATATTACTCCAACTCAAGTTTTTAATAAATTTGATTTAGGGAGTATATTGTGAATGCACAAGATGGTTTATTCTTTTCGATTGAGAGGTTAAAGTGTAAAATAGTTATGTACATGTGGTTGAAACTGAGAACTAGTATTTCACATTTTTTTACTATTTTTTGGATATAGAATTATTTATATGTTTACATTAACAATATAATTTTATAAACTATAATGTGATAATTCTTGTGTATATTAATGATATGTTGATTATTTTACATAATATTGTGAACGTAAATGAGTTTAGGATATATTTATTTTTTGTCTTTATGTTGAAAGACTTGTAAAATAGATGTTATCTTATTATCATGTGAAAACATAATTTTGGTCTCAACTAAACCAATTTAATTGTATTAAGGGGTTGTACTGAACTAAGTTTGATAACCTTGAGATTGAAGAATTTTTAATAAAAGTGGTGGTACACTGAAAGTTAATTCTCATATAGCTATTCCAAATATGAAGTACACATGTGCTAGTGGGAGCCTTATGTTTGATATGCAATGCACGAGATCATATATTACTTATAATTTTAAACTTAATATACTAGTGATTTAAAATTGATTTTTGTTAGATTTTTCAATGTTTTAATAGATCACATAAATGTCATTTATATTTTAATAAATTCACAAGTAGGTGAATTTTCACCAGTGTATTATTTCTTAGATAAGTAAGAAACAAATGAGTATTTCCCATTTCATTATATGGATCTAATGTTATTATGGTGTTATAGGGAAAGTTTAATGAATTATGGTGTTTGTTAAAATATTGATTGTGGCCTAGTCTGAAGCTTCCTATTTTACTATATTGTGTTAGTGAAAATTTGTATTTAGTATAAATTATTAATCTGGGATTCATAGTTGGTTCTGATCTTGCATACGTAAGAAAATATTCACAAGTAGGTGAATACTCTTAGTTATACTATTGCTTTATATGATATAGAAAGCAAATGAAATCGAAATTTGTTGTTAAAGCATCAAATTGTGAGCACTTCCAAATTTATTTAGTTCATTATGTTGTGATAATGAAATTATTTTGTATAGAACATATGATATTATCTTTAATGGTAAGTCTTGACATGTTGATCATAAACATAATTTTTGTTAGACAATTAATAAAAGAAAGTATCATAATATTTGTTTACGAGGAAGTCTGACAACTTAGCTTATCTTGTTAATCAGACCCTGACGAGAGCTAAGTAAATTTAAATACTTGTGATATGGAACTTAAACCACTTAGAGTCATGGGTGATGGGAACCCAACCTATTAATTCCTAAGTTACCCCTAGTTTATAGGTTCAATGAAAAAACAAGTTATAGTTGCTGACTGTGTTACTATTGATGTGGTTCCATATGTAAGTCTAAGATAGTAACGTCGATATGTTGCACGACTGAGGTTGAATTATATATACTCTTAACAAAGATTTCGTGTTCTTAGTAATAGAAACACATGTGAAACACTTCACCTATATGAACTAGAAGTGAAGTCGCTTCTTATAGAGGGTTGTGGTTTACTCTCTTAGAGGTTAATGAAACAAGGTTAATTTGCACATGACCATATTAGCGCAAAACAATTGAGAATACTCACCATGGTAGAAGGATTTTGTGTGTGTGTGTGTGTGTTTGTGTGTGTGACAATTCCAGTCATATCATATAGGAGTAGAGATTCAATCTACGAACACCATGAACTTCGATGTGACTTTGAGTTGTTTACACTAGGAGAAGGTTTAATGTTCGTCACACCTTCTTTTATGCACACATACTTTTGGAGTTGTTTGGTAGAATATTGTTTGGGAGAAATATAATTTTTCCAAACAAGTAGGAGATTGTTAGAAATTGCACCATATTTTATATTTTGGAGACTTAATTATTGTCAAATTTTAGGCTTGAATAAAACCTATTAGTTGACATAATTTAAGTAAATATAAAGGTATAATTTGGTTCCCTAATTGTGGAGAATAAGAGAGAACTTCATTTGATTTGTGTAGAAATCATTTGATTTGTGCCTATAGTGAGATGTTTAATAAGGTGATTATTTTTTGATAAAACTAATTTTCCTTAGTTCCATTTAATAGAAAAAGACTACTAGTTACTTTATAGTTTATAAGTACAAGAGGTGTAGTCTATTTTATTTTGGAATAAAAGGAAAATATTGAGAACTATTTAAATTCTAATTAACCACTAACTTAATACTAGTATGTAATTTACATATTTAGTACTAATAAGTGTAGTTAAAAATAGAATTTAATAGTATATTATGTAACTTACAAATATGTATGTACATACGTGTATATGTATATGTAGATATATACATAAGATATGCATATATGAAGTAAGTTTACATATAAGATTTTACCCATGTATTTTCTCTTTTTCTATCTTCTCCAATTTTTCTACAAACAAATAACTATTACAAAACAATGTTATATTGGAGTTATTACATGAATTATGTTGGATATATATATATATATATATATATATATATATATATATATATATATAAAATGAATGAGAATTTTATCTAAAAGGTGTGACCTTTGGTTCATATCTTTTCAAATTGAAAAGGTACCTTATCAAAGGGATGTAACCTTTCAAATAGATGTAACCTTTTAAAGGGATGTAACCTTTCAAAGGGATGTATCCCTTCAAAATGATGTAATCTTTCAAAAGGATGTTATTAACCTTTCAAAAGGATGTAACCTTTTGAAAGAATGTATATCTTCAAAGGGTTATTTGGAAACCTACAAATAGGTTCCAAATCTACCCAAAACAATCACTTAAAATTCAACTTCAATCCTTTTCAAGTTCTTAAAATTAAAATTCATTCTTCTTTCATTAAAAGTTATAAAGAGTATTCAATTTTTTTTGTTTCGTGAAACTCTTCCATTGAAGTGCTTCTTGTGAGAGTTGAAGACCATTTTATCCTGGGAAGTAGACGTCCATTGTTCCATCCGTAAGCACCGATAGCGGGGACGAAATCAGCTTTAAGGAGAGACTGTCCAACAGTTGACTTGATTTTAAAAGTTTGTCAATTGCATCTTGTAAGTCATTATTATAAATTATTTATTTTTTAATTCTGTTTATATAATTAGTATATATAATAATACTTTGGAGTAACAAATTACTATCAGGGATAATTCACCAAAGGCTTGACATATATCCTGGAGGTATATCGTCTTCAACCCTTAGCAAACCAATCGTGGTGGGAGCGATAAAGACCTTAAAGACAGATATCATCCGTATCATATCTTTACTACGATATTAATTAATTATACGAAGCTATGATTTTAACAATTAGTACCACATTTATCAAAATTAATCTATGTATAAGTCCCTAATTGAGTAAGCGCATTGAGAGCTAGTGAATTGAAATAACATAATCTCTCTCATAATTCTATGATCGACTACTCCAACAATCTAAGTTGACATTGTACAAACCTACATGTGGTTCCTACAATTGAGTCCACTCGATCAGTTTGCATATTTGTTAGGCTCAAGTCAGTTATCACTAGGTCAATAAATCAGTTTTTTACATATACTTTGTGCACATAATAAAGGAGTTTTTAAGCTCCCACCCACACATTATTTGTATTGGTTTAGCTGAGTTATATCCATTATTTTGCTGACGCGGCAAAAAAAAGATAATATAAAAAGTCCCAATAAAGCAAATAAAAGAAAAATGTGCACTAAGAACGTCCAGGATTGTTGCATGTTTACATTATGGGCAACTTAAACTAAACATTTCCCCCCTTAATAATGGACACAATATGTTAGTGGGCGTTACCAAGAAATTAAAAGTCAACTATATTTTGGGATGGACACAAAGCATTGAGGACGTTTTTCCAATAAGACCCTCCAATATTGTTTTTGGATGATGAGTGAAAGAGAATTAACTAACCAATAAATATCCACATTGTTCGCCCTAAAGGGTTATCTGTGACGTTAAAGAACAAAGATACTAAGCTCCGCATAATGTAATATGCTTATTTTAATAACAACCTAGTTAGAAAATGAAAACGGATGCCATATGTTTCTTGATTATTGGATTCTATAAAACTCTTATCATTGTGTGTGAAAGAGAAAGAGAGGGAGAGAGAAAGGAATAAGAAAATACCTCATACAAGATATTTGCTAACCATAAATAACAATATGAAGAGCTTATAAACAAAAAGATATGGCTATACCAACTATATATAAATATATATTTATCATATATACTTAAACTAAAAAAATATAGTTAATTAAACAAATTATTTGGTACGAAAGGATCATTATATTTTGGTCTTTTTTATGTTTTGGTCTTCAGTATGAAAAAATCATTTATTTAGTCCCTCTTTGGTGTGAAAAGATCTTTATTTTTGGGTCTTTGGTATAAAAATATCTTTTATATGAATGAAAAGATCATGTTCACATCATATTATGTAATTTTCAGGATATTTATAACGAAATTATCAATGAAAGATGATTTTAACCTTGTTGTATTAAATTTATAAGTTATAGTTATTAATTAAAAGTAATTAGAAAGAAAAGAAAAAAAAAAGAGAAAGGGAAAAGGAGAGAAAAGTCATGGCCAAAACATAAATTTGAGTTTGGGAGGGAATTTTGATACGCGGACTTCTCTGTTGAATCTGGAACGTCGGATTTAGTAAAAAAAGACTATAAACCACTACTACAAAACAGTAAATAGATAACGCAGAAAAAACGTTGTGGTTTTAATCAGAAAAATGTCGTGGTTAAGGGTGTCATCTATTTGACACCCTTACACAATGTTTTTAAAACGTTGTATTTAGACACATTATACAACGTTTTTTAAGAAAAAAAACGTTGTAGATTTGTTTTCCATAAATTAGTAGGTGCTTGAAAACGTTGTAGAAGGTATGATTCCACAACGTTTTCTGGTTAAAAATGTTGTAGTTTAATATATCAGACAACGTTTAGGCACATTTACACAACATTTATAATGTGTCATCTATTTAGAAGGTGTCATTTATTTATACAAATATACAACATTTTTAAAATATCGTAGATAAAAAAAAAGAAAGATTGTGGTTCACCTATATTACCAATACACCTGCAATATGCTAATGCTATGATATATAACTAAAAGGTCTAAATTCTCATTTAAATTTAAAGCCAAAATATATCAACCATTCAAAATACATCCCAATAATACCAATCGTTTACAGTTTCAAATTACTATATCCACAAAATATATACCAAATTATCCATATATACATCTCAAATTCACTTTTCAATATAAATTACTACTACATTGAATTGTGAATTTGATTACATCCACAAAATAAACCAATGGTAAATAATATCAGATAATTTACTTCTAGTATTCTGAAGGCATTGCAGTTGCTCATCTCTAGTCGGGTGATGTGCTACCTGTAACTTGATAGGTCAAGGTTCCCCTAGAAACTTTAGCAATAACATTTCATCCGTCATATATTTGATAATTGTCTTCTCAGAAGTGCAATCTTCAAATCGTATGGAGTAACCAACCTGAAATCGGATACGACAATTATTAGAGAATCGCTTTCAATGCAATATGCAATATCGAAATTGATAAACAAGTGAAATATCGATTTGATAAACAAGTGCAACAATATATGACACCACAGACAAACCTAATACTAAAAGTTTTCTAATACCACTTCACAATTCATGGGAAAGCCACAGTTGAAATTGCTTTGGAATTGCAGTGACATGTAGGTTGATCATTTAGGTAATAAAAACTCCATGGATGTAACATCAGTATTACATGCAACTATCTCATAGGGCCAATCCATTATGAACCACATTACAGGTTACAACTTTCTTAACCCCATACAGATAACATTACAGGTAAATTGACTAAAAAGTTAAAGGGCCACTCCATAGGCCACATTACAACATAATTGCATATGTGTTAAAGGGCCACTCAAGGTTAGGAAGACAACTCCTGCTATGATGTGTTCTGAACTTGAATTGCTTCAAACATAACTGCTTTTGGGATCATTGTAGCCCTATGAGCATTTGATTCCTTGTTATGATTCTTCTTTTAGTGTACTTGCTAATAACATATTTTAGTGTAACTAGATCGATCGATCTCTTGCTATATTGTTCTTGTTAATTTGGTTGTGATGATCAAGTATTTAATTTTTAGTCTTTGAAAATCTGGGATCTTTACCGCACTATTTTTCCAAGTTTTGATACATTCTCTTTTCTTAATTAGAGCATAGGTAAATTAATTACAAGTAAATTGATTAAAAAGCCAACACAGAGTTTGTCTTCTAGAGAACTAATAACTTGTATAAATAAGGCATACTTCATGTCCAAGTTTGACACCCATTTCTTGAGAGACTCTAGCAGAAACACTCATAGCAGCAACTCACAGGGGTTGGGTATATCCAGTCTGTGAAAAAGTAGAACAGGGTTACAAATTCAAGGATTTCAAAAGATGTTAGTTCCCACCTGATCCACTGATTGTTTCCTACTATATTAATGTCATGACAAGTACTCAAAAACCACTAAACAAATGGGAACTAAGTTTCCATTTGGAAATTACTGATACAAAGTAGAACACTGCAAGGGGCACGACTGCTAGAACCCATCTCTTCCTCACATCATTCAGTGATTCCGCAGGCTATAAAAGCATAAAAGATTAAGCTAATTTTCAGTTACATCTGAAGGATGATACTGAAGCATCCAAGTGTACTACTACATAAGGCTACATCATACATACATGTTTCTGATAGTATTATCAACCAGTGTTGTATGTTTTGCTTTTACAAGTGAAAGCAACTTAGCAAGTAAAAGCATAAACATGTTTGTGTTATAAGGAAACATACATGTTTATTTTACAAGTAAATGCAGATAATGCATTATATGCATTATTCTTTCATTGTTCCTTATTCCTTAATGTGAAGGAATAAGGAACAATGAAAGAATAATGCATATAATGCATATAATGCATGCCTTTATGTTATTATCGGTAGAAGCTCATAGGTTACAAGAAAATTAGTTTTCTTTCAGCGTGGGCTTGGATTTATCCATTAACTTGAAAACAGAAGAAATTTAATAAAAACTTAACAATGATCCAAATTCCAAACCAAATATTTGTAAAGATCATTGTCTAAAGCTAACCATAGGTATGTAAATAAAAAGCTTCTAATGATCCTTAATTATTCCATAACTAAGTATTCTCTTATGTTGATAACATATATGAAATATGTAAATGCAAGTAGTATTAACCTGTGGGTCAGGGGATGCTACAGAAGCTGAATCCATAATTAATACAACCTCTAATCCTTCCCGTTAAAGTATGGTCCTGCTTCTGAAACTTTTCCAAAATATCTCAATATCTGTAAAGTGTGGAGAATGTATTGGAGTAAAAGAAAGAGAGAAAGCTTACGTTAACCATCCTGTGTTGCTAAAAGTGTGGAACACTAAATTCTTTCCATTCACTTCTTCCAACCAATCAGACAGATGGTTTACAAGCAAATCTATATTCTATTCTGCTTTCCCACCAATCTGGTAATTGAGAATCTCAGCCATAGGAAAAGTAAAGGTGATAACTTGAAACCCTCTTAAGGTATAATACTCTGTATATCTTTTAAGATGCTTCTGCCTCGCGCCCAACCATCCAAGCAAAACCTGGTATTTGAAAGAAAATAAAGAAATAAGAAAGAAAAGAGCTATGCTTAAGTTAGAATAAGTTAAAGAAGAAAAAAAAGACACTGGTATTACAAGCAACAATCAAAGGTTCTACATCCAACTCATTATAAAATAACATGTTTTCACTGCACCGCAACACGCAAAACAGGTGACACAGAAAACTTCATAGCTTTAATTGGGTGGGCATCAACTTCTTTCTCATTCGTCAGAGTAGCATTTTTAGTGATGAACTGATCCAAGCCAACCAAGGCAACTATATTTCCACATGGTACATCCTCAACTATTTCTTGCTTCTTCCCCATCCGGATAAGCATTCTTCTGGACACTCCATTCTGAACTTGTGCATTCCCCAAAGCTAAACTCATTTCGACCAAATTCATCATACTCTAATTAAGATTAAGATAAATCGGTTCATGAATCATACCACCTTAACAACAAGACTTATGGACTCGGTTAAGACACCGGAAAGAACTGATTAATTTGGCTATATTTCATAATGTATCAATAATACAAAATAACACTACAAACCGATAGTAATTATGGAAACGATTATGCTACCCGCCAATATCAATAGCAAAATCACCACGGATAGTGCCGGCGAGAATCTGCGAGGTTTGTCGCACCAATAATATTTTGACCAATCAGAATTACACTCTTACCCTCCCAAACCATTGCAACAACAGGACTAGAGACAATATAGTCAACCAATCCACGGAAACAAGGTTTTGCGGAGAGGTCAGCATAGTGCTTCTCTTCAAAAGACTGATCCACAGTAATGAGCTTCAAACCTATTTCCAATTAACAATTCAATAGTTAAATCATCCTAGTAAGAAATCAAATCTATAAATGAAAATAATATACACACGAACTGATGCATACAAGCTCAAAAGGCCAGTGATTAAAAGGTTAGCTCAAAGGGTTCTCAATTCAATCACTACAATAAAAAGGCTTATTAATGATTGCGTATATTAGCGATCAGTATCGATTGCGAGATGGGTATCGGCCGATCGTATCGCGATCACGATACTAGTCGCAGATAATCTGGTCGCTGGAAGGACATCAGCGACCAACAATAGCGATCGAATTATTAGCGACCGCAAGCAGCGACCGATATTGTCGTTATTCTGACTTATGCTGAGTCATTTATAAGGCGTGATGTGACACACGTGGCAGCGACCGATAATAGCGACCGCAGCGGTCGCTGGATTCTAAGAAGGTGATGCGGTCGCTGATACAGTGTTAGCGACCGCATGCGGTCGCTGATGATTTATTTTTATTTTTAAAATTTTGTCTGTTTTATTGATTTCCCAAAAATAACTTGCTTTGTACCTGCTTTCAATCCCAACACAACAATATATATATACAAGCATCCATATTAACATCCATCCAATACAATACAAAACATTCATCCATGAATAAACATTCATCCAATACAATACAAAACATTCATCCAACACAATACAATCGATATCGTAAACATCCATATAAACCAATACAATTGTCCAAAGAATGAATCTAAAAGAGTACAAGGCTTTAAAAATCTAAAAAAAACAAGTCTAGGCGCTCTTCATGGATCATCTAAATTAGGATCCTGTAATTAACAAAGTAATAAAACATATATGTTACATATAAGTAAGACATTGACTCAGAGACTATAAACATATAAGATAATGTAGCTAAATAATAAACGATATATATATACATGCTCTTGCTGTTATGCTGCTCCTGCTCCTGTTGCTGCCACTGCCTCCGCCAACTCATCAGGACTCAGAGACTGCAGATGCCCGTCCAGTATATGAAGAAGATCACGATCCTGACAGATCGCTCTCACACAGTCAGCAGGAGTATGATAGGCTGGATAACCTGATGACTGTGTAGACTGGGTGACAGAGCTTCCTGTGCTACTGATGGTCGAGCGCCGTCTTTGTCCTTGGCCTTTGACATAATTTTTCTTCCACGATGGGCGCCTCTCCCATAATTCTTGATCAATCGACGGATCGCGGGGTGCCTTCAGGATAACGCTCGTTCATTAAGCCCTTATAAGTGTCCTGTCAGAAGATGAACAATTAAATAGTTAAAAATAAATAAAAAAATACTAAAAAAGGTCGTCACAATTTATAAACAACATATTAGGATAAAGTGAACTTATTACCGCTCTCTGAACAGCCTCAGGCAGACCATCGCGGGTGGCCACATACACATCCAACCAATTGATAGGTTGACCTTGAGACTGAGACTCCTACAGTTCATTTTCTCATATTATTATATAAATATATGATATTTTAGCTACAAAAGATGACTGTAAACATAACATACGTACCCTTGCAGCAATGTGTTGCAGCTGTGGTATACTACCACCCCGATACGTGCCTTTTGCCTTCTCTCCGTCTGATACACCTGAGAATCTGTTCGACGCGGCAGTCTTGTGCCTCTTGACCTAGCTCTCAGCTCTCCACTGGTCACACATCTGCATTTATATGGGCTGTGCACACCACCAGGGGCTTTCTTTCGTACGATATATCTGCTCACCCTGTCCTGGATGGTCAATCTCAGCATTGTGCAAGGCTTTTTGTCGTTCCTTGTTCAAATTATCTTTAGTTCGGACGGCGCACTTCTGCCAGAATAGTGTCTGAATAACTGATGCATGTGCGTCGTCCCATCTATACCGTTTCTGCAAATAAAACAATAATAATAATATTAAAACTGTTATATTACTAAATAATATTATTTGATTAACTATGTATTATCTATCAGAGTGATAAAAAAATATACTTGAAATTTAGCCCAAACTGCATCCTTATGGGCGAGAGGTGTGCTCGCCCATGTAATCACTAGTGTAGGCCAGTTCTGTAAGCATAATTGTGAAATGCACTTCACAATTTTACTATCTTGAAAATCACTACAATATACAATAATTTATATTAAAACCCTTACATTTAAATCATTATTATATTTATAACAATGAAAATATTAAACCCTTATATATATATATACACGATTTTTAACTTACGTGTTTTGTGGAGGAGGACGAATCTGTATAAAAATGCGATCATCCCGATTAGCCGGGGCTTTCGGCACATGATTAGGGCCCCGACCCAACCCGCGCTTTCGTGCTGCAGGTTCAAAAGACATCTATAAATAAAAAATTTAGGATGTTAGTATGAGTTATAAATGAAAGGTACATGTAATTGTTAGTACATGTAATTTAACATGTCAATGATATAGAGAACATCAGGATATGTAATTGTATGTAATACAATTAAAACTAAACATACATTTTATAGAAAAGGACAATAATGACAATAAATGATAGGTACTATAGAGAACATTCCTATATGTAATTCATTGTAATACAATTAAAACTAAATAAACATTTTAATGAAAATCGTTGTCTGAGTCAGAATCATTTTGTACAAGTATCGAAAATTCATAACCATCTTCTTCTTGATTACGTATCGGTGTCGATTCGATAACTCTTCTTACATATCACCGCTATCCAGCACAATAAGCTGCTCGGGATCCAATTCATCGAGTTCATCTCCACCTCTCTAACTGGATTACATCATTGTTGTCCTCTATATTTATTACGGAGGTCTATGAAGCATCTCCTCTTGGTAGAAATCTCCGCCTATTACTTGGACACGATCATTGCTTGCGGAGTATGAATTACTGACTTGCCAATCAGTAGGGTGGTCTATCCCTTTTCCTAACAGACTAGGAGTGTAGTATACTTGTACTGTTTGTGTTGGTAAAACAAATGGTTCGTTGGAGTACGCCAACCTGTGGAGGTCAATATCGACGATTCCATGTCTGTCAACACGTATCCCTTTTTCTGAATCAAACCAACAACACTTGAACAAGTTAATATGACCCCCGTATGTGCCCTTGTACGACAACTCTACGATTTCCTCTAACTCCCTATAAAAGGCACGACCAAGCTCATTGTAACAATCTCCTTGAACACACACTCCAGTATTAGTTGTTCTTTTACCGCGAACATATGTTTTTGTATGAAATTCACATCCATTTATTTTGTAACCATTGCGAATGACTTGATCCCTGTCTGGACCCATAGCTAGGACTTGTATATTTGGAGAATCGTTCCTCATTAAGAGCCTACAAAATTCTATTGAATTAAATACATTCATAAATTAATAAGATATATGTCATTCTTAATTAAATTAACTTACTTTGTCCTTTAGCCAAAGAGCAAATTTTTATCACAACTAACTTGAATATCTTTATCGGTTGATCTTAAATTTGATTTGCTTTTAACTCGTCATCATATGTTCCATACAATTTTATAAATATTAACATATATTAATATGAGATATGAGGTTAAGATATAGGTCTAATACATATGAATTTTACATGTATACCTCACAAATTCATCAATCTCCTCATGATTGAGAAGAATGTAAGTATCTTGCAGACATGTAAATCTTCTTTCGAGAAAGAAATATGCACTTTCCTTTTCCATACGCGACCACGGTAAACCAAATCTGAAAAGTCGACCATTTAGTTCAATATTTCCCCCATCATCAAGTCTCGGGACTCGATTGGCCTTTGTCGAGACTTAAATCGGAAAATAGTCTGAGACAAACGTAGATATCTCATCGAAACTGTATGCCTCACATATCGACCCCTCGACATAAACTCTATTCTTCACCTTCCTCTTAAGGTTTCCCATGACCCTCTCTAAAGGGTACATCCATCTATATTGAACTGGGCCACCAACACGAGCTTCATAGGGTAGATGGATTTGCAAATGCTCCATAGAGTCGAAAAAACTATGAGGGAATATTTTTTCAAGCTTACACGTGATCTCAATGATGTTCTTCTCAAGTATAGACATGTCATTTTCATTTAACTTTTTTGAACATATGTCTCTGAAGAAATGACTAAGATCAGTCAAAGCATCCCATATTGGTTTATCAAGCAAGTCCCGAAATGCTATAGGCATGAGTCTCTCCATGAACACATGACAGTCATGACTTTTCATCCCTTGCAATTTCCACCATAATACACCTTACAATGTTTGACACATATCCATCTGGTAGTTTCAGAGACTTTATCCATGTGCACACATCTTGACACCTTTTTGACAATGTGTACCTTGCATGCGGTTTGACCATCTTACCATTAGTAGTTTCATAAAGTTATAATCCAGGACGGTTACAAATATCTTTCATGTCCAACCGTACCTTATCATTATCTTTCGTCTTGCCCGCAACACCCATCACGGTGTTAAACACATTGTCGAACACATTCTTCTCAATATGCATCACGTCTAGATTATGACGAATCAAATTTGTAGACCAATAAGGCAGTTCCCAAAAGATGCTTCTCCGAACCTAATTATGAGACACGCCAAACCCATCAATGATGTCAAAGGCAATCTTACCGAATGGGATGACCGGCAATCTCATCACACGATCACGCATCTCTATCCCCGACAGTCGCGGTGCTGGCATATCATGATCTACTTTCCCTTTCCTGAAGTGTTCTCTGTTTCTTCGAAACGGGTGATCTACCGGCAAGAAACGACGATGACAATCAAACCAGCATGGCTTTCGACCATTTGATAGATTGAAAGACTTTGTATGACCCATACAATATGGACAAGCCAACTTCCCGTATGTACTCCATCCAGATAACATACCATAAGCAGAAAAGTCACTTATGGTCCACATAACCGCTGCCCTAAGGTTGAAATTTGTTTTCGTGGAAACATCCCAAGTCTGTACTCCATCCTCCCACAATACCTTCAACTCGTTTATAAGAGGAGACAAGTTATACGGAGTAACAATCACGAGCCAAGGAGTGCTGGAATAATGAGTGGTAGAACAGGTTGAAACCATCAGTGGACAATCCAAGCCTCACATTTCTAGGTTCCAATGCAAACCCTGGATGTGCTAAGTTAAAATCTTTCCAAGCCTGCCCATCTGCGGGATGGTTTAGTTCTCCATCTTTGGTTGGAGATTTCGCATGTCAAGTCATATGTTTAGCTGTTCTTGAAGACATGTACAATCTTTTGAGACGAGTTGTAATTGGAAAATACCTTAAAATCTTAAAAGGTATATTCATCTTTTTTGTAGTCACACCCTCTTTATTAGGCCTAAATCGATCATGACTGCAAAACGTGCACTTTGTCTTCTGTTCATTTTCCTTATAAAACAACATGCAATCATTCGGACATGCATCAATTTTTTGATATCCAAGACCCAACTTCTTCTCCATTTTTTTTACAATAATAGTAGTTATCGGGCAATTTTTTACCGACAGGCAACATACTCTTAATGGCCCTCAAGAGTGACTCAAAACACTCATGGCTCATGTTGTGATTAGCCTTGATGTTAAGTAATGTCGCCACTGCAGACAATGTAGTGTGCTTCGTGCAACCATGCCACAACGGTTCACTACCCTCGTCTAACAACTTAAAGAATGCTTTGGCATCAGAATTCATAGGTTTCTCTCTGCCTTATTCCCAATCAAAATCCGGCCCTGCAATATCATGAACCATGTCATTCATACGATGGGTATTCTTTGCTGGATTGTGTATCTTATCTTGCGTTGCCACTATCTCTTCTCTGCCCATGTGCCCACCAACATTCTTCGTAATTATTCATAAACCCAGAAACAAGTAAATGATAGTTTACTATATCTCTGTCCATATAATTTACATTCTTACACTTCAAACAAGGACATCTTATCTTGTTTTGATCATTAACACATTCCGAGTGACTATACGCATAATCTAGAAATACTTGGCAACCAGCTCTAAATTCGGCTGTAGCACCTATCTGGGCACTTGACTTTCGTCGTCTCATCCAACTACGATCTGAATAGAGGTTCATGATACCACGGTACCTACTACAGACAACATGAGCTTATTAATCATATGACTTGAGCATACTTGTAAGCATATGACTTGAGCATACTTGTAAGCATGCATATGATTAACATTTGAGCATACTTGTAAGCATATGAGTTGAGCATACTTGTAACCATATGACTTGAGCATACAAGTACTTTAAAGAGCTCGTTAATCTCCCACAACATAAAGAGCTCGTTAATATTATAAATGTTCGCAACTACCCGACAAATAAATTTTTTTTTCTATAGTCTCCCCTACAATATGGACTAACCACATGCACGACAGCATGCATATATGGTCATTTCTAAGCACCCAAGACACAAACCAAGAGAAATATACAAAATACCAAAATATATATTTCCCCAGAATCAGACACATCCATATAAATCTGGAATGAAGCCAAAATCACAAAATATATATTTCCCCCATTTGTAATGGCAAACTTAAATAACCTATTTAAGTTTTATGTATTTGAACTTATAATCGATGTTTGATGTGTTAATCGATGTTTGATGTGTTAATCGATGTTAATCAATTACTAGTTCCTTCTTTCTTTTTAGTTTTTGAAGTATTCTTGATAGTGATTATATATTGCCGTCATAAATTCAGGGAGGTCGATGTGGTAGGCATCTTCCGCTACAAGAACACATGGCCTTTGTGCCTTGAGTTTCTCACAAGTGGTAAGATTGATGTGAAGTCTTTAATAACCCATAGATTTGGATTCTCCCAGAAGGAGGTCGAAGAAGCCTTTGAAACTAGTGCTCATGGTGGTACTGCTATTAAGGTCATGTTCAATATGTAGATATAGGTCCTATCATCTGTCTTGTGTTGGATTGAAATTCTGAAGAAGTCTAAAGTCAGTAATCCTTATTGTGCTTAGAGATAAGACCTCTGAAGAAGTTGTAGTAAAACATGAAAAAAGAAAATGAGATCTAGCTTACAAATATAAGTGTCCTAGTTTCCAACAACTTTCAGACAATTGTGTGTGTATAAATATGGGCTCTTTTTTTCTTTTTTTTAGAATGATAAATATGGGCATTAGTTTTATGTTCATTTGATTTCTGTGCAAGGCCCAGTTTGTTACAAAAATGCATTCTTCCCAACCTGCCCAAAATCCAAGTATACTTGACAGCCAAAAAAGTAAGAGAAATGGAGGAAAATTAACAGCCCCCTCTTCTTCCAATAATTTCAACAGACTAAACTCAAGCAACAGACTAAACTCAAGCAATTTCTTCCAACAATAATCACACACCCAAAAAAAAAAAATTTGCCTCCATTATTATCAGACCCAGTTTGCAAATTTTCTTCAATAAATCGAATAAATTCGTAGTAAACAATAACATACTGATTTAAGCATGCTAGCCATATTCATTCATTCAACTCTTTGCAATAAATTAACTCTTAAAACACAAATTCGTAGCAAACATACTGATTTGGAGAAGAACGAACAAACATAACAAATAACCAAAAAAATTAAAGAAGAACTTAAAAAGTAGCTCTTACCTCTAAAATTAGTCTCTAGTTTGCAGAAGAATGAACCGGCCCTCCCTATTCTCTTCTCCCCCTTTTCCCTCTTCTCTGTTGCCCTCTTTTCTTCTTCTTCTGCTTTGATCGAGCCGAATTGAGCGCTTTGAGTCTCAGAATGTTTAAGAGAATCGGTGATCATGATCGGCTGACCTTTCTTGCGGCCGCTAATTTTAATGATGTGATAGTGTTAGCGACCGCCAGGCGGTCGCTGATAGAGATTAGTCACAAAAGAAAAACGCGCCAGGATTTTGCACCAATTTTTTGGGGGGAAATTTATACCAGCGACCGATCAGCGATCGCGTCTGTCATTGAAATTAGATAATGACTAGAATCCACAATGATCGCGAGATAGCGGTCATTATTCTTTATTATCGTGACCGGATAAAGCGATCATTGATATTGTTGGTCGTAGATAGACCTTTTTCTTGTAGTGAATGAAAGACCTATACTTTAGTTGTTTTAATTATTTTTAAAGTTTGGATATTTGTACTTCTTTTCCTAAAATTTCCCTACAGTTTCTCTACAAAACACATCTCAGCAATACCTCAATAGATAATTTACTTATCTACTCTATCTTGCTAACAAACAGAACAAAAATGTTTTTTTTTTTAAAAAAGAAAGAAAATATACAAAAATAAGAAAATAAAAATTGGAATTACTATAACTTGTGTCACTGACTCTAATTCCTGCAACAATAAGACGGAGATGTTTTTCAACCAATAAGACGCCAATGTTTTTCAACCCACCGGCTCGGTCTGATTTTCTCCCTTTCTTTGGTGCATCTAGGAGATGTAAGTTGTAATTTTGCTAAATCGTTCCTTACAAAGAAGAACTCGAGAAAGAGAGAGAAGAAGTTGTCTTGTAAATTAGGGCTTGAGCGATATTCTGAGACATGCCGAGGCGGATCGGTAGGTGCCTTGTAAATTAGGGCTTGAAAGCGATGTTATGGCGGATCGGCCCGGTCTGGGACGTCGCTCAGAATCTTCTCCACCTCTTCCAAGTTCAGTAATCATAACACAACCAAAACTGCATAATGAGAGAAGAAAACTGAAAGACAAGGAACGAAGAGAGGAAACTGAAGAGAGAAGGAACGAAAGAGAGGAAACTAAAAGAAAAGGAATGAAAAACTGCATAACAAGAGAAGGAAACTGAAGCTCTGCACGGAGACCAAACAGACGAACACAGATATAAAAAGAATGAAACTGACGAGCCTTGGAAAGAAAAAGACGATATGTCTTTTAATTTGAAGTGTTCACTTAGAGCTCCGTGTTTTTTAGATAGACAACGTTTTTTAAAAAAAAACGTTATCTAGTTAAAATAAAAAAATACCCTTTTAAATAGATAACATTTTTGCATATATATTTACAATATTTTGTTTAAAAACGTTGTGAAAAAAAATACCACAACATTTTTTATAAAAACATTGTGGTTTAAATGTTGTCTATTTATTACTTTGTACTAGTGAACACCATATGGTGTTTCATCAAATTCAACATTTGATTTTTATACGGAAAAGTCAAACTTTGAGTTTGAAGAAAAAATTGAGAAAACGGACAACACCATAATGATCAGGACATCGACATTAGTAGACGTTAACTGTAAATATGTAAAGTCTGACTTTTAGGGTCAAAAGGTCAAATGAGAGAAAAAAAAGTAAAGCCAAAAAGACCAAAAAAAAAATCAAACACAACCACCCACCCCTTAGGCTCGACAACTCCAAGAGAAGAAAGAGAGGAGAGCCTCGTCAAACTGGAAGAGAAGAAAGAAGAAGGACGAAGCTAGGGTTTGGAACTAGGAAGCAAGAGAGAAGAAAAAAAAAACCTAAATTATTGAAGGTATTCATAAATTCTACTTTTAATTTTTAAAATTTAGTAAATTCTTTTTTTGTGATATTTTTGAAACTTTTAACATGTTTAGATGTTATTGATGGGTCTCTAATGGTATGTAACCATGGAGCATGAAAGAGAAAGCAAGACTATGAAACAATCAAAACATGAAAAAAATAGAGAGAGTATGAGATAAGTATGATAATTATGAAAATTTAAGAGTATTATAAACAATTTATATTATATTTAATGCTATACAATCATTTCATTAATATTTCTTGTACACAACTCTAAAACGACATATATTTTCTCTCTATAAATTTTTATAAGTGACATAGACACACACACACACACACGTGTGTGTGTATATATATATATATATATATATATATATATATATATATATATATATATATGTAATCATATTAATTATGAAGTTGATAGTAATTGATTTTGAGCTCAAAGCTGCAAGATTTATTCCTATAAACCGAGCGACTAAAATTTATATACAAATTATATATTGAATCCAAAACTATAATTAACTCTATTACCTTTGACATCAAATAACTCAAAAACCAAACGATTAGTCGTAGTGAAATGGAATATTACAATCTAAAGTTTTTCTGTTTTCTTTCTAGATATATATAACATCAGCAACTATTGTTAACAGTCATATTTATAGACCTCATACAAAGAGAAACTATTCCTGAAAAAAAGATACAATAGAAGAACCATAAGTAACTAAATAAAAAGATAAATTCATGACAAAAATAACATTGGCATCATCATCCTCCTATTGTGTTAACGTTGCTCTTGCCATTGCATAAGCTAATGTCTGCCAAGTGTAAGAACTAGATTACAATCTTGATAGTCGGTCGTCGTCGATAAATTTTGTCCCCAATACTCCTTGAGAAGTGTAAGCTAGTTGTGGCCTACCTACCTCTCTATAAAATCGGGAAACATCCTCGATTTTATAGTCCTAGGCCTTTCAACTGTTACTCCATGTTTTTGCAAAATCAACTACCATAGAGTGAAGTGTTGTCAACTGAGATAGTTTTTACTCATAGTCTTATCTGACTCAAGGTCTGCATGTACTAAATGTGCAGTAGAGATTGTACCCAAGGTATCATTAATCAAATAATTAATCAACAAAGAACCGCAAAATTTCCTGCAAACTCGGACTTATTGGGAAAAATATGAGAGACAAAGGAAGAGTTGTAGGAAATTCTACAATTTCCAATAAATAGTTTACCATAATGTACTTCCTCTTGAATTCCCAGAACAAAGTGGTTATTCCCGAACAAAGTGGCTCACCATTTAACCACTTTGTTCAGGAATTCAAGAAGAAGTAAAGTTGAATTAATTGAACCACTTATTGGGAACTGTTGAATTTCATGCAACTCTCCTTTTGTTTCTCATATTTCTTAATAATTCTTATTTTGCAGGAAATAAAAAAGTTCTTTGTTAAATAATTATCTAATCAATGATACCTTGGGTACAATCTCTACTGCACATTTAGTACATGCGCACTTCGAATCGAATCGACTATGAGTAAAAATGTCTCGATTGACAACCCTTCACTCTATGACAGATTGATTTTGCTGCAAAAACAGAGTAATAAATTTGAAAACCTCGAACTTCAAAACTAAGGATGTTTTCCGATTTCATGGAGAGGTGGGACAAACCAGCTTTTACACTTCTCAACGAGCATTGGGGGGGAAACTTTATCGTGCTAGTCTTGAATCTATAGTGAATGAGAAGTCGCAATCTGTTTGTTCACAGAATATAATATTGTCAAGATGTTTATATAAAATATTGAAAGATATATATGTTTATATACTCAAATGACAACGATTTAATTAAAAAAATGAATGACAATGATTTAATTAAAATAAATAAAAGAGAGAACATACTCTATCAATAACTCAACTGCAGCATCCTTAAGACTAACTTAATTCGAATGTTTTGTAACCAAATATCAGTATTTTCTTGGAAAATACTCTCTCACAATATTTATCATGAAAGTATAATATGAATATGCGATAAACCTAATTAGTCTTGAATATGACTCCACAAAATAGTATCTCCGAAATATAACAAATTAGAGAAAGATGAAAGTGTGCACTTACTAAAAGATAAGTTGTCATAATTAGATGGAACTTCAATTTATATATAATGTAAAATAAATACTTTCATCATCGCCCATGAGTAATGATTACTAGGAGAAGAGTGAAGGACTTCCTTGTATGCAGGATTCGACATAGCAGTTACAGCTAATACTCCAACTGGTTCCTCGGCAACAAAAAAAATATGAGTCGTAGTTCCTGTTTGTGTCCCATACTCAAATAATAAGTTAATTGAATTATTGTGTACATTCCTCACTGTTCCATCATAACAGATGACAACATCCCAAAGGAGGACCATTAAGCCGTTGAACAAAATTCCAGGTTAAGTAACCCTCTAGCTGAACGAACGATCACTTCTCTGCTAGGAATGAATCATTGCCTGATATGGGTCCAATCCATGAAATAGACAATTTCTCAACACTCGGAATTCCTCAGATGAGTATTTCTTACAGAAAAAGAGGTGAGAACCCAAATTGAAAACTATATATAGATGAAAGAGAAAGATTGAATACATAGGTGAGGTAGTAGGAGACAGCGAATGGCGGACGGCAGAGGCGGTCAGTGTCGCTGGACGACGTCTCCTTCTTCTCCTTTTCTCTCTTCGCCTTTTTCTTTCTGTTTTCGTCTTTTGCAGACGATCTAGGTGCTGATTGATTTTAAAAGGATCATCGAATGCTTTTGGTGACCGCATGCGATCGCTGATTTTAATTGACTTGGCCATTCGACTCTCGAGGAAGTTAAATGATCTGCGATCAGCAGACTTGTATTAATTTTCCCACTGACAACACGCTACCAAAATTAAAGGCGGCAAATTCAAATTAGCGACCATTTAGTGGCCGCAAGGTGGTCGCTAATATCAAATTATGACTAGTTTGGATACTCATTGCTAATATTAGTCGCTAAGGCTATTATTAGCGAACGAATACGGCGGTCGCAGATTCTTTTGATCGCTAATGGACCTTTTTCTTGTAGTAGTGTTTAATTAGGTAGATTTTTTATTTTTAATTATAGTATCTTTATTAGGAGTTTGTTACCTATTGGAAGTTTATTACCATAAGAGGTTGTTACCTATTAGCATTTTGTTTCTTTATTTTTAAGAATTTTGTTATGACTTGGAAAGGAAGTTTGTTAGCTATAAAACCCAGCTTGTGGGTTAAGTTTTATTCATTCTTATTTTATGATTAATATAATTTACACATTGAGAGATTTCTCTGTGTTTAGGGTAATTTTCTTGCTTCTTTTGTCGGTGAATTTCTTGTCACCTTAGCCCGCAGGATAATTGCTATTCTTTCCGGCGTCACTTAGGGATGTTATTTGCATGATCACCTAATAATACCCTATGTAGAGTTTACAGTCTTTGTGATTGTTGAACATATTATAGAGTTCTCAGTCTTTGACTGATGAACATTATAATAAGTTCTTGATCCTTACGACCACTCAGTAATTATCTCTCTAAAATTATTGAGATTCTTGTTTGTAAGAATGTGAAGAAATTTCATAGACATTGTAATCAAAAGCTGAACATTTTTGTAATGTTACGTGGTTGATTTTGAATATTTCAGAAAATCTAAGATTTTTTGTGAATCACCACTTTTAAAGTTATCTGTAATGTTAATTCAGTGACTGAGATTTATACTCATGCACATATATTCTAAACTATTTAAAATTTATACTCATGCACATATATTCTAAACTATTTTTAAATTTTTTAAGCAAATTTGTTACTCACTCTTGCATTCTAATTAAATTTTCAGATAAGGCAGAAGGATCGAAAGAATCTGGAAGATAAAGATAAAGGGAATGGAAGAATGAATAATAATGATGTAATAGATTTTAATGTTATATTAATTTTTTTTTTAATAATGTAAGGAACGTTATGATGTAATTAAGTATTAAGTTGTGTAAGGAGCAAAGATGTGGATATATGTAATTTCATTTACGTGAAATTTGTTGTAAGTTAGTCTAGTTTATATTATAGTCAGGTGTTGTAAATGTAAAGTTTAAGATGTGGGGAAGAATGAATGAATACTTCCATTATTTTTAATAAGACAGAAGTGGAATTAATGAATGAAGAAATTATGCTTGAATAATGTATTTAGATAGTAATAAACCAAGTGAGTTGTAGAGAGTACAAGAATTTGGGGCGTCGCATATTATCTATAAAATACGTATTGTAATATGTTTAGTTATGCAACAGCTAGATATAATCCCAAATGATTGGATTTTGCATTTGATTTTTTAATACATATAATGCAATCTAAATGTGATATCTAGTGATTTATCATATTGTCAATTGTTCTTAGCTCTTTGTATTTTCTTTCGGGGCATCGATGCGTAAAAACTAGGCAATTCGCAGGGATAAACAAGTTCTCCCTTCTAAATATCTACAATTTCGGTTTGCTTTCAATTGAAAATGATAGTTGATAGTTGATAAACCTATCGATTATCAACCATCATTTTCATTCTTCTTTATTCGTAATGACTCTTGTTGCGCTGCCACTCATTTTCTGCCTGGACCGCAGCTAGAAACTGAAATATGGCCGTAGAGAAGATTTAGCAGTTAATAGCATGGCATTAAGTGATGCATATATAATTAATGCTATATATTGGTATAGGGTTCAAATTTACTATATCACATGCGATCCTACATTGGGGGACCTCTAAGCAAGATGCTTTAACATTCCATATGGTTGTTATCATGTTGATGTGATTTAAATTATTAGGAATATGAATCACCATTTATATTATCTGGATGATTAATATTTTGTCAACCACCCTTTGATCCTGTTCCATCATCTTTCTTCTCAAGTAGGATAAAAAAGGTATAATACTTATTATACATATATATAAATTATTCTTAAATTTCATATATATATATATATATATATATATATATATATATATATATATGAAATTATTCGCATATATAGAGATAGTTTAACTTGTCTGAGGCTTAAAAATATATAACATATTACAATTTAGAGGTTATTCCTATTTATAACTGGCCCAAATTGGGATCAAATTTTTTTATAATATTATATTGTAGAGGTTATTCCTATATAGAGTATTCCTAAATAGGGTTTTTACTGTATATATTAAATTATTTTGTTGATGTATCATAGTTAATGTTTATATATCATTGCCATTTAACTTATAGTGGGGCTTGATATTTATACTATATATCACAAACAATTAAGTACATGAATAGAAAAATATTAATAATATAACAATAATGTTACTATCACATCAAAATGTTTGCTTGGAGATGCAATACAAGAATATAAGGTGTTTGCTTGGAGATGCAATATTATAGCCATTTCTTACATATAAAAACATAGAAGAAACAACATAACTTTGAGTTATGGTACCTTTGCCAAAATAAAATCCAAAAAGAATACCTTTTTCAATCCTCCCTCCTCATCTCTCTTTATAATACTAATACCTATTTTGATAAACTTTCAGTTAGATTTTATGCTAACTAGTCACATTTTCTTTAGAAAAAATTTATAGTGAGAAATGTAAGAGAATATCAATGTAGCGAAAATAATAGCAAAATTTACGTAATTCACCTTGTTACTCATTTTCACAATTTTTTAAAAATTTGGTTCATCTTACAATTACAACATTTTCTCCTTATATAATACAATATAAAAAACAATAATTTAACCATAAAATACAAAACTACTTTTTAGGTAATTTTACAATCATTTCTAAATTCAAATCAGACTTCGTAAAAAACAAGAAAATGGTCAATTCCTAATATATCTCAGATATTAAAGTGTATCTATAGGTTAAAATATATTTGAGTAATTATCTATAACATGTATTTGTTATGGATCAAAAATGAGCATATATACAACATCTTTATCATTCAATATAGGAATCAATGATCGAGATTAGAATTAAAAAAATTCACGTCCACTACTATTAATAGCGTCCGCTACTAATAGTAACAAATGATTGTATTATTTTGAACAGCATTTGCTACTATTAATAGCGAACGACACCCGTTTATTGTCCGCTACTAATAGTAGCGAACATGAATTTTTTAGTTCTAATTTTGATCGTTAATTCTTGTATTGGACGTTAATTATTTACTCATTTTTGATTCATAATAAATATTTGCTATCGATCATTTCTCAATATACATGGAGAAGATAGAAAAAGAAAGTGGTTGTATGTGCGTGGGGCAATTGACATGACCAAGATTTCATGGGTTGAAAGAGAGTAGAAAACGGCCACGTGAGTGTGGGGGTGACTCCATTACCTTGAGCGGGAAATACGCAGACTAGGACTTGGACTCGCATTCCATATGGGTTGTGCGGGTCACCAAATTAATTTTTAGGGTGGCCTCGTATTAATCACCCATCTTTCTATTTAAGGGGTATAAATAAATATATACGGATATGGTATTCATATTTCAAAAACTAATTTGCTTATCAGTATTCATATTCGATATTGGACGAATTTTAAAAATATTACTCTCTCCGTCTTTAATTATTTGACGTTTTAAAAGTGAATACAAAAATTAAGATAATAATTAAAAAATATTAAATATAGTACTCAATTGTCTATAATATCCTTAAATTTTTTATTGGGATAAGAAGAGTTTTGTTTGGATAAAGGGAGAAAGAGTTTAATGAGGGGTAATTTTGAAAAAAAATTGTCATTAATTTTCCTAGATTTGAATAAACGTCAAATAATTAGAGACAAATGAAAAATTCTAAAACGTCAAATAATTAGGAACGGAGGGAGTATTAATTTGTATATAATATTCGAAATAATATCCGAATAAGTGCATTCGGTATTCAAAAATATTTAACAACATGCCACATCCTAAAATTGTTCCACCAAAAAGATGTTCATAATTTAAATAAAATCAAACACCATAAATAAGCAGATATAACCGGAAATAAGTAAACTCAAACACCAAAAATAAACAGATTTAACAGGAGCAGGCAGCGACAATGGAGACGGCGACGGCGATTGCGAAAGCGAGATGCTTGATCTCTCAAAGGACTTGACATGAATCCAATTAATTTTAGCGTGCTTATTTCTCTCATTAATGGACTTGTTGCGCTTCTCCCGGAGTTTCATGATGTTGCCTTTGATGCGGCCTTAGAGGAGAGGATGACGAGGAAGACAGAGGAGAGAGAGAGATAGAGTTAATGAAGCCTAAACGGTAGTACTAATTCTCTTTGAATAAAATGTTATATTAATCCAAAAGGTAAGTATCTCAAAAGAAAAGAACGTAATCAAATACTAAATCAGATAGATACATGAGGAATTAATTAATTAAATTAAATTAAAATTGTTGTTTTATTCCATATAAGTATAAATTTATGTAAATCTTCAAAATGAATGCAATTACAAGTTTACAACTATAACTAGAATAAGAATAAATAAATAAATAAATAATGACTTTTAATTAAAGTATAATTCATTAATGAATGAATGTTAATTTATTTATTTTAATAAATATAATAATCAATACTTTAAATTACAATTTAAATAAGTTTTCATCATTTTCGAAATTTTAAATTTAAAACAATTATACCATACATCACTTTACTAAAAAAAATTATTTCATTCTGAAATGACGGCCGTCATTCGCTGATGACCTCTCTGACTCTCTGGCCGCCAAAGGCGACAACAATATCGTCTCTTGAAATCATGTATGGGTGCGTCGCCCTACTTCCGTCATTCATGAAATCGAAGAGAGTGTTATTAAGCGACGGTCATCGTAAATGACCCGTAAATCTTTATGACACATTCTTAAGCGGTGTTGGAGACGAATACTGCAAATCATTAATATTTTTTTTTCCAAAAAATAAAAAGCAGGTCATTGTCGAATGACATGCTTGATGCATAATGACTCTTTATCTCATGTCATGAATGAGTTTTTAATAAAAAAAAATTTATTTTTAAAATTACAAAATACCCATGTTCATTTACATATACATAATTATACCTGTTATATACTAAAGTAAAATTATAAAGAATTCTTCACGAACGCATATCAATAACAATAATAGCTTTTGCTATATCAACCATCAAATATCTGAACAACGTAATGACTTATAGATAAAAAGTCGTACAATGAAAATACAAAATGTAATCTAAACTCTAGTATCATCTGACTCAAAAGTTGTATAAATATACATATATGAAAGTCAAAATATAAATATAATGGGTACTACAACCCAAGATCAGGAATGTCGGTATCACCATCGCCGCCATCCCATCGCCGATCCCACCGCTGGTCCCACCTACGGACCCACCATGGCAGATCATTGCCCCCACCTCAATAGTCTCAACGACGATCGGCCACGGCGGTCATCACCATCTCCACCACGGGCATCGCCTGTGCCACAACCTCCACCCATCGAAGTCTCATCAACAAGACCCTACAATTAATAATAAAATATTAATAACGAATTTGAAAATAGAGCATATTTAAATTAGTTTTGTTTGTGTTCGTCAAGTGTTTCGGATTCCGTATGTCGAATTGAGTCCGTAAGTTCTAACACGTGTACAATACCTCACGCGGTCTTATGTGTGTGTTTGCGTGGCATTGGACGGACGATCACGGGTTGTGGGTCGCATTTTTCACTTTTTGCCTAAGTGTTGACGAGTTTTGCAAACTAGATGATAACTCGGATTCCGTATGTCAGAATCGAGTCCCGTAAGTTCTAACACGTGTTTAATACCTACGTGGTGTTATGTGTGTGTTTGTGTGGCATTCGGATGTCCGATGCGGGTTTTGGGCTATTTTTTGGCTTTTTGCCTAAGTGTTGGCGAGTTTTACAAACTGGACAAAACTCGAATTCCGTATGTCAGAATCGAGTCCTGTAAGTTCTAAAACATGTTTAATACCTACGCGGTGCTATGTGTGTGTTTGTGTGGCATTCGGACATCCGATGCGGGTTATGGGCTGTTTTCGGCTTTTTGCCTAAGTGTTGGCTAGTTTTGCAAACTGGACGATAACTCGGATTTCGTATGTCGGAATCCAGTCCCATAAGTTCTAACATGTGTCTAATACCTACAGCGGTCTTTATGTGTGTGTTTGCGTGGCATTCGGATGGCCGATCTTGGGTTTAGAAACATTTTTAACTTTTTGCCTAAGTGTTGTGAGTTTTGCAAAGCGGGCGATAACTTCGGATTCCGTATGTAAAATCGAGTCCGTAAGTTCTAACACGCGTGTCTAATACCTACGAGGTGCTATGTGTGTGTGTTTGCGTGGCATTGGATGGCCGACTGGGTTTTAATGTTTTTTAAGCCTTTTTGCATAAGTGTTGGCGAGTTTTGCAAAGCGGACGATAACTTTCGATTCCGTATGTCGGAATCGAGTCCCTTAAATTCTAACATGTGTCTATACCTACGCGATGCTATGTGTGTGTTTGCGTGGCATTCGGACGACCGATGCGAGTTTTGGGCTATTTTTCGGCTTTTTGCCCAAGTGTTGGCGAGTTTTGCAAAGCCGGGCGATAACTTTCGATTTCTTATGTATGTAATCGAGTCCGTAAGTTCTAACACGTGTCTAATACCTACGAGGTGCTATGTGTTTGTTTGCGTAGCATTCGGATGGCCGAATCTTGGTTTTGGGTTGTTTTAAACTTTTTGCTTAAGTGTTGGCGCGTTTTGAACTGGACGATAATTGAATTTACGTATGTCGGAATCGAGTCCGTAAGTTCTAACACGTGTCTAATACCTCTGCTGATGTTATGTGTGTGTTTGCGTGGCATTGGACGGACCGTCTGGGTTTTGAGCTATTTTTCGACTTTTTGCCTAAGTGTTGGCGAGTTTTACAAATTGGGCGATATTTTTGGCTTTTTGCCTAAGTGTTGGCGAGTTTTGTTAACTAGGCGATAACTTTCGGATTTCGTATCGGAATCGAGTCCGTAAGTTCTAACAATTGTCTAATACCTACGCGGTGCTATGTGTGTGTTTTAAGTGGCATTGAGATGGCCGTCTGGGTTTTGAAATTTTTTAGCCTTTTTGCCTAAGTGTTGGCGAGAGTTTTGCAAAGCTGGGCGATAACTTTCAGATTCCGTATGTAGGAATCGAGTCTCATAAATTCTAACATGTGTCTAATACCTACGCGATGCTATGTGTGTGTTTGCGTGGCATTGGACGACCGTCTGAGTTTTGGGCTATTTTTGGCTTTTTGCCCAGTGTTAGCGAGTTTTGCAAAGCGGGCGATAACTCAAATTTCTTATGTCGTAATCGAGTCCGTAAGTTCTAACAAGTGTCTAATACCTACGAGGTGCTATGTGTTTGTTTTAGCGTAGCATTCGGATGGCCAAATCTTGGTTTTGAATTTGTTTTTAAACTTTTTTGCTTAAGTGTTGGCGAGTTTTGCAAATCGGACGATAACTTCAATTTCAGTATGTCGCAATCGAGTCCGTAAGTTCTAACACGCGATGTCTAATACCTACGATGATGTTATGTGTGTGTTTGTGTGGCATTGAGAATGGTAGATATGGGTTTTGGGCTATTTTTGACTTTTTGCCTAAGTGTTGGCGAGTTTTACAAATTGAGCGATATTTTTGGCTTTTTGCCTAAGTGTTGGCGAGTTTTGTAAAGCTGGGCGATAACTTTCGGATTCCGTATGTCGGAATCGAGTCCGTAAGTTCTAACACGTGTCTAATACCTCTGGCGGTGCTATGTGTGTGTTTTTGCGTGGCATTTGACTGGCCGTCTGGGTTTAGAAATTTGCTTTTCGGCTTTTTTGCTAAAGTGTTGGCGAGTTTTTGCAAAGCCGGACAATAACTTTCGGATTCAGATGTCAAAATCGAGTCTCGTAAGTTCTAACACGTGTTTTAATACCTCTGGCGGTCTATGTGTGTGTTTGCGTGGCATTCGGATGTCCGTCTGGGTTTTGAAATTTTGTTTTTTGGCTTTTTGCCTAAGTGTTGGCGAGTTTTGCAAACTGGACGATAACTCAAATTCTATATGTCAGAATTGAGTCCCAGAAGTTCTAACACGTGTCTAATACCTACGCGGTACTATGTGTGTGTTTATGCGTGGCATTCGGACGACCGTCTGCGAGTTTAGAAATTATTTATTTTTTGCTTTTTATGCAAGTGTTGGCAAGTTTTACAAAGCGGGGCGATAACTTTCGGATTTCGTATGCTGAATCCGGTCCATAAGTTCTAACATGTGTCTAATACCTCAGCGGTCTTATGTGTGTGTTTTTGCGTGGCATTCGGATGGCCGATCGGGTTTAGAAACATTTTTAACTTTTTGCTAAGTGTTGTGAGTTTTGCAAAGCGGGCGATAACTTTCGATTCCGTATGTCGGAATCGAGTCCCGTAAGTTCTAACACGTGTCTAATACCTACGAGTGCTATGTGTGTGTTTGCGTGGCATTGGACGGCCGATCTGGGTTTTGAAATTTTATTTTTAGCCTTTTTGCATAAGTGTTGGCGAGTTTTGCAAAGCGGGCGATAACTTTCGATTCCGTATGTCGGAATCGAGTCCCTAAATTCTAACATGTGTCTATATACTCACGCGATGCTATGTGTGTGTTTGCGTGGCATTGGACGACCGTCGAGTTTTGGGCTATTTTTCGGCTTTTGCCCAGTGTTGGCGAGTTTTACAAAGCCCGGGGCGATAACTCAATTTCTTATGTCGTAAATCGAGTCCCGTAAGTTCTAACACGTGTCTAATACCTACGAGGTGCTATGTGTTTGTTTGCGTAGCATTCGGACGGCCGATACTGGTTTTGGGTTGTTTTTCGCTTTTTTGCTTAAGTGTTGGCGCGTTTTGAAACTGGACGATAATTCGAATTTCGTATGTCGGAATCGAGTCCCGTAAGTTCTAACACGTGTCTAATACCCTCTGTGATGTTATGTGTGTGTTTTGCGTGGCATTGGACGGCCGTCTGGGTTTTGAGCTATTTTTCGCTTTTTGCCTAAGTGTTGGCGAGTTTTACAAATTGGACGATATTTTTTGGCTTTTTGCCTAAGTGTTGGCGAGTTTTGTTAACTAGGCGATAACTTTCGGATTCCGTATGTCCAAATCGAGTCCCGTAAGTTCTAACAATTGTCTAATACCTACTGGCGGTGCTATGTGTGTGTTCCGTGGCATTGGACGGCCGTCTGGGTTTTGAAATTTTTTTTAGCCTTTTTGCCTAAGTGTTGGCGAGTTTTGCAAAGCTGACGATAACTTTCAGTTCCGTATGTCCGAATCGAGTCTCGTAAATTCTAACATGTGTCTAATACCTACGCGATGCTTTATGTGTGTGTTTTGCGTGGCATTGGACGACCGTCTGAGTTTTGGGCTATTTTTGGCTTTTTGCCCAAGTGTTAGCGAGTTTTGCAAAGCGGGCGATAACTCAAATTTCTTATGTAAATGTCGAGTCCGTAAGTTCTAACACGTGTCTAATACCTACGAGGTGCTATGTGTTTGTTTAAGTAGCATTCGGATGACCGAAATCTTGGTTTTGAAATTTGTTTTTCGCTTTTTTGCTTAAGTGTTGGCGAGTTTTGCAAAGCGGGCGATAACTTTCAATTTTAAATATGTCATGATCGAGTCCGTAAGTTCTAACTGCGTGTCTAATACCTCTGATGATGTTATGTGTGTGTTTGTGTGGCATTGAATGATCGCCGTCACGGTTTTGGGCTATTTTTGGCTTTTTGCCTAAGTGTTGGCGAGTTTTACAAATTGAGCGATATTTTTGGCTTTTTGCCTAAGTGTTGGCGAGTTTTGTAAAGCGGGCGATAACTTTCGGATTCCGTATGTCGGAATCGAGTCCCGTAAGTTCTAACACGTGTCTAATATACCTCTGCGGTGCTATGTGTGTGTTTAAGTGGCATTGACCGACCGAAATCTGGGTTTAGAAATTTCTTTTTGACTTTTTGCCTAAGTGTTGGCGAGTTTTTACAAAGCGGACAATAACTTTCGGATTCTGTATGTCAAAATCGAGTCTCGTAAGTTCTAACACGTGTTTAATACCTACGGCGGTCTTATGTGTGTGTTTTAAGTGGCATTCGGATGTCCGTCTGGGGTTTAAAATTTTTTTGGCTTTTTGCCTAAGTGTTGGCGAGTTTTGCAAACTGGACGATAACTCAAATTCTATATGTCAGAATTGAGTCCCAGAAGTTCTAACACGTGTCTAATACCTACGCGGTACTATGTGTGTGTTTGCGTGGCATTCGGACGACCGATGCGAGTTTAGGGCTGTTTTTTGGCTTTTTGTCTAAGTGTTGGCAAGTTTTACAAACTGGACGATAACTCGGATTCTGTATGTCGGAATCGAGTTCCATAAGTTCTAACACGTGTCTAATACCTACGCGGTGTTATGTGTATGTTTGCGTGGCATTCGGACGGCCGATGCGGGTTTAGGGCTGTTTTTCTTCTTTTTGCCTAAGTGTTGGCGAGTTTTACAAACTAGAAGAGAACTCGAATTCTGTATGTCGGAATCGAGTCCCGTAAGTTCTAACACGTGTCTAATACCTACGAGGTGCTATGTGTGTTTGCGTGGCATTCGGACGGCCGATACGGGTTTTGGGCTGTTTTTCGCCTTTTTGCCTAAGTATTGGCGAGTTTTGCAAACTAACCGATAACTTGGATTCCGTATGTCGGAATCGAGTCCCGTAAGTTCTAACACGTGTCTAATACCTACGAGGTACTATGTGTATGTTTGTGTGGCATTCAGACGACCGTCTGGGTTTTGGGGTAACATTTTTTAGCCTTTTTGCCTAAGTGTTGGCGGTTTTGCAAAGCTGGGCGATAACTCAAATTCCGTATGTCGAATCGAGTCCTGTAAGTTCTAAAAGCGTGTTTAATACCTACGCTTGATGTATGTGTGTGTTTGCGTGGCATTCGGAAGACCGATCGAGTTTTGGGCTATTTTTGACTTTTTGCCCAGTGTTGGCGAGTTTTGCAAACCGGGCGATAACTTTCAATTTCTTATGTAAATCGAGTCCCGTAAGTTCTAACACGTGTCTAATACCTACGGTCTTGCTATGTGTTTGTTTGCGTAGCATTCGGATGGCCGAATCTTTTGGTTTTGGGTTGTTTTTAAACTTTTTTTGCTTAAGTGTTGGCGCGTTTTGGCTGGGCGATAATTGAATTTACGTATGTCGGAATCGAGTCCGTAAGTTCTAACACGTGTCTAATACCTCTGCGATGTTATGTGTGTGTTTGCGTGGCATTGGACGGCCGATCTGGTTTTGAGCTATTTTTGACTTTTTGCCTAAGTGTTGGCGAGTTTACAAATTGGACGATATTTTTGGCTTTTTGCCTAAGTGTTGGCGAGTTTTGTTAACTAGAGCGATAACTTCGGATTCCGTATGTCTAATCGAGTCCCGTAAGTTCTAACAATTGTCTAATACCTCGCGGTCTATATGTGTGTTTTGCGTGGCATTGAGATGGCCGATCTGGGTTTTTAATACATTTTTCGCCTTTTTGCCTAAGTGTTGGCGAGTTTTGCAAAGCCGGACGATAACTTCGATTCCGTATGTCCGAATCGAGTCTCGTAAATTCTAACATGTGTCTAATACATACGCGATCTATGTGTGTGTTTTGCGTGGCATTCGGACGGACCGTCGAGTTTTGGGCTATTTTTGGCTTTTTGCCCAGTGTTGGCGAGTTTTGCAAAGCGGACGATAACTCAAATTTCTTATGTCGTAATCGAGTCCGTAAGTTCTAACACGTGTCTAATACCTCACGAGTGCTATGTGTTTGTTTGCGTAGCATTCGGATGACCGAATCTTGGTTTTAAATTTTTTTTTCGCTTTTTTGCTTAAGTGTTGGCGAGTTTTGCAAAGCGGACGATAACTTTCAATTTAGTATGTCATGAATCGAGTCCGTAAGTTCTAACACGTGTCTAATACCTCACGCGATGTTATGTGTGTGTTTGCGTGGCATTCGGACGGACCGTCTGGGTTTTGGGCTATTTTTTCGGCTTTTTGCCTACGTGTTGGCGAGTATTACAAATTGAGCGATATTTTTGGCTTTTTGCCTAAGTGTTGGCGAGTTTTGTAAAGCGGGCGATAACTTTCGGATTCCGTATGTGGAATCGAGTCCCGTAAGTTCTAACACGTGTCTAATACCTCTGCGGTCTACTATGTGTGTTTTGCGTGGCATTGGGACGGCCGATCTTGGGTTTAGAGAAATTTTTTTCGACTTTTTGCCTAAGTGTTGGCGAGTTTTGCAAACTGGACAATAACTCGGATTCTGTATGTCAAAATCGAGTCTCGTAAGTTCTAACACGTGTTTAATACCTACGCGGTGCTATGTGTGTGTTTGCGTGGCATTCGGATGTCCGTCTGGGTTTTGAATTTATTTTTGGCTTTTTGCCTAAGTGTTGGCAAGTTTTGCAAAGCGGGCGATAACTCAAATTCTATATGTAATTGAGTCCCGGAAGTTCTAACACGTGTCTCAATACCTACGCGGTACTATGTGTGTGTTTTAGTGGCATTGGACGGACCGTCTGAGTTTAGAACATTTTTCGGCTTTTTGTCTAAGTGTTGGCAAGTTTTACAAAGCGGGCGATAACTTTCGGATTCTGTATGTAAGAATCGAGTTCCATAAGTTCTAACACGTGTCTAATACCTACAGCGGTGTTATGTGTATGTTTAAGGGCATTCGGATGGCCGATCTTGGGTTTAGAAATTTTTTTTTTTACGCTTTTTGCCTAAGTGTTGGCGAGTTTTACAAACTAGAAGAGAACTTCGAATTACGTATGTGGAATCGAGTCCGTAAGTTCTAACACGTGTCTAATACCTCACGAGTCTTATGTGTGTTTTGCGTGGCATTGAGATGGCCGTCTGGGTTTTGAGAATATGTTTTTAGCCTTTTTGCTAAGTATTGGCGAGTTTTGCAAACTAACAAATAACTTGGATTAGTATGTCGAATCGAGTCCCGTAAGTTCTAACACGTGTCTAATACCTACGAGGTACTATGTGTATGTTTGTGTGGCATTCAGACGACCGATACGGGTTTTGGGCTGTTTTTCGCCTTTTTGCCTAAGTGTTGGCCAGTTTTGCAAACTGGACGATAACTCGAATTCCGTATGTCAGAATCGAGTCCTGTAAGTTCTAAAACGTGTTTAATACCTACGCGATGTATGTGTGTGTTTGCGTGGCATTCGGAAGACCGATGCGAGTTTTGGGCTATTTTTCGGCTTTTTGCCCAAGTGTTGGCGAGTTTTGCAAACTGGACGATAACTCGAATTTCTTATGTCGTAATCGAGTCCCGTAAGTTCTAACACGTGTCTAATACCTACGAGGTGCTATGTGTTTGTTTGCGTAGCATTCGGACGGCCGATACTGGTTTTGGGTTGTTTTTCGCTTTTTTGCTTAAGTGTTGGCGCGTTTTGAAACTGGACGATAATTCGAATTTCGTATGTCGGAATCGAGTCCCGTAAGTTCTAACACGTGTCTAATACCTACGCGATGTTATGTGTGTGTTTGCGTGGCATTCGGACGGCCGATACGGGTTTTGAGCTATTTTTCGGCTTTTTGCCTAAGTGTTGGCGAGTTTTACAAATTGGACGATATTTTTTGGCTTTTTGCCTAAGTGTTGGCGAGTTTTGTTAACTAGGCGATAACTTTCGGATTCCGTATGTCGAATCGAGTCCCGTAAGTTCTAACAATTGTCTAATACCTACAGCGGTTTTATATGTGTGTGTGTTTGCGTGGCATTGGATGGCCGAAATCGGGTTTTGGGAAATTTTTTTTAGCCTTTTTGCTAAGTGTTGGCGAGTTTTGCAAAGCCGGACGATAACTTTCGATTCCAGTATGTCCGAATCGAGTCTCGTAAATTCTAACATGTGTCTCATCATACATCTGCGATGCTATGTGTGTGTTTGCGTGGCATTGGACGACCGTCACGAGTTTTGGGCTATTTTTGGCTTTTTGCCCAGTGTTGGCGAGTTTTGCAAAGCGGACGATAACTCAAATTTCTTATGTCGTAATCGAGTCCGTAAGTTCTAACACGTGTCTAATACCTACGAGGTGCTATGTGTTTGTTTAAGTAGCATTCGGATGACCGATCTTCTTGGTTTTAAACATTTTTTTTAAGCTTTTTAAGTAAGTGTTGGCGAGTTTTGCAAATGGACGATAACTTTCGAATTTCGTATGTCGCAAATCGAGTCCGTAAGTTCTAACACGTGTCTAATACCTACGCGATGTTATGTGTGTGTTTGTGTGGCATTCAGACGGCCGATACGGGTTTTGGGCTATTTTTCGGCTTTTTGCCTAAGTGTTGGCGAGTTTTACAAATTGAACGATATTTTTTGGCTTTTTGCCTAAGTGTTGGCGAGTTTTGCAAACTGGACAATAACTCGGATTCTGTATGTCAAAATTGAGTCTCGTAAGTTCTAACACGTGTTTAATACCTACGCGGTCTTGTGTGTGTGTGTTTGCGTGGCATTGGATGTCCGTCTTGGGTTTTGAAATTTTTTTTGGTTTTTGCCTAAGTGTTGGCGAGTTTTGCAAAGCGGGCGATAACTCAAATTCTATATGTCGAATTGAGTCCCGGAAGTTCTAACACGTGTCTAATACCTCTGGCGGTACTATGTGTGTGTTTTGCGTGGCATTCGGACGACCGTCTGAGTTTAGAAACATTTTTGGCTTTTTGTCAAGTGTTGGCAAGTTTTACAAAGCTGGGCGATAACTTCGGATTCGTATGTCGGAATCGAGTTCCATAAGTTCTAACACGTGTCTAATACCTCACGCGGTGTTATGTGTATGTTTCGCGTGGCATTGGACGGTGAGATGCGGGTTTAGGGTCAATTTTTTTTCGCTTTTTGCCTAAGTGTTGGCGAGTTTTACAAACTAGAAGAGAACTTCGAATTACGTATGTGGGAATCGAGTCCCGTAAGTTCTAACACGTGTCTAATACCTACGAGTGCTATGTGTGTTTGCGTGGCATTGGGACGGTAGAAATCTGGGTTTTGGGTTTTTTTTAAGCCTTTTTGCTGAAAGTATTGGCGAGTTTTGCAAACTAACCGATAACTTGGATTCCGTATGTCGGAATCGAGTCCCGTAAGTTCTAACACGTGTCTAATACCTACGAGGTACTATGTGTATGTTTGTGTGGCATTCAGACGACCGTCACGGGTTTTGAAATTTGTTTTTACCTTTTTGCTTAAGTGTTGGCCGATTTTGCAAAGCGGGGCGATAACTCAATTCGTATGTCGTAATCGAGTCCCGTAAGTTCTAAAACGTGTTTAATACCTCACGCGATGCTATGTATGTGTGTTTTGCGTGGCATTCGGAAGACCGATCGAGTTTTTGGGCTATTTTTCGGCTTTTGCCCAGTGTTGGCGAGTTTTGCAAACTGGACGATAACTCGAATTTCTTATGTCGTAATCGAGTCCCGTAAGTTCTAACACGTGTCTAATACCTACGAGGTGCTATGTGTTTGTTTGCGTAGCATTCGGACGGCCGATACTGGTTTTGGGTTGTTTTTCGCTTTTTTGCTTAAGTGTTGGCGCGTTTTGAAACTGGACGATAATTTGAATTTCGTATGTCGGAATCGAGTCCCGTAAGTTCTAACACGTGTCTAATACCTACGCGATGTTATGTGTGTGTTTATGTGGCATTGAATGGCCGTCACGGTTTTGAGCTATTTTTCGGCTTTTTGCCTAAGTGTTGGCGAGTTTTACAAATTGGACGATATTTTTTGGCTTTTTGCCTAAGTGTTGGCGAGTTTTGTTAACTAGACGATAACTCGGATTCCGTATGTCGGAATCGAGTCCCGTAAGTTCTAACAATTGTCTAATACCTACGCGGTGCTATGTGTGTGTTTGCGTGGCATTCGGACGGCCGATACGGGTTTTGGGCTGTTTTTCGCCTTTTTGCCTAAGTGTTGGCGAGTTTTGCAAACTGGACGATAACTCAGATTCCGTATGTCCGAATCGAGTCTCGTAAATTCTAACATGTGTCTAATACATACGCGATGCTATGTGTGTGTTTGCGTGGCATTCGGACGACCGATGCGAGTTTTGGGCTATTTTTTGGCTTTTTGCCCAAGTGTTGGCGAGTTTTGCAAACTGGACGATAACTCAAATTTCTTATGTCGTAATCGAGTCCCGTAAGTTCTAACACGTGTCTAATACCTACGAGGTGCTATGTGTTTGTTTGCGTAGCATTCGGACGACTACGATCATCTTGGTTTTGAAATGTTTTTTCGCTTTTTTGCTTAAGTGTTGGCGAGTTTTGCAAACTGGACGATAACTCGAATTTCGTATGTCGCAATCGAGTCCCGTAAGTTCTAACACGTGTCTAATACCTACGCGATGTTATGTGTGTGTTTTAAGTGGCATTGGACTACCGTCTGGGTTTTGGGCTATTTTTCGGCTTTTTGCCTAAGTGTTGGCGAGTTTTACAAATTGAACGATATTTTTTGGCTTTTTGCCTAAGTGTTGGCGAGTTTTGTAAACTGGACGATAACTCGGATTCCGTATGTCGGAATCGAGTCCCGTAAGTTCTAACACGTGTCTAATACCTACGCGGTGCTATGTGTGTGTTTGCGTGGCATTCGGACGGCCGTCTTGGGTTTAGAACTTTTTTTTCGGCTTTTTGCCTAAGTGTTGGCGAGTTTTGCAAACTGGACAATAACTCGGATTCTGTATGTCAAAATCGAGTCTCGTAAGTTCTAACACGTGTTTAATACCTACGCGGTGCTATGTGTGTGTTTGCGTGGCATTCGGATGTCCGATGCGGGTTTTGGGCTATTTTTTGGCTTTTTGCCTAAGTGTTGGCAAGTTTTGCAAACTGGACGATAACTCAAATTCTATATGTCAGAATTGAGTCCCAGAAGTTCTAACACGTGTCTAATACCTACGCGGTACTATGTGTGTGTTTGCGTGGCATTCGGACGACCGTCTGCGAGTTTAGAAACATTTTTCGGCTTTTTGTCTAAGTGTTGGCAAGTTTTACAAACTGGACGATAACTCGGATTCTGTATGTCGGAATCGAGTTCCATAAGTTCTAACACGTGTCTAATACCTACGCGGTGTTATGTGTATGTTTGCGTGGCATTCGGACGGCCGATCTTGGGTTTAGAAATTTTTTTTTACGCTTTTTTGCTAAAGTGTTGGCGAGTTTTACAAACTAGAAGAGAACTCGAATTACATATGTCGGAATCGAGTCCGTAAGTTCTAACACGTGTCTAATACCTACGAGGTGTTATGTGTGTTTATGCGTGGCATTGAGACGGCCGTCACGGGTTTTAAATTTTTTTTTAGCCTTTTTGCTAAGTGTTGGCGAGTTTTGCAAATCGACGATAACTTGGATTCCGTATGTCGGAATCGAGTCCCGTAAGTTCTAACACGTGTCTAATACCTCACGAGTACTATGTGTATGTTTGTGTGGCATTGAGACGGCCGATACGGGTTTTGAAACATTTTTCGCCTTTTTGCTTGAAGTGTTGGCGGTTTTGCAAATCGGGCGATAACTCAATTCCGTATGTCGAATCGAGTCCTGTAAGTTCTAAAACGTGTTTAATACCTCTGCGATGCTATGTGTGTGTTTTGCGTGGCATTCGGAAGACCGATCGAGTTTTGGGCTATTTTTCGCTTTTTGCCCAGTGTTGGCGAGTTTTGCAAAGGCGGGCGATAACTCAATTTCTTATGTCGTGTCGAGTCCGTAAGTTCTAACACGTGTCTAATACCTCTGAGGTGCTATGTGTTTGTTTGCGTAGCATTCGGATGACCGAAATCTTGGTTTTGGGTTGTTTTTCGCTTTTTTTCTTAAGTGTTGGCGCGTTTTGAAACCGACGATAATTGAATTTCAGATGTCGAATCGAGTCCGTAAGTTCTAACACGTGTCTCAATACCTCTGCGATGTTATGTGTGTGTTTGCGTGGCATTCGGACGGCCGATACGGGTTTTGAGCTATTTTTCGGCTTTTTGCCTAAGTGTTGGCGAGTTTTACAAATTGGACGATATTTTTTGGCTTTTTGCCTAAGTGTTGGCGAGTTTTGTTAACTAGGCGATAACTTCCGGATTCCGTATGTCGAATCGAGTCCGTAAGTTCTAACAATTGTCTAATACCTCACGCGGTGCTATGTGTGTGTTTGCGTGGCATTCGACTGACCGAAATCTGGGTTTTAAGGTTGTTTTTTCAGCCTTTTTGCTAAGTGTTGGCGAGTTTTGCAAATCGGACGATAACTTTCGATTCCGTATGTCGAATCGAGTCTCAATAAATTCTAACATGTGTCTAATACCTACTGGCGATGCTATGTGTGTGTTTGCGTGGCATTCGGACGACCGTCGCGAGTTTTGGGCTATTTTTGGCTTTTTGCCCAAGTGTTGGCGAGTTTTGCAAAGCGGACGATAACTCAAATTTCTTATGTCGTGTCGAGTCCGTAAGTTCTAACACGTGTCTAATACCTCGAGGTGCTATGTGTTTGTTTATGTAGCATTCGGACGGCCGAATCTTTGTTTTAGAAATTTTTTTAAGCTTTTTGCTTAAGTGTTGGCGAGTTTTGCAAAACTGGACGATAACTTTCGAATTTAGTATGTCATAATCGAGTCCGTAAGTTCTAACACGTGTCTAATACCTCTGCGATGTTATGTGTGTGTTTGCGTGGCATTGGACGGCCCGTCTGGGTTTTGGGCTATTTTGACTTTTTACCTAAGTGTTGGCGAGTTTTACAAATTGAGCGATATTTTTGGCTTTTTGCCTAAGTGTTGTGAGTTTTGTAAAGCGGGCGATAACTTTCGGATTCCGTATGTCGGAATCGAGTCCCGTAAGTTCTAACACGTGTCTCAATACCTACTGCGGTCTTATGTGTGTGTTTAAGCGTGGCATTCGGACGGCCGATCTTGGGTTTAGAAACATTTTTTGGCTTTTTGCCTAAGTATTGGCGAGTTTTGCAAACTGGACGATAACTCGGATTCTGTATGTAAAATCGAGTCTCGTAAGTTCTAACACGTGTTTAATACCTACGCGGTGCTATGTGTGTGTTTGCGTGGCATTCGGATGTCCGTCTTGGGTTTAAATTTATTTTGGCTTTTTGCCTAAGTGTTGGCGAGTTTTGCAAACTGGACGATAACTCAAATTCTATATGTCAGAATTGAGTCCCAGAAGTTCTAACACGTGTCTAATACCTACGCGGTACTATGTGTGTGTTTGCGTGGCATTGAACAACCGTCGAGTTTAGAAATTTTTTTTGACTTTTTGTCTAAGTGTTGGCATGTTTTACAAAAGCGGGCGATAACTCGGATTCTGTATGTCGGAATCGAGTTCCATAAGTTCTAACACGTGTCTAATACCTACGCGGTGTTATGTGTATGTTTGCGTGGCATTGGATGACCGTCTTGGGTTTAGAAATTTTTTTTCTTTCTTTTTGCCTAAGTGTTGGCGAGTTTTACAAACTAGAAGAGAACTCGAATTCTGTATGTCGGAATCGAGTCCCGTAAGTTCTAACACGTGTCTAATACCTACGAGGTGCTATGTGTGTTTGCGTGGCATTCGGACGGCCGATACGGGTTTTGGGCTGTTTTTCGCCTTTTTGCCTAAGTGTTGGCGAGTTTTGCAAACTGGACGATAACTTGGATTCCGTATGTCGGAATCGAGTCCCGTAAGTTCTAACACGTGTCTAATACCTACGAGGTACTATGTGTATGTTTGTGTGGCATTCAGACGACCGATACGGGTTTTGGGCTGTTTTTCGCCTTTTTGCCTAAGTGTTGGCCGGTTTGCAAATCGGGCGATAACTCAATTCGTATGTCGAGAATCGAGTCCTGTAAGTTCTAAAACGTGTTTAATACCTACGCGATGCTATGTGTGTGTTTGCGTGGCATTCGGAAGACCGATGCGAGTTTTGGGCTATTTTTCGGCTTTTTGCCCAAGTGTTGGCGAGTTTTGCAAACTGGACGATAACTCGAATTTCTTATGTCGTAATCGAGTCCCGTAAGTTCTAACACGTGTCTAATACCTACGAGGTGCTATGTGTTTGTTTGCGTAGCATTCGGACGGCCGATACTGGTTTTGGGTTGTTTTTCGCTTTTTTGCTTAAGTGTTGGCGCGTTTTGAAACTGGACGATAATTCGAATTTCGTATGTCGGAATCGAGTCCGTAAGTTCTAACACGTGTGTCTAATACCTCTGCGATGTTATGTGTGTGTTTATGTGGAATTGGACCACCGTCTGGGTTTTGAGCTATTTTTCGGCTTTTTGCCTTAGTGTTGGCGAGTTTTACAAATTGGACGATATTTTTTGGCTTTTTGCCTAAGTGTTGGCGAGTTTTGTTAACTAGACGATAACTCGGATTCCGTATGTCGGAATCGAGTCCCGTAAGTTCTAACAATTGTCTAATACCTACGCGGTGCTATGTGTGTGTTTGCGTGGCATTCGGACGGCCGTCTGGGTTTTGGTACATTTTTTTCCTTTTTGCTAAGTGTTGGCGAGTTTTGCAAATCGGGCGATAACTTTCAGATTCCGTATGTCGGAATCGAGTCTCGTAAATTCTAACATGTGTCTAATACCTACGCGATGCTATGTGTGTGTTTGCGTGGCATTCGGACGACCGATGCGAGTTTTGGGCTATTTTTTGGCTTTTTGCCCAAGTGTTGGCGAGTTTTGCAAACTGGACGATAACTCAAATTTCTTATGTCGTAATCGAGTCCCGTAAGTTCTAACACGTGTCTAATACCTACGAGGTGCTATGTGTTTGTTTGCGTAGCATTCGGACGGCCGATACTGGTTTTGGGCTGTTTTTCGCTTTTTTGCTTAAGTGTTGGCGAGTTTTGCAAACTGGACGATAACTCGAATTTCGTATGTCGGAATCGAGTCCCGTAAGTTCTAACACGTGTCTAATACCTACGCGATGTTATGTGTGTGTTTGCGTGGCATTCGGACGGCCGATACGGGTTTTGGGCTATTTTTCGGCTTTTTACCTAAGTGTTGGCGAGTTTTACAAATTGAACGATATTTTTTGGCTTTTTGCCTAAGTGTTGACGAGTTTTGTAAACTGGACGATAACTCGGATTCCGTATGTCGGAATCGAGTCCGTAAGTTCTAACACGTGTCTCAATACCTCTGCGGTCTTATGTGTGTGTTTCGCGCGTGGCATTGAACGGCCGATCTTGGGTTTAGAAATTTTTTTTTGCTTTTTGCCTAAGTATTGGCGAGTTTTGCAAAACCGGGCGATAACTTCGGATTCTGTATGTAAAAATCGAGTCTCGTAAGTTCTAACACGTCTTTAATACCTCTGGCGGTCTATGTGTGTGTGTTGCGTGGCATTCGGATGTCCGTCTTGGGTTTGAAATTTTTTTTTGCTTTTTTGCCTAAGTGTTGGCGAGTTTTGCAAACTGGACGATAACTCAAATTCTATATGTCAGAATTGAGTCCCAGAAGTTCTAACACGTGTCTAATACCTACGCGGTACTATGTGTGTGTTTGCGTGGCATTCGGACAACCGATGCGAGTTTAGGGCTGTTTTTCGGCTTTTTGTCTAAGTGTTGGCATGTTTTACAAACTGGACGATAACTCGGATTCTGTATGTCGGAATCGAGTTCCATAAGTTCTAACACGTGTCTAATACCTACGCGGTGTTATGTGTATGTTTGCGTGGCATTCGGACGGCCGATGCGGGTTTAGGGCTGTTTTTCTTCTTTTTGCCTAAGTGTTGGCGAGTTTTACAAACTAGAAGAGAACTTCGAATTACGTATGTCTAATCGAGTCCGTAAGTTCTAACACGTGTCTAATACCTACGAGGTGCTATGTGTGTTTGCGTGGCATTCGGACGGCCGATACGGGTTTTGGGCTGTTTTTCGCCTTTTTGCCTAAGTGTTGGCGAGTTTTGCAAACCGGACGATAACTTGGATTTAATATGTCGGAATCGAGTCCTGTAAGTTCTAACACGTGTTTAATACCTAACGAGTACTATGTGTATGTTTGTGTGGCATTGAGGACGACCGATCTGGGTTTTGGGTACATTTTTTCGCCTTTTTGCCTAAGTGTTGGCCAGTTTTGCAAACTGGACGATAACTCGAATTCCGTATGTCAGAATCGAGTCCTGTAAGTTCTAAAACGTGTTTAATACCTACGCGATGCTATGTGTGTGTTTGCGTGGCATTCGGAAGACCGATGCGAGTTTTGGGCTATTTTTCGGCTTTTTGCCCAAGTGTTGGCGAGTTTTGCAAACTGGACGATAACTCGAATTTCTTATGTCGTAACCGATCCCGTAAGTTCTAACACGTGTCTAATACCTCACGAGGTGCTATGTGTTTGTTTGCGTAGCATTCGGACGGCCGATACTGGTTTTGGGTTGTTTTTCGCTTTTTTGCTTAAGTGTTGGCGCGTTTTGAAACTGGACGATAATTCGAATTTCGTATGTCGGAATCGAGTCCCGTAAGTTCTAACACGTGTCTAATACCTACGCGATGTTATGTGTGTGTTTGCGTGGCATTCGGACGGCCGATACGGGTTTTGAGCTATTTTTCGGCTTTTTGCCTAAGTGTTGGCGAGTTTTACAAATTGGACGATATTTTTTGGCTTTTTGCCTAAGTGTTGGCGAGTTTTGTTAACTAGACGATAACTCGGATTCCGTATGTCGGAATCGAGTCCCGTAAGTTCTAACAATTGTCTAATACCTACGCGGTGCTATGTGTGTGTTTGCGTGGCATTGGATGGCCGACACGGGTTTTGAAACATTTTTCGCCTTTTGCCTAAGTGTTGGCGAGTTTTGCAAATCGGACGATAACTTCAGATTCCGTATGTGAATCGAGTCTCATCAAATTCTAACATGTGTCTAATACTTACGTGATGCTATGTGTATGTTTAAATGGCATTCGGACGACGTCGATGCGAGTTTTGGGCTATTTTTTGGCTTTTTGCCCAAGTGTTGGCGAGTTTTGCAAACTGGACGATAACTCGAATTTCTTATGTCGTAATCGAGTCCCGTAAGTTCTAACACGTGTCTAATACCTACGAGGTGCTATGTGTTTGTTTGCGTAGCATTCGGACGGCCGAAATCTTGGTTTTGGGTTTTTTTAAGCTTTTTTTTTAAAGTGTTGGCGAGTTTTGCAAAGCCGGACGATAACTTTCGAATTCGTATGTCGTGATCGAGTCCCGTAAGTTCTAACACGTGTCTAATACCTACGCGATGTTATGTGTGTGTTTGCGTGGCATTCGGACGGCCGATATGGGTTTTGGGCTATTTTTCGGCTTTTTGCCTAAGTGTTGGCGAGTTTTACAAATTGAACGATATTTTTTGGCTTTTTGCCTAAGTGTTGGCGAGTTTTGTAAACTGGACGATAACTCGGATTCCGTATGTCGGAATCGAGTCCCGTAAGTTCTAACACGTGTCTAATACCTCACGCGGTCTTTATGTGTGTGTTTTGCGTGGCATTGGACTGACGATCTTGGGTTTAGAAACATTTTTTCGGCTTTTTGCCTAAGTGTTGGCGAGTTTTTGCAATCGGACGATAACTTTCGGATTCTCAGTATGTCAAAATCGAGTCTCGTAAGTTCTAACACGTGTTTAATACCTCTGCGCGGTGCTATGTGTGTGTTCATGGCATTCGGATGTCCGATCGCGGGTTTTGGGCTATTTTTGGCTTTTTGCCTAAGTGTTGGCGAGTTTTGCAAAGCGGGCGATAACTCAAATTCTATATGTCGAATTGAGTCCCGAAGTTCTAACACGTGTGTCAATACCTCACGCGGTACTATGTGTGTGTTTAAGCGTGGCATTGGACGGACCGATCGAGTTTAGAGGTCATTTTTCGGCTTTTTTGTCTAAGTGTTGGCAAGTTTTACAAAGCGGGCGATAACTTTCGGATTCTGTATGTGAATCGAGTTCCATAAGTTCTAACACGTGTCTAATACCTACGCTGTTATTATGTGTATGTTTGCGTGGCATTGAGACGGAAATCGCGGGTTTAGGGTCGCTTTTTACGCTTTTTGCCTAAGTGTTGGCGAGTTTTACAAACTAGAAGAGAACTTCGAATTACGTATGTCGGAATCGAGTCCCGTAAGTTCTAACACGTGTCTAATACCTCGAGGTGCTATGTGTGTTTGCGTGGCATTGGACTACCGATCTGGGTTTTTGGGTCATTTTTTAGCCTTTTTGCTAAAGTGTTGGCGTTTTTTGCAACCGGCGATAACTTGGATTCCGTATGTCGAATCGAGTCCCGTAAGTTCTAACACGTGTCTAATACCTACAGTACTATGTGTATGTTTGTGTGGCATTGAAGACGATCGATCACGGGTTTTGAAACATTTTTCGCCTTTTTGCTTAAGTGTTGGCCAGTTTTGCAAAGCGGGCGATAACTCAATTCCAAGTATGTCGAATCGAGTCCCGTAAGTTCTAACACGTGTCTAATACCTACGAGGTGCTATGTGTGTTTGCGTGGCATTCGGACGGCCGATACGGGTTTTGGGCTATTTTTTGCCTTTTTGCCTAAGTGTTGGCGAGTTTTGCAAACTGGACGATAACTCGGATTCCGTATGTCAGAAACGAGTCCTGTAAGTTCTATCACGTGTCTAATACCTACGAGGTGTTATGTGTGTGTTTGCGTGGCATTCGGACGGCCGATACGGGTTTTGGACTGTTTTTCGTCTTTTTGCCTAAGTGTTGGCGAGTTTTGCAAACTGGACGATAACTCGGATTCCGTATGTCATAATCGAGTCCCGTAATTTCTAACACATGTTTAATACCTATACGGTGCTTTGTGTGTGTTTGCATGGCATTCGGACGGCCGATTCGGGTTTAGGGCTATTTTTTGGCTTTTTACCTAAGTGTTGACGAGTTTTGCAAACTAGACGATAACTCGGATTCCATATGTCGGAATTGAGTCCCGTAAGTTCTAACACGTGTCTAATACTTACGCGGTGCTATGTGTGTGTTTGCGTGTCATAGAAATACAATTATAAATTACATAAATTAAATAAAAAAATACAGAATTTAATTATTTTTACCTGTCAAATATGTGGTGGGAAGATGTTGGCTAAGACAACTGCACAAACGCGGATGGCCTCCTCCCGTCCTACACCCATGAGGTCGTCAACAGTGGCTGTAGGATCTATAAAGCCGTGGACAACCTCCTGAGCCAGCTGGTAGATCCGCTCGCGTGATGGTGCGCCTGACTGCATAATATCGCTCGCCATGCACCCCTCTATGATCCGCCAGAAGAAGTCGTCGGATAATGAAGGGCCGACACCAGATCCACTCGCACCACTACCTCCAGTGGGTGGGTGCCATCGAGATCTCGCAGCAGGGACTAGGGTGTAAGCTGGGACATGGGGAATGCCCACAACTTTACCCTTCTTTGGTCCCCCTGTAGCCTGCAGCCAGTCCTCTATCTCCTCGTCGGCACGCGTAAACTTGTCTACTGGAGTGTCACCTCTCTTTGGTCGCTCGCTCAAGACCAACGCAAGATCCTCGAACCGTCGCTGAAAAAAAACACATTAGTAGATGATACGCAAAGAATAAAATGAAATAATACAAAAGAATATCTGAATTTTACATACATATTAAATAAGATAATTACATAACTTACAGCAATGCGTTCTGCCTCAGGTGAGATATAACCACCATCACCTTTCTTTTGGTGGGCGTGCCACCAAAACTCCAAGCGGGAGGGTGCATGCTTTAAACTAACCTCGAGTCTCTCCGATGCAGGTCGTCTGATGAGACCCAGTCACGATGTGGGAGACGACTGGCTGTCGGCACCGGTGAACGCAGCATGCTGACATCTTCTTGAAGGCCTCGCCATCCCAAATGCTCCACATCTGGTCCCACACTGCAGCAGATATGAAATATGGTTGGACATCCTTAAGTGTCTGTCCATTAGCCATCTTCGTATGGGCCTTCTTCTTCCAGTCGTAGACCCACTTGTGCCAATTCATCTCTAGGTATCTGCATGCGAAACCATGCCATGCCATGGGCTTCACCGCCTGGCCCTCAAAACGATAATATCTCTCGCACATTACACATTAAGAAGCTTAGTAGACAACATAAATCAAAGAGGTAATGATATTCAAATGGAATATAAAACTAACATATGAATGATTGACATCCTACCTAAACTCATCAATAATCACCGCTGCAGTAATGCGGTCATCCACATCCGCCCACCTCATCCATGGGCTTGAGAATCGGTTATGAGACGATCCCAAGCAACGTGTTCTTGGCGTGGCGTCCAAAGATACTACAATTGAAATTAATACATTGTAAATTACAAAGAATATTAAATACTTATGTTATAGTAATACTATATAGGATTATGAAATTAATTACCTATGAGTCCCAACACGACATATAAGCGGCGCCTGGGGGGGATTCCCTAGCAAGCCACGTGCTAGTCCCCGTGGAGGCCTACGTCAATCACCTATGTAATGAAATACATTAATATTTATATAAACGAATATAATGTCAATACAATATAAAATAAAAAATAATAAGATGTATCCCAATAAAATATGTAATTATACCTGACGATCCTACCGATCATCACGTGAATCGCCATCATTTTACGCCCCACACTGACGCACCACCACGATCACCATGTGGTGTATTGCGCTTATATGTATGTATATCACAAATCATAAAAAATATTATTACATTTGAATACAACTAAAGAGGATAACATACACATACAACTATATTATTAAACATTCAGAAATACTATATTTTGAGCACAATAACAAAGAGGATAACATACGATACAACTAAAAGAATGCAACATAAATAGTAACACCTTTAGTAGATTAATATAAGTTGAAGATAATGATTGCACAACTACAAACTATTACATTTGAATACAACTAAAAGGACACAAAAAAGTACATACTCCTAATCATTTATATCGTCAAAGCCATCAATATCGAATCGTCATCTTGACGCAATAGATCTTCACTATCGTTGTCATCACCATCTTCGTCGTCCTCAACGATTTCTTCAATTATATCTACCTCCTCAACAACATCGTCTTCACTTTCGACAGCGACAACATCATCCTCTTCTTCACTAGACTCACTAATAATTGTTACATCAGCAGGTGTGACACTAGTAGACTCGACTTGTAAAGGTTCATCGTTTGGACGAGGAGTTGTGCCTTGAAAACCACGGGCACTGGTGGTTATAACAGCATGTCATGGGCTTGCAGGGGTCTTAACACTCCGCGCGTAGTACACCTGTGTTGCTTGTGTGAGACCCCAGATTTTATAAATAAAGATTTAAATTTTTTGAAATATTTTTTTGAATATTATGGTGTGGATTTGATATAATGTTATAGTTGTGGGTAGTATTTATAAATTTTGCAAAGTATGAAAGTTGTTGTATTATATTCGATTGGTCAGGGAATATTCTTTGTGTCGGGGAATATTCGTACGACGACACAATCATTGGTGGACCCCACAACGGAATTATTGTCGGATTGAGAAAACGACAAAAATATTTTATTGAAAATAACGGCGGAAGTTTTACCGTTAATACTGTTGAACTACTCGGTAGTAAAAGTACAGTAATACGTGTGGTTGCATAGTAGCACACGGTATTGATTATTAATGCTTACGTGAGAAGTCACTCAGTTTTGTTCAATTATTGCTATAGTAATTGTTGCATAGTATCTCACGTTATTTGATTCAATTATTGTCGATATTTTATATATTATTAAATCAATAATTGAAATGATAGAGTTATTAATATTATAAATTGCAATATTAACGATGTCTAGAAGTTACGCGAGGAGAGGTTTAGTCACCTAATTTATGCTTAATAGGAGAGAAATCCTTATTGGAAAGCCACTCTTTCACAGGAACGACACAGTCGATTAATATTGTGAATTATAATAAAGGTGATAAATGTTGTTAAAATTATAAATGTGATTTTTATGAGGTATTTGTGTAAGTTTTGCTTATTTTATGAATCTCCATTTACCCATTTTTTAAAATAATCGGTAAAAATTATTTAAAGGTGGGGCCCACATGTGGGGCCCATATGTGTTGAAAAACTAATTTTGGAATTGGGGGTGGGAGAGAGATACGTATAGGGGAGGAAGTTTATGTAATATAAGGTTGTTATGTGTGAGTGTGTATATATAATATAATATATGTGTTAGTGGGTGGTGGGGGAAAAGAAAGGGTGAAAGTGATGTGTGTATGATTATAGTATATATGTTTATTATGTGAGTGGGAAATGGTGGGGGAATGGAGTTTAATTATAATAAAGGTAGTTAGTATTATATATATATATATATATATATATATATATATAACATGTGGGTTTATATATATATATATATATATATATTATATTTTGTCTTGCTTTGTTATGATTGGTTGAAGGTTTGACAATTTGAATGTGTAGTATCAAAATTTTCATCCGTGAGTCTTTGAATTATTTCATCTGTGAAGAAATCCTTACATAGTTCCTTTCCATTCTCCTATAAATAGAAGCTCATTCCTTCATTATTTCTTACAATTCAATTTGAAACTCCGGAGAGAGAAATTATAGAAAACTATAGAAAGTATTCTTACTTCCCTACTCTTATATCCAGTTCTTTTTACTTGTGAGGGATGTTATTTCTTTTGTATTCAAGAAGAGAACTTTTGTTATTCCATTTCTTTATTATTCGCTCAATAACTTTTATACGCTGGCTACCCTATACTTGGTGACATTCTTCTATTATTACATCTTTATTATTACATTGGAATATCCCATCATGCATGCGTTTACTGGCGGGACACGGTTCCATTATTTATTATTCCGCACTTATTATTCTCATTAGAACATCCTGCAGCCGGTGTGAATTTCACCTAACTTTGGTTTCGTTATTATTATTCCCATTGGAATAACCCATACATCTGAGTACCACATGCATAGTGATTTCTTTTGTTATTCCATTCGTTATTATACTCAGTTGGTTAAAATTTTGACTTCTATACTCTATGAAATTAGTGGAATATCCTTGATATTTACGCTTCATCCAATATTTTTCATGGAAATATTCTTCTGAGCATTCTTGAATTTTACTCTACAAAGCAGTATCATGTTGACAATTTGGACGTTATTAGTTCCTGAATAAATTAATTCGTGAACTTGTTTTATTGAACTCTTATATCATTGTCATCATCCTCATGTTTGTATTTTTTTTGAAAGTCATCTGTGGCCTGTAGTGCATAGATGGACTTGGTATGATTATGACTAGGGATTATTCGGTGTAATCATGATCACAATATTACAAATGATGTGATAAAAGTCCTCATGGGCCCGTAGTGCATTGATGGACAGTTGTTGGCATGATCATGACCATTGATGAATACATGAATATCCTTGGCCCATAGTGCATGGATAATTTGTGGTCGTGACCCTAATGAATATCCTTGGTCGTAGTGTAGGCATGATGTGGATTATTTATTAAGCTGAGTCTCAGTGATAAAAATGATGAAAAATATTTTTAAATCATAAAAGATAGTAGATTTTATTCTCTACTTGACTCTTTTAATGGATTGCTTGTTCCGCTGCAGTTAAACTTGATGTCTATTGTATTTTATCAGTTTAACATTGTTGGAGACTAATGATAATTTATTCTGCATTATCTTAGTCATAATATTTCTTGCTGGACTAGTTGAGCTCACCCTTTCTTTCACTGTTCTCTTCAGGAAATGAGAATGTAGCTGGGACGTGTCGGGGAACGGAGTGATGGTCCGGATGATAGTATTAGCTAGTAGTCCTCACTATTCTATTAAATAGTGTGACAATAAATGTAATGAGGACTTTTTCTGAGAGTGGATATTGTCTAGAAGACAATATTTGTATTAAAACTCACAGCATGTATTTTGTCGTACTATACACGACTGTTGTATAATTTAGTTGTATTTGAATTTTGTACCATGTATTTGGCGACTCAAGATGGGTGATGTATACCTATTTTGGGGGCGTCACACTTGACTTGCTTAAAATAAAAGGCTCGTCCATACCACTCATCAGTCTTAGTTTTGACTTAACGTTAATGATCACCGTCCCACGATTTTTTATCTACTTTAACTCCATTCTCAACATCAAACCAATGACAATTGAAGCAAACTAATTCTTTATGACCCCAATATTTGAGCACGACAACTTCTAGCAATCGTCCATACGGTCCATCCCAAATGTTATCGTGTAGCAACTACCTTTCACCACAACACGAGAATCGGTGGCGTGACTTCCCCCAATATCGCAATACTTCAATCATGGCTCACGACAATGCAAAGATGTATAAGTATCTACAGATTTTTTCAGTAATATCATTATAAGCTTTAGCCGATTGTCATTAACTCATCTGTGAGGACCTAATGTACATTAACATAACATATTCTAAAGTTAATTACGCCATAAGAATAAATCTATGATGGTAGATTCATTGAACTTGTAAAGGTTAGACTTACATGATCTTTAAACCATTGCACAAATTCTTCATTTCTCAAATTTTGCAAATCCCGTCCGATATATACTCGGATTCACTTCACGTCTTGACATCATATCGATCGCGGTGACGATTACATAATGTATGGCGCTACTTCATTCATGTTGACAAGTGCATATAATGTGGCAGCTGCATACTCACTATCGGTCAAAAAGCGCCTTTTTTACCACCGAATGGGCGTACAGGATGACTAAAGGCCGTTAATTCTCCATTTTCCTCGTCTTGCTGATGACTTGATTACGGCGTAGCGATTATGCTTCGTATGAACATTACTACTCAAAGTACAATGAGCAAAAATTAACAAGTTCCTCCATAACATAACTTTCAGCAATTGACCCCTCTACACGGGCTCTATTCTTCACCTTTTGCTTTAGACGTCGCATATAACTATGTGATATATAGATTAGCAAAAAAGAATGAACACTTTACCGTATTAAAAACATTAATGTCATTACCTCTCAAATGGATACATCCATCTATATTGTACGAGACCGCCAAACTTAGCTTCGTATGGCAAGTGAATAGGCAAATGTTCCATTGAATCAAAAAATGATGGGGGGAAGATCATTTCTAACTTGCACATTATTTCCACTATCTGCATCTCCATTTTATCTATGTCTTTGAGCTGAAGCTCCGTCAAGCATAGATCTCTGAAGAAATTAGAAAGCTCTGTTAGTGCTTCAACCACACGTTTCGGTAACAAGTCGATAAATGCCACAGGGATCAACTTCTGCATGAATACGTGACAATCATGACTTTTGAGACCCTAAAACTTCAACTCTTCGATTTTACAACACCTTGCTATATTTGAAGAATATCCATCCGGGAGCTTCAAATTAATCGATCCAATTACATATCAATATCAACTGTTCCACAGGTCAAAGTATATTCGACTTTTAGGCGTTCTTAGTCTTCTACCCTCCTAATACTGACCACAGATCTTCCCTAATGTTCATTTCTACCAAATCAAGCCTCGACTTGTTGTTTTCCTTTGTTCTACCACTGGCATCTAGGACTGTATAAAAAATGTTATCAAATACGTTCTTCTCAGTATGCATCGGATCTATACAATGACGGATGCAGAGTGTAGCCCAATAAAGCGGTCAAAGAACATGGATCTGTGTGTCGATTATGAACCTTGCTTGAATGTAGTAAGCTTCGCTTCTAATCTGTGATTCTTCCCCGAGGTGGAAACTTCAAATGACTAATCCAACTCAACACTGCTTGACAAGAAAGACGGCCCGTACTTGGCGTTTCTCTGTTTTTCGATTGAATTGTCTACTCATCCGTCGATAACTATGTTCAATCGTCAAAAACTGTTTGGATGTTGCAAAAAAACTCATTTTTCCCCCCATGTTTGAGCCGCACAGCTTTAACTGACCCTATACACACGGGACATGACAAGCCCCCATGAGTCGACCATCCACTGATCATTTCTAATGCCGGAAAGTCATTTATTGTCCACAGTAAAGCTGCCCTCATGTCAAAGTTCTGCTTAAGAGATACATCATAAGTTTGAACCCCTTTTTCCCACAACATCTTCAACTCATCAACTAACGGCCTGAGGTATACATTGATGTCTTTACTCGGACTCTTATCACCCGGAATCAGTAAAGGCATAAACATGTAGGGATCTTTCATGCACATCGAATGCGGGAGGTTATACACCACAATAATCACCGGCCAAGTTGAGTAGGGCTTTGTGTAAGGCCCGTTAAATGGATTAAACCCATTAGTAGCAAGTCCAAGCCTAACATTGCGAACCTCTTGACAGAACGAGGGTGCTTGTTATCAAAATTTTTCCACTCAAGCCCATCTGCCAGGTGCGTCAGTTGACCTTCGACTATGTCCCGTGTAGAGTGCCACCTCATATCCTCGGCGGTATGTGTTGACATGAACAACTGCTGAAGCCTCAGGGCAATGGGAAAGTAACGTAAGGTCTTTCTCGGCACTTCTTTTCCCTTTTTCTTGCGTTGTTCACGGTATCTACTTGTACCACAAATATCACATGACCTCTTATCTTTATTGACATCACCGTAATACAACATACAATCATTCTCACAAGCATCAATCTTCTCATACCCTAGATTGAGCCTTTTGACCATTTTCTTCACATCATAAATGCGACTACGGTAACTTATTGCTGCTGCAGTAAGCACTCCTTCACTATGCTTAATGATTCATTAAAACATCTCTCGCTATGACCATGCTCATTCTTGAAGTGTAAAAACTTAGTCACGGCGAGATAAGGCGGTGTGCTTTTCGTGCGCGTCATCATACAATGGCGTCATTGCTTCATGCAATAACTCATAGAAACCCTTAGCCCGTCATTTGTCTCTTGCTTTCGACGCCATCATCATCCCCGTCTACGTATTCCACTTGGAAGTATGAACCAATGACTTTCAACTATCATGTTAAAATGCAATCAAAGGTTTCGTCACCTCTAGATTCCGGTTCTGATTCATGTTCATCCAACCAGGTTTCCCCATGATAGATCCATGTCGTATAACCCTGCTTGAACCCATACGCAAATAAGTCGCACATGACATCACTCCTTTCCTTCCACACTTCATTTACACATCTCTTACAAGGACATCTAATCTCATCGCCGCTGACTTGCTCAAACGCGAAATTGAGAAATTGTTCAACCCCACTACGGTACTCAGAGCTAAGCCCACTCTTATAAATGGTTATCCTACGTTCCATCCAACTTCGATCAACAGACATCTTGGACAATTGTCTGCTATATATCTGGAAAGTTAGACAAACACAATCAAGTCTCTAAGTTAATGTATATGCAAGCTTATGAGTTTCCTAACTTCATCTCCAACTCTAACTTGGTCAGGGCTTATCCCATTCTGGGATGTGTCGCCTCATCGATGTTAACAACTTGAACACATCTTTAAATTTTTTCGAAATTTAAGAAAGACACCTCCCATGGTCTTCAAGTACAAAAAATGACTAACACATCGTAGTCTAAATATGCACCCAAAGAACGTCAAGAGATATATACTGACCGAAAATTCTAAAAATATAAAGACGTGTTCAAGTCGTTAACACCGACCTAAGTGAGATCGAAACATACAAGAACAGTCCCAAAACGGGGACTATTTGAGATTCACTCCTACTAAGTGAATCTCAAACGAGTTTCTAAGCTTTCTAAACTATATGAAAATATGCACGTGTCAAAGTAAGGATTATTTTTGTATAACAAAAAGAATACTAGCTTTTTATCAGGTCACAAACTAATATTAAACTTTTTTAAAACTCACCCACACCCCACCCCACCCCACCACAACAATTTATATGCTGCAATATAATTTCTAAGATAGTAATCTTTTTTAATAATGTATATTTATTTATTTTTTAAAATTAATAAATTGTCAATTTAGGAGTGGTGGAATGCTAATGATAATGGCATGACAAACTTGAGAACAATATGTCACTTTGTAGTACTATTAATACAATAAAATATTATGAAAAAATAGGCATATGAAACTCTTTTTTGTTGGTAAAATTAGGATATTGACCAATTTATTAAAAATAATAATAACCACAGTTCAGTCACTAACTCGCATGATTCTCACAAGTCACATTAACAAAAGCAAGAACAAAATAGCCACACAAACCTAAAATGAAAAGAAAAAATATTACAAAGATTGCACATCTATGATTAGTAATATTAAACAAATAGCATATCGCAAGACTGAAATAGCATCATGCGTTTAGCATCATAATGCGTTTAACTGAAATAGCATCATGCGTTTAACAAAATGACATAATATTCTTTAATATAATAATATAATTTCAATACCATGTCACCACCACTAACCTAAACACTAACTATATTTAAGAATAAATATTGAAAAAAATACTTTTAATAAATCTTAAATAAGTAATGATAAAGTAGGGGGTGGGTTAGTTACTTAAATAATACTATATCTTATTCTCTATGTGGCCTCAAGTTTGCATATAAAAATTCCACTTCCCCCATTATCTTTGTTTATCCTAACATAACATAAGCAATCATGAAAGCAGCTGTAATGGAATTAAGAAAATTAAACAATGGACTCAAAGTGAAAATCAAACAAATAAAGATATCATAAGACCGAAAGAAAAAGCGTAGAGATGCAATTTATACACTTTGCAATATATATATATACACACTGCGCAATTTAATTTTCATGTAAATTAAACTTGCAAACATTTGAAATTGCAATAAGGTCTTGTACACTGCAATATTCTGACTTAAAATTTTCATGTAAACTAGCAAATATTTGAAATAGTAATACACTGCAATGCAATTGATATTTGGGGAAAATAGAGTGAAATTGTAGAGGAAGGATTATTAGGTTATATTTGGGGAAAATTGAAATTGGGAAGACATTACCTTGCTCGATCGAGAGATGACGGAAGAGAAAGAAGCGACGGCAAGAGAAAGACCAAATGGGCGACGGAAAAGAAGCGATCGAGAGGCAAGGCGAGGAAGGAGAAGGAGAAAATGAATGCAATGAAATGAAAAAAAATCTAAGTTCACCGAAAGTAAATAAAACCCATTCTCGACGCAATCTCAATACTGACCGGCACATGCATGTCGCCGCTTATATCCTTTTCCCCACCAAGCGCCAAAAATTCCCACCAAATCTAGGCGGGAAGGGTCATTCTCGACGGACTCATTAGCGGCGGCTATCTTGAAATCGAGAATAAGGTTATTATTATTTGCGAGGATCTTTGTTGCTTAATGATGCCGTCGCCAATGACCTATTTTTTTATAGTGCATTATATCATTTATAAGGATGTGAATAATCATTAACAATAATTATTCACTAACATGCTTTGAAAATAATAACTCAAGTTTGAATTAGAGAACTTGAAATAACGTAGGAAGTTTAAGGTTAGAGACTTGTCTGTCTGATGAGTTACAGCTATTTAGCTTTAATTAATACTCTTTGAATGACCTAGCATTGATAAGATTGATCTATCAATTAGTACTACGTATAATAGTATATTTATACGCTTATTCATGCTATTTATCTAACAAATAAATCAACCACGAGGCACACATAATATAATATACTATCATTAATCCTATAAGACATTTAATTGATCTTAGGTTAATGATTTAATTAATCAATAATATTTTCCTCAAGTGATAAACACTTATTGTGATGCCCCCAAAATAGGTATACATCACCCATCTTGGGTCGCCAGAAAATACATGGTACAAAATACAAATTCAACTTAATTATACAAACGTCGTGTAAAAATACGACAAAATATAGCTGAGAGTTTTAATAAGAATATTGTCATCTAGACAATATCCACACTTAAAGGAGTCCTCATTACATTTATTGTCACACTATTTAATAGAATAGTGAGGACTACTAATGCTATCATTTGGACCGTCACTCCGTTCCCCGACTAGTCCTGGCTACGTTCTCATTTCCTGAAGAGAATAATGAAAGCAAAAAGGTGAGCTCAACTAGCCCAGTAAGACATATTATGACTAAGATAATGCAGAATAAATTATCCTTAGCCATCAATAGTGTTAAACTGATACAATATAACAAACATCAAGTTTAACTGCAGCGGAACAAGCAATCCATTAAAAGAGTCAAGTAGAGAATAAAATCTACTATCTTTTATGATTTAAAAGGTTTTTCATCACTTTTATCATTTGAGACTCGACAATAAATAATCCACATCATCCGCACTTTTCTGGCTAAGGATATTCATTAGTATCACAACCACAAATTATCCATGCAATACGGGCCAATGATATTCGTGTATTCATCAATGGTCATGATCATGCCAACAACTGTCCATCAATGCACTACGGGCCAATGAGGACTTTTAACACATCATTTGTAACATTACGGTCATGATTATACCGAATAATCCCTGATCATAATCATACCAAGTCCATCTATGCACTGCACAGCCACGAGATGACTTTCAACATAATATAAGCATGAGGATGATGACAATGATATAAGAATCCAATAAAACAAGTTCAAGAATTAATTTATCCGAAATTCAATAACGTCCAAATTGTCAACATGATCTTTGCTTTGTAGAGTAAAATTCAAGAATGCTCGGAAGAATATTTCCATGAAAAGATCTTTGGATGAAGCGCGAAATATCAAGGATATTCCACTAATTTCATGGAGTATAGAAGTCAAAGCTTTAACTTAACCGAGTATAACGTAATATATGAATCTGCAAATGGATTTTTGCCCGCCATGCGGTAATCCACGTAGATAGATCATTTCCACCATTTAATAAGAAATGAATACGAAGGGTCATTCACCATGTATGTGGTAATCCACATAGGCGAGTTAATCTAACGAATAATAAAGAATGGAATAACGAAGAATTCACCATGCATGCGATAGATCGCATGCATACGGGTTATTCCAACGAAATAATAAATAATGGAACCGGTCACGCGTAAGCGCACGACGGGATATTCAACGAATAATAAAGAATGAAATAACAAAAGACTTCACCAGTATGCGATAGGCCAAATGCAGACCGTTATTACGATAGAATAATAAATAATGGAACCGGTCATGCGTAATACGCATGATACGATATTCCAATGAGAATAATAAAGAATGGAATAACGAAGAATTTCACCATGTATGCGGTACTTGACATATACGAGTTATTCCAACATAATAATAAAGAATGGAATAATAGAAGAATTTCACCATGTATGTATGCGATGCTTAATGACGTTATTCCAACATAATAATAAAGAATGAAATAACGTAAGAATTTCACCAAGTATAGGGTAAAGACGTATATATAGGTTATTCCAACGAATAATAAAGAATGGAATAATGAAGTTCTCTTCATGAATACGAAAGAAATAATACCCACTACCTTGAAAGGAACTGGATATAGGAGTAGTGAAGTAGCGAATATACTTTTCTTTTTCTCTATAGTTTCTCTCTCTAGAGTTTGATGAATTAAGTAAGAAATAATGAAGGAATGAGCTTCTATTTATAGGAGAATGGTCTGAATAGTAACTAATTCAAGAACGGTCCAGATTGATTTACTTTTAAACGGACGGTCCATATTGATTTACTATAAAATATTAATAAAATATTCTAATAAAATAAAATCTTTTAAATAAAATATAATATATTTTATTTATAGTCTAATAAAACAAATAACTTTATAAAAGTATTTTGTTTTATATAAAAAGATTTTACTATGCAAAATACTATCTTGAGCCTTATGTAAATACTATGCATAATAAAATATAATATATTCTAATTATTGTCTAATAAAACAAATAAATTTATAAAAATATTATGTTTTATATTAAAAAATTTTACTATACAAAATACTATGCATAATTGAATATAATATATTCTATTTATAGTCTAATAAAACAAATAACTTTATAAAAGTATTTTGTTTTATATAAAAAACTTTTCTGTTTTATTACATTAATAATACTAATAAAACAAAATTTATATATATATATATATAAACTTCCGTGACTTCATAAAAAGACACCTCAATATATTTAACAACATTTATCATCATTATTATAATTCACAATATTAATCTACCAGGTCGTTCCCAGGAAAGAGGGAGCTTTCCAATAAGGATTTCTCCCTATTGGCGCAATTAGGTGACCAAACCTCTCATTGGCAGAACTTCTAGACATCGTTAATATTGCAAATAATAATATTAATAACTCTGTCATCTCAATTATTGATTTAATAATATATAAAATATCGACAATAATTGAATCAAATAACGTGAAATACTATGCAATAATTACTGAAGCAATGATTGAACAAAACTGAGTGACTTCTCATGTAAGCATCAATAATCAATACTTAAATGCTACTTTCTATGTCAATCACGCGTATTATTCTTGTACTTTTACTACCGAGTAGTTCAACAGTTTTAACAGTAAAACTTCTGCCGTTATTTTTATAAAAATATTTTTGTCATTTTCTCAATCTAACAATAATTCCGTTGTGGGGTCCACCAATAATTGTGTCGTAGTACGAATATTCCCTGTTAAAACGAATATTTCCCGACCAATCGAATATTATATAACAACTTGCGTACTTTGCAAAATTTATAAATATTACCCACAACTATAACATTATCTCAAATCCATACCATAATATTAAAAAAAAATATTTCGAGAAAATTAAATCTTTATTCGTAAAATTTGGGATTTCACAATCTCCCCTCCTTATGAAATTTCGCCCTCGAAATATACATACGTACCTGGTATGCCGAAGAGATGAGGATACCTTGACTTCATTTTAGATTTTAAATCTTGAGGTATAACCTTTGAGTGTTGAATACGATCCTTCTTACCCAAGATTGTAACACATATCTCCTCATACGTTAAATCTTCTGCTTTCTCGTCTAGTTTTAATTCAATAATGTGGTTCGGGTCATCCACATATTTACGTAACATCGATCGTGAAAAACGCGTTATGAACACGCGACATACTTGGCGGTAAAAAGCGAGTCTATAGCCCACGATTCTACTTTCGATCAAGGATTTCAAATGGGCCAATAAAATCAAGGGTTGAGATTTTCTCTCTTCATCGACTCTTGCTTCTAGAGTAACGCCCTCTTGAACCTTCTTCTTAACATTCATCAGCTCTGAGTATGTAGCTTGAGCGGCTTTAACTTTATCGATTAAAGTCGATTCTAATCGTATATTTGTTATCTTCACGTGGGTCTCTAGAGTCTTTAACTCTATCTTCATCATTTGCAAGTTATACGAAATGGGTTTTTGTGTTAACAACGTCGCACTCATAAACGCATATGATCTTCTACTCAACGCGTCAGCTACCACGTTCTCTCTTTCCACAATGATATTGAATGGTATGATCGTAATCTTCAACAGTTCGAGCCAACGTCTTTGGCGCGTTATCGTTCGTTTTGGTTGAAGAAATATTTAAGGGTTGAAGAAATAGGTTTTGTCTTTGGGGTCAATACAAAATTCAATTTCACGCTTCTAGGGTAGGCTAAGAAGTCTTCAAGAATACGTCGAAGAAATTTATTAACGATAGAAATATCATTCAAAATCGTGACCTCATCCAAGACTTGGATAACACGTCACATTGATACTATCAATTTGCCACTTGATTTATTCACGGCGTCCCCCATGGAAAGTCCGGCTTAGGTGCATTCCACACAAAGTCTCCAACGAAAGGTTCGGGGCTCTTTACTTATGGCTTGATATGACAATGATTGACTTTAGTGGTTTGGTTGCTTGAATTCGTATAACAGGTTGGTTAGGAATATGAAAGCTAATAACCTTACAAAAATAATCAATTTTGGCATGATGAGTAGTTAACCAATCGATTCCTAAAATCACATCAAGGGCAAGTATTTTCAAAGAGATAAGATCGACAGGTAACGTGAAAGTGTCGATTTGAATCAACAAGATTTATAAATAGTGGAGGTAACGAAGGTTTCTACTAACGAAGTTTCAACCAATAAGTCAAAGTCTAACTTCTCTGGAGTCAAATTTAAAAGTTGAGCGCAAGCAAGAGAGATAAAAGAATGGGTAGAACCGGTATCTAATAAGGTATAGACTTCACAAGAATTTATAATTAACTAACCCGTGCTAACTTTGTTCGGGTTACTTGCTTTTTGAGAAGTCATAAAAAACGCTCTTCCTGAAACCACCGACTTTATTTTGTCTGTATCCGCCTTTGGTACCACCATCCCAGCTAAAATTGACTTCACTATACGACAAAATCGAGCTAAATGACCTTCTCTTCTTGAAATCTCCACTTCTATTATCTTGGCCATGATTATCACCAAAGTGGTTACCATTCTTGGCATTATAATTTCCCCAACGATGATGGTCATCATTGTTCCGATGGCCGTTACCACCGGTACGATTATTATCGTGTTGTTGGTCGTTACCTTTTGGTTGTACTAACTCATTATCGCGCTCCAATAACTGAGCCTTATTCACAACATCTGAATATAAACAAAGTTTATGAGAAATGAGGTATTGACGTATATCGGGTTTCAAACCTCTTAGAAACATCCGCGTCATTCGCTCCTCATTATCGACCAAATGGGATACAAACCGGGATAACTCCGCAAATTTAGCCTCGTATTGCGACACGGTCATATTGTTTTGCTCCAACTTGATGAATTCCACCTCCTTCATGTGACGAATACTTTCGGGAAAGTGTCGTTGAACAACTCTTGAAACTTCTCCCAAGATATTTTCAGATGCCATTTTCAAACACTGTCACAAAACAAGGGTTAATTAACATATCACATATTATCCTTATACTCTGACCGACCAATTAAATACCAAATAAACTTAGGTAGGTCATACTAGCGAAGGAATTCCCCATCTCTCCCCTTTTAGTTCTTGTCTCACATCTCAGCCAAGGATCATATTCCTAAGCTTTGATACCAACTGTGACGCCCCCAAAATAGGTATACATCACCCATCTTGGGTCGCCGGAAAATACATGGTACAAAATACAAATATAACTTAATTATACAAACGTCGTGTAAAAATACAACAAAACATAGCTGAGAGTTTTAATAAGAATATTGTCATCTAGACAATATCCACACTCAAAGGAGTCCTCATTACAGTTATTGTCACATTGTTTAACAGAATAGTGAGGAATACTAATGCTATCATCTAGATCGTCACTCCGTTCCCTGATTAGTCCTGACTACGTTCTCATTTCCTGAAGTGAACAATGAAAACAAAAGGGTGAGCTCAACTAGCCCAGTAAGACATATTATGACTAAGATAATGCGAATAAATTATCCTTGGCCTTGATAGTGTTAAAAGCGATACAATATAACAAACATCAAGTTTAAGCGCAGCGGAACAAACAATCCATTAAAAAGTCGAGTAGAGAATAAAATCTACTATCTTTTATGATTTAAAAGGTTTTCATCATTTTTATCATTTGAGACTCAACTTAATAAATAATCCACATCATCCACACTTTCTGACGAGGATATTCATTAGTATCACAACCAAAAAGTATCCATACTACTTCACGCGGGCAATGAGAATTTTACCACATCATTTGTAACATTACGGTTATGATTATCTTAGAATAATCCTGGTCATAATCATACCAAGTCCATCTATGCACAATGACCACAGATGACTTTCAACATAATATAAGCATGAGGATGATGACAATGATATAAGAATCCAATAAAACAAGTTCAAGAATTAATTTATCCGAAATTCAATAACGTCCAAATTGTCGACATGATCTTGCTTTAAAAGTAAAATTCAAGAATGCTCGGAAGAATATTTCCATGAAAAGATACTGGATGAAGCGCAAATATCAAGGATATTCCACTAATTTCATGGAGTATAGAAGTCAAAGCTTTAACTAACTGAGTATAACATAATATATGAATCTGCAAATGGATTTTTGCTCGCCATGCGGTAATCCACGTAGACAGATCATTTCCACCATTTAATAAGAAATGAATACGAAGGGTCATTCACCATACCTATGGTAATCCACATAGACAGGTTAATCCAACAGAATAATAAAGAATGGAATAACAAAAGAATTCACCATGCATGCGATAGACCCATGCAGACGAGTTATTTCAACAAAATAATAAATAATGGAACCAGAATTAAATACGTAAGCATGCAGACGAGGATATTCCAACAGAATAATAAAGAATGAAATAACAAAAGACTTCACCAGGCATACGATAGACCGTACAGACACGTTATTCCGATATAATAATAAATAATAGAACCGAATCATGCGTATACGCATGATGACATGATATTCAACAGAATAATAAAGAATGGAATAACGAAAGAATTTCACCGTGTATGCGATACTTGGCATATCTGAGTTATTCAACATAATAATAAAGAATGGAATAACGAAAGAATTTCACCATGTATGCGGTGCCCATATGACGAGTTATTCAACATAATAATAAAGAATGAAATAACGGAAGAATTTTACCAAGTATAGGGTATGCGTGTATATAGGTTATTCCAACGAGAATAATAAAGAATGGAATAATGAAGTTCTCTTCATGAATCTGAAAGAAATAATACCCTTACCTTAGAAGAACCTGGATATAGGAGTAGTGAAGTAGCGAATACTTTTCTTCTTTCTCTCTATAGTTTCTCTCTACAGTTTTGGTGAATTAAGTAAGAAATAATGAAGGAATGAGCTTATTTATAGGAGAATAGTCCGAATAGTAACTAATTCAAGAACGGTCCAGTTGATTTACTTTTTAAACAGACGGTCCATATTGATTTACTATAAAATATTAATAAAATATTCTAATAAAATAAAATCTTTTAAATAAAATATAATATATTTTATTTATAGTCTAATAAAACAAATAACTTTATAAAAGTATTTTGTTTTATATAAAAAAATTTTACTATGCAAAATACTATCTTGAACTTATTTATGTAAATACTATGCATAATAAAATATAATATATTCTAATTATTGTCTAATAAAACAAATAAATTTATAAAAATATTATGTTTTATATTAAAAATTTTACTATACAAAATACTATGCATAATTGAATATAATATATTCTATTTATAGTCTAATAAAACAAATAACTTTATAAAAGTATTTTGTTTTATATAAAAAACTTTTCATTTTATTACATTAATAATACTAATAAAATAAAATTTATATATATATATATATATATTTATATATATATATATATATATATATATATATATATATATATATATATATAAACTTAGTTGTAAAACCCCAACTTTTATGAATAAAATGAATTTTCTATAAATATTATTTTTTGAATATTATGGAATAAATTTGATATAATGTTATAGTTGTGGGTAATATTTATAAATTTTACAAAATACTCAAGTTGTTTATAATATTCGATTAATGGAAATATTAAATGCGATGGCACAATCATTGGTGGACCTGGCAGCAAAATTATTGTCGGATTGAGAAAACGACAAAAATATTTTTATGAAAATAATGCGGTGGAAGTTTTACTGGTTGATCTTTGTTGAACTACTTTCGGTAGTAAAAATCGATGTCTGGCGTGGTTGCATAGTAGCACACGATATTAATTATTAATGCTTATGTGAGAAGTCACTCAGTTTGATTCAATTATTGTCGATATTTTATATGTTATTAAATCAATAATTGAGATAACGAAGTTGTTAATATTATTATTTGCATTATTAACGATGTCTAGAAGTTACGCGAGGAGGTTTGGTCACCTAATTGCGCGCCATGATAGAAAAAAAATCTTATTGGAAAGCCCCTCTTTCCTGGGGAACAACTTTGATCGATTAATAGTGTGAGTAATAATAATGATGATGACGTTTTGTTTTATTATTATTATTAATGTAATAAAAGCAGAAAAACTTTTATATAAAATGAATACTTTTATAAAGTTATTCGTTTTATTAAAGCTAATAGTAAAATCTTTTTATATAAAGCGTAATACTTTTATAAAGTTATACATTTTATTAGACAATAATTAGAATATATTATATTTTATTATGCATAGTGTTTGTATAGTTCTGCGTAGTGTTTGCATAGTAAAATCTTTTTAAAAGTTATTCGTTTTATTAGATTATAAATAGAATATATTATATTTTATTTAAAAGATTTTGCTTTAAATATGGACCGTCCGATTAAAGTAAATCAATGCTGACCGCTCATGGATTGATTCTTATTCATCCTATTCTTCTATAAATAGAAGCTCATTCCTTCATTATTTCTTACAATTAATTCAAAACTCTGAGAAAACGTAGAGAACTCTTCTACTATAATCTTGGCGTTTAAGAAAGTTTTGAGAGTAGTACAAGTTTCTTTAAGTATATTCACGCCTACTAGCGTCAAGTACTCTTCTTTATAAGCTAAGGGGTATTATTTCTTTTGTATTCATGAAGAGAACTTCATTATTCCATTCTTTATTATTCTCATTGAATAACTCAGATATCTGTGAAATTACCCTATACTTGGTGAAATTCTTCTTTATTCCATTCTTTATGATTACATTTGGAATATCCCGTCTGTGCGCGTTTCTTGGGACTGAATTCTGTCTTTATTATTACATTTGGAATATCCGTTGTCTGCATGCGTTTTGTGACATGGTTTCGTTATTTATTATTACATTGGAATAACACATACATCTGAAGTACGCATGCATGGTGATTTCATTGTTATTCCATTCTTTATTATTATGTTGGAACATCCTGTCGGTGCAATTTACTTTAACTTTGGTTCCGTTATTTATTATTCTTTTGGAATAACTTTTACTATATGAAATCTTTGCATGCATGGTGATTTCTTTTGTTATTCAATTCTTTATTATACTCGGTTTGGATAAAGTTTTGACTTCTATACTACATGAAATTAGTGGAATATCCTTGATATTTGCGCTTCATCCATATCTTTTCATGGAAATATTCTTACGAGCATTCTTGAATTTTACTCTACAAAAGAAGTATCATGTTGACAATTTGGGCGTTATTAGTTCTGAATAAATTAATTCTTGAACTTGTTTTATTGAATTCTTATATCATTGTCATCATCCTCATGTTTATATTTTTTTGAAAGTCATCCGTGGTCCGTAGTGCATGGATGGACTTGGTATGATTATGACCGAGGATTATTCGGTGTAATCATGGCCGTAATGTTACAAATGATGTGGTACAAGTCCTCATTGGCCCGTAGTGCATTGATGGACGATTGTTGGCATGATCATGACCATTGATGAATACACAATTATCCTTGGCCCGTAGTGCATGGATAATTTGTGGTTGTGACCACAATGAATATCCTTGGCTTGTAGTCAGAGGCGGGGATGATCGCGGATTATTTATTAAGTTGAGTCTCGGCGATAAAAGTGATGAAAACCTTTTAAATCATAAAAGATAGTAGATTTTATTCTCTACTGACTCTTTTAATGGATTGCATGTTCTCTGCAGTTAAACTTGATGTCTATTGTATTTTATTAGTTTAACACTGTTGAGGACTAATGATAATTTATTCTGCATTATCTTAGTCATAATATTTCTTCTGGGCTAGTTGAGCTCACCCTTTCTTTCACTGCTCTCTTCAGGAAATGAGAACGTAGCTGGGACTAGTTGGGGAACGGAGTGATGGTCCAGATTATAACATTAGTAGTCCTCACTATTCTGTTAAATAGTGTGATAATAAATGTAATGAGGACTTATTCTGAGAGTGGATATTGTCTAGAAGACAATATTTGTATTAAAACTCACAGCATGTATTTTGTCGTATTTTACACGACTGTTGTATAATTACGTTGCATTTGAATTTTTGTACCATGTATTTGGCGACTCAGAATAGGTGATGTATACCTATTTTGGGGGCGTCACAGTTGGTATCAAAGCTTAGGGATATGATCCTGGGTGAGATATGAGAAAGAACTAGGAGGGAGAGACGAAATTCCTTCGCTAGTATGACCTACCTAAGTTTATTTGGTATTTAATTGGTCGGTCGAGTATAGGGATAATATGTGATATGTTAATTAACCCTTGTTTTGTGGCAGTATTTGAAAATGGCATCCTAGAATTTTGAGAACATCAATGGAGCACAGGAGACCGTTGAGTCTCCACAAATCAATAACCAAGACAATGTGCATCAGGTAGGCGACAATCCTCATGCAAACAACAACACTGACCAAATGATGAACGATGGAATGTTCCGAGGCTTCATGCAATTCATGCAACATCAGGCGAGAGCGGCTCCTGTCCAAAATGCAGGTGGAAACACTAGCAACTCTCGGAACGGTCACCGCCAAACATCAAGGAGCTGGGACCACCCAGATTTTTTGGGTGACCAAAACCCCTTAAAGGCGGAGACGTGGATAAAGTAGATCAACAAGATATTTGATGTCTGGGATGCTCCGAGGAGCAAAAGGTTCCTTTTGCCACCTTCATGTTTCATGCGCGGAGGCGGATTACTGAGTGGGAATCAGAAAGCGTACTCTACACCGCCACCTTCAAGATGTCTTGGGAGAAGTTCCAAGAACTGTTCAACGACAAGTACTTTCCCGAAAATATTCATCACATGAAAGAGGTAGAGTTCATTAAACTGGAACAAAACAACATGACCGTGTCGCAGTACGAAGCCAAGTTTGCCGAGTTGTCCCGATTTGCGTCCCATTTGGTTGATAATGAGGAGAGAATGACGTGAATGTTTCTAAGAGGTTTGAAACCCGAGATACGTCAATATCTTATCTCTCATAAACTGTGTTTGTAATCAGATGTTGTTAATAGGGCTCAGTTATTGGAGCGCGATAATGAGTCAACCCAACCAAAAGATAGCAGCTGGCAAAATGATAATACCAGTGATAACAGTCATCGAAGCGGTGACAATAAGCGTGGAGGGAATCAACATGCCAGAAATGGTAACCACTTCGGTGGTAATCATGGCCAAAATAATAAGAATGGACATTTTAAGAATAAGAGATTCAACAATGATGGAAAGATGTCAGCACCAGCACCCGTGGTTAAAGAAGGAGAATGACCACCTATCATATGCTTCAAATCACGGAGGAAGGACACATCGGTCAAAATCTGCGTGATCTTTAGTCCAAAGTATGTTATAATTGTGGAAGAGAGGTCACTGGCCCGATTTTGTTGTTCACCAAAGACAAGTTCAGCTAGGATGGAGGCACCAAAGGGCGCTTGAGAAAAATCAAAGTCGATGGTCTGAGGAGGCGTTTGTCGTGACCTCCCAGAAAGCAAAGAACCCGAATGAGGTCATCACGGGTAAACTTATCATAAACTCTAGCGAAGTATATACCTTATTTGATACCGGTGCTACCCATTCCTTTATTTCTCCTACTTGCGCTCAACGTTTAAATTTGACTCCAGAGAAATTAGACTTTGACTTATCTGTTGAAACTTCATTGGGAGAAACCTTCATTACATCCACTGTTTATAAGTCCTGTTTGGTTCAAATCGGTACCCTCACATTACCTATTGATCTTATTTCATTGAAAATACTTGCATTTAACGTAATTCTAGGGATTGATTGGTTAACTACTCATCATGCAAAAATTGATTATTTTCGTAAGGTTGTTAGCTTTCATATTCCTAATCAACCTATTATCTTGATTCAAGCAACCAAACCATTAAAATCAATCAACGCATCTCAAGCCATAAAGCTATTCGTTTATTGAAAAATGGATGTCAAGCTTTCTTAGCTCATGTCATGGATCTAAACAAAATACGTCCGCTTTTGAATGATATTTCTATTCTTAATGAATTTCTGACGTATTCCTGAATAACTTCTGGACTACCCCGAGCGTAAAATTGAATTTTGTATCGACCTTGAACCCAATTACAAAAACCCATTTCTAAAGCCCTATATCGAATGACTCTTATTAAAGTTCGAGGAGTTAAAGATCCAACTCTGAGAAATTGTTAGACATCGGTTTCATTAAATCTGAAGACGTCTCCTTGGGGTGCTCCTTTTCTATCCGTGAAGAAGAGAAAAGATGGAAGTATCGCGACTTTGTATTGATTATCGGGAGTTAAATCATGTCACCATCAAAAATAGGTACACATTGCCACGTATTGATGACTGTTTTGACCCAAATAAAGGCGCCAAATTCATTTTAAAAATTGATCTTAGTTACGGATATCACCAATTGAAGATTAGAGCCAGATGACATTCCAAAGGCGGCTTTTCGAACTCGGTATGGGCATTATGAATTCCTAGTCATGTCTTTTGGATTGACTAATGCTCTTCTTTGCCTTCATGGATATGATGAACCGAGTATTCAAGGATTATTTGGATCACTTTGTGGTCGTCTTCATTGATGACATCCTTATTTATTCCAAAAGTGAAGATCATGAGCAACACTTGAGGCGATACTTCAAAAGCTTCGTGAATATAAGCTTTATACCAAGTTGAAGAAATGCGAGTTACGGCTTGAGGAAGTAGCATTCCTTGGGCACGTGGTATCAAGTCATGGAATATCTGCTTGACCCGACAAAGATTGAAGCCATTCAAAGTTTGGAGCAACCTAAATCGATGATCGAAATCGTATCTTTCTCGGCTTATTGGTTATTATCGAAGATTCGTAGAAGGTTTTCTCGAATCGCTACTCCCTTAACTCAAATGACTCGAAAGATACAAAATTCTGATTGGAATGAGGAATGTGAGAAGAGTTTTCAAGAACTCAAAAGAAGACTCATTTCAAAGACGTGTTACGACAATACCATCCGCCTCGGAGGATTTGTCATCTACAGTGATGCTTCAGACAAGGGGTTAGGATGTGTTCTCATGCAACATGGGAAAGTCACAGCCTATGCCTCTCAACAACTCAAAGAATACGAGAGGAATTATCCTACTCATGATCTAGAGTTGGCAGCTGTTGTCTTCGCACTTAAAATTTGGAGGCATTACTTGTATGGGGAGAAAGTGGAGATCTTTACAGATCATAAAAGCCTCAAATATTTCTTCACTCAAAAGGAACTCAAAATGCGACAGCGACGTTTTGTTTTATTCATATTATTAATGTAATAAAACAGAAAAACTTTTTATATAAAACAGAATACTTTTATAAAGTTATTCGTTTTATTAGGCTAATAGTAAAATCTTTTTATATAAAAGAGAATACTTTTATAAAGTTATCATTTTATTGAACAATAATTAGAATATATTATATTTTATTATGCATAGTGTTTGTATAATTGCTGCGTAGTGTTGTTTGCGTAGTAAAATCTTTTTAAAGTTATTCGTTTTATTAGATTATAAATAGAATATATTATATTTTATTTAAAAGATTTTGCTTTAAATATGGACCGTCTGATTAAAGTAAATCAATCTGGACCGTTCATGGATTGGTTACTATTCATCCTATTCTTCTATAAATAGAAGCTCATTCCTTCATTATTTCTTTACGAATTCACTTTGAAACTCTGAGAGAGCGCGTAGAGAAACTCTTCTACTATAATCTTGAGCGTTTAAGAAAGCTTTGAGAGTAGTACAAGTTTCTTTAAGTATATCCACCATCTAAATAGCGTCAAGTACTCTTCTTTATAAGCTAAGGGGTATTATTTCTTTTTATTCATGAAGAGAACTTACATTATTCCATTCTTTATTATTACATTGGAATAACTTTGTATCTGTGAAGTACCCTATACTTGGTGAAATTCTTACATTATTCCATTCTTTATGATTACATTGGAATATCACATGCATGCGTTTTACGGGACCTAGTTCTGCATTTTATTATTACATTGGAATATCCACATGCATGCGTTTTACGCCGGACATGGTTTCGATTATTTATTATTCGTTGGAATAACTTTGTCATGCCAATCTGCACGCATGCATGGTGATTTCTGTTGTTATTCCATTCTTTATTATTATGTTGGAACATCACATCTTGCGTGCAATTTACTTTAACTTTGGTTCCGTTATTTATTATTCTTTTGGAATAACCTGTCTATATGAAGTACTGCATGCATGGTGATTTCTTTTGTTATTCAATTCTTTATTATACTCAGTTGGATAAAGTTTTGACTTCTATACTACATGAAATTAGTGGAATATCCTTGATATTTGCGCTTCATCCAGTATCTTTTCATGGAAATATTCTTCTGAGCATTCTTGAATTTTACTCTACAAAGAAGTATCATGTTGACAATTTGGACGTTATTAGTTCCTGAATAAATTAATTCTTGAACTTGTTTTATTGAATTCTTATATCATTGTCATCATCCTCATGTTTATATTTTTTTTGAAAGTCATCTGTGGTCTGTAGTGCATGGATGGACTTGGTATGATTATGACCAGGGATTATTCGGTGTAATCATGACCGTAATGTTACAAATGATGTGGTACAAGTCCTCATTGGCCCGTAGTGCATTGATGGACAGTTGTTGGCATGATCATGACCATTGATGAATACACAATTATCCTTGGCCCGTAGTGCATGGATAATTTGTGGTTGTGACCCTAATGAATATCCTTGGCCGTAGTGCAGGGATGATGCGGATTATTTATTAAGCTGAGTCTCAGCGATAAAAGTGATGAAAACCTTTTTAAATCATAAAAGATAGTAGATTTTATTCTCTACTTGACTCTTTTAATGGATTGCATGTTCCTCTGCAGTTAAACTTGATGTCTATTGTATTTTATTAGTTTAACACTGTTGAGGACTAATGATAATTTATTCTGCATTATCTTAGTCATAATATTTCTTACTGGGCTAGTTGAGCTCACCCTTTCTTTCACTGCTCTCTTCAGGAAATGAGAACGTAGCTGGGACTAGTTGGGGAACGGAGTGATGGTCCAGATTATAACATTAGTAGTCCTCACTATTCTGTTAAATAGTGTGATAATAAATGTAATGAGGACTTATTCTGAGAGTGGATATTGTCTAGAAGACAATATTTGTATTAAAACTCACAGCATGTATTTTGTCGTATTTTACACGACTGTTGTATAATTACGTTGCATTTGAATTTTTGTACCATGTATTTGGCGACTCAGAATAGGTGATGTATACCTATTTTGGGGGCGTCACAGTTGGTATCAAAGCTTAGGGATATGATCCCTGGCTGAGATATGAGACAAGAACTAGGAAGGGAGAGACGGGGAATTCCTTCGCTAGTATGACCTACCTAAGTTTATTTGGTATTTAATTGGTCGGTCAGAGTATAGGTATAATATGTGATATGTTAATTAACCCTTGTTTTGTGGCAGTATTTGAAAATGGCATCCTAGAATTTTGAGAACATCAATGGAGCACAGGAGACCGTTGAGTCTCCACAAATCAATAACCAAGACAATGTGCATCAGGTAGGCGACAATCCTCATGCAAACAACAACACTGACCAAATGATGAACGATGGAATGTTCCGAGGCTTCATGCAATTCATGCAACATCGGTGAGGCGGCTCTCATCCAAAATGCGGTGGAAACACTAGCAACTCTCGACGGCCACCGCCAAAAGCAGTTCGAGCTGGGACCACCGAGTTTTTGGTGAGCCAAAACCACTTAAAAGCGAGACGTGGATAAAGTAGATCAACAAGATATTTGATGTCTTGGGATGCTCCCGAGAGCAAAGGTTCCTTTTTCCACCTTCATGTATTGCGGGCGGGGCGATTACTGAGTGGGAATCAGTAAAGCGTACTCAACTCGCCGCGACCGAAGATGTCTTGGGAGAAGTTCAAGAACTGTTCAACGACAAGTACTTTCCCGAAAGTATTCGTCACATGAAAGAGGTAGAGTTCATTAAACTGGAATAAAACAACATGACCGTGTCGCAGTACGAAGCCAAGTTTGCCGAGTTGTCCCGATTTATGTCCTATTTGGTTGATAATGAGGAGAGAATGACGTGAATATTTCTAAGAGGCTTGAAACCCGAGATACGTCAATATCTTATCTCTCATAAACTGTATTTATATTCAGATGTTGTTAATAGGGCTCAATTATTGGAGCGCGATAATGAGTCAACCCAACCAAAAGATAGCAGCTGGCAAAATGATAATACCAGTGATAACAGTCATCGAAGCGGTGACAATAAGCGTGGAGGGAATCAACATGCCAGAAATGGTAACCACTTCGGTGGTAATCATGGCCAAAATAATAAGAATGGACATTTTAAGAATAAGAGATTCAACAATGATGGAAAGATGTCAGCACCAGCACCCGTGGTTAAAGAAGGAGAATGACCACCTATCATATGCTTCAAATGCGGAGGGGAAGGACACATCAGTCCAAACTGCGTGATGCCGTCCAAAGTATGTTATAATTATGGAAGAGAAGGTCACCTAGCCCGATTTTGTTGTTCACCAAAGACAAGTTCAGCTAGGATGGAGGCACCAAAGGACGCCCAGAAAAAGTCAAAAGTCGATGAAAGGAGGAGGCGTTTGTCGTGACCTCCCAGAAAGCAAAGAACCCGAATGAGGTCATCACGGGTAAACTTATCATAAACTCTAGCGAAGTATATACCTTATTTGATACCGGTGCTACCCATTCCTTTATTTCTCCTACTTGCGCTCAACGTTTAAATTTGACTCCAGAGAAATTAGACTTTGACTTATCTGTTGAAACTTCGTTGGGAGAAACCTTCATTACATCCACTGTTTATAAGTCCTGTTTGGTTCAAATCGGTACCCTCACATTACCTATTGATCTTATTTCATTGAAAATACTTGCATTTAACGTAATTCTAGGGATTGATTGGTTAACTACTCATCATGCAAAAATTGATTATTTTCGTAAGGTTGTTAGCTTTCATATTCCTAATCAACCTATTATGCGAATTCAAGCAACCAAACCATTAAAATCAATCACTGTCATCTCAAGCCATAAAGCTATTCGTTTATTGAAAAATGGATGTCAAGCTTTCTTAGCTCATGTCACGGATCTAAACAAAAATACGTCAGTTTTGAATGATATTTCTATTCTTAATGAATTTCTTGACGTATTCCCTGAATAACTTCCTGGACTACCCCCAGAACGTAAAATTGAATTTTGTATCGACCTTGAACCCAGTACAAAACCCATTTCTAAAGCCCCATATCGAATGACTCTTATTAAACTTCAGGAGTTAAAGATCCAACTACAGGAATTGTTAGACATCGATTTCATTCGTCCTAGTACGTCTCCTTGGGGTGCTCCTGTTCTATCCGTGAAGAAGAAAGATGGAAGTATGCGACTTTGTATTGATTATCAGGAGTTAATTCATGTCACCATCAAAAATAGGTACACATTGCCACGTATTGATGACCTGTTTGACCAGTTGTAAGGCGCCAAATTCATTTTAAAAATTGATCTTCGTTCTGGATATCACCAATTGAAGATTAGAACCGATGACATTCCAAAGACGGCTTTCAGAACTCGGTATGGGCATTATGAATTCCTAGTCATGTCTTTTGGATTGACTAATGCTCTTGCTGCCTTCATGGATATGATGAACCGAGTATTCAAGGATTATTTGGATCACTTTGTGGTCGTCTTCATTGATGACATCCTTATTTATTCCAAAAGCCGTGAAGATCATGAGCAACACTTGAGACTGATACTTCAAAAGCTTCGTGAATATAAGCTTTATGCCAAGTTAAAGAAATGCGAGTTCTGGCTTGAGGAAGTAGCATTCCTTGGGCACGTGGTATCAAGTCATGGAATATCTGTTGACCCGGCAAAGATTGAAGCCATTCAAAGCTGGGAGCAACCTAAATCAGTGATCGAAGTACGTATCTTTCTCGGCTTAGCTGGTTATTATCGAAGATTCGTAGAAGGGTTTTCTCGAATCGCTACTCCCTTAACTCAGCTGACTCGGAAAGATACAAAATTCGGTTGGAATGAGGAATGTGAGAAGAGTTTTCAAGAACTCAAAAGAAGACTCATTTCAGCACATGTTTTGACAATACCATCTGGCTCGGAGGGATTTTTCATCTACAGTGATGCTTCAGGCAAGGGGTTAGGATGTGTTCTCATGCAACATGGGAAAGTCACAGCCTATGCCTCTCGACAACTCAAAGAATATGAGAGGAATTATCCTACTCATGATCTAGAGTTGGCAGCTGTTGTCTTCGCACTTAAAATTTGGAGGCATTACTTGTATGGGGAGAAAGTGGAGATCTTTACAGATCATAAAAGCCTCAAATATTTCTTCACTCAAAAGGAACTCAAAATGCGACAGCGACGTTGGCTTGAACTGTTGAAAGATTATGATCATACCATCTAATACCATCCTAGAAAAGAAAACGTGGTAGCTGACACATTGAGTAGAAGATCATATGCGGGTACAAGTGCGATATTGTCAATGCAAAGGCCCATCTTGTATGACTTGCAAAGGATGGAGATAGAATTAAAGACTCCAGGGACCCATATGATGATGGCGAATATACGAGTAGAACCAACTTTAATCGATAAAGTTAAAGTTGCTTTCAAGCTACTGGACACGGAGTGATCGTATGAGAAAGAAAGTACAAGAAGGTGTTATGCCGGAAGCAAGAATCGATAAAGAAGGAATACTTCGAGTCAACTCCAGACTTTATGTTCCTAACGACCCTGATTTAAAGTATAAAATCATGATGGAGGCGCATAACACACCGTTTGTAATCCATCCTGGGAGTACCAAAATGTATCGTGATCTTCGTCATACATTTTAGTGGAGCAATATGAAGAGAGAGATAACACTGTTTATCTCAAGGTGTCTAACTTATCAACGAGTCAAGGCAGAGCATCAAGTACCTAAAGGTCTATTGCAACCACTTGAAATTCTAGAATGGAAGTGGGAGCACATTACTATGGATTTCGTTACTGGTCTTCCCAAGGTTTCTCAAGGCATAGATGGAATTTGGGTCATTGTTGATAGATTGACCAAGTCTGCTCATTTCTTACCAATACGAGAAACTTATACACTTGAACGTCTTGCTCGTATGTACATTAACGAGATTGTATGACTGCATGGTATGCTAGTATCCATAGTTTCTGATCGAGACCCAAGATTCACTTCACGATTTTGGGTTAGTTTGCAAAAAGCTATGGGCACAGATTTATGATTTAGTTAAACTATCATCCTCGAGGGCAGACGGACAATCGAAGAGGACTATTCAAACTCTTGAAGATTTATTAAGACTCGTGTCCTTGACTTCAAGGAAGTTGGGACAAGTTCTTACCATTGGTGGAGTTTTCCTACAACAACAGTTATCAAGCCAAGTATTGGCATGGCTCCATTCGAGGTGTTGTATGGAAGAAAGTGTCGTTCTCGGTATCTTTGGGATGAGGTAGGTGAAGCAACGTTGTTGGGGCCGGGAGTTGAGTACGTATGACTACGAAAAAGATTCAAACGATCCGACAACGTATAAAAACCTCACAAGACCGAACCAAAAGAGTTATCTTGATCTTCATCGAAAGGGCGTGGAATTCGATATTGGAGATCATGTGTTATTACGTGTTACTCCATGGAATGGAGTTACGAGATTTGGAAAGAGAGAAAGCTCAATCCTCGATTCATTGGCCCATTTTAATCCTCGATCGAGTAGGATGAGTAGCCTTTATAGACTTTGCTTTTACTGCCAAGTATGTCTCGTGTTCATAACGTTTTTCATATATCCATGTTACGTAAATATGTGAAAGACCCGAACCATATTATTGAGTTAGAACCAGACGAAATAGCGGAAGATTTAACGTATGAAGAGGTTCCTGTTCAAATCTTGGATAAGAAGGAACATATTCTACGCTTCAAGGTTATACCTTAAGTCAAAGTGTTATGGAGCAACCACGATGTTGAGGAAATGACCTGGGAGTTAGAATCTGAAATAAAATCTAGGTATCCTTACCTCTTGACATACCGGTATGTACTCTAATTTCGAGGCAAAATTTCATAAGAAGCGAGATTGTAAAGACCCCAACTTTTATGAATAAAATGAATTTTCTATAAATATCATTTTGAATATTATGGAATAAATTTGATATAATGTTATAGTTGTGGGTAATATTTATAAATTTTTCAAAATACGCAAGTTGTTTATAATATTCGATTGGTGGGGGGAATATTAAATGCAACGACGGCACAATCATTGGTGGACCCCATTAATGTAATTATTATCGGATTGAGAAAACGACAAAAATATTTTTTATGAAAATAACGGCGGAAGTTTTACTGGTTGATCTTGTTGAACTACTCGTTAGTAAAAAATACACGATGTCTGGCGTGGTTGAATAGTAGCACACGGTATTGATTATTAATGCTTATGTGAGAAGTCACTCGGTTTGATTCAATTATTATCGATATTTTATATGTTATTAAATCAATAATTGAGATAACGAAGTTATTAATATTATTATTTGCATTATTAACGATGTTTAGAAGTTACATCGAGGAGAGGTTTGGTCACCTAATTGCGGCGCCAATAGGAGAAAAATCCTTATTGGAAAGTCCCTCTTTCACAGGAACAACACAGTCGATTAATAGTGTGAATAATAATAATGATGACGACGTTTTGTTTTATTAAATATTATTAACGTAATAAAATAGAAAAACTTTTTATATAAAACAGAATACTTTTATAAAGTTATTCGTTTTATTAGGCTAATAGTAAAATCTTTTTATATAAAATAGAATACTTTTATAAAGTTATCTGTTTTATTAGACAATAATTAGAATATATTATATTTTTTTATGCATAGTGTTTACATAGTGCCTGCATAGTGTTTGCATAGTAAAATCTTTTTAAAAGTTATTCGTTTTATTAGATTATAAATAGAATATATTATATTTTATTTAAAAGATTTTGCTTTAAATATGGACCGTCCGATTAAAGTAAATCAATCTGGACCGTTCATGGATTGGTTACTATTCATTCCATTCTTCTATAAATAAAAGCTCATTCCTTCATTATTTCTTATGAATTCACTGAAAATCTAGAGAGAAACTGTAGAGAGAACTCTTCTGCTATAATCTTGAGCGTTTAAGAAAGCTTTCAGAGTAGTACAAGTTTCTTCAAGTATATCTACGCCCTACCGTTGAAGTACTCTTCTTTATAAGGTAAGGGGTATTATTTCTTTTGTATTCATGAAGAGAACTTCTGTTATTCCATTCTTTATTATTACATTGGAATAACTTTGTATCTGTGAGCTACCCTATACTTGGTGAAATTCTTCTATTATTCCATTCTTTATGATTACATTGGAATATCCTCGTCATGCATGCGTTTCTGTGGGACTGATTCCGTTATTTATTATTCTATTGGAATAACTTTGTCATCTGCAAGTACCACATGCATGGTGATTTACATTGTTATTCCATTCTTTATTATTATGTTGGAACATCACATGGGGTGCAATTTACTTTGACTTTGTTCCGTTTATTTATTATTCTGTTAGAATAACTTTTGTCTGCTGGGCATTGCATGCATGGTGATTTCTTTTGTTATTCAATTCTTTATTATACTCAGTTGGATAAAGTTTTGACTTCTATACTCCATGAAATTAGTAGAATATCCTTGATATTTGCGCTTCATCCAGTATCTTTTCATGAAAATATTCTTCTGAGCATTCTTAAATTTTACTCTACAAAGAAGTATCATGTTGACAATTTGGACGTTATTAGTTCCTGAATAAATTAATTCTTGAACTTGTTTTTATTGAATTCTTATATCATTGTCATCATCCTCATGTTTATATTTTTTTTGAAAGTCATCTGTGACCTGTAGTGCATGGATGGACTTGGTATGATTATGACAAGGGATTATTCGGTGTAATCATGACTGTAATGTTACAAATGATGTGGTAAAAGTCCTCATTAGCCCGTATGCATTGATGGACAGTTGTTGGCATGATCATGACCATTGATGAATACACGATTATCCTTGGCCCATAGTGCATAGATAATTTGTGGTCGTGACCCTAATGAATATCCTTGGCCGTAGTGCAGGGATGATGTGGATTATTTATTAAGCCGAGTCTCAACAATAAAAGTGATGAAAACCTTTTTAAATCATAAAAGATAGTAGATTTTATTCTCTACTTGACTCTTTTAATGGATTGCATGTTCCGCTACAGTTAAACTTGATGTCAATTGTATTTTATCGGTTTAACAACATTGAGGACTAATGATAATTTATTACGCATTATCTTAGTCATAATATTTCTTCTTGGGCTAGTTGAGCTCACCCTTTCTTTCACTGTTCTCTTCAGGAAATGAGAACGTAGCCGAGACTAGTCGGGGAACGGAGTGATGGTCCAGATTATAACATTAGTAGTCTTCATTATTCTGTTAAATAGTGTGATAATAAATATAATGAGGACTTATTCTGAGAGTGGATATTGTCTAGAAGACAATATTTGTATTAAAACTCACAGCATGTATTTTTTCGTATTTTACACGACTGTTGTATAATTAAGTTGTATTTGAATTTTTGTACCATGTATTTGGCGACTCAAAATAGGTGATGTATACCTATTTTGGGGGCGTCACATCCGTGACTTCATAAAAAGAGACCTCAATATATTTAACAACATTTATCATCATTATTATAATTCATAATATTAATCGACCAGGTCGTTTTCAGGAAAGAGGGGGCATTCCAATAAGGATTTCTCCCTATTGGCGCGCAATTATGTGACCAAACCTCTCCTTGGCAGAACTTCTAGACATCGTTAATATTGCAAATAATAATATTAATAACTCTGTCATCTCAATTATTGATTTAATAATATATAAAATATCGACAATAATTGAATCAAATAACGTGAGATCTTATATGCAACAATTCTTCAAGCAATAATTGAACAAAAGCTGGTGACTTCTTACGTAAACATCAATAATCAATACCGGTATTACTTTCTTATCGCAAGCGCGTATTACTTATACTTTACTACTGAGTAGTTCAACGGTTTTAACGGTAAAAACTTACGCCGTTATTTTCATAAAAATATTTTTGTCATTTTCTCAATCGACAATAATTCCGTTGTGGGTCCACTAATAATTGTGTCGTAAATCGTCTGAATATTCCTGTTAAAACGAATATTTCCCGACCAATCGAATATTATATACCAACTTTGCGTACTTTTTGCAAAATTTATAAATATTACCCACAACTATAACATTATCTCAAATCCATACTATAATATTAAAAAAAATATTTGAAAAAATTAAATCTTTATTAAGTAAAATTTAAGGTTTCACACTTATTAAATCCTTAAACAAGTTCTTATAATTGTTTAATTAATGTGTTACTTATATTCTCTTAATTTTAATCTCCATCACCATTTAATTACTATTTAATATTAATTAAATAATAATTAATTAATTACATTTATTATTTAATAATAAATAATAACTAATTATGTTTAATTATTATTTAATGTTAATCAAATAATGAGTAATCAAATTATTAATCTTATTTATCTTTAATTATTATTTAAAATATTAAATATTAATTAATTATTTATGTATGACTAATAAATAATTACTTTATTAACCTTATTAGTCTTTAATTATTATTTAACATTAATTAAATAATAATTAAAAATATTTAATACTTATTTATTATTTAATATTAATTAAATAATAAATATTAATTTATTAATTTTATGTTACTTAAATAACATGTGAGTAAGTAATTACCATTCTTTATTACTTAATCTTACTGAAATAATACGTAATTAGTTTATCTACTTAAACATTATTTAAATTAAATAATAATTAATTAATTATTTAACCCTATTTTTTATTTAATCTTAATTAAATAATAAATAGTTAGTTTAATAACACTAATTCTATTTAATTATTACTTAATAATAATTAAATAGTTATTTACACTTTAACAAATATTTAATTAGTTTAATAATCAACTATCGGCATTAAAAATTTATTAGTTAGTAATTTTAAATGATTTAAAAGGGTTTAAATTATTAATTACACTAATAATTACTTAATTATACTAAAAAATTCTAAATTAAATATTAAAATATTCTATATTACTCCTTCCGTTTCTAAAAGATTGTCGTTTTAGAAGAAAAAATTTGTTTCAAAAAGTTTTTCATTTACAACTTTCGAGGAAAATAAATTATTTACTTTCCTATATTAACTCTACCTTCTCTCATTGTCCTAAGAAATTTTCTTCCTTATATTAATAGTTTTTAACTTCCCATAAAGGGGTAGTGATGGAATTTCAAACAAATTTTACTTGGTAAATGATACTTTCTTAATCCATGAGCAAAAATCTTAAACGACAATCTTTTAGGAATGGAGGTAGTAATTTAGAAAAAATTTGGTCCAAGAACCAGTAGAAAAAGTGATGAACCAAATTCATGGGAAGGTCTTGTTTGGTTCACTTGGATAAAACCGGCGATAAACTTCCTCAATTTTTTGATTTTTTCTAGATTTGGGGTCCTTTATTAAAACTTGAATAAAATAAAATCTACAACTCTGATGCAAATTTGGACATGTTTTGGTTACTGAAAATGGCCAGAAATCGGATTGTTTTGCATACTTTAACAGTAAGGTGTTTTTAGAAAAAAAATTCATATCTTGCTCATTTTAAAACATTTTTACATGATTCAAAAGGAATTTTGTTCTTAACTTACATATCTAGCATACCAAGAAAGAAAAATCACAAAAATTATTTGTAGATTTCAAAATATGCAATTTTTTTACAAACGAGCTACGGTTTGTTGGTCGGTAAAAGTACACAAGTTAAACCTATTAAAATTTATATCTATCATTCTAATATGCTTTTAGCCCTTTAAAACTTGGACTCCATGTATCTAACATAAAAATACATAAAGCATACAAGATTAAGGTTTTTCTGAACATAGTTTCTTTTCCTTCTTCTTGATCATCTTTTAAACATTCAAATAGGTAAGATCCAAATATGAAACCATAGAAAACACGTAGATCTAGGGTTTTGAACTTCAAGATCACAAGCCTTATATTTTGACAATCAACCAAAATAATTAAACTATGCTTAGATTTAAAGTTTATACATTGATCTAAAGGCACACCTTCTTGATTTTCCAAAGTATGAGATAAATTTAGGATGCATAAGCTTGAGCCTCTTATTTCTCTTCTGTCTCCATATTACTTGTAATCTTTGCTAAAATGTGTGGCTAACTTCTTAAGATGACACCTAGATGGAGTGGTTGGGTAATTTGACAAATGAGGGAAGTAATAATTTAACCCATGTGCCCAAAAATCCATCCAATGTACCCGGTCACTTCTTCTTAAATTGCCCAATTTTTGATTAAATTTTTATTGCTAAATTTGATTAATTCAATGACCAAAAAGTCCCTCTTCAATTGGGCTAAAAGTTGGGCCATTTAATTTAATGTTAGGGCTTTTAAATAATTAGTTTGGGCCATGTAAAATAACATGGTCCAACACACTAATTTCATCTTTCCCTAACTATTTAATTAGGGTTTCTATTTCACACATTTTGAAATTTAAATAATTACTCTTGTACATTTAATTTTATTGCTTAATTAGACTTAATTTAATTAAGTTATAAATTAATTAATTGAGATGTATAAAATAAATCTCTTAATGTTAACATATATTTTAAATACTAATATTCTTTAATACCATAAATCCTTAAGTTATTTAATTTCCATACCTAATGTATAATTAGGTTATGTAACTTTTCTTTTTAATTCTCTTTATATATAATAAATAAATATATATATACATATTTATAATACATATATTTATTTAGTTACATACATATTTCACATAAGTCATAAAATATTTACCATCCTAGATAAATAATTATTATTTCCATTAGTCCACCTATTCATTTAATATATGTCACAAAGTTTTCAATATCATTAATATTTAATTAATATATTTATTTACAATGTGACTTAGAATTATTGATTATTACATATATATATATATATATATATATATATATATATATATATATATATATAGAGGATTAATCCATTCTTAACGTTGTCAAATTAAGATTATCTTTACAAGAGATCTTGAACGTCCATCCAAATATCGAGCGATTGATATAGGCCCCCGTCCGCAGTCGTTTAGTTTTTAATTTTTCATAGTTTAATATTACGAATAAGAAAAATGTCCAAAATACCCTACTTGTAAAAGTCCATCATCCGCAGTATTAAACTGCGGATGTTAAGTATGGCTAACCAATTAAAAACAATGTCGTTTTTAAATAAGTGTCGTCAGCAATATTAAACTACGAACGGTAAGTATGTCTGACAAATTTAAAAACAAAGTCGTATTGGCTAAATTCATTTTTTTTTCTAGACTCCGTAGTATTATTTAAACTACGGATGCCAAATAATAACGATTAGTTCCTTAAAGAGTTACAACCAATGAAGAAGAGTTATTGAAGCTTTGAATTCACCAACAACACCCACTCATTCTCTTCAACGTAAATAAACGAAAAACAATAGAAAATTACAATCTTTATAACCTCCAAATAAGTGAAACAGAAAATTAAGGGTTGAAGAAAAGAAAAACTCACATGATGAAATGAAAGATTTGTGCCAAAATCACCAATGAGTTCTTTTACTCGGTTAATAAAATTTTCTGAGAAATTATCTAAATTATCAACTACAATTGCCTTATAACCCCCTTATAAAAGTTGAAGCATTGTATGACTTCCAATATATCATGCTGCTCTTGTCACCGTAATACAATGCAACGCCATTATAAACTATTAAAATCCTTAAGAATTTTCTTTAAAAAAAACTACCTATACCTATACGTATCTACGTAGAATTCTGTTTATAATATATAAATGAAAAAAATTATAATTATAATATGTGTTCTTGATTTGAACAATAATAGAACAAAATGGTGAATTCAGAGTTTCAAGAGCCATTTGAGAGATTTATGAGTTTAGAGAGAGAAAGTATATTTGTTTTTTTATTTTAGTTTTTATTAATTCATAATTGTAGATTGAATCAATGAAATTGTAGAACTCATCTCTATTATTTGGCATCCGTAGTTTAATACCGTGGAGTCTAGAAAACTTAAAAAAAAAAAAAGAATTTGACTAATATGACGTGTAAGACCCCAACTTTTATGAATAAATGATAATTTTCTCTAAATATTATTGTGAATATTATTGTGTGAATTTTTTATAATGTTATAGTTGTGGGTAATATTTATAAATTTTGCAAAGTAAGCAAGTTGTTATAAAATATTCGATTGGTCGGGGAATATTCATTTTAACATGGAATATTCATAAGACGACACAATCATTGGTGGACCCCACAACGGAATTACTTTTGGAGTTAGAAAACGATAGAAATATCTTTTTTATAAAAATAACGGCGAATGTTTTACCTTTAACTGTTGAAATACCTGGTGATAAAGGTATAGTAATACGCGTGGTTGCATAGTAGTACACGGTATTGATTATTGATGCTTATGTGAGAAGTCACTCAGTTTTATTCAATTATTGCTACAGTAATTCCTGCATAGTATCTCACGTTATTGATTCAATTATTGTTACAATATTTTATATTATTAAATCAATAATTGAGATGACAAGTTATTCATATTATTATTTTCATTATTGACAATGTCTAGAAAGTTCTGTCGAGGAAAGGGGTTTGGTCACCTAATTGCGCGCCAATAGGGAGAAATTCTTATCGGAAAGCCCCCTCTTTCTTGGGAATGATCTGGTTGTTAATATTTCAAGTTATGTTATTGATGAATAAATGTTATTAAAAATATTGAGGGGATTTTTTTTATGAAGTATTTGTTGTAAATTTTGCTTATTATATGGACCCCCACTTACCCATTTTTTAAAACTGTTGGTAAAAAGTTATCTCTGTTTTGTTATATATATATATATATATATATATATATATATATATATATATATATATATAAGTGTCAAATATATATGTATGTGTGTGTGTGTGTCTTATCTGGAATTACTTTCGGAGTTAGAAAACGATAGAAATATCTTTTTATAAAAATAACAGCGAAAGTTTTACCTTTAACTGTTAAAATATCTGGTGATAAAAGTATAGTAATACGCGTGGTTGCATAGTACCACACGGTATTGATTATTGATGCTTATGTGAGAAGTCACTCAATTTTATTCAATTATTGCTACAGTAATTACTGCATAGTATCTCACGTTATTGATTCAATTATTGTTTCAATATTTTATATTATTAAATCAATAATTGAGATGACAAGTTATTCATATTATTATTTGCATTATTGACAATGTCTAAAAAGTTCTGTCGAGGAAAGGAGTTTGGTCACCTAATTGCGCGCCAATAGGGAGAAATTCTTATCGAAAAGCCCCCTCTTTCTTGGGAATGATTTGGTTGTTAATATTTCAAGTTATGTTATTGATGAATAATTGTTGTTAAAAATATTGAGGGAATTTTTTTATGAAGTATTTGTTATAAATTTTGCTTATTATATGGACCCCGACTTACCCATTTTTTTAAAACTGTCGGTAAAAAGTTATTTCTGTTTTGTTATATATATAAGTGTCAAATATATATGTATGTGTGTGTGTGTGTCTATATCTGGAAAAATGGGGGGGGGGCGGAGGAAACATGAAATGGAGGAGTTATATATATATATATATATATATATATATATATATATATATATATATATATATATATAATAATAAGTTTTATTTTTTATGAAAAATTGAATATATTATATTTTATTATGCATAGTGTCTCATGCATAGTATTTGCATAGTATATCATGTGAATTGGGCGTACCAACGCTTGTGTGAATTTTTTTCCCAATTTGTGCGTATCCATGATTTTATTTTCTAAATAGTATCCTTCCATTCTCCTATAAATAGGATGCTTAGTTTACAATTAAAAATCACACCAGAATCAGAGAACTCTTCTTCTATAATATTGAGCGTATTTCTTTCGAGTTTTACGAAATTTTGAGTGTAGAAAACAGTACAAGTTTTTTTCAAAAATATTCCCGCCCCACCAGTCAGAAATACTCTCCTTTTAAGGTAAGGGATATTATTTTTGTTCAATATTCGTATGAAATAATATTTTCTTCCATACTCTGTAGTATGTATGTAATATTATTTCGTTTCAGATTCTGAATTCTACACTCATTTTGTTAAAGTATTGTTTCTATACTTCGTGAAATTAGTAGAATATCCTTGAAATATGCGTTTCATCTAGTATCTTTTCATAAAAATATTATTCTGAGCATTCTTGATAATTTTTGATCTTTTCATGTCGGGTTACTATTCAAGGGGTACTATTCCCAAAGTACTATACACGGGGTACTATTAATGACAAAATTGATTTCTTTTCGAACCAAATTATTTTTGATACAATATTATTCTTGAATTTTACTCCACAAAGTATCATGTTGACAATTTGGATATTATTGAATTCTAGATAAATTAAATTATAAATTTTTAAAATTTATCCTTACTCTCATTTAATTGAATTCTTATATTATTGTCATCATCTCCATGCTTATATTGTGATAAAAATCATTTTTGGCCCGTAGTTCATAGATGGACAGTTGATTGGTATGATTATGACTAAGGATTATTCGGTATAATCATGACCTGTAATGTTACAAATGATGTGGTAAAAGTCCTCATTGGCCCGTAGTGCATTGATGGACAGTTGTTGACATGATCATGACCACTAGTGATAACATGAATATCTTTGGCCCGTAGTGCATGGATAATTCATGGATGTGATACTAATGAATATTCTTGGCCCGTGGTGCATGGATAATTCAGTGATGTAAATTATTTATGAGCTGAGTCTCAGCGATAAAATTGATGATAAACTTTTTAAATCATAGAAGATAGTAGATATCATGCTCTACTTGACTCTTCTAATGGATTGCTTGTTCCGCTGCAGTTAAACTTGTTGTTTATTGTATTCTATCAGTTTAACACTGTTGAAGGCTAACGATAATTTAGTCTGCATTATCTTAGTCATAATATTTCTTACTGGGCTAGTTGAGCTCACCCTTTTGCTTTCATTGTCCTCTTCAGGAAATGAGAACGTAGCCGAGACTAGTTGGGGAATGGAGTGATGGTCCGAGATGGTGGCTGTAGTAGTCCTCACTATTTTATAAAATAGTGTAATAATAATTGTAATGAGAACTCCATTTGAGTTTTGATATTGTCTAGAAGACAATATTCGTGTTAAAACTCTCAGCTTATGTTGTATAATTAAGTTTGTATTTGTATTATGTACCATGTATTTGGCCACCCAAGATGGGTGATGTATACCTATTTTGGGGGAGTCACATGACGTCGTTTCGCAATAGGCCATCCATGCTCCGCAGTTTAATACTGCAGATTACACTTATTTAAAAATGACGTCGTTTCCCAATTAATCAACCATACCCAGCGTCTGCAGTTTAATACAGCAGATGGGAGACTTTTACAAGGAGGGTATTTTAAACATTTGTTCCGTTTGCAGTATTAAACTGTAGAATAATGGAAACTAAATTACAGACGGGGGCTAAATCAATCGTTCGATATTCGGATGGACGCTCAACATCTGTTGTACGTAAGGATAACCTTAATTTGACAACGTTAGCTATAGATTAGTCTCATATATATATATATATATATATATATATATATATATATATATATATATGAGACTGATCTACCAACGTTAGCTATAGCTATGACATGTTAGTGTCTTGTTTGTGTAGATTGATGTATATACTATCGATCCATGGCTCTAGAAGCTTTAGATTCTTCACAGAATCAAAGGAATCAGTGGTCAAAGTTGTGTTGACGAAACTGCCAGATGAAGTTTCTGGGTAACCCAAAAATCTTCAAAGGCAGTTCCGGACCACCACTTTGACCGGTCCCTTTCCCTTAGATTAATTGTTGTTATGATGATCTAATGTTATGTCGTTGTACCCTGACATGTGTTCTACAAGATTGAACCACTAGATCACACAAACCGAGTCCAGAAAGCCATGATTTAAAGTCATGAAAGTAGGTTTAGTCGTTTCTTCATTTCGGTAACCCAAAAATGAAAACGAACTGACGACAAGATTTTTGAGGGCCCAGATCTCTCTACTTAGATAAAAGATGGCCATGTTGTTTGTTTAAGGTTGTAGTATTTCATCAATACTATAATCCCGAACACCTAAGCGAACCCAGATACCTCCGGATCCATGAATTACACCGTAAAACCTACCAACGTTAGCTATAGATCGATCTTATATATATATATATATATATATATATATATATATATATATATATATATATATATCGTTTTTAATACTCTAATCCAAATATCAAATTTCGGATATCCACTATCCGCTGAACATATTTATGGTCGGATGTTAAACGAATACGCCTATATCTATTTTCGTATCTGTTTATTTACAGATACATTTTAAACAGAATACGGATATATCCATTTTTTTCAAATATAAATAATATCCGTTTTTTCTAATACGAATGCGAACGAATACGAATTTTTTGATTACCATTTACAAACCTATTTCTACTTAATTTCTCCCTCACATCAAAAACACCACAATGTACGTTACATGCAATAATTATTTATAAAATACCTCATAAAAAATTAACAAGATAATTAAAACTTTATTACTCATTAGAAAATTTTCATGGGACAGAAGGATTATTCTTCCATCTTCATAACAATTCTTATAACAATAAAATAAGCTAGAAATAATTGGAATATATATAAGATAAACTTATGAAATTTGAAGACCTAGAGATGTTATTATCTAATTGAAATAATTGTTTATAAATTTGTTGGAGTGCACTATCAAGGAAAACGTTTTTACTTTTATGTTAAATATCATGTACTTCGGAATTAAAATTATGCAAAAATAGATATTCTTTGTTCCGAGAGAATCCTACTTGTTATAAAAAAGTCTCATATGTTAAAAGTGTAAGAGTTCTTAAACTCATTATAATTTTATTATTATATATTATTATTAAACTAAGGACTCTATAATTTATATTTAAACTTAAATAAATTATAATGATTTATAAATCTTATAAATAAAACTCATTTACAAAATTAACTAATCAAGGGTCATTTTACATTTGAAAAACATCTTGATTTTATTATTCTTTATCATTTTAACATTCATATCATATGTGAAAGGTGATCATCAAGAAAAGTTAAATTTATTATTTAATTCATTTAAAATGTATAAATGAGAGGGCCTTTCTGTTGGGTTATTCCTCGAATTCTATTCACAAAAGAATTGCTAATATGGAAAGGAAAATAAATCCTATTTTTAATAGGAATATTATTTTAGAAAGAAATTAATTTGTAATAGGAATTTTATTTTAGAAGTGTCCTATTTTGAATAGAAAAAGAAAAATTGTGGGGTACTCTACAAATAGAGTATTATACTGAGTTGTTGAGTTATAGAACAATCAAAAAGTTGTGTCGCAGTATTGTGGAACCCCAAGTTTTAGGGCGTAAAACTTGGGATGATTATTGTAAGTCCATTATTTTGATATAGTGGAGATTCAGAGTTTGACCTATAGTTTTTCTCTTTAAGGGTTTTTCACATTGTGTGCCCAAGTGTAAAATTAAGGTTCACATGACCTAATTGAATTAAATGCACAATTAGGGTTCCACGACCTCATTAAATGTGCAAATTAGGATTCGCATAACCTAATGGAATGAAGACGAAAAAGCCAGAAATAAATAGGCAAGACCTGAGAGAAGCCTCTGCGGGTTCCGGGGCAGAAGGCTCATGGAGGCAGCTCGTTTTGGGAATTAATTGAGGGATTGGATTGGTGGCTAGAAGGACAGGACAATAAGGTCATTACTTTGATGATTAAAGGGTATTTCTGGAATTTCCCTTAAAGCATGTGCCTGGCACATGACTACTTTCCAGAAAACCCTATAAATATCCCTTCCATTCCATTAGGAAGGGGACCTCTCTTCAGACGCATGACTTGGACTTTTGAAAGATCGAAGGACCTGGGCATTCTCTCTCAACACTCAAGAAGACTCTTGGAATCCCAATAACCCTAAAAAGGTTTTCAGATTCTAGGAGTGGAAGGACTCAAGAAGAAGGCTCTTGGAATCCCAATAACTCTAACACGGTTTTCGGATTCTAGGAGTTCTGCTACGCGTCATTGGAGTAATCGCCCTCCTGTCGTTCTCCCCTCTTCAATCAACCAATCAATTTTGTGCTCTTCGTAGATTTCTCTTCTCCTCAGCCAACACGAAAGGAAATGTCAGGGAACACATTGCCAGGTTCATGGAGTCGATGTATTCATGGTTAGGATATGATGAAATGAACAATCATAATTTGTTGATAAGGGAATTCAACAAGACTTTAAAAGATAATGCCTTCAGTTGGTACTAAAACTTGGATAAGGGATCAATCTATGATTGGGATGATCTAAAATTATAATTTTTTAAGAAATTTTTCTATGTGCAAAAACAGGTAACCATCGTAGAGCTCATGCGATTCAAATAGAAATCAAACGAGGAGCTGTCAGATTACGTGGATAGATTCAGGGCCCAAACACAGAAGTGTGCAGAGCCAATTGAAGAAAAGAATTTGATTAGCATATGCAACAATGGTGCTTTAGACGCCTTCAAGCCCCACCTCATTACCAAGGCTTGTGATTCATTTGCGACCCTCTCATCTTTTGCACAAGACTTGGGAGGAATCATGATATTTCCCAGCAGCCATGCGATGGTTACATGGAAGGGAAAGAGGGCAGCAACTGTGGCTTTGGCGGATTCTCAATCAAAACCACAAGGGGGCAAGAGGGAGAAGGATGAGAAATTTAAGCGAAGCATAGAAAAGCATGGAGACAAGTATACCAGAATGTCATTTCCGGAGGCTATAATATGTAGCGAGAAGGCATTCAGGGGCCTGTATGAACAATGGATTGAGCACGGAGTGGTGAAGCCTCCAAGGCGTCGGCTGGTCGTAACGGAAGAGATGAAAGGAAGGCCGGACTTCTGTGTATACCACCAATATGCAGGACACTCCCCTATGGACTGTTACAGTCTATGGACGATATACCATGAGAAGTTAGTGGTTGAAGAGATTGAACTAGGAAAAGAAACGTGTAACACTATCACCCATGGTGCAGTCCCGAAAGTCAAGATGATGGACAACCCAAATACTAGCTCTACCTTCGGAAGAACTTTGAACTATGGATACAAGAATTGATGAATTAAAAATCCACCCAAGATGGTGGTCCACCAAAAATAGTGGTCTAAGTCCTCAGGAGTATCCCTTGCCAAATAATTGGATGACCAAGCGAGAAGGCACAAGAATTGACGAATTTAAAAAAAATTCACCCAAGATGGTTGCCCACTCTAAATGGTGGCCAAGTCCTCATAGACTGCACTTGCCAATAAATTGGATGACCTAAGTGACGAGGCACCTAATTTCAAGTCCTCGTAGACTGCACTTGTCAAGAAATTGGACGACCTAAGTGATGAGGCACCCGATTGTAAGTCCTCGTAGACCGTACTTACCAAGAAATTGGACGACCCAAGTGATGAGGCACCCTAGTGTTACACTTTATCATTAAAAGTGAATGAGGCACTTGACTATAAGACCTCAGACCCGAAGTTATACTTTCAACTTTAAAAGTAATTGAGGCACCTGAGTATAAGTCCTCAACCTTGAAAAAGTTATACTTTATCTCTAAAAGTGGTGAACGTTATGCTTTTTCCGACAAAAAGCAAGATATATTATATAAAATGTTATGCTTTTCATTAAAAGCAATTTGATTATCAATAAATTTGTTAAATCTTCACTTATACTTGAATATTGTTTTTCTGATTTATTAAAAAGAAAAGTATAGATTCAAGTGTTTGTTTGCATAAAAAAAACATGTTTTATCTTTAACAAAATTTATGAGGCCTATTGTTATCTTGGAGTATTAATTTGGACAACTTAAGATCCAATGTTTAATATTGAGTTTTAAGGAATCGTTCAAATTAAAGGTAATCAATAAGGATAAAAGAAACTATAATTTGATGAATGAAATATATGTACATGAATTTTCTGATACATGAAATGGAAAAAACTACGAAAGTTCATAATCTAAAGGCCATAACCTGTCGAACTGAAGAGAGGGGAATAGCTAAAGCTTGGTCTTCAAGGCTATCAGGCCTTCAATGCTATCTAGCCTTCAAGGTTATTAGGCCTTCGAGGCTATCAGGTCTTCAAGGCTATCAAGCCTTCGATGCTATCAGGTCTTCGAGGCTATTAGGTCTTCAAAGCTATCAGGCCTTCAAGGCTATCAAGCCTTCAATGCTATTAGGCCTTCAAGGCTATCAAGCCTTCAAGGTTTTGGGCAGCTAACTCAATTTCCTAAAAGCTTGGTCTTCAAATTATCCATGGCATCTTGAAGCTCCTAAAGCTCTACATAAAGTAAGTCATTCTCATGGTGACGTGAAGTGATTTCTGAATGAAGTGCAACAACATGATGATTGAAAATAAAGAGATCCAACCTAGTATAGAAGGGAGACATATCTAAGGAGAGTTAGGAGATGTCACGGGAGATGGACATCCACAATACCCTCCCGAGCAATCACTAACTCGGCGGAATCCTCCTTGGGAGGATGAACATCAGCAATAGTCTCAGAAGGATTCTGCCTCAAAGAAGTAGGAGTCTCAAAACTGTCACGTGGAGAAGTTATAAAAAGGCGTGAAGAGAGCGCTGCATCACCCATAGCAGGTCATCCGAGCTTACATCAAAAAAGAATCACTTGCATCAAGGTTGCCACAATCATCATGTGGTGAAGAAGACTCGATGCCCGCTTCCCCATTTGTGATACTCATAAAAGAGCCCAATGGGATTAGATTGAAGATTTTCAAAATATCCTAGGAGAGCTCCTCTAAGGCTCGCCCTTCTAGGGTTTGATCCCCTAGATGTTCCCTTTCCTGGGACTTTCATTTTTGAGGCTTGCAAAAACATCAAGCCCCGTGAAGTGTTTAGAAACTGGAATCAAGACTTCAGTACTTAAAATATTTTGCACGATCATCTCACTAAAGGCGTGACTCACGCGCAGGGGGCAAAAATGCTTACTCAGCATAAGGGATCTAAAGAGCAAGGAAATGAGGCATTTGAACTTGAAGTGTACACCATGATAAAGAGGAAAGTCTGAGATTTAAGCTTCAAAACACTTGAAATGAAGAAGAAATAATGTCAAAAAGAGTTAGGAATCATAATTATGCAAGAAAAATTCCACGAATTTTTTTTGAAAAAACTTCAGACAGCCCAAAAGCATCCTTAGAAGCCTTTTTTGGACTTATAACGGCATATGTCATGGTCGTAGGCGATAACTTTTGTAGGGCTCGTTGCTAGCTTCATTTTGATATATTATGTGCCCCGAAACTCTAAACGAGTTAAAAGTTATGATCAAAATAGTAACTGCTCCTCCAAAACTTCATTTTTTTTAATTTAAACTTCGATTTCCCCCTAGGGTTCAGCCACCTAGGGGTTGTTCCTTTCAACCCTTAAAAAAATTCTATAAGGTTCAGTCTTATAGGCTTCAGCCACCTAGGGGATGTTCCCTTCATCCTTTAAAAAAATCTATATAGGGTTCGGCCGTGTAGGCTTTGGCTCCCTAGGGTTCGGCCTTGTAGGCTTCGAACACCTAGGGGTTGTTCCTTCATTCCTTCAAGGTCCCTTTGCTCCACGAATCAACTGCTTGGAATGAATCCTCTTTCGGCACGAAAATTATAGCCTTTCTCTGATGAATTTTGAGGGAAAAAACCAAAATATGATCAAGGTAATGGGGCTCGAAAAACAGAAGAAAGGCTACAATTACCTGAATATATATATATATATATATATAGATGAAACAATCATGAGGAATTGGACAATGAAGACTATGATAATTTTTGTATGATCATGTAAAGAAGGGATGATGGTTCTCCCACGTGCCTTCATCGTGATATATAACAAGACCTATTGTGTGATTACCCTATTGCTCACATGAGTCTGGCATTTTGGTGATGAAGAGAATTTTAAAAGCAAGTCACCTTCAACAATCGAAACGAATTATGGATTATATGATTTGGATTAATGATGAAAAGATTATTATTGAGCCTGTACCTTCGAAAAAAAGAATCGAGTCTTGGGTTTGTCAGTGCGAACGAGGACTTGGGTTCCTGATGATGGGTTCAGGAAATCGAAGGTGTTTCAATCCAAGGAGCAGTATATTTTTTGTTAACCTCGCGCAAATATTCGTAGTGGGAAAAACAAATCCTTGAACTACAAGGGTTTGAATTAGTTGTTTTTTTCCTTGATCCACGACGTGCGCAAGAAAGGTTCGGGAATGGATGCTCGACTCCTTACTTCTCCATAATAAGATAAGTAAATACTTTATTTATTTTTCGAAAAAATAAAAATAAAATAAGATTTTATTTTATTTCCAGGAAAAATAAGATTTGATAAAAGTAAAAAAAATAAAAAATAAAAAAATCTTGTCAAGATCAAATAAAGAAATATTTGATTTTATTTCCAAAATAAAGAAAGATTTGATTTTATTTCCAAAATAAAGAAAGATTTGATTTTATTTTCAGAATAAAGGAAGATTTGATTTTATTTCTGAAATAAAATTAAGATTTGATGTTATTAAGATTTGATTTGATTTCCAAAATAAAAAATTAAGATTTGATTTGATTTGATTATGGTAAAAAAGAAAGATTATGGTAAAAATTAAGATTTGATTTGATTTGGTATTAAGAAGGATTTTATTAAATTTTATTTGGTAATATTTGATTATGTTTTCTTATTTCACTTTTTTAAAAAAAATATTAAGGAAACAGATATTGGGCAAACTATGGGAAGATTTTTGGAGGATTTCTCAGTATGTCCAAGGAAGAGTCCTGTTAGGTTTTGTTTCCCTATGGTTTAACCCTAAGGGTTTGGCTCCCTAGAGTTTCCCTCTTTTAGAACTTTTATTTTCAAGACCTATAAAGTGAAGTCCCGCAAAATCATTCAAAGGCTTGAAGTATTCTTGCACGATCGTCTATTTGAAAAACTGACTCTCGCGCAGGGGGCAAATGTGGGCCCAAGTGTAAAATTAGGGTTCACATGACCTAATTGAATTAAATGCACAATTAGGGTTCCACGACCTTATTAAATGTGCAAATTAGAATTCACATAACCTAATAAAATGAAGACGGAAAAACTGGAAATAAATAGGCGAGACCCGAGAGAAGCCTCCACGAGTCCCGAGGCAGAAGGCTCGTGGAGGCAGCTCATTTTGGGAATTGATTGAAGGATTGAATTGGTGGCTAGAAGGACAGGACAATCTGAGCATTAATTTGATGATTAAAGGGTATTTCTGGAATTTCTCTAAAAACATGTGCCTGACACATGACTACTTTTCAGAAAACCCTATAAATACCCCTTCCATTCCATTAGAAAGGGGACCTTTCTTTAGACGCAGGACTTCGACTCTTGGAAGATCGAAGGACTTGGGCATTTTCTCTCAACACTCAAGAAGACTCTTGGAATCCTAATAACCCTAACAAGGTTTCCGGATTCTAGGAGTGGAAGGACTCAAGAAGAAGGCTCTTGGAATCCCAATAACCCTAACACAGTTTTCGGATTTAGGAGTTCTGCCACGCGTCATTGCAGTAATCGCCCACCTGTCGTTCTCCCCTCTTCAATCAATCAATCAATTTTGTGCTCTTCGTGGATTTCTCTCCTCCTCAGACAACACGAAACCCTAATCCTAGCAAGGTACAATTTCCTTGCCCACACACATTAAATGTTGTGTTGTCTTATCTCTCTTTATTTTATTATGTGGTTTGTGTTGACTTAATTACCAACAAGTGATATCAGTGCTAGGTTGATTGGATCTAAGGTAGAAGGGGAATTAGTCGCATTAGTGTGATAAATAAAAAGAGTGAAGATTAAAGGAGTTAGTGTTTATCATAATGTTGATGAATAAGAGATTTTATGCTTATGGAGGATCACCGTTGCAGTCGCTAGGTGATGTAGATGATGAAGTTGAAGATTATTTTGGTAGTGTAGATCACGTGATGATATGAATGATGTAGATGACATAGAAGATGCGAATGTTGCGGATGATGCGTATTGATGAGTGGTTTTATACCTATGAATTGGACACCGTTAAGGCTTAATTCTTTGTTAACATTAAGTATTTTTAGTGTTATTTTACTTATTTTTGTGTTTGTGCTGTAGAAAACTACTTCGGAGAATTAAAATATGAAAAATGGAGGTTAATGGCATTTTTCATAATTTATGGTATTGTTCATGCGTCGGGGCTAAGTTTCCTAGTGTAAAATCTGCGCTGGGACTAAGTTGTCGGGAAGAAAGAGAGTTTTTTAGAAGTTGAGTCCAAGAAGGATTGGCTTTGGGGCTGATTGTTGAAAAGACATTAAGGAGGACTAAAAGACACATGAAAAGGGATATAAAAGGAGGAGTATTAACAAGGATTAGGGATTCTATTCCATTAGATTAAATAAAACCCTAGTTTAGATTAGAGTTGAAGATTGAAACAATTGAAGATCATTGGAGATTCAGAATTGGAGCAAGAGAAATTCATATTTGCATTCTCAATTCCTAACTTCTCTTTATTTCTATCTTTATCTTTTAATGTATAAGCAATTATGGATTGTTGTTTTTGACTTCATCATGAGCTACACTCTATTTTTGAGATTATAATGGATCTTGTTGCGTAATTTATTTTGATATATATGTTTTCGTGTTAGTCTTATTAATTATTATTGGATCGTCTATTATGGTTTAATTTGTAATTAATTTCTTAATTGTCTAACTAACAATTACCATGGTAATCCATATGAAATTGAGAAACGGATTATATGTTTAGATCTAATCATAATAGCATGTGTTTGTGACTTCTACATGGCGTTAGAATTCATGATTCGTGCCTAGGATAAAGATATATCTGTGCACCACATGTAATCTAATAAGAACTTGTGCTTAAACTCTCTTTAATTGTAATTCACATAGAGATATAGTGGGTTAATTAATTAGCGTGTTCATCTTAATTCTATCATATGTGAATTTAAGTTGATATAGGTATATATGGTGCATCGAGAGATGTTTATATTTTACTTCTGTGTTCTTGATTAACAATCCAGATAATTAATTTGATTTAACGGAAAGTTTATTGATTTAAATGAAACAATATTAGATGAAATTGTAGTCTCAAGTCTTCATATCCTAGTTTCATTCTAGGGGTAGTTAGTATTAGTTTAATTAATTATTACTCAAAATATTAAATCAATCGTTTAAATAAGATTAATTTGGTTAAGTGTTAGTGCTTGGTAATTCTTGTTAAATAATTTATCGTGGGAACGATACTTTACTTTCACTTTATTACTTGTCGACCACGTATACTTGCATGTTGTGTGTAACTAGATTTTACCCAACACATATATTGCGGATAACGAGGATAATGCAGACTATGCGGGTAATGCGGATTATGTAGAGGATGCAAATGATGGAAAGAATACAGATAAGGCGGATGATGGTGACGACTACGACAACGGTGACAGTACTGATGAAGTTTAAGTGTTTGTGGATTCGAGTCGAAGGAAGAATTGTTGGCCGAGGTACTCCTCGAATTCTATTTAGATATAAAGTTGAAGTATTCAGTAATTCGAGTCGAGAGAGGAATTGTTGGGATACTCTTCGAATTCTATTCAGAAAAGAATTGCTAATATGGAAAGGAAAAAAAATCCTATTTTTAATAGGAGTATTATTTTAGAAAGAAATCAATTTGTAATAGAAATTTTATTTTAGAAGTGTTCTATTTTGAATAGAAAAAGAAGAATTGTGGGGTATTATATAAATAGAGTATTATGTTGAGTTGTTGAGGTATAACACAATCAAAAAGTTGTGTCGCAGTATTGTGAAATCTCAAGTTTTAGGGCGTAAAACTTGAAATGATTATTGTAAACTCATTAGTTTGATAGTAGAGATTCGTTTGACGTACGATTTTTCCTTTCAAGTGTTTATATTAAATCTTGTATTTTTTTATTTTATTTTATTTTATTGTGTGGTGCGTTGACTTAATTCTCAACACTTCTGATAGATGTGTGACGGGAAACATCGGCATCGCTTATCATCCTCCCATTAGGTTCTTGTAGGCACACCACCACGTGATTGATCTTTTTGTTCCATCATTCATTCATTCCGCATCCATGGGGGAGGATCAGTCTTCTGTCCTAGTGACTTTAAATTTTTGAGTATATATTATTTTTCTTAATTTTACGTATAACAATTAAGAACATTCATAACAGATTTTCCAATAGATTTTCTATCTCCACAATTGAAGAATATATTAATAAATCAATATTCAACCGTTTCTTTATCCTTATATAATTCTCTATTTTAATCCCTATATATGATTTGACTCTCGCGCGGGTGAGGAATCAAAAGAGCGTTCCCTATTTATGTAAAATAATATTTTACACCCTATTTATTGCGATTTTATGTTGGTTAAAGGATCTTTATCTCACTTAATTGCTGATTTGGGTATGCATGCCTATCAAATTCATTCATTTTTATTTTTTAAACAGAGAATTTAGAGAAGAAAGAGAACTATAAAAAAAAATTAAAAATCAATCAAATTTTGATTTTGATCATTTTTGTAAAAAATATTACTACTTATAATTATAAATTTTATTATTTTATAATTAAAATAATTTTGTTTTAGTTCTCATAAATACATAATGATCGTTGCATATTTTAATTTCTAGCAATATTTATTTTTAAATTAAAATAATTGCAATTTTTAAATTCAAACAACAATTATTTTTAAATAAAAAAATAGTTACAACGTTCAAAACATGATTTGACTGTTGGAACTTACAAATTTTAATTTTTAAATTTTAAATTTCAAAATTTAATATTTAAGGAATCAATATAAGGAACCTGTTGGGTACATAGTAAAAAAATTGAATCACTATCCTACAGAATAACTCAATAACACTACAGAGTAGGGATATAGATAAAGAAATTGTTGCGAATACTCTAATTAATTGTAATAAATTTAATATTTATTTTGTGAAAGAGGGGGCAGTTTAATTAATTAAAAAAAACTGATAATTTACGTGAAAAAAATAATATTTTTATTTTAAATATCTTTCACATAAATATAACTCATTTATTATTTATATAAAAAAATTATGTAAAAATTTTAATTTTTTATATAAAAATATCAGTTCTTTAAATGGGATTGAATATGGTTTGAGAAATTGGTCATGTGGTCATTGGTATAGCTTTCTGTAGATTACCCAAAACTCAAAATAAAATAAATATATATATATATATATATATATATATATATATATATATATATATGCCTTTCCACAAATCCACCACGTGGTCATCTCTTTACATTGTCTGCGGTGGACCTCCTCCTCCTCTTCCTATTCAATGGAGTACATGACACATCTCTCTCTATCTCTCTCTCTCTCTCCTCTATTTATACCCCCATTCACCCTTCTCTCTCCCCCAAAATCCACCCTTCTCCGTCTTTCTCTCCTCTCCTTTTCTCTTCTCTACTCTTCTCTTCTCTTCTCTTCTCTCTCCCAAAAAAAACAAAAAAAACCCAACACTCTTCCCCCTCTATCAAGTTTTTTTCTCTCTCACTAAAACCTCAAGCTACCTAAAACACACAAAAACCATGACTTCTTGTACATCATCTACAACTTCCCATACATGGCCTAAAACCCAATTCATTTCTCAAACTTTCCCTTCTTCTAGAATTGATCATATATATATGGGTTCTTTCCCATCAAAATCCATCTCCATGAGGAGAAATCCCACAAGAAAAGCCAAAATTCACTCAGCTCTACACTCACCTTCAGTGGCACAATTCCCAAAACGCCCCTACCATGCGCCTACACTTCCCAAAGAGGACCCAACACCAAAAACTGTTCAACCACCACAATGGAACTTCCTACAAAGAACTGCAGCAAACGCCTTAGATATGGTGGAGGGCGCGTTGGTCTCACTGGAGGGCCAATACCCACTTCCCAAAACCGCCGACCCACGAGTTCAAATCGCTGGAAACTTCGCTCCGGTGCCGGAACAGCCCGTCCGGCACAACTTACCGGTCATTGGCACCATTCCGGATTGCATTAACGGTGTCTATGTTAGAAACGGCGCCAACCCGTTATTTGAACCGGTTGCCGGTCACCACTTCTTCGACGGTGACGGAATGGTTCATGCCGTCACAATAAAGGATAATTCAGTCAGCTATGCTTGTAGGTTCACTGAAACGGAAAGGCTTGTTCAGGAGAGAGAATTGGGCCGGGCTGTCTTCCCGAAAGCCATCGGAGAGCTTCATGGACATTCGGGCATAGCCCGATTAGCCCTCTTTTATGCTCGAGGGCTATTTGGGCTCGTTGATCAAAGCCATGGGATGGGCGTGGCGAATGCTGGCCTGGTTTATTTCAATGGCCGGCTACTCGCCATGTCGGAAGATGATCTTCCATATCAAGTCCGAGTAAAACCGGCCGGTGATCTGGAGACTGTTGGCCGGTTTAATTTCAATGAGCAGCTTCGGTCAACTATGATAGCACATCCCAAGCGCGATCCTGCGACGGGAGAGCTTTTTGCTCTCAGCTATGATGTTGTGAAAAAGCCTTATTTGAAGTATTTTCGATTTTCTAAGGAAGGAGAAAAGTCACCGGATGTTGAAATCCCCTTGGAAATGCCAACTATGATGCATGATTTCGCGATAACGGAGAATTTTGTTGTGATTCCGGACCAACAAGTGGTGTTTAAGCTTCAAGAAATGATCAAGGGTGGCTCACCGGTTATTTATGACAAGAACAAGAAGTCTAGGTTTGGAATTCTTCCAAAAAATGCAAAAGATTCTTCGGATATTATTTGGGTCGAATCACCCGAAACTTTCTGTTTCCATTTATGGAATGCATGGGAGGAACCCGAGTCCGATGAGGTGGTGGTTATCGGGTCATGCATGACACCACCCGACTCTATCTTCAACGAATGTGATGAGAACTTGAAGAGCGTTTTATCCGAAATTCGGATCAATTTGAAGACCGGGGAATCCAGGCGTCGGGCTATAATTCAACCCGATGAACAAGTGAACTTAGAGGCAGGAATGGTGAACCGGAGCAAGCTCGGGCGAAAGACAAGGTTCGCTTATTTGGCCATTGCGGAACCGTGGCCTAAAGTATCAGGTGTAGCTAAAGTGGACTTATCAACAGGAGCGTCGCAAAAATTCATCTATGGTAACAAAAGGTACGGTGGGGAGCCCTTTTTTTTGCCTCGGTATCCGAGCTCAGAGAGAGAAGATGATGGATACATTATGGCATTTGTTCACGACGAGAAGACATGGAAATCCGAGCTTCTTATCATTAACGCGATGAATATGGAGTTAGAGGCATCGGTTAAGCTTCCATCGAGGGTACCATATGGTTTTCATGGCACATTTATAAGTTCTGAGGAGTTAGCAGAACAAGCGTAGGGATTTACATGCTAACAGAATAGCATGTAAAGCCGCTTAGGGTTAAATGTTTTGTACAGAGGTGAGATACCAGAGGGATGTGAGTGTCCCCGGACTCTCCTCAACTTTTAATCCTAAAAACAACTTTGTGTTTTGGTAGGGAATTATGTATGTTAAACTTTGAGAAGGTTTTGGAGGAACCAAGCTTGTAGCTTGACTATAGCTAGTATTGGAGCTCAGCTGGTTTCTTTTATAACACGTTTATCGTGTTATATGTGTACGTATTCATGTATATGGAACTGAAGATCTGCCTTTTACATCGTCATTCCTTAATTAGTTTGCTCATGTAAATATATATACCTACCAAGATAATATCTATATATATATATTGTTTTGCTATTTAAATTTTATCTGAAACATTAATTTTTTTTATATTTTATCCTTGCAAGGAGGAAAATGAAAGATAATAAATGCACTACGTACATTGTCAAATTAAATATCAAGTTAGTGAAGTGGAGCATATCATCACAATTGTGCAAAATTATTATTTATTAATTTATCACTTCTGATCAAGAACATTCGGTGCAGGATAACCTCATCTCATACTATTGCTCAAAAAAGGAAAAAAAAAGGAAGGGGAGTTTTAGTGCCCAAAAGAGAAAAATTACGATAATTATAAATTTAATAATAATTGTTGAATTTTTGAGTGGATTAATTTCCATATTGGATACCAAACCGTCATAGTTATTTCTACCTACTTTTAAGCACGCCAAGACGTATGAAAGAAGTAAAAGTTGGATTGCCCTCAGTTTTACATAATTTGTCCCCGTAAGTCTAATTTCATTAGTCGTCCATTTTCCAACCTATTTTCCACGTTTATGACTTATGAGCAATTGGATGATTAAATGTACAATTTTTTTTGTTTTAAAAGGATGAGATAAAGTATATAAAATAAAGAAATATAAAAAAAATACTCATTATTTATAATAATTTTGTGAGGCCACTAAAAATAATTTTAAAACTTTTTTTTATTCTCTTTCTTTTAGTTATTTTTATTTTTTTTTAATGTGTGCAAATTGTATTTTTTTTATTCTTTTGGTGACGGAGGGAGTATAACAATTGAAAGTCAAGAGGTAAGAAGGAATTTTATTTACATACTATTTTTGGTCATTAAGTTAAACAAAACTATATATGGTTCAAAATTAATTAGGAATTTTTATTATTTAAAAAACTCAAAATTATTGTTATAGAAATTTTACATTACTCCCTTGTAGGTTGAAATTATCAGATCAATATTCATTAATTGGAAAACACTTGCATATTAAATTAATTACTCATATCCTGACAAAAGTAATTAACAAATAGAGTTAGCCAATGTATCAATGGATGTCATCTTGCTAGCGACAAAAAAGCACAATACGATTTTGAATTTGTAGTAGATATTTAAGTTTCCATCACTTTCAAATCAAACCAACGAGTGGCATAAAATCAGTTTGCTTTAAAGATGGGATGTGGTAGGTGCATTTTTTTTCTTTTTTGTTTTTCGCATTTCATATTTTGAAAGATTTATTTATGATGGTGCACTTTGTTTATTTATCAAAAGTTTGTAGCAATATAATTTTATTTTCACTCAACGTTAAATAATTGAAATTGCATGCGATCATGCAAAGCAGAAGGGCATGCAGTAACCGCCAATTCATTCATTAATTGGAAAAATAAAAATTTAGTTATTTGTCCAGGTTAATGCCAACAGTATCTGCTGGTGGTACAGGCCGGGAGTCAGCCAAGACAAGTCTAGAAGGTGTTTTACTTATTTATTCCTTTAATTCAGTTACGTTATTTCACCAAATAAATCATGCATGTTCCAAAATATTTTCTGCTCTGGCTATATATAATTAAAGAAGATTCCTAGACATGCCATGCATTTATTTATCTTACTTTTTTGACTACCCACCCAAAAGCAGGATTTCGTGAAATATTTCAATGTATCTAGTCTAGTATCTAATTTGAACAAACAACCATGTACTGACTGACATGATTCCTTTAATTTTTTTAGGTGATTGGCAATGCATTGTGATCGCTAAAGCCACTTGATTTACTGAATTACGTATCTTGCCCTCCTTTTTTTTATAGTTTGTTTTTATAAGAAGATTAATTAGATTCGCTCATATAACATGAACATAAATAATATACATATGCTCGGTCCTGGTCTAATTTAGGTTGTGTTTGATAAACTTGAGAATTAAAATCTGAATAATTATAATGTCTTAATAAATTAGATCATCTAAATGGTTATGAGGTCTGAATCTAAAAAATTGTTTAATAACTAAAAAGTAAGTTGTCTTTTAATGACACTATTTTACCATTTTAAAGGATAAAATTTTATTTAATAATTTTAAATATTCAATTTCATAAAAATGAGTGCATAATATTGTTGAATATATTTATATAAAATAAATTATCAAAAAAATTTCATTAAGATGTACCTCTTAATTATTAAGATTTCATTTTCTGTCTTACCGATTAAGAGGTATTCAGAGGTAACAAAAAAAATAAACATCATCATGCCTCTTAGCGAATAAGAGACAATCCATTAAAAGACAATCAGATGTAAACGAACAACACCTTAATCTAGCAAGAAAAATAATTTATATTTGATGGAAGGAAATTGTCGAATACACAAAAACTTATGCACCTTAATTTATATGGGCAATATAGTCATACATAATTATTTATATTTTATTGTGTACAGTATGTTAAAATTAAGTCATTTTGGCAGATTTGTTTTAAAAAAAACAGCTTCTCTCTTCCCAAATGAGAAATTAAACAGCTTAAATAAGACTTAATATAAGACTTTTTAGAGTATTCCCTTCGTCCCTTAATATAAGACTTTTTAGAGTTGTGTTAAATATAATAGCAAATGTCTATATTGCTCTTATATTGGGAAAAAATTATTATTTATTAGGCAAAAAATAGTAAGAGACCCAAAGTTATACTTAATACTTGGAATAATATTAAAAACTAAATAATTAATACTTATTTAAAATTATAAAATATCATATATTAAATGATAAAAAAAAAATTTCAAAATATTTTATATTAAAAAACGGAGGGAATAATTTACAACTACGAATATTATACAATGCCAACCACATAATCCGAGTCACACAACAATAAGTCCATACTGTTAAAACGATAAGGACATTTCTCCTAACACCTCTATTTCATTATTACAATAAATATATAATTATAAATTATTTTAAAATCTTATTTTGCCGGAGAATCAATATTGACCACAACTTTGTAAAAGTTGTATGGCTATGCAGCGACAGTTACACACACACACAAACACAAGGGATCGGAGGGGGTCTACACCAAAAAGTTCCACTTGACTTTATCGTAGGTTGTTACTGAAAAAAGGTTCTGTTGGGAAAAGTGTTCTCAATCCCACAAATTACTTTTTTTTTTCCTATCTGTGCAATTAAATGGAAAATCAACAAATTTAATATTGAGAATAAAAATAATTAATAAATATCCACAAACAAGATAAATATTTAATATGAAAAACGCTTAAAGAAAAAAAAACACAGTCTGAACTCTAAATTTCCATTATATCACTAATAATGAACTTACAATAATCGTTTCGAATTTTATATCCTAAAACTTGAGATTATACAATAAATTAAAAGAGTATAATTTTACCTTTAATTAGGCTGAAAAACCTAATTAACTTCACTACCCAAAACTCTTAAACCAATTAGTCGTCAAGTTTCAATTCTATCAAAAATAAGTTTTTTTTATAAATATTTTTTTTGATTTGACAATTTTCAAAGTTTTAACCCACGTTTTTGTACCTGTAAACATGCTTTATCCCAACAACACATACAACATAACTATAACTATCAAACAACACGTACATATAATAATAACCGGCTTACATTCACATACAAGTCCAATATGAATTACCAAGGCCAACAATAATAAGTATAAACTAATTTTCCATAAGATATGCAAAAATGGAGCTTAATTACAAATTTTAAACTACAATACGTCAACCATTAACTAAACTACGAGGATTTACATCCTATTAATCTAAACTAAAGTAAAGATGAATAAAATATGTACAAATCATCTACAAAACTAAGTCAAGTTAGTAGTATATACAACTTCCGTTGAAATTAGTTAGTTTTTATATTATATTATAATAACATAATTCTGATGGAAGTTCTGTCGAACATATTAAATTTTGTCAAAAATTAAGTTTTTTTAAAAAATATTTTTTTGTTTTGACAATTTTCAGAGATTTAACCCATATTTTTGTACATGTAAACATGCTTTATCCCAACAACACATACAACATAACTATAACTATCAAACAACATGTACATATAATAATAACCGGCTTATGTTCACATACAAGTCCAATATGAATTACCAAGACCAACATTAATAAGTATAAACTAATTTTCCATAAGATATACAAAAATGGAGCTTAATTACAATTTTTAAACTACAATACGTCAACCATTAACTAAACTACGAGGATTTACATCCTATTAATCTAAACTAAAGTAAAGATGAATAAAATATGTACAAATCATCTACAAAACTAAGCCAAGTTAGTAGTACTACTCTAGGTGTGAGGAGGTTCATCAAATGGAGGTCGACGATGCTGTTTTGGTGTATAAAAATCGTCGTCGGCGTCCTTTTGCTTGTGATCGGAATCACCAGTCTCCTCGGCATCACTAGTCTCCTCGGCATTGTCAGCCTGCTCGGGATTGCCACCCTATTGATACAATTAAAAATATAACTCATTAGTCCATATAACAGAGTTAAAGATACAGCTAATATGAAAATTAAATAAGATACAGAATAATCAATTTAAAATGAATAGTATACCTGAGTAGTTGGGGGTTGACTCAACATTTGCCCAAAAGCGTCTATGAGTAGGGTAACCACAATCCAGACCACCTCTCATCGCGTATCGTGTCGAAATGCTCCGGAGGGATACCTTGTGAATTGGCACCAGCCTAAGTGAGAGACATAACATTCAATAACAGTCCCAAATTAGGGATTATTCGACATTCATTCTTAATGAGTGAATATGTCAAATGGGTTTCTAAACTCCAAACTATACTACATGTACAAATATATATGTAGTTTGTTATAATTGTGGAAAACTATGCAAATGCTATTTAGTTTATTTTTTCCAATGATAAACTAAGTAAATGCTACTCAATTTATGAGAACTATTATATATATGAATATATTATACTATTTTAACTCTACTTTATGTAGTAGTGGAATTAAGTAAATGCTTTTTAGTTTATTATATTATGTTATGTTATAATATTTTATTTTATTTAAATTATTGTCATTGTCATTTTCTTTATTTATTTATTAGTATATTATAATATATTATATTATTTAAATTAATTATTTTATTTTATTTTATTTTCTTTACTTTATTTTTTTATATTATTTTATGTTTATATTACATATTTATTTTGTAGTATATTATATTATTTTTTTATTTACTTTATTTTATATTATTTTATGTTACATTACATATTTTATTTTATTTATATGTTATTATATTTAAATTAATCTATTTTTTTAATTTAATTTTAATTTATTATATTATATTATATTATATTATATTATATTATATAATAATGGATATTATATTATATTATTTAATTTAATTTAATTAATTTAGTTTAATTAATTAATTTTTAAATTAATTTTTTATTTGCTTATTTATATGTTATTAAATTTAATTAATTTTTATTTATTTATATTTATATTCTATTCTATTATTTTCATTATTTAGTAGTGCAAAAATAATAAATACTACTTAGTTTATTTTATTTTATTGTATTAATTAGTAGATAGGAAACTAAGTAAATACTACTTAGTTTATTTTAATATTAGCAAACTAAGTTAAATATATAAATAAAATAAAGTAGGGCCCATATATTTTGTAATTTAATAATTCTAACAGAAATTTCGTCAGAAATAACGAATATACCAAGCCAATCAATTCTCAGGCAATATATAGGCAGACAGTACTATATAAGCAAGATATTGGCAAGAACACAAATTCAAATTAGATCAGTGCCAAATAAGTCAAATAACATACATTTAATCAATTAAAATCAGTCAGTATGATCAGTCCCTAAACTCAATATCAAACCCAAAATGATCATATACCAAAATCATATATAAACTTGACAGTCCCAATTCGAATTAAATCACAGAAACGTATAATATATGACTGATTTCTAATATAGGCAATATATTGACAATAACAGAAATTAGGGGATAATTTTTATGCCTTAATTTCTGATAATTTCTGATAATACTAGAAATTAACAGAAATTAGGGCATAAATTAAGGGATTCTGCCCTAATTAATGTGTTTATCATAAACTTGTTTCCGCATACAAATTTATTTACTTGACTGATAATTAGGCCATAAAATTATTGGTAACTATTGTTAATTAGGGGAATTCCAAAATAGGCCAGATGAATTTCATGGACTAAATTAGCTAAATGAAAATTCACTAACCTTTAAAATTTAATGATAAGTTAAGTTAATAGTAGTGGATGAGGAGGAGCTCGGATGCACAACCATAGTGTCGCCACCACCGCTGTCACGGACAAACGAACTCTGTTTAGAGAGAAGAACGAGGTGATTGGAGTTTGAAATATTGGAAGACAAAGAGGAGGAGAAGAAGGGAAGGTCTAAAATGGAAGAAAAAGGGAATTAAGATGAGAGGTGCTTAGAGTTAGAAAGAGATGGAGAGAGATCTTGATGAGAGAGAGTGAGAGATAAGAGAGATGAAAGAGAATTTATAGATAGATCTGCTGAATGAAGGCGGCTTGGGGAACAGAACATAATTTAGGTTTTTACTTAATTCCGACAAAAATTCCGTCAGAAATAAGTCTGTCAGATTGAAATATTTCCGACGGAACGTCCATCGACATTCTGTTACAGTTCGTCGACATTATCATTAGCGCTGGAGGGAGAGTTGGCGCCAAGGATGGCTCCTATCTCTGACAGAATTTTGTCAGGGATGTTATATTTACGACAAAATTATCTTCGACCGAATATTCTGTTAGAAATAACCTAATATCAATGGAAAATATTCAGCCATTGATAATTCTGTGGGAATTCAATCTTTTTCGTGTAGTAAAAAATAGACCAATTTCAATATATTGTGATGCCCCCAAAATAGGTATACATCACCCATTTTGAGTCGTCAATAACATGGTACAGAAACAACTACAACTTTATTAATACAACATAAAAATTGTGAGTTTAAATACAAATATTGCCATCTAGACAATATTCACACCCAAATAAATCCTCATTACAATTATTGGTATATTATTTTATAAAAATGGTGAGGACTACTAAAACAACTCTCTAGAACCATCATTCCACACTCCGACTAGAACTCGCTACATTCTCGCCTCCTGAGAAGAAAAATAGAACAAAAAGGAAAAGGGTGAGCTCAATTAGCCCAGTAAAGAATATTATGACTAAGATAATATAGAAAAAATTATCGTTAGTCTTCAACATGGAAAAATCTGATAAAATACAATAGACAACAAATTTCAGATCAATATTCGCAGCGGAAATAATAATTCATAGATGAGTTACGTAGAGAATGAAATCTACTATAATTTATCAATTTAAAAGTCCATCATCAATATTTTATTCCTGTAACATCAATCAATATTCATCTTGAATCAAATATTCATCTTTGCACTACAGGCCAAAGATATTCATCAGTTGGTCATGTTCATCTCAACACATGTATATCTTTGCACTTACTGCTAAAGATATTCATAAGAAAATCAACCATCTTTTGCACTTACAGGTGCCAAAGATATTCAAATAATATCATCATTTAGGACCGAGGATGATGAAAAATATTTTAAAGAAAACAAATCCAAAGAAACAAAAGAACAATAATAAGAATTAGTATTTTAAACAAAGTTCAAAAATACTTCATAAATAACCATAGTAAAGTAAAATTCAAGAATGATCAAAACATGGATACAATCAAAGCTAGTATCCATAATAGATATTTTGTACAAAAAATGAAAATTTAATTTTTTTTGAATAATGCCATATTAAGTGAATAAGTGTCAGATATCGTGAATAAGAACCCCCGACACTAAAAGACAAGAATTTTACAAGAAAAATCTTACCAATATTCCTAAGCATAATGATATTAGAAGAAATAATATCATTTTAAAAAAATAATATCCACTTACCTCGAAAAAGAATAGTACTTACATTTGGAATATCGGATATATAACGCAAAGAACTTGCACCGTATATAAAGAACACTCGAGTATCAAAATACTCACAAGAATATGCTCGATAATATAGAGAGAACTTGAGCTTACGGTGTGATTTTCAATTCTAACCTAAGCACCCTATTTATAGGAAAATGCTTAGAACACCAAAACAGAAAATTTAATAAAATATTAATATATAAATTAAATTTCCTACGCCAACCTTTGAATCATCAATTTCAGCATGTTTAACAACAATTAAGGCCCACCCACTTGCAAAAAATGTTTTTATTAAAAAAATTATTAAAACTTCAAAAATCAATTATTTCGGAACATCGAAACTTCAATAATTCATAATAAATAGCCATTTTGTCAAAAAAATTCGAACCTTATGTCTTTTCCATAGGAAATTCCATTATCTACAACTTTGTAAGTTTAAGTTTTTCCAAATTCCAAGCAGAAATTGACCGAAATCCATATATGGACGATTTTGCAGGCTATAATCAAATTTCAGTCAAGAAATGAGGTCCACAAACATGAAAACATGTTTTAAATATTTTTAGTAACAAAAATACTCATCCTCCTCATATACTCATATATCCCACATTCATTGTAAAAATATCACCATTATTATATTATTAAAATATTAAAATATATTTAAATGAATTATTTTATCGAAAAAGATAAAATATCAATTTTCAACAATTGTCACATTAAAAATTTTCTCCATCTATATCCACATAAAATGAATATTTTCCTTATCATATAAATCAATAATTAATTATTCACAAATAATATTACAGAATCACAATACTGGCAACCAGGCTGTTCCCAAGAAAGAGGGGGCTTTCCAATAAGGATTTCTCCTTACTGGCGCGCAATTAGGTGACCAAACCTATTCTTAAACAGAATTTTCTAGACATTGCCAATAATGTTATCTAATAATATTATTCAAATAATATGAATTATTGATCTGATAATGAAAATACTGTGTAGTGACAATTATTGAAACAACACTAATATAAAATATCAACGTAGTAATTATTGAATCAATAAAATAAAATATTGAACGAAGAATTCATCGTAAATAATTATTAAGTAGTGCCTTCACGTAAGAATCAATAATTGGTAATATCTTTGTGTGCTACTTGTGTTTTAAATCCACTAGATATTTTAACAAGATAATTAGAATAACTACGCCAGTTATTTATAAACAACTTATATTTGTCGCTTTCCTTCATCCAATCGATTTCCATTACGGGGCCCACACAAGGTCAAGGCCGTCGCATTTAATATTCCCAACAGTAGAAGAATATTCCACGACCAAACTAATATTCCCCGACAACAATGTATATTTTATAATCACTTGCTTATTTGAAATATTTGCGCATTTTACCCATAACTAACCACATTAATCAAATCAACCCTTACTATTTCAAAATAATAAATAGAGGAAATTCAATTTCATTAATAATAAGTTGGGGTCTTACAGTCATTATCCTCATGCTTATATTATGATGAAAGTCATATGTGGCCTATAGTGCATAGATGGACTTGGTATGATTATGACCAGGGATTATTCGGTATAATCATGACCGTAATGTTACAAATGATGTGATAAAAGTCCTCATTGGCCCGTAGTGCATTGATGGACAGTTTTCGGCATGATTATGGCTATGGATTTTCTTCGTCCAAGGATGCAAAGATTAATTTTTTTATGGCATGATCAGGTCCGTTGGTGAAAACATGATTATCTTTGGCCCGTAGTGCATAGATAATTCATGGTCGTGATATTAACGAATATCCTTGGTCTGAAATGCAGGGATGATTCGATGATGTGGATTAATTATTGAGCTGAGTCTCAGCAATGAAATATTAATTCATGGATGTGATAATAATGAATATCCTTGGCCCATAGTGCATGGATAATTCATGGATGTGACATTAACGAATATCCTTGGCCGTAGTGCAGGGGTGATTCGATGATGTGGATTATTTATTAAGCTGAGTCTCAACGATAAAATAATTATAATAAACTTTTAAATTCGTAGAAGATAGTAGATATCATGCTTTACTTGACTCTTGTAAAATACAGTTGTATGTCTTCGGCCTGTAGTGCAAAGATGAAATGATAATGAATATCTTTGGCCTGTAATGCAAAGATGAATTTATTAAGTATGGTTATAAACAGGAACTGTGATTTGGTATAACCATGATTTTTGATGTTTCAGGTGAAGATAGGTGATGAAAATTATTTTCGTCCTGGGTGCGAAGAGGAATTTAGAATCGCAATTATGACTATGAGTTATTCATATAATTGTGGACAGGAATTGTTGATTGATGTTACAGGGATAAAACATTATTGGTGGACTTTTAACATGGAGGAGATAATAGACCTGATGGTCTATTTGACTCTTCTAATGGATTGCTTTCGTTCATTTGCAACTATGGTTGAAAAGTTTTATCATCTACCATATGTTCTAAATCTCGATTTATTATCGATGAAGGCTATTGATAATTTAATTATCTTTAGTTATGATATTCTTTACTAGCCGGTGGTTGTCTTCAAATTTTTTTTCATTCACAATTCTTTTCGTGTAATAAGAGTGTAGGCAGGTTTGGCGGGGGTAACAGGAGAAATAGAATCATGTGGTCTACAAATTGTTGAGGTTCTCCTAAATAGTATGGAAATAATTTTATTGAAAATTTTAGATAAGTGTGTCGTATTATATATGTCATTTGATAATTAATTTTGGTGAACCGAATAGGGTGAGGTGAACCCAACTTTGGAAGGGTGTTTTGCCACTATCATACAAGATGTCTAATGACATACAACCTCATGTTATCATAAGACAGGGTTGTGCACATCCACTTGCTAAGTATATCTACGAGCACTACCTATATGATCTTGGAGTATATTTGAAATATAATTCTCACTTGGAGACATCAGAGATAATTATATGTTAAGATAAGACTCATCATTGGAAAAAAGATGATAGCAATCTTATTGTTTTTCTTTGGGGTATATTGGGTCAACCAAGGATAATTCTGTGGACATATGATATCTATCATAACCTAGACGCATGACCTCATATGTAAGAAGGTTTCCTTGAGCACTTTCCAAAGATTTTAATTTCTCGAAAACAGCTTATTGATCAGTACTTTTTATGTAAAGTACCTTTGTAAGGTGTTGTGGTTTGAGGCACCATGAGAGTTACATAGATTTTGTATTGAAACTCACAACTTATCTCGTTGTCGTATCGCATCTGCTACCTCAACAACAGATTATATAAATGAAGTTTGTATTTGATTTTTAAAGAGTGATATCTGGCGACTCAGAATGGGTCGTGTAAACCTATTTTGGGGCATCACATTTTAAATTAATTAAGAGGTTTTGATTGATTATTGTTAAGATATAAATTTTTCATAATCCATGCTTGTTCGAAAAATTTTTGTTGGGTTATAGTTAATACTTAAATTTTCATAGTCTATGCATGCCCACATTAATTGTAAAATGACTAAATTAAAGGGAAGGGAGGTCAAAATCATAGTTAAGTTATAAAAATAGAAGAGATTGGATTATTTGTTATATTTATTGTTTAATGGATTCAGATTCCTAGATTGCTTCATTATTATTAATCAGTTTAATTATAGTTAATTAATTCTCCATTTTTATTTAATTCTAACTCGCCTAAAATAAATATTAAGAATGTTTTAAAATTAATCTAGTCTTTGTGGTTCGACCTTTATTTCTCAGTTTTTCAATTTGACACTATGCACCTTCAGTTAATAAATTTTATCACATCAAATTTTTGGCGTCGTTATCGGGGACTATATATACTTAATTTTATATTCCTTCATTTTTATTTATTTGAGTTAAATTTTTTTTATTTCTAATTTTATTTTATTTATTTTTCAGGATTATTGAAGCGGATCAATGGTGCGGAAAGACAAGATTATTTCTACACTTTTCCTACTATTTTGTATCTTAACATAAAAAACACAAAAAAAACACATACAAGTCACAAACTAGAACATGTATTTGAACCAATTCTTCCATCATTTGAACATGTTAGTGAATGCTTTCCCAAGGTCAATTCTAAATATAATTCTAATAAAAATTTTAACTATTTTCAATTTTCTAGACCTCTTGAAAACCATGAAAAATTCACACTCGCTTACCCATTTGTATAATCCATTTGTACATTTATTTTCTTTCTCACCACATTTTCTTATAGAATAAAAACCCCACGTACAAGGTATAATTCTTTCATTTTTTTGTTCTCTATTTTTCATTATTATGCATTGAGAACAATGCATGATTTACGTATTGGGGGGAGTTTGTTTGTATTATTGTTGTATTAGGATTTTTTTTAGGAAAATATAGTAAAAAACATAAAAAATTGAAAATAAAAATTTTGTTTGATTTTTATGAATTGGATTAATTCTAATAAGTATAAGTGGAGTAAAATTCAAGAGTAAGATTAAAAGATTTATAACTCTTGAATCTTTGATTAGATACGAAATCTTAGTTCGAAATACCATTTGGAATAAAATTAGAATTCATAAGCATTTTTGCACTACATATTTGCACTAATTCTTAGTTGTGGAGTATAAACTATGATTTGAGTAATTTTAAAAAAAATAAAAAAAATGAAAGAAAAAATAGAAATGATCGAGAAGATGAAAAATATGTAAAATGAATAACTGCTTCAATGTCCATTGAATGAAATAGCCAGGTATCCAAGCCTCAGGACACATCGATATTCACGTTGAAAAATTTGTTGGATGTAAGCAGCTTGACTAGTCTAATTTTGTTGCCTTTGTTACTCGAATTAGTAAGCCTTTAGGGGTGTATTTCCAACTAATGCCCTAAAGCCAACTGGTTTGGGAGTCATTGGTCCAGCGCTCTCTACATGAATAACTCTGAAAACCCTAAGAAAATGAGATATTACACACGTCAAGAAAGAAAAAAATTCAAAAAAAAAGAAGAAAAAAAGAAAAATGAGTTTGCTTGATTTTCATGGTAAAAATTCCTACTAAGAGTTACAACACACACAATTCATGTATCACGTGTAATTAATTTTATGAAAGATGATGTTTAAAATGAAGATAGAGTATGTTGGATAAGGTAAAAGTGTGATTTTGAATTTAATCTTGCTTATGTATAATGTCCGTAGATACTTAAAAGTTTTATTTCGATTTCATAATTGGCTGAACTCAAAAATATTTTATTTTGAATTTTGAATTTTGCGGGTATATTCACTGCAAAATCTCATGAGACACAACTCGTCTAATTGAGGTAACCTTGAGGTTTAAAGGCTTGTTGCACATGCTAAGTGCAATCATATTTTCTTAACAAAATGGGTTAGTATAGTTTTTGTTTTATTTAATTAATTTCTTTTTATTTTACCCGATGACGAGCAAAAGATAGGTATATGGGGTATTTGATATACACATAATTCATATATTTTAATATTCTCATATTTATTATTTTATATGTTTATTGTATATAACTAATACATTTTGTTTGGTTTTGTAGGATTTACCTTATTTATCTTGGTGAATAAGGAAAAGATAATTGTTCCATTTTTAAAGATAATATGGGACTTTTGGAGGATTATCATGAAGAAGTTGAAGTAAGTTAGAGGTAAAGGAAAAAAGAGAGACCAAGTTCAATGTATTAGTATTAGGCTACAAATTTATTTTTTCTATAAATAGGTCTCTTGTTTTAGAGGGAGGGGAGGTATTAATTTAGGTTAGGGGCGTAGGAATAGATTAAATTATTTTTTCATTGTACTCTTGTTGGAGGATCATTAATAAATTAAGGGAGTTTTCTTGTTTATTTTTATCTACTTCTTCTTTATTTTAGTTGATTTATCTATTTTCATGTCTTATTAATTTCTTTAATCTAGGATGAAGATGAAATTAAATAATTATTCATGATAATATTTTTTATCTCTTTTATTATTTATACGACTTTGTACCACGGTTTTCAGACTCGGACCGTTTATCGAACCGAAAAACGTACCGGGTGGATGGGAGATTGGTCTAACTAGTGATTGAACCGTTATTATATCGGTGACGTCATATTTATTATTAAATAATTAAATTGATTAATAGTTGTTATTAATTGCATTAATATATTACTTTATTTCAAAGCATAAATGTACTAGGCTTTATATTTTTAAAAATTAAATAATTTTATATTTTAGAATAGAAAGTATTAAATATACTAAAACCAAAATTAAAATATTAGTGCCATCAAAACTATTATTTATTCATAAATTTATTATTAAAACATATTATATTACACAAATATGTATATTACACATATAGACACAAATATTTATATTACACTTATATAAGTATATGTAAGTATATGTACACAAGTTATAATTAAAATTATCGAACACCATTATTATTATTATTGGGATTATTATGAGTTAATTATGTCTAACACATTGTTATTACTTTTTTATTTAAACTTAATAAATAACTCAATAATAAAAGAAAAGGAATAATTTCACAATTGTAAAAACTAGATAAGATTCTCATGACATATGTCTTCAATTCACACTAGTTATTTATGTGATTCCAACGACATAAGGTGTAGTTAAATTTTTTTAAAGTCATACATTCCATCCCCATCTCTTTTCTCATTTACCTTTTACCTATTGGTACTTCTTTTCCATCCTCCTCTTTGACTTCTTTACTCCTTCCCAACTCTTCCCAGTTTCCATGTTACATATATCCAACACTATGACAAACTCAAGCATAATCTTTGAGAATTATGATCAAGCAAACTCTTTTAATCATGGAATTTGAAGTTCTCATAAGTTGTTTGAATATTTTTTTTGGCTTTCTGTCCATGGTTGAGAACCGGTCAAAATCGCGGACCGATCACCGATTCTCCGGTTCCGACGGGTCAACCTTTGATTCACCGATTTTTACCGGTTGTTTGAAACTTCAGCTTTAACGAGCATAATCAGATCGTTTTCTTAATCGATTCACGATTCTACCCGTCCAACCGGCCGATCCGGTCCGAGTCTTAAAGCCATGTTTTGTACCATATTTTTCCCTCTTAACTCCCTCATCTTCAACACCTCTCACATGCGTTTGCATCTTGTAAAGAGTGTCTACTTTCTTGCCTCTAATCACCACTAGAGACCATTTAATAAATGAGCTTCCATTGACTTTCACCAAAGTAACTTTTATAATCATTCTCATCAAACTTACTAATAGAGATCAAAGAGAAACGAATATCCAGAACATGTCTAACTTTTCTCAACATGTAACCACTATTAGTCTTTAAACAAATATCTCTAATACCTATAACCTTGGATGCATTTTCGTTTCTCATCTGTACATAGTCAAAATCATCACCAGTGTAAGATGTGAAGATCTCACCACGTGAAGTAGCATGGAACGAAGCACCCGAATCAATTACCCAATGATTAACATGACACTTGGTTTTACCATCACAAAGAATGGCTATATCAACGTCGGATAAATACACAATCAAATCTTTATCTTTATCCTTTTCCTTAGACTGTTCATTCTTCAAAAAATTTCACTCTTGCCTTATGTGACCGAACTTTTGACAGTGAAAATAAATTACCTCTTTTCGATCACTCGACCTTCCCTTGAATTTGTTATTTTCAGAAAATATACTCTGTTTCTGCCCCTACTATGCACGACAAAAACTTGTGACTTAACACTAGTCACTATATATGGTATTTCTTCGCCTTTGTTTCTCAATAAACAAACTATATGTCCTTGACTGTATCCATAGTCAACGAACCATTGGGAGCAGAGTTACTCAGTGATACAACCAACGTCTCCCAGCTATCAGACAAAGAGCTCAACAACAACAAAGCATGCATCTCATCGTTGATGACCATCTTCATCGTACTGAATTGATTTATCAAACTCTGAAAATTACTCAAGCATTCTGCCACAGATTTTTCGTCCTTGAACTTATAATTCACAAGCTTCCTAATCAAGAGAGCTTTATTCTGTGTCGTCTTCCTTTCATACATGGACGTACTCCAATTTTTGCCAGAGAGTATATGTTTTAGTTTTCGTGGAAATATGATGATACACACTTTGATCAATCCATGATCTAATTAGACCAATAATCTTCATGTTCATCTTGTTCCACTGCGCGTTACTTTTGTTTGTGGGCTTGACTTTCATTCTCAAGTGGCTCGTACAAATTCTTGTAGTAAAGCAAATCCTTTATCCTTCGCTTCCAAATTGCATAATTTGAAGTCTTGAGTTTAATTATGCAACCTGTTGTCCAATCCTTCATTTAATTCGCACAAGAAAATCGTAAAAATAACTAAACTCTGATAACTGTTAGGAAAACTGCACATAAAATAGTCTCAATCTTATTATTTTTTCCTTTTTGTGCAATTAAATAGGAAATCAACAAACTCAATGTTAAAAATGAAAATAATAAATAAACATCCACATGAAAGACATAATATTTAACGTAAAAACCCCTTAAAGGAAAAATCACATGTCGAACTTCGAATCTCTACTATATCATTAATAACGGGCTTACAATAATCCAGTCAAATTGTATGCCCTTAAAACTTAATGTTACACAATAAATTAAAAGAGTACAAATTTATCTTTAATTAAATTAAAAAACCTAATTAACTTAACCACTCAAATCATCCAAACCAATAAGTTTTCAAGCTACCACAATGAAATATTCACGACCAACTGTATCTCTTAATTCCTTCGGCGGAACAAGTCTTCTGCCTTGTTTCGTTGCCGAGATGTCTTAATATCAAAGGTATTCCATACCTTATATATATTAGCCTAACAATCCATTCACGAATTGGATTTAATATCCAATTAAAGAACTCCAACACATAGCCACCGAATTGTCGCCATTAGTTTCTCAATCCTTTTTACTTGGGAATAATAAACTTGGTAAACTCATTAACCATGCATAGTGTGCATGCCACGAACAATTCTAATAACTAAGGTTTCCTCCTGCTATATACTCCTATAGGAGTTCAACACGTGGCTAGCAAATAATTGTCAATTAATTTCCAATAATTCAGTTATCAATTGAATTAATATCAAGTAGACCCACCTAATTTGCTCACAAAGAAATTAATTCAATTCCATTTTGGATTCTATTTCTCATGGGTGATGGAACCACACTCAACCGGTCCAGTTTTCCATCGCAAAATAACAGTTTTATATGGGGCCATGCACAAAATTAAGCCATGTTTTTCTTTAATTTATTTCCCTCCATAATGCTAAGTTTTAAAAAGAGTGCACACAATGTTGCATATAATGACAATAACAAATTAGGCAAATGAGGTACGGTGTGATATATATTGATATATCTGGTTTATATATATTTGAATTGTTTCTAGAATTTGAGATTGGTAATTCTTTCTCTTCCTCTTTCTCTCTCCCCAACGTATAGTTTGACTGAGGAGGTAAAATAATCAACACTTCATTGAGAATTAAGTTTGGTAGTGTTTAATTTAAAAGTGGGGCTGTGATAGAATACTACTTATAATTTCTATGGTCAGTTTTGGAGCCCTAGGAAGAAGGCAAAACACTGATACCATTCCAACTTTTCTGTGGTGTTGTGTGTGTATATGATGATGCTATATCCCTCGTATGTATGTTTTTGGTGTGGTCATCAGTAATTAAATAGTGAAAGAGATATAATTGTTGAAAAACAATTACCTTCCAAATACGGTTGTCTTTAATAAAATAAATGGATAAAATATCAGTATATGTCAGATTAAATTCGCAATTTCATCAAAATAATAATCACTACATAAAATAATGAGATAAAATATCAAAGCACAAGACACTAAGATTTTACGTGAAAACCCTCCAAAATTAAGAGGTAAAAACCACGGGACGATCTCCGAAAAATTCACTAGAATAAACTTAGAGAATACAAAGATATCTTAATTTGAGTATAAACCCAAATTACTTCCACTACCACAAACAGTAAATAGACAACGCGAAAAAAACGTCGTGGTTTCAATCAGAAAAACGTCGTGGTTAAGGGTGTCATCTATTTGACACCCTTACACAACGCTTTTAAAACGTTGTAGTTAAGATATTATTAACGCGTTTTTTAAGAAAAAAAAAACGTTGTAGATTTGTTTTTCATAAATTAGCATATGCTTAAAAACGTTGTAGAATGTATGATTCCACAACGTTTTCTGGATAAAAATGTTGTATTTTAATATATCAGACAACATTTAGGCACATTTACACAACGTTTTAAAAATATTGTAGATTGACTTGAAAAAAAAAAAAAAGAAAATATTGTGGTTCACCTATATTACCAGTACACCTACAATTTGCAAATGCCATGATATATAGCTAAAAAGGGTCTAAATTCTCATTTAAATTTAAAGCCAACATGTATCAACCATTCAAAATACATCACAATAATACTATTCGTTTACAGTTTTAAATTACTACATCCACAAAATATATACCAAACTATCCAAGCTAAAAGAATGAATTAAATCACCGACCTGACATATACAGATAGAACACCTATTTTCCTTTCATTTTTTCAGACAAGTAAGAATGAACACCTTATACTGCACGAGGACATCATTGTCCTTCATAGTTTCACGGACAATATTCCCATTTTCATCTTCAACAATTAGAACATCCTCTGGCTTAGCCATGCGACAGATCATAAGTAATCTCAGTCTAGACATTGGAGTTGCATAAAGTTGGCGTCGTTGCAGATGTGAACCAAAACCATCCGCCACACCATGAAGCAAAGGCATCTGCTGATTAAGGCAATGAACAGAATATGACATTAGTAAGTCGCTAATAGACCACATACCTGTAACTAAAGAAATAGTTGCCTAACAGTCAAATTTGTATCAGTTGGATTAGTAAAACTTCAAAATGAAAATATGTAAATACCATTATGTCATTATGCTAAAAGATGCATAAACTGACCGGTACAATGCATGTTTTTGAGGAAATGTCAATGAGATATTCCAGTCCCAATAGCAATATAAATTTAAGAGAGGAATTTAGATAATCCTGTCTTGAGTAAAGAACATGCCTACTCTATGACTTGTACTATATACCAGACTGAAGAATAAGAGAATCACTCTTACTAGTCAACTAGAATTGGCAGTGTACCATACTGGAACTCTCTACCAATCCCAAATGTTTAGAACAGTACACATTCAGTATTAGGTGTAAAACATAATGGAAGAAAATGCAAACAGAAAAATTGAAACTATGCTAAGAAGGTGTGTATGTATTAGAACAATGCATGTACACAGACTTGTACATTTAAGTTCAGTTGGTAGAATGAAAATTATAGTTGCTGCCATCAGCTTCAATATTTCAATTACAACAACTAGACTAGGAAATGAGAATGATAACTCTAAAATTATGAAAAATGTATGAACACCAGTTCTGTACTAAACATTCAATGTTTGCAAACGCGAGTGTGTGGGAAATAGAGAAATGAGATGTTAGTGTCAACAAAATGACCCAGATATCCAAACCACAAACCGAACAAAATAATCATAAAAAACAATCATTTCTCTTATAAATGGAAATCATCATAGAATAGCAATAAAAAAATTATCTTGTCCAGTTTGAAGCATTGTATTGTATCATGAAACGTACTGTATGGATCCATCCAAAAGTAGGTTTAGTGATCTGCGGATTTTTAGCACCACAGGTCTTGCACTTAATAGTTTTTAGCTTCCAAAATTTTTTAAAAACAGATCTCGCCTCAGTAAATTTAAGAGAGGACCAAGCATGCTGCTTCTGTGAGTCAGAGCTTTTCCGTTGTGCACCAAGTGAACTGTAGAACATGATGAGTGGCTCCCATCACTGTCTTCTGAATAGACTGATAAATTTGGTGAGTTTTCTTCATCCAATCTTCTTGCCCCAATAATATCACCCTTTGCAATCATTTCCAATTGTGCAGTATATGTCTCAACCTTAAATAAAATAAGGAAAATGAGGAAAATTAGTCATCAAAAGTGAATGTGCGAGCACAAGACTACAGTTTTAACACCATAAAGCTTCGCTAGTTTAATTCGAAGAGTAAAGTATAAGAGATTAAATTATACTGAGTGGACTAACCAGGCTTCTCTATGCCCTAAAATGAAGGCAAAAGAAACAAGTCTGCTGTATGAGATTGTAAAGCTTATCAAACAGCAAAGGGTGATAGACTGGTAAAACAAGCTATACATGACCGCAATGGCCGGGACTCGATTCCGATATACGAATACCGAGTTGTCTCCCAGTTTGCAAAACTCGCCAACACTTAGGCAAAAAGCCGAAAAATAGGTCAAAACCTGCATCGGTCGTCCGAACACCACGCAAACACACACGTAGCACCGAGTAGGTATTAGACATGCGTTAGAACTTACGGGATTCGATTCTGATATACGGAATCCGAGTTATCATCCAGTTTGCAAAACTCGCCAACACTTAGGCAAAAAGCTAAAAAACAGGTCAAAACCCACCTCGATAGTCGGAACGCCACGTAAACACACACGTAGCACCGAGTAGGTATTAGACACGCATTATAACTTACAGGACTCGATTCCGATATACACTATCCGAGTTATCGCCCAGTTTGCAAAACTGGCCAACACTTAGGCAAAAAGCCAAAAAATAGGTCAAAACCCGCCCCGGTCGTCCGAACACCACGCAAACACACACGTAGCACCGAATAGGTATTAGACACGCGTTAGAACTTACGGGACTCGATTCCGATATACAGAATCCGAGTTGTCGCCCAGTTTGCAAAACTCGCCAACACTTAGGCAAAAAGCCGAAAAATAGGTCAAAACCCGCCTCGGTCGTCCGAATACCACGCAAACACACACGTAAAACCGAGTAGTTATTAGACACGCGTTAGAACTTATGGGAATTGATTCTTATATACAGAATCTGAGTTATCGCCCAGTTTGCAAAATAAAAAAGCCAAAAAATAGGTCAAAATCCGCCTCGGTCGTCCGAACGCCACGCAAACACACACGTAGCACCGAGTAGGTATTAGACATGCGTTAGAAGTTACAGGACTCGATTCTGATATACGAAATCCGAGTTGTCGCCCAGTTTGTAAAACTCGCCAACACTTAGGTAAAAGCCAAAAAACAGGTCAAAACCCGCCTAGGTCGTCCGAACACCACGCAAACACACACGTAGCACCGAGTAGGTATTAGACACGCGTTAGAACTTACAGGACTCGATTTGATATACAAAATTCGAAGTTATCGCCCGGTTGCAAAACTCACAACACTTAGCAAAAAGTCAAAAAATAGGTCAAAACCCGCCTCGGTCATCCGAACGCCATGAAAAAATATACGTAGCACCGAGTAGGTATTAGACACGCGTTAGAACTTACGAGACTCGATTCCGATATACGAAATTCGAGTTGTCGCCCAGTTTGCAAAACTCGCCAACACTTAGGCAAAAAGTCAAAAAATAGGTCAAAACTCGCCTCGGTCGTCCGAACGCCACGCAAACACACACGTAGTATCGAGTAGGTATTAGACATGCGTTAGAACTTTCGGGACTCGATTCTGATATACAGAATCCGAGTTATCGCCCAGTTTGCAAAACTCATCAACACTTAGGCAAAAAGCTGAAAAACAGGTTAAAACCCACCTCGGTCATCCGAACGCCACACAAACACACACGTAGCACCGAGTAGGTATTAGACACACGTTATAACTTACGGGACTCGATTCTGATATACGAAATCCGAGTATTGTCCAGTTTGCAAAACTCGCCAACCTAATTAGGCATAAATCTGAAAAATAGGTCAAAACCCGCCTCGGTCGTTCGAACGCCACGCAAACACACACGTAGCACTGAGTAGGTATTAGACACGAGTTAGAACTTACGGGACTCGATTCCGATATACGAAGACCGAGTTAAGTCCCTGTTTGTAAAACCCACCAAAAGTTAGGCAAAAAGCAAAAAAAGAGCCCAAAACCCGCCTCGGCCGTCCAAACGCCACGCAAACACACACATAGCACCGATTAGGTATTAGACATGCATTATAACTTACAGGACTCAATTCCGACATACAGAATCCGAGTTAAGTCCCAGTTTGCAAAACCCGCCAACAGTTAGGCAAAAAACTGAAAAAGAGCCCAAAACCCGCCCCGGCCGTCCAGTTGACACGCGAACAGAGGCAATAGCACCACATAGGCAATAGACACGCGTTACAACTGACGGGACTCGATTCTGATATACGAAGCCCGAGTTCAAGTCCCGTCCGCCTAACTTGAAGAACACAAACTAAAATAATGTAAATATGTTTTCATTTTGATTTTGTTATTAATATTTTAATTTTGTAGGGTCTTGTTGACAAGACTTGTGGAGGTGGGGGTGGAGGTGGAGGTGGAGGCACCGGGTGATAACCAATGAGGCGATGATGAAGCGACCTCCCTCTCCAAAGACAGAAGGCGATGACCATCGAGTTGATGACGAGCAGCCTCCTCCAGTACAGGGTGATGACCGCCGACTCGATGACATGGAGACAGGCGACGGGTTGTAGTTAGTTTATTTTATGTTATATTCTGAGTTTCATGTATGTATTTGTACAGTTTTTGAGTTGTACTGACGACCATTATATTTTATCTATATATTTGATTTGGGTTACTAGTTTATAACAGGTATAGTTGTGATTTGATGGTTGTTATTAGTTTATAACAGGTGTATATTTGTAAATGAACAGGGAAATTTTGAAATTTTAAAGAAATTCAAAATATATGTAGTCATTGCCGACGGGGCGACAAATATGGGATTAAGGTCATTGCCGACGGCTATGCTGTCGGTAATGAGTTTTTCCTTCAAAAAATCTATGGGGTCTTTTCTGATGGCCTTCCCGTCGGTATAGCCGTTGGTAGTGACATTATCTTTATGCTAACGACTCCCACTCCAGAATGACAATGATGCCGACTACCAATTGGCGATGGGAGCCAGTGGGCGACGACATTGTAGAGACGGTTGTCTTGACGGCAAGGCGTTGCCGTCATAATGACCTCATCGCCGACGGCAATATGGTCATTAGCGACGGCAATGCCCGTCAAGAATGATCGGTTTCCTCAGAAGTACAATGAAATTATTGTTTGGATTGAGAAAATGACAAAAATATTTTTATGAAAATAACGGTAGAAGTTTTACTGTTAATCTGTTGAAACACTCTCGGTGTTAAAGACAAAGATGTCTGGCGTGGTTGCATAGTAGCACACCAGTATTGATTATTGATGCTTACGTGAGAAGTCACTCAGTTTTGTTCAATTATTGCTACAGTAATTATTTCATAGTATCTCACGTTATTTGATTCAATTATTGTTGATATTTTATATATTATTAAATCAATAATTGAGATGACAGAGTTATTAATATCATTATTTGCAATATTAACGATGTCTAGAAGTTCTGACAAGGAGAGGTTTGATCTCCTAATTGCGTGCCAATAGGGAGAAATCCTTATTGGAAAGCCCCCTCTTTCCTGGGAACGACCTGGTCGATTAATATTGTGAATTATAATAAAGGTGATAAGTTTTGTTTTATTATTATTATAAATGTAATAAAACAGAAAACTTTTTATATAAAACAGAAATTTTTTTATAATTTTTTTTTATTTAATTATAAATAAAATATATTATATTTTATTATGCATAGTGTTTGCATAATGCCTGCATAGTATTTGCATAGTAAAATCTTATTATGTAAAATGTAATACTTTTATAAAGTTATTCGTTTTATTAGATTATAAATAGAATATATTATATTTTATTTAAAAGATTTTATTTTATTAGAATATTTTATTAATACTACATAGTAAATCAATATGGATAGTCCGCTTTAAAGTAAATCAATCTGACCGTTCATGAATTAGTTACTTATTCACCCATTCTCCTATAAATAGAAGCTCATTCCTTCATTATTTCTTACGAATTCAATTGAAACTCTAGAGAGAGAAACTATAGAGAGAAAAGAAGAAAAGTATTCGCTACTTCACTACTCCTATATCCGCTTTCTTCTAAGGTAAGGGGTATTATTTCTTTCGATTCATGAAGAGAATTATTTTCTTTCAATACTGTAGGGGTATTATTTCTTTTGTATTCATGAAGAGAACTTCATTATTATTCCATTCTTTATTATTCGTTGAATAACCTATCGCGACTACCCTATACTTGGTGAAATTCTTCATTATTCCATTCTTTATTATTATATTGAATAACTTTGTCTATCTGAAGCACCGCATACATACATGGTGAAATTCTTCTATTATTCCATTCTTTATTATTACATTTGAAATATCCTCATGCGAAGCGTTCTGCATGACCGATTCCATTATTTATTATTCATTTGGAACATCTTGTTCAATGCGTTTACGGATGACTGGTTCCATTATTTATTATTCTGTTGGAATATCCTCGTCTGCATGCGTTCTGCATGACCTATTTCCATTATTTATTATTCTATTGGAATATCTGTATGCGTGCATTTACGTATGACCTGGTTTCATTATTTATTATTCTATTGGAATAACATGTCTGCGTTTGCCTCATCGCATGCCCGGTGATTTCTTTTGTTATTCCATTCTTTATTATACTCAAATGGTTAAAGTTTTGGCTTTTATACTCCATGAAATTAGTGGAATATCTTTGATATTTAAGGCTTCATCTAAAGATCTTTTCATGGAAATATTCTTCCGAGCATTCTTGAATTTTACTCCACAAAGAAGTATCATGTTGACAATTTGAACATTATTGGTTCCTGGATAAATTAATTCTTGAACTTGTTTTATTGAATTCTTATATCATTGTCATCATTCTCATGTTTATATTATGTTGAAAGTCATTTGTGGCACATGAGTGCATAGATGGACTTGGTATGATTATGACCGAGGGATTATTCTAAGTATAATCATGACCGTAATGTTACAAATGATGTGGTAAAAGTCCTCATTGGCCCGTAGTGCATTGATGGACAATTTTTGGCATGATCATGACCATTGATGAATACACGAATATCTTTGGCCGTAGTGCATGGATAATTTGTGGTTGTGATACTAATGAATATCCTTGGTCGTAGTGCAGGGATGATGTGGTTTATTTATTAAGCTGAGTCCCAGCAATAAAAGTGATGAAAAACCTTTTAAATCATAGAAGATAGTAGATTTTATTCTCTACTTGACTCTTTTAATGGATTGCTTATTCCAACTGCAATTAAACTTGATGTTTGTTATATTGTATCGCTTTAACATCTTTGTTGAAGGCTAACGATAATTTATTCTCGCATTATCTTAGTCATAATATTTCCTCTTGGGCTAGTTGAGCTCACCCTTTTACTTTCATTGTTCTCTTGAAAAATGAGAACGTAGCAGGGACTAGTCGGGGAACGAAGTGATGGTCCAGATGATAGCATTAGTAGTCCTCGCTATTCTATGAAATAGTGTGTTAATAAATGTATTGAGGACTTATTTTGAGTTTGAATACTATCTAGAAGACAATATTTGTATTAAAACTCACAACTTCATGTCAGTATATTTAAGATTGTATTTGTATTACGTACCATGTATTTGGCGACTCGTAATAGGTGATGTATACCTATTTTGGGGCGTCACAATTTAGTATCAAAGCTTAGGATATGATCCCAATTGAGATGTGAGATAAGAACTAGGAGGGAGAGACAGAATTCCTTCGCTAGTATGACCTACCTAAGTTTACTTGTTATTTAATTGGTCGGTCAGAGTATAGGGATAATATGTGATATGTCAATTAACCCTTGTTTTGTGACAGTGTTTGAAAATGGCATCTGAAAATGTTGAGATCAGCAATGAAACACATGAGAGTGTAGAGTCACCAACGATCAATAATTAGGATAATATGGATCAGGAAGGCGACAATCCTCATGTAAATAACAACACCGATCAGATGATGAACGATGGGATGTTCAGAGGCTTTATGCAATTCATGCAACATCAGGTAAGAGAGACTCATGTTCAAAATATAGGTGGAAATAATGGCAACCCACGACTGGTCACTGCTAAGCAGTTCAAGGAGCTGGGACCGCCAGAGTTTTTGGGAAAGCCAGAACCACTTAAGGCGGAGACGTGGTTAAAGCAGATCACCGAGATATTTGATGTCTTAGGATGCTCTGAGGAGCAAAAGGTTCCCTTCGCCACCTTCATGTTGGGAGCAGAGGCAGATTACTGGTGGGAATCTGTAAAACGTACTCAACCTGCCGCACTGAAGATGACTTGGGAGAAGTTCCAAAAATTGTTCAACGACAAGTACTTTCCTGAAAGTATTCGTCACATGAAAGAGGTAGAGTTCATCAAGCTGGAGTAAAACAACATGACCGTGTCACAGTACGAAGCCAAGTTTGCCGAGTTGTCCCGGTTTGCGTCCCACTTGGTTGATAATGAGGAGAAAATGACGCGGATGTTTCTAAGAGGTTTAAAACCCGAGATACGTCAATACCTTATTTCTCACAAACTTTGTTTATATTTAGATGTTGTGAATAGGGCTCAGTTATTGGAGCGCAATAATGAGTCAGCACAACCAAAAGGCAATGACCAACAACACGATAATAATCGTACCGGTGGCAACGACCATTGGAACAATGATAACCATCGTGGGGGGAAATTATCATGCCAAGAATGGTAACCACTTCGGTGGTAATCATGGCCAAGATAATAGGAGTGAAAATTTCAAGAAGAGAAGATTTAACGATGATAGAAAGACGTCAGCACCAGCACCTGTTGTTAAGGAAGGAGAACGACACCGATCGTATGTTTCAAATGCGGACAGGAGGGACACATCCGTCCAAACTGTACGCAAAAATCCAAAGCGTGTTTCAATTGCGAAAGAAAAGGTCACCTAGCTCAATTTTGTCGTGTAGTGAAGTCAAGTCCAGCTGGGATAATGATGCCAAAGGATGTCTTAAACAAGTCAAAGCCGGTAGTTTAAGTGAGAGCGTTTGTCGAGGAACCCAAACAAAGTTATCACGGGTAAGTTAATCATAAACGCTTACAAAGTCTATACCTTGTTAGATACCGATTCTACCCATTCTTTTATCTCTCTTGCTTGCGCTCAACGTTTAAATTTGACCCCAGAGAAGTTAGACTTTGACTTATTGGTTGAAAATTCATTAGTAGAAACCTTCTTTATCTCCACTGTTTATAAATCTTGTTTGATTCAAATCGACACTTTCATGTTACCTGTCGATCTTATCTCTTTGAAAATACTTGCCTTTGATGTGATTTAAGAATCGATTGGTTAACTACTCATCATGCCAAATTGATTATTTTCGTAAAGTTGTTAGCTTTCATATTCCTAACCAACCTGTTATGCAAATTCAAGCAACCAAACCACTAAAGTCAATCACTGTCATATCAAGCCATAAGTAAAGAGCCTCGAGCCTTTCGCTGGTGACTTCCAAGTCTTGGAATACACCGAAGCTAGAATATCCGTAGGGGACATCGTGAATAATGGTGACAAGTTGATAGGTATCAATGTAACGTGCTATCCAAGTCTTGGGATGAGGGTCACAGTTTTGAATAATATTTCTATTGTTAATAAATTTCCTGACGTATTCTTGAAGACTTCTTAGCCTACCCCTAGAGCATGAAATCAAATTTTGTAGTGACCCGAGTACAAAACCCATTTCTTCAACCCTTAAACATTTCTTCAACCAAAACGAACGTATAATGCGCCAAAGAAGTTGGCTCGAGCTGTTGAAGATTACGACTATACCATTCAATATCATCGTGGAAGAGCGAACGTGGTAGCTGGCGCATTGGGTAGAAGATCCTATGCGTTTACGAGTGCGATATTGTTAACACAAAAACCCATTTCTTATAACTTACAAATGATGAAGCTAGAGTTAAAGACTCTAGAGACCCACGTGAAGATAACGAATATACGATTAGAACCGACTTAAGTCGATAAAATTAAAGTCGCTCAAGCTACAGACCTGGAGCTGATGAATAAGAAGAAGAAGGTTCAAGAAGGCGTTATTTATAAAAGCAAGAGTCGATGACTAGAGGAAATCTCAACCCTCGATTTAATTGGCCCATTTGAAATCCTCGATAGAGTAGGAACTGTGGCCTATAGACTCGTTTTACCGCCAAGTATGTCGCGTGTTCATAACGTTTTTCACGTATCGATGTTACATAAATATGTGGACGACCCGAACTATATTATTGAATTAAAACTAGACGAGATAGCAGGAGATTTAACGTATGATGAGATACGTGTTAAAATTTTGGATAAGAAGGATTATATTCGATACTCAAAGGTTATACCTCAAGAGTTAGAATTTGAAATGAAGTCAAGGTATCCTCATCATACCAGGTATGTACGTAAATTTCGAGGGCGAAATTCCATAAGGAGGGGAGAATGTGAGACCCCAAATTTTATGAATAAAGATTTAAATTTCTCGAAATATTTTTTTGAATATTATGGAGTGAACTTGATATAATGTTATAGTTGTGGGTAATATTTATAAATTTTGTAAAGTACGCAAGTTGTTATATAATATTCGATTGGTCGGGGAATATTCATTTTAATAGGGAATATTCGTACGACGACACAATCATTGGTGGACCCCATAATGGAATTATTGTCGGATTGAGAAAATGACAAAAATATTTTTATGACAATAACGACGGAAGTTTTACCGTTAACTGTTGAAACACCCGGTGTTAAAAGTACAGTATATAATATGCGTGGTTGCATAGTAGCACACGGTATTGATTATTGATGCTTACGTGAGAAGTCACTCAGTTTTGTTCAATTATTGCTACAGTAATTATTGCATAGTATCTCACGTTATTTGATTCAATTATTGTCGATATTTTATATATTATTAACTCAATAATTGAGATGACAGAGTTATTAATATTATTATTTGCAATATTAACGATGTCTAGAAGTTCTATCAAGGAGAGGTTTGGTCACCTAATTGCGCGCAAATAGGGAGAAATCCTTATTAAAAAGCTCCCTCTTTCCTGGGAACGACCTGGTTGATTAATATTGGGAAATATAATAAAGGTGATAAGTTTTGTTTTATTATTATAAATGTAATAAAATAGAAAACTTTTTATATAAAACAGAAAACTTTTTATAAAGTTTTGTTTTATTTAATTATAAATAGAATATATTATATTTTATTATGCATAGTATTTGCATAGTGTCTGTATAGTAAAATCTTTTTATATAAAACAGAATACTTTTATAAAGTTATTCATTTTATTAGATTATAAATAGAATATAGTATATTTTATTTAAAAGATTTTGTTATATTAGAATATTTTAATAATACTGCATAGTAAATCAATATGGACCGTCCGTTTAAAAGTAAATCAATCTGGACCGTTCATGAATTAGTTACTATTCAGTCCATTCTCCTATAAATAGAAGCTCATTCCTTCATTATTTTTTACGAATTCACTGAAAATATAGAGAGAGAAACTATAGAGAGAAAGAAGAAAAGTATTCTGCTACTTCACTACTCCTATATCCAGTTTCTTCTAAGGTATGAGGTATTATTTCTTCCGTATTCATGAAGAGAATTATTTTCTTTCAATACTCGTAAGGAGTATTATTTCTTTTGTATTCATGAAGAGAACTTCTGTTATTCTATTCTTTATTATTCTGCTTGGAATAACTTTGTATCGCGACTACCCTATACTTGGTGAAATTCTTCATTATTCCATTCTTTATTATTATGTTGAATAACTCGTTTATGCCAAGCTACCGCATACATGGTGAAATTCTTCTATTATTCCATTCTTTATTATTCTGTTGGAATAACTCAGATAATGCTGTACTACCCTATACTTGGTGAAATTCTTCTATTATTCTATTCTTTATTATTATGTTGAATAACTTTACTATCACCAAGTACCGCATACATGGTGAAATTCTTCATCGTTATTCCATTATTTATTATTTTGTTGGAATATCATGTATACGTGCGTGCTTTTACGCATGACCTGGTTCCATTATTTATTATTCTGTTGGAACATCCTGTCTGTGCGTTTACGCATGACTTGGTTCCATTATTTATTATTCTCGTTGAAATATCCTGTTTATGCGTTACGCATGACCGTTCAATTATTTATTATTCGCTGAATATCCTCGTCTGCATGCGTTTATGCATGACCGGTTCCGTTATTTATTATTCTATTGGAATAACCTGTCTATGCGGTCTATCGCATGCCTGGTGATTTCTTTTGTTATTCTATTCTTTATTATACTCAGTTGGTTAAAGTTTTGGCTTTTATACACCATGAAATTATTGGAATATCTTTGATATTTGAGCTTAACCCAGTATATTTTTATAGAAATATTTTTCTGAGCATTCTTGAATTTTACTCCACAAAGCAGTATCATGTTGACAATTTGGACATTATTGGTTCCTGAATAAATTAATTCTTGAACTTGTTTTATTGAATTCTTATATCATTGTCATCATTCTCATGTTTATATTATGTTGAAAGTTATTTGTGGCCTGTATTGCATAGATGGACTTGGTATGATTATGACCAGGGATTATTCGGTATAATCATGACCGTAATGTTACAAATAATGTGGTAAAAGTCCTCATTGGCCCGTAGTGCGTTGATGGACAGTTGTTGGCATGATCATGACCATTGATGAATACACGAATATCCTTGGCCGTAGTGTATGGATAATTTGTGGTTGTGATACTTAATGAATATCCTTGGGTAGTAGTGCGAGGATGATGATGGTTTATTTATTAAGTCGAGTCTCAAAGAATAAAAGTGATGAAAACCCTTTTAAATCATAGAAGATAGTAAATTTTATTCTCTACTTGACTCTTTTAATGGATTACTTATTCCGCTGCAGTTAAACATGATGTTTGTTATATTGTATCAATTTAACACTGTTGAAGGCTAACGATAATTTATTCTGCATTATCTTAGTCATAATATTTCTTACTGGGCTAGTTGAGCTCACCCTTTTACTTTCATTGTTCTCTTCAAGAAATGATAATGTAGCATGGACTAGTCGGGGAACGGAGTGACGGTCTAGATGATAGCATTAGTAGTCCTCACTGTTCTATGAAATAGTGTGTTAATAAATGTATTGAGGACTTATTTTGAGTTTGAATACTATCTAGAAGACAATAGTTGTATTAAAACTCACAGCTCATGTTGTATATTTAAGATTGTATTTGTATTCTGTACCATGTATTTGGCGACTCAGAATATGTGATGTATACCTATTTTGGGGGCGTCACAAGGGTTGTTATTCCATTCTTTATATATTATTATGTTAGAATAATCTATCTATGCAAAGTACCGCATACATGGTGAAATTCTTCTGTTATTCCATTCTTTATTATTCTGTTGGAATAACCTGTCTGTGCGGTCTATCGCATTTCTGGTGAATTCTATTTTTATTTTATTCTTTATTATTCTGTTGGAATATCCTGTCTGTGCGGATTACGCATGACCTGGCTCCATTCTTTATTATTCTGTTGGAATATCTTGTCTGTGCGGATTACGCATAACCTGGTTCCATTCTTTATTATTTTATTGGAATATCCTGTATGTGCGGATTACGCACGCTTGGTGAATTCTTTTGTTATTCCATTCTTTATTATTCTGTTGGAATAACCTGTCTATGTGGATTACCGCATGCATAGTGAATGATCTTTCGTATTCATTCCTTATTAAATTATGGAAATGATCTGTCTACGTGGATTAGCGCATGGCGGGCAAAAATCCATTTGCGGTTTCATATATCCTATTATACTCTGTTGGTTAAAGTTTTGGCTTCTATACTCCATGAAATTAGTGGAATATCCTTGATATTTGCGCTTCATCCAGTATCTTTTCATGGAAATATCCTTCTGAGCATTCTTGAATTTTACTCCACAAAGAAGTATCATGTTGACAATTTGGACGTTATTGATTTCTGGATAAATTAAAATTATAAATCTTTAAAATTTATCCTTGAACTTGTTTTATTGAATTATTATGTCATTGTCATCATCCTCATGCTTATATTGTGATGAAAGTCATCTTTGGCTTACATGCATAGATGGACTTGGTATGATTATGACCAGAGATTATTCGGTATAATCATGACCGTAATGTGACGAATGATGTGGTAAAAGTCCTCATTGACCTGTAGTTCATTGATGAACAGCTGTTGGTGTGATTATGACCAGAGATTATTCGGTATAGTCATGACCATTGATGATTACATAAATATCCTTAGCCGTGATGCAGGGATGACTCGATTTTATTTATTAAGCTGAGTCTCAGTGATAAAGTTGATGAAAAACTTTTAAAATCATAGAAGATAGTAGATTTTATGCTCTACTTGACTCTTCTAATGGATTGCTTGTTCCACTGTAGTTAAACTTGTTTTCTATTATATTCTATCAGTTTAACATTGTTGAAGGCTAATGATAATTTATTCTGCATTATCTTAGTCATAATATTTCTTACTGGGCTAGTTGAACTCACCCTTTCTTTCACTGCTCTCTTCAGGAAATGAGAACGTAATGGCAGACTAGTCGGAGATCTGGAGTGATTAGCCTAGATGATAAAGATTAGTAGTCCTCACTATTCAGTTAAATAGTGTGATAATAAATGTAATGAGGACTCCATTGAGTGTGGATATTGTCTAGATGACAATATTCTTATTAAAACTCTTAGATTATGTTTTATCATATTTTACACGACTGTTGTATAATTAAGTTGTATTCGAATTTTGTACCATGTATTTAGCGACTCAAGATGTGTGATGTATACCTGTTTTGGGGGCGTCACAACTTTGACCAACAATCTCCCATCCCAAACCCATTAGAGGATGTATTCACCAACACTCCGTTAATTGGAGTCGATTCCTGTGTCAAATCCAACCCTTAAAGAAACCACAAGATTTTGTTGTTAACTGATCAGTAGTAGACAAAGCAATACATTTCTGTAACTTGGACTGCCATAACACAGCTCCCCCCTGTAAAATTAAACAAATACCGCGAAGTAAACTTCTTCTCTTCGAAACCTGCTATGTTTGCTTCTATATAACCTTCCAAGACTGAATTTGCACGTCAAACCATAACTTCTCACTTGGAGTTAATCCCAACGAAGCCTTGACTCAACTTAAGTTTCTTAGAATATTCAACTTTCTTCATGTCCGACTTTATCTCATCAGCATGGCTCTTCTTAATGGGAGGAACTAACTCAAACTTGATAAACTTTTGCTTGTCAAATTCTTTCACAACCGCTTTGTACCCTGACTGTGAGTTATCTCTTTCTTTCTTCACTTTTGGTACCCATTTAAAGTAAAGAGTTTTCTTCTTGTGGTTCTCATGCAAGGCTTTTCTTCCATCTTGCATGGCTTTGTACCACATCTTTTTCTGTCTTAACTCCCCCATCATCAACACCTTTCACATGCACCTACATCGTGTAAAGAGTGTATATCTTCTTTCCTCTAGTCACCACTGGAGACCCTTTAACAAGCGCCAATTCTTTCTTCATCAAGAATTAAACATCTTCTCTTCAATCATCGCATATCACCAATTCTCGGCTAGCCACTCTCGGAACCAATTCTTGGCTAACCCATCAAGAATTCAATATCACCATCGAGAACACCTCAAGGGAAACACCAACCCTTCATCAAGAATTCAACACGTCATCGCATGTTCTTTTGAAGAGACTAATTTAATCATGGCTCCAACTGATTCCTCCATAAAATTTATCAAAAACAACTGCCCATACCTTAGCTTTGATAACACTTGTTGAAAAAAAATCACCTCTCAAATACTGTTGTATTTGATAAATTAAATGGATAAAATATAAGTATATGCCAAACAGATAAAATTCGCAGTTCCACCAAAATAATAATCATTGCAGGAAATAATGAGATAAATATCTAAGCACAAGACACCAAGATTTTATTTGGAAAACCCTCTAAAACTAAGAGGTAAAAACCACAGGATGATCTTCGAAAAATTCACTAGAATAAACTGAGAGAATACAAAGATATCTTAATTTGAGTATAAAAACAAATTATTTCACCACAATAACTATGTGATGGAAATCAAATAAAACACCTATTTATTTGAACTATATTTCTCTATATTTTTTCTCTTTTTCTTGCTCTCTTCCACCCTCTCCCGGATGAGATTACTTTCATCCATCCTCCCCGAATGGGGTTTCTCTCACCCACCCTTTTCCTTTTCTCTCTACTCTCGGATGAGAGCTTGTGTTTTGGTGTGTCTTTTTCCATTCCATTTGGCTGCCTTTTATAGCCAACAATGAGGGGAGGAGAAGTAAATGAGGAGAAGGTTGATGGAATTTTGAAAGGGCCAAGTGCATGGAAAATTCAAAAGGCCAAGGAAGAATAAATGGGTGAGGACTTTGACAAACAATAATATCAATCTTAAAAGTTTTAGTGTCTAACCTCTTTATAATAGTTAAATATTCCTTTTATGAGAGAAAACCTTTCAAGAAATCCTCGTATATATCGTCCCCATAATGGAGCAAGACAACTCATTATAGGGCCGACGATGCTCCATATCCTCGCATGGATGGACCGACGTTGGTCAAGGGTCACAACTGTTCCTGCATTCGTTGGTTGACTCTCATAAGGTAGGGTTAGGGTTGAGCAAGGAACAAATTGGAATCGAAACCACACCAAAAACCGTACAAACCTCACCAATTAAAACCGCACCAACGGTTCCGGCAAAAAACATAATTTACGATTTCAATTTGGTTACTAACCAAACCACACGCTAAAACCGAAATCGCACGAAATAATCATCATGTTTTCTCAAATTTGCTACGAGTATATATAATTTCTCTATACTATAACATATTCTACTCATTTTATTTTAGAAGACAGATATTGCAGGGTTGAATGAAGAATCAACAGTATCAATTATGTTTGCAAATCAAAAGTGGCTTAATATTTCCTAAATCAAATGTAATAACATAGTATTAATCAACCAGCAATGAAACCAAACCGTGCGGTTCAAAACCAAACCGCACCAATCACAAATATGATTTTACTAACTATTTTACGGTTTTGAATTTATCAAACCGCACCTAACGGCTTCGTCACAATAAAGCGATTTAATTTCAAACCGCACCATGTTCACCTCTAGGTAGGGTCCTCATTGAAGGTGGGCCTTCGGAACTTCAATGATATGGGCTTGATCATTGGGCTTGAGGGTCCATATACTAACACTATAAATGGATATCCATTATTATTATTATCATATGGAGAAGTTAGTCTTTTTTTCATAAATATATATATATATTTCATCCGTTCTTAAAAGGATGAGTTAAGAATATTTTTTATACAAATTAATTAAGAAAAGTAAAATTCTAAAGTTATTCTTAGTGATCCAACAAAATTACATAAAATAATTAATTCTTTTATTTTTTTATACTAATAAACTCCCCAAGATCTTTAGTCTTTATTTAATATACCTTAAATTATCTTTTTGAGTTAAAAAAGAAATTATACTTTAACCCATCCTCTTCACGACCGAGGGAATAATTTACTCTTTAGTTGGATTCTTTTTTCTTGCTTTTTTTGCTAAACTCTTTAGTTGGATTCACCAAAAGTTACTCCTTTTAATAAGGATAAAATGAGAATTTTAATTATAACAATTAAAGCAATATGATGACGTGATTTGAGTTCCAAAAAAGAAGACGAGAGGCTCAAATAATTTGAGATGGAGATAGTACTACAATTAACTAGTAAACCTTGAGAAGAGGATACCGTAACAAAGTGTAATTATTTGACCAAGCCTATAAATAAGCTCCCATGGCCAAACTTTTCATCAAACTGGAACCTCATATCTAGAAGAAAAAGAGTTTTAAGAGAAAAGATTAATGTTTTTGGCTGAATCTATCCCACTTGTGTACAACCAAGTCACTAATTTAATGCACGTAATACTACACGGACCCCTGAAATCAAGAAAAGCAAAGGTGACAAGGTAGTTGACTTGCTGATTGAGTTTGACACATGTAGTTCACGTGGCATCCACGTGTGATATAAACTAAACTCCAAAAAGAGGAGGACAAGAATCCAAAATGAGACGAGTAAAGTTGTCGGTCGTGTAGTCCGACAATGAGTGGGGGCAGGTGTCCATTGAACCACACTCACTGCCGAAATCACAGGAACTCATTAGTCCTCCAAAGCGGCGCATATATAACTCTCTCTGCAGTCAGCTTCCGTTCCCTCACTCAAAAATAATTTTGTTATTATAAGTTTATTAACCTATTATATTATTAACTTAATAAATCATTATTTTCCAAAAGATGTAGTAAACAAACAAAATATTTTTAATATTCTTAAATATTGTTTTGTGAAAGGAAGTATTATTTGGAAGTGTGAATAATTAATGAATCACATTATAACTATTTAAAATTTAAAATTTTGCAATTTGACTAGTAAAGACATATATATATATATATATATATATATATATATGAAAAAAAAATACGTGATTTATCATAGTCAAATTTGGTTATAGAGGATTAATAAATAAAACGATGTAATTTTTTATTATAAAATATTGAAATGTCTGCAATGTCATTAATAAAAATAATAAAAAGACAAAAATATCATTAATAAATGAGTATATATATAATTTTTTTTTTCAACACACGAATGCGCACTCACACATTCATCGTCACAACATAAATTTATGAGATGGTTAGGGCATTACATTATTAATGTTTTTCGGGATAAATATAAGTAGGTTCTGATGTTACGTTTGTATTATTAAATATAAGTGTGTGTATTATTTTAATACATACAAAATACATAGGAAGTCTCGTATATATAAAATATCTAGTGGGAAAACATATCATCATTTAGTTCGTCACGGTCCATAGATTTCTGGGTAAAAGATGATGATAACTCTCTCTCTCTCTCTCTCTCTCTCTCTCTCTCTCTCTCGTGATATGTTTATTGATATTTCTTATTTTAAGGAAAAACACTTCTTTCCTATGTCATGTTCTCAAACTCAGACATTTCTTTTTAGAATGTCCCGAATATTGAATGCCATAGATAATGCGCAATTGCGTGACAAAAAGAATTTAACTTTCCGTGAGCATAAAAATTACTATTAATTTTCTTAATCAAACTTTTGTGATTTATTTATCATTCAAGGCCTTTTCTCTTAATAATTCGGTTTGAATTTTTTTAGGAGTTTTGAATCTATGCTAAGTATTTTATAGAAACATCTATCAATAAACTCACTACTTATACTTGATTTTGCTTTAGGGTTTAAGTTTGATTTCATATTGGATTAAAAAGATTATTTAATCTGCACTTTCCCTTTGGTTGAAGTGTTGCTTTATTTTAGATGCTTGTTTTCTATAGAAAGAAACAAAAAGAGAAGTAGAAAGAGGTGGGGGCAAAGGATCAGTGGCAACTGTCAGTCTGTCACCTTCTCAAAGCTAATTAAGCAATCGAAAACCTAGCTAGAAACAATACCCTAATCCTAAACCCTGAATAGGGGTGTGTGCGTATATATATATATATACACTTCATGAAGAGGGGCATGACAAAATTCCAAGCAAATTAAAAAAAAACACGAAAAAGTCGCACCAAAGTGTATTTATCTTCTGGTCGGTCAAATACTAATATACATGTACCTCATCTACCTAACATTAATGGCCATTTTATTACTAAAGCATATAGCTCTTCCTAATCACTATCCAATAATCCAACACTATATAAAGCCCTTTTCAATAATAATGAGTACAATAGTTAAAGTATATTTTGCACTAAAACAGCGGATAAAATGAAAATGTTAGATTAATATAGACATTTTGCAGTTTGTGCCTTTTGAGTTGATCACTACTTTGACTAGAAAGAAAAAGAGCTTAGCTTACGTACTTGGTCATCTTAGTTTTGGCTTCTTTTTATATCCTATATATGTATGGTATCGTTTTCATGCTTTTCTTTGTTACTTATGCAAATTTAGTAATCAAGAATTAGATCCTTACATTATATTAATGCCCAATTTGGTTTGCCTAATACATGTTAAGTGTTCGGCTTTTAGGTCTTACACCCATGAATTGTATCGATTTTTTTAGTGGTGTATTAAAATTATCATGGGTAGGATTCTACACATGGGATTATTATAGATATGAAAGTTGATCGCAGGAATTCGAAGGCTAGAAAGGTTGGACAACCAAAGTTATAATGTGGGCCACAAGAAAATAAATGACCGCAAATAAATGACCTTAAGCTCTTCACTTTTCTTAGCAAGTTACTTGGGAACAGTGACGAAGTCAGGAATTATTGACAGTGGAGGCGATTATTAAAGTATCAAATAATAAATCAAAATTAATAATTATAGTAACAAAAAATGACTTAAATATATAACAAAAAAAATATAATATATATCATTGTTGTAGTCATCAAACTTATACACAAAAAATAACTAATATAATATAACAATTACAATCGTCCTCTGTGCATTTTCATTCGTTGAAATCGTTGCATAATACTTTTATTGTCAATGCAATCAAATACATCCTTCTCGATGTATGTAATCAAGCAATCATTCATCAGTTGATCTTCCATGGAATTGCGCAACCTACTCTTAATTATTTTTATCGCAGAAAAAGCTCTTTCAACAGTAGCAGTCGCAACAGGTAAGATTAATGCTAACTTTAGAAGCCGATATACCAAAGGAAATACAATATGTTTTTTAGTACCTACGAGCTTTCTTGCAAGACCGTTAATCCCTTGAACTTCCAAAAACTCTTGATTTGTTCGCATATCAGAAATGTAATTATCTAGTTGACTATCAAGTTTCATAAGATCTATTGGAGAAAAGTCATTCAAATAAAAGCTAGCGAGATGAATCAATTTGTCCTTATCAAAACTAGAGAAATAATCATTAGGATTTAAGCATGCCACTGATAAAAATAAGTTTCTTGATTTGCTTTCAGAAAAAGCGATCATTTAATTCTTGAAGTTGCTAATCCAAAACAGTACAAAATATCTCAACATAATAATGGTGAAAATTTGTAATACCTTGAGATTTTTGACTTGATCTCCTATGGAATAAAACATTCATATCTATAATGTTAATTTTGTGTTTGTTGTAAAATAAACAAACTTCATCAAGTAGTTTCTCCCATCCTTCATCTCTCATAGCCTTCAATAATTGCTTGACACTTTAACTAATTCCATAAAGATTTACAATGTCTTGATCCTTTCTTTCAAATAATGCTTGTGATAATTCATTTGGTATTCCCAATATCTTTCTCATCAATATTAGATCAAATGCAAAACCAAATGATTGCAATGACTCTAATAAATCAAAAGCAATACCTTTTGTTGGTATACCAAACCATCATCTGAAACCTCCTCTGTGATAACCCAAATTTTGGATAATATTAAAATAAGAATTAAATAAATAAAATTCTTATTAGATAATATGTTGTTATGACCTTGGGATTAAATTATATTACAAAAATATATATATCAAATGAGGTAGATTGGATTTACCTTATCATAAGGTATTTAAATACCAAGATTGTAAAGGAAAGCCAACATGGCTTAATTGAGATAGATTCTTGAAATGAAGTTATCTATGTGTTCAAAGAATTAATTATATTAAGATATAATTAAAAATGTTATTTAATAACAAATAAAGAAAATGGTGTACTTCCATGAGTTGTGTAATTAAATAGAGTTGTCATCATTAATATATGTGCCAACTATTGTTGCTATCCAAAAAGGTAATATGATAGATAAGATTCATGTGTTTTAAATTTAATATGAGTCCATATTGGAATATTGGGCCATACTAAAAGTTTTTTTTTAAGAATGCTTGCAAATATGTTACATTGGTTATAAGGTTTTGGGGCCCAAATTAAAATAGTACCCAGCCTCCTCACAACCCCATCTTGCAATCCTTAGAGAAGAAAAAGGGAGGCTGTGTAGTTAAGTTTCATAAATCGCTTAGTTGGCTTCAAGAATAACGACTAACTTAAATTAATGTAATAGTTAGCAAGTTAGTTGACTCTAGAATGCAAAGGGTTTGGCTATTAGGGTCCAAGTTAACTAGACTAGGAATGAGTGTTCTTTGCATTGGTAAGGTGGCTATGTAGAGGCCAAATAGGGGTCAAATAGAGTACCGAAAGATAAAGAGATTCACCAGTATAAGGCCATATAAGACATCTCAAGCTCGAGGATAGTCATAAGACTTCACTAAGATCCAAAGTTTAAGCAATCACAAAGATAGAAGCGCTTATTTACGATCGAGAATCGAGAAGGAAATTGAGCGTGACCAATTGCAATCTCTCGAGCTATTAAGGTAAGCTTTCCAATCCTCTTCCACTTCATTCTCTTTAGCTACTTAGTTAATCAGCGTTGTAGAAATGGCCTGAAAAGGGGTTGTTTTATGTTGTTTGCTTGGTGTGTACTAGTTTCCTTTTTATTTTGTTTACCCACTGATACCAGTATGCTATGAATCAGGCCATGTGTTTCTGATTGTATGAAACAAATTGAATAATAGAGAAGCTATGCGATTACATACAGAACTATGGGAATTTAGAACTAAAACTGTTAAGAAAATAAACTAAATAGTTGTCAATTACTTGAATATATTTGGTTATGTATTTGACTGTTATGGACTACATTTAGGCACAAGGAGATAGGATGGGCTGAGGAGTAATAAGGAGGATGAAAATAGCATTCTAATACAAGCAAAATTGCCACGACATAAGTAGTTCTAGACTGTGCACACCACATGCTCGACAAAAGTCCCAAGTGGACTATTTTAATTAAAAGTCAGTTATTTGACAAGACAAAAGCTTGGGGCTTGGTTTATATAACATATGTAATGATAATTAGAGTGTTTGAGTATGCTAAGATAGAATGAGATTAAAATTTCAAGCCAAAGAAAAAAATTGAAACTAGTTGGTCAAGCTATTCTTGATCACTGTCTTAGGCATCATAAAGAACCCAAAACGGAGAGTTTATAACTTCTAAATGTAGACTCATATGTTATGTTTAATATGTTTAAAATGGTTACAATCCGGTGGATGAGCTAGAAGTAATTGAACTACGTGGGGCATAATGGGCGTCGTCGTCACTGCTTAATTGCAGCAGATGGCAGATCGAATGAAGCGCAAAATGAGAGTTCTTTTGAGCTCTCGGCGTAATCTAATAAACCGCTCTAAACAAATGAGCTAGTACTTTTTCTAAATAAGTGAGTATATCATCTATAAATTTCTGGAAATAAGTTGTTTATAAGCTACCTTATTTGAAGACGAAAATGGCCCAAGATAAAGAGTACAGCTTCTGCCTATTGGCAGTAGCATTCACTACAAAAAAATAGGTCATTGCTTGACGCAGACGCTGCCGCCAATGACCCTCTTCGTCGCCGTAAGCAATGAGGTCATTAGGCACGGCGCAGCGTCCGTCGGCCTCCCCGTCGTCGTAAGGGTCGTCGCCCCTGGCTCCCGTCGTTCGCCGTCGGCAAGAAGGTCATTACCGACGTTCTCATTGCCGACGACCAGCCATTGGCAATGAGGTATTAGCGACGGTATTGGCGGCGAAATAGACCGTCAGTAATGATTTTTCCAGAAAATTTAAAAGCAGTCATTGTCGACGACATAGCCGTCGCCAATGACCCCCCGTCGTCAATGAGTTTTTTAGAAAAAAAAAATTTTGAAAATTTACAAAATACCCTTGTTCATTTACATATACATAATTATACCTATTATAAACTAAAGAAAAATTATAAAGAATTCTTCACGAACGTATATCACCCTACAATAATAGCTTTTGCCATATCAACCATCAAATATGTAAACAACGTAATGACTTATAGATAAAACAAATGAATATGTTTGTACTTCAACATAAGCAGAAGCTCAAGATAATCAGATTATTAGGAAGACAAAAAGGCATGAAGGGGAAGATAGATTAAAAACAAACATGGTTATGAGAGAATCAAACACAACTGAAATAAACGAATCTATAACATTTATACTTCAACATAAGTGGAGACAGAAAAAAATCGAGAGGTTCAAACTACCTTTCGAAACCAATATATGTCTAACTTTGATTTACTTCAGCCATCATAGGGCTTGTCCTATAGTTTGGGGTTTGGCCCATTTACTTTGTATATTTCCTTTCTTTTTAATACATGCAGTTTAAATTTAGCAAAAAAAAGAAAGAAAGAAATGACAAGTACCAATCAATTAAGAGGTTCAATTGGATAATCAGTATTTTGGTGCCACTCACCCTACAAACAAATGAAAGAAATTAATTGGGTAAACAATTCAGCATTATAAAATAAAGATATATATTATCAATTTATTTTTTTATAAAGTATTTTCTTTACCGTAAAGAGGGGTTTAAAATATGTAAGGGATATACACCATAACTCATGTGGAGTAGGTTATGGACTAGCCTACAAATTTGTACTACATTTTGTATAATACTCCTAAGGTTTTTGATAGATAAAAGTTTTCTGTTTTCCCTGCTACTATGTTCAGTTATCACGAATTAGCAGCACCATCATCAGTTAAGTTGCAACACCTGAATTTAGGAAATGACCTAGCCATATCATAATGACTATCAAATCTATGTAAAAGACAGTAGAAAAAATAAGTATCCTGAATTAATGAACTAGCTGAGGCAATACTAAGGATGTTTGTGATATATATATATATATATATATATATAGAAGTGTTAAATGGAATTGAAAATTTTACCAAAATGAAGTGTAGAACAATCAACTGGGGGCGAAATGATGAACGAAATTGCAAAGAAATCAAGCGTACAAAGTGGTGAAATGGGCAACGATTGGCAAAAATTGATCAAGCATTAAAAGGCGATCAAGCAAATGATCGGGCGGCAGACTAGGCGGCTGATAATCGATTGGACAAATTGATTGAGCTAGCTCTGATATGTTAGCTTCGAATCAATTGGGGCCAAATTATGAGGGAAATAGAGAAAATAAGATAGGGAATGAAAAATAGACTCATTGTCGTTGAACCAGGGTTTAGAATAAAAGAGTTATTCTCGACGGCATAGTCGTCGATAATGACCCTGTCGATATAGACTCATTCCCGACGGCACACCCGTCGTTGATAACATTAGTACCATCGCCAATGAGATTTCCCTCCACCGGGAAAGTCTGACGCCAAATAAGAAGTACATTACCGACGACATACATTGGCGACGGTTAGCCCGTCGAGAATGACATTATTATCGACAGGGATGTTGCCGTCGACAATAAGCCTGTCGCCAATGACCCTTATTTTTGTAGTGATTTCACCGCAAATGACAAGAAAAAAAAAAGTTGCGATGTGATGGCCTTAAGAGGCACTAGCTAGGACTCTTGATAAGTCATCATTCAGGATGCTACTAGTTACATAATTAGAATTATATTATTATATATATGGTGGTGATGAGAATGCTATAGTATGTTAAATACAAACAAGGTACACTTTTTGGCTAAAACTAACAGTTGGGGTTTTTGTATAATAGCCCTTTAGGCCTCTGTTTTGAACAGTGGGTGAGTAAAGGATACATGCTTAGTATCGTATTTGTCAAGCCACTTTGTTAACTCTAAAACATAAGTAATCTAGAAAAGCAATGGTTAAAAATCTTATAGAAGAAGGAGGCTAAGGCTACATATATATATACAATATATGTACATAATTAAAGGGTTTGGGCAACTCAAATTAGAACGAAAAACAATTTTGAGACAAAACAAAAAGTCCAAAAGATTGTGTGACTGCTGACCCTAAAACATAAATTCGGGGATAGTATATATATCTAGAAAATTCTGGGCTTTTGGGGTATTATAGTACACTGAATAAGCTTTCTATAGACTCCAAAATGAACTAATTCCAACTTCAGAGTAAAGAGTTACGACCATTCAAAGTAGTCGCATCAAAACTGTCCATCCAATTCCGACCAGTCCCCTTTGCACAAAATTCTGGAATTCTATGTTTGGAATTTGGGAGTGGTCAAAGAATAAAAGTTGTAGCCCCAGAAGTTAGCTTCGCGTGGGCTCAACAATCTCTCACAAATGTTTTGAAACGAAAAAGTTATGACTATTTTAGCAAGAGAGAGTAAAGCTGGGAAAAAATTCAAAACTGTCATGATTGGGCATGTTTAAGTCCTGTTTTGAACTAAAGCTAGAGATCTTATATGTAGATATTTTAAACCTTAAACATATGATATATTGTAGGTTCATGTTATAATAATGCATATACTTGAATGTTTGGAACTGTTTTGGTGAAATGATGCTAATTCATGCTTATAATGCTTAGATAAAGGCTGTTTTGGGTATGGAAAGATTGAACTCAGTTTTCAAACATGCTAGAGTATTTGCTTATGAGTTTTCATGGTGATTTAAGGTTTATAGGAATGCTTAAAGACCATATGTGTTCTATTGTGGACTGTTGGAGATTTGGTAGCCAAAACTGTGCCTATAAGGGACTGTTATGGCCAACTTATGTGACTGGTGTTGTTAGACAGTGAGGAGTACATACATTGCCTATAAATAACATGTAAAAATGGTCCCCTAAGTTAGTTAAGGTCTACATGGTGTGTTGTGCAAATTCTTGCTTAAAAATCATTGAAAGTAAGCTTTATAGAACAATGAACACTAAAATAGTGAACCACCATACTTGGACCCCATACACAAGTTTCAATAGTCATAATAGGATATAAGAAAGCTAAACAAACTAAAGGAACCAATCCTAAGCCATTTTGAGCATGCGACTTGTTAAAAATCATATTTTAAAGCCAAAAATGGATTATTTTGGACAATTCATAGTACCTGACCTTAAAGGACTATTATGAGCAGATACAAAGTTGCTCATACATGCTAGTAATGATTCCTAAACATGGCCATGACCAAAGCTAGCAAGAAAACCAATTTAAGATATCTTTTTCAAGCCTAAAGTGAGCTTTGATAAGTCAAAATGAGCTAGATGATTAAATAAAGTGTGGTGATGATAAAAGTAACCTTAAGTAACTTAAATATATATGTCTAGACTATCCTAGTGTCTAGAACTAGAAAATTTTGGAAAAAGTTCAAAAACAGTTTTGTAGAAAAAGTAAGAAAATGGCTAAGTTTGAGCCCTGTTTTGGGAAGCTTAATGGGCATGAACAAGAAACCTAAACCTTGATTAAAATACCTTGTAGTATGGTCTAGAAGTAGGTCCAAGTGGTTAATCTCTTGGCTTAACCAGGGAGTCAAAACAAATCACCAAACTAGTGGAAAATCATCCTAACTGCAGTTTTGAAAATTTTTCTAAGTGTAAAATTTGAAAATTTTCCATTTAGCCTAGAACTCAATTTGAACACCTTAGACAAGTGAGTTAGAGTTATGCTAGGCTATTCCACGTGTTGGAATGCTAATGTATACAAGAACTTGTGAAGTTAGTGTGTAAAAGCTTGAAAAAGCTAGGTTTAAAGGGTCAAAACCCAATCTATGCTGGGTAAACCTAAATGAATACTAGAACTAGTTCTAACTAGATATAATTCAAGTGTTGGAATGAACTAAGGTGGCTAGAAATGAAATTGGCAAGAATTGACCAAAACTAGTGAACTCAAGAACACATGAACTGTGAGACCCCAGATTTTATGAATAAATATTTAATTTTCTCGAAATATTTTTTTTTAATATTGTGGTGTGGATTTGATATAATGTTATAGTTGTGGGTAATATTTATAAATTTTGCAAAGTACGCAAGTTGTTATATAATATTCGTTTGGCCGGGGAATATTCTTTGTGTCGGGGAATATCCGTACGACGGTACAATCCTTGGTGAACCCCACAATGGAATTATTGTCAGATTGAGAAAACGACAAAAGTATTTTATTGAAAATAACAAATGGAAGTTTTACCGCTAATAATCTTGTTGAACTACTTTCATTAGTAAAAAATACAATGAATACGTGGTTGCGTAGTAAGACACCAGTATTGATTATTGATGCTTACGTGAAAAGTCACCGCTTATACTCAATTATTGCTACGATGAATTGTTGCATCATATCTTTCATATTATTGATTCGATTATTGTCACAGTATCATCTGTATAATATTTGATATATTATTAAATCAATAATTGAGACGACAAAGTTATTCATATTATTAAATTGAAATATTTACAATGTCTAAAGTTCTCGCCAGGAGAGGTTTGGTCACCTAATTGCGGCGCGATAATAGAGAAATCCTTATTGAAAGCCCCTCTTTCTTGGGAACGACCTGGTTGTTAAATATTGTGAGTTATAATATTAATGATGAATAAATTCGTGTTGATTAAAGATGAATTTGATAGTTCCATTGTGTTGGGATTATTGGTGTTAGTTGAAATCGACATCTATTCCGATGATAATTGATGTCTGGAGATTATATTGTTCAATCGGGTATTCAGGGCACTTTTTGTGTCAGAGTACTATTCACGAGTTACTATTCATGAGTTACTATTGAGTCACATTCACTTACTATTAGGGGAGTTGGTGCAAGATTGATGATACTTGCATGACTAAGTTAAAGATGGAGGTATAGATGGAGGTACTATACTGTAATTAATTTTTTCACATGTTTAGAACTATTGAGTCACATGATTTTACTATTGATTCACAGGATTTACTATTAGGGGAGGTGGTGCAAGTTTGATAATACTTGGATGACTGAATTAAAAATGAAAGAAAAGTTGGAGGTATTGTACTGTAATATTTTGAGTCCCAAAACGTGCAATTATCGAAACTATATTTTCCTATAAATAGAAGCTCATTCTTCCTTCATTTCTCACCAATTCACTAAAGCTTTAGAGCCATTATTATACAGAGAAATCTATAGAAGAGAAGTCTGCTACATTTCTATTCCAGTATCCAGCTTCATTCTAAGGTAAGGGTTATTATTTGTTGTACCTGTAAGGGGTATTATTTCTTTCTTATTCATGAAGAGAACTTCTGTTATTCTATTCTTTATTATTATGTTGGAATAACCTGTTTATGCGAAGTACCGCATACATGGTGAACTTCTTCTGTTATTCCATTCTTTATTATTATGTTGGAATAACTCAGATATGCAAAATCATCGCATACATGGTGAAATTCTTCTATTATTCAATTCTTTATTATTCTATTGGAATATCCTCGCTTGGTCTAATTTCTCCCGACCGGTTTCGCTTCTTTATTATTCTCGTTGAATAACTTTGTTTATCTGAAGTACCGCATACATGGTGAAATTATGTTGTTATTCCATTCTTTATTATTCTATCAAAATATACTGTCTGTGCGTTTACGCCAGACCTAGTTCCATTATTTATTATTCCGCATTTATTATTCTGTCGGAATATCCTGTCTGTGCATTTACGCTGGACCTGGTTCCATTATTTATTCTTTCGCATTTATTATTCTCGTGAAATATCTTCTTGTCGTATGCGTTCTGTGGGACTGGGTTTCATTATTTATTATTACTGTTGGGAATAACCTCCGTTATGCATGCGGATATCTATTGCATGCATGGTGAATCCTTCATTATTCCATTCTTTATTATTCTCGTTGGAATAACTTTTGTCTACATGTGGATTACCACATGCACGGTGAATGATCCTTTATATTCATTCCTTATTAAATTGTGGAAATGATCTCGTTACATTGATTATGATGAGAATCATAATAAAAGCTTTGGACTGATGAAAATCATGGGTATATGAAGTATTAGTAAGTGTTATGATGAGTTAAGTTGGTTATTATGTGAAAACATGAAAGTTTCTTAGAAATCACAAAGGGTTGAAAATCAGTTTTTGGTAAAATGGAACATGAAATTCAATTGACCATATCTCCAATTATATTTTGAATTTTTGAGTGTGGTCAAGTTCTAGAGTTAGATCTATGAGTTTTGTAGCATCTCCATGTGGAATCACTGGAAAAGGTGTTGTAGATTTTTCGTGTGGACTGATTTTAGCAAAGGAGTCAAAAGCTAGAAATTACCGAAATGCTACTATCTAGATTTTAGAAGGACTGTTTCGGCCACTTAATTTGTGAGAAAAATTCTAGCCTTTTGGGACATGAAATTATATGGTATAAAGAACCTCCTGTCCAAAAATGAGCTCATTCCGACTTAAAATGAGCAAGTTATGACCATTTCAATATTTAGGTTTTTCCGACGAAAAACGCTATAATCGGAGTTCTATAACTCTGATGACCATGAAATTTAAACTGGAAGCTCACATTAACATATGTAAGATCCTGCCAAGATTTGGAAATTTTTGGAGTTAAACTTGAGGTAGCTAATTTCTTAAGGAATTAATTGGAAATTAATTTTTGAAAAATAGTAAATGAATTTTAAAAATTCCGAGAAAAATATATGTTCTTTATGGAACTATATTATGCTAAATCCCAGAAAAGAAATATTTTTGGGACTGATTTGGTATTTTCCATGAAAATAGTTTAGTTACGAACATATGAGTTAAATATGTTATGTGAAGTAACAAAGTTAGAAATAGGATTTTATGGCTTGGAAATCCTATATAAGGTATATGTAGATTGTTGATAAGGGATTTGATCATTGGTGATGAAATCTTATGATTATTGCATTCTTTGAATGATTAAATGCATTATTTGGTAAAGTGTAAACAATTGAAATAAATTGTTTATAAGTTTAGAGGTGATTAAAATATTGTTATGATATTAATAATATTAAATTATGAGTGGTTGATAATATTTGGATAAATTTAAAGTCTTTAATATTTATCCTTTTTTCAGTTAATTAATGTTTATATCATTGTTATCATCCTCATGTTTATATGGTGATGAAAGTTATCTTTAGCTTACTTGCGAAGATGGACGGTTGATTATTGAATTGTATATCTTTGGCTTACGTGCAGAGATGGACTTGGTATGATTATGACCAGGGATTATTCGGTATAGTCATGATCATTGATGATTTAAAGAATATCTTTGGCCCGTAGTGCAGGGATGATTCGATGATGTGATTTATTTATTAAGCTGAGTCTCAACGATAAAAATTGATGAAAACATTTTAAATCATAGAAGATAGTAAATTTTATTCTCTACTTGACTCTTTTAATGGATTGTTTGTTCCGCTGCAGTTAAACTTGATGTCTATTGTATTTTATCAGTTTAACATTGTTGAAGACTAATGATAATTTATTCTGCATTATCTTAGTCATAATATTTCTTACTGGGCTAGTTGAGCTCACCCTTTCTTTCACTGTTCTCTTCAGGAAATGAGAATATAGCTGGGATGAGTCGGGGAAAGGAGTGACGGACTAGATGATAGCATTAGTAGTCCTCACTATTCTGATTAAATAGTGTGACAATAAATGAAATGAGGACTCCTTTGAGTTTGTATACTGTCTAGATGACAATATACGTATTAAAACTCTTAGATTATGTTTTGTCGTATTTTACACGACAGTTGTATTATTAAGTTGTATTTGAATTTTGTACCATGTATTTGGCGACTCAAGATGGGTGATGAATACCTAATTTTAGGGGCGTCACATGAACCTTTTATGTTCTAAATCCTGAATAAGATGTAAATGATAACTTTAAAATCATTCCTATTGCATGATATAAGCATGTCAAACCCCATCAAAGTGAAAAATGACTAATGTGAATACATGGATGAGGTATTTGAAAAATGTATACAATATCTCAGATATACACTATAAGGAAAAAGCTTAATTCCGGCGAAAAATTCCGTCGGACCTAAGCCTATTCAGTCAAAAATATATTATTTCCGACGAAAATATTCGTCAGAAATTCGGTCGTATATATTCGCGTCGAAGATAAGATCCGTTATGAATTCCGTCGGATATTTATTATCTTCGACGAAAGTATCTCCGACGGATTTTTGTGGAACATAAACTATCTTCGACAGAATATATAGGACGAAACTTTTCGTCGAGTATAATAGACCCTATTTCCGACGGACATATTCCCTCGAAATTATTCTATTTCCGACTGAAAACTAAAATAATCTGGTATTTATTAAAATTGACTAATTATTTACTTCGACGCAATTTACGTCGGAGATACCGTAGTTACGACGGATATGTTCCGTCGAAGTTAACGTATTTCTGACTGAAAATAAGAACATTTCGACATTTTTTAAAAATTGGTTATTTGTTAACTCCGAGGGAAGTTCCGTCGAGAATACCTTATTCTGTCGGAATTAACTATTTTTTTTAAATACAGATTTTAAAAGTTCAGTTTCCAGGTGTTTAAACCCATTAATGTACATGTAACCTGTCGCAACCCAATACACAGTAATATAAACCTGTATCTCACATTCAAATATGCAACGTAGCACTAAAACGTAATCTTCAACTCATTATCATTCACATTCACATTCAAATATCCACCAAAATGTATTATAAGCTAACCAATTACAAATATAAGCTAATGTTCCATAAATGATAAACAATATACTTTACAATACTTGTACAGATGCAATTAGACAATACAATATATACAAAAGTTTTACAATAATTAACATGAATACAAATAAATTATAAACTAGTAAAAATATCATCATCAGGCGGAGGTGAACGACGCTGCTCTGGTGTATGGAAATCAGTGTCGTGCTCTTGTTCATCATCGCCAGCCTGCTCACCATCACCACCCTATTGATAGAATCAAAAATATAAATCATTAGTCCGTATATATATATGTGAGAATTAACAAGCTAGCCTTAAATGAAAAAAAAACATAAACAATAAGAATACCTGAGTAGGTGGGGGCGAATGAAAAGCCTCCTCCAAGAGGGTAATCACCATCCGGAGCATCTCGGCCCTCCAAGCGTTGAACTGCTCCCGTGGTAATCCCGTACTCTCTGCAGAGGCCCCTGCTATAATATCCTAAGCAATTTGGTGAAGACGAGAACTAGAAGGCAATCACGACGCCGAAAGATCGTAATCTCAGACGAAACCTATCCGACACTATCCTATCACCACCGGGAAGATATCGCCATCCAAGCCAAATACCAGATGAGATGGTCCGACATGTGTTTCCTTGGATCTTTGGCGCTAAATGGAGCCTATAAAGAGAAACAAAATTAATTACTAATAATAATTTATATAATGTGATAAATTCGAATAATTTCATGAAACATAAAAAAATATTACCTCCAGGAAGTGTATATGCGGGTATCCTCAGCAGACCCAACACTCGATATCTGCCGGTACTGCTAGTAGGGGGATCCTGAGATGCGACCCATAGTCTTAGCTCCTCATCCTGATCTAATATAATATCGGGAAGAGGGGTGGCGGAATCTAACGGCTCAAAACCCATCCTAATAGTCTTCAGCTCAGCTATATGCTCGTCCCGAAGCCTCTGAAATCGGTCCTGTAATGTATTCTGTATACATATGTTAATTATATCATTTTATTTACGATTGAATATTATTAAAAGCTAAATAGTAAGATGAGTTTTACCCGTATAGCTAAAGCTGCCTGAGATAAAGCACGCTCGTCCTTAGGCGTGTAGGCTCGATCCCAAAACTCTAGAATAGTAGGATCTCGGCCCAAGGTCCTCCCCAATGCCTAATAAAAACATTTATAAAATAGGTCTTAAGTATTTGTGTGAGAACTTGACACATAAATAACTAAATACAACGCACTTACCGTCTTCGCCTCCTCGAACGACTGAGAACCAGTGGTGTGTACTATCCGGAGCTGACCACGGTTCTTCTTCGCCTGCTCGGACTTTTTCTTAAAGTCATTAGCCTCCCAAAGTCGCTTTAACATAGCCTCCCGTGATGAGTCCATAATGGTACCCATCCACAATATTTTTAATCACTTCTGATTCCCCGTGATGAGTCCATACGAAGTACCCATCCACAAATCCACAAGAAAATAAGTCGAATTTAATCTCGCCGACTTTCTTCCAAATCGATTTTCCACTTGACACACGGCATCGCATCTTCCCGCTCGTGATCATCCAGATGTTCTAGTGCTTTGTTCAAGAAATCTAAAACCCCAACACGATAAGTCGAGACTAATCCCTCCCATCACCGGGTATCTCAAGTACATCTAACTCCTACGGGTACCACATTTTGAACTACATGTATACGCATTAAGTTAATTTGGATATTCATACGTGAATTAGATTTACCTAGTATCTCTATAGGATAGGGGTAAGGCTTCTATCCCGTTATTGGATGTGTCTCGTCACTAAGGCAAAACACGTTGAGTACGTTTCACGAGTTTCAAGAAAATTTTGGCAAAGACTCCCCATGGTCTCCAAGCACACCTAAATAGACTAAGATAACTTCATCTAAGTATGCACTCGAGAACATATAGAGATAACAATCGATTAATCCTCAAAATAACAAAAAATGTACCGTTTAAGATTTGCAGACCTACTTAAGTGAGAGACATAACATCCAATAATAATCCCAAATCGATCGCTCACATTCACCCCACCGAGTGAATGTCAAACGGGTTTCTAAGTTTCAAAGTATAGTATATATAATTGAAAATGCTACTTAGTTTATTGAAAATTGTGGCAAACTAAGCAAATGCTACTTAGTTTATGAGAATTGTTATGTGGAATTTATAGAGACTACTTGAGTGAGCCAAAAAAAAAGGGGTCATAGTTCTGTTGTGTCTATACTCTAATAATAAAGTTAATTCATTCTTTAAACATTCTCATTTGTTCCTTCATAATTGACAACATCCCAGAGGAGTTCCATTAATCAAAGTTTCGACAAGCATTCTAGATGAGCGAGCGATCAACTTCTGCTGCTTTAGGAATGGATCATCTCCCCATATCAATCCATGATATAGGCGACTTCACCACTTGAATTCCTCAAATGGATAGTTCTCATACAAGAGGTGAGACGCTCTCCTAGAACTACCCATCCGAGGAATTGTGGTGAAAGTCGCTTATCATGGATTGGACCCATATGGGAGATGATTCATTCCTATGAGAGAAGTGATCGTCGCTCATCTGTAGTAGGGTTGCTTAACCTAGAACTTTGTTCAACAACTTACCGGCACTCCTTCCTGATGTTGCCATCTCATATGATGGAACAATGAGGAATGTTTGCAGAATTCAATTACCTTTATTATTCGAAGTTTAGGACACAAACAAGAACTACGACCCCTTTTTTTTAATTGTTGCTTAGAGGAACCTATTGGAGTACTATTAGTCAAATCATGCATGTCGAAACCTCGCATACAAGAAAGAGTATATATATAGGAGAGAGTATCATTGCATTTATTGAAAATTGTGGCAAACTAAGCAAATACTAGTTAGTTTATTTTGCCAATGATAAACTAAGTAAGTGGTACTTAGTTTATGAGAATTGTTATTTGGGATCTATAGAGACTGCTGTTCGACATTCACTCCTATCTACTTAGTTTATTTTTCCAATGATGATAAACTAAGTAAGCGGTACTTAGTTTATGAAAATTGTTATTTGGAATTTATAGAGACTACTGTGAGACCCCAAATTTTATGAAATGAAAGTATTCAATTTTCTTATAATTATTCTATTTAGTAAATGGTTAAATTGATAAAAGGTAAAAGTTAAGGGTGATATGTGAAATTTTTTCAAAGTAAGCAAGTTGTCATAAAATAATCAGTGGTAAAAGTATGGTAATACGCGTGGTTGCATAGTAGCACACGGTATTGTAGAGTATCTTTGATTATTTATGCTTACGTGAGAAGCCACTCAGTTTTATTCAATTATTGTCACAATATTTTATATTATTAAATCAATAATTGAGACGATAAAGTTATTCATATTATTATTTGCAATATTGACAATGTCTAGAAGTTCTGTCAAGGAGAGGTTAGCTAATCTAATTGCGCGCCAATAGGGAGAAATCCTTATCGAAAAGCCCCCTCTTTCTTGTGAACGACCTGGTTGTTAAATATTGTGATTAAAGGTGAAATTGATAGTTTTATTTTGTTGGGATTATTAGTGTTAGTGGATATCGACATCTATTTCGATAATAATCGATGTCTAGAAGTTATACTGACCAATCGGGTAATTAATCGGATAAATGAGCAATTAATTGCTATTAATTTACATGTTTATAACTATGTGTTCACATGTGTGTACTATTGATTCACATGATTTACTATTAGGGGAGTTGGTGTAAGATTGATAATACTTGCATGACTAAATTAAAAATGGAGGTATAGATGAAGGTACTATACTATAATTAATTTTTTCACATGTTTAGAACTATTGAGTCACATGATTTACTATTGATTCACATTATTTACTATTAGGGGAGGTGGTGCAAGTTTGATAATACTTGCAGGACTAAATTAAAAATGAAGGAAAAGATGAAGGTATTATACTGTAATATTTCGAGCCCCAAAACGTGCAATTATCAAAACTATATTTTCCTATAAATAGAAATTCATTCCTTCATTATTTTTTACCAATTCACTAAGTCTCACAAGAGCAATTATTATAGAGAAATTATAGAGAGAGAAACTATAGAGAGAAAGAAGAAGAAGTCTCGCTACTTCACTATTCCAAAGATCCAAATTTCTTTCTTACGAGGTAAGAGATATTATTATTATAGTAAGGGGTATTATTCTTTTCGTATTCATGAAGAGAGTTATTTTCTTTCAATACTCATAAGGGTTGTTATTCCATTCTTTATTATTATGTTGAATAACATGTCTATGCGAAGTACCGCATACATGGTGAAATTCTTTTGTATTCAATTCTTTATTATTCTGCTGGAATAACTCGTCTGCATTTGCCTATCGCATGCCCGGTGAATTCTGTTGTTATTCCATTCTTTATTATTCTCGTTGAATATCCTCGTCTGCATGCGGATTACGCATGACACGGTTCCATTCTTTATTATTCGTTGGGAATAACTCCGTCTGCATGTAATTACGCATGACACGGTTCCGCTCTTTATTATTCTCGCTGAGAATAACCATCTCATGCGGCTATCGCATGCATGGTGAATTCTTCATTATTCCATTCTTTATTATTCTCATTGGAATAACTTTTATCATGTGGATTACCGTGCGTGGTGAATGATCCTTGGTATTCATTCCTTATTAAATTATGGAAAATAATCATCTACGTGGATTACCGCATGACGGTGAAAATCCATTTGCAGTTTCGTATAATCTATTATACTCGTATGAGATATCATTTCTGTTGTACTCACCATGGAATATCATTTTCTTTGATATTTTTTTTACGAGTTACTATTTACGGGTTACTATTCACCTGGTTAATATTCAATCTAGTGTTATTCACTCGGGTATTCGGGACACTTTTCGTGTCGGAATACTATCCATGAGTTACTATTCACCCAAATTACTATTCACCCGAATATTATTCACTCAGGTATTTGGGGTACTTTTCATGTTAGAAAGTACTATTCACTGTGTACTATTCCCAAGTACTATTCATAGGTACTATTATGGGTACTATTTACCCAAAATAATATATTTCTTTTCTGTCCAAATTATTTTTGGTACATGAATATTATTCTTGAATTTTACTCCACAAAGCAGTATCATGTTGACAAGTTGGATATTTTTAAACTCTTGATAAATTTAAAGTCTTTAATATTTATCTATGATTTTGTTTGATTAATGCTTATATCATTGTCATCATCTTCATGCTTATATTGTGATGAAAGTCATCTTTGGCTTACGTGCATAGATGGACTATTGATTATTGGTTCACAGTTGTATATCTTTGGCTTACGTGCAAAGATGGACTGTTGATTATTGGTTTTATGGTTGTATATCTTTGGCTTACGTGCATAGATGAACTGTTGATTATTGATTTTACAGTTGTATATCTTTGGCTTACGTGCAAAGATGGACTGTTGATTGGTAAGATTATGACCATGGATCATTCGATATAATCGTGACCCGTAATATTACAAATGATGTGGTAAAAGTCCTCAGTGGCCTGTAGTGCATTGATGGACAGTTGTTGGTATGATTATGACCAGGGATTATTTAGTATAATCATGACTGTAATTGAAAACACGAATATCCTTGGCCCGTAGTGCATGGATAATTCGTGGTCGTGATACTATTAAGCTGAGTCTCAGCATTATTGGTTTTATAGTTGTATGAACTATTGATTTACCTGATTATAAATATGAATTATGAATTTAATTATAATCTGTGGTGGTTCAGGTGAAGACAGGTGGTGAGAGTTCTCTTTATCTTGGGTATAACAAAGAACAATTGATGAGTATTATAGGAATGAAACATTAATGATGGACTTTTAATCTAGAGGAAATAGTAGACATTATGTTCTACTTGACTCCTCTAATGGATTGCTTATTCCGCTGCAGTTAAACTTGATGTTTATTGTATTTTATCGCTTTAACATCATTTGCTGAAGGCTAAGGATAATTTATTCTCGCATTATCTTAGTCATAATATTTCTTACTGGGCTAGTTGAGCTCACCCTTTTGCTTTCATTGTTCTCTTCAGGAAATGAGAACGTAGCTGGGACTAGTCCAGGAATGGAGTGATGGTCTGAGATGGTGTCTATAGTAGTCCTCACTATTTTTATAAAATAGTGTGATAATAATTATAATGAGGACTCCATTGAGTGTGGATATTGTCTAGAAGACAATATTCTTATTTAAACTCTCAGCTATGTTTTGTCGTATTTTACACGACAGTTGTATAAAAGAAGTTTGTATTTGATTTATGTAGTGTGATATCTGACGACCCAAGATGGGTGATGTATACCTATTTTGGGGGTGCCACAGTTGGTATCAAAGCTTAGGAATATAATCCCTGGCTAAGATGTGATGCTAGAACTAGGAGGGGAGAGACGGGGACTTCATTCGCTAGTATGATCTACCTAAGTTTATTTGGTATTTAATTGGTCGGTCAGAGTATAGGGATAATATGTGATATGTCAATTAACCCTTATTTTAAAACTATATTCTTGAATGATATCTGATATACAGGAGATGAGAAATGGGAAAATCTTGATAGAGAGGAAATAACCGGGAAGGTACAATCCGAAAAGAAAGCAAGGTATTCTCATCTCTTCGAATATCAGGTACGTACGTAAATCGAGGGCAAAATTTCATAAGGAGGGGAGATTGTGAGACCCCGAATTTTATGAAATAAAAGTATTCAATTTTCTTATAATTATTCTATTTAGTAAATGGTTAAATTGATAAAAGGTTAAAGTTAAGGGTGATATGTGAAATTTTTTCAAAGTAAGCAAGTTGTCATAAAATAATCGGTGGTAAAAGTATGGTAATATGCGTGGTTGCATAGTAGCACACGGTATTGTAGAGTATCTTTGATTTTTTATGCTTACGTGAGAAGTCACTCAGTTTTATTCAATTATTGTCACAATATTTTATATTATTAAATCAATAATTGAGACGATAAAGTTATTCATATTATTATTTGCAATATTGACAATGTCTAGAAGTTCTATCAAGGAGAGGTTAGCTAATCTAATTGTGCGCCAATAGGGAGAAATTCTTATCGGAAAGCCCCCTTTTTTCTGTAAACGACCTGGTTGTTAAATATTGTGATTAAAGGTGAAATTGATAGTTTCATTTTGTTGGGCTTCTTAGTGTTAGTGTAAATCGACATCTATTTCGATAATAATTGATGTCTGGAAGTTATACTGACCAATCGGATAAATGAGCAATTAATTGCTATTAATTCACATGCTTATAACTATGTGTTCACATGTGTGTACTATTGATTCACGATTTACTATTAGGGGAGTTGGTGCAAGATTGATAATACTTGCACGACTAAATTAAAAATGGAGGTATAGATGAAGGTACTATACTATAATTAATTTTTTCACATGTTTAGAACTATTGAGTCACATGATTTACTATTGATTCACATGATTTACTATTAGGGGAGGTGGTGCAAGTTTGATAATACTTGCAGGACTAAATAAAAAATGAAGGAAAAGATGAAGGTATTATACTGTAATATTTTGAGCCCCAAAACGTGCAATTATCAAAATTATATTTTTCTATAAATAGAAGCTCATTCCTTCATTATTTTTCACCAATTCACTAAGTCTCACAAGAGTAATTATTATAGAGAAATTATAGAGAGAGAAACTATAGAGAGAAAGAAGAAGCGAAGTCTGCTACTTCACTATTCCAGTATCCAGTCTTCTTCTGAGGTAAGGGATATTATTACTATAGTAAGGGGTATTATTCTTTCATATTCATGAAGAGAGTTATTTTCTTTCAAAACTCGTAAGGGTTGTTATTCTATTCTTTATTATTATATTGGAATAACCTGTCTATGCGAAGTACCGCATACATGGTGAAATTCTTCTGTTATTCCATTCTTTATTATTCTGTTGGAATAACTTGTCTCTGTATGCTTCTATCGTATGCCGGTGAATTCGCTTTTTATTTCATTCTTTATTATTCTGCTGGAATATCCTCGTTTGTCAGCGGATTACACATGACCGGTTCCATTCTTTATTATTCGATAGAATATCCGCATACGCGATTATTCGCATGACCTCAGTTTCATTCTTTATTATTCTTTTGAATATCCCAGTTGGTTAGCGTATTACGCATGACCCGGTTCCATTCTTTATTATTCATTTGGGAATAACTCGTTCATGTAAGGCCTATCACATGCATGGTGAATTCTTCATTATTCCATTCTTTATTATTCATTTGAATATCTTGTCTACGTGGATTACCGCATGCATGGTGAATGATCCTTGGTATTCATTCCTTATTAAATTGTGAAAATGATCCGCTCTACGGATTACCGCATATCGGTGAAAATCCATTTGCGCCAGATAATCTATTATACTCGTATGAGATATCATTTCTTTTGTACTAAATCATGGAATATCATTTTCTTTGGTATTTTTTTTACGAGTTACTATTCACGGGTTACTATTCACCCGATTACTATTCACTCTAGTATTATTCACTCGGGTATTCGGGGCACTTTTTGTGTCGGAGTACTATTCACGAGTTAGTATTCATGGGTTACTATTCACCCAAATTACTATTTATCCAAATATTATTCACTCAGGTATTTGGGGTACTTTTCATGTCGGAGTACTATTCATGAGGTACTATTCCCGAAGTACTATTCATAGAGTACTATTGCGGGGTACTATTTACCCGAAAAATATATTTCTTTTCTGTCCAAATTATTTTTGGTACATGAATATTATTCTTGAATTTTACTCCACAAAGCAGTATCATGTTGACAAGTTGGATATTTTTAAACTCTTGATAAATTTAAAGTCTTTAATATTTATCCTTGATTTTGTTTGATTAATTCTTATATCATTGTCATCATCCTCATGCTTATATTGTGATCAAAGTCATCTTTGGCTTACGTGCATAGATGGACTGTTGATTATTGGTTTCACAGTTGTATATCTTTGGCTTACGTGTAAAGATAGACTGTTGATTATTAGTTTTATGGTTGTATCTTACGTGCATAGATGGACTGTTGATTATTGATTTTACAGTTGTATATCTTTGGCTTACGTGCAAAGATGGACTGTTGATTATTGATTTTAGAGTTGTATATCTTTGGCTTACGTGCATAGATGGACTGTTGATTGGTACGATTATTGTAAGACCTCGAATTTTACAAAATAAATGTATTCAATTTTTATAATTATTATTATATTTTATAAATGGTTAAATTGATAAAAGTACAGTAATACGCGTGGTTGCATAGTAGCACACGGTATTGATTATTGATGCTTATGTGAGAATTCACTCAGTTATACTCAATTATTATTACAAAGAATTACGATCATCATATCTCTCATATTATTGATTCAGCTTATTGTCACAATGTCATCTTCATAATATTTTATATATTATTGAATCAATAATTGAGACGGCAAATTTATTCATATTATTATTTGTAATATTGACAATGTCTAGAAGTTCTGTCAAGGAGAGGTTTGGTCACCTAATTACGCGCCAATAAGAAGTAATCCTTATCGGAAAGCCCCCTCTTTCCTGGGAACGACCTGATTGTTAAATATTGTGAGTTATAATATTAATGATGAATTTTATAAAAAAAAATTGAATTTGAGTTCGGAGTTGAATTTGGAGACGCGGACGTGATATTTGAGTCCGGAACGATGAAATTAGTAGAAATAGACTATAAACACAAAATTTGTCGAGGTTGACTTTTTTGTCAAAAAAGTCAACAGTTGACTTTTTCAAAAAAAGTCAAACTTCAAAATTTCAAAAATGAAATTTTGTGAGAAAAATATTTCCATTGTGTTGGGATTGTTAATGTTAGTGGAAATTGACATTTATTTCGATAATAATTGATGTCTGGAGGTTATATTGACCAATCAGGTAATTAATCGAATAAATGAGCAATTAATTGCTATTAATTCACATGATTATAACTATTTGTTCACATGTGTGTACTATTAATTCACTTTATTTACTATTAGGGGAGGTTGTGCAAATTTGATAATACTTGCAGGACTAAATTAAAAATGAAAGAAAAGTTGAAGGTATTGTACTGTAATATTTCGAGCCCCAAAACATGCAATTATCGAAACTATATTTTTTTATAAATAGAAGCTCATTCTTCCTTCATTTCTCACCAATTCACTAAGTCTCACAAGAGCAATTATTATAGAAAAATTATAGAGAGAGAAGCTATAGAGAGAAAGAAGAAGCGAAGTCTGCTACTTCACTATTCCAAATCCAGCCTTTCTTCTCGAGGTAAGAGATATTATTATTATAGTAAGGGGTATTATTCTTTCGTATTCATGAAGAGAGTTATTTTCTTTCAATACTCGTAAGGGTTGTTATTTCATTCTTTATTATTATGTTGGAATAACCTGTCGATCTATGCGAAGTACGACATACATGGTGAAATTCTTCTGTTATTCCATTCTTTATTATTCTGTTGGAATAACCTATCTGTGCGATCTATCGCATGCCTGGTGAATTCTATTATTATTCCATTTCTTATTATTATGTTGGAATAACCTGTCTATGCGAAGTACTACATACATGGTGAAATTCTTCTATTATTCCATTCTTTATTATTCTGTTGGAATATCCTATCTGTGCGGTCTATCGCATGCCTGATGAATTCTATTGTTATTCCATTCTTTATTATTCTGTTGGAATATCCTGTCTGTGCGGATTACGCATGACCTGGTTCCATTCTTTATTATTCTGTTGAGAATAACCTATTTGTGCGGTCTATCGTATGCATGGTGAATTCTTCTGTTATTTCATTCTTTATTATTCTGTTGGAATAACCTGTCTATGTGGATTATCACATGCATGGTGAATGATCATTCGTATTTATTTCTTATTAAATTATGAAAATGATCTGTCTACGTGGATTACCGCATGGCGGACGAAAATCCATTTGCAGTTTCGTAATTTTTCTGACCCTCAAAAATTCTGGAAAAATTTGAAATGATAATTTGATGAGTTTTCTAGATTTTGTCCAAAAATGGCGATTTTTAGATGTATAGATTAGGAGTTATGAATTTTATGGGAAAAGACTATTTTAAAAGTAAACCCTTATAACTCCTTGTGGTTAACTCCAAAATTGGTAAAATTTTTATTGGGAGTAAATGTATATAACAGGAAAGATACCCTGTAAATTTCGAAATTTTTGGACAAAAGTATAATTTATGATAAATGTCTAAATATTCGGCAGTTTTGGCCATATAAAAAATAGTAAATGAATTATAAAAATTTCGAGAAAAATATATGTTCAATATGGGACTATATTCCGTTAAATCCCTGAAAAGAAATATTTTTGAGACTGATTTGGTATTTTTCATGAAAATGAACTAGTTATGAATAAATGAATTAAATATGTTATGTGAATAAGGCTGTAAATGAGCCAACACAGTTCAGGCACGATTCGGGCTCGACTCGAAAAAATACGAGCGAGACTCGGATTCGTTAATAATATGATCCAAATCTGAGCATTAAAAATAGTTCGAATAAAAATATGAGTAGAATCTGAGCAAGGTTATACTCGACTCGTTTAAGATTCAAACTACTCGAATTTTTTTATTGTGATTCGATACATACTCAGTTAATATATATTCGATTAGATGTTCGATATATTCTCTTATAATATATACAAATTTAAATCAAATTAGGATAATTAGTTATTATTTTGTTTTGTTTTTAATTATGATTTTATATTTGGAAAGTGTAATAATAAATATATTTTCTCATTTTTAACTAAAATAACAAATTCAATTTATAATTATATTTATTATAAAACTAGTTATTATGTGGAGACTCAATTCGAGCTTGAATTTGAAGCTCATGAAAGTAGTTTGAATAAATATTCGAGTTTAGTGGATCGAATTCGAGTAATAAATATTCGAGTCGAGTCTAATCTGAGTATGATTTTTTAATATAATTCAATTGAAGCAATTGAGTACGATTTATAATTTCGAGTCGAATTGAATAGCTCTCTGCTTCATTCTGTTCGACTCGCTTACACCCTTATATGTGAAGTAACAAAATTAAAAATAGGATTTTATGGCTCGATAATCCTATATAGGGTATATCAGATTTTGATGAGGATTTGATCATTGGTGATGAAATCTTATGAGTATGACATTTTTAAATGATTAAATGCAATATTTGGTAAAGTGTAAATAATTAAAATAAATTGTTTATAAGTTTAAGAAGTGATTAAAATATTATTATAATATTAATAATATTAGATTATGAGTTTATTAAGTGATTGATAATATTTGGATAAATTTAAAGTCTTTAATATTTATCCTTGTTTTCATTTGATTAATGCTTATATCATTATCATCATCATCATGCTTATATTATGATGAATATCTTTGGCTTACGTGCAAAGATGGACTGTTAATTATTGGTTTTAGCTTAAATATCTTTGGCTTACGTCGCAAAGATGGATGCTGATTATTGGTTTTACGATTGTATATCTTTTTGGCTTACGTGCAAAGATGGACTGTTGATTATTGGTTTTACAGTTGTATATCTTTGGCTTACATGCAAAGATGAACTATTGATTGATGAGTATCTTTGACTTATGTGCATAGATGAACTGTTTATTGGTATGATTATGACCAGAGATCATTCGGTATAATCATGACCTGTAAGGTTATAGACGATGTGGTAAAAGTACTCATTGGCCCGTAGTGCATTGATAGACAGTTATTGGTATGATTATAACCAGGGATTATTCGGTATAATCATGGCTATTGATGATTACATGAATATCCTTGGCCGTAGTGCAGGGATGATTCGATGATGTGGATTATTTATTAAGTTGAGTCTCAGCAATAAAATATTGATAATACACTTTTAATTCGTAGAAGATAGTAGATATCATGCTCTACTTGACTCTTCTATAATACAGTTGTATGTCTTTGGCCTGTAGTGCAAAGATGAATTGTTAATGAATATCTTTGGCCGTAGTGCAAAGATAAATTTATTAGTATGATTATGAGCAGGAATTATGATTTGGCATAACCATAATTTTTGATGTTTCAGGTGAAGATAGGTGATGAAAATTATCTTCGTCTTGGGTGCGAAGAGGAATTTAGAATCACAATTATGATTATGAGTTATTCATATGATTGTGATGTGAAATTGTTTTTGATGTTACAGGGATAAAACATTATTGGTGGACTTTTAACATGGAGAAGATAATAGATCTGATGGTCTATTTGACTCTTCTAATGGATTGCTCGTTCACCGCAACTATGGTTGAAAAGTTTTATCATCTACCATATGTTCTAAATCTCTGATTTATTACTGATGAAGGCTATTGATGATGTAAATTATCTTTAGTCATGATATTCTTTCTTTGAATTAGTTAGTTGTGCTCACCCTTTTTGCTTCACAATTCCTTTCGTAATATAAAGAGTGTAGCTAGGTCGAAAGGGGTAACAGGAGAATAGAACGGTGGTCTATAGCTGTTGAGGTTCTCCTTAAATAGTATGGAAATAATTTTATTGAGAACTTTAGATAAGTGTGTCGTATTGTATACGTCATTTGATATTTAATTTTGGTGAACCGAATAGGGTGAGGTGAACCCAACTTTGGAGGGGTGTTTTGCCACTATCATACAAGATGTCTAATGACATACAACCTCGTGTTATCATAAGACAGGTTTGTGCACATCCACTTCTTTCGAGTATATCTACCAAAGACTACCTATATAATCTTGGAGTTTATTTGAAATATAATTCTCACTTGGAGATAACGGAGATAATTATATGTCAAGAGAAGACTCACCATTGGAAAGAAGATGATAACAATCCTCTTATTTTTCTTTGGGGACTATTGGGTCAACCAAGGATAATTCTGTGGACATATGATATCTATCATAACCTAGACGCATGGCCTCCCATGTACGAAGGTTTTCTTGAGCACTTCCCAAAGATTTTAATTTCTAAAACAAGCTTATGGACTCAGATTTTTATGTAAGTACCATTGTAAGGTTGTGGTCAAGGCACTATGAGAGCTACATACATTTGTATTAAAACTCACAGCTTTAATTGTGGTCGATTACGCATTTACAGTTCAACAATTGTATAAATGAAGTTGTATTTGATTTTTATAGTATGATATCTGGCGACTCAAAATGGGTCGTGTGGACCTATTTTGGGGGCGTCACAATTATGACCATGGATCATTCGGTATAATCGTGACCCGTAATGTTACAAATGATGTGGTAAAAGTCCTCAGTGGCATGTAGTGCATTGATGGACAGTTGTTGATATGATTATGACCAGGGATTATTCGGTATAATCATGACCGTAATTGAAAACACGAATATCCTTGGCCCGTAGTGCATGGATAATTCGTGGTCGTGATACTATTAAGCCGAGTCTCAGCATTATTAGTTTTACAGTTGTATGAACTGTTGATTTACCTAATTATAAATATGAATTGTGAATTTAATTATAATCTGTGGTGGTTCAGGTGAAGACAGGTGATGAGGGTTCTCTTTGTCTTGGGTATAACAAAGAACTATTGATGAGTATTACATGAATGAAATATTAATGATGGACTTTTAATCTAGAGGAGATAGTAGACATTATGTTCTACTTGACTCCTCTAATGGATTGCTTATTCCGCTGCAGTTAAACTTGATGTTTATTGTATTTTATCAGTTTAATACTGTTGAAGGCTAAGGATAATTTATTCTGCATTATCTTAGTCATAATATTTCTTATTGGGCTAGTTGAGCTCATCCTTTTACGTTTATTGTTCTCTTCAGGAAATGAGAACGTAGCTGGGACTAGTCGGAGAATGGAGTGATGGTCCGAGATGGTGGCTATAGTAGTCTTCACTATTTTTATAAGATAGTGTGATAATAATTATAATGAGGACTCCATTGAGTGTGGATATTGTCTAGAAGATAATATTCTTGTTTAAACTCTCAGTTATGTTTTGTCGTATTTTACGCGACAGTTGTATAAAAGAAGTTTGTATTTGATTTATGTAGTGTGATATATGGCGACCCAAGATGGGTGATGTATACCTGTTTTGGGGGCATCACAACTACTGTTCGACATTCACTCCTACTTAGTTTATTATTATATTTTTTTAATTTGTAGTATATTATATAATTGGCTTATTTATTTATTAAATTTACTTTATTAAATTAAATTAAATCATTTTATTTTATTTTATTTATTAAAATAAATTAAATTAAATTTTTATTACTTTTTATTTTATTTTGTATTATATTATGTAAGTTCTAATTTAATTTAATTTTGTAATTAAAATTATTTTATTTTATTTTATCTTGTATTATATTATATAATTTTTAATGTTTTTTATTAAATTAAATTAAATTAGTTAAATTTAATTTAGATTATTTAAATTAAATTAAATTTATTTAATTTTATTTTTATTTTATTTTTTTTATTTAATTTTATTTTTTATTAAATTTTATTTTATTTATTAAATTAAATCAATGTTTTTTAGTTTATTCAAATTAATTTAATTTATTATTTTATTTTATTTTAATTTATTTTGTATTATATTATGTTATGTTATTTATTTTATTTTTAAAATTTATTTTATTTAATAAACTAAATTAAATTATATTTACTTTATTTTATTTTAGTAGTAAGAAACTAAATAAATGGTACTTAGTTTATGATTTATTAATATTGGAAAACTAATTACTAATACAATACATGCAGGCCCACAAATATTCTCAATTTCATAATTCGATAGAATTTTTGTCATAAATTCAAATTTAAAATAAAGAAATATATCAAGATTAAAAAAACAATTCTAAAATCAGTTACATTATGATAAGGAACCCAAATTTGATATGCTATACACTTCATAATATCAATATTCTACAATTTCCAAATTCCAAATATTATGCAGTTAAATAATATACAGTCCACAAACCCAAAATCAAAATTCCAATTTCAGCAATATAAACAAGAAGAATAGGACCCAGATTTCAGATTTCAGATCACTCCCAATTCCAACAAATGGACCCAAATTTTCTACCCACAAATTCACAGCAACAACATATTATCCAAATTGGGTTAATCTCATATTCAAACTCAAACTAAACCTAAAACAAATTAAGCCACAAATTTCACAATTTGCAACAAATTAACCCTAAAAATCTAATACTTGGCAGAAAACTAACCTTGAAATTGAATTAATGTGTAAACTAACCGACGGTGGTGCCTGGTGGTGGCTGGTGGTGGTGGTGGCAATGATGGTTGTTCAACCGACGGTACTGGTGGTGGAACCGATCGACAGTGATGGTGGTGGTGGCAGTACGTGGTGGTGGTGGCGGCGATTGTGGTGGTGGAGATGAGAGCAGTGAGAGAAGAGAGACTGAGAGAGAATCAAGTGAGAGATCGCGTAAAGTGAAAGAGAAATGAGAGAGAGAGAAAGAGAGAAATGAGAGCAAAGTGAGAGAAATGAGGGGCGGCCGGAAGACGTACTGTGACGCCCCCAAAACAGGTATACATCACCCATCTTGAGTCGCCATATACATGGTACTGGATACAAACTAATTATACAACAGTCATGTAAAATACGACAAAATATAAATTGAGAGTTTTAATAAGAATATTGTCATCTAGACAATATCCACACTCAATGGAGTCCTCATTATATTAATTGTCACACTATTTAACAGAATAATGAGGACTACTAATACTATCATCCTGACCGTCACTCCGCTCCCCGACTAGTCCCTTTAACGCTTCTCATTTTCTCAAGAGAATAAAGTGAAAGAAAGGGGTGAGCTCAACTAGCCCAGTAAGAAATATTATGACTAAGATAATGTAGAATAAATTATCATTAGTCTTCAACAATGTTAAACTGATAAAATATAACAAACATCAAGTTTAGCTGCAACGGAACAAGCAATCCATTAAAAGAGTCAAGTAGAGAATAAAATTTATTATCTTTTATGATTTAAAAGGTTTTTCATCACTTTTATCGTTGGGACTCACGACAATAAATAATCCACATCATCCTCGCACTACTACCAAGGATATTCATTAAGATCACAACCACAAATTATCCATGCACTACGCCAAGGATATTCGTGTATTCATTAATGGTCATGATCATGCCAACAACTGTCCATCAATGCACTACGGGCCAATGAGGACTTTTACCACATCATTTGTAACATTACAGTTATGATTATACCGATTAATCCGTGGTCATAATCATACCAAGTCCATCTATGCACTACAGGCCACAAATGACTTTCAACATAATATAAACATGAGGATGATGACAATGATATAAGAATTCAATAAATCAAGTTCAAGAATTAATTTATCCAGGAACTAATAACGTCCAAATTGTCAACATGATACTTCTTTGTAGAGTAAAATTCAAGAATACTCAGAAGAATATTTTTATGAAAAGATACTAGATGAAGCGCAAATATCAAGGATATTCCACTAATTTCATGGAGTATAGAAGTCAAAACTTTAACCAACTGAGTATAATAAAGAATGGAATAACAAAAGAAATCACCAGTGCATGCGATAGACCACACGCATGAAGTTATTCCAATGTAATAATAAATAACGGAACCGTGTCAAAGTAAATTGCACCGATAGGATATTCGAATGTATAATAAATAACGGAATCAGTCATGCGTAAGCGCTTGCATGCATGTGATGTTCCAACGTAATAATAAAGAATGGAATAATGTAAGAATTTCACCACGATGCGGTATTTCCATATACAAGTTATTCCAATGTAATAATAAGGAATAGAATAATGTAAGAATTTCACCAAGTATGCAGTATTTAGATAGATAGGTTATTCCAACACAATAATAAAGAATGGAATAACAACAAAATTTCACCATGTATACTAGTGAGTCCACAGATATGATTATTCCAATGAATAATAAGGAATGGAATAACAATAGCTCTCTTCATGAAAATGAAAGAAATAATACTCCTTACGAGTACAACAAATAATATCCCTTACGAGTACAATAAATAATATCCCTTACCTTATAAAGAAGAGTACTCCGATGGGTAGGGTGGGGATATACTTGAAGAAAACTTGCACTACGCTATTTATAGAAGAGAATTCTCTGAATTTCTGGTGTGATTTTAATTCTAACTAAATATCCTATTTATAGAAAATAAAAAGGATACTATGAAATAAAATATAATATATATATATATATATATATATTATTTCTAATAAAATAATTAACTTTATAAAAGTATTATGTTTTATATAAAAAGATTTTACTATGCAAATACTACGCAGTACTATGCAAACACTATACATAATAAAATATATTATATTCTAATTATTGTCTAATAAAAATGTATAACTTTATAAAAGTATTCTATTTTATATAAAAAGATTTTACTATGCAAAATACTATGCATAATAGAATATAATATATTCTATTTATAGTCAAATAAAACGAATAACTTTATAAAAGTATTCTATTTTATATAAAAAGCTTTTCTGTTTTATTACATTAATAATACTAATAAAACAAAATTTATATATATAATATATATATAAACTTCCGCGACTTTATAAAAAGACACCTCAATATATTTAACAATATTTATCATCATTATTATAATTCACAATATTAATCGACTGTGTCGCTCCTGTGAAAGAGGGGGCTTCCAATAAGGATTTCTCCCTATCGGCGCCGCAATTAGGTGACCAAACCTCTCATTGGCAGAACTTCTAGATATCGTTAATATTGCAAACAATAATATTAATAACTCTGTCATCTCAATTATTGATTTAATAATATATAAAATATCAACAATAATTGAATCAAATAACGTGAGATACTATGTAACAATTACTGTAGCAATAATTGAACAAAATTGAGTGACTTCTCACGTAAGCATCAATAATCAATACCGTGTGCTACTATGCAACCACGCGTATTACTGTACTTTTAACACCGGGTGTTTCAACAGTTAACGGTAAAACTTCTACCGTTATTTTTATAAAAAGATATTTTTATCGTTTTCTCAATTAGACAATAATTCCGTTGTGGGGTCCATCAATGATTATGTCGTCTTACGAATATTCCCTGTTAAAACGAATATTCCCCGACCAATCGACTATAATATAACAACTTGCATACTTTGCAAAATTTATAAATACTACCCACAACTATAACATTATATCAAATCCACACCATAATATTAAAAAATATTTCGAGAAATTTAAATCTTTATTCATAAAATCTGGGGTCTCACAAGTACTGATTAATTAGGTTTTAGGATTATTTTCGATGGACTGTTTGTTGTACTTACCTTCGTCGTAATTAAGGTATCTTCGACTGAATAGTCCGTCAGAATAAACATTATTCAGTCGAAAATAAGGTTCATACTTTGGGAACATTAAGCGCCAATGGGATATATATATATTTTCGATTTAACATCCGTCAAATTAAAGTAGTTTCGATCGACGTATCTTCGACTGAATAATCCGTCGTCGGAATACATATTATCTTCGAGGGAATGTGTCCGTCGAACGTAGCTCCGTCGGAATTAGCCGATTTTCTTGTAGTGATAGAAATCTAAACTACAACCATGATAACTGAAATTACGTGTTTTATTATCAATCCCACATACAATGTAGGTTGTGCAAGAAACGCAGAAGTTGGTGTAATGGTAAAACCCCGGTACAGGCAAGTTTCTCAGTTTATTTATGTGGACTTATAACTGCTATAGATTACTATTAGCATGATTTATGTTTATAAGTATGTAATACCTATGAACTGCACTATTTGCTTTGTGAATGATGAAGGTCAAATTATGACTAATTATTGAATTGAGTCGGGGAACTCAATACATATGTGCAATGAATGACATGTACAGGACATGTGTAGTATGTTATGGTATGTATGTTGCTACCAACAGGACATAAATGTGATAATGCATTTGTAATATGCTTAAATACCAAGAATATAAATGCATGAATTGAATGTGAAACCTATGTGCTACATGATGTATGATAGACTGTTAGACTTGATGGGCCGTCGTGCTCAATCTTGCTTAATTTGCATGTTAAAGCTATGATGCGATCTATCGTGATTAGGAGCGCATGAAAAGAAGACTAGTGATTTAGTTGAGATTATGTTGAATTATTTGATGATATTTTCATGTGTAAATCACAGATGTGTAAATTGTTGAATTATTCGATAGATGAAGATTATTTGTTCTAAAAAGGGGATATGCTTAAAAGAATGAATTGTATATTTATACTCATATCTACTCAGGCTAAATAAATCATATAATATGATTCTAGTATAAAGAAGAATTGTAAAGGTTGCAATTCAGGGAATGAATGAATGGAAAGAAAAAAAAATTATTCCATATTTTTAGCTTTTTAAACATTAAATAATGTTTTAAAGCTAGAACAAGATAATATTAACGCACAAGATCGGGAAGGAAAATAGTCTCGATTTTAGGGGCGTTACATCCTCAAGTACATCAATCACTAAGGAGAACATAAGAATCAAGTTCAAAAGTGTCTCATAATGCGATCCCCAACATGTGTCACATGCCCGTTACTAGTTTCTTGATGTAAGCCTTTCCCACTTTAAAGTTCATTATTCATCAATGCTTCCCCAACTCTAGCAGTTTTTTTCTCTCAAAGACTATCTCAGCGCTTGCATGATGCTCCAACCACATTTAACAACTCAGAAACCTTGTTAAATTAAAAACCAAGCAATGTGTTTATGGTTACTATCAACAGCTACAATAGTTAATTGAAGTTGATGAGCAAAGCAATGGACATAAAATGCAAACGGATTCTCATTCATAATTAAAGTTTTGAGACCATTAAATTCACCTCGCATGTTACTGGCTCCATCGTACCCTTGGGAGCATAAGCATTAGCGAACAAGACCTTGATCGGCTGTTCCACACTTCCACTCTCACTCTCATAGCGAACAAGTGAGATGACTAGATCTAGATGAGTAAAATGTATCTCTGTGTGAGGGCATTTGGCATGAGTAAAAGAGTGAAGGGTAATACCCAATTTCAGTGGGGTTAATTTACTCTTCTAACCCACAAAAAAATCTATTTATCATATATAAAAAAAAATTCAGTGGGTGCAATTGATCCCATCGACTAACAACTTGCTTCACCCCTACCTGGGAAATAAATGAACTTGTTCTCTCTCTCTCTCTCTCTATATATATATATATATATATATATATATATATATATATAGTAATCAAGAGGTGTAATCGGACAAAAATGTTTTTGTTTTTTTGTTATAAAAGGACTATCGAGACAATCAAGTGAAGAGTGAGAGACACACCCATCCAAAGCAAGAAAAAAATAGAGAAAAAGGCTTCTGTTGAAGCTTTGAAAAATTGAGAGAGAAAGATAAAGTAATTAGGTAGTTTGTTTGGGATTCCATCACAGGGTTATTGTGGTGAGGTAATTTGAGTGTTTCTTCAAAGAAGATATCTTTGTATTCTCTTATTTTATTATAGTGAATTTTTTGGAGATTGTTTCATGATTTTTACCTCTTAGTTTTATAGGGTTTTTCACGTAAAATCTTGGTGTTTTTTACGTGACTATTTTTTCATCACAATATTTTCTGCAGTGGTTATTATTTTGGCAGAACAACAAATTTAGTTTTTTCTGCATGCACTGATATTTTTGTCGTTTAATTTATCAAAGATAAAAACTTTGGGAATGTGTTTTTTCCATCAAGTGGTATCAGAGCTAAGGTTATTTACTCAATTGTTTTTTGATAAATTTTATGGAGGAATTAGTCGGAGCTATGATTAAATTGACCTCTTCAATATTTTTCGATCTGGAATTCCAGAATGGAGGATATCTTTTATTGCAAGGATTTTTATGATCTGTTAGAGCTTAAGGGAAAGAAGTTCGTGGATAAATATGAAATTGATTAGAATAAGATGAATAGGAAGACTATTGATCACATCCGATCACTATAAGAAAAAGTCCCAACAGGGACCAAGACTATATGCGACCGACATTTTCTGTCGCTAATACGTGTAACATCAACCAGTATCATGTTAATGTAGTCGATATTTGTTTTAGCGAATCGCGATATCTATTATCGATCGGTCAATGATGCATTTTTTCCTCCAAAATTTGGCACAGAAGTGGAGCAAGAAGCCTTATTGCCACGTATTTAAAAATTAGCGACCACATTCGGTCGCAAAAGGCAGTCGTTGATTCTATTTAATCTAACAGGAAGCAGATAGTCGAACAAAAATGAAAAAGAAGAAGAAAGAAGAGAGAAGAGGGATAATAGAATTACTTGCAAACCCACATTTACATGTTTTATATTGTAGTTCTCAGCCTCAAATTCTTCTAATTAGACTTGTTCAAGGTAATTTATTTATTTATTTTTGTTCAGTTTCTGTCTTCGTTCTGTTATACGACTCTTTCAAAATCAAATCTTTTTTCTTTCTAAATTTTGATACTTAATGTTATTGTGTGAAGCATGTTGGTATTCATGGGTTGTTCGTAGATTTTGTTGTTCATACCTTAATTTGTTATGGGTTATGTTATTTAGTTGATTTTGTGAGGTTATGCTATGTTTTAGGAGAGAATGATGTTCTATTTTTGGCATTACTTCCATAGAGTAATATTTAGTTGGATCTACATCTGCTAATCATTTAGTTCAGTAATAATTCTTAATGATGAGAAAAATTGTTTTTTTTCCCTTCAAGGGTCTAATATTCAGTTTACTTTGGTTTACCTTTACCTTATATGTTTTGCTATTCATAGCTTGTATTTAGCCTCTTAGATTATTTTGATCAAGTGTGACACATCCGAATCAAAATTATCCAAGTTAATTCCAACCTAGCACTTCCATATATGTGAAGAGAAAACCATTGTCCTTGTGTGACAAAACAAAACATCATTGTTCAATTCCTTAATAAGCATCAAATGTGATAAAACAACATCTCAAAAAATTAAAATAAGCCTTGTATAACGCAACAAACTTATAATGATTAAATGATACTCTATCGTTTTATCATGCTAGAAGGTGACGTTCGATATTCTAAATATCTTTGAACGTTTAGGACTTAATATATTTCTTTGAGGAGTTTCTCATTAATTATCTCATCTTGTTTAGCGTGCATGCACACACACACACACACACACACACACACACACACACATATATATATATATATATATATATATATATATATTTCGTCATATTATTTAACATGCAAAGCATGCTGTATAATATATAATATATATAGTAAACATGCACATATAGAAATACTATATTCTACCCGAATTGATTATGGACTTTTATTCTATTTTGATTCACTAGAGTCACCAAGAGAACGAAAATTCAAACATAGGGTGTAAAATTTGAATTTAAATACAATTATTACATTTAAAGTCGTGCTCCATTACAAATGGGTCTTCAAGAGTTCATTGCTCCTTTGTCTCCAATTCTTTAAGTAATTCTAATTAATCCTATTACATAAACTATTTACAATAAATAGAAACATTGATCAGCAGTCAAGGGAAAGTACATAGGATGAAGAAAGAATTTACATCAAGAAATATTGGAGAAGACGAGATACACATACCCCATTTATAAAACATATTCATTCAAGCATCCATCTAAAATAAAATCTAATCATACATTGGTCAATAGTCCATAATCAACCAAATTTATTATCATACATCTCACCATATATATCAATAAATAACATTCATCTCATGAATAAAGAAAACCATTCCATATATGCATTGATATCATTTAATGGGCAATTTAAAGTTTACTAGAAATCCAATTTTGAAACAAAATAAACTCCATTATTTTAACAAAATTTAAATCATAATAAACTTCTTTATTTTATTTTATCCAATTTTGAATAAAAATAAACTCTATTATTTTAATCAAATTTTAAATCAAAATAACTCCTTTATATATTTTAACTTAAAATTGTTGGAAAAATAAAATATGTTGAATCATATTCCTTATCAAAATACACATATTTATTTTTAAGGAAACATGGAATCCTATTTCATATGTGAATAAACTCTTTTATTCTAGGAAACATGGACACTACAAGAAAATTGCTTAATTCCGACGGAATTTTTTCCGTGGAATTAAATAAGATATTTTCGACAAAAAAATTCGTGGGAAATAATTTCGTCAAAAATAACCCTCTTTTTTTTTTAGGCGCCATCTGCCTCACATACTCAATCTGCTGCAGTTCATATAAAAAGAGAAGAAAAAAAATGAAAAAACTTGTTGCCTCCTCATCCTCAATCCCCTACTACTTCACATACTCGATCTACCGCCTTCTCCTCTCTCAATCTCCACCTCCTCATCCTCCTCCTTTCTCAATCTCCTCCGCCTCACTACTCCTTCCCCCCCCCCCCTCTCTCCTCCCACTCCTTATTGCCCTAGTTTAGAAGAAAAAAAGGCCCAAATTTTATTTCTGCAATTTTCGGCGACAGTGGCGGCTTCCTTTACCTCATTCTCTTCCATTGATGTCTTCTATTACCTGTATTTAACGGTTAGTATTCAATTTGGTCATTTTCCCAATTTTACACACATTAACACGCACAATAGCTTGTAATTTTGGTTTCACGCACATTAAATCTAAAGTAAACTTATAAACACAAATTTAGGTTTCAATTTAATTAAGAAATTTATGATGTTATGTATATTAATTGATATGCCCTAATTTTTAAATGTGTATGATATTATGTATATGTATTGATATTGTGTATATATAATTGTGTATATCATGTATATACAATGAACTTGTTGTGTATGTAATTGGATTCGCGAAACTAAGTTTACATTTGCGTGTCCTGGGTGTACTTCTCATCTTAGGTGTAGGATAATCCTTTTTTGCCTTCTATATGCACATTGTAATGACCCTAAAATTTGGATTATTTCTCTTCCCGATCTTGTGCGTTAATGACTATTTTGTTCTTGTTATCAATAATATAATTGATAAATTTGTGGATAATTTAAAATATTTCTGTCTTTCTTTCTTCGTTCCCTGAATCGCAACCTTTACGATTATATATTTCAAAATCACATTCATTTAATAATTCCTTTTACCAGGGTAGTATGAGTATATATATAACTCATTTCTTAACTCATATCTTGTCTTATACAGTATCATTCCTATAAAAGATTACTTTTTAAGGTAATTGTCGAGCTGTATTTCAATCTTAACACAAATATTCTCTATTTATCAAACAACTCAGTATTTACACAATTCGCATTTACATATATCAAAAATCGTCATTTCAATATAATATAGTTCCTACTTAAAGGAAACAATTTTTCTGCACGCATGCCTCTATTCTTTATCTAAGGACCCCTGACTTGGCCCCCTATTGCTGCCTTACACACTTGGCTCTTGCAATAACTTAGCCTCCTGGCAGTTAACTTAGGCACTCTAGGGGTCAACCAACTTTCTAACTATTTGTTATTACCTCCGTTCCTTAATATAGGTCGTTTTAGGGTTGTGCACAAGTATTAATGTAATGATTGTATAGCATTAACTATAATATCAATTGTCTATATTGCCCTTGTATTGGAATAAGAGTTTGATATTTATTGGACAAAAAATAGTGAGACAATCAAAGTTACACTTAATACTTGGGGTAATATTGAAAACTAAGCAATTAATGCTTACTTGAAATTCTCCAACGACTTATATTAAGGAACAAAAATATTTCTCTAAAACGACTTATATTAAAGAACGGAGGGAGTAATTTAATTAACTCCTAACTAAAGCCAACTAACTGTTCTATAAAATTTAAACCAGACAACTCCCTTTTCTCCACTATGGGTTGTCGGATTGGGCTAAGAAAAGGCTGCAATTGGGTTTATTTTAGACCCAATACAATAACTCATATCCCTAAAATAATTGAAAGAGACTTACAAGCATACATGACAAAAATTATTATAGCCCAATCCTGAATTGTATTTATCACTTTTATTTTTGCTAACAAACTTACTTAGCACATACATTATTTAAAAATGATGGTTTCGTGAATTCTAAATAATTCATGATAGTACCCTATTTTTTTATTTGTTATTAAATAACACTTTTAATTATATCTTAATATAATTAATTCTTTTAACACAGAGATATCTTTATATCAAGAATCTCTCTTAATTAAGTCATGTTGGCTTTCCTTTTCATTTTTTGATATTGAAATATCATTATATTAAAGAAAACTCAATCCCCCCCCCCCCCCCCCTTACTATAAAAGGTCCTGAGTTATACTCCCTCCGTTCATTAATATAGATCGTTTTAGAGTTGTGCACAAGTATTAAGAAAATGATTGTAAAACATTAAATATACTATCAATTGTCTATATTGTCTTTGTATTGAAAAAAGAAAGTATTATTTATTGGTCAAAAAATAGGGAGAGAACCAAAGTTATATTTATTACTTGGGGTAATATTGAAAACTAAATAATTAATGCTTATTTGAAATTCTTAAACGACTTATATTTAGGAACAAAAATATTCCTCTAAAACGACCTATATTAAGGAACGGAGGTAGTATAAGTTAACAAGCAATAAATAAATTAATGGCACATCAATTAGGTATAAATAAAAAAATTAAAAAAAATTATACTAAAAATTTGATATTATATTAACAGAATATTATGTGTACATTCATGCAATAATAAATGTCCTAAGTTTCCGAACACGTGTCAGCAATTGAGTGTTGAGAGACTATACTCCCTCCATCCCATTATATCTAACGTTCTAAAGATTTTCACATAGATTAAGAATAGATGTAGTTTTACTATTTTACCCTTAATTAATACTTTGATCTCCTTTAATTCTCCATTAACACCAAACTTGATTTCATACTCTCTCTCCTAATTTTTTCTCCTAATTAAATAATAGAATTTGAACTGTTTTTTGAAAATAGAGAAAATAGTTAAATAGCCATTAATGGTGGTGGAGAAGGAAGGGTAGAAAAGGAAATAAATAGGCAAAATATTTTTGGTTTTGTAGAATGTCAAATATTTTGAGAAGAAAAAAATCCTCTAGAACGTCAGATATAATAGGATGGAGAGAGTATATTATATGTACATATATAATTCTTTCAAGTGCAAGGGCTTCCTTAATTAGATTCTGGTCTGCCATATAACCAACTTGAAATTCACATGGAACTCGTTGCCCTTTCGAGCTCTCAAGACTCAAGAGTCAAGGGTCGAGTTCATTACATGCATGTCACGTTGCCTTAACCAAAACCTAAGCTTGATCTGATGCAATGTATCGACAACTCATCACCGCATGCGTTTGCAGTACTGAATTATATATTCAGCTTGTAATTAAATTGCCCGGTCTATTTTCTTGCTTTAGAAGAACTTGTTTTGTAGCTGGAAAGGGGTTGAATTTTGTTAAGAAAACTGTAAGATCTAGTTAAAAATTAACAACTGTTTCCCATACATCACGCTGATTTTAACATGTTCTTGACCAACAAGCAAAAGTAAAATCAAATAATGAAAATGATTTCACAAGGAAAATAAGAAAATGCAAAACATAGGATTATCATTAACTGTATAGGAAAGCGCCAAATGTTATTATTGTTATTATTATTGTTGCTGTTATTATTCTTATTATTATTATTAAAGAAGATTAATTCGAGGGAAATAAAATACGAGTCAATCAAGTTTTTACGATTTTTAGGGTTGATAATTTGTGTAGTTTTTGTATTTGTATGAACAGCTGAACATCACTTGTAAAGTTAGCTACCAAAAACAACTGTTTCTGATGTTGTAAATAGTTATATGCATTCGACTTGGTATAGATTCGAAGTGCTTAATAAGTTGTAAATTTAACCATCGTTTCTAGTACCCTTACCAAGTCCTAACTCTCATGGATGCATGCCGAACAAAATTATGTATAAAGATTTAAGACCTATAATAGGGAGTGTTATGGAAGAGCAAAAACTCGTATTCAGATTAGTATCCGTAAAAAAAATTGTATTATTGTGAATGTGGATGCAATATAGATATTATTTTATATATAAAAAAATGAGTCCGCCTGATATTTAATACTTGTATTACTACAACGTAGTGGAAAACAATGAGTCCGCCTGGGGACGTGGTTGGCCTAGAAATATCAATTTTTCTAATTAATTATATATTTATTAAAATTGCATTGCAATTACTTCATTCGTCTCAGGATAAAAATTTTTATTATTATTTTAATTAGTCTCAAGTTAAATATGTCTATTTATTTTAAATAATCTATTTTTTACAATAATTTATCTATAATTCCCTTAATATTTTTTACATTTCTAAAACCATAATTTTAATTTATTCTCTTAATAAATATATCCCTAATATAGTGATAGTATTAGTGTCACGTTATGATATAAAATTAGAAATATGCCTATAATTTTTAAAATAAAATAAATAACGTATCTAGATCTAATTTGGAATGGAATGAGTATATAAGCTGTATATAAGAACAACATGATGTGATATTTCTGGTTGATCAGTACGACTCTAAGAACAACTTATATTTTTTCAAAACTATAATTTTAAAACATTATAGAGCTATATCATTAAAAAAAATTGTCAAATAATTAACCTTCAAACTTTCTGTAGAATCTTCGATCAAATTGCAGCTGATTGAGCCAGAGAGCCTTTAAATTTGCTTAGGACAAATCCTGAAAATTAAATCCATGCTACTAAATAATGGCGTAATTTTGATGCTCTAATACGAGCACACGCAAAATACTGAAAACGACCCTCAATAGTATGGACCTTAACCTTTCTATCATGGAGAAGAACAATTAAACAGTGATAGAGAAATGTGACATAAATTATAAGACAACAATAATCATGTTGCTTTCGACCAAAATGCTAGCTGATGATGCTATATCCCTCGGGTGTACGTCTCCGGTGTGGCCCCGGTGGACCATCAGGTCCAACGATCACAGCTCCATTTAATTGTCCCACCAGCTTTTCCGGCCAAAATGTTATCTACAAACGACACATATAATGCAAAAGACAGAACATGCATGTGCATGCATGGTCCCCTTATAACCCTAAATTATGTAATCTTACTGGTGCATGCCCGCCTGAGTTTTGCTTGCAAATATTTTGAGGTCATTTTCATGGCCGACTGTCTACACTATTGCCCATTGCATAATGTTGGATCCACATTGTATACCTTGAAGAATTAAATTCAACACTATTAGATGAGGGTGTGGGCTTCCATCAATTAAACATAAATACATTGACTACACCGCTAGTACTGTTTGAAGAAAATTTTGTAATTCAGAATAAATAAAAATACCCTTTTTTGTGTTGCAAACTATTTTGTGAATATTATAAAATTTTAGTGAATTAATTATTTCTAGTTATATAATTGTGCCATTACGTTACTCTGGGAAAAAAAAATGCAACAAATGAAATATTGTCTTGTACTCTTTTTTTCTTCAAACAAATATAATGGTCCGATATCCAATAACAACAACAAATTATCAACCAAAAAACATTTTGATAGCAGATCCACATTGAATCACTAATTAGGACAAAGGTATATGCGAATTCACATGTAGAAGCAACTGGCCACATGGACACAGAATTTCAGTCCTGAAATAGGAGACCGAGGAACAATTCTTGGCATAACCTGCAACTTTTTTTTCTTCATTTTATTTTTATTTTTTTTATTTTTGTTTGTAAATTCCTGATATCTTGAAAGCATGTTTTTCACCTATTACAATTTGCTTCGTTTCTGCTGTCAAACTTTGATATGGTCATGTTCTTGTACAAAATCACACACATGCACAAAATCACACACCAATCTGATATGTTTAAACAAGTTTCAGACAGGAAATATATGATGCATTATATATGCTTAATAAGAGTAATTGAGGGCGGTCCGGTACAGTTTATGACCGGTACGGTCCGGTGCACCCTTTTTTCTTTTCTTTTCTTTTTTGTTCTTTTACCACAATTATGAGAATAATAAATAAAAAATAATAAAGCAAGTTTGAATAAAAAACCGTAAAAGAAAATATATTTTTATTGAAAAAACACTATAAAAACACTGTAAACAGAAACTGCACCGGACCGCCCCCAACCCTAATAAGAGAGCATAAGAATATGTCGCAAAGTTCCCGATTCCCCACAAATTCCTCCTACCAACTGTATCTCACATTAAATTTCAGATACCTTTTCATGATCATGTTAATATAAATTGAAGAAGAAACAACCCACAACAGAGTATATGCAGTACCAACAACCCACATCAGAGAATTTTATTCAAATGTTAAATAAAAATAAATTTAATTTAACTTCCTGTAGTTTTGGTACCACATGTCTTGCATAGATATGAATGTACATGCATATGGACAAGTTGTGAAAATAGTAATGGTAATATTGAAAAGGGTTGTTTTCCAGGATTGTGGGAGAGCGAGAGCCTTTATTTTGGAAAAGATATGGTTCCTGTGCAACAAGTTCTAGACTTTTAATCATTTAATGAGTTGATAACTTCATATCACCTGATATGCTCACATTGGACAATTAGCAAAGACAACATGGTGCTTGCAACTTAATTGCAAGAAACAAAAACACGACCATGTTCCAGAATGGATGGATCACATGCAGAGCAAGTAGTGTTACTAGACATGTTTTTGCATGAACCGACAAGCAAACACCAACCCACCCACCCACCCACCAACCCCTTTTTTATATTTATTCCACTGTGATTTTTAACTGTTTAACCAAGGTAAGATGTTGATTAAAAGAAACCTAAACTGCTAATTAGTAAGATTTCAAGACCTTTTAGTACGGATGATTGAAAGATTCCAAGAAAACCTAAAGCTAGTTTTGATTTAGAATTAGAAGCAAAAAACTAACAAATACAAGAGTCCCGAAAAAAATCAACAAGCAACTCTGTTATTCATTTCTTAAAGAATTAGATTAACAGAACGAAAGCATGGTAAAAAATAATTAGAGATAATTACCATTTCCGCCAACCCCTGGATGGTCCTGATTTTCTACACAAGGATTTTGTAGGTGTCTAAACTAAGAATTAAGTCGGCTTGGTATAATGCAGAAACTAATGGATTCCAGGAGTGAAGCAGAAGACGTTGGTATCCAGACGGTAATGGGATTCCCTATTACAAGTAAACATGCTCGTTCTAGCTGTCCACAAGGCACCAGCAAGCAACAAGAACATGATAACCATGGACCCAATTTCTCTTGAATTTGCCATATAAGTTCAGGTCTTTGGGCCAGAAATTGTTTTGGGCATCTTTCTTGACAACTAATACAGGGTTGGGGTCTGCAGGGGCAGCCGGGCAGTTGTCAAGGAGACAGGAACAATTAAGCCCAATGAGTAGCAAACTCAATGTTTGCTTTTCTTTACTACTTTCAGGCCAAACCAAAAATTCACATACCTTTCGCATATAATCAAAAAATTCATCACACCTTTCAGTATTTCTTGTATGATACTAGTCTGGGAAGGAGAGAGAGAACATAAGCAATTTCATATCCAAATCTTGCAATTTCATTAAGTCCTGAATCTTGCTTCAATCTGAATCAAGATTCATATCCAAATCGACATAAGCAGAACGTAACTAATTACGACAGCTAACAGAAGGACATTCGATCATTATTACAAAATAGTAAATAGACAACACTTAAACCACAACGTTTTTATTTCCACAAAATTTTTTAACAAAACGTTGTAGATATATATAAAAAAACGTTATTTATTTAAAAAAAATATTTTTTAATTTTATCCCGATAACGTTTTTTTTTAAAAAACGTTATGTATACTCAAAAAAACGCAAAAGTAATTTGAAATTAACATAAAACGCCAGCAGTCTCTTGTAGCCCTAAACCGTAGCCTCTCTTCTCTCTCACTCCCAAATCCGTCCCGATCTCGTCAACGAGGTCCCTGCTTCTCACCACGCCGCCCCAGCTCCGGCCGTCGACTGCTCCACCGTCGTCGTCGTTCTAAACATGGTGGACTCTCTCTTACGTCACAGCGGCAGCACAGTGAGTAAGCCAGAAGGGATGTGCTGCTCTAGCCTCAAAACTGTTCTCAATCCAAGTGTCTATGTGAGGCTTTCAAGAATAGTGCTCAGTTTGGCGTCTCTTTGAATGTCACCAAAGCCTTGGGCTCTTCCATCCGCCTGCAAAATCTTTGCCCCTTCTGTTAGCAATTGTGGAGGTATGGGTTTTTTTCCCCATTTTTTGTGGACTATAGTTAAGAAATTAGATTCCCTTTCTGGGTTTTTTCTTAGATTAGTTTTTTAGTAGATCATTTGTTTCTGTTGATTTTCTCCTATGAAAATTGTTTTAAAGATAAGAACTTTGAGCTTTTTTGATTTCTGAAACTTAGGAAGTGAAGTGTTGGTTCCAATTTATGTACTTAGGGCCATACATACCTATCAAACTTATCATGAAGCGTGTGATACTTAGAGTGCTATGTATTGTTGATTTAGAGATCTTGATTATATATGAACACAATGCATAATTATGGTGTGATTTTGTTATGTAAAATCACTTTAATCATGTGTTTTAGAATTTTCTTATGATCATTTATTGATTTGATGTCTAAATTTATGATTAATTTACTTATTGCTCTCTTGACGTATATATTGCTATAAATTATAGCTTTTGGTTCTTAATTGGTTAATATGGTAATCAACTTTCTTCAGTGACAGTGAGGATTCCGAGAATGAGTTAGTGCTTGAAGGCGAATCCTATCTGATGGAGAAAGTGGAGGTAGTAGAAGGTGCTCTATCTGAGCTAACCCATGAACTTCAGCTTGGAGTTACGGTGGGTAGTGTTGTCGAATTTGTTATCATTCACTTATGTGATCCTTGAAAATAAATAGACTTAAACCAGTTCGTCTCAATATTCTTTGTTCATCTCTATATTCTTTTTTTGATAAGTAAATCTGCATTGCTATTAGATGTTAACCTTTTTATTTATTTATTACGTTCTCTTCCTTTTCCTGTTATATTTATAACTTATGGGAAAAGGAAAAAATTTCTCCACTAGAGTTTCTAAAAACATTCATTCTCTGGGTCATGTTTTTCTAGTTGTTTCTTGTGGTGCATGTGTGTGGTGTGTGTCTTTCATTTCCCCACATCCTTTTCAGTTCCATGTTCCTTTTTCAAAATAACTTGATATGTTCGTTCAACTAGCGAATGACCCAATTATCATTATTAATTCCTTGATTGACAGGAAGAAGTTAGAAACCAAATCTTAGCCTTGGAAATAGATCTGGCAAATAGAAATGAGAAGATCACTTCTGCAATTGCTTGTGTAGAGAAATATGCTGAAGCACGAAGAGAAATGGAAAAAAAGCTTGATTTGCAGTTTCATCCCACAGTGCTTACCCTCCTTGTTGGTTCTTTTGGAAAAATTTTATATACTTGAGCAATAGCCTGGAAAAAGTTAGTTTGATCAGTAATACTGGTATCAGTATCATTCAGTTTGGTTGACAATCTATATGTTGCTTGTAGTGCAGAAGATCTTGAAAAATATTCGACTAGTGTACAGAGGAAGCATGAACATAGATCCCAAATAGAAGAAAGGAGAATAAGAGATGATGCAGCTATTGAAGATGCCAAAAGACGTCAAGAAGAAAAACATAGGCAAGAGAAGATTAAAGCAGAAGCGGAGGTCCGTTAACTTGGTTCTACTAATATCTCTAATATTTATCACATTTTATTGGGGATTTGGCATTTGACTTTTGTTTTGCAAAGTAATGCTAATTTTGCTACCTGGTTGCCTGTCTCATTTAAATCCATTTCCACAATGCAATAACTTATAGTTCAAATTCTTTCAATTCTTTAATTTGTGTTGACAGTGCGTCAAGCTGGATTTACTTTTAAAATTTGTAATGCACTCTCTTTATTTTCTTTGAGCGACGGCAGCAGCAACGTCACAGAACGCTACTGCACAATCTACAGGAACAAGAGCTGATGGATCAAAGAAGGTATCTGCAGGTATTCATTTGTTGCTATACCATGAAACACCTTTCTACTATTTTCTCCTCCTTTATATTATTAATTGTGATTTGACTATTATTCAATCAGTGCATGCAATTCATAGATATAGCAAGACAGATATTTGGAGGTTTTGTATTTGCGCCTTTGCGGAGATCCTGTTTAAGCCATATGAATCTTTTTTGTTTCAATAGTCATCTATACAACCTGGTTTATACAAATTTTGGGCTGCATAAAATCAAATGCGGCTATTGTTTTATGTTACATCACTTTTATAGTTCTACTACAATATTTAGGTGGACAAATGCACTCAGCTTAGGTTATCTCACAGTTTCACTGCTTTTCCTTTCTTTTAACCTTTTATGTTTATGAGTAAAGTTAAATAAACTACTTAAGTATCACAATGTGTCTGCTCTATTTCTACATAATTCGTGTGGGACATCTTACATGAAATAATACAACCTTCATGGAAGTGGCAGCAGCTTTCTTGCTTGATCAGACGGAGATGGAAACCATAAAATATTTATAGTGTATTATGATTATGTTGCCATTTAAGATTTTCATTATTAAATGAGTTGCAACTGTCCAATCTGGTCTCAGGGAATTTTATCAAAGGGGCAGAAAGTGCTTTGAAACTTGAGGAAAGAAGATCACAAATCTATATAGAAGTAGCTGCTGAAATTGAGACATTGGGATTGTATGAAAATAAGGTAGGCTACATTTTTTTTCTCTTGCCACATTTTGGTAGAAACTGGTTGCTACTTTAAGTTTTTGTATAAGTAACTGTCCTTTCCAATTTGCAAATCAAGTTAACAGGGATCCAATATCCAGTGAGATGTTGAAGATGTGCCAGCAACTGGAGTGTTTGCAGGCAGAACTTTGTGCACGTGTTGGAGGAGCATCATCTAACGAATGCCAAGGGAGCAGCCAAGGGGCTGCTGCCTATGGGCAGCAACAGCAGTGCACCTGTGTTGATATTTTCATATTATTTAAAGAAAATTCATTCATAAGAGCTACGATTCATAAGTATATAGTATAATTAGGTAACGAAGATAACAGAAGGACTTTCAATGAAGGCATTCGCCTCCAGGAGAGTGCCAAGATAAATCAGTCTCTATTTGCCTTGTCAAATGATATTTATGCACTAAATAACAACAGATCTAGACTGCCTTATAGAGAAAACAAATTGACACGGATATTGCAGGATTCTCTTCGAGGTGTGGGTGAATCTAGAGTGCCTTATAGAGAAAGCAAATGATATTGCAGGATTCTCTTTGATAATTACCCAAAGGTGAAAGTATCTCATTGTGTTTTACTATACTTTATCCTTTTTCCTCGAAATTTAGAAATTGTCAACAACAATTTTATTCTTTGTTTCGGTATGCGAATGAAATGATTTAATTTAAATCAATTTATCCTTTTGTGAATATATCGTCAGGTGAACATGCTGAAAGAGAGGGATAGACGCTATGAAGCAGTCAAGTTTCTTGATATAAGTTCAGATGAAGCAGTCAAGCTTGTCTATAGTTGCTCATAACTTATCCCTAGATCCCAGTTCCCCTAACCGATACCTATTGTTGTTGTTCTTGGTTTGCTTATGCAATTCGGTTGTGCTCCGTGCGCGCGAATGCTCTAACAACTTTACATGACATGCAGATCAAGAATTGCGCAGCAAGGAGATAAAAATGTCATATGGTTCATATGCAAAAGTGCTGATGATGGCAAAGGTGATCCATGATTATTTGTTAAGGGTTGAGAAGGGTACAGATCTTTGCATATTCTCACGTCCAGATATATATTGCTCACTACCTTGAGACTGCAATACTTAAATATGTTTGACTATTGTATGAAAACCAAAATTGTAAAACCTCAACTTTTATGAATAAAGATCTATAATTATCATTTTTAAATATTATGAAATGAATTTGATATAATGTTATAGTTGTGGGTAATATTTATAAATTTTGCAAAGTACACAAGTTGTTATATAATATTCGATTGGTCGGAAAATATTCGTTTGAACAGGGAATATTCGTACGACGGCACAATCATTGGTGGACCTCACAACGGAATTATTGTCGGATTGAAAAAACGACAAAAATATTTTTCATAAAAATAACGGCGGAAGTTTTACCGTTAATCAAAAACACCCTGTTAAAGAAATACGAGAATCTGGCGTGGTTGCATAGTAGCACCTACGGTATAGATTATTAATGCTTACGTGAGAAGTCACTCGGTTTGATTCAATTATTATCGATATTTTATATATTATTAAATCAATAGTTGAGATAACAAAGTTGTTAATATTATTATTTGCATTATTAACGATGTCTGAAGTTACGCTTAGGAGAGGTTTGGTCACCTAATCAATTGCACCAATAAGGAGAAATCCTTATTGGAAAGCCCTCTTTCCTAGAACGACGCAGTCGATTAATAATGTGAATTGTAATAATGATGATGAGTTACATTTTTATTAGTATTATTAATGTAATAAAACAGTAAAGCTTTTTTTATATAAAACAAAATACTTTTATAAAGTTATTCGTTTTATTAGATAATAAATAGAATATATTATATTTTATTGTAAACCAATCTGACCGCTCGCTCGTTTGAAAGAAAATCAATCTGGACCGCTCATGGATTGGTTCTTATTCATCCATTCTTCTATAAATAAAGCTCATTCCTTCATTATTTCTTACGAATTCACCGAAACTCTGGAGAGAGAGAAACTATAGAGAGAAAGAAGAAAAGTATTCTACTACTTCACTAATTCTTTATCCAGTTCTTCTTTATAAGGTAAGGGGTATTATTTCTTTCGTATTCATGAAGAGAACTTCTGTTATTCCATTCCTTATTATTATGTTGGAATAACTCAGTATATCACAAGATCGCATATATGGTGAAATTCTTCTATTATTCAATTCTTTATTATTCGCCGGAATATCCTATTTGTCCGCTTACACCGGACCGGTTCCATCATTTATTATTACATTGGAATAACTTGTTTATCGCCAATCTGCATGCGTGCGTGGTGATTTCATTGTTATTCCATTCTTTATTATTCTCGCTTTAATATCACATGTCATGCATTTACGTGTAATTCGGTTCCATCATTTATTATTCATTGGAATAACTTTGTTTATGTAAAGTGCGTATTTGGTGATTTACATTGTTATTTCATTCTTTATTATTACGTCGCCTTAATATCATATGCGTGCGTTCTGTACGGACTGGTTCCCATCATTTATTATTCTGTTGGAATAACCTTTATCATCTGCGAAGTATTGCATGCATGGTGATTTCACATTATTCCATTTTTATTATTCTTTGAAATATCATATATGGTCGTATTACGCCGACCGGTTCCGATTAATTATTATTCTGTTGGAATAAAATGTCTATGCGAAGTACCGCATGCATGATGATTTCTTTTATTATTCTATTCTTTATTATACTTAGTTGGTTAAAGCTTTGACTTTTATACTTCATAAAATTAGTGGAATATCCTTGATATTTGCGCTTCATCCAGTATCTTTTCATGAAAATATTCTTCTTAGCATTCTTGAATTTTACTTTATAAAGAAGTATCATGTTGACAATTTGGACGTTATTAGTTCCTGGATAAATTAATTCTTGAACTTGTTTTATTGAATTCTTATAACATTGTCATCATCCTCATGTTTATATTGTGTTAAAAGTCATCTTTGGCTTACGTGCATAGATGGACTTAGTATGATTATGATCAGGGATCATTCGGTATAATCATGACCTGTAATGTTATAAATGATGTGATAAAAGTCCTCAGTGGCCTGTAATGCATTGATGGATAGTTTTTGGTATGATTATGACCAGGGGTTATTCGGTATAGTCATGACCATTGATGATTTAATGAATATCCTTGACCGTGGTATAGGGATGATTAGATGTTGTGGTTTTTTTTTATTAAGCTGAGTCTCAGCAATAAAAATTGATGAAAAACTTTTAAATCATAGAAGATGGTAGATTTTATTCTCTACTTGACTCTTCTAATGGATTGTTTGTTCCACTGCAGTTAAATTGATGTTGTATTTTATCAGTTTAACATTGTTGAAGACTAATGATAATTTATTCTGTATTATCTTAGTCATAATATTTATTCTTGTCTTAGTTGAGCTCACACTTTTTTCTTTCACCGTTCTTCTTGAAATGAGAACGTAGCCGAGGACTAAATCGAGGAGCGGAGTGATGGTCCGGATAATAGTATTAGTAGTCCTCACTATTCTACATTAAATAGTGTAACAATAAATGTAATGAGGACTTATTACGAGAGTGGATATTGTCTGAAGACAATATTTGTATTAAAACTCACAACTCTCTTGTTGTATATTAAAGATTGTATTTGTACTCTGCAGACTATGTATTTGGCGACTTTAATATAGGTGATGTATACCTATTTTTTTGGGGGCGTCACATTAGTATCAAAGCTTAGGATATGATCCCCATTTGAAATGTGAGACAAGAACTAGGAGGGAGAGACGGAAAATCTTTATTAGTAGGACCTACCTAAGTTTATTTGGCATTTAATTGGTCGGTCGTCGAGTATAGGGATAATATGTGATATATTAATTAACCCTTGTTTTGTGATGATTTAAAAATGGCATCCAAAATGTTGAGATAAGAATGGAGCACAGAGAGCATTGAGTCTCCACAGATCAATAATCGACAATGTGCAACAGGATGACGATAATCCTCCCATAAAAAACAACACCGATCAAATGACGAAAAGACGAGTGCGTTTAGGAGCTTTTTAGAATTCATGCAACATCGGTGGCGGCGGCTCTGTCCAAACTCCAGTGGAAACACCGATAACTCTCGACAACGATCCATTTAGCGCTTCAAGGAGTCGGGACCATCGGAGTTTTTGGAGAGCCAAAATCACTTAAGGCGGATATATGAATAAAGCAGATCAACAAGATATTTGATGTCTTGGGATGCTCTGAGGAGCAAAAGGTTTTCTTTGCCACCTTCATGTTACGTGCGTAAGCGATTCTTGGTGGAAATCAGAAAGCGTACTCAACCTCGCCACATCAAGATGTCTTGGGAGAAGTTCCAAGAGCATTTCAACGACAAGTAATTTCACGAAAGTATTCGTCACATGAAGGAGGTAGAGTTCATCAAGCTTGAGCAAAACAATATGGCCGTGGCGCGCAAAGACGAAGCTAAGTTTGCTTGAGTTGTCTCGGTTTATTCCCACTTTGTTGATAATGAGTAGAGAATGACGCGGATGTTTATAAGAGGTTTGAAACCCGAAATACGCCAATGCCTTATCTCTCATAAACTGTGTTTGTATTCAGATGTTGTGAATAGGGCTCAGTTATTGGAGCGCGATAATGAGTCAACCCAACCAAGAGAGAACAACCGACAAGTCGATAATACCAGTGGTAGCAGTCATCGAAGCGGTGACAACAAACGTGGAGGGAATCAACATGCCAGAAATGATAACCACTTGGTGGTAATCATGGCCAAGACAATAGAGAGGGAAAGTTCAAGGAGAGAAGGTTCAAAGAAAGATGGAACGACTTCAAAGACCAAAGACCATTTGTTAAAGAAGGAGAACGACCACCGGTCGTATGTTACAAATATGGAGGGGAAGGACACATAAGTCCAAATTTCACGATGCCATTCAAAGTATGTTACAATTATGGAAAAGAAGGTCACCTAGCCCAATTTTGTCGTGCACCAAAGTCAAGTCCAGCTGGGATAGAGGCATCCAAGGGTGTCCCAAACAAGACAAAACTGGTAGTTCAAGGGAGAGCGTTTGTCGTAACCTTCTAAAAAGTGAGGAATCCGAATGAGGTGATCACGGGTAAGCTAATCATAAACTCTAGCGAAGTTTATACTTTATTTGATACCGGTTCTACCCATTCCTTTATTTCTCCTACTTGCGCTCAACGTTTAAATTTGACTCCGGAGAAATTAGACTTTGACTTATTTGTTGAAACTCCATTGGGAGAAACCTTCATTACATCCACGGTTTATAAGTCTTGTTTGATTCAAATCCAGAACTGCATGCGTTACTTCGTCGATCTTATTTCTTTGAAAATACTTGCATTTGATGTGATTCTAGGGATTGATTGGTTAACTACTCATCATGCAAAAATTGATTATTTTCGTAAGGTTGTTAGCTTTCATATTTCTAACCAACCTATTATGCGAATTCAAGCAACCAAACCATTAAAATTCATCACTGTCATCTCAAGCCATAAAGCTATTCGTTTATTGAAAAATGGATGTCAAGCTTTCTTAGCTCATGTCACGGATCTAAACAAAAATACGCCGGTTTTGAATGATATTTTATTGTTAATGAATTTCCGACGTATTCCCTCAAGAACTTCTGCCTACCCCGAGCGTGAAATTGAATTTTGTATCGACCTTGAACCCGTGACAAAACCTATTTCCAAAGCCCCATATCGAATAGCTCTGTTGAACTTCGTGGAGTTAAAACCCCAAATGAGAATTGTTAGACATCGGTTTCATTCGTCTAAGTCGTCTCCATGGGGTGCTCCTTTTCTATTCGTGAAGAAAAAGATGGAAGTATCGACTTTGTATTGATTATCGGGAGTTGAATCATGTCACCATCAAAAATAGTACTGTTGCCTCGCATTGATGACTGTTTGACCAATTGCAAGGAGCCAAATTCTTTTCAAAGATTGATCTTCGTTTGGATATCATCAATGAAGATTAAAACAGATGACATTCCAAAGACTACTTTCTCAACTCTGGTTACAGGCATTATGAATTCCTAGTCATGTCTTTTGGATTGACTAATGCTCCCCGCCGCCTTCATGGACATGATGAACCGAGTATTCAAGGAATATTTGGATCACTTTGTGGTCGTCTTTATTGATGACATCCTCATATACTCCAAAACACGTGAAGACCATAAGCAACACCTGAGGCTGATACTCCAAAAGCTTCGTGAATATAAGCTTTATTCCAAGTTGAAGAAATGTGAGTTACGGCTTGAGAGTAGCATTCCTTGGGCACGTAGTATCAAGTCATGGAATATCTGTTGACCCAAAGAAAGATTGAAGTTATTCAAAGCTTTGGAGCAACCTAAATCGATGGATCGAAGATCGTAGCTTTCTCGAACTTAAATTGGTTATTATCGGAGATTCGTAGAAGGATTTTCTCGAATCGCTACTCCCTTAACCCAGCTGACTCGGAAAGATACAAAATTTGGTTAAAACGAGGAATGTGAGAAGAGTTTTCAAGAACTCAAGAGAAGACTCATTTCAGCACCTGTTCTGACAATACCATCTGGCTCAGAGGAATTTGTCATCTACAGTGATGCTTCAGGCAAAGGGTTAGGATGTGTTCTCATGCAACATGGGAAAAGTCATAGCCTATGCCTCTCGACAACTCAAAGAATATGAGAGGAATTATCCTACTCATGATCTAGAGTTGGCAGCTGTTGTCTTCGCACTTAAAATTTGGAGGCATTACTTGTATGGGGAGAAAGTGGAGATCTTTACGGATCATAAAAGCCTCAAATATTTCTTCACTAAAAAGGAACTCAACATGTGACAGTGATGTTGGCTTGAACTGTTGAAAGATTATGATCATACCATCCAATACCATCCTGGAAAAGCGAATGTAGTAGCTAACACATTGAGTAGAAGATCATATGCGGGTACGAGTGCGATATTGTCAACGCAAAGGCCCATTTTGTATGACTTGCAAAGGATGGAGATAGAGATAAAGACTCAGGGACCCACGTGATGATGGCGAATATCTGAGTAGAATCCGACTTTAATCGATAAAGTTAAAGATGCTCAAGCTACGGACTCAGAGGCGATGCGTATAAGGAAGAAAGTGCAAGAAGGTCTTTATCTTAGGAAGCAAGAATCGATGAAGAAGGAATACTTGAGTCAACTCCGGACTTTGTGTTCTAAACGACCACGAGTTAAAGTATAAAATCATGATGGAGGCGCATGACACACACCGTTTGCAATCCATCTTGGAGTACCAAAATGTATCATGATCTTCACATACATTTTGGTGGGGCAATATGAAGAGAGAGATATATTGCTTTATCTCAAGGTGTCTAACTTGTCAACGAGTCAAGCGAAGCATCAAGTACCAAAAGGTCCATCAGAACCACTTGAAATTCCGTAATGGAAGTGGGAGCACATTACCATGGATTTTATTATTTGTCTTCTCGAGGTTTCTCAAGGCATAGATGCAATTTGGGTCATTATTGATAGATTGACCAAGTCTCTGCTCATTTCTTACCAATACGAGAAACTTATACACTTGAACGTCTTGCTGTATGTATGTATAAACGAGGTTGTAAGATTGCATGGTATGCGCCAAGATCCATAGTTTCTCGATCGAGACCCAAGATTCACTTCAAGATTTTGGGTTAGTTTGCAAAAACTATGGGCACGGATTTACGATTTAGTTCGGCATATCATCCTCGCATTTAATGGACAATCGGAGAGGACTATTCAAACTCTTAAAGATTTATTAAGACTACGTGTCCTTGACTTCAAGGAAGTTGGGACAAGTTCTTACCATCAGTGGAATTTTCCTACAACAACAGCTTATCAGCAAGTATTGATATGGCTCCATTTGAGGCGTTGTATAAAGAAAGTGTCGCTTCTCGAAAGATCTTTGGGATGAGGTGGGTGAAGCAACGTTGTTGGGACCAGAGTTGGTACGCGTGTGACTACGAAAAAAGATTCAAACGATCCGCAACGTATAAAAACCTCACAAGACCGACAAAAGAGTTATGCTGATCTTCATCGAAAGGACGTGAAATTCGATATTGGAGATCATGTGTTATTACGTGTTGCTCCATGGAAAGGAGTTACGAGATTTGGAAAGAGAGAAAAGCTCAATCCTCGATTCATTGGCCCATTTTTAATCCTCGATCGAGTAGGAACTGTGGCGTATAGACTCGCTTTACCGCCAAGTATGTCTCGTGTTCATAACGTTTTTCATATATCTATGTTACGTAAATATATAGAAGACCCAAACCATATTATTGAGTTAGAACCGGACGAAATAGAGGAAGATTTAACGTATAAAGAGATTTCTGTTCAAATCTTGGATAAGAAGGAACATATTCTACGCTCCAAGGTTATACTTCAAGTCAAAGTTTTATGGAGAAACCACGATGTTGAGGAAATGACATGGGAGTTAGAATCTGAAATGAAATCAAGGTATCCTTACCTCTTTGACATACCAGGTATGTACCCTAATTTCGAGGACAAAATTTCATAAGAAGAGGAGATTGTAAGACCCCAACTTTTATGAATAAAGATGAATTTTCTATAATTATCATTTTTAAATATTATGGAATGAATTTGATATAATGTTATATTTGTGGGTAATATTTATAAATTTTGCAAAGTACGCAAGTTGTTATATAATATTCGATTGGTCGGGGAATATTCGTTTGAACAGGGAATATTCGTACAACAGCACAATCATTGGTGGACCCCACAACAGAATTATTGTCGGATTGAGAAAACGACAAAAATATTTTTTATAAAAATAACGGCGGAAGTTTTACCGTTAATCTGTTGAAACACCCGGTGTTAAAAATACAGAATCTGGCGTGGTTGCATAGTAGTTAGCACTGGTATAGATTATTAATGCTTACGTGAGAAGTCACCAGTTTGATTCAATTATTGTCGATATTTTATATATTATTAAATCAATAGTTGAGATAACAAAGTTGTTAATATTATTATTTGCATTATTAACGATGTCTAAGTTCGCCAGGAGAGGTTTGGTCACCTAATTGCTTGCCGCAAATAGGGAGAAATCCTTATTGGAAAGCCCCTCTTTCCTTGAAATCTAACGACACAGTCGATTAATAATGTGAATTGTAATAATGATGATGAGTTACTGCTTTATTAGTATTATTAATGTAATAAAATGTAAAAAGCTTTTATATAAAACAAAATACTTTTATAAAGTTATTCGCTTTATTAGGCAATAAATAGAATATATTATATTTTATTGTAAACCAATCTGACCGCTTCGTTTGAAAGAAAATCAATCTGGACCGCTTCATGGATTGGTTACTTATTCACCCATTCTTCATAAATAAAGCTCATTCCTTCATTATTTCTTACGAATTCACCGAAACTCTGAGAGAGAGAAAGCTATAGAGAGAAAAGAAGAAAAGTATTCTCGCTACTTCACTAATTCTTTATCCAGCCTTCTTCTTTATAAGGTAAGGGGTATTATTTCTTTTGTATTCATGAAGAGAACTTCTGTTATTCCATTCCTTATTATTATGTTGGAATAACTTTGTATATGCCAAGAATCTGCATATATGGTGAAATTCTTCTATTATTCCATTCTTTATTATTCGCTTGAATATCCTATCTCGTCTGCTTACACCGGACTGGTTCCATCATTTATTATTCCATTGGAATAACTTTGTTTATCTGATCTGCATGCATGGTGATTTCTGTTGTTATTCCATTCTTTATTATTCTATCGGAATATCCTGTATTGCATTTACGCCTAACTCCGGTTCCATCATTTATTATTACATTGGAATAACTTTGTTTATGTAATCTGCGCATGCACGGTGATTTCATTGTTATTTCATTCTTTATTATTCAGCCGGAATATCCTGTCTTTCGCGTTCGCTTTAACTGGTTCCATCATTTATTATTCTGTTGGAATAACTTTGTCTATCTTGAAGTATCGCATGCGTGGTGATTTCTGTTGTTATTCCATTTTTATTATTACATTGGAATATCGTATGGGTCGTATTACGCTGACACGGTTCCGTTAATTATTATTCGTTGGAATAACTCGCCTACATCAAGCTCGCATGTATGGTGATTTTTTTTATTATTCCATTCTTTATTATACTCAGTTGGTTAAAGTTTTGACTTCTATACTCCATGAAATTAGTGGAATATCCTTAATATTTGCGCTTCATCCAGTATCTTTTCATGAAAATATTCTTCTGAGCATTCTTGAATTTTACTTTACAAAGAAGTATCATGTTGACAATTTGGACGTTATTAGTTCATGGATAAATTAATTCTTGAACTTGTTTTATTGAATTCTTATAACATTGTCATCATCCTCATGTTTATATTGTGTTGAAAGTCATCTTTGGCTTACGTGCATAGATGGACTTAGTATAATTATGACCAGGGATCATTCGGTATAATCATGACCTGTAATGTTATAAATGATGTGATAAAACTCCTCAATGGCCTGTAATGCATTAATGGATAGTTTTTGGTATGATTATGACCAGGGGTTATTCGGTATAGTCATGACCATTGATGATTTAATGAATATCCTCGACCGTAGTAATGCGAGGATGATTAGATGTTGTGGTTTTTTTTTATTAAAATCGAGTCTCAAATTTATAAAATTGATGAAAAACTTTAAATCATAGAAGATATAGATTTTATTCTCTACTTGACTCTTCTAATAGATTGCTTTGTTCATTGCAGCTTAAACTTGATGTCTATTGTATTTTATCGGTTTAATATTGTTGAAGACTAATGATAATTTATTCTGTATTATCTTAGTCATAATATTTCTTTCTTGGGCTAGTTGAGCTCACTTTTTCTTTCACCGTTTCTCTGTGAAATGAGAACGTAGTCAGGACTAGTCGGGGAATGGAGTGATGGTCCAGATGATAGTATTAGTAGTCCTCACTATTCTATAAATAGTGTGAAAATAAATGTAATGAGGACTTATTCTGAGAGTGGATATTGTCTGAAGATAATATTTGTATTAAAACTCACAAACTCTTTATCAGTATATTAAAGATTGTATTTGTATTCGTACCATGTATTTGGCAACCTCGAATAGGTGATGTAAACCTATTTTGGGGTGTCACAAAATTATGAATTTTAATAATAATTTGAGAAAATAATCTGCAGTTGTCTTGATATAACTGAATCCATCTTTTTCTGCAGGGAGGATTCTGTCTTGGAGAGCTGGAGGTCCTTTGAATGACAATGTTATGGTAAATAGAACTAGGAGTTGCAATATTTAGAAAACAACAAAAAATAATCTGCTATACCAGCTTTGAGATGGTGCCTAAAACCCTGGCTAAGAATGCTGGGCTTAATGCTATGGAGATCATATCTTCTTTGTATGCTGAACATGTGTCTGGAAACACCAAAGTGGGCATTGATTTGGAGGAAGGTGCATGTAAGGATGTTTCTACCATGAATATTTGGGATCTATACATCACCAAGTAAGCTTCCTTTTATTATCTAAACTTCAAAATAGGTGTTTACTAGCTTGACACCAGTTTTGTTGTTAATTTGAAGGCTCTGTGGAAGGGAAGACTAATGGGTTTTAATTTGAATTCAATTTAATTTAGACTTTAACATGAGTGGGTATTTAAAAGAGGATTATATTCAAGGAATAATTAGTTTAGTACTACATTGTTCAATTGAAAATTTACTTGTGAGATGTTCAATTCCAAAGTTTTGTGGTCTTCTAATTGTAGAAAAGCAAATTTCTGTGGAAGCAGGTTGTTGGAACTTTAATTTGTATTTCATCTCATAATTTATCACATATAAAACATGGATTATATTTCTAAAATATACATTTTAGCAATTGAAATTAACCTGTGAAGTTCTATTCCGGAGTTTTGTTTGTACTTGCTAAATTAGTTACAAATTATAAATGATAAAAGTTCGCAGGATTCAAACAAAATTGTAGTAGTGCTTGTTCTTGCACAGTTTAGTGCTGATAATTCTTGGAACCGAGCATTGGTGAGTGACATCACAGTCTTTTTATTTTTGAATGATTATAATTATCTTCATTTCTTAAAAGTGTTACTTATTCTACTCTTTTGTTATTCAATATGTAAAGATTGTGAATGCTCCTCGAGGTGTTGTTGAATCTCCAAAAGACAAGTTTGAAGTGTTTTACATCGACTATGGAAATCAAGTTGTTGTTTACAATCGATTCGACCTCTTTGTTAGTTCGATGAGAGCACAATAGATTTAGAAGGGGGTTGAATAGATCCTTAGAATTTCAAAATATTTTTCTCTATTAAGTTGTATTGCTCATTAAGAAGCTCATGATAAACTTAAGAATCTTTTTAAACACAATGTATCATAAGTAAAAGATCCCTTCATTGATATATTCATAATCAAACATACATTGTTAAGTAGAGTTACTTTAGTAGTGGCAGTTAAAACATACATAGCGATTATAGCGATTAATGTACATAATGTAAATGACATAAAGTAAAAGACACAAGGGGTTTTAAGTGGTTCGAGACTCAAGCTCATAATCCACTCTTCTGCTTTCAACCAGCAGGATTTCCACTAAGGCAGCACCCTGAATCACTAAGATTCCTTCAAGGCCAGCAGCCTTTGGATTTCAGTTCACTAAGAACTCTTCAAGGCCAGCAGCCTTGGAACTTCTTTAGTTCCTAGAACTCTTCAAGCCCAATGAGAACTTGAACTTCATTCGATCCCTCCCACGAGGACCCTCAGCCCACGGCTTCTTGTTGTTGTTGTTGTTGGTGGTGGTGGTGGTGGTGGTGGTGGTGGTCTTTGTTTGCTAAGATGTCATTAAGCTCTTAACATCTTTTGTACTTAGCAGCTTGGTGTGGTCCTCTTTGCATTCTCGCTTTGAGTCCGGACCACATCTTCTTTGGTCTTGGTTGATCTTCATTCTTTTCTGCTTAACCTTATCTAAGATCGACTTTCGCACCATCACCATCCGGGTTTCTAGTCTCTGCGCTTTTAGTAGATTTTATCGGCACTTAGCAATCCACGAACCCTTCTTGAATACTTTGCGAGATATGGTTCTGCGCACTTGTTCGATTTAGCTTTGGTTCACGGTGATTATTCGAGAGTGGCTTCTTGATCTTCTTTGTACTTTCGACCACTTTTTTCTCAATGATATCTGTTTGGCCTTCTTGGCCTCTCGACTTGGGCGCCATCTTTAGTGGCATTCTCATCTTTGTTGAGTGAAGCTTTGATCTTTTTGAGTTCTTCTTCAAAGCTGCTTCACTTCCACCTTGGTAGTCTCACTGTCACTGAGACTTGTTCTATTTATCTTTGGTGGAACTCGTAGAGTCAACTATAGCATTCACCAACTCAATAATTCTGCAACTTCACAACTCTCAACACTCTTGATCTTTGAAGCTCTGATGATTTATACTACTTTCCAATCTTCCCGTTAGAAAATAGCCGTTGAAAGCTATTCAAATTGCTTCGCAGATCTCGAGTTATTTGGTGCAGACTGCAGATGTGACATGACATATTTTTCTGACTTCCTGTCACTGCAGTCTGCTGTTTCACCAACCCTGTCAGATATGTCACTTTGATGTCTTGGGCAGGACGATGACATTATTTCACCCTTCTAATTTCTCGATCAGAGGTTGTCCTTGCATCGATGCTCTCAATAAGCTCTTGTCCGAATATTACTCTTCAGATTGAACCATTGTCAATGCTTCAGTCTTCAGCTATTCAAACTCTGCGTTTCTGATGCATGTCTTCATGGACCTGATCGTAGTGTTCTTGTTGACTTGTAGAAACAACACTACGATCTTGAAGAGTGTTCACTTGATCTTTAATGTAGAACACCTCTTCTTCTTTTTGTGCAGTGCTTCATTACTTCTGTTTGCCTTGACTGTTCTCAGATATTGATGGCTTGATTCCTTGCTCTAGCCTCTTCTGAATAACAAGACACTTCAGATTTGTGGCGTGTCCAGCTCGCTTTCTCCTTGTGATCTCCCGTTCACTTATCATCAATGGACTGACCCAATGCTTAATCACTTTAGCCTTGTTCTTCGTGAGGTCACCAAAGATCTCGATGTGTACTCCATCAGTTCCTTTTTCGTTTAGAAAACACTACAATCTTGGTTGCTTCCAAGATCGTTGTCATCTTCTACTTGACACTTTCTGACGTATGTCTTGACTTTCCTTAGTCACCATCAAGTCTTCTTATGATCATCTTGTGGAAGACTTCATCTCGAATGGCTTCACAACTCAATCTTGATGTTGATTGGGTTAGTGCTTAGGTCTTCTGTTAGCTTGCATGCCATTCGTTGAGTGCTCTCTAGTTTCCTTCAGGTGGGACGTATTTATGAAGTGTCAACCAGAGGCTTCATTCCTTTGGATATTCTGGGAGTGCTCATTCGTTGAGACTCGTGTTTGCTCTACGATTCTGCCTTGGCATTGTGAGCACATCTGTCGAGGTCTTAGTTCTGAACTCTACGATTTAGCTTTGGCTGTGCAGACACTACGACTCTGAGATCAGATCTTGACACTACGATTTCTATCATTGTGTTTGTTGTCTTCGTCTGATCTTGCTCGACTACGATCTCTGCCTTTGATATGATTAGTAGACTCTGCGATTCTGAGTGTAGTCTACGATCCCTTACTTGACCGAGTAGATTCTACAAATCCGAGTGTAGTCTACGATCCTTTACTTATTTTCGACAGATGCTCGGTTGGCTTGTAGACAGGCTGTCTCTACGATTCAGAACATGACTTCCTCAACAGACTACGGTCCTGAGGAAGTTCTCCTCGACACACTACGATTCTTCCTCGTCTCTCCTGGAAGTCTACGAACTCCAAGATCAACTATCTTGCAGACTACGATTCTGCCTCGATAGCTCTCGAGTTTTCCTTGACTCTCCTGACAGACTACGATTTTTGGTACAAAGGTTAACTCGGCGATCGCATGCTTTATCTATTATTAAACATAAGATCAACTCGACATGTTTGATCTTTCTATATTTATAGTCCTTGTACATCATTTCTTTTTAAGGACTTTACAAAATTTGTTTTGCTTGTGTAGGATTAACCTTACACATTTGATCAATTCATTCTAAGTCCTTGTACATATATTTCTATTATCTATCAAAGGACTTTACAGCTTTTCTTAATGCAAGCATACTTTCATATTCATTCATATATATGTATATCATAATCAAATCATATGTAAATAGGAATATCATTCACATGCTTATTCCTGACACTCTTGATTCTTTTGTGTCCTCATCACCTGGCCTTGCTCAGCTGTGCAGTCTTGCTTATGTTAAGGTTACTGGCGTATTTTGGGAGAACATAGACTTTTTTGCATATGCTTAGGTAGTAGCTTAATTTTATGGATAGTTTGGTTTATTTTGTGAATTGAAAAGTGAATTTGAGATATATATGGATAGTTTGGTATATATTTTGTGGATATAGTAATTTAAAATTGTAAACGAATGGTATTATTGGGATGTATTTTGAATGGTTGATACATTTTGGCTTTAAATTTAAATGAGAATTTAGATCTTTTAGCTATATATCATGGCATTAGCATATTGCAGGTGCATTGGTAATATAGGTGAAATACAACTTTTTTTTTCCTATTTTTTTTAATCTACAACATTTTAAAAATGTTGTATATTTGTATAAATAAATGACACATTCTAAATAGATGACACATTATAAACGTTGTGTAAAACTGTCTAAACGTTGTCTGATATATTAAACTACAACATTTTTATCCAGAAAACGTTGTGGAATCATACCTTCTACAACGTTTTCAAGCATCTGCTAAATTATGGAAAACAAATCTACAACGTTTTTTTCTTAAAAAACGTTGTGTAATGTGCTTAACTACAACGTTTTAAAAACGTTGTGTAAAGGTGTCAAATAGATGACACCCTTAACCACGACGTTTTTCTGACTGAAATCACAACATGTTTTTTGCGTTATCTATTTACTGTTTTGTAGTAGTGGATTCATATTTAATGTTCCTCAATAGCACCTTAATAGTTGCATGAATTAATGTTACCAGATTAACATGCATATGAGAACATAAGAGTAAATGGGTAAGGAGTAACTATATATGAGAATTCTTCGGGACTTCTTGATATCATTGATTAGTGCATAAATTACATCCTTTGGACCACATGAATGAAGAAAAACAAACAAACAAAAAAAGGTAAAATTCCTTAACACAATAAACAATTGCAGTTTTATCCACCATAAACTAATCAAGTCACTAGAACATATAGGATAAAAACAGAAGTACCAGACAGCAAAATTGCAATGATTATTTCTCCCGCTGCTGCTTACTGGCAGAGCTGCTCCACCGCTGTCACAATCTGCGCAGGCTGAACTATAGTATATTCCTCCAAAGTTCCAGCATAAGGTGTTGGCACATCTTGTGACGACAAACATACAATTGGGGCGTCCAAATAGTCATGGAAATTCTCATTGATAGCTGCTGTCAAACTGGCACCAATTCCACCAGTCCGCATGCACTCCTCCACAATCAAAACACGTTTCGTCTTTTTCACTGAGTTGCCAATAGTGTGAAGATCAAATGGTTTTAGTGACCTGATGTCAATAACTTCAGGATCATACCCCTTGTTCACCAAAGTCTTAGCAGCCTGCATTACATGATACCTCATCCGGGAATATGTCAGAATTGTTACATGCTCCCCGGTCTAACCATTTCTGCTTCCTCAAGGTTACAAAATATTCTTCATCTGGAATCCTCTCCTTGAGGTTGTAAAGCAAAACATGCTCAAACAGTATCACTGGGTTCTCACTCGATAGCAGCTTTCATTAAGCCCTTGGCATTATAAGGGGTCGAGCATGCAACCATCTGAATTCGGAATGGACTGGAAATATGACTCAAGACGCTGTGAATGCTCAGCCCGAGCTGCCGCCAACTCCTCCAGGTCCTCGGATGACCACCGGAATGGTAAACTGACCACCAGATGTGTAGTGGAGCATGCACGCAGTTGTTAGAGATCTGATTGAAAGCAAGTAGGAGAAATCCCATGTTCATTCCCTCAACAATTGGCCTCAGGCCGGTCATGGCAGCTCAATGGCCATACCAGTGAAAGAGTTCTCAGCAATTGGGGTGTCAAGGACCCTGAGATCCCCAAACTTTGGGGCCAAGCCTTTGGTCACCTTGTATGAGCCTCCATAGTGACCCACGTCTTCACCCATCACGCACACACGGGGATCTCTGTCCATTTCTTCCTCCAGGCCTTCTCGGAGGGCTTCGAATAGTAAAAGCTCATGCCTGAGAATCAGAATTTGATATTATTAGATATATCCTCAAGGCCTCAACTATGTCCAAAAGAACAAAGAAATAGGTAGGTGAAAATAAAGAAACTTCGTGGCACTCTTTAACCATGCATATGGATAAGCAAATAAATAGTATTACTGTTTAGAATATTTAGTTGGAATTTTTGAATGCAATATGAAATGAAGTTGATTTACAACATCTGCTAATTGGCAATATTATCTTGGTAAGATTAAGGCACCATTCAGCTAATTGGCAATATTATCTTGGTAAGATTTTATAAGGCATGGTGCATGCAGCATATTCTCCTAGTACAGATACTACAATAGAAACACTGGCATTCTACCACATATTCCTTCCAGGGCCCAGATAAATATATGATAAACAGCTCTATCTTGGAAGGCATACATTTTTCACATTCGTGATAGGTATTAGCAAAGGTATACATTTTCACATTCGTGATAGGTATTAGCAACTCTGAAAAATCCCCAAATTGATAGATCCTCCTCCTTCACCAATTCAGTTCAAATCATGTAGAATATTGCACTTCAAAAGTTGATTTCAAAAATTTACTTGATCTAAACCAAAGGTTTCTAAAACTATACTTCCTTTTCAACAGTTCATGACAAGGCATGTGTAAGGTCATATAGTAACCCTGTGGTAGTTTAGTCAGAATCGTCAAAGGTATAGTATGAACTGGGGTTAAATCACTCTTTCCCTACTAAACTGAACCCCAATCAATTGACTTAACGGCAGAAGCATAAAAATTTAATTTTACTCAGTTTATCCACGTGTACAAGCCAAATAATAGCCACATAATACTTGAGGGCCCATAGAGTTGTCGATGATGTTGCCAAAGTCGTAAATATATCAAAATAATCAAAAATTTGTAATAAGAAAAATAATTAATTAAGAAAAATTTCACAAAAGCTACAGAATAAATAAATTAATTAACTAAAACAAATTAAAAATTAAACTAATTAACTAAAGAAATTATACAAAACCAATCATTCAACAAATCCAAAAAATAATTCTCACTTAAATTGTTAATTCATTATCTTCTTTTGTTAATCATCTTTTTGGTCACCCATTTGTTGTAATCAATCAAATTAAACCTCATAATCTCTCTCATCCCAAGTGAATATGTAGGTTTGTCGCTCCCTTTTACTCCAAAAATTTATTTATTAGATTTCATTTTTACAATAAACATTTACAGATCCAAAAAAAAAAGTAAATAAAAAAAGGCAAAAAGAAGAGTTTTTTTTTTGTTTACCAATTATAAGCAAATTTTTGTAGGGAGATAAGCATCACCAAGGAATTCGTTGTGTATCTAATATCTAGACATGATTACGGAGAGCTTGTTTGAAAAGTAGAGGAGATATACTTTAAGTTATCAATATCAGGTAGCAGAAGCAAGGATATATATATATATATATATATATATATATATATATATATGAATCATGCTTCAAAAAATATATAGAGAGAGAGAGAACGAGATACGTGATCTCTATTTCCGATTTTGCAATCTCTGTCCTTATTCATAGCCTTTTCACCACAAATTTTGAACTAATTTATAAAACATAAGATGGGATCAAGGTTTATAGTTGCATTTTGATTTTTCTTCTTCCAATTTCTTAATCTCTAGATTCAGTAGATTCGATGGATGGGTGGGTGGGCCTAAAGATGGAGGAGAAGAGTAGTGGTAGATTTTAATATAAATACATACATTTAATTTAATAAAATAATTTTTTAATATATCTAATTTTGTCAACCTAGCTTCCCTATCACTAGACAACGCGGCGCCACATAGATGGGGCCGTTAACTTTTAACAGTTTTGGACGGATTTTTAAATTTTTGTAAAAATTTAGAAGTTCAATGAGTTGATTGTAAACAAAATTAATTCAGTGATGCAAATGTTAATTAGGTGTCAATTTAGTGGGGAAAAAGTGATTTAACCTGTATGAACGAGTTTAAAGCTTTTGCATTAATACTTAATTTTCTTTTCAATAATATAAAAAGGTAGGAATGTTTTGCCCAAGTTAGCCCCTCCGTCCCAAGTTAGTAAAAATAAGTGATATATTTAATTTCTCATTTAATTGATTGCTACTGCAGTGAAAGAAAGCAATTTTTATTGAAATTCAAACATCACGGAGGGAGTATATGATTGCAAAAAAGCAAGTACAAAACAACCTAGTTTACTACCATCAGAATGAAAAAATTGGAGTTCCTAGGCTTATGACAACACGTGATCAAAATCTCTTGCTTCTTTTTAAGGCATTTAAGTGCAGACAATTTCCACCTCAAAAATTGAACTTTAAGGATCCCACTTAAAGGTAGAGCACAATTAACTATGCTAATGCAGGACCTTGAGAATGGCTTAGGGACGGGGAAAAGGATGAAATAAGGGAGAAGAAGAAACCTATACTTGCAAGGAATCAGAGTTTTGTTCTCCCTTTTTTGGATGACCACCCTTTGTTCATATTCCCTCATTATACAATCATACTCTCACTTTGTCAATAAAGCTTATTGAATTTATTTTGAAAATCCATTAGATGACAAACATAACATTAGTAGCATAGTCGTCACGGCGCCACGGTCAGACGCGGCACCGCCAGGACGCCTAGGCAATAAGAAGTTCGTCATGACGTCCATATGACGACAAGTCGTTAACAATGTGCAATTTATACATTTGTTTATTTTATATTGAACAACAAATTTTATATATATTAAAACTCAAAACATCATAACTAGCACTATGAAATACAATTAAAAACACAATTATATGAACACTTCACAAATTGAAAAATAAAACAATTGACATTGAAGACTAGTAGAACAAGTCAACAAACACCTACGCAGAAAATAAAGAATCAACCAAGTCAACACCCATCACTCATTACAAGACTAATAAGTAATAAAATTGCACCACATAGCATGTACATGGGTTATGATGAGTCATGGGTACAAAATGACTTAATCAATTAACTTGGGCCAGCTACAAAGGCGTGAGTCTTGGCAACTCGGCGTCCAAGGCGTTCCTTTTTCCTTCTCTAGTGGACGCCTGGTCATCGGTGAGGCAACGCCATGGCGACTATGATTAGTAGTTCATATGGTATTTATTGATGTAAGCAAATAATAGGTGAGTGCTTAGAATTGGTGAAGCAAATCATATAAGAGTACGCACTACATAGTATAAATCACAGGTCACAACTAGACTACTTGTATATGCACTGCCAGAAATGAACAAACGCACAAATTCCCACATACTATAACGGCCTCAAAAAAACTCACATTTTCTGCACAAAAAGCTAAAACCATTATTTTTCAAACTGTAGTTTCTACTGAAATTCAATAGGAAGCTAAAACCATTATTTTTCAAAACTAAGAGAGTGTTTGCTAAGTAAAATAAGATGATGAAGGTGCACCCCAGAAATGAAATCTTTACGAGCCCCCTTTAAGTCATCAAAGATTAGACTAGAATTTAGTCATTTTTCCTTCAAGTAGAAGAAACATTTAGCTCAGCTCTTTACTTACACGCACCCACAATGTCCGAGTTCTCAATCATCCACCAAACTGAAATATTAATTAACCACTTCTAATCTTTTATTCCCATTTCAATTTTCTGTATATGCCTTGGCATCTTAACACGGACTAAATAATAATTCACACAAAAAACATTTATACCGAAATGAATAATAAATAAATTCAACTTTCTTTCAATCTACCACTATGAAAACTGTAAAGAATAAAAACTAAAATAATAATAAATAAAAAATCTTGAGTAGCTACAAACTTGTTGAGCTAGAAAGCAAGAAACACATTACTTATATAATTGCATATGTAGAAAAGGAAGCTTACCCAGGTTTAGATGCTGTAGATGCTGCCGAAGTATCAGTCTTTGTCTGCAAAGTACAAACAAAAAATAAAACTTCACATAACAAAAATATACACAAACACTGAAACACTGAAATATATAGTCAGAGAAAGAGGGAGAGATGGTTAACTGCAACGGCATTAGTAATTAATTTGTCAGCTCTGCCACCTAGCCCATTATTCATCCTCCCATCAGATCTAACCACAAAAAAGCTTCCTTTCCTCACTGAAATCAGCACAAATTCAAATCAAATTGAACAGGGGCAAATGTGAAATTCAAATAAATCATGCATTAATTGAAACAAAATTAAACCATACCCGAAAGAGATCGACGAGCCGATAAGTGAAATTTCTTGGAATCCAATGAATTGGAAGATGAAATTGATGTTGTAGCTCCAACTCCTTGAAAAATCGAAGACATTTCGTTAATCCCAAGAAACAATTGAAGATTGGGCACCAGGCAACTGTGTATCTGTATAGTATATAGATATAAATATAGAGAGAAAGTGGGCGGTTGAGCTATTTGTCAATTAAGTTTGCTCACTTGTACTTCGATTATATCGAAGGTTTTGTACAACTGGATTAAAAGGAATTGTTAGTATAAAATTTATTTTTGGGTCAATTGGTTAATAGACTGTTATGTGTGTCAGTATTATATTGGTTAATTGATCAATTTATTAAAAAATAAACTTCATACTAATTGGATTCGAATTAAAAGGTTGAGTCTCGGATAAGGCATACTGATCAATTAATCAATTTATTAAAAAATAAACTTCGTAATAACCGAATTCGGATTAAAAAGTTGAGTCTCGGGTAAGGCAATATAAATGCGCCACCTATAAGATACGGGTATTTGTGGCAAGAAGAAAATCTACTTATTCTACTCGTGGGATTTTCTGATTGGGTAGTGGTCGAGAAGGATAGCGGGATTGTTGTAGATTATAGGAACTCGAACGAGATACGACGTCGTATCTATGTGGTTTTGAAATCGTTGGTGACCCATTTTTGCGCCTTAGCCCAACACGCCCAACTGCTCGTTAGTGTCACTATTTTAAGAGCCCAATATGAAATATAAAAAAATATATAATTGAAAAAAAAAAATAGAAACACACATGTTCCAATTGTATTGTTGAAATCTTAGATTGAAGGAAAGATGGAAATACTCATTTTTGACTTGATGAAAAAAGTGTTTAAAACATATTTAAAACTACGATTTGCATCAAACACAATTAGACATGAGTACTTTTTGACAAAGAAATACTTTTTGTATTTTAAAATTTATAGAAAGCAAAAAATATGTATATATATATATATATATATATATATATATATATATATATATATATATATATATATATATATATATATATATATATATATATATATATGTCTAATGATACGTTTGGATTACAAAAATGAATGTGAGAATGAAATAATTCATTTTTATGGAATGAGGAAAAATTGTGTTCGATTATTTTATAATAATGGAATGAACTGTTCTCATTCCTGTTAAATTTGTGAATTTTATTCCTTGGGTTCCAGCTAGAATGAAACTCATTCTACTCTCCATTTCATTCTCTTCATTTACCAATTTCATTCATTTAATTCATGGGCGAATCTAGCAAGAGACGAGGGGAGGCAAGTGTCCACCATTATTTTTTTAAAAAAAATTATAAGTATTGGTAAGGCTGTAAAATGAACCAAACAATTTTACTTCGATTTTTATTCGCTTGACTAAAAGTTCGATTCGAGCTCAACTCGAAATATAAATGATTAAAATATGAGTAAATTTTAAAGTTCGATAAATTACTTGAACATCTTCAAATTACAATTTTATATTGATATATACTCGGATCATATTCGCTCAAAAAATTCAAACTGCTCGGGCTCGATTTGAGATCATGCTCGACTTGATAACTAAACGAGTCACAATCAAACTTTATTTCATACTTGATAAATTTTTTGAACCAAATCTAAGCAACTCAATACCACAATCGACTCGATTCATTTAAACCCCTAAATATAGGGCTGATATGGTAAAGTGGTGCCTCTTAAAAAACATTGGGTAACTTATTAACAATTATATATTTCTAATATCCTCTTTCAAAGTCAAATTTTAATTTTGTTTTCATGAATCTATTTGTTTTTTCTCAAGTTTTAGGGTTAAGGTGATATCATTAAATTTTTCTCTTATTTTTATTAATTATCAATGAGTAGTTATTTAGCTTTGATTCTTACTTATTTTTATTCATTCATGCTAATTAGTACATCCGTACATGCTCCTTAGTTTTACAGTATATATTTGGCATGTCTATCGTTTGATGTTGTATTTAAATCAATAAAGATATGAATTGTGAATATAATTTTATTTTATGACTATATTAGTGGGTGTTTGATTTTTTTCATATTATTAATTTATTATATAAATTTCCTATTATGTTGTGAATATGTATTTGATATTTTGAATCAGGATAAATAGATATATGAATAAATATTGTTAATGATCTAGTCCTACTAAATGTTATCGATTTGAATTTTCTTCCGATGAACCTATTTAAGAGTCAATTAGCAATGTCTCAATCAAAGAAATAAAGTCTTGTAAAATGATTTGCAAGGACTTTTGTGACGCCCCCAAAATAGGTATACATCACCCATTCTCGAGTCGTCGATAATATGGCATGCGAAAACAACTACAACTTTATTAATACAACCCATAAACTGTGAGTTTAAATACAAATATTGTCATATAGACAATATACATACCCAAGTAAGTCCTCATTACAATTATTGATACAATACTTTACAAAAATGGTGAGGACTACTAAAACAACTTCCTAGAACCTTCATTCCGTACCCCGACTAGTACTCGCTACATTCTCGCCTCCTGAGAAGAAAAATAGAACAAAAAGGAAAAGGGTGAGCTCAACTAGCCCAGTAAAGAATATTATGACTAAGATAATATAGAACAAATTATCGTTAGTCTTCAACAGGAAAAAATCTGATAGAATACAATAGACAACAAGTTTCAGATCACGAAAATAATAATTCATAGATGAGTTACGTAGAGAATGAAATCTACTATTATCTATGAATTTAAAAGTCCATCGTTAATATTTTATCCCTGTAACATCAATCAATATTCATCTTGAATCAAATTTTCATCTTTGCACTACAGGCCAAAGATATTCATCAGTCGGTCATGTTCATCTCAACACATGTTCATCTTTGCACTACGGGCCAAAGATATTCATTATAAAATCATATATCTTTGCACTACAGGCCAAAGATATTCAATAATATCATCATTTAGGACTGAGGATGATGAAAAATATTTTAAAGGAAACGAATCCAGTGAAACAAAAGAATAAATATCAAGGATTCGTATTTCAACTATTTCATGTCCAAAAATACCCCATAAATAATCATAGTGAAGTAAAATTCAAGAATGATCAAAACATGGATACAATCAAAGCTAATATCCATAATAGATATTTTGGACGAAAAGGAAAAAATTTCATTTTTTGATGAATAGTCTTAGTATTAGTGAATAAAGTCTTGATATCGTGAATAAGAACCCCATACAAAAAGTTCCAAATTTGATTAAAATTTCAAATCAATACTTCGGCATAATGATATTGAAAGAAATAATATCATATATGAAAAAATTAACATCCGTTACCTCGAAAAGATGGCACTCCTGACTGGAATACTAGATATAATGCTGAAGGAAACTTGCACCGTATAGCAACACTCAAGGTATCAAAATCCTCACAAGAATACGCTCAATATATCGAGAGAGAAATAGAGAGAAAACTTCAGTTTTTGGTGTGATTTTCAATTCTAACCTAAGCACCCTATTTATAGGAAAATGCTTAGAACACCAAAGCAGAAAATTTAATATAATATTATTATATTTACAAAATTGTCAAGCCCACCTCTTGAATCTAAATTCAGCCACCTTGCACATGTTTAATGCAGCCCACCAAGCAAATAAAATGTTTTTGTAATTAAAAATAGTTAAAACTTTCAAAAATCAATTATTTCGGAACTACGGAACTTCAATAATTCATAATAAATAGCTCTTTTATCAGAAATATTCGAATCACGTGTTCTTTTCATAGAAAATTTCATTATCTACAACTTTGGAAAAGAAAGTTTTTCCAAATTCCAAACAGAAATTGACCGAAATCCACAAACGGACGATTTTACAGGCTATAATCAAATTTCGGTCAAGAATTGGGGTCTCACCACACACAAAAAAACATGTGTTAATCATTTAATGTCACAAAATACTCTTCCTCCTCATATACTCATATATCCCACATTCATTGTAAAAATATCACCATTAATATATTATTAAAATAATATATTTAAATGAATTATTTTATCGTAAAAAGATAAAATATTAATTTTCAACAATTGTCACATTAAAATTTTTCTCCATTTATATCCATATAAAATCAATATTTTCCTCATCATATAAATCAATAATTAATTATTCACAAATAATATTACGAAATTACAATCGACAACCGTGCAATAGTTCCTGAAAGAGGGGCTTTCCAATAAGGATTTCTCCTTCTCGGCGCCGCAATTAGATGGCCAAACCTCTCCTTGATGTAACTTTCTAGACATTGCCAATAATGTTATCTAATAATATTATTTAAATAATATGAATTATTGATCCGATAATGAAAATATTATGCAAAGATAATTATTAAAACAACAATAATATCAACATAAGCAATTATTGAATCAATAAAATATCGAATAAGAATTATCGTAACAATTATTGAGTAAGTGCCTTCTTCGTAGTAAGAATCAATAATTGGTGTAATATCGCAAAGTCTTCTTGTGTTTTAACCACCGGTATTCCAACAAAGATAATCTGTAATAACTACGCCAATATTTATAACCAACTTATTCTTGTCGTTTTCTTCATCCAATCGCTTTTCGTTATGGGGCCAACACAAGGCTGCGCCGTCGTACAAATATTCTCCGAAAGTAAAAATATTCCACGACCAAACGAATATTCCCCGTCAACAATGAATATTTTAAAACCACTTGCTTGTTTGAAATAATTACGCATTTACCCATAACTTACCACATTAATCAAATCAACCCTTACTATTTCAAGATAATAAATAGAGAAATTTAATTTCATTAAATAATAAGTTGGGGTCTTACAACCTCCCTCTTTATGAAATTTCGTCCTCGAAATTGACATACGATACTGTGTGTTTGAAAAGGTGAGGATACCTCGTTTTCATTTCCGCTTTCCAACTCCCGTGTCATTTCTCTATAAGCATGGTTTCTCCACAAGACTTTAACTTGTGGTATGACCTTCGTCGTCGTAGGGACATGTTCCTTCCTATCCAAGATCTTGACAGTACCTCCTCTCGTACCTTAAGTCTTCACTATCTCGTCCGGTTCTAACTCAATAATGTGGTTCGGGTCTTTCACATATTTACTGAAGTACAAATATATAAAACACATTATGAACACGAGACATACTTTGAGGTAACGCGAGTCTATAGGCTACATTACCTACTTTGGTCAAGAATTTGAAATGGACCAATAAATCGTGGATTAAGCTTTCCTCTCTTCCAGAATCTTGTAACTCCCTTCCATGGGGCAACACGCAACAATATACATGATCCCCAATACTAAATTCCACGTCCTTTCGATGAAGATCCGCATAACTCTTTTGTCGATCTTGTGTTATTTGTATACGTTGTCGAATCATTTGGATCTTTTTCGTAGTCATACGCATTCAACTCTCTAAGTTGTTGCTTCACCCACCTCGTCCCAACATACTTTTGAGAAGCGACACTTTTCGTCCATAAATGCTTCAAATGGGGCCACACCAATGCTTGTCGATAACCTGTTGTTATAGGAGAATTCCACCAATGGTAAATAATTATCCTAACTCCCTTTCAAGTCTAGGACACACGAGTCTTAATAAATCTTCAAGAGTTTGAATAGTCCTCTCGATTGTCTCAGTCCATTTGAGGATGGTATGCCAACTAAATCGAAAATCTGCGCTCCATAGCTTTTTGCAAGCTAACCCAAAAATCTTGAAGTAAATCTTGGGTCACGATCCAAACTATGGATACTTGGCATGCCATGCAATCTCACAATCTCATTTACATACATATGAACAAGACGTTCAAGGGAATAAGTCTCCCGTATCGATAAGAAATGAGCAGACTTGGTTAATCTATCAACAATAACCCAAATAGCATCGATGCCTTGAGAAACCGTGGGAAGACCCGTAACAAAATCCATGGTAATGTGTTCCCACTTCCATTTCAGAATCTCAAGTGGTTGCAATGGACCTTTAGGTACTTGATGCTCCGCCTTTACACGTTGACAAGTTAAACATGTCGAGATAAACTTTGCAATCTCTCTCTTTATATTGTTCCACCAAAATGTATATCGAAGATCATGATACATTTTGGTACTTCCAGGATGGATCGCAAATGGTGTATTGTGTGCCTCCATTATAATCTTGTACTTCAAATCAGAGTCATTAGGAACACAAAGTCTGGAGTGGACTCAAGTATTCCTTCTTCATCGATTCTCGCCCTAATAATAGCACCTTCTTGTACTTTCTTCTTCTACGCATCGCCTCCGGCCTGGGTGGCTTGAGCAACCTTAAATTTTTCTATTAAAGTTGGCTCTATGCATATACTTGACATCATCGCACTCGTTCTCGCATATGATCTTCTACTCAACGCCGCGTCATTACTACGTTCACTTTTCCGGATGGTATCAATAAATAGTGTGGTCGTAATCTTTCAACAACTCGAGCCAACGTCGTTGCTTGCGTGTTGAGTTTCTTTTGAGTGAAGAAATATTTGAGGCTTTTATGGTCCGAATATATCTCCACTTTCTCCCCATATAGATAGTGCCTCCGGATCTTTAAGCGTGAAGACATTCGCCGCTAACTCTAGATCATGAGTAGGATAATTCCTCTCATATTCTTTAAGTTGTCATGAGGCATAGGCTATGACTTTCCCACGTTGCATGAGAACACATCCTAACCCTTTGCTCAAGCATCGGCAGAGATAACAAATTCATCCGAACTAGATGGTATTGTTAGAAAAGTGCGAAATAAGTCTCCTCTTAAGTTCTTGAAAACTCTTCTCGCATTCCTCGCTCCAAACGAATTTTGTATCCTTCCGAGTTAGTTTGAGTTAATGGAGTAGCGATTCGAGAAAACCCTTCCACGAATCTCCGATAATAACCATTAGCCCCGAAAGCTACGTCTTGGCCACCGACTTCTTGGTTGCTCCCAACTTTGTATTGCTTCAATCTTCACCGTCAATGTGAGATACTCCATGTTTTGACACCACGTGCCCAAGGAATGCTACTTCCTCGCCGAACTCGCATTTCTTCAACTTGGCATATAAATTTGTTTTCACGAAGCCTTTGGAGTACCAACTTCAAATGGTGCTCATGATCTTCACGACTTTTAGAATATATGAGGATGTCATCAATAAAGACAACAACGAACCGATCCAAATAATCCTTGAATACTTTGTTCATCATATCCATGAAAAGCTTTACAGGAGCATTAGTCAATCCAAAAGACATGACTAAGAATTCATAATGCCGTCATCGAGTTCTAAAGATGTCTTTGGAATATCCTCGCCTAATCTTCAATCGATGATATCCGTAACGAAGATCGATCTTTGAAAAGAATTGTGCTCCTTGCAATCGGTCAAACAGTCATCAATACGAGTACTGGGATACCTATTCTTGATGGTAACATGGTTCAATTCCCGATAGTCAATACAAAAGTCGCATACTCCCGCTCTTCTTCTTTTTACGAAATAAAACAGAGCACCCCAAGGAGATGTACTAGATCGAATGAAACCGATGTCCAACAACTCCCGTAGTTGGACCTTTAACTCGTGAAGTTCAATAGAGCCATTCGATATGGGGTTTTAGAAATGGGCTTTGACTAGGCTCAAGATCAATAAAGAATTCAACTTCACGTTACGGGGTAAGGTGTGTGAAGTTCTTCGTGAAACACGCCATGAAATTTACTAACAACGGGAATATTATTCAAATCGACGTGTCTTTATTCAAATCCATAACATGGGCTAAGAAAGCTTGACATCCGCTTTTCAATAAACGAATAAATTTATGACTAGATATGACAGTTGATTGATTTTAATGGTTTAGTTGCTTGAATTAAATACAACAAGTTGGTTAAGAATATGAAAACTAACAACCTTACGAAAGCAATCAATTTTGGCATGATGAGTAGTTAACCAATCAATCCCTAAAATCACATCAAAAGCAAGTATCTTTAAAGAGATAAGGTCAACAGGTAATGTGATGGTGCCAACTTGGATCAAACAAGATTTATAAACAGTGGATGTGATGAAAGTTTCTCCTAATGGAGTCTCCACAAATAAATCAAAGTCTAATTTCTCCGGAGTCAAGTTTAAACGTTGTGCACAAGTAGGAGAGATAAATGAATGGGTAGCACCGGTATCAAGTAAGGTATAAACTTTGCAAGAATTAATGATTAGCTTACCCGTGATCACCTCGTTTGGGTTCCTCGTATTTTGATCAGTTACAACAAACGCTCTTCCAAGAACCGTTGACTTCGACTTTTCTAGGACAGCCTTTTGAGTCACCGTCCCCTCTGGACTTGATTTTGCTACCGTATAATCTCAAGCGATATGTCCTTCCTTTCCACAATTATAACATACCTTGAACTGTTGTGGATAGTTTGGACTGATATGTCCCTCTTTCCCGCATTTGTAGATACTGACCGGTGGTCGTTTCTCCTCCTTAGAACCGATTCTTCTTTTACGACGCCTTCACATGGTTGTTGTTGAATCTCCTCTTTTTAAAATCTCCTTCCGACTCGCTTGTTCTATTCTCATGGCCATGACTACCACCAGAGTGGTTACCATTTTTGTCTGTCTTTTTCTTTCTCCGTAAGGTTATTGTTATTCATTGATCTTATCTCCAAGATGATCCTTGTTATGGTCCCTCGATTGAACGTACTCGTTGTCTCGCTCTAATAATTGAGCCATGTTGACAACATCTGAATAGAGAGAAAATTTATGAGAAATGAGATACTGACGTATGTCGGGTTTCAAAACTCTTAGAAACATCCGCGTCATACGTTCATCATTCTCCACCAAATGAGGTGCAAACCTGGACAACTCTGTAAACTTTGCCTCGTACTGGGACACCGTCATGTTATTTTGTTCTAGTCTAATAAACTCCACTTCCTTCATATGATTTAATACTTTCGTGAAAGTACTTGTTATTGAACAGCTTTTTAAAACGCCTCCCAAGACATCTTTGAAAGTCTTGGTACACGTGGGTACGCTTCATAGATTCCCACCAATGAATCTGCCATTACGAACATAAAAGTAGCGAATGGAACCTTCGTTTTTCCATGTATCCCAAGACATCAATATCTTGGTAATTTATTTGACCCACGCCTCCGCCTTTAATCGGATCCGCTTTCCCAGCAATTCTCGTGGTCCCAACTTTGAACTGCTTGGTAGTGACAAATCGTATGCGTTGTTATCTTTTCCACTGTATTTTATGCACGAGTCTCCTCGTCTCGATTTTGCATGAACTGCAAAAAAATTCTAAACATCCGTCGCTCATCATCTACTCAAGGGCGTTGTTCATGGGAGGAATATCGACACTCACGACGTTCTCCTCATTGGTGAGTACAAAGCGTCTCCATGGTCTCATTTATTCCATCATAACATTCTCAATCGACATTCTCAAATCTTGCCATAAAACAAGGGTTAATTAAAGAAATCAACATATCACATAATATCCCTATATATTGACAAATAACAAATAAGCTTAGTAGACACACTAAATAAGGAAGGATTACTCGCCTTTCCCTCCTAGTTCAATTCCCCGATCTCCGCCAGAGATCATATCCCTAAGCTCGATACCAACTGCGACACCCCCCAAAATAGGTATACATCACCCATTCTCGAGTCACAATAACATGGTATGTAAAAACAACTACAACTTTATTAATACAACCCATAAACTGTGAGTTTAAATACAAATATTGTCATATAGACAATATACATACCCAAGTAAGTCCTCATTACAATTATTGATACAATACTTTACAAAAATGGTGAGGACTACTAAAACAACTTCCTAGAACCTTCATTCCGTACCCGACTAAGACTCATTACATTCTCGCCTCCCGAGAAGAAAAATAGAACAAAAAGGAAAAGGGTGAGCTCAACTAGCCCAAGAAGAATATTATGACTAAGATAATATGTAACAAATTATCGTTAGTCTTTAACAGAAAAAAATCGATGAATACAATAGATAACAAGTTTCAGATCGCTAATAAAATAATAATTCATAGATGAGTTACGTAGAGAATGAAATATACTATTATCTATGAATTTAAAAGTCCATCGTTAATATTTTATCCTGTAACATCAATCAATATTCATCTTGAATCAAATTTTCATCTTTGCACTACGTGCCAAAGATATTCATCATCGGTCGTGTTCATCTCAACACTGCTCATCTTTGCACTACGGGCCAAAGATATTCATTATAAAATCATATATCTTTGCACTACAAAAGCAAAGATATTCAATAATATCATCATTTAGGACCGAGGATGATGAAAAATATTTTAAAGGAAACGAATCCAAAGAAACAAAAGAATAAATATCAAGGATTCAGATTTTTAATTATTTCATGTCCAAAAATACCCCATAAATAATCATAGTGAAGTAAAATTCAAGAATGATCAAAACATGGATACAATCAAAGCTAATATCCATAATAGATATTTTGAATTAAAAGGAAAAATTTCATTTTTGATGATGAATAGTCGTAAATGATCGTGAATAAGGTCAGAAACGGCATGAATAGTCAGATATCGTGAATAGTAACTCCCACACAAAAAGTTCCAAATTTGATTAAAATTTCAAATCAATACTTGGCATAATGATATTGAAAGAAATAATATCATATATGAAAAATTAACATCCGATTACCTCGAAAAGATGGCACTCGATTTGGAATACTAGATATAATCTTCAAGGAAACTTGCACCGTATAAAGAACACTCAAGGTATCAAAATCCTCACAAGAATACGCTCAATATATCGAGAGAGAAATAGAGAGAAAACTTCAGTTTTTGGTGTGATTTTCAATTCTAACCTAAGCACCCTATTTATAGGAAAATGCTTAGAACACCAAAGCGTAAAATTTAATATAATATTATTATATTTACAAAATTGTCAAGCCCACCTCTTGAATCTAAATTCAAATACCTTTGCATATTTTAATGCACCCACCAAGCAAAAAAAAATGTTTTTTGTAATTAAAAATAGTTAAAACTTTCAAAAATCAATTATTTCGAACTACTAACTTCAATAATTCATAATAAATAGCTCTTTTATCGTAAATATTCAACCACATGTTCTTTTCACAGAAATTTCATTATCTACAACTTTGGAAAAGAAAGTTTTTCCAAATTCCAAATGTAAATCGATCAAATCCACAAACAGACGATTTTTTTAAAAGCTATAATCAAATTTCTGGTTAAGAATTGGGGTCTACCGAAACACAAAAAACATGTGTTAATCATTTAATGCCACAAAACTACTCTTCCTCCTCATATACTCATATATCCCACATTTATTGTAAAAATATCACCATTAATATATTATTAAAATAATATATTTAAATGAATTATTTTATCAGAAAAAGATAAAATATTAATTTTCAATAATTGTCACATTAAAATTTTTCTCCATCTATATCCACATAAAATCAATATTTTTCTCATCATATAAATCAATAATTAATTATTCACAAATAATATTACAGAATTACAATACTGACAACCAGGCAGTTCCCAGGAAAGAGGGGGCTTTCCAATAAGGATTTCTCCTTACTGGCGCGCAATTAAATGGCCAAACCTCTCCTTAGACAGAAATTTCTAGACATTACTAATAATGTTATCTAATAATATTATTTAAATAATATGAATTATTGATCTGATAATAAAAATATTATGCAGTGACAATTATTAAAACAACAATAATATCAACATAGCAATTATTGAATCAATAAAATACTTTTGATAAGAATTACTTGTAACAATTATTGAGTAGTGTCTTCTTACGTAAGAATCAATAATTGGTGTAATAACTTGTGTCTTCTCGTGTTTTAACCATTTAACCGGTATTCCAACAAGATAAACTGTGAATAACTACGCCATAGTTATTTATAACCAACTTATTTTTGTCGCTTTCTTCATCCAATTGCTTTTCACATGGGGCCCACACAAAGGTCACTTGTCGCATTTAATATTCCCCAAAGTAAAAATATTCCACGACCAAACGAATATTCTCCGTCAACAATGAATATTTTAAAACCACTTGCTTGTTTGAAATAATTATGCATTTACCCATAAACTTACCACATTAATCAAATCAACCCTTACTATTTCAAGATAATAAATAGAGGAAATTTAATTTCATTAAATAATAAGTTGGGGTCTTACAACTTTTATTTATTTTTAATTTAAATTTATATTTAACGAATTTTATTATTTTTATTTAATTATAATAGGGCTAATTAAATACACTTCCGTTACATCAAGTATCATCATATTCATAATTCGATGCCTAATTACATACAATGTAGCCCCTATTTCATAATCCGACCAAAATTGGCTGGAATACCCAACCCGTCCCATCCACAATTTCGATCGTGTCTTCAACATTCTGTACAAATTGATCGTATAAATATACAGATCGACTTAATTTTAAAAAAACTAACTAAAAATTACATAATAAAATTTTAAAAAAAAGTACAAAATAAAGTAAACTTGAAAATTGCTACAAGTTTTTTTTTAAAAAGTAATAACTTTAGAAATACAAAATAAAATTAAAATAAATTATAAAAAGAAAAAGAAAAATTTAAATTTAAATAAACTTGGAAATTACAATAAAAGAATTTTTTTTAAAATATAAAATAATAGGTGTAGGGGCTTCCCCCTTCGTCTGTTACAAAATCATCTTCTTCCCATTCTCGAGAGAGAAAGTTGGGAAGGGCATGCATTTCTAGTTAGAGAATGGAGATTTTAGAGAGACAAAATTTATTTTCTCTATTTCTATTGGGTTTTTAGAGAGAAAAAGTAAGGCTAAAATGGAGTTTGTGGGGGAGAAGAGTGAGGAAAGAGTTTTTAGGGTTTGGGGTTTATACGGGAAAAGTAAAATCATACAATTCAGTTAAGAAGTGGATTATTCAAGATCATATATGAAGATGGGGATTCGAAAGAACTGGAATTCTCTCAAGAAGCTACAATTTTGGAGGAGCAACCTGTTTTTGCTATTTTTGTTGCCGAGCTTATTGATGGGGTTGGTCGAAAAGCGACGGAAGTCGACAATTATCGGTGATTCGGGTAATTATTTTGCTAATTTGGTTTGTGCTAGTAGTTTGGGTGCTAGTGCTACAAGCCTAGAAGAGGATTTTGGTTGTTCTTAATTTGATGGTGATGGTAGAATCCGACTAAAACAATGTCTTCCGACAAGTTATGTTGGATGGGATTTGAAAGCAAGATTAGGTTTTGAGATGGAGATGTTCTAGATTGGAATAGGGGAAAATAATATTAATTTAGTTTAAGTCAAATCGTATTTTATACGGTCAAACCATATATAATATTTGTCTGGCCAGAAATTTAGGTATTCCAACCAATTTTGACCGAATTCTGAAATTAGGAGCTACGTTATATGCAATTAAACTTTTTACATAGTAAATTGTAAGCTCAAATTCTTTAGGTACCGAATTATAAATATGGTGGTTGTGACGCCCCCAAAATAGGTATACACAATCCATTCTGAGTCGCCAAATACATGATACAAAATTCAAATACAAACTTAATTATACAACTGTCGTGTAAAATAAGACAATACATAAGCTGAGAGTTTAAACACGAATATTGTCTCGTATACAATATCCAAACTCAAATGGAGTCCTCATTACAATTATTATCATACTATTTTATAAAATAGTGAGGACTACTATAGCCACCATCTCGGACCATCACTCCATTTCCTGACTAGTCCCAACTATATTCTCATTTCCTGAAGAGAACAATGAAAACAAAAGGGTGAGCTTAACTAGCCTAGTAAAGAATATTATGACTAAGATAATGTAAAATAAATTATCGTTAGTTCTCAACAGGGAAAAATCTGATAGAATACAATAGACAACAAGTTTTAGATCAACAACTGCAGCGGAAACAGCAATCCATTAGAAGAGTCAAGTAGAGCATGATATTTACTATCTTCTATGATATTCATTATTATTACATCCACGAATCATCCATGCACTACGGGCCAAGGATATTCGTTATTATACCAATGGTCATGATTATGCAAACAACTGTCCATCAATGCACTACGGGCCAATGAGGACTTTTATCACATCATTTGTAACATTACAGGTCATGATTATACCGATACATAGTCATAATCATATCAATCAACAATCTATCTATGCACTACGGGTCAAAGATGACTTTCATCACAATATAAGCATGAGGACGATGACAATGATATAAGATTCAATCAAACGAAATCAAGAATAAATATTAAAGATTTTTAATTTATCTAGAGTTAAAAAAAATATCCAAATTGTGAACGTGATAACTTCTTTGTGGAGTAAAATTCAATAATAATATTCATGTAACAAAAATAATTTGAACAGAAAAGAAATCAATTTTCCAGGTGAATAGTACCCCGTGAATAGTTTTCGGAGTGAATAGTAACCCAACACAAATAGTATCCCGCCATTTAATAAGAAAGTTCAGACCAATAATGAAAATACTAGATGAAGCACAAACTATTAAGAATATTCCACTAATTTCAAGGGTTTTCACCATTTAATAATAAAGTTATGGAAATAAACAATAACTTTGTACCATAAATGGAGAAATAGGAAAGAAGATGATATCCGTTGATGAGTACAAAAGAAATGATATCTCCTACGAGTATAAAAGAATATACGAAATTGCAAATAAATTTTCACCCGTCATGTGGTAATCCACATAGACAGATCATTTCCACAATTTAATAAAAAAATGAATACGAAGGATCATTCACCATGCATGCGGTAGTCCGCGTAGACAGGTTACTCTCGTAGATTATTAAAGAATAGAATGACAACCCTTATAAGTATTGAAAGAAAATAACATTCTTTACGAATACGAAAAAATAATACCTGTAAGACCCCAACTTTTATGAATAAAAATAAATTTTCTATAAATATCATTTTTGAATATTATGGAATAAATTTGATATAATGTTATAGTTGTGGGTAATATTTATAAATTTTGCAAAGTACGCAAGTTGTTATATAATATTCGATTGGTGGGGAATATTCCTTTTAAATAGGGAATATTCATGCGACCAACAAATCATTAGTGGACCCACAAATGTAATTATTGTTTGATTAAGAAAACGATAAAAATATTTTTATGAAAATAACGGCGGAAGTTTTACCGTTAATCTGTTGAAACACCCATTGTTAAAAGTATATGCGATGAATGGCGTGGTTGCATAAGAAGCACATTATTGATTATTGATGCTTACGTGAGAAGTCATTCAGTTTTATTCAATTATTATCGATATTTTATATATTATTAAATAAATAATTGAGATGACATAGTTATTAATATTATTATTTGCATTATTAACGATGTCTAAAAATTCTGCCAAGGAGAGGTTTGGTCACCTAATTGTGCGCCAATAGGGAGAAATCCTTATTGGAAAGCCCCCTCTTTTCTGGGAACGGCCTGGTCGATTAATAGTGTGAATAATAATAATGATGATGAAGTTTTATTTTATTAGTATTATTAATGTAATAAAACATAAATGCTTTTTATATAAAACAGAATACTTTTATAAAGTTATTCGTTTTATTAGGCTAATAAGTAAAATTTTTTATATAAAATGTAATACTTTTATAAAGTTATTCATTTTATTAGACAATAATTAGAATATATTAAATTTTATTATGCATAGAGTTTACATAAGGCTCGCATAGTATTTGCATAGTAAAAAATTTTTAAAAGTTATTCGTTTTATTAGATTATAAATAGAATATATTATATTTTATTGTAAACCAACTGACCGTCTGCTTAAAGTAAATCGATCTGGACCGCTTCATGGATTGGTTACTATTCACCCATTCTTCTATAAATAAGCTCATTCCTTCATTAGTTCTTACGAATTCATTGAAACTCTGTAGAGAGAAACCGTAGAGAAATTATTCTTCTATCTTGAGCTTATTTCTTTAAGCGTTTAAGAAAGCTTTGAACGTAGTGCAAGTTTCTTCAAGTATATCCCCGCCTTCTACCGCTTGAGTACTCTTTTTATAAGGTAAGGGTATTTTTTTTCCATATTCATGAAGAGAACTTACATTATTCCATTCTTCATTATTCTTGTTGGAATAACTCAGATACGCCATCTACCCTATACTTGGTGATTTACATTGTTATTCCATTCGTTATTATTCGCTTGGAACATCATGTATGCAATGCGTTATCTGTGGGACTGGTTTCGTCTTTATTATTCTCATTGGAATATCCTGTCATCATGCGTTTACGCCGGGACCGGTTCCGCTCTTTATTATTCTCGCTGGAATATCTTGTCGTGTGTTTTACGCCGCACTGATTCCGTTATTTATGATTCTCGTTGGAATAACTTTTTACGCCAAGATCGCACGCGTGGTGATTTCTGTTGTTATTCCATTCTTTATTATTCTGTTAGAATAACCTGTCTATGCGAAGTACTGCATGTATGATGATTTCTTTTGTTATTCCATTCTTTATTATACTCAGTTGGTTAAAGTTTTGACTTCTATACTCCATGAAATTGGTGGAATATCCTTGATATTTACGCTTCATCCAGTATCTTTTCGTGAAAATATTCTTTTGAGCATTCTTAAATTTTACTCTACAAAGAAGTATCATGCTGACAATTTAGACGTTATTAGTTCCTGGATAAATTAATTCTTGAACTTGTTTTATTGAATTCTTATATCATTGTCATCATCCTCATATTTATATTTTATTGAAAGTGATCTGTGGCTTGTAGTGCATAGATGGACTTGGTATGATTATGACCAGAGATTATTCGGTATAATCATGACCGTAATGTTACAAATGATGAGGTAAAAGTCCTCATTGGCCCGTAGTGCATTAATGGACAGTTGTTGGCATGATCATGACCATTGATGAATACACGAATATCCTTGGCCCGTAATGCATGGATAATTTGTGGTTGTGATACTAATAAATATCCTTTGCCGTAGTGCAGGGATGATGTGGATTATTTATTAAAATTCGAGTCTCAAATGATAAAAGTGATGGAAAACCTTTTAAATCATAAAAGATAGTAGATTTTATTCTCTACTTGACTCTTTTAATGGATTGCATGTTCATTGCAGCTTAAACTTGATGTCTATTGTATTTTATCAATTTAACACTCATTGAAGACTAATGATAATTTATTCTGCATTATCTTAATCATAATATTTCTTCTTTGGCTAGTTTGAAATTTCCCTTTCTTTCATTGTTTTCTTGAGAAATGAGAACGTAATCGGGACTAGTCGGGGAACCGGAGTGGCCAGTCCGGATGATAGTATTAGTGGTCCTCACTATTACATTAAATAGTGTGACAATAAATATAATGAGGACTTATTACGAGAGTGGATATTGTCTGTAAGACAATATTTGTATTAAAACTCATGCCTCTTGTTGTATATTAAAGATTGTATTTGTATTACATGCACTATGTATTTGGACGACCTCGAATAGGTGATGTATACCTATTTTGGGGGCGTCACATATTTCATAGCAAAGAATATTTCACAAATACCGAACGACATGATCCTTCATCGGTGGACAAGAGACGCAAACAAAAATAATGGTGAAGACTTACTCTTTAACTCCAAATCTATCGACTTCGAACAAATATAGCAGAGTTAACAGTGATACTCTTTTCTTTAATAGGAGACTATTTAACATAGTCCATAACGCTATGAAGCTGATGACATCACGACCACCAAGTGATGATAATAGATTGTATGCAAGCATGCATTCCATATGGGGCCTAATTCTATGTTTATATACTTAACGACAGTGATGCCCAGATTATAATCACTCCTCTAATCAAATTTATATTTTTTTAAAAGAGAAAATTAAAGCTCGGTGCAGGCGCATATTAAATATACCCAAATTGCTTTTTAAATGTCTCAATTTCTTTATAGATTGTTTTATCATTCTATTTCAAAATATAAAATAATGTCCGTTTACAAAATGTAAAAGTAGTACTTATTTTTTTAAATAAACAAAAACATGTAATTTTATAATTTAAAACAAAATTATCAAAGCTCATGTGAAGACATTTTGTTTTTGTATAAAGAATTTGATCCATAAAAAATTTTTGTGCAAAGTGAGTACTCCCCTCAATAACATAAAGGTAGACTGATAATAATTAGGGCATGAGAACAATAAGAAAAAAACATTGTAGAGTTTGGTGATCTATTATTTTGATTATTTCAGTAGTATATTTATGGCTAGATATAGTGGTGGTCGTCGTGGTGGTGGCCGATCAGAATTAGTCGACGATAGTCAGGACGACTCGTCTTCAACAGCTAGTAAGTTGTCGTCGTCATGATTTTGATTTTCTCAATTGCCTTTTTTATATTTTCTAAAAATATTATATTAACACAACTTAATTATTTTAATAATTACAGATACTAGTTGTCAACGTCATCGAGGAACTAACTTCAGTATTAGTTGTCCACCGACAATTTCACTTACAGTGTCGACTCTGCACAATAAGTGTTAGAGAATAAGAAATAAGTTAAATTAATATAATTTATTTGATATAACACAATATTGTTTTATTTTTATTGTAATATATTGGACTGGGTGGCTAAGGTGATCATACACGTCATATGCCTGATGCACCTCCCGACTAGCTGCATGTGTTTCATCTAGTACGCGCGGTACGATGCTTATTTTATGGAGACTGTGTTGCGCGAGTTTCACATAAGTTAATTTACTTAAATTACTCAATTATACGTACATAGTAGTTATACATTAATTAATTTTTTCTAATAAGTTATCATTTTTTATAGATTTATTCTAGACAAGCGATTATTATTATTGCGTACGTGGCAAAGAACTATGCTTACCGGTCAGATTAAGTTAAGATGAGGGAACGCCTGCGATTACGGAGACCAAATTTCGACAACGATACATAATCATCAGCCTCAGATAGTCTCAAATGCAGCATGAGAGGCCATGTGTACGCATTGAGATCCAGTACGCATCGTGGCCAGCTCTTAGTCGTACACACTACTAGCTCACAATCATTTGATGATGTGAAGTCGGTAAGTATCTGTATTTAGTTGTTTAGTTACTCAATTGTCATCAACATACTCATCCAAGTTATATGAATATATTTATTAGGTCATGCGGGCGAGCTTAGGTCGACCTCCCATCATAGATAGAGCCCACACGCCAAAGGACTCTACTATGTCTGATCATGCAATATTAACTATACGGGTAAAACTAATCTTATTAGCTATACGGGTAAGACTAATCTTAATTTTATTAGTAATTATTAATATTATATAGTTTATAAAATGATTTAATTAACTCACATATACAAAATAAATTACAGGACCGATTTTTCAAGCTTTGGGACCAGCGTGTAGCTGAGTTGCGGGATGCTAGGGAGCATTTTGAGCCGTTAGATTTCACCATCTCTCCGTCCGAGATTAGCTTATCTCAGGATGAGGAGATGAGTTTATGGGTCGCGTCTCAAGATCCCCAAATTAGTAGACAAGTATCGAGTGTTGGACCTGCCGAGTGTACCGATACACTACCTAGAGGTTTTTATATTTAGAATATTTTTCGTTATATCATAATTTATAAAATAATATAAATTATTATTAGTAATGTTATTCGCAGGCTCTAGCCAGCGCCAGCGTCCGAGAGCACTTGTTGAACCATCTCATACGGGCGTTGGTTTGAATGAAGAGCTGTTATATAGGGTTATGGCGACGGTGTCTGTGACGTTTGGTACAGATTCGATATTCTGTTGTCCGGACCTGTCTAGTCGTGCTGGCCTTCACCAGCTTTCTTAGAACATTACAACAGAGGCCACCGTCGAGACTCGAGAGTACATGTATCCCTCTGGAGTAATTCACCGCGATACTCGATGAGGTGGTCCGGATGGTGGTTACTTTACTCTCAGAGGCTGTTAGACCGATGTTAAGTCAGCCCCCGACTACTCAGATATTCTATTCACTTTAAGTTGATTATTATACATGTTATTTAATTGTCATTTATCAGTCTCTTTAATTCTCTCATACGGACCAATGACTTGTATTTTTAATTTTATGAACATGTTGGTGATGCCGAGCAGGCTGGCGATGCCGATCGCGAGTAGGGGACGATGACAATGATTTTCAGACACCAGAGAAGCAACGTTGACCCTTGCCTGATGATTCTCCTCACAGTGGTGATACTACTAGTTTAGGTTGATTTTTTTGTATAACATTTACTTAGATGTTTTTGTAAAACATTGTACAGTTGCTTGATTTTATGTAAATCATTGTAGTTTAACTTAATTCTTTGTAAATCAATGTATTTTATTTTAATTTTGTAAATAATTGAAGTTACCTTTATTCTTTGTAATTTATAGGTTATATAATTGTAGTTTAGCTTGATTCTTTGTAAATCAATGTATTTTAGTTTAATTTTGTAAATCATTGAAGTTATTTTTATTCTTTGTAATTTATAACTTATCGTATATATACACGTTATATGTTGTTAATTGGAAAAGTAGTTATATATACATGTTAAAATGTGTATATATATTGTTCAAAAAGTAGTTATGTTGTATTAACGTTTCTGACTACGATACATGTTGTTAGAAAAGTTGTTATTGGTTTATTAGTGTATTTGTTTTAAGAATAAAACAATTTAAAAGTACAAAAATGGACTTTAAAAACCTAAAATTGCAAAAACAAACTATTTAAAAAATCAGAATTTTCGACGGAATACAAATTGTAAACCCGACGGAATTTCCGTCGAAAACAAGTATTTATAATTAATTATAAAAAACCTATATTTTCGACGGACCAACCTTTATTTCCGACGGATATTCCGTCGATTTTATGAATTCCCACACGAGCATAAATTTGATAAGTGTGCATGTTATTACCGACTGCATTAGTCCGTCAGAAATAGTCTATCTGCGGCGGATTGTTCGTCGGTCATAATTTCATCGACAATATTTATTTTTGACTGAATTTCCGACGGACTTATCCTCGATCAACTTTTTTAGGACTAACTTTCTGATGGAACATTTTATCAGAAATAGTTATTCCGACAGAATAAGTCTATTTCCAATCATGAAAAATTCTATCAAAATTAAACATTTTTGTTGTAGTGAATCCTACTTTGCCGGGTACAACATTTTAAGTTTATTAAAATCCCACATATACCTAACTCCCATTAATTAGAAACACTATTAACTCGATTTTAAACCCCACTTGTTTGTGTCGGGTCAGCATATAAAGAAAGAATGTTACGTACAAATACAACCTTAAGAAATTTTTAAACAAGAGAAATGTTGCCGTTCTATGTAATATGCCACATTCTCTATACCTTCCTCACCTCCTTTTTTCTCTCTCTTCTCCTTCCCATCCGCTATGCCTTGAGCCGATTCCAAGGACTAGCAGCATCGTCTCATGATGCCGGAATCTCTCTCTATCAAGGCACTGTGCGGCATGAACGCCGCCACCCGGTCCACCATTCTTTTAGGTTTTCTGTCCGATATGCCCTCATTGACCTGGACCAGTCATCGTACGTGCCACCTAACCATCTCTCAGCCAATGAAGCTCGCTCCATTGCTAAAACCAGCGGGCCGGTGTAATTACTTGTTTTCTTTTATATTTCATGCATGCAGTTTGCACTTCATTAGAAACTTAATTATGCATGTTTTGAAAGCTGTGCTATATATGATTTCTATTCCGGCAAATCTTTGATGTTAGGATATAGCACTTAATAATATTGAATCTGAGTTGAGCCTGCCATGGAGTGGTCGGACCATACATTAGGTTAATTATGAGCCCGGTAATAAATAAAGAAAGAAATTGATACTTCCTCCTTTTCATAAAAAGAGTATTAATTGACCATGCAATAGATCAGAGAATCAATAAATCTAAGTATGTATGTATGGGATGAAGTTGACATCACTTAACTTTTTATTACATTGGGTATATAGAAAATGTTACATTAACAACTTCAAACCCTAACCTAATCGTATATATTTATATACGTGTATAACCCTTAATTTGTATCGACTTGGTTGGTTGGTCATGCAGTTTGCTCCTAGCAATACCTCCAAGTGTGGGATATCAACGAAGTCCTGTAACTTTGTACTACTGCTATGATCTTGATGCCTCTAATTCCCGGAATTTGAAGGAATGCATTGCTGAGGTGTGAAATATCGATCTTATATATATTTGCCAGTCAACTCAATTCTACCTTTATATTTTTGTAATATAAGAACAACTACTCAAAGCACATGAGCACATGAGCACATGTGCAGGATTTGTACATCATTCTTAGAATACCAAGAAATTAATCTGTGTGTATATATATGTAATTAAGAAACAGAGACATGTTCCTTATTTTATGTGTTATGCTCTTGTTCAGGTATCAAACACTCCATGGGGCGAAAAAGTACAATTTTTGTTCAATCCAAACTCCGATCTCGTTGCGAAATCACTTCATGTCAGCCCCTTTATGGTAATTAAGGAATTTCCCCCCTCTAAATTTCATTACTATATTACCTAAAACCAAAAAAACAGTTGAAATGAGATCGGGTTATGGTGAAGTTGACACCAACTTTACCCTAGTAAGTTTTATAGTTTTTTATTGCATATGTTATAGAAAATGTTGTATTGATAAGTTCTATAATTTTTTATTGCATTGATTAATGCAACATTTTTTATAACCTATGCAATGAAAAATTATATGAACTTACTATGGTGAAATTTGTGTCAACTCCACCCCAACCAGATCCCCAAATGATAAGATTCATTAATTTTTTTTATAGATAATATAACTTATAATTAGGTATTTTTTTTATGAGTAGTTTACAATATTCATCTATTGACTTAGATTAAAAGAATTTTTGTTAATTTTAAATTTAAAAATTCCTCAAATTAATTTTAAAAGTTAATAATGATTTATATTTTAAAACTGATTAAGTACTTGTTATTATCAATATGTATACTTTTATATTTTAGTTTTTTTTAACTTAACATAGAATGTTGAAAACTAATTGTATATAGGACATGCTTGGTGACTGGCATATAAAAACAAGATCACCGGGGAGTAATTTGTCGGTGACAGTATCAGTACAACACCCAGAGCTTGGTAACTATTTCACAGCTTCCTTGACAGCCAAAAAAGTGTCCCCCACATTGAAAGTTGATCATACACTCTTCTTCTGGCTCATGCCCCATAAGGCTGCCATTTATACATATTGGCAAGTAAGTGTTAACGTGACCATACCGAATAAATTACTTCCTCTCTAGCATATCCAGAATCTTTAGTAAAACGTATTCACTATATATCTATAGCGATATTTTTCATGTGAAAATATTAAAAAATTATGTAAAAATATCAATTTCCATATATAAATAATTCAACTTTAAGCATGCATAGTTCGTAGTTAATTAGTGGATTAAATCTGGGATTTTAGTACCACTTCTAAAATTAAAAGGTAAAAGTTTCATTAGAGCTATGTTTGATTTTAAATATTATTGTGTGATTAGATTATGAATTTTACGATGAGTCTTATTTTATAATACATTCGTTTTAATTAGATATAGAGATTTATTTTTAAACCGATGACTTTTGAGAAAAAAATTATTTTTTCAAACATATCATTAACATCAGTTAGAAATGTAGCAATTGTAGTAATTATAATTATAAATATTTAACTTATAATTTACCATAAATAAGAGTTGAGTCATAGGTAGAAAAGAAAATAAATAAATAAATTAGTGACTGCACTTGCAGTCATTGGACACCCCCACGGGTTTCCTAGATCTGTTGCTTAGAAAGAGTCGCATTAATTATCATAAAATTTATTTACTAAAAAAAGATTTTTTTTTATTGATAATAATATAAAACGACACTGTAACATCACGTGGTCATTATACAAATGTTGAATATAAGGCATCTTATTAGTACTTAAATTTGTCATTTGTGGAATCTATATATAGTTTTCCTTGGAAATTAAAAAATAAACTTAATCGATTAGGGTTTACATTCATACTAATTTATAAAATGTTTTTTTTAGTCTCTCAAGCTGCTGTTGAAAAATGTTCCATTTTTCGAACACCCGAAATATAAGAATTCAGCCTATATAGATGAAGTTTTGGTGGCTTCAGAAAGACGTGGATGTTGTGTTGCATTTGCTGCTGCGGATTCACAGAACCATCTGCAAATTCAAGGACGTGAACGCTGGCATGCATGGACAAAAGCCAAGTGGCCCTGGGGCTAGCCGAATATATATATACGTACCACATGGGAGTGTTTGGACTTTGGATGCGTGTTTTTAAAAATCACTTATTGTATGTCTGTTTATTATTGAGACTTTTTATATATTGCCATAAAAATATGTTCTACTTTTTATTCACAAAAAATATAAATCTTTTACGTTTGTTATATATATATATATATATAACTTTGAGTTTTGGGTATGTGTTGCACGAGTATTTGACTTTCATAAAAGTTGGTGAAGATTCTCATTTTGTTAATATTTTTAACAGTCCTTCTACATGAATATTAGACATTTTTAATTTTTTTTTTATTTGTGACTCTCAAAAAATGTATAGTATTTATTTCAACTAGAATTTTTATTTTTAGGTGTAATTTGAATACATATATAAAAAATAGGGTTATACAGATTAGCATAACCATGTTCTATATATATATATATATATATATATATATATATATATATATATATATATATATATATATCTAAATTATACCTAAAATATTATATTTTGTAAAAATTCTTGTTAGAATAAATACTATACATTTTTAGGAGTCGCAAACAAAAAAAAAATTAATTTAAAAATGTCCAATATTCTGGTCTACCGAGACTTATTAATTGTATTTTTAAACCGAGTCTATTTCATGTGATTTTAATATGAGCCCGCCGGAGGTGCAGGCAACCGCACCTTATGTGTAGACACATCAACTACCGTCTGCCGCCACCCTTCATCGTACATCACCACCCCAATTAAGTAAAGAGAAGTGATAGCAAGTGTGTGGAATCCCTCAACCTTGGGTGACCCCTGACTATCATGTATATATTTAAATTACAATCACAATGTTCAATTACAAAGGATAACTCTTATCCTAAATAGATAGCTATACGATTATAGTAATCTTATTATTAGCAATTACATGAGATAATTAATAATACAATAAATGACAAATCTGAAACTACCACACAACACATGGGGTAAATAGTGGGATAATACACTTTTTAGTTATTGTACTGGGGTCCGATTTTTATTGTGGTTACCGAATTTTTTTTTGTTACAATCTAATAACTGTACTTTCAAAAATTACAAAAATGGTCATTATTTTTAATTTTCATCCGAAAAAACGGACGGAATGCTGACGTGGAGCTGGGCTTGCAAGGCTAAAAAATTTCCTTAAAAAAAATGTTGATCACAAGTTTTGAACTCCAACCTCTCCAAACTAGAAACATTATATTCCAACAAAAGCCAATAGACCAACTATCTACCATGCTTGAATTTATGTAACACTAATATTTAAACCATCTAACATCGTTTCTATACGTGTGAAGATGAGATAATACATTTTTTGGCCACTGTACTAGGAATTGTAATAATAATAATAATAATAATTGTAATAATTGTTGTTGTATTAATAATAATAAATTTTAAATATCATAATAAATCTTAAAAAATTTCTTTACATATAATACAATGATACCAAGATGAAGGTAGGGTAAGGTAAGGGGCCGGGCATGATCCCCTCCCGTCCCTTCGCAGTTATGTCACTGACTATATATAACATCGCGCATGGCACCTCTACTTATGTTTTTAATTAAAAAAAAGTTAAGAATGAAAAATAAATAAAATAAATCAACCAACACACTTCACATGGGTATTGAGTGGTCTCTCCAATGAAGGCCACAAGAGGAGAGAGGAAGGGGATAAACAATTTAAACTTTGAGAAGTCAAATAAAATCTGTCTTGAAATTAAGAAGGATCGAGCTTATGCTTTGTTTGGACTAGTGGAAAAGTGAGATTTAAGTTCCAAAAAGCATATATACTAATCTATATGTTAGGGCTTCGTAAAGAGGTAGCAGACAGTGTGGGATATATGAAAAAGATGTTAGTAGACTAGTACTTAAAGAAAGTGAATTCAACCATCAAAAGATGATCCGATCCATAATTATCTTGTTAATTTAGCTGCTCCTACACTTTGACTCTTCCAACCCCAAAAGCTAATTAAGCCACAAATGTGTTATTGTAATTAATGATTTTTATTTTATTTTCTTCTATTATAATTTTTTTGTCTACTATTTTCACTTTTTATCTTCAAAATTTTGCCTGACTAACACAAATATCTGAAAAAATTTACTTCTCCCAAGCTATGTACTGTGGGGAAAAAATAATAATCTTACATTGTTAATCTTTTCCAAAACTTTATAAGACACATTTAATATAGAATAAGATAAGCTTATTATTAGATATATTTTTTTAAAAGATTATATTTTGATATAAGTATATATATATATATATATATATGGATGATCCCACAAGTTCTAAAATTCTTAATTCGGAAATAAATAAATAAAAAATAAAAGTAAAATTTAAGCAATTAAATTTTAACATATGGGGTAGTAGCATGTGGATAATCGAGTGGATATGGAATAGTATAAACTCAATTAAAGTACCATAAAATCTAATTTTTCAGCTGTTAGTTTCGAAAATAGAAATATTTTACTACTAGTAATAAATAAATGGAGCCGACTAAAGCACGTGTATGAATACAAAAGCGGAAATGGAAATAGTAAAGCAAGAAGCTGTTTTCTTAGGAAATTAATCGTGTTTCACGTGCTTTTATTTCACACATTTTTCACAAATCCTCCTCCCACTTATTCTTTTGTGTGTACTGTTTTCAAAGTTTAATTTCACCTTTTCTGTGCATTTCGTGATATAAATTATTTGATATTTACAGACAGAGAGACATAACTTGTTCCATCTCCATCTTCTCCCTATAGAATAAAAGTTTGTGATCTTTAAAAATGAGGAGGAATCCTAATCTTGAACTCACCCTTCTCCCGCCATCGGTGTCTCTCAATTCCGGTAACCACCAGCAGCCCATGTAAGTTTATATATATATATATATATATATATGAGAAAATGATTAATAGTCAGAGTTAAATGGTAGCCAACATTCTGCAAATAGTTTGCTAGATATATAGTATCCTAGACTAAACATACTGAAAGTTATTGGAGCTATATGAACATGTAAAGCAAATTATCTGTCGTTGGCTAGCGAACTAACTGTGGATGTAGATCATTCCCTTATATATTGAATTTACGTAGTTGACTGATCGATTTTGTTTTGAAATTTTGGATGATTAATTGAAGGTTAGAATTGTTAAATGGTGTAGGCAAGGAAATCGTACCTTGCTAGGATTAGGGTTTCGTATTGGCTGAGGAGGAGAGAAATTCACAAAGAGCACGAAATTGATTGGTTGATTGAAGATGGGAGAACGACAATTGGCGATTATCTAATGACGCGTGGCGTAACCCTAGAATCCGGGAGCCAAGTGTTAGGAATAACGAGGATTCCAAGAGCCTTCTTAAGTCCTTCGAGTTGAGAGAATGTTCAAACCCCTTTCTAGTGCTTTTAGGTGGAATCTCCGAGCCTTTAAGTCACCAAAAAGGGTCCTTTTAATCTTCTGAGAGTCCAAGTCTTGAGTCCAAAAAAGAAGTCCCCTTCCCAATGGAATGGAATAGGTATTTATAGGATCTTCTGGAAAGTAGTCATGTGCGAGGCACATGCTTTCAGGAAAATTCCAGAAATGCCCTTTAGTTATTAGAATAATGTCCATGTTGCCCTGTCCTTCTAGTCACCAATCCAATCCCTCAATCAATTCTCAAATCGAGCCGTCTCCACGAGTCTTCTGCCTCGGGACACGTGGAGACTTCTCCCGGGTCTAGCACATTTATTTCTGACTTTTTTGTCTTCATTCCATTAGGTTATGCGAATCCTAATTTGCACATTTAATGAGGCAGTGGAACCCTAATTACGCATTTAATTTAATTAGGTCGTATGAACCCTAATTTTACACTTGGGCCCACATTTGCCCCCTGCGCGAGAGTCGCATTTCCAAATAGACGATCGTGCAAGAAAACTGCAAGCCTTTGAACGATTTTGCAGGACTTCATTTTACAGTCTTCAAAGACAATGGTCTGAAGAGGGGACTCTGAGGGAGCCAAACCCTTAGTTAAACCCTAGGAAGGCAAGACCTAGCGAGGCTCTTCCTTGGACATATTGAAAAATTTTCTGAAATCTTTCTGTATCTTGCCCAATATTTGTTTCTTATCTTATTTTTTGAGAGGTCCTGTTGCTCCATGATTAATTACTTCAATTAGGTACTGCTTCCTCTCTTCTTCTTTTTTTTTTGCCATAATAAAGGACCCTTGAAGCTATAGCCTACACTTGTCCTTTCCTCGTTAGCCGCGTCCAAAATGGTAGATGCTGCTGCTTTATTCGGTTGTGATTATATAGGCAATTGATTAGTATATATAAGCAGCTCACGCCTGACTCATGCACGCCGAACCCTTCTGATTATATAGGCTATATAAAATTCCTTCGCTGCAGAACCTTTTTGAGTCACGCCCCTTCTTTTTTTTTTGAAAATGAAATAAAATAAAATCTTTTTTTTTTATTTTTACGAAAAATAAAATAAAATCTTTTTTTTTTGAAACAATAAGGTTTGTTTTTTTATATATATTATTATCTTACCACATCCATCATCATGATATTTATCCCAGTAAAATCATGATTGAAGTTTGTCAAGTCAAGAAAGTAGATTAAATCAATGTAAGTTTGATCACAGAGGCCTAAATACAAATTTAGATTTTGGATACTTCTCTTTTATTTCTTCATGAAGATGTGGAGTTGTGCTTCCCAATAGTGCACTGGCTGCCCAGAACCATCCCTAGCCGAGCTGAAGCATAATGGTAAGTAAACATTCCTTATATATATATGCAATAATCTCCATGATTCCCTGCAGATTCCTTATATATATGCAATAATCTCCATGATTCTCTGCAGATTCCTTATATATATGCAATAATCTCCATGATTCTCTGCAGATTTTATCCACAAATCACGACCACAATTACTCATACATAGAACTAATGGGCTCGCTTGTCCGCAAAGAAGGCCATATTTATTCATTAGTGGCAAGCGGAGATTTATTGTACACAGGATCCGACAGCAAGAACATCTGCGTGGGTCACCAAGATGATAAAATTTGCCTATGGAAGATCCCTGCCACTTCAGGAACCTGGGATAACCATTGGAGACCATAAGAAGAATGAACAAAATGCAGACTTTTGGCAGTAAAAAGCCTGTGGTAGAATGATCCTGGGACTTTGGAGAAAAAGCATGGTCCAAAGCCGAGCCGTCTGCTTTTTTCAATTCTTCTTGAATCGCGTAGACGACCGTAAAATGTAGTTGAAATCATTTCCGGGAAGGTCGTTCAAGTAAACTTGAAACTCGGTGATTGATGGCCTTCTTTTATGCGTATCTTGTCGACCACCTTCATCATCTTTCGGAGACCACCAAAGAAAGTGTTTGGCCCAAAGGAACACCCCAGATATCTGATGTTTATGCTCTTGGGGAAGAAGTTATAGTAGAGATCGGTTATGGCTTCGTCGGTTATGGGCTTTGTCATGGATATTAAGAACCCCAGCACTCACAAGCGGGTGGGATCTTTGTCCTCATGCAAGTCCACTTTAAGAGTTCCATGAACCCGAATAGCTACGTTGAAATCACGAAAAAATGTAATGCCGTATGGCTGAAACATTTTAATGCGATTTCGTGCCTAAGCTTGAACGAAGATCAAAAACTTTTTTTTTTAAAGGTTATAATTTTCGCGGCAAAAGAGTACTCGTTCCAAATGGTTGATTTGTGGAGCAATAGGACCTCAAAGGAATAGAGGAGATAACCCCCTAGGTGGTCGAACCCTATCGGGGGCCGAACCCTAGGGGTAAGAACCCTAGGGGAAATCAAACATTTTAGACGAAATTCAGCTCTTTATAGCCCTTTATGCTGAATTCTTTTTTCTTGCAGGCCCTCCCTGTTGAACATTCTGCAGACTTGGGAACAACCAAGGAGGCCCCGTTTCTCAATGATTGAGGAAGGGCTCCCCTCTTTTGGTCTTTCTGACGTCTTTTAAGAGCGAGTCTAGGTGGCCGAACCCTATGGGGGGCTGAACCCTAGGGGTACGACCCTAGGGGAAATCAAACATTTTAGATGGAATTCTGCTCTTTAGAGCCCTTTATGCTGAATTCTTTTTTCTTACAGCCCTCCCTGTTGAACATTCTCGCAGACTTGGGAACAACCAAGGAGGCCCTGCTTCTCAATGATTGGGAAGGGCTCCCTCTTTTGGTCTTTCCGACGCGTCTTTTAAGAAATGAGTCTAGACTTATGATCGTCTGAACACTTCCTCCGCGCCGGAGAAAGAAAGGCTTGTTTCTATATCGTGACTTGTGGAGGTTGGGATGACTTTCCCATTAATTCTATCGCATTCCCGCGATATGCATGAGAAGTAAGAATACCCTTTCAGGTCCCTTCTCTTCATATCCGATTCATCCGGGTCGCCTTCAGGATAAGCAGGATTGGACCGATGAGATCCTTGAAACACTTGATTACGTGGATATACTCAAGAGTGCGGGCATCTTTTGTTGTGTTCAACTATGCAGAGACTTATGTATCCAATAGAACCATCACACCCTTACTGTATTGATCTCACGATGGTGCTCCTCTACTTGCACATTCGTCACTGCCTGGGGGAATATGCACCTCTACTCTGGAGGACGTCTATGTCATCTACCAATGTACCAGTAAGCATTTGCCCCCTGCGCGTGAGTCGCGCCTTTGGTGAGATGAGCGCGCAAAATATTGTAAGTGTTGAAGTTTTAATTCCAGTGTCTGAACACTTCGCGGGGCTTGATGTTTTGCAAGCCTCGAAAACAAAAATCCTAGGAGAGGGAACCTCTAGGGGAGCAAACCCTAGAAGGGCGATCCTTAGAGGAGCTCTCCTGGGATATTTTGAAAATCTTCAATATAATCTTTCTTACCCTCTCTTGAAATTTCTCTTTTCGTTAGAATCAAGAAGTCATTGAGAACCAAGAATTCTGTGAAGGCCTGAAAGCCTTGAAGACCTAATAGCTTTGAAGGCATAATATCCTTGAAGACCTGCTGATAACCTCAAAGGCCTGTTGATAACCTCAAAGACCTGTTGGTAGCCTCAAAGACCTGCTGATAGCCTTGATGACCTGCTGATAGCCTCGAAGGCCTGATAGCCACGAAGACCAAGCTTTAGGTATTCCTCTATCTTCAATTCAACTGGTCATGGCCTTTAGATCATGAACTTTCGTAGTTTTTTTTTCATTTCCTGTATTAGAAAATCATGTACATATATTTCATACAAACTAACACTTGAATCTATACTATTTTTTTTTCATAAATCCGAAGAAATAAATCAAGTATAAATGAAAGTTTGACAAATTTATTGATAATCAAATTGCTTTTAACGAAAAGCATGACGTTTCATATAATAAATCTTGTTTTTGTCGGCGAAAGCATAACGTTTACCACTTTTAGAGATAAAGTGTAACTTTTTCAGGGTTGAGGGCTTATACTCAGGCGCCTCATTCACTTTTGATGATAAAGTGTAACACTAGGGTGCCTCGTCACTTGGGTCGTCCAATTTATTGGCAAGTGCAGTCTACGAGGACTTAAAATTGGGTGCCTCGTCACTTGGGTCATCCAGCTTTCTTGCGCAAGTCATGATCTCACGGGGACTTGAAATCGGTGCCTCGTCACTTGGGTCGTCCAATTTCTTGGCAAAGTACGATCTTGAGGACTTGACCACCATTTAGAGTGCATCTTGGGTGGATTTTTTTTTTTTTTTTTTTTATTATTTTTTTTAATTCGTCAATTCTTGTGCCTCCTCCCTTGGTCAACCAATTATTTGGCAAAGGATATTCCTGAGGATTTAAACCACCATTTTTGGTGGACCACCATCTTGGGTGGATTTTTAATTCATTTGTAGTTCAGAGTTTTTTTTCCGATGGTAGAACCAGTGTTTGGGTTCTTGACTTTCGGGACTGCACCATGGGTGATAGCATTGCACATTTCTTCTCCTAGTTCAATCTCTCCGGCCGCCATCTTCTTATGGTATATCCTCTGCAGACTATAACAGTCCATAGTGGAATGTCCTGCATATTGGTGGTATACACAGAAGTCCGGCCTTCTTTTCATCTCTTCCATAAACCAACCGGGCTTTGGAGGCTTCATTACTCCGCGTTTCGACCCATTATTCGTCTGGTTCTCTGAACGCCTTCTCATTGCATGTGATAGCCTCCTAAGTGGTATTCGTGTACTTGTCCCGTCTTTTCTCTCTGCTTTCGTGCTTAAATTTCTCATTCTTCTCCTCTTGCCCTCTTGTGGTTTTGACTGAGAATCCACCAAAGCCACAGCTTGTCCCCTTTGCTTTTCCATGTATCCATCGCATGACTGATGGGAAATGTCATGATTCCCCCCAAGTCTTGTGCAAAAGATGAGAGATTTGCGAAGGAATCACAAGCCTTGGTGATGAGATGGGGCTTGAAGGCCTCTAAGGCACCATTTTTACAAATGCTAACTAAATTCTTTTCTTCAATCGGCTCTGCGCACTTCTGTGCTTGGGCCCTGAACCTGTCAACATAATCTGATAGCTCCTCATTTGGCTTTTGTTTGATCCTCATGAGCTCTACAATGGTCACCTGTTTTTGTACATAAAAAAATTTCTTAAAAAATTACAATTTTAGGTCATCCCAATCATGGACTGAACCCTTCTCCAAATTGTAGTACCAACTGAAGGCACTATCCGTCAAAGTCTTGTTGAATTCCCGCATTAACAAGTTGTGGTTGTTCACTTCATCATATTCGAGCCACGGAGACATCGACTCTACGAACCTGGCAATATGTTCCCTGGCATTTCCTTTCTCCCCGTTGTATTTTGGAAACTGCGAGGGATGCTCAATATACCCTGCCGGGTAAGGTTGCCTCCGAATGTGTGCCGGGTAAGGAGGAGTAAAGTCCAACTCCTCGGGTTGTCTGCATGCGAAGTTGATTGATCACATCGATCATATCATCCTTCGTCACGTACTGGCTCGTGGCGTGAACCTTTTGGGGTGTTGTGATAAACTGTTGTATCGGCGGTGTGTATGGTAAAGAGATTGGTTGATGCACACTTGCATCATTCAAAGCAGGCGCTAGTGATAGCTGCTGGCTCACTCGCTGGACATGGCCTGGAATGGTTGGCATCTGCACGTGTAAAAATATTGGGAGAGCAGTTGGGATGATGTTTGTCTGAGGTTGGCTTGCTTCCAACCTAGGTTGTGGCACGTCACCACTATTCTGGGGCTCCGAGTTGATGATTGGAACCGACTGACTTTCCGTCGATGGAGGTACAATTTGGTTCTCTTTGTTGTTGTTGCCATTGTTGTTATCCTCCACCCCTGCTTGTTCTCCCTGCGAACTGCCTCAGAACATGGCCTTGAAAGTAGGGATCTGCATCAATTGCTGGCGAAAGTTTCCCATTTCCTCTTGCTTCCTCTGTATCTCCAGCATCATAGCCATCATCATCCCTTGTTCTTCTCGTGCTTCCTTCAACGCCTTAAGCATCTCCAGTTGCACAACATTTGTCTGCTCTCCACTTTCTTCCTCGCCTTGCCTTCCCGCGCATGTCTGCCTAACATTCGTTAATTGTTGATTAGCCATGTATTGTGATGTTAAACTTCCTTCTGAGGCGTCTTCAAGGATGGATTGATCGAGATCTAGATTCACGCCTTGGAAAACTTAACTCGCTTGCTTTGGAACTGGACCCGGTGTGATAATACTATTTGTTGGTGAAGCTCTTCCTGTTGTTCTCCCACTTCGAGTTGTGGGCATACCCTTCACGAATTCTACACCTCCCCAGCAGAGTCGCCAATTAAATGTAGGCAAGGAAATCGTACCTTGCTAGGGTTAGGGTTTCGTGTTGGCTGAGGAGGAGAGAAATTCACAAAGAGCACGAAATTGATTTGTTGATTTAAGAGGGAGAGAACGGCGGTGGGGCGATTATCTCGAATGACGCTGCAAGCGTAACCCCTAGAATCCGGGAACCGTGTTAGGGTAACAGGGATTCCAAGAGCCTTTTTAAGTCCTTCGAGTTGAGAGAATGTTCAAACCCCTTTCTAGTGCTTTTAGGTGGAATCTCCGAGCCTTTAAGTCACCAAAAAGGGTCCTTTTAATCTTCTGAGAGTCCAAGTCTTGAGTCCAAAAGAGAAGTCCCCTTCTCAATGGAATGGAAGGGGTATTTATAAGGTCTTCTAAAAAGTAGTCATGTGCGAGGCACATGCTTTCAGGAAAATTCTAGAAATGTCCTTTAGTCATTAGAATAATGCCCATGTTGTCATGTCCTTCTAGCCACCAATCCAATCCCTCAATCAATTCCCAAATCGAGCCGCCTCCATGAGTCTTCTGTCTCGGGACACGTGGAGACTTCTCCCGGGTCTAGCACATTTATTTTTGACTTTTTTGTCTTTATTCCATTAGGTTATGCGAACCCTAATTTGCATATTTAATGAGGCAGTAGAACCCTAATTATGCATTTAACTTAATTAGATCGTGTGAACCCTAATTTTACACTTGGGCCCACAAATGGAATTAATCCTAGTGAGCATAAAGACCCGAACAATCAAGAGCTAGTCATTTTTTATAATGGAATGGTTAGTGTCTGTGATGCTACAGAGATTCAGGTATGCTTCTCTCTCTAATACTCTATGTATTATTTCTACTCGAACAAGTATTTAGTATAAGGGAGTTGATAAACACGTTTCAATTTCTACTGTTTGTGGCTAGCTAGTTTAAAATTGAGCATTAATATCTTAATTTAATTACACACACATTTTTTCCAAGAGGTTTCTACAAATTAATAGACTAAATTTCATATTTTTACTTTTGTTATTCTTAAGTTGGAAAATTTTACAAGTAAGATATATAGTGCTCACATGCATCATGGGTAAATTTCTCTAAAGTGGATTATTATTGCATGAGAATTTTTAATCTTCTCCCACTTCCGCATGAGAATCTTTATAATTAATCATTCTTCATTTGATGAATTACAAATTAATTGATTCTTTTTCTAGTATATATAAACTATATATATATATATATATATATATATATATATATATATATATTTTCAAAACTGTGTATTGGTTGGTTATTAATGAAATTGTGCTATTAAATTGAATATTTATGCAGGCCAGAGCCATCATATTGCTTGCAAATCAAGAAAGGGAGGAGAAGTCCAAGACTCCAACTGTTAATTCGGAACCATCTTCTCCATTATTATATAACCCTACAACTGGTCTTGCCATGAAAAAATCTTTGCAGCAATTCTTGAAGAAGAGAAAGAATAGGATTCAAGCAACATCTCCGTATAATCACTGAGTTATATTTTTTACATTTAATTATGATTTTGTGAAATTTAATTTATTAATTTCGGGTGTCACCTAGGGATTTTCATAAGAAAGTGAGAGCAATATATATACATGGCAATGGCATGTAAATTATTTATTTATGGAGGCTAAAATTGTGTTTTATTTTTAAGATTCTAGGTATCTTTATTCTACTACTTTATATGTTCTTTAAACTAAGAGATCATTTCATTTCTAGGGACAATAAATTAATTACTTACTATTGATTACTAAAGAACCCAGTTTTAGCCCCTCTGCTCATGTACTCCTTTTTATTAATATATAAGAGGGGCGGAAGGCTACAAGCAAAACTAGTCATGTAGCTCAAACTTAGATTTGAACTCATAGTTATTTGAGGATAAACCACCCTCTATTACATTATATATATATATATATATATATAGGGAGCCCTTCCATAAGAATCCTATTCTTTGTGAGTCTTGTCTGTGCAACACCCCTTTTCTGTATGTTGATAAAATGAATTGATGGTCGAGATGAAACATAAATATCTAAGCCAAGCACAACTTGTAGACTTCTAGCTTTTATTTTAATATGAGGACCCCACCATAGTCAACATGTTGTCGGGTTTATTGAAATAAAATGAATTTTAATATTAAATATCGCTGATTAAAGACAACTTGTCTTTGGCCATGTGCCTTTTTATAAAATACTCCCAAATTCTACAAGCTCTTACGGCCGTAAAAAAAAAAAAAAAAAAATCCAACCGGGACAAGCTCTTACGGCTGTAAAAAATAAAAAATAAAAAAAAAAAAAAAATCCAAACCGGCACAACTTCTTACGGCTTGCACAAGCTCTCAAGTTCTTTATTTGCTATTTCAAATAAAATATTTGTTATTTTTTATAACTCTTTCATTTAATAACAAATAAAGAATTATAATTCAAATAAAAAATAATATCCTTTTTATAAAAATATATTTTTATAATTTTTTATTTGCTATTTTTTATAAAAATATTTTATATTCTTTATTTGTTATAAAATATTTTAATAACAAATAAAGAAATAAAAATAAAGAAATATTTTATATTCTTTATTTGTTATAAAATATTTTTATAACAAATAAGCAAATAAAAATAGCAAATATTTTATATTCTTTATTTGTTATAAAATATTTTATATTCTTTATTTTTATAAAATAGCAAATAAAAAATTATAAAAATACAAGCTCTTCCGGCTGTAAAAAAAAAAAAAAATACCAACCGGACAAGCTCTTACTACCGTAAAAAAAAAAAATGTACCAAATAGGGACAAGCTCTTCTTACTAAAAAAAAAAAAGTGTACTAGCCGGCTGTTAAAAAAAAATTATTTTATTCAAGCAACTTGTCGCTAAAATGCACTCGAACTCGCAACCCTCAAACTCCAAACACACGCTATACGACCACCCGAGCACCACTGCCTAGTTATTAATTTCAATGCCAGGATATGTCTTTATATTAAAACTTCACCATCCCCAAAATCTATATTCTTGCATTATTATTATATTACTGAAACAAATATTATTAATAAGTCTATATAATACATATGGGGTTTGATATTTAGAAATAAGTTAATATCTATATTTATTAAGCAATGATTATTAGTAATGATTTTATATATTAAGCAATGATTTTATTATTAAGAAATGATTTTATACATTTGATACATTTTTTATATATTTTGTACATTTGATACATTTTTTAATATATTTTTGATACATTTGTGATAATTGATACATTTTGATATATTTGATACATTTGATACATTTGATATATTTTTGATACATTTGATATATTTTTGATATATTTGATATATTTAATATATTTTTGATATATTTTGATATATTTGATACATTTAATATATTTTTGATATATTTTTGATATATTTGATACATTTTTGATATATTTTTGATACATTTTGATAATTGATATATTTTTGATACATTTGATATATTTTGATATATTTTTGATATATTTGATATATTTTGATATATTTTTGATACATTTGATACAATTTTGATACATTTGATATATTTTTGATATATATTTGATACATTTGATACATTTTTGATAATTGATATATTTTGATACATTTGATACATTTTTGATATATTTTTGATACATTTTGATAATTGATATATTTTTTGATACATTTGATACATTTTTGATATATTTGATACATTTGATATATTTTTGATACATTTGATACAATTTTGATACATTTGATACATTTTTGATATATTTGATACATTTTTTGATATATTTTGATACATTTGATACAATTTTGATACATTTGATACATTTTGATATATTTGATATATTTGATACATTTTGATATATTTGATACATTTTTGATATATTTTTGATACATTTGATATATTTTGATATATTTAATACATTTTGATATATTTGATACATTTTTGATATATTTGGTACATTTGATATATTTTTGATATATTTGATACATTTTTGATATATTTTTGATACATTTGATATATTTTGATATATTTGATACATTTTGATATATTTGATACATTTTTTATATATTTGATACATTTGATATATTTTTAATATATTTTTGATACATTTGATATATTTTGATATATTTGATACATTTTGATACATTTGATATATTTGATACATTTGATATATTTTGATATATTTTTGATACATTTGATATATTTTTGATATATTTGATACATTTTTGATACATTTGATATATTTAATATATTTTTGATATATTTGATACATTTGATACATTTTTGATATATTTGATACATTTGATACATTTTGATATATTTTGATACATTTGATACATTTTTTGATATATTTTTGATACATTTGATATATTTTTGATATATTTGATACATTTTTTGATACATTTGATACATTTTTTGATATATTTGATATATTTGATACATTTTTGATATATTTGATATATTTGATACATTTTGATATATTTGATACATTTGATACATTTTGATATATTTTTTGATACATTTGATATATTTTTGATATATTTGATACATTTTGATACATTTGATACATTTGATAAATTTTTTGATACATTTAATATATTTTGATATATTTGATACATTTAATACATTTTGATACATTTGATACATTTTTGATATATTTTTGATATATTTTGATAATTGATATATTTTGATACATTTGATACATTTTTGATATATTTTGATATATTTGATACAATTTTGATACATTTTGATATATTTGATACATTTAATACATTTTGATAATTGATATATTTTTGATATATTTGATACATTTTGATATATAATTGATATATTTTGATACATTTGATACATTTTTTGATATTTTTGTATCAATTGTATCAAATGTATCAAAAATATATCAAAAATGTATCAAATGTATCAAATATATCAAAATATATAAAAATATATCAAAAATGTATCAAATGTATCAAAATATATCAATTATCAAAATGTATCAATTATCACAAATGTATCAAAATATATCAAAAATGTATCAAATGTATAAAATATATAAAAAATGTATCAAATGTATAAAATCATTTCTTAATAATAAAATCATTGCTTAATATATAAAATTATTACTAATAATCATTGCTTAATAAATATAGATATTAACTTATTTCTAAATATCAAACCCCATATGTATTATATAGACTTATTAATAATATTTGTTTCAGTAATATAATAATAATGCAAGAATATAGATTTTGGGGGATGGTGAAGTTTTAATATAAAGACATATCCTCAATCAAATTAACAAATAGGCAGTAAATTGGTACTTCGGGTGGTCATATACGTGTGTTTGGAGTTTGAGGTCATGAGTTTGAGTCTGCTTTAGCGTGAAGTTGCTTGAATAAAATAATTTTTTTTAACAAATGTATTGGTACATCTTTAATTTTTTTAACAATCAAATAAAGTTTATACTACATGGCATAGCTCATACTACCGGTATTAAAAAAAAAAAAAAAAATCGGTACTTAAGACAAATTTTGTCACTACCATACTACCGGTATTTTATTCAAGCAACTTGTCGCTAAATGACTTCTAACTCGCAACCTCAAACTCCAAACACACGCCATATGACCACCCGAGCACCACTACTGCCTAGTATTAATTTTAGCTAAGGATATATCTTTATATTAAAACTTCACCATCCCCAAAATCTATATTCTCGCATTATTATTATATTACTGAAACAAATATTATTAATAAGTCTATATAATACATATGGGGGTTTGATATTTAGAAATAAGTTAATATCTATATTTATTAAGCAATGATTATTAGTAATGATTTTATATATTAAGCAATGATTTTATTATTAATAAAACTAGTGAAGTATAATAATAATGTGATTATCGAATTTATAAAAGCAAAGAAGTATTATTATAATTATAATAATGCGATTATCAAGATTAAATACTGATTATATCAATACTAGTATCGCATAACATTAAGAGGAATAAGACATATTACATGTTCATTTTCATAAAATAAAAAAAAACATAGAATGATTAATACAACCGACGCCTATTTTTTTGGCTCAGGAATCCCTAGCACTCGATAGTGATTTCGCTTATCGTGGTCGATTTCAAAGCCACAAATTACACATTTTCGATGAGTCTTAGAAGGAATGATTTTCTCGAGTGCACTCTTGAATCTAGATTGTTTTTGCGGCCCTTTGTTTGAGAAATATTAGCGGCAAAAACTCTTCTTCTTCTTCCACCTCTGCATCTTCATCGTCATTATCGTATCCCATATCATGATTTGGATCTCCAACTCGTGCAATCAATGTCGCCATCCGCCAGCTTCGCAGAATATTCTCATCCGGATCATACCGGTCAACCAACTCTTTTCCTCGTGCATTCGCTTTAAGAACAGGTTTGTAACCTCGGACCGAAAGAAAAGCCGCTTTCTTTCGCTAACTCCCGGTAATCACCCATTAAATGATTATAAGCGCATTGCTTGATTTTGTTTGAAATCGCCAGATGTGGAGTTAAAGAGTAAGTCTTCACCATTGCTTTTGTTCGCGTCTCTTGTCCACCGATGAAGGATCATATCGGCCGGTATTTGTGAAATACTCTTTCTTTGTGAAATATCTCAAGATGTGCTCGCATAATTCACCGTAGTGAGAAAACAATTGGCGCTATTCTGATTCCGATCCCGCTTGTCGATTGTTGACAACTTCTTTATATCTTCCACCACTTTCAACAGATCAGCATTATACACCTTGATAAACCTTAGTATCGCGACACACATCTCACTAAGTTTATGAACATTGTATTTCATGGAATCGATTTAATTGACGTTGGAAACGCGTCTAAACATCTCTTTGTATGTGTACACTTGCGGCGATGAACTTCTAAAGATGAACCGAGTACCATAATCCTTTTACGATGTTTTGTTATGTAGTTTACCTTCCTCTCCTCGATAAACCTGCTCTTTCTACGACCTTTTGACTCTGCGGACAAAACATAGCATACCCGTTGATGCATTAACATACTCATCAAAAAAAAGGCATTCATGCTTTCGCTTCTTCCAAAGGGTAGTCATTCCTGCGGCAAAAATATCTCTTTGTATATCTTTGGAATCCATTTCATCAGTACATCATACAAACTTCCAAGCCATTCATTAGTATACAATTCATAGAACTTATCGAAATATGCTAACGCTTTTCAAATTCCTCGATGGACAATGAGTTATACACACGCTTATTAAAATCATTTTTGAACGATGGGTGCTCATAATAAACATGATGCAATTTTTCAGAAATTTATTGCTAATATGCCAAGAACACAATAAATGATGACTAGTTGGAAGCATCAGTAGCAATAAAGATTACTCAGTGGCTCTGTCTTGATCGGTGATGATGGTCAGAGGTGCCTTGCGATCCATGGCTTGAAGCCGTATGTCAGAAAAACCCAAACGAAAGTGTCCTCTCGCCTCGCCTCGTAAATAAAGGCAAATCAAAACAATATAGATCGATAATGGTGGTTGACCCGTGAAATGGAACAAACGGCATGCCATACTTATTTGTCCCAGATGTATTATCAAATGTCACAACGCTCCGAAAATTTGATACATAAACCTTGATCGCAAGGCCAACCCATAAAACACAAGCTATGCGGTTGTTTTCACCGGTTTTTCACTCGGAAAAAATTTCTTTGGCACTTCCTGGGATGCAAGTTTGTTCAAATGATTGACAATGCAGACATTGCATCATTTTCATCTCGCGAATCACGCCTTAAATCTCGCACCACATTTTCAACATCAAGCGAGAGAAAGGAACATTTTGCAAACCACCTCCCATTGTGCTCAAAACCATTCATCATCTTACTAGGACCAATACCGAACTTATTTAAAGTGTCAATTAAATTTCTTGCAACAGGAGTAATATTTCTGTGAGTCTCGATCAAATCTACTTTGGTGGGGGTCACTAAGTGATGATTGTGCTCTAATTCAACAATAGAAATACGCCAATTGTCTTCTTTCTTATTGTGGACAACATATATTCTAGCTTTGCACATTGTTCGTCCTAATTGGACATATTTTTACAAAAATAAGAAAAAATATTAGAGGGGTTAATAATAAATATAGATATTAACTCTTTCATTTAATAACAAATAAAGAATTATAATTCAAATAAAAATAATATCCTATTTTATAAAAATATATTTTTATAATTTTTTATTCTTTATTTTTATAAAAATATTTTATATTCTTTATTTGTTATAAAATATTTTAATAACAAATAAAGCAAATAAAAATAGCAAATATTTTATATTCTTTATTTGTTATAAAATATTTCAAATATTTTATATTCTTTATTTGTTATAAAATATTTTAATAACAAATAAAGAAATAAAAATAGCAAATATTTTATATTCTTTATTTGTTATAAAATATTTTTATAACAAATAGTAAATAAAAATAGCAAATATTTTATATTCTTTATTTGTTATAAAATATTTTATATTCTTTATTTTTTTATAAAAATAAAGAAATAAAAATTATAAAAATACAAGCTCTTCCTAACAAAAAAAAATATATCAACCGGACAAGCTCTTACTACCAGAAAAAAATGTACCAAGGACAAGCTCTTACTACAATGTCTTATTAGTACCAGATAAGCTCATACTACTGTTAAAAAAAAAATTAAATGTGTACTAATTTTACTGTTAAAAAAAATTATTTTATTCAAGCAACTTCACGCTAAAATGCACTTCGAACTCATGAACCTCAAACTCCAAACACACGCTATATGACCACCCGAGCACCACACTTGCCTAGTTTGTTAATTTCACCAAGGATATGTCTTTATATTAAAACTTCACCATCCCCAAAAATCTATATTCTTGCATTATTATTATATTACTGAAACAAATATTATTAATAAGTCTATATAATACATATATGAGGTTTGATATTTAGAAATAAGTTAATATCTATATTTATTAAGCAATGATTATTAGTAATGATTTTATATATTAAGCAATGATTTTATTATTAAGAAATAATTTTATACATTTGATACATTTTTTATATATTTGATACATTTGATACATTTTTAATATATTTTTTGATACATTTGTGATAATTGATACATTTTTTTGATATATTTGATACATATTTTATACATTTGATATATTTTTTGATACATTTGATATATTTTTGATATATTTGATACATTTGATATATTTTTGATATATTTTTGATACATTTGATACTAATATGTATCTTAATACTAATATTTTTGCAAAGATGTTACTTTCAACTTGATTTTGTCATGCATCTTAATACTAATATGGAATTGATGTATTTTTTAGGTAAAAGATGGATAGTTGAAATATGGGCCAATTGATCCAAGTGTTCTACATGATCAACAAGATCATGTATCGATTACATATATCATGGGAGAGATAAGGAAAACTAAGCTCCAAATCGAATATAATCGATCGAAATATAATCAATTGGGCTTTGACAAAAGAACAAAAAATCCTTTTAGATAAATGTGGATTTGGAGTATTTAGTTATCAAGGTGTTGTACACCAAACTGATCTTGGTCTGATATCTGCCTTAGTCGAGAGATGGCGTCCGGAGACCAATACTTTTCATTTAAACTGTGGAGAAATAACAATCACGTTAGAGGATGTTCACTTTATTTTTGGGTTACCGGTGGTGGGAAAGCCCTTAACGGGTCCCTCACGCCACCACCAATTTGAATTATTTTAGGGATTGTTTTGGAGATAAATTAGTGATGAATATTTTAGTTCAAAAAACGCAGCGGCAATTTCATTAGTGTGGTTGCGAACATTTTAATAATTGTCCCGAGAATGCAAGTAAAGATGTTGTAGGGCGACACACAAAGGCATACATATTGTGGTTGTGTGGGGCAATATTATTCCCTAATAGGAATAGAAATAGTGTGCACCCACGATATATGTCTTTTATTGTCAACGCCAAGATTGTGTAACTTACTCTTGGGGCGCCAGCAATGTTAGCATATTTGTCTGATCTTTATATACCGCTACTAGGAAAGGAGTTAAATACATTAATGGTTGTGTTACATTGTTACAAATTTGGGCTTATGAGCGTGTAAGTATTGGAAAGCCAAACCCTTGGCCACAATCATCCTTATGGTTACCTAGGGCTTTAGCATGGTCCTATTTTGGAGCCCACAGCTACCACAGTGAGCGTGAGAATCCCCATCACCATTTGTCATTTTACCGAGGGGAGTTAGATATTAAGTCTATGTGGGATGTGGTTTGGCGGCCTTACATAATGTGGGATGATGATATCGCGGATTTAATTTTGAAGGCGTTGTTGGGATCCGGTGGGGTCCCTTGATCCACTTTGATATTGTGGAATTTCAGATGTCAGATCGTGTGATGAGACAGTTTGGGTTCATGCAAGGCATACCATCACCAGCCAAAAACCACGGTGACCTTAGGAAGGAGAAAAAGTTTAAATTTATTGATGTCGAGGATTGCATGGCCTTGAGAGGGGAATATATTTCGATGTGGGAGGCATACATGGATCATCTCGAAGGACAACAAACTGAAATTGCTGATTATGTCCCAATAGATGATTACATGGTCTGGTATAGGAAAATTACACGTTGGAAAATTCACCGACCTCGACAGGCAAGCGACCACGATAGTTGTTATGAGCCTCGGGCCATTTACAACCAACAACACCTTATTCAAATGGTATAAAATTATATTCTTCTTTAATAAATCATGTATTGGAGTAAATACTTAATATTACATTTATTCATATTTATTGTTAATAATATTTGTTTGTGTTTATCTCTTACACGCGTGAGTTAAGAGTGCAAAGTCGTTACTTGATAAATTTTCAAGATTTACTCACCGCCTCCCGAGTTGGTTCTCGCAAAAAAATAATTGGGATTGCCAATATACTATACGACTTCAAGCAAGAGGTAAACAAATACCTCGACAGAGGGTCTCTACAAATTTTGGAACACAATTCCCAATACACACACTCAATGAAGGGCTTGGGAAACAAACCGATTATGTTGTATGAGAGAGCTACATACCCACCCCACAAGTAATCGAGGAGAGCTCCATTCCCACCACCCAAGCTTCACGAGGTGTTACATTCCAACCTTCCAAACCTATGAGGAGTGTTACATTCCAACCAAGTCTTCATTTATGGACTTTCTAACGCCAAGGATCTAGTTCACAAAAGGTATATATAGTTATGTTAATAGTGATGGTTTTAATTATTATTGCTATATAATAATAATGTACATTTGGGTCTCAATCAGTACAAGATGCGGAGACCACATCTCTTATGGACCAAAAGGGTCCTTATCCAAAAGACTTAAAGATTGGAAGGAGACATTTGTAAATAAACATATGTTTGGAAACGTGGTGGCACCGTAAGGATTTATATCCTTTATCACATCCGCGCCAGCTTATATGAATTAGAACACAATGCAAAGGCAATCCTTAGGGCACAGGAGTTGGATATTCGAGCATGTCATCGACGCTTATATGTTGTTGCTACGAGACGCAGAGAGAATACTACAGTCGCGGGAATACAAAGGTGGTCCCAATTTGGTTTCATGAATTCATTCTTCATGCATCTTAGGCGTAGGCTATGTGTCATGCAACTTAACGTGAATCTTGCATGGAGTTTTTTGCGATCCGTATGTTAACCAAGATGTTGGTCCACCTTTACACGAATGCAAATACATATTCATGCCGGTGTGTAGTACCAATCAACGCCATTTTGTCTTGTTCCTATTCGCAATTGAAGATTGGATGGTTACCATAATCGACCCAGACTACAATGACACTAAGTATATTAAGTTACATGAAATGTACTCGTAATTCGTTAAAGTTACAGATGTTTAGTTTTAAAATATTTTAATTTTATAATGTCCTTTAATATTAAAAAATTATTAACCAACTACTTTGTACATGCAGTACATTTGATACCATTTTGTTTGCGAAATGGTAATCCGATCAAGTGAGTGGCCCAAATGGTAATCCTACATCAGGAGACCTTAAAGATTCGAATCAAAACAACACAACCACGCAGATGTGGCATTTTTTTGCCTGCAAGTATGTGTTATTTGCTTCGTTAGGGCCAATGGTAATATTTCCAAGAAAGTGGTCCTTGGAAGATGTCACGATCTTTCGTTATCACGTCGCATGGGAGCTCTACAAGAAATCCATAAAGATTACTTCCTACCTCCGAGATATAGGCGCCATTTGTATTAATCATTCTATGTTTTTTTTATTTTATGAAAATGAACATGTAATATGGACTATTCCTCTTAATGTTATGCGAAGACTAGTATTGGTATATTCTGTACTTCTAATATTGATAATCACATTATTATTATTATAATAATACTTCATTACTTTTATAAATTCGATAAGTAAATTAATTTCTGAAATGACTTGAAAAATTATCATCATTACTTATTAGACTAATTGAACTAGTTTTATTAATAATAAAATCATTTCTTAATAATAAAATCATTATTAATATATAAAATCATTACTAATAATCATTGCTTAATAAATATAGATATTAACTTATTTCTAAATATCAAACCCCATATGTATTATATAGACTTATTAATAATAATAAATTGTAATATAATAATAATGCAAGAATATAGATTTTGGGGATGGTGAAGTTTTAATATAAAGACATATCCTTGGTTGAAATTAATAATTGGGCACTGTGGTGCTCTAAAGGTCATATAATGACGAAAGTGTTTGGAGTTTGAGGTTGCGAGTTCGAATCATTTAGCAATGAATTGCTTGATTAAAATTATTTTTTTAATTTTTAATACTAAATGTCAATTTTGACATCTTACGGATATATTTTATTATTTTAATGTCACCAGAGCTAGCTTATACCTACGGAAAAATAAAAAAAAATGTACGGTAAGATCACCAGTCTTAACTGGGATATTTTATTATTTTAATGCCACCGTAGTATGAGCTATAATTCTACGGAAAATAAAAAAAATTAAAAAAAAATGTACCAAATAGTGATTAATTTATAATTCTACGGGATTACTTTATTATTTTAATGTCACCGTATGAGTTCTGTCTGCTTACGGAAAAATAAAAATAAAATTAAAAAAAATGTACTCACCAGATCATTTTGACTGCACGGACATTACTTTATTATTTTAATGCCACCGTATGAGCTGTCATTCTACGGAGAAATAAAAAAAAAATTAAAAAAATGTACCAAATTGTATCGATCATGACAAACTACCGATTATTTTAATAATAAATATTCACTTTTTATAACTATAATGACAAGTTAATATTCACTTATTAAAATAGAAGTAAAGTCAGTGAATAATTAAACACAACAACCCGTGTCTTAAACTTATCAAATACAAAAGCTAATCTCGGTCATCAATTCATTTTATCAACTAAGACAAAAGAGGGTGTTGACAAGACTTTCACAAACCCTACCTTCTTTATGGAAGGGTTCTCATATATATATATATATATATATATCTGGTAGAATCTTAAGCCCACCATTTTTCTCTAACATATCTTGCTCACCCCCTTTAACGACCTGACGGGGTGACAATTACATCTGTAGTTATATATTGTCCATTCTAAAAGCTAACACGATTTATTCTATATATATATGATGGCCGGTCCCATCTTACGCTAAAGGAGAGTGAGCAAGGTATGTTAGATAAAGGTGAGCTTAAGATCCGTCAGAATATATATATATATATATATATATATATATATATATATATATATATATATATATATATATATATATATATCGTTTCAAAATTCAGGACTCACGACTCTACTAAAATGTGGATTTTTTTTGTTTTTTTTTTTAAAAACTAAAAAAAAGTTTAATATTTTATGGAACTGAAATTTTTACATAATACAGTGTTTTGTGTGTGATTTGGATACATATAAAAAATCTGAACTCCCGGATTTTGTTAAAATGCGGGATTTTTTTTTGGCTTTTTTTTTGAAAACAACTAAGTTTTTTTTTTTGACTATTTTATGGAACTGAAATTTTTACATAATACAATATTTTTGATGTAATTTAAATACATATAACAAAACAAGTCCGTATTTAATAAAGTCCGTGATCCCGGACTCTATATATATATATATATATATATATATATATATATATATATATATATATCATCTAATTAATATACCTACCAAATATAAGACTAACTTCAATTATCGTTATCCTTCATTCATTACGGAGTGAAAATCTTTTTCTTTTCTTAAATAATTTATAATAATTAAGACTCCTTGAACTTACTATAAAAATCAATAAGTTACATAAATTTAATTTTAACAACAATCCTAATAAAATAACAAGAAAAAAATAATAAATAAACAACAATAATCCTATAAAAACTAAACAAATTAAAACATAAAGGGAAATAAAATAAATTAAATAATTCATGACTAGCCACTCACTAGCCAGCCGGCTGTATTTGTTTCCCATTAGTATATCATTGAATATTCTGTGCCTAGAGTCTAGAGGCATGTAGTCAAACATTTCCATCTCCCATTAATGATTAGGCCATCTTCTCCAACTCACAGGCAGCCAGGCTCCCAAGTTTCAGGTAATACTCTCTAATCGGATGCTGCAAATTATATATATATATATATATATATATATATATATATATATATATATATATATATACATGCATGGCATGTAAATTATTTATTAATGGAGGCTAAAATTTTGTTTGATTTTTTAGATTCTTGATATCTTTATTCTATTAACAATGTATATACATGACATGTAAAATGTGGTGTGAGAATGCATGCATGTTTTCTTGGATACAATCTTCTTTTGATACGGCTAAAAAGTTTTTACTATAGCTACGGGATTAAAATCCTAAATTGTACCTAAAAAGTCACTGTATTTGTTTGAAGGGTATCTCCACTTAAATCACTTATTACCAATTGATTTTAAGTTGAATGATTTAACATGGTATCAAAATCAGAGTCTTGTGTCATTCATAATCATGCCATGCCACTTAATTAACAGTACTTTAAATGTTTCGCATGATAACAAAAATAGGGTATTCCTCCATTCCTCTTCATGTAGCCTAAGGTTGACCTGAAAACTCATTATATATATATATATATATATATATATATATATATATATATATAGTGGAGAAGCCTCTCCACCTAGTTAGTTAGATATATACTTCAACAACAAAAATTAAATTCAAAAGGCTTGAATTGATCATATGAAAACGTTGCAAAATTAGTCATACATTTATAAAACAATGATTTTATTGAAAAATTTTATTTTTTCAAAAATAACCCTAATATTAATCAGATAGAAATATATATTACTGTATAATCAATCAATCAGAATATAAGTAATGACATATTAAAAAATTTATGCCATTTTTTACCATCTAAAATTAACATATTTTTAATTTTAGAATGAACAAAAATGGTGTCTCTAATTTTGGAAGGTTAGGAGTATCTTACAAGTGGAACATAATTTTATTTTCAAACCTAAGGACAAAATTACAAATTACTGATATTTTCATTGCATAATTTATTTTTTTGAAAATAGATATTTTTACATGACTTTTTAATATTTCTATTTAAAAAGGGCAAAACTATATATTTCACCACTATACTTGACAGGTTTTATTTAATACACCATTGAACTTTTAATTTTTTGATTTACACCATTAAACAAATTAAAACTTTTTAATTGGATCATTCTGTTAACTGTTCCTTAATTCTGTTAATATCAACGTTAGATGTTTCCTACGTGGCTTTATTTAAAAAAAAAGAAAAATGACTCAGCCTCAATGGCCCAATCCAAGGTGGATTACGCGGCAAAGGAAAAGTAATATCAAACCAAATCAAACGAAGTCTTTCACAGAGAGAGCGAGTGAGCGATAATGTGAAGAAGGCGATTGCTACAAACTAGGGTTCCAAACTACTCGAAGTTCACACACAGAGAGAAAGAGAGAGACAGAGCGAGCGAAGAAGACAATTGCTACAAACTAGGGTTCCAAACTAGTCGAAGTTCACACACACGGAGAGAGAGAGCGAGTGAAGAAGAAGAAGGGGTGATTTGATCTGCTAGGGTTTTGCATGCAAATCTCTGGCGAAGACGAAGGTATGTATGGGTTTGTGTGATTTTTTTTTCTTTGTCGAGATTCTTCTGCAAATATCTGAGTTAGAGTGGTTTCCCACTGATTATTGTTCGATTTGTGTTTAAATGTAACACCCTTAGAATATCTCCTGTAATTATCCAAACAAGATGTTTTTTCCACTGATTGGTTTTCGATTTCGGTATATATATCGATTTGGGTTTAAATGTAAATATTTAGATATTTTTTTTCGGACTGATGTAAATATTAAGATTTTTTTTTTCTTCCACTGATTATTCTTTGATTTGGGTTCATATGGTGATTTGGGTTTAAGTTATGAATCAGTTTTGGTACATGATTGTTCCATGATTTGGGTTTATATGTAAATTTCTTCCACTGATTGTTCAATTTTACTATGTTTATTATCTAATGTTGTGCCCTGTACCTTTTGCAGCATGGGTTTGTTTTCTGTGGAGTTTAATCATGGTGGTAGGTTCATTGAAGAACCAACATACCACTATGGAGGAGGTTTTATAGAATTGCTTCATGACGTTGATGGTGACTGGCTGAATGTTGATAAAATATACAACTTGTTAGTTCCCAGTAGGCACAATATAGATCTAGAAGGGGGGGTTGAATAGATCCTTAGAATTTCAAAATACTTTTTATCTATTAAGTTGTATTGCTCATTAAGTAGCTCATGACAAACTTAAGAATCTTTTCAAGCATAGCAGAATAAGTAAAAGATCACCTTCATTGATATATTCATAATCAAACATACATTGTTCGTAGAGTTACTTTAGTAGTAAGCAGTTAAAACATTCATATCAGTTATAGTAGTTAATGTACATAATGTAAATAACATAAAGTAAAAGACACAAGGAGTTTTAAGTGGTTCAGAGACTCAAGCTCCTAATCCACTCTTCTGCTTTCAACTAGCAGGATTTCCACTAAGGAAGGCGGCAAGACTCAATCACTAAGATTCCTTCAGGCCGTGACCTTGGGACTTTAGTTCACTAAGAACTCTTCAGGCCGCCAGACCTTGGAACTTCTCTAGTTCCTAGAACTCTTCAAGCCAAAGAGGCTTGGAAACTCATTTAGTCCCAATTTACAAGGACCCATCGAATACCGCTTCTTGTTGTTGTAGTTGTAGTTGTTGTTGGTGCCGAAATTGCTAAGATGTCATTAAGCTCTGAATATCTTTTGTATTTAGCAGCTTGGTGTGGTCCTCTTTGTATTCGCTTGAGTCTGGACCACATCTTTTTTGGTGCAGCTGATCTTTACTCTCTTCAGCTCATCTTCATCTGATGTCAGCTGTGCACCATCACCATCTGGATTTGCTAAGTCCCTGAGCTTTTGGTAGACTTCTTTTGGCACTTAGTAATCCTGAACCCTTCTTGAATGTTTTGTAGACATGATTTTGTACTTGTTTAGTTTCAGCTTTAGGTTCATGGTGATCTGTAGAGTGGTTCTCTTGATCTTCTTTGTACTCAGCCACTTTTTTGAATGCTATCTTTTGGCCTTCTACTCTCAACTTGCTTGGCCATCTTTTGTGTGGCATTCTCATCTTTGTTGAGTGAAGCTTTGATCTGTATGAGTCCTTCTTCAAAGTCGCTTTCACTTCCACCTCAGGTAGTCTCACCGCAATCGAGACTTGTTCTATTGATCTTTGGTGGAACTCGTAGAGTCAACAATAGCATTCACCAACTCAACGATTCTGCAACACACAATCATCAACAACTCTTGATCTTTGAGGCTCTTTTGATTTATACTACTTTCCAATCTTCCTGTTGGAAAGTAGCCGTTGAAATTTATTCAAATTGATTCGCAGATCTCGAGTTATTTGGTGCAGACTGCAGATGTGACATGACATCTTTTTCTCGACTTCCGACACCTTTGCGATCATTTGTTTCACCAACCCTGTTAGATATGTCACTTTGATATCTTGGGCAGGTCGACGACTTTATTTCACCCTTCTGATTTCTCGATCAGAGGTTGTCCTTGCATCGATGCTCTCAATAAGCTCTTGTCCGAACATTACCCTTCAGATTGAACCATTGCCAATGCTTCAGTCTTCAGTTATTCGAACTCTACGATTCTGATGCATTTCTTCATGGACTTGATCGTAGTGTCTTGTTGACTTGTAGAGACAACACTACGATCTTGAGGAGTGTTCACTTGTTCTTTAGGGTAGAACACATCTTCCTCTTTTTGTGCAGTGCTTCATCACTTCTGTTTGCCTCGACTGTTCTCAGATACTGATGGCTCGATTCCTTGCTCTGGCCTCTTCTGAATAACAAGACACTTCAGATTTGTGGCGTATCCAGCTCGCTTTCTCCTTGTAATCTCCCGTTCACTTATCATCAATGGACTGACCCAATGCTTAATCACTTTAGCCTTGTTATTCAGAGGCTGACCAATATCTCAGTGTGTACTCCATCAATTTTTTCTTAGATTGGCAAACACTACGATCCTGGTTACTTCCAAGATCATTGTCATCTTTCCATTTGTCAGCTACTGCACAAGCTGACATTCCTTAGTCAATTATTGAAGTCTTCTTAGGATCATCTTGCGGAAGATTTCATCTCAAATGGCTTCATAACTCAATCTTGATGTTGATTGGATTAGTGCTTATGTCTTCTGTTAGCTTAGCATGCCATTCGTTGAGTGCTCTCTGGTTACCTTCAGGTGGGACGTATCTATGCAGTGCCAACCAGAGGCTTCATTCCTTTGGATATTCAGGGAGTGCACATTAGTTGAGAATCGTATTTGCTCTCTGATTACGCCTTGGCATTAATGAGCACATCTGTTGAGTCGTGATCCCGCACTCTAAGATTCAAATTTGGTACAGCAGACACTACGACTCCGAGATCAGATCTTGACACTCTATGATTTCTATTGTTGTGCTTGTTGTCTTCATCTGATCTTGCTCGACTACGATTTCTGCCTTTGATATGATCAGTAGACTCTACGATTCTGAGTGTAGTCTACGATCCTTGATTTTGTCGTTAGTAGACTCTACGACTCCAAGTGTAGTCTACGATTCTTCACTTGACTTTGGCAGATGCTCGGTTTACCAGATGCATGCGGGTTGTCTCTATGATTACGAACACGACTTCCTCGGACATTACTACCACGATGAAGTTCTCCTCAATACACTACGATCCTTCCTTGTCTCTCCTGGAATTCTACGAACTCCAAGATCTATTATTTTGCAGACTACGATTCTGCCTCGATAGCTCTCTAGTTTTTCTTGACTATCCTGGCAGACTACGATTTCTGGTGCAGTGCTCGACGATCAAACAAGCATATCTATTACATCATAAGATCAACCTAACATGCTTGATCTTTCTATATTTATAGTCCTTGTACATCATTTCTTTTTAAAGGACTTTACAAAGTTGTTTTGCTTATGTAGGATCAACCTAACACATTTGATCAATTCATTCTAAGTCCTTGTACATATGTTTCTATTATCTATCAAAGGACTTTACAGCTTTTCTTAATGCAAACATACTTGCATATTCATTCATATATATATGTCATAATCAAATCATATATAAACAAGAATATCATTCACATGTTTATTCCTAACGCAACTTACCTAAGAAGTATGGTTACAAAAAGAATACTGCAGTGTATTTCAAAGTTAGTCGTATGGATATTCGTTATGGTTTAGAGTTGATACATGATGACCATAGTATTAGGTTACTAGTTGAGGAGGGTGAACGAACTGGTCTAGTTGATCTATATTGTGACCACTCTACTGATGAACTCTTACCATTTGAGATAGAAGTTGGTCGGGGAGGTGAGAGGGAAGTTGAAGTTAATGTTGTTGATGTATGTGATAACCTGATTTTTTGGGAATTATTAAAATAAGAATTTAACAAATAAAATTCTTATTAGATGATATGTTATGTGAGATTGTATTGCATAAGTGAGTATGAACTATGCAATATGTGATTTTTGTGTATAACAAATATATTAATATTATATATTTATTATATGTAAATAAATTGTAGGGGTAATTTATTAAGGGAAATGAGATGGGAATTAAAATAATTTATAATATTAAATTATTTTAATGTGGTAAATTGGTGGTATTAAAGATACTTAATGTATAACCACCATTTTATTGAAAAAAAATAAAATCAAATATTATATTATGGAGTGTAATGTATGCGAGACTTTTATTGTAGTAAATATATTAGTATATTTATTACAAATTAAATTATTAAAAACAATTATTAAAAGGAAAAAAGAAAATAATGGTATACAATAATTTATTGTATACATTAAAGGAAGGGTATTAAAATAATTTATAAAAATTATTTTAATGAAGAGAAAGTATTACATTAGATATAATATTTTATTTAATGACTTTAATATGGAATGATATATGTATATGTATGTCATAAAATGCAAGCTAGGATAAGGCTTATGACGAGAAAGTGAACGATGAGAGATTAGAGAGTTGAGTCAGTTGGGTTTTAGTAGGAGGTGTCTCTCATTTAAGCAAACTAGGATCATGACTAAGCAATCAAGGTTGCTACTTTCAAGAAGGGCTGGGAAGTTCAATTTTCAACCACCCGTCCTTTCTCTCCCTCTTTTCTTTGCAATTGCCCAAAAATATAAGTATTCATGAAATTGTGTGAGAATGTTTCTACACTCTTTGAAGCTGAGGTTTGTAATTAAATTAAAGAAGGTTGATAATCCGCATTGAACTCAAACTCCCTCGTTTTACCGGGAGCAGATAAAATAGTCATGAACGGGAATTGTAAGCTAATTTGAGAGAGAATTTCGAGAAGCAGCAGAAGCAAGGAGTGATAAATAAATTATAAGAATAAAAATTCAGCCCATTAGATGGTTGAAGCAAGCTGGTAAGTTCTAATTTTTATTTCAGTAGCAAAGATTGAATGTTTTATGTAAAATTGAAAGTAGAAGATTAATAAGAAGTTCTATATGTATAATTTGGTATCGGTTATGAATTAAACCATAATTGGGTATATGAGAGCATGGATAACTAAACTATATATGGAAATCATATCAATTCATATTGTATACATTGGAATCAAGAAGTGATAGTATAAAAAGAGTAGTAAACTAGTTAGTTTACAAATTTGTTGGTTGTCCATATATGTGGCTGAATATTGGTCTGTTATTACTTGAGTTAGAATCATGGAGATAGGTTGGGATTTGAGGAGTAATAAGGTGGAAAAAGGAGGCTACAAATCAAACTTCAAGAAATCGAGCTTTAAAAATAAAGCACACATATAGTCTTGACAAAAGTCCTATATGGATTTTTTTGGTTAAAAACCAAGTAATAGATAAAATCAAGGTCAGGCTAGATATATGTATATTATATGATGATAATTAGAAAGATTGGGAAAATCAAATTAGAACAAAAAGTGTTTTTAACTCTTAACGAAAAAATTAAAATTAGTGAGTCGAACTACTTTTTTGGGCTAACTATTTCATTAGTTAGACTTGCTGAAAAATTATAATTTTCTGGGGTCCTATAGTATGCAATCCCAGCTAGCCATAGCCTTCGGAATGGACTAATTTCGTGTTCGGACGACCGAGTTAAGATATGCCAAAGTGGGTGCGTCGAAACTGCCTAAATCTGGAAAACAGATTCGAAGCAGTCCCTTACACGAATTTTCTAGAATTATGGATGCAGAATTTGGAAAAGGTTATTGAATAGGAGTTGTGGCCCCGGAAGTTATCTTCGCGGGGGCGCAAGAATCGCTAAAAAATGTTTTAAAACGAATTAGTTATGACTGTTTTAGCGAGAGAAGGTAAAGCTGAAACGACATTGGAAACAGTTATGAATGTCCACTTTTGACGCACTGTTTGGGCTGTCTAATAAACCCGAATTGGGTGACTCGTATTTTTTAAAAATATCCTTACATATCATGTATAACATATTAAAAAATGAGTACGATCAAACATGCGAGCTAAAATGGAAAAATTGCAAAGTAGTCGCGTTGCGAAGGGGGTCTTGCCCACAACAAAGACACGACAAAGAAACGACGCACGATGGCGATTAGTGAGGGGCTATTTTGGCCTCTTGTTTAACGTGTCTAAATTACCCAAAATGTTCGGTTAGCATTTTTTAAAATAGGTGGACATACCACCTATAGCATATCCAAAATTGGTCGGGATCGGACGAACGAGAGGGAAACTAAAAATATGCAAAGTGGACGTCGAAACACGTTAAATCGATGGCTCACGCCAAGGCTTGGCTGTCCAAGCCAAGCCAAGGCGCGCCGAGGGGCCGATCAACGTAGCGATGCGCTTTTCATAACGAAAACACAATATTTGACGTCGTGATACGTATTTCAAGGTGGCGACCACAGTTTGAGGTTTTTGAAAGTTTCACGTATTCGAGGCATCGAGGCGGATATAAACAGCGATTTAAAACCTATATAACGCGATATAACCGTTTGAAGCATACTAGATGCTATAAAAGTAATATGTAAACATAAGATTACATGTACATGGGTATTATATCTATGAGATGGGATATGTTGACGTTAATGAAAGCTATTCCAAAGCTATACCTCGGAACTAAACGGTTTTTAAATACAAATCGAGAATTGTGTAAACGGAGTTGAAAACTCAACGCTTGACATTAATAAGCTATGTGTAGGTATAAGACATACAAATAGCTTATGTCTACCTACAAGCCAAGAAAATGAGGTAAGGTTTGACATTATAAGAGAGGCGTATATGCAAAAACATATATATACCTCATGTGTACATGAAATGGGGAAAAGTAATGTAAAATGAACGCATTAAGCCTAGAAAGCTAATATTCATGTGGAATAGTATTTAAATTACTCACGAAAGTGAAAATAAACTATAATTACGCAAAGTAAAGGCACAAATGCACTATATGACTATAAGTCTACATATAGATGCGTGTAAAGTCCGTAAATGCATTATAAAAGGGTTATAAACTGTAAATGTAATGAATTGACATTTTAAAAGCCGTGTTGGAACTTTTTGAGAATGTATAGCTATAATAAGTTCTAAACTAAAAAATATTCTAAAGGAATATGAAAGTTTCTTGAAAATAAGAATATCAGATATTGTTATAGTTTATGTGAATATTGTTAGCTATACAGGTTATGGGATATGAATCTGTGACTAATGTATGTATACATGTGAACATAATTGTGTAGGATTCGGGAAGCGAAGTTAAACTAAAGTTTGTATCAATGGTCATTGAACGAGGCAAGTTTTTCAGTTCTGTTATGTTTGTGGATGGAATGTGGTTATGTGCTAAATTACATATCATGCTCTATGAATTGTTAAAGTCAAAATATGGCTCGATTAATTGGATTATGGAACTCAATTTATATGTGATTTGTGATAACACATGTTGTATGATGTAACTCGATAAATTAAAATGTATAATGCATGAATGTATGCTTTGTAAGAATTATTGATGCATGTAGGATATGCATAAGAAAGAATATATGTTGTATGCGGATATGCATATTAAGGGTAATGTAGTGAATATGGAATTGTGTGCTATGTGAAACATGATAGATCGTTAAATTTGTTTGGTCATCGAGCTCAATCTTGCAAACACAAACTTTTTGCGAGTTAATGATGTTATCTGATATTACTTGCTATACTGGATGATGAAGATTGAACAACAATCTAAATGAATACATTTTCTTGAATTAGAAATTGTATAAAGCTATGATTGATGGTTTTGTTATTTATAACCGGCGCTTAAGTATAGTTTAAAATATTCTACTGAAAAATATTTGCTCTCTAGATGAATTGTAATGAATATTTTATAAAATAAAGTGATATAGTAACATTACTATATAAGAAAGAATTTGTGTTGAGGATTGAGTTGTATAAATATATGTATATAACTCAAGTTAAATAAATCATATAATAGATATGATTTCAATATAAAGAAGAAGAATCGTAAATGTTGCGATTCAGGGAATGAATGAATGGAAAGAAAGAAAAAAAATTTATTTTTTTTAGCTTTTTAGCTATTTTAACATTAAATAATGTTTTAAAGCTATAACAAATGTAGTATTAACGCAAAAGATCTGGATTAGGGAAGATGGTCCCGATTTTGGGAAGACACATATATGCAAATTGGAGGAAAAAGTTCCCTGGGGCAGCTTTGAAGGTGATGTTCTGGAAGGCATCAAAGGCCAACAATCCTGCTGATTTTCGAAAGGCAATGACGGACATCAGGAAGGAATCAAAGGATGCACACACTGCCTTGATAGGTATCCCTCCTAAACTTTGGAGTGAGGCTTACTTTGATACCACCACCAAATGTGATGTAGTGATATGTCAGAGTGTTTTAACAGTTAGATCCTAGAGGCTAGGTATAAACCCATCTTAACAATGTTTGAAGATATAAAAACCCAGGTAATTGAGAGAATCCATATCAAGAGAGATCAGATGCTAAAAAGAGATGGAAAATTATGTCCTAGAATATTGACTAAAGTGAATAGGTTCATTGAATTGACAAGGTACTGTGATCACCATTGGGATGGGGGGCATATGTATGAGGTAAGTGACAGGTCAGGTAAATATGTGGTGGATATAGTGGAAAAAAACCTGCTCTTGTGGGGTATGGCAATTATCTGGAATACCTTGCCATCATGCTGTCACGGGGATACTTCATCAAGAGAGGCATGTTGAGGATTTTGTGGACCCTTGTTACTACTTTGAAACCTATCTCAAGTCATATAACCACCTGTTAAAGCCCATGAGTGGTAGCAATGGTTGGCCTACCACTGATTTACCAGTCATGTTGCCTCCATTGACTAAAAGATTGGCTGGAAGGCCAAAGAGATGTAGAAGGAAAGATCCAACTGAAGAAAAAAAGCAGACTGGTAAAATTTAAAGGAAAGGGACTCCAATGATGTGTTCCAAATGCAAGCAATATGGACATAATAAAGCAGGTTGTAAGAACACACCTGCCTAAGCACAACATGGTCCAGAAGCACAACATACTGCCAAAAGGCCAAAGCTTAGTGTGAGTTATTTAATTTTCAAATTTACACTGCCTTTATATGTTTCCTTCAATTATGAAATGTACATACTAACATATGGATCTGTTTTATAGGTTAAAAGGAAACAAGGTGGTACAGTTGGGGAGAGGACTGGAACTGTGAGACAGGGATCAAACAATGGTGGTAGAACACAGTCTGGCTATAGCACTGCTGCAGATGGGGGGCAATGAAGGCTTAACCATATGGATCTGTTTTAGTTTTAGTATCTTTTTGGGGTTATTTTAGAACAATGAATGTTTAGTATGTAATGGTGATGTTCTGCAGTGTTAGTATATTTTTGGGTCTGATTTGAATACTTTTGTCATGGTTTTAACTGCAGTTTTAGTATATTTTTGGGTCTGATGTAATGGTATTGGCAGTTTATATATGACCAGGTTTGGTATGTAATTGTATTGGCAGTTTTATATGCAATGGCTTGTCAAGGAATTTTATTGGCAGTTTTATACTGATTGGTTTTAAAGCTTACTTTAATATGCACTGGTTTGATTAGGTCTTTGCGTAAAGCGCTTTTATATATCTCAGTTTGGTTTTTGTATAAAGCGCTTTTAAACCGGATGTGTTTGCAAAGACAGGTATTCACACGCTTTGGATGCCATTTGGACATTTGATCAACAAAAGGCAACCTAATTGAGCAGAGACTTTTCACAGTACACAATCCTAATTGAGCAGAGACATGGGGCATTAACAGTGCATTAGTACAACACAAAATGCCATTTGTTGATCAACAATAGACATTACATTGCATTAACAGAGCATACATAAAATGAATCCATAACTTCATTACATAACTTTGAATGCTTAAAATTACATGAATACATAACTTAGTACAACAAAAGTCACCATCCATGATAATATTACATACAGTTGTAATTTCTTATTTGCCTCTCTTAGTCTAACAGTTTCCAACTCCAATTTTAAGGCCTCCCTTTTCAAATTATTAAGCTTCTCTTTCAACTTTCTTTTTTTGCTCCTCAGCAAATCGATTCCATCTTCATTCGTTGAAACAGAACCCATTTCACTGCAACCACTATCATGACCTTCATTTTGGGAACTTCTATCCAACCATTGAAAAAATCCACAATATTTATTAACATCCTGCAAAAGACCAAAAATTTCAAGCGACTTAAATCTAATATACATTACAATAATAATATTAAGACACAATTATACCCTCAAGCAACTTAAATCCAATATATCCAATATACTTACTGAGTAAAATCGACATCCATAGAATCTTCGTCCCTTTGATTTGTTCTTTGTGGAGACACAAATAGATGCAGATACACCACAGAAATATTCTACCCTCTTTTTAATAACTGACGAGGATCTACTATGTGAAGATGCCATTAACAACCCCCTAATTTTCCCCTTTGATTTTGGCCTAATCAATCTCCTTATTTAAGGTGTAATCGAGTTGGAACCCTAGTTCATGATGATAAACGAATGAAGAAATCAGTGAGGCGAAGAGGAGTATCACCAGAAAATAATACATACCGTTGATTTTTGATTCTTGTGGAGACTTAAGCTGATACAAAAAAACTAGGGTTATTTTCCACCCTTTTTGCAGCAATCGAACATGATCGACTAAGACAAGATGTCATTAACCTTCCTCTGGGTGTTCGAAAGCTTTAAAGAGATGACATATAGCAATAACCCAAATTTCCCAAGCTGATTTTGGGCAAATTGATCTCCAAGTTGGTTTTGGAGCACTAGATTCGTTGTCTGAGATTATTCAATTGCGTAAGTGGCTGAATGAAAGAGAAGCTGAGTTGGTATATATCAATGGAGGCTGAGTCATTTTTCTTTTTTTTAAATAAAGCCACGTAGGAAACATCTAGCGTTAATATTAATAGAATTGAGGAACATTTAACAGAATGATCCAATTAAAAAGTTTTAATTTGTTTAATGGTGTAAATTAAAAAATTAAAAGTTCAATGGTGTATTAAATAAAATATGCCAAATATAGTGGTGAAATACATAATTTTGCCACTTAAAAAGTATCGCTATAAATTTTAAAAGTCGGATTTCATATAAAAATATTAAAAAATTATGTGAAAGTATCAATTTCCTTTTTGATTTTGTTTATCCCTCTACTACATTTCCACTACATTTCCACTTTAATAGATAAAGGGAGCGGGAGAAGGCTACAAGCAAAACTAATAAAGCTCAAACATTTAGCTCATAATATTTGAAGGCCCAAAAATGTTAAATTATGCCTTTAAGCTTTAGCCTCTATTTATAAATGCGCCAGAACATTTCTATTTGCTTTATATCTGCTCAAAAGCCCAATGAGACCCAATAACTCTTAGGCTATGTTTATTTGCGAGGATTATAAATTCAGAATTATAATTATAATATCAAAATTATTAAGTTATTTTATAATTTCTAAACTAATAGTCTCAAGTCTAAATTAGAAAATAAACAAGACACTTGGGATTAATAGTCTTATCTTAAGTATAATATTTGCAAACAAACATAACCTTACTCTATACCTGAAAATCTGAGTATAAAAAGGTGTGTGATGAGTATTAAAATTGTGAACAACAATGACAGTGAGTGATAAATACATTAATCTAGGGCTGTATTTGTTTAGAAGGATTATACTTTCTAGATTATAATCAATAGAATTATAATCTCAAAATTATTAATCCTAGAATTATAATTCCGAGATTATAATTATAATCTCAAGACTATTAAATTATTTTATAATCCCTAAACTAATAATCTCAAGTCCAAATTTGAAAATAAATAATACACTTGGGATTAATATTTTTATCACAAGTATAATTCTTGCAAACAAATATAATCCTAGGCTATGTTTGTTTGCAAGTATTATACTTGTGATAAAAATATTAATCCCAAGTGTATTAATCATAGGATTATAATTATAATCTCAAGACTATGAAGTCATTTTATAATTCCTATAAATTTAAAAATAAACAAAATACTTGAGATTAATAGTCTTTCCAAATATAATTCTTGTAAACAAATATAGGCCTATTGTTTAAGAGTGCATTAACAAAAAAACTGCAAATCTAGGTTTAAATCCACATCCACGTAGTTGTAGAAGCAGACACATTGCCCACATCACTTATGTAGATGTACTATATAGTATCCACCAGCCCATCGGACTTTCGCTTTCCTAGGTGGCCCGTGGGCCATCATCCTTTAATCAAGCTAGTAATGGTGAAGCAATCAATGGAACAATGTTATTGTTATAAAAAATGATATGTATTGGGAGTGTTTATATTGATTTTTTCATTATCAATTAAGTGGATAAATATTGATTGTAATTATTTTTTTCAGAAGAATGTGTAATAAATGAGAATCTCTTATAATTTTATCTAATCGTATGTATTAATAAGTTTGACAATTATAATTAGCTACAAATTTGTGGTAATATCTGCCGCTGCTACTACTACTTCTACTATTATTCTTTCCTCTGTTTTATAAAAAGTCATTTTAAAATTTACAAACTTTCATGATGTATAATTTCTTTTTTTATAAAAAAAAATTATTTTTAAATATATATAATGAGTGCTAAATTTAGTAGTAATTACGTGATACTAAACTTGTGTTGATTACTTGAGCTCATTTTGTCATTTAATATGAATTATCATCAATTGAAAAAATTAAATACTCTTTTACGGAATAACTTTATTTTGCAAATGGGACATGTTTGCACTCACCACTTGAAATTGGAGGCTTTTGTATTAATTATAAAGTCAAAATAACAATCTTAAGTTATTGTTGAAATATATAAAAAGTGAAATTTAATTTATTGTTTTGTAACTTCAAGAAAAATTGATGTACGTGGTGACCCACAAGAAGAAATTGACTTAGAAATCAGAAATATATCTCTGAAATATATAGTTTCATAGAAATTTATTGTAGGGTGTATAATGGTTGTAGGTTAAATATATAGTTTTATAAAAAATTTATGTGGATATGAAAATTGGACATGAGTATATTTAAATTTTATTTAATTATATTTTGACTCTTAATAGTGGATAAAAATATAAATATGTGAAATTTAAATACACTAATATCTAATTTCTATGTCTACTGTGACGCTCCCAAAATAGGTATACATCATCCATCTTGAGTCGCCAAATACATGGTACTAAATTCAAATACAACTTGATTATACAACAATCGTGTAAAATACGATAAAATACATGTTGTGAGTTTTAATACAAATATTATCATCTATACAATATCCACGCTCAATTTAGTCCTCATTACATTTATTATCACACTATTTAACAGAATAGTGAGGACTACTAAGAAACCATCTCGGACCATCACTCCGTTCCCCGACTAGTCCCGGCTACGTTCTCATTTCCTGAATAGAACAGTGAAAGAAATGGTGAGCTCAACTAGCCCAGTAAGAAATATTATGACTAAGATAATGCAGAATAAATTATCATTAGTCCTCAACAGTGTTAAACTGATAAAATACAATTGACATCAAGTTTAAGCTGCAACGGAACATCTGATCCATTAAAAGAGTCAAGTAGAGAATAAAATCTACTATCTTTTATGATTTAAAATGTTTTTCATCACTTTTATCGGCGAGACTCGAACAATAAATAATCCACATCATCCATGCACTACTGACCAGGATATTCATTAGGGTCACAACCACAAATTATCCATGCATTACGGGCCAAGGATATTTGTGGATTAATCAATAATCATGATCATGTCAACAATCATCCATCAATGCACTTCTAGCCAATAAGGACTTTTACCACATCATTTCTAACATTACTGATCGTGATTACAACCTCGAATAATCCACGGTCATAATCATACCAAGTTCATCTATGCATTACGAATACGAGATGACTTTCAAAAATAATATAAACATGAGGATGATGACAATGATATAAGAATTCAATAAAACAAGTTCAAGAATTAATTTATTCAGAACTAATAACGTCCAAATTGTCAACATGATACTTCTTTGTAAAGTAAAATTCAAGAATGCTCGGGAAGAATATTTCCATAAAAGATCTTTGGATGAAGCGCAAATATCAAGAATATTCCACTAATTTCATGGAGTGTGGAAGTCAAAACTTTAACCAATGAGTATAATAAAGAATGGAATAACAAAAGAAATCACCATGCATGCGATTACTTAGCGTAGACGGAGTTATTCCATCGAATAATAAATAACGGAACCAGGTCAAAGCGTAATACGCATATGACCGGGATATTCTAACAGAATAATAAAGAATGGAATACAACAGAAATCACCATGCATGCGGTACTTTGCATAGACAGGATATTCCAACAGAATACTAAATGACGGAACCAGGTCAGGTGAAATTCATACCAACAGGATGTTCCAATGAATAATAAAGACGGAACCAGAGTTCTACGTAAAAGCCAGACAAGATATTCCAATGTAATAATAAAGATTTTAACCAGTCCCACAGTAAAGACCTGAAACGAGATATTCCAACATAATAATAAAGAATGGAATACATAAGAATTTCACCAAGTATAGGGTAGCCCGCGTATACAGGTTATTCCAATAGAATAATAAAGATAGAATAATAGAAGTTCTCTTCATGAATACAAAAGAAATAATACCCTTACCGTAAAAAAAACTTGATATCTGAGATAGTGAAGTAGCGAGAATACTTTTCTTCTTTCTCTCTATAGTTTCTCTCTCTGAGTTTCAATGAATTAAAAGAAATAATGAAGAAATGAGCTTATTTATAGAAGAATGGAATGAATAATGAATCAATCCATGAGCGGTCCAGTTGATTTACTTTAATCGGAAGGTCCATATTTAAAGCAAAATCTTTTAAATAAAATATAATATATTCTATTTATAATCTAATAAAACGAATAACTTATAAAAAGATTTTACTATGCAAGCACTATGCAAACACTATGCATAATAAAATATAATATATTCTAATTATTTTCTAATAAAACAGATAACTTTATAAAAGAATTCTGTTTTATATAAAAAGATTTTACTATTAGCCTAATAAAACGAACAACTTTATAAAAGTATTCTGTTTTATATAAAAAGTTTTTCTGTTTTATTACGTTAATAATACAAATAAAACAAAACGTCATCATCATTATTATTATTCACACTATTAATCGACTAAGTCGTTCCCAGGAAAGAGGGGGCTTTCCAATAAAGATTTCTCCCTATTGGCGCGCAATTAGGTGACCAAACCTCTCCTTGGCAGAACTTCTAGACATCGTTAATAATGCAAATAATAATATTAACAACTTCGTCATCTCAATTATTGATTTAATAACATATAAAATATCGACAATAATTGAATCAAACTGAGTGACTTCTCACATAAGCATTAATAATCAATATCGGTGTCTTCTACTATAAAACCACGCGTATTCTTTATACTTTACTACCGAGTAGTAGTTCAACAAGATCAACGGTAAAACTTCCGCCGTTATTTTCATAAAAATATTTTTGTCGTTTTCTCGATCAAATGATAATAATTACATTAATAGGGGTCCACCAATGATTGTCTTAGTCGTATGAATATTCCACGACTAATCGAATATTATATAACAACTTGCGTACTTTTGCAAAATTTAAAAATATTACCTGAACTATAATATTATATCAAATTTATTCCATAATATTCAAAATGATATTTATAGAAAATTCATTTTCATTCATAAAAGTTGAGGGTCTTACAATCTCCCTTCTTATGAAATTTTGCCCTCGAAATTTGGAGTACGTACACTGTATGTCGAAGAGGTAAGGATACCTTGATTTCATTTCAGATTCTAACTCCTGTGTCATTTCCTCAACATCGTGGTTCCTCCATAACACTTTGACTTGAGGTATAACCTTGGGCGTATAATATGTTCCTTCTTATCCAAAATTTGAACAGGAACCTCTTCATACATTAAATCTTCCACTATTTCGTCCTAGGTTCTAACTCAATAATATATTTCGGTCTTTCACATATTTACGTAACATAGATATATGAAAACGTATGAACACACGAGACATACTTGGCGGTAAAAAAGCAAGTCTATAGGCTACGATCCCCTACTCGATCGAGGATTAAAATGGGCCAATGAATCGAGGATTGAACTTTCCTCTCTTTCCAAATCTAAGTAACTCCTTTCCATGGAGCAACACGTAACAACACATGATCTCCAATATTGAATTCCACGTCCTTTCGATGAAGATCAACATAACTCTTTTTATTGGTCTTGTGAGGTTTTTATACGTTGTCGGATCGTTTGAATCTTTTACAGTAGTCATATGTACCAACTCCGGTCCCAACAACGTTGCTTCACCCACCTCATCCCAAAGATACTAGAGAACGACACTTTCTTCCATACAACGCCTCGAATGGAGCCATGCCAATACTTGCTGATAACTCGTTGTTGTAGGAAAACTCCACCAATGGTAAGAACTTGTCCCAACTTCCCTTGAAGTCAAGGACACGAGTCTTAATAAATCTTCAAGAGTTTGAATAGTCCTCTCTGATTGTCCGTTCGTCTGAGGATGATAAACCGAACTAAATAGTAAATCTGTGCCCATAGCTTTTTACAAACTAACCCAAAATCATGAAGTGAATCTTGGGTCTCGATCAGAAACTATGGATACTGGCATACCATGCAATCTTACAACCTCGTTTATGTACATACGAGCAAGACGTTCAAGTGTATAAGTTTCTCGTATTGGTAAGAAATGAACAGACTTGGTCAATCTATCAACAATGACCCAAATTGCATCTATGCCTTGAGAAACCTTGGGAAGACCAGTAATGAAATCCATGGTAATGTGCTCCCACTTTCATTCTGGAATTTTAAGTGGTTGTAATGGACCTTTTGGTACTTGATGCTTTGCCTTGACTCGTTGACAAGTTAGACACCTTGAGATAAACAGCGCTATCTCTCTCTTCATATTGGCCCACCAAAATGTATGTCGAAGATCATGATACATTTTGGTACTCCTGGGATGGATTGCAAACGGTGTGTTGTGCACCTCCATCAAGATTTTATACTTTAATTCAGGGTGGTTAGGAACACAAAGTCTGGAGTTGACTCGAAGTATTCCTTCTTCATCGATTCTTGCTTCCCATAAAGCACCTTCTTGCACTTCCTTCCTCATACGCATCAACTCTGTGTCCAGTAGCTTGGCGACTTTAACTTTATCAATTAAAGTCGGTTCTACTCAGTATATTCGCCATCATCACGCGGGTCTCTGAGTCTTTATCTCTATCTCCATCCTTTGCAAGTCATAAAAATGGGCCTTTGCGTTGACAATATCGCACTCGCATCGTGCCGCGTATGATCTTCTACTCAATCGTACGACTACTACATTCGCTTTTCGGGATGGTATTGGATGGTATGATCATAATCTTTCAACAGCCTTCAAGCCAACGTTGCTATCTCATGTTGAGTTCCTTTTGAGTGAAGAAATATTTGAGGCTTTTATGATCCGTAAAGATCTCCACTTTCTCCACATACAAGTAATGCCTCCAAATTTTAAGTCACGGAGACAACAACGCCAACTCTAGATCATGAGTAGGATAATTCCTCTCATATTATTTGAGTTAATTAGAGGCATAGGCTATGAATTTCCCATGTTGCATGAGAACACATCCTAACCCCTTGCCTCAAGCATCACCAGAGATGACAAATCCTCCGAGCCGGATGGTATTGTCGAGCAGTCTTTGAAATGAGTCTTCTTTTGAGTTCTTGAAAACTCTTCTCACATTCCTCGTTCCAACCAAATTTTGTATCTTTCCGAGTCAGCTGAGTTAAGGGAGTAGTGATTCGAGAAAACCCTTCTACGAATCTCTGATAATAACCAGCTAAGCTGAGAAAGCTACGTACTTCGGTCACTGATTTAGGTTGCTCCTAGCTTTGAATGGTTTCAATCTTTTCCGGGTCAACAGATATTCTATGACTTGATACCACGTGCCCAAGGAATGCTAATTCCTCAAGCTAAAACTCGCATTTCTTCAACTTGGCATAAAGCTTATATTCACGAAGCTTTTGGAGTATCAGCCTCAAGTGTTTCTCATGATCTTCACGGCTTTTGGAATAAATAAGGATGTCAATAAAGACGACCACAAAGTGATCCAAATATTCTTTGAATACTCGGTTCATCATATCCATGAAGGCAGCAGGAGCATTAGTCAATCCAAAAGACATGACTAGAAATTCATAATGCCCATACCGAGTTCTGAAAGCCGTCTTTGGAATGTCATCGGTTCTAATCTTCAATTGGTGATATCCGGAACGAAGATCAATCTTTGAAAAGAATTTGGCGCCTTGCAATTGGTCAAACAGGTCATCAATACGTGGCAATGGGTACCTATTTTTGATGGTGACATGATTCAACTCCCGATAATCAATACAAAGTCGCATACTCCCATCTTTCTTCTTCACGAATAGAACAGAAGCACCCCAAGGAGAAGTACTAGGACGAATAAAGCCAATGTCTAACAATTCCTGCAGTTGGGTCTTTAACTCCTGAAGTTCAATAGGAGTCATTCGATATGGGGCTTTGGAAATAGGTTTTGTACCAGGTTCAAGGTCAATACAAAATTTAATTTCACGCTCTGGGGGTAGGCCAGGAAGTTCTTCAGGGAATACGTCAGGAAATTCATTAACAATAGAAATATCATTCAAAAATGACGTATTTTTGTTTAGATCCGTGACATGAGCTAAGAAAGCTTGACATCCGTTTTTCAATAAACAAATAGCTTTATGGCTTGAGATGACAGTGATTGATTTTAATGTTTTGGTTGCTTTAATTAGCATAATAGGTTGGTTAGGAATATGAAAGCTAACAACCCTATGAAAACAATCAATTTTTGCATGATGTGTAGTTAACCAATCAATCCCTAGAATCACATTAAATGCAAGTATTTTTAATGAAATAAGATCGACAGGTAACGCGCGGGTGCCAATTTGAACTAAACAAGACTTATAAATCATGGAGGTAATGAAGGTTTCTCCCAACGGAGTTTCAACAGATAAATCAAAGTCCAATCTCTCCGGAGTCAAATTTAAATGTTGAGCGCAAATAGGAGAAATGAAAGAGTGGGTAGAACCAGTATCGAATAAAGTATAAACTTCGCTAGAGTTTATGATAAGCTTACCCGTGATGACCTCGTTCGGGTTCCTTGCTTTCAGGGAGGTCACAAAAAACGCTCTCCCTTGAACAATCGGTTTTGACTTGTCTGGGACGGCTTTTGCTGCCTCCATCCCAGCTGGACTTGTCTTCGGTGCACGACAAAATCGGGCCAGGTGTCCTTCTCTTCCACAATTGTAACATGCTTTGGAGGGCATCGCACAATTTGGACTGATGTTTCCCTCTCCTCCACATTTGAAGCATATGATAGGTGGTCGTTCTCCTTCCTTAACGACAGGTGCTGATGCTGACTTCTTTCCATCTTTGTAAATCTTCTTTTCTTGAAATGTCCATTCTTATTATTTTGGCCATGATTACCACCGAGTGGTTACCATTTCTGGCATGTTGATTCCCTCCACGCTTATTGTCACCGCTTCGATGACTGCTATCACTGGTATTATCATTTTGTCGGCTACTCTCTTTTGGTTGGGTTGACTCATTATCGCGCTCCAATAACTGAGCCCTATTAATAGCATCTGAATACAAACACAGTTTATGGGAGATAAGATATTGACGTATCTCTGGTTTCAAACCTATTAGAAACATTCGCGTCATTCTCTCCCCATTATCAACCAAATGGGACGCAAACCGGGATAGCTCCGCAAACTTGGCTTCGTACTGTGACACAGTCATGTTGTTTTTTTCAAGTTTAATGAACTCTACCTCTTTTATGTGATGAATACTTTCGGGAAAGTACTTGTCGTTGAACAGTTCTTGGAACTTCTCCCAAGACATCTTCAGTGCGACAGGTTGAGTACGCTTTACAGATTCCCACCAGTAATCTGCCTATGCCCGCAACATGAAAGTGACAAAGGAAACCTTTTGCTCCTCGGAGCAACCCAAGACATCAAATATCTTGTTGATCTGCTTTATCCACGTCTCCGCTTAAAGTGGTTTTGGCTCTCCAAAAAACTCGTGGTCCCAGCCTTCAACTTGTTTGGCGGTGACTGCTTCGAGAGTTGCCGGTGTTTCCACCGCATTTTGGATGAGGCCGCCTCGCTTTGATGTTGCATGAATTGCATGAAGCCTCGGAATATTCCATCGTTCATCATTTAGTCAATGTTGTTGTTTGCATGAGGATTATCGCCTTCCTGATGCACATTGTCCTGGTTATTGATCTGTGGAGACTCAACGGTCTCCTATGCTCCATTGATGTTCTCAACATTTTCTATTGCCATTTTCAAACACCGCCACAAAACAAGGGTTAATTAACATATCACATATTATCCCTATACTCGGACCGACCAATTAAATACCAAATAAATTTAGGTAGTCATACTAACGAAGAATTCTCCGCCTCTCTCTCTCCTAGTTCTTATCTCACATCTCACCAAATGATCATATCCCTAAGCTCGATACCAACCGTGGCGCCCCCAAAATAGGTATACATCACCCATCTTGAGTTGCTAAATACATGGTACTAAATTCAAATACAACTTGATTATACAACAGTCGTGTAAAATACGACAAAATACATATTGTGAGTTTTAATACAAATATTGTCATCTAGAAAATATCCATACTCAATTTAGTCCTCATTACATTTATATCACACTATTTAACAGAATAGTGAGGACTACTAAGACACCATCTCGGACCATCACTCCATTCCCCGACAGTATTAAACTGATAAAATACAATAGACATCAAGTTTAACTGCAGCGGAACATGCAATCCATTAAAAGAGTCAAGTAGAGAATAAAATCAACAATCTTTTATGATTTAAAAAGGTTTTTCATCACTTTTATCGCTAATACTCAGCTTAATAAATAATTCACATCATCCCTGAACTACGCCAAGGATATTCATTAGGGTCACGACCACAAATTATCCATGCACTACGGGCCAAGAATATTTGTGTATTCATCAATGGTCATGATCATGCCAACAACTGTCCATCAATGCACTTCGGGCTAATGAGGACTTTACCACATAATTTCTAACATTACGATCATGATTACACCAAATAATCCTCAGTCATAATCATACCAAGTCCATCTATACACTACAGACCACGAGATGACTTTCAAAAATAATATAAACATGAGGATGATGACAATGATATAAGAATTCAATAAAACAAGTTCAAGAATTAATTTATTCAGGAACTAATAACGTCCAAATTGTCAACATGATACTTCTTTGTAAAGTAAAATTCAAGAATGCTCAGAAGAATATTTCCATAAAAAGATACTGGATGAAGCGCAAATATCAAGAATATTCCACTAATTTCATGAAGTGTAGAAGTCAAAAACTTTAACCAACTGAGTATAATAAAGAATGGAATAACAAAAGAAATCACCATGGATGCGATTATTGGCGATGTATGTTATTCCATCGTAATAATAAATAACGGAACCAGTCGGTAATATACACAAGACGGGATATTCCAAATGAATAATAAAGAATGGAATACAGCAGAAATCACCATGCATGTGGTACTTCACATGATGTGTTATTCCAACGTAATACTAAATGATGGAACCAAATCGTGAAATTCACACCAATAGGATGTTCCAATGAATAATAATAAAGACAGAACCCGGTCCGGCGTAAAAAGCACGGACGATATTCAACAGAAATTATAAAGATTTTAACCAGTCCCACGTAAAGCATGCATGAGATATTCTAACGAAATAATAAAGAATGGAATACGTAAGAATTTTACCAAGTATAGGGTAGATACAATCTGAGTTATTCCAATGAATAATAAAGATGGAATAATAGAAGTTCTCTTCATGAATACAAAAGAAATAATACCCTTCTTACCGTAAAAGAAACTTGATATCGAAGTAGTGAAGTAGCGAGTAATACTTTTCTTCTTTCTCTTTATAGTTTCTCTGTAGTTTCAGTGAATTCGTAAGAAATAATGAAGGAATAAGATTCTATTTATAGAAGAATAGAATGAATAGTAACCAATTCATGAACGGTCCAGATTGATTTACTTTAATCGGACGGTCCATATTTAAAGCAAAATCTTTTAAATAAAATATAATATATTCTATTTATAATCTAATAAAATGAATAACTTATAAAAATTGGGTCATTCTGTTAAAAAAAATAAACGGACGTTAATTTTTTATCGACAAAACTAATGAATTACCCACTGTAGGATTACACCATTGAACTTTTAATTTTTAAATTACCCCATTAAACTAATTAATATTTTGAAATTGGGTCATTCTGTTATCTTCGCCTCATGAGTGTTAAATCGTTTCAGTTTTTATCCTACGTGGACGTGCAAAAGAAAGTTAGGGGCTAGTTGCGCCCCTCATTTTCCCATTCACACCCCATAGTTAAAAAAAACCTCATTAAAAATCATATAATGTTACGCCCCCAAAACTAGGTATACATCACCTATTCTGAGTCGCCAAATACATGGTACAGAATACAAATACAAACTTAATTATACAACCGTCGTGTAATATACTATAAAACATATGCTGTGAGTTTTAATACAAATATTGTCATCTAGACAATATCCACACTCAATTGAGTCATCATTAAATTTATTATCACACTATTTGCTATTATCTGGACCGTCACTCCGTTCCCCGACTAGTCCCTGCTACGTTCTCATTTTCTCAAGAGAACAATGAAAGTAAAAAGGTGAGCTCAACTAGCCCAGTAAGAAATATTATGACTAAGATAATGCAGAATAAATTATCATTAGTCTTCAACAATGTTAAACTGATAAAATACAATAGACATCAAGTTTAACTGCAGCGGAATAAGCAATCCATTAAAAGCGTCAAATAGAGAATAAAATCTACTATCTTTTATGATTTAAAAAGTTTTTCATCACTTTTATCGCTAAGACTCAGCTTAATAAATAATCCACATCATCAAATCATCCCTGCACTACAGGCCAAGGATATTATTTAGTATCACGACCACGAATTATCCATGCACTACGGGCCAAAGATAATCGTGTTTTCATCAACGGTCCTGATCATGTCATAAAATAATTCATCTTTGCTCCCTTGACCGAAGAGAATCCATAGCCATAATCATACCAAAAACTGTCCATCAATGTACTACGGGTCAATGAGGACTTTTTCCACATCATTTGTAACATTATGGTCATGATTATACCGAATAATCCCTAGTCATAATCATACCAAGTCCATCTATGTAATACAGGCCATAGATGACTTTCAACATAATATAAACATAAGGATGATGACAATTGTAAGACCCTAACTTTTTGAATAAAGATGAATTTTCTATAAATATCATTTTTAAATATTAAGGTATGAATTTGAAATAATATTATAGTTGTGGGTAGTATTTATAAATTCTGCAAAGTATGCAAGTTGTTATATTATATTCGATTGGTCGGAGAATATTCGGTTTAGCAGGGAATATTCGTACAACGGCTCAATCATTGGTGGACCCCACAACAGAATTATTGTCGGATTAAGAAAATGACAAAAATATTTTTTATAAAAATAACTACGGAAGTTTTACCGTTAATACTGTTGAACTACTCAAAAGTAAAAGATAAAGAATACTGGCATGGTTTGCATAAGTAGCACACCAGTATTGATTATTAATGCTTACGTGAGAAGTCACTTTCGCTTTTGTTCAATTATTGCTATAGTAATTGTTGCATAGTATCTCACGTTATTTGATTCAATTATTGTCGATATTTTATATAATATTAAATCAATAATTGAAATGACAGAGTTATTAATATTATAAATTGCAATATTAACGATGTCTAGAAGTTCTGCCAATGAGAGGTTTGGTCATCTAATTGCGCGCCAATAATGAGAAATCCTTATTGGAAAGCCCCCTCTTTCCTGGGAATGACTTGGTCGATTAATATTGTGAATTATAATAATGATGATAAATGTTATTAAAAATATTGAAAGGATTTTTATAAGGTATTTGTTGTAAATTTGGCATATTATTTAGACCCCCATTTACCTATTTTTCAACATTATTGGTAGAAAGTTATTTAAATATAATGGGACCCCTGTGATTTTTTGACATGTTGGGGAGGGAAACATGTGGGGCCCACAATGATTGAAAATTGAATGGTTGGAAGTTTTTTTTCAAAGTTGTCAAATGGGGTGTTTGTTTTATACGGAGGGAATATAATTATTATCATTATATATATTTATATATATAATATATTTTATTTAAAAGATTTTGCTTTAAATATGGACCGTCCGATTAAAAGTAAATCAATCTGGACCGTTCATGAATTAGTTACTATGCACGGTCCATTCTTCTATAAATAAAACTCATTCCTTTATTATTTTCTTACGAATTCACCAAATTTATAGAGAGAAAATTATAGAGAGAGAAGAAGAAATCTCTCAAACTTTCTTTTCTTATATTCAGTTTCTTTTACGGTAAGGAATATTATTCTTTTATATTCATGAAAGAGAATGGTTGTTATTCCATTTCTTATTGTTCGTTAGAATAACTCAGATCACGCTGCTACCATATACTTGGTGACATTCTTCTATTATTCTCTTTTTATTATTCCGTTGGATCATCATGTTTGTGCTTTACGCCGGACCTGGTTTCGTCTCTATTATTCTGTCTTTATTATTCCATTAGAACATCCTATCTGTGCTTTACGCCGGACCTGGTTCCATCTTTATTATTCTGTCTTTATTATTCATTTGGAATATCCTCATCTGCATGTGTTTTACAATCGGACCGGTTCCGCTTTTTATTATTATGTATTTATTATTCTCGCTGAATAACTGTCTACATCAAGCACCGCATGCATGGTAATTTTGTTGTTATTCCATTCTTTATTATTCTCATTGGAACATCCTCGTCAAATGTGATTTTCACCGACCGGTTCCGTTATTATTATTCTATTGAATAACCTCGCCTATGCAAAGTACCGCATGCACGGTGATTTCTTTTGTTATTCCATTCGTTATTATACTCAAATTGGTTAAAATTTTGACTTCTATACTCCATGAAATTAGTGGAATATCCTCGATATTCAAGCGCTTCATCCAAAGATTTTTCATGAAAATATTCTTCCGAGCATTCTTGAATTTTACTCTACAAAGCAAAGATCATGTTGACAATTTGACGTTATTAGTTCCTGAATAACTTAATTCTTGAACTTGTTTTATTGAATTCTTATATCATTGTCATCATCCTCATGTTTATATTTTTTAAAGTCATCTATGGCCTGTAGAGCATGGATGGACTTAGTATGATTATGACCAGGGATTATTCGGTGTAATCATGACCGTAATGTAACAAGTGATGTGGTAAAAGTCTTCATTGGCCCGTAGTGCATTGATGGACAGTTGTTGGCATGATCATGATCATGATCATTGATGAATACACAAATATCCTTGGCCGTAGTGCATGGAATTTATGGTCGTGACCCTAATAAATATCCTTGGCCGTAGTGCAGGGATGATGTGGATTATTTATTAAGCTGAGTCCTAGCGATAAAAGTGATGAAAAACTTTTAAATCATAAAAGATAGTAGATTTTGTTCTCTACTTGACACTTTTAATGGATCGCTTGTTCCGTTCGCTGCGCTAAACTTGATGTCTATTGTATTTTATCGCTTTAACATTGTTGAAGACTAATGATAATTTATTCGCATTATCTTAGTCATAATATTTCTTCTTTGGGCTAGTTGAGCTCACCCTTTTTTTCACCGCTCTCTTGAGAAATGAGAACGTAAATTTGACGAAGTCGTGAACTGAGTGATGTTCGGATGATAGTGTTAGTGTAAGACCCCAACTTATTATTAATGAAATTTAATTTTCTATTTATTATTTTGAAATAGTAAGGGTTGATTTGATTAATATGGATAGTTATGGGTAAAATACGCAAATATTTCAAAATAAGCAAGTGGTTATAAAATATTCATTATTGTTTGGGAATATTCGTTTGGTCGTGGAATATTCGTGATCGTCAGTGAATATTCGTACCACTCAGCCAAACCGTGTGTGGGCCCATAACGAAAAAAAAGCAATTGGATGAAGAAAATGACAAATATAAGTTGTTTAAAAATAATAGCGGAAGTTGTTATTCAATTATCTGTTAAAATACTAAATGGTTAAAACACAAGAAGACACAGTATTGCACCAATTATTGATTCTTACGTAAAAGCACTACTCAATAATGGTTACGATGAATTACTTATCGAAGATTTTATTTTATTGATTTAATAATTGTCATATTGATATTTTATATTCTTTGTTATTTCAATAATTGTCATTACACAATTATTTTTCATTATCGAAGCAATAATTCATATTATCTGAATAATATTATTAGATAACATTATTGGCAATGTCTAGAAAGTTACGCCTAGGAGAGGGTTTGGTCACCTAATTGCGCCACCAAGAAGGAGAAATTCTTATTGAAAGCCCCCTTCCCTGAACCGCCCGTTGTCAATATTGTGATTCGTAATATTATTTGTGAATAATTAATTATTGATTCATATGATGAGGAAAATATTGATTTTATGTGGATATAGATGGAGAAATTTTTTAATGTGACAATTGTTGAAAATTAAAATTTTATCTTTTTTCTCGATAAAATAATTCATTTAAATATATTATTATATTTTAATAATATAATAATGGTGATATTTTTACAATGAATGTGGGATATATGAGTATACGAGGAGGAAGAGTATTTTTTGTTGCAATAAATGTTTAAAACATGTTAAACATGCTCGGTGGACCCCATTTATTGATCGAAATTTGATTATAAACTGTAAAATCGCCTGGTTTGTGGATTTTGGTCAATTTTTGTTTGGAATTTGGAAAAACTTTCTTCTTCGTAAAGTTGTAGAGAATTGAATTTCCTATAAAAATTAAATGCGTTTCAATTTTCCTCGACAAAAGGGCTATTTATTATGAATTATTGAAGTTCAAGCTCAAAATAATTAATTTTTGGAAGTTTAAAATATTTTAAATATGAAAACGTTTTTGTCATTATTGTGGGTCTTGCATGTGTTGGAATTTCTTTCAATTCAGATCCTTAAAAGTAAGGCGTAGAAATTATAATATATATATTAATATTTTATTAAATTTTCTTCTTTGTGTTCTAAGCATTTTCCTATAAATAGGTGCTTAGGTTAGAATTGAAAATCACACCGAAAACTCCTAAATTTTCTCTCTATATATTATCGAGCGTATTCTTGTGAGTATTTTGAGTATATTTTGAGTATTGCTATACTGGTGCAAGTTCAAGTCATCAGCTTTATATCCTGTTTTCAAATTTAGAAATCTTGATCTTTCGAGGTAAGGGATATTATTTTTTTTCAGAATGATATTATTTCTTCAATATCATTATCTTGAATATTGATCCGAAGTTTTATCAAATTTAAAACTTTTGGTGTCTGAGTTCTTATTCACGATACTGGGCACTATTCACGATACTGATCTTATTCACTTAATACGACAATTATTCATCAAAAATGAAAATTTTCCTTTTCGTCCAAAATATCTATTGTGGATACTAGCTTTGATTGTATCCATGTTGTGATCATTCTTGAATTTTACACCACTATGATTATTTTTGAGGTATTTTTGGACATGGATAAAATAAAGTACGAATCCTTAATCCTTAATCATCATCATTTTGTTTCAATCGATTTCGCTTTTTTAAAAATATTTTCATCATCCTCGCCTTAAATGATGATATCATTGAATATCTTTGGCTTGTAGTGCAAAGATGAATGATTTCGATGAATATCTTTGGCCCGTAGTGAAAAAGATGAACAGTGTTTAGATGAACACTGATTAATCGATGAATATCTTTGACCAGTAGTGCAAAGATGAATATTTGATTCCGTATATATATTGATTGATGTTACGAGGATAAAAGATGAGATTTATGAACTTTTAAATTCATACATAGAAGATAGTAGTTTGCATTCTCTACTTAACTCTTCTAATGAATTATTATTTCATTGCGAATATTGATTTAAAACTTGTTGTCTATTGTATCCTATTAGATTTTTTTCCTGTTGAAGACTAATGATAATTTGTTATATATTATCTTAGTCATAATATTCTTTACCGGGCTAGTTGAGCTCACCCTTTTCCTTTTGTTCCATTTTTCTTCTCGGGGAGGCGAGAATATAATAGCGAGTGCAGTGGGGGTATGGAATGAAGGTTCTAGAGAGAGAGTTGTTTAGTAGTCCTCACCATTTTGTAAAATAATGTATCAATAAATGTGATGAGGATTTATTTGAGTATAGATATTGTCTAGAAGATAATATTTGTATTCAAACTCACAGTTTTACTGTTGTAATAATAAAGTTGTAGTTGTTTCTGTACCATGTATTGACAACTCAGAATGGGTGATGTATACTTATTTTGGGGGCGTCACAGTTAGCTAGTAGTCCTCAATATTCTGTTAAATAGTGTGACAATAAATGTATTGAGGACTTATTCTGAGAATGGCTATTGTCTAGAAGGCAATATTTGTATTAAAACTCACATCATGTATTTTTTCGTACTTTACACGACTGTTGTATAATCAAGTTGTATTTGAATTTTGTACCATGTATTGGCGACTCAAGATGGGTGATGTATACCTATTTTGGGGCCGTCACAGTTGGTATAAAAGCTTAGGGATATGATCATTGGCTAAGATGTGAGACAAGAACTAGGAGGGGAGAGACGGGGAATTCTTTCGCTAGTATGACCTACCTAAGTTTATTTGTTATTTAATTGGTTGATCAGAGTATAGGGATAATATGTGATATGTTTATTAACCCTTGTTTTGTGGCAATATTTGAAAATGGCATCCAAGAATGTTGAGAACATCAATGGAGCACAGGAGACCGTTGAGTCTCCACAGATCAATAGTCAGGATAATGTGCATCAGGAAGGCGATAATCCTCAGGCAAACAACAACACTGACCAAATGATGAAAGATGGAATGTTCCGAAGCTTCATTCAATTCATGCAACATCAGGCGAGAGCGGCTCCTATCCAAAATGCAGGTGGAAACACTGGCAACTCTCGGATGGTCACCGCCAAGCAGTTTAAGGAACTAGGACCACCGGAGTTCTTTGGAGAGTCAAAACCACTTAAGGCGGAAACGTGGATTAAATAGATCAACATGATATTTGATGTCTTGGATTGCTCCGAGGAGCAAAAGGTTCCCTTTGCCACCTTCATGTTGCGTGCAGAGGCGGATTACTGGTGGGAATCAGAAAACGTACTCCACTGCGCCGCATCAAGATGTCTTAGAGAAGTTCGAGAACTGCTCAACGACAAGTACTTTCCCGAAAGTATTCGTCACATGAAAGAGGTAGAGTTCATTAAACCGGAGCAAAATAACATGGCCAGCGTGTCGCGATCTGAAGCCAAGTTTGTTTGAGTTGTCCCGGTTGCATCCCATTTGGTTGATAATGAGGAGAGAATGACACGAATGTTTTAAGAGGTTTGAAACCCGAGATACGTCAATATCTTATCTCTCATAAACCGTGTTTGTATTCGGATGTTGTTAATAGGGCTCGATTATTGGAGCGTGATAATGAGTCATCCAACCAAAAAAGATAAAGAATCGACAAAGTAATAATACTAGTGAGAGCAGTCATCGAAGCGGTGACAACAAGCGTGGAGGAAATCAACAGGCCAAAAATGGTAACCACTTCGGTGGTAATCATGGCCAAAACAATAAGAATGGACATTTCAAGAAGAGGAGATTCAACAATGATGGAAAGACGACAGCATCAGCACCTATCGTTAAGGAAGGAGAACGACCACCTATCATATGCTTCAAGTGTGGAAGAGAAGGACACATTAGACCCAACTGTGCGACGCCATCCAAAGCATGTTATAATTGTGGAAGAGAAGGTCACCTAGCCCGATTTTGTCGTTCACCGAAGACAAGTAAAGCTAGGATGGAGGCACCAAAGGACGCCCCAGAAAAGTCAAAACCAGTAGTGCAAGGGAGAGCGTTTGTTGTGACCTCCCAGAAAGCAAGGAACCCGAACGAGGTAATCACGGGTAAGCTTATCATAAACTCTAGCGAAGTTTATACTTTATTCGATACTGGTTCCACCCACTATTTCATTTCTCCTACTTGCGCTCAATGTTTAAATTTGACTCCGGAGAGATTGGACATTGATTTATCTGTTGAAACTCCGTTGGGAGAAACCTTCATTACCTCCACAGTTTATAAGTCTTGTTTAGTTCAAATCGGCACCCGCACGTTACCTGTCGATCTTATTTCATTGAAAATACTTGCATTTGATGTGATTCTAGGGATGATTGGTTAACTACACATCATACAAAAATTGATTGTTTTCGTAGGGTTGTTAGCTTTCATATTCCTAACCAACCTATTATACGAATTCAAGCAACCAAACCATTAAAATCAATCACTGTCATCTCAAGCCATAAAGTTATTCGTTTATTGAAAAATGGATGTCAAGCTTTCTTAGCTCATGTCACGGATCTAAACAAAAATACGTCAGTTTTGAATGATATTTCTATTGTAAATGAATTTTCTGACGTATTCCCTGAAGAACTTCCTGGCCTACCCCCAGAGCGTGAAATTGAATTTTGTATCGACCTTGAACCTGGTACAAAACCCATTTCCAAAGCCCCATATCGAATGGCTCCTATTGAACTTTAGGAGTTAAAGACCCAACTGCAGGAATTGTTAGACATTGGCTTTATTCGTCCCTAAGTACTTCTCCTCGGGGTGCTCCTGCTCTATTCGTGAAGAAGAAAGATGGGAGTATGCGACTTTGTATTAATTATCGGGAGTTGAATCATGTCACTATCAAAAATAGGTACCCATTGCCACGTATTGATGACATGTCTGACCAGTTACAAGGAGCCAAATTCTTTTCAAAGATTAATCTTCGTTCCGGATATCACCAGTTGAAGATTAGAACCGAAGACATTCCAAAGACGGCTTTCAAAACTCGGTAAGGGCATTATGAATTTCTAGTCATGTCTTTTGGATTGACTAATGCTCCTGCTACCTTCATGTATATGATGAACCGAGTATTCAAAGAATATTTGGATCACTTTGTGGTCGTCTTTATTGATGACATCCTTATTTATTCCAAAAGCCGTGAAGATCATGAGAAACACTTGAGGCTGATACTCCAAAAGCTTCGTGAATATAAGCTTTATGCCAAGTTGAAGAAATGCGAGTTCTGGCTTGAGGAAGTAGCATTCCTTGGGCACGTGGTATCAAGTCATGGAATATCCGCTTGACCCAAAGAAAGATCAAGCTATTCAAAGTTGGGAACAACCTAAATCAGTGACCGAAGTACGTAGCTTTCTCGGCTTAGCTGGTTATTATCGGAGCTAACTCGGAAAGATACAAAATTCGGGTGGAGTGAGGAATGTGAGAAGAGTTTTTAAGAACTCAAGAGAAGACTCATTTCAGCACATGTTCTGACAATACCATCTGGCTCGGAGGGATTTGTCATATACAGTGATGCTTCAGGCAAAGGGTTAGGATGTGTTCTCATGCAACATGGGAAAGTCATAGCCTATGCCTCACGAAAACTCAAAGAATATGAGAGGAATTATCCTACTCATGATCTAGAGTTGGCAGCTGTTGTCTTCGCACTAAAGATTTGGAGGCATTACTTGTATGGGGAGAAAGTGGATATCTTTACGGATCATAAAAGCCTCAAATATTTCTTCACTCAAAAGGAACTCAACATGCGACAACGATGTTGGCTTGAACTATTGAAAGATTATGATCATACCATCCAATACCATCCTGGAAAAGCGAACGTGGTAGCGGACGATCGAGTAGAAAGATCATATCTGCGGTGCGAAAAGCGATATTGTCAACGCAGCGCCCATTTTTATGACTTGCAAAGAATGGAGATAAAGATAAAGACTCCACGGACCCACGTGATGATGACGAATATACGAGTAGAACCGACTTTAATTGATAAAGTTAAAGTCGCTTTCTCAGCTACTGACACGGAGGTGATGCGTATGAGGAAGAAAGTGCAAGAAGGTGCTATCGCCGGGAAGCAAGAATCGATGAAGAAGGAATACTTGAGTCAACTCCGCACTTTGTGTTCTAACGACCACGATTTAAAGTATAAAATCATGATGGAGGCGCACAACACACCGCTTCTGCAATCCATCCGGGAGTACCAAAATGTATCATGATCTTCGACATACATTTTGGTGGGCCAATATGAAGAGAGAGATAGCGCTGTTTATCTCAAGGTGTCTAACTTGTCAACGAGTCAAGGCAAAGCATCAAGTACCAAAAGGTCCATTACAACCACTTAAAATTCTAGAATGGAAGTGGGAGCACATTACCATGGATTTCGTTAATGGTCTTCCCAAGGTTTCTCAAGGCATTGATGCAATTTGGGTCATTGTTGATAGATTGACCAAGTCTGCTAACTTCTTACTAATACGAGAAACTTATACACTTGAACGTCTTGCTCGAATGTACATAAACGAGATTGTAAGACTGCATGGTATACCAGTATCCATAGTTTCTGATCGAGACCCAAGATTCACTTCACGATTTTGGGTTAGTTTGCAAAAAGCTATGGGCACGGACTTACGATTTAGTTCTGCATATCATCCTCAGACGGACGGACAATCAGAGAGGACTATTCAAACTCTTGAAGATTTATTAAGACTCTGTGTCCTTGACTTCAAGGGAAGTTGGGACAAGTTCTTACCATCGGTGGAGTTTTCCTACAACAACAATGCTTATCAAGCAAAAGTATCGCATGGCTCCATTCGAGGCGTTGTATGGAAGAAAGTGTCGCTCTCCAAAGATCTTTGGGATGAGGTGGGTGAAGCAACGTTGTTGGGCCCGAGTTGGTATGTATGACTATGGAAAAGATTCAAACGATCCGACAACGTATAAAAAATCTCACAAGATCGATTAAAAGAGTTATCTTGATCTTCATCGAAAGGACGTGGAATTCGATATTGGAGATCATGTGTTTGTTACGGTTGCTCCATGGAAAGGAAGTTACGAGATTTGGAAAGAGAGGAAAGCTCAATCCTCGATTCATTGGCCCATTTTAATCCTCGATCGAGTAGGAACGGTGGCCTATAGACTCGCTTTACCGCCAAGTATGTCTCGTGTTCATAACATTTTTCACATATCCATGTTACGTAAGTATGTGAAAGATCCGAACCACATTATTGAGTTAGAACCAGACGAAATAGCGGAAGACTTAACATATAAAGAGGTTCCTGTTCAAATATTGGATAAGAAGGAACATATTCTACGCTCCAAGGTTATACCTCAAGTCAAAGTGTTTGTAGAGTAAAATTCAAGAATAATATTCATGCACCAAAAAATAATTTGGGCAAAAAAGAATCATTTTTTTGTCGTGAATAGTATCCCCTGAATAGTACTTCGAGAATAGTACATCGTGAATAGTACCCCTGTGACGCCCCCAAAATAGGTATACAACACCCATTCCGAGACGTCAATAACATGGTAAAGAAACAACTACAACTTTATTAATACAACATAAAAAACTCAGAAGTTTAAATACAAATATTGTCTTCTAGACAATATCAACACTCAAATAAGTCCTCATTATAATTATTGATATATTATTTTATAAAAATGTGAGGACTACTAAAATAACTTTCTAAAACTTTCATTCCATATACCTCGACTAAGACTTTCGCTATATTCTCGCCTCTGAGAAGAAAAATATAACAAAAAAAAGGAAAAGGTGAGCTCAACTAGCCCAAGAAAGAATATTATGACTAAGATAATATAGAAAAAATTATCGTTAGTCTTCAACAGGGAAAAATCTGATAAAATACAATAGACAACAAGTTTCAGATCAATATTCGCAGCGGAAATAATAATTCATAAATGAGTTACGTAGAGAATGAAATCTACTATAATCTATGAATTTAAAAGTCCATCATCATTATTTTATCCCTGTAACATCAATCAATATTCATCTTGAATCAAATATTTATCTTTGCACTACAGGCCAAAGATATTTATCAGTTGGTCATGTTCATCTCAACACTTGTTCATCTTTGCACTACAGGTCAAAGATATTCATCAGAAAATCATTAATCTTTGCACTACAGGTCAAAGATGTTCAATAAAATCATCATTTAGGACTGAGGATGATGAAAAATATTTTAAAGAAAACGAATCTAGTGAAACAAAAGAACAAATATTAAGGATTCGTATTTTAAACAATCCGAGTTCAAAAATACTTCATAAATAATCATAGTGGAGCAAAATTCAAGAATGATCAAAACATGGATACAATCAAAGCTAGTATCCATAATCGATATTTTGGGGAAAAATGAAAATTTAATTTTTCTGTGAATAGTGTCGTATTCGTGAATAGTGTCGTATACGTGAATAGTAATCCAGACACTAAAAGACAAGAATTTCACAAGAAAAATCTTACCAATAATCCCAAGATAATGATATTAGAAGAAATAATATCATTTTTTTAAAAAAATAACATCCCTTACCTCGAAAAGATAAAGACGTTTGAATCGAATATCGGATATAAGTCAAGGAAAACTTCTACAAGAACACTCAAAGTATCAAAATACTCATAAGAATACGCTCGATAATATAGAGAGAGAAAACTTCAGTTTCTGGTATTATTTTCAATTCTAAGCTAAACACCCTATTTATAGGAAAATGCTTAGAACACCAAAGCAGAAAATTTAATAAAATATATATTTATAAAAATTATTCAAGCCCACCTCTTTCACAACTGAATTCAACATGTTTACAACACCATTGGAGCCCACCAAATGACAAAAAAACGTTTTTGTTAACTAAAATAATTAAAACTTCCAAAAATCAATTATTTCGGAACTTCGGAGCTTCAATAATTTGTAACAAATAGCCCTTTATCAGAAAAATTCAAACATCATGTCTTTTCCATAGAAAATTTTATTCTCTACAACTTTGTAAGTTTAAGTTTTTCCAAATTTCAAACAGAAATTGACCAATCCACAAACGGACGATTTTACGGGCTATAATCCAATTTCAGTCACAAAGTGGGGCCCACAAACATGTTTAACATATTTTAAATATTTTTTGTAACAAAAATATCATTCCTCCTCATTTATTCATATATCACACATTCATTGTAAAATATTACCATTATTTAAAATATAATAATATTTTTAAATGAATTATTTTATCGAAAAAGATAAAATATCAATTTTCAACAATTATCACATTAAAAATTTTCTCCATCTATATTCACATAAAATGAATATTTTCCTTATCATATAAATCAATAATTAATTATTCACAAATAATATTACAGAATCACAATATCGACAACCAGGCCGTTTCCAGAAAAGAGAGGGCTTTCCAATAAGGATTTCTCCTTACTGGCGCGCAATTAGGTGACCAAACCTCTCATTAGACAGAACTTTCTAGACATTGCCAATAACGCTATCTAATAATATTATTCAAATAATATGAATTATTGATTCGATATAGAAAAATATCAAAAATGACAATTATCAAACAACAATAATATCAAATATCAACGTAGCAATTATTGAATCAATAAAATAAAATATTGAATAAGAATTACCGTAACAATTATTGAGTAAGGCCTTTCACGTAAGAATCAATAATTGGTGCAATACTGCGTGCTTCTTGTGTTTTACCAATTTAGTATTTCAACAATGATTAATCGAATAACCACGCCTGCTATTTATAAACAACTTATATTTTTCGCTTTCTTCATACAATCGCTTTTTAGTTATGGGGCCCACACAAGGTCAAGCTTGTCGTCGCATTTAATATTCCCCGATAAGAAGAATATTCCACGACCAAACGAATATTCTCCGATAAAATGAATATTTTATAACCACTTGCTTATTTGAAATATTTAAGCATTTTACCCATAACTAACCACATTAATCAAATCAACCCTTACTATTTTAAAATAATAAATAGAGGAAATTTAATTTTATTTATAATAAGTTGGGGTCTTACAACCCCGACATGAAAAGTAATCCAAATACCCGAGTGAATAATATTCGGGTGAATAGTAATTTTGGTGAATAAGAATCATGAATAGTATTCCAAGACATAAAGTGCCCCCGAATACCCGAAAGTGAATAATACTAGAGTGAATAAGAACTGGGTGAATAAGAATCAGTGAATAATAGAACTCGTAATGTAAAAATACCAAATAAAATTATATTTCATGACGAGTATAAAGTCAAAACTTTAACCAACCGAGTATAATAAAGAATGGAATAACAAAAAATCACCGTATACGCGATCTTTTGCATGTATGAAGTTATCCCAATGTAATAATAAATAATGTAACCGGTGTCAGCGTATACGACCGACAAAATATTCCAATGTATAATAATAAAGAATGAAATAATAACAGAAATCACCTATATTCTAAAAATAATAAAGAATGGAATAACAACAAAAATTTCACCATATATGCGATTTTTATAAAAAATAATTAATGTTTTTATAAAAACGTATTATTTTTTTATAACGTTTTTTAACAAAACGTTGTATATACATATGAAAAAAACGTTATGTATTTATAAAGGTAATTTTTTGATTTTAAATAGACAACGTTTTAAAAAAAACGTTGTGTACGTAAAAAACACGGAGCTTTTAAAAAATTCTCAAACCCTCTTTAAAAAACACGGAGGCCTGAGAGTCGGGAAAGAAAAAAAAATTGGGTTCCTTTGTTCCCTTTCCATTTTCAAAATCCTCAAACCCTAACCCACCGATCACTCACATTTGATGCATGCAGTCCAAAAAAATTTCAAAAACCCCACTGTACACACTTTCCTCTATTCTGAGCCTGTAAAGAGAAAACCCATCTCTCCTCTATACCACTCTTTCTTCGTATTCAGTACTGAAGAGCAGAATTTCTCTTGATTTGCTTCAGATTTTGGTTTTAGCAAGGTAATTGGGGAAAACCACTTCGGTAAATTTCTTTGGTATATTTCTTCAATTGTTTGTTAGAAATACCGACTTTGGGTCTGTTTTGGCCAAAAATATTTGTTTTTCCCTATAATTTGTTGGGTACTGTTACGTATTCGTCAGTACCAGCAGATGGAGTTCATCATTTTCTGCTACGCCGGTGAGTAAGATGAAGAAGAAGCTCTTGTTTGTCCTCCGCAGAGTCCAAGAAACTTCTTCGGTTTCGGTTTTCAAAGCTATTCTTCTCGCAAATCGGCGATTACTTGCCGTGGCGTTTCTGAGATAAACGAGAATCAGTTCTCCGATGTCGTATTGAAGTCCGATCATCCGGTTCTGGTTGAATTCGTCGCCACGTGGTGCGGTTTTTGTCGTTTGATTTCTCCCGTCATTGAATGGGCTGCTTAGGTTCTAACTCTCTCTCTCTCTCTGTCTTCCCTTATCATTTGATATCCAGATTTTGATAGCCAAATTTAAAATTAAGAAGATTAAGTTAATTTCTTTGAATTTTATAATTTCAATGTTTGTGTTGGCTTGAAGGAATATCATTTTCATATATAGTTTTTACAAGTAAAACACTTTCTGTGCAAGTGAAATTACTCCCATCTATTCTTAAAAACTTTGAGCTCTACTAGTGGTCAGAGCTATATTTTTTAGGCTTTCTGTTGAAGCCAGATAACCTGCTTTTGTGACCAAATAAGCTCTTGTGTTTGCTCAAGTGTGTTTAACCTCCGAAAGTCTTTTTATTAACCAGATAATATTGTTTTAAATAATTAAGAGATTCACCAACTTTAAAAGTATATTACCACATGTGATACTAATGGATTCTCTGTAAGAAATATCTACTTACAAGCAATAATGAGGAGCAATATTTTATGCTGCAGGTCTTCCCATTCGTTAAGATCTCGCAATTGTTTCAGTGTCAATTTCTTGTTGAAAGAGATTTGCTATTTGTATTTGATCAATTGGTTGATAATGATTAGTTGGCCAGTATATATAGTTTTTGGGAAGATTTATCTATCTTTTTTAGTGATTGCACTGTTGGGATGATACTTGGACTTACCATTGGTTCCATCTCTAATATCGATTAAATAATAGCTTTCACTTTGGTATAAACTATTTCACTTTGAAATTGAGATTATTTACTGAACCTACATGACTGTTTACTGTACAAAATATAACATCCCACATGTGTGAGTGATTCAATTGTATAGCTCATGCCTATTGTATTTGCTAATAAGCATAACGTCAATTGTTGTTTTAATTATTAATTAATGCTTTGAGTTCAAGAAGTTGGCTTACGTTCTATTATTAGTGTTTTATAGGTTTGATTACTGGAGCTTCCCAGGCAGACTGTGCTGTGCTTATCATTGACTCCACCACATTGCTGTCAAGTTTGCTGAACTTTTAACCAAAATAGATAGGCGGTCTGGCAAGGAGCTTGAGAAGGAGCCTAAGTATCTGGTCTCAGTGTTGGTCTAACTGCACTCTTGCTGGCATCAACTTACTTTGTCTACTATTAGTGGCATTGCATCTGCAATGGGCTCACTGCACTTTAAATCATATTGCTGTGCAATGCTTGGGATTCAGTCTCAGAGAAACACAGTTATCTGTGTCATTCAAAATATCAATAGGTTAGCTACTTAATATCATTGGTGCAATCCTAAAAAACTGTTCTTGCTTTATAGAGTTATTTTGAGAAGGCATCTGAATTTTTCCAGAAAGCAGTAGATGAGGTACATCTTTTCTTAGTTATTTTTTAAATTTGTAATACATTAACTCTTGTTTATCATTATGCGCTAGAGCCTGACTGAACTTTACGGTTTATACGTTACTTTTCTAGAGTCCAGGGAATGAGCTGTATCTGAAGTCCTTGGAAGCCACTGCCAAGGTATTGTTGTCAGTCCTTTGGCCTATTCTATACTCATTTTTGTTATATAATTTGGTTTGTTCCCTACGGAAATTGGAGGTCCATCTAATTGGATGTTATGGAGTCTTGATGTGTTGGAATATGACTCGGGGGTTGGGTATACATAACTGAGATAGAGTAGCTTTTTCATAACTTTTACACTCTAGGTAGAGCAAGGTTGGTGTGCAAGTAATTTTCAATCATGGAAAGGATGAAGGTTTTGCGGATAAGAGAGGGGGCTCGAAAAAGGGGATTATGAGTGCTAAATTTCTGTAGAATAATTTGTTTATTTGGTTTCTCATTTATGCACAAACAGAGAAGTTGACATACTCTATTAGAAGTTGTCATATTGCGTTACATAGTTGTTTCTAGACAATATAAAAAGTAATACATATTAAATGTGACCTCCCTTTCTATTTCTGTTATCTAACATATTGCGTTACATAGCTGTTTCTAGACAATCTGTATTTCAGTTGCTTATATGGTAAGATTTCCAGCCATGTGACTGTTAAATTATGGCTAGAAGTGATTATGAATCAATAGTATTTTCCTTTTGTAGGCAGATGTTGTTGATAACAATAAAAGGGCAGCAGTGATTAGTTGGATGACAGGTCTCTTTTCTGCATCACATGTCTTGGGAAATCTCCTAGCACGTTTTCTTCCCGAAAAGTACATATTTGAGGCATGTTGAAACTATAACTTCTGCATTTCTTATGAGATATCTAACCTTTTCTAATATGTTATTCTTCTTGTTTCAGGTTTCAGTTGCTCTTTTACTATTTTGTCCTGTTTACATGATAGATTTTCTTGCTGAGACAGTAAAGCTACTTCCAAAAATGGAACAGCGTTCACCGTCCTTACACAGCTTTTGAGGTTGATCAGGAAAGATATAAGTCGATGAGATATGCCGCAACTATTGTTATTACCAGGTACTTTTATTTGTATCCTAGCCTTTATGCTTAAGATGCCCCATTTTTTTTACTTTATGTTGTGGTTCTATATTTCTATTTGAAAACTTCATTCTTTCCCCCTTACAGAGGAAAAACTATTTACAATTTTGTTTTGGAAAAAAATATACTCCATGTAAACTCGCTTGCACATGTTTTACATGCATTTATGAATGGAGCATTTGTAGGTAAGCATTACTCTTTACAATCTTCACATAGTTGTATAAAGAATCATTGAATTGGAGCATGTTATTATTTACAAAGTCTCAAGATAACTGTAAAAAATCCTAATTGGGCTGCTGATCTACAGTTAAACTAGTATAGCAAACTATACACTGCTTTTTCTTGATCCTATTTGTAGCATCCATGCCCCATATACACTGCAAGTAATGTTAGTGAAGGAAAGAATGGAATATCAAGCAATTACCAACTCTTTGCAGTCCTGTTCCTCTACTTCTCTGGTTTCATTCTGATGTTTTATAGATCTCAAAAACACTAGTTAACTGAGGCATATATAAAATACTTCTGCTCTTTAATTATCGAGCAAAATTCACAACGAGAAAAGAGAAAGGATGCATAAACAAAAAAAGGTTGAGAATAAATCAAGTGTCTAACATTGTCATCTAGATGTTGAAGAGACAAGAAATATAGCATGTAAATGCATAAATATTAGTGCATTCTTAATAAATCAAGGCACATTCTTAGCAGAAATGAATATCAAAACTTCCTCCAAAATGTCTCTAAATATAACTTCACAATTAAAATTCAAAAATAATATCAGAGTGAAGAAGAGGAAACCCACATTACCCCCTACTTGCAGGGAAAAAAACAGCTATGTCATACAATTAGTCCTGTTTCTTAGTTCTTAGTAGTAATTTGGGAGAACAAAAATGATTTGTTCAGAATTTGTACAATTAGTCTCTGGTGATGTTGAATTGTGCTTCTTGTTAAGCATGGGTCAAGAAAATTGAATGAATAGGGCCTCATACCATACGTTGTACTCCCATATTATAAATTGGTTCAATTCTAATGTTGTATATGATACATTACACTCCTTGTGAAACTCCCTTTCAAAGGAAAATTGTAATTTATTATAACTGACTGTCGAACTTATTTTGATTCTATTATCAATAGATTTTGTTCCCTTTATCACAAAGTGTGTTTTTCTTTAGTTTCTGCAATTTTATTGTTTGTACTGTAGTGGACTGTAAACTTTCCTTGTATAGGTAGTTTTGTCACCATTTTCTTTGTTAAGTATTGTCTTAACTTATTTGAATGTCGTGTCTAGTTTTCAATACTTTGACAGCCTAGGTATTTGCATATTCCAGCTAGTGGCAGTATGTTTGTTAGTAACTCTGACTGGTTAGACATTTGATTGGGGGCCTTCCTGGAACAAACTACCTTTTTTTATTGAAAGATAGAAACAAGTTTTCACGGTTCTGCATCAATCATTATGTATCATATTTGTGAATCTGTGTAGAAGTTATAAGACAAAAAGAAATAGTTCACTACTTTCTTTCTTTTTTAATAATAAGTGTACTATACGACTTTTATCAGTTTATAGGATGTCTGTATGAGCTGAATCACCTGGAATAATTTCCTGTTGTATGCAATTTTAAAATGTAATTTGGTAATCTGTTTTTACAAGAGTCTGTAGAAACTTCAAGAGAACATGCACTATACACCTTATTTATTTTATATAGGTACTTCCATACGATCTACAACTTCCATACACCTTATTTATTTTATATAGGCAGTTCTTTCCAAACGCCTCCATCGGTGCGGAGAACTCCCCTAATGTTGTGGCCATTAACGTCTGTTACTTTTTCTTGTTCAAATTCTAAGAGATCATACCTAGATGGAATTTAGATTAAATTTAAATCTGTCGCCTTTCTATAATTTAACAGGTTAGTCCTATTGAATATGGGCATGTTCTCCTGATTCCCCGTGTTCTTGAGTGCTTGCCATAGAGGATTGACCGTGAAAGCTTCCTACTTGCACTACTTGCCCTTTACATGTCAGCAGAAGCTGGGAGTCCATATTTTCGGCTGGGTTACAATAGCCTGGGTGCATTTGCTACCATTAATCACCTTCATTTCCAGGTTCTTATACACCCATACTTAACATATCTTTAATGGAGCACTTCACTTGTGATGTCATTTCAATTGATGAATTTTTGTCAGTTGATGCTGAACTGTAGGATTTTTGTGTGACAGGCTTATTACCTGGCTGTGCCCTTCCCCATTGAAAAGGCACCCGCTAGGAAGATCATTACTTTATATGTTTTTTGACACACATTTGTTATAATTCAGGCACTGGACAAGATTAGGTTTATATCACTCACCGACAAGGGGATTCTTGGTGAAGATGACACTGCTAAGCTTAAGATTCAGGTCAGTGCTTTCTAGTGGTTTTTGTACTTTATCAGTTCGAATGTTCAAACATGCAAACATGGAGTTTTTTTTCCCTGATACAATATGCAGATTAAATTAGACAAAGAAAAGAAAATTCTTTCAATTCGTGACAGAGGTATAGGCATGACAAAGGAGGACTTAATCAAGAACTTGGGAACCATAGCCAAATCTGGAGCATCAGGTAAAAAAAGAACAAATTGACGGAACACGGATGAGTGGGCAACGTACGTGAGCAGCTATATGTAGAGCCTCGAGTTAACGGTGAATATGTTAGATGAATGTATGTATTTTGGGAGAACTAGGCTTTTTTGCACATGCTTAGGTAGTAGCTTAATTTTATGGATAGTTTGATTTATTTTGTGGATGCATGTAATCAAATTCACAATTCAATATAGTAGTAATTTATATTGAAAAGTGAATTTGAGATGCATATATGAATACATTTTGGTATATATTTTGTAGATGTAATTTTTGAACCGTAAAACGAATGGTATTATTGGGATGTATTTTGAATGGTTGATACATTTTGGTTATATATCATGGCATTAAGATATCATATTGCGGTGCATTGGAAATATATAGGTGAACCATATCATTTTTTTTTCTTTTTTTTTTATTTACAACATTTAAAAAACGTTGTCTGATATACTAAACAACATTATTTTTGGTGAGCTATAACTTTTTTTTTAATCTACAACATTTAAAAAACGTTGTCTGATATACTAAACAACAATATTTTTATCCAAAAAACGTCGTGGAATCATACTTTCTACAATATTTTTAAGTATCTGTTAATTTTTGAAAGATAAATCTACAACGTTTTTTTCCTAAAAAAGAAAAAAACGTTGTGTATTGAGTTTAACTACAACGTTTTAAAAACGTTGTGTAAGGGTGTCAAATAGATGACACCCTTAACTATGACGTTTTTCTGACTGAAATCACAACGTTTTTTTCGCGTTGTCTATTTACTGTTTTGTAGTAGTGAAGAATTTCACCAAGTATAGGGTAGATCACAGTACAAGTGTTATTCTAATGTAATAATAAAGAAAGAATGGAATAACAGAAGTTCTCTTCATGAATATGAAAAAAATAATACCCATTACCTCAAAAGAAGACTGTATACTGGAATAGTGAGGGAACAGACTTCTCTTCTTCTTTTTTCTCTATAGATTTCTTTCTATAATAATGGCTCTAAAGCTTTAGTGAATTGGTGAGAAATGAAGAAAGAATGAGCTTCTATTTATAAGAAAACATAGTTTCGATAATTGCACATTTGGGGCTCAAAAATTACAAAGACAATACCTCCAACTTTTCTTTCATTTTTAATTTAGTCCTGCAAGTATTATCAAACTTGTACCACCTCCCCTAATAGTAAATAATGTGAATCAATAGTTCATTCATATGACTCAATAGTATAATCATGTGAAAAATATGAATTACAGTATAATACCTCCATCTATACCTCCATATTTAATTTAATCATGCAAGTATTATCAATCTTGCATCAATTCCCCTAATAGTATAAGAATGTGATTCAATAGTACACACATGTGAATAAATAGTTATATAAGCATGTGAATTAGTAGCAATTAATTGCTCATTTATCCGATAAATACCCCAATTTATCAATATAACCCTCAGACATCAATTATCATCGGAATAGATGTCGATTTCCACCAACACTAATAATTTTAACACAATGGAACTATCAAATTCATCTTTAATCAACACGAAATTATTCATCATTAATATTATAACTCACAATATTTAACAACCAGTAGTTCCGAGAAGAGGGCTTTCAATAAGGATTTCTCCCTATTGCATGCGTATGATTAGGTGACCAAACCTCTCATTGGCGTAGAACTTCAGACATCGTTAATAATGCAAATAATAATATTAACAATTTACGCATCATCTCAATTATTGATTTAATAACATATAAAATATCGACAATAATTGAATCAAACCGAAAGTGACTTCTCACATAAGCATTAATAATCAATGTCGTAATGCTACTATGCAACCACGCAGACATCTTTGTACATACTTTTTACTACCGAGTAGTTCAACAAAAGATCAACCAGTAAAACTTCCGCCATTATTTTCATAAAAATATTTTTGTCGTTTTCTCACTCCGACAATAATTACATTGTGGGGTCCACCAATGATTGTCTTGGTCATTTAATATTCCCCGACCAACTTTCATAGAAGGGGAGATTGTAAGACCCCAACTTTTATGAATAAAAATGTATTTTTTATAAATATCATTTTTGAATATTATAGAATAAATTTGATATAATGTTATAGTTGTGGGTAATATTTATAAATTTTGCAAAGTACGCAAGTTGTTATATAATATTCGATTAGTTGAGAAATATTTACACGACGACACAATCATTGGTGGACCCCACAACGGAATTATTGTCGGATTGAGAAAACGACAAAAATATTTTTATGAAAATAACGGCGGAAGTTTTACCGTTAACTGTTGAAATACCCGGTGTTAAAAGTATAGGAATACACGTGGTTGTATAGTAGCACCTGCAGTGATTGATTATTGATACTTACGTGAAGTCACTCGCTTTGTTCAATTATTACTTGATGAATTGTTGCATAGTATCTCACGTTAATTGATTCAATTATTGTTGATATTTTATAATTGAGATGACGAAGTTATTAATATTATTATTTACATTATTAACGATGTCTAGAAGTTCGCCAGGAGAGAGTTTGGTCACCTAATCATGCAGCACTAATAGGGAGAAATCCTTATTGAAAACCCTCTTTCCTGAGGAACGACATTCTGGTCGATTAATAAATGAATAATAATAATGATGATGAAGTTTTGTTTTATTAGTATTATTAATGTAATAAAATGAAAAAGCTTTTTATATAAAAATAATACTTTTATAAAGTTATTCGTTTTATTTGGCTAATAAGTAAAATCTTTTTATATAAAATGTAATACTTTTATAAAGTTATACTGCTTTATTGAGACAATAATTAGATTATATTATATTTTATTATGCATAGTATTTGCATAGTGCTTTGTATAGTATTTGCATAGTAAAATCTTTTTAAAAGTTATTCGCTTTATTAGATTATAAATAGAATATATTATATTTTATTGTAAACCAATCTAGGCCGTCTGCTTTAAAGTAAATCGATCTGGACCGTTCATGGATTGGTTATTATTCATCCATTTTTCTATAAAATAGAAGCTCATTCCTTCATTATTTCTTATATGAATTCAATTGAAACTCTAGAGAGCGTAGAGAGAATTATTCTTCTATCTTGGCGTATTTCTTTAGCGCTTAAGAAAGCTTTGAAACAGTAGTGCAAGTTTCTTCAAGTATCCTCCCTCTATCGTTGGAGTACTTTCTTTATTTATAAGGGGTATTATTTTTTCATATTCATGAAGAGAACTTATGTTGTTCCGTCTTTATTATTCTGTTGGAATAACCTGTATACGCGGTCTACCCTATACTTGGTAATTTCTATTGTTATTCCATTCGCTATTATTCTGTTGGAACATCCTGTCTGTGCGTTTTACGCTGGACCTGGTTCCATCTTTATTATTCTGTTGGAATATCCTGTCTGTGCATTTTACGCCAGACCTGGTTCCGTCTTTATTATTATTTTGAGATATCCTGTCTGTGCATTTTACGCCGAACCTGATTCCGTTATTTATTATTCTGTTGGAATAACTTGTCTATGCGAAGTACCGCATGCATGGTGATTTTTGTTGTTATTCCATTCTTTATTATTCTGTTGGAATATCCTCAGCTTGGTCATGTATTACTTTGACTCAGTTCCGTTATTTATTATTCCGCTGGAATAACTCGTCTATGTGAAGTACCGCATGCATGGTGATTTCTTTTGTTATTCCATTCTTTATTATATTCAGTTGGTAAAAGTTTTGACTTCTATACTCCATGAAATTGATGGAATATCCTTGATATTTACGCTTCATCCAGTATCTTTTCGTGAAAATATTCTTCTGAGCATTCTTAAATTTTACTCTACAAAGAAGTATCATGTTGACAATTTGGACGTTATTAGTTCCTGGATAAATTAATTCTTGAACTTGTTTTATTGAACTCTTATATCATTGTCATCATCCTCATGTTTATCTTTTTTTTGAAAGTCATATGTGACCTGTAGTGTGACGCCCCCAAAATAGGTATACATCACCCATCTTGAGTCGTCAAATACATGGTACTAAATTCAAATACAACTTGATTATACAACAGTCGTGTAAAATACGATAAAATACATGATGTAAGTTTTAATACAAATATTGTCATCTAGACAATATCCACACTCAATTTAGTCTTCATTACATTTATTATCACACTATTTAACAGAATAGTGAGGACTACTAAGACACCATCTCGAACCATCACTCTCCCCCGAGGTCCGCCTTACGCTCTCATTTTCTCGAAGAGAATAAAGAAAAGAAAGGTGAGAAACTAGCCCAGTAAGAAATATTATAACTAAAATCATGCAGAATAAATTATCATTAGTCCTCAACAAAGGTTAAACCGATAAAATACAATATACATCAAGTTTAATCTGCAATGAACATGCAATCCATTAAAAGAGTCAAGTAGAGAATAAAATCTACTATCTTTTATGATTTAAAAGATTTTTCATCACTTTTATCACCGAGACTCGACTTTAATAAATAATCCACATCATCTATGCACTACGACCAAGGATATTCATTAGGGTCACGACCACAAATTATCCATGCACTACTGAATAAAAGATATTTGTGTATTCATCAATGGTCATGATTATGCCAACAACTCGTCCATCAATGCACTTCGGCCAATGAGGACTTTTACCACATCATTTGTAACATTACTACATGATTACAATCAATAATCCCCGATCATAATCATACCAAGTCCATCTATGCACTACAGACCACATATGACTTTCAAAAATAATATAAACATGAGGATGATGACAATGATATAAGAATTCAATAAAACAAGTTCAAGACTTAATTTATTCAGGAACTAATAACGTCCAAATTGTCAACATGATACTTTTTTGTAAAGTAAAATTCAAGAATGCTCAGAAGAATATTTTCATGAAAAGATACTGGATGAAGCGCAAATATCAAGAATATTCCACTAATTTCATGGAGTGTAGAAGTCAAAACTTTAACCAACTGAGTATAATAAAGAATGGAATAATAAAAGAAATCACCATGCATGCGATATTGCCCGCAGTAAAGTTATTCCATCGTAATAATAAATAATCTGAATCGGTTAGGTAAAGTAATACGCATCGGCTGGGATATTTCAATGTAATAATAAAGAATGGAATACAACAAAAATCACCACGCATGCGATAGATTGCACATAAACAAGTTATTCCAACAGTAATACTAAATGACGGAACTGTGTCGTGTGAAATTCACACCAACAACAGATGTTCCAATGTAATAATAAAGATGAACCAGTGTCCTGCCAGTAAAGATAGACATGCTGGATATTCCAATGTAATAATAAAGAATGGAATACGTAAGAATTTCACCAAGTATAGGGTAGCTCAGATATATCTGAGTTATTCCAATGTAATAATAAAGATGGAATAATAGAAGTTCTCTTCATAAATACAAAAGAAATAATACCCTCTACCGTAAAAAGAAACTTGATATCTGGAGTAAGAAGTAGCAGAATACTTTTCTTCTTTCTCTCTATAGTTTCTCTCTCTAGAGTTTCAAAGAATTCGTAAGAAATAATGAAGGAATGAGCTTCTATTTATAGAAGAATGGAATGAATAAGAACTAATCCATGAATTCATCCAGATTGATTTACTTTTAATCGGACGGTCCATATTTAAAGCAAAATCTTTTAAATAAAATATAATATATTCTATTTATAATCTAATAAAACGAATAACTTTTAAAAATATTTTACTATGCAAACACTATGCATAATAAAATATAATATATTCTAATGATTGTCTAATAAAATAGATAACTTTATAAAAGTATTCTATTTTATATAAAAAGATTTTATTATTAGCCTAATAAAACGAATAATTTTATAAACGTATTCTCGCTTTTATATAAAAAGTTTTTCTGCTTTATTACGTTAATAATACTGAATAAAACAAAACGTCATCATCATTATTATTATTCACATTATTAATCGACCGTGTCGCTCCCAAGAAAGAGGGGCTTTAATAAAGGATTTCTCTCTCATTGCGCGCAATTAGGTGACCAAACCTCTCCTCGGCGTAACTTCTGTAGATCGTTAATAATGCAAATAATAATATTAACAACTTCGTCATCTCAATTATTGATTTAATAACATATAAAATATCGATAATAATTGAATCAAACCGAAGTGACTTTTCACATAAGCATTACTAATCAATCAATACCGCGTGCTATTATTAACTGCATGCCAGCGTATTATTATACTTTTACTAATGAGTAGTTTAACAAAGATCAACGGTAAAACTTTCGCCGTTATTTTCATAAAAAAATATTTTTGTTTTTTCTCAATCCGATAAATAATTTCATTGTAGGGGTCCACCAATGATTAATAAATCGTATTTAATATTCCCCACCAATCGAATATTATATAACAACTTGCGTACTTTGTAAAATTTATAAATATTACCCACAACTATAACATTATATCAAATTTATTCCATAATATTCAAAAATGATATTTATAAAAAATTTATTTTTATTCATAAAAGTTGGGGTCTTACATGTAGTCCATAGATGGACTTGGTATGATTATGACGAGGATTATTCAATTGTAATCATGACCGTAATGTTACAAATGATGTGGTAAAAGTCCTCATTGGCTGCAGTAGGTGCATTGATGGACAATTGTTGGCATGATCATGACCATTGATGAATACACGAATATCCTTAGCCCATAGTGCATGAATAATTTATGGTTGTGATATTAATGAATGTCCTTGGCCGTAGTGCAGGGATGATGTGGATTATTTATTAAATCGAGTCCCGTAAAAAAGTGATGAAAACTTTTTAAATCATAAAAGATAGTAGATTTTATTCTCTACTTGACTCTTTTAATAGATTAGATGTTCATTCGCAGCTTAAACTTGATGTCTATTGTATTTTATCGGTTTAACATCGTTGAAGACTAATGATAATTTATTCTGCATTATCTTAGTCATAATATTTCTTATCGGGCTAGTTGAGCTCACCTTTTCTTTCACTTTTTCTCTGAAATGAGAACGTAGCCGTGACTAATCGGGAAGCGGAGTGGCGGTTCCGGATAATAGTATTAATAGTTCTCACTATTCTGTTAAATAGTGTGACAATAAATATAATGAGGATTTATTCTGAGAGTGGAGATTGTCTAGAAGATAATATTTGTATTAAAACTCACAGCTTTCTTGTTGTATATTAAAGATTATATTTGTATTTTGTACCATGTATTTGGCGACTCAGAATAGGTGATGTATACCTATTTTGGGGGTGTCTCAGTAAATATTATAATTTAATAATATGAATAACTTTGTCGTCTCAATTATTGATTTAATAATATATCAAATATTATGCAGATGATACTGTGACAATAATCGAATCAATGATATGAAAGATATGATGCAGCAATTACTGTAGCAATAATTGAGTATAACTGAGTGACTTTTCACGTAAGCATCAATAATCTTTATTCGTTAAATTTGGGATTTTACATATAATTCTGAGTACACCCTTTTTTCATATTTTTTTAAAAAAAGCCAAAAACACTCCAAACACAGTATAACTACAGAGCAAAAACCCTTTATATGTATTAGGAATCAAGTTTTTACATGAACTGGGCATTAAAGCCTAAGCATTCAACAACAAAAATAAGCTAAATAACTAAGAATTTCAGTGGGCATTTTAACTAAACCCTAGGCGAACCAGTCATTTCAAATTAACCAGAGAAGACGAAGATGAAGGATGAAACTTTCCAGGTCTTTTGGGTACTCCATCTCTTCGTCGATGAATTCTTCATAGTCTTGATCGACCTGATAATCCTCGTCGTCCATTGATACAATGTTGTGGTAGTGGCCGAGGGAGAGAGAGGAAACAAAGAGCAAGAGAGAAGAATATTACGGGGAAGGAAAGAATGTGGTGTTTATTAGCCTAGGGTTTTTTTGGTGAATTATGGGGTGTGAATAGGAAAGTAAGGGTTGCAACTAGGCCCGACCAAAAGAAAAAAGAAAAAATAAACAAAATTGATTTATTCTCTCTCTTTCTTCCTCTGATCCCATCTTTCTCCTCTCCCCCTTCTTCATGATCAAATAGATCTGCGTATTTTATCTCTCTAAAATCTATGAAAATTCTGATCTGAATTCCCAAAACATTGAATTGACCTTCAAAGTTCAACATTAGATATAATAATGGAGTCTGAATCCCCAACAATTACAACAAATGAAGTAAATGGTGTTGCAGTAGATTTTCTCCCTCTCACCTCCGACTATCAGTAACCTTATGTCTCTAAACTTCTCTCATTCACTCTCGATCGCCTCCACAAGGTCCACTCATTTCCCAATCTCTCTTTATATATCTATGTGTGTGTGTATGCATGTGTGTGTGTATATACATGTGGTATATAGTAATATATTAGGTTAAATTAATTTTGTTGGGATTGCATTTATGATTTGATAGGAGCTTGAGTTTTTACGAATGAATGCGGAAATAATTCAGAGTTAGATGCAAAATGTTGTTGTTATCAATTACGGCATTTTTTTCATTTCTACTGCTAATGCATTGATTTTCATTCGCAATGAAGTTTTTTCTATTTATAAACATTTGAGATTAGAGTACTCAAAATATTTAAATTTTTTTACTTCCACTTTCAAGTTTTTAATTATTTTTTTGCCACATAAGTAATATTTTTTATTTTGAATTTCTTTTAACAGAAAGACCAAATTTCAAAATATTAATTAGTTTTAAGTTAACGCAACGTTTTAGACTTGATTAATAATCTAAACTTCAATTAGAATATCCTTTGAATCATCACAAATAGAAATATATATATATATATATATATATATATATATATATATATATATATATATATATATAAAATAAAAATAAAAAAGTAGTCAACAACATAAAGGTAATCAACGGATCGAATTTCGTTCCTACACTTTTCAGTCAATTTCCTTCAATACGAATTTAGTGACAATATGTTGATATACCGTCCGATGCGCTTGGTTTGATCTTCCTTCACTTGACAATGAGGGCGTCCTGATTTATCACTATCCAATTACCAAGCTCTCGAACCAGCACGCTCGCTCGCCAACCGGCCATGCCCCTTCATTAGCCCTCTCTACTAATAACTTAATCATCGTTAATAAATTGTGTCATTATATAATAACATCACTAAAAAAACTATTTTTAACGCTATCGTGAGAAATTACGTACAATGCCAAATAATTGTGTGTCTGATCTCCATTGCTCATATACTACATACACAATGCAATACAAAAACCCTAATACGTCTATCCGATCCACACAAAAATATAACTAGCTAATTGGTCATTTTATATATATCACCAAATGATACGATGATCAACTATGTGCGGATAAGCATCAATCAAGCTTATCAATTGAGGGAGAGTTTCCTAATTAATATTGAGACTTAGAGAGTAGTGTGCTACAACCACAACTTTTCCACCTACTCTTTGCAAGGGTCGTTGTCTATATTTCCTTTAATTACTTGCTTATTTTTCTTCCTCCTGGATCCAGATCTAACACTACTCTGGTGGACTTTTCACGCATATTAAAAAAATGAATAAAATGACAAAATTACCTATAATAATGTCATTAAATATGGAGAGAGAATTAGAATAAGAAAAGTATGAGATATTTAATGCTACTGGTATAATAAGAAAATATGTGTAAAAGTTTGGTTATTAAAGAAAAATGGATATTTAACATATAATTATTTAAAATAATAATAAGAATTTTTAGCATGGGACAGAAGGAGTATAATATATTTATATTTTAATATATAGTAATAGTAATAGTAATAGTAATAATAGATATAATAGATTACATATATAGCCAAAAAGGTTACATTAGACAATTACATATTTTAACTCCTTGAAATCATAAAAAGAACTAAATGACGAATGGAATGAGACAATCGAGGTGGTGTGCTTTCTTATTCAGGAAGCAAAATTTGACAAGTGTGTTCTTGAATTCTTCATCTCTTATTGCTCTTAAAAGATACTAGTACTACAAAAGCGAATAGATATTTTGTCAATCTTCTTTTATATATACATAATACTGTAAATGAATTGAGTCAAGTCAAATATTAAGTTGTTCAGATTTAATTTATAAAATTTATTGAATATAAAATAAAATTTGATTAAAATTATTTTAGCTATCGAGTTGAGTACGATCTTGAATCGAGCTCGAACAGTTTGAACTAAATATAATTCGAGTATAAATAAAAAATTACAATTTGAAGAGGTTTGATTAATTTATCGAATTTTAAAATTTATTCATATTTAAATCATTTATATTTTGAGTTGGGCTCAAATCGAACTTTTAGCCGTGTATAAATAGAAATAGTCTAAATTGTTTGCTCATTTCAAAGTATATGTTTACTGAAAAGATAAGTATTTAATTGCTTCACTAATTTTTAATCTCACCTCTTACAAATTCCTTAGAACTCTTCTTCGTATATGTCAATTATCTTGTACTTTGTGTATTATATATTGTACAAAATAATTCCACCGTAATATCATTATTGACATAAAAATATATCATCCATAAAACCCGTTTTTTTTTTATTTTAACTATTAAAACATGAAGGACGAGAAAATGATCCTATATTAAATAAAAACCAATTACTCCATTAGATAGCATGATCTTGATTAGCCGTAAAAAGGCACTAATTAAAATGATTAGTTTGGCAGAAATTACAGTATTAAAGATGGACCTTTTGAATCATGGAGTGCCAATCGTAGTACTGGAATCACAGAAAGCAACCTGACCATTATGAATGGTGATACTTCTTCACTTATTTCATGCAAAATCTAAAGATGTGTTTGGGCATGCAGATACAGGGAATAAAACTGACAACTTTTTTTCCCAATGTCCATTATTGGACATTATATATTGCTTGCTCTTCTCTCTCTCTCTCTCTCTCTCTCTCTCTCTATATATATATATATATATATATATATATATATATATAGATAGATAGATAGATAGATAGATAGATACGACCACACACAATACCTAGCCATTATTGCTTGCTTGTTAGTTGTTTCAATCCCTCAGTTCCAGAAGGAAAAAAAGAAGAAGAAGAAGAAGAAAAGATTAGGAATTGTTATTGTATTAACCTTTCCTTTACAAATGTGATGGTTTGTATATAGTATTTTCATAATTTATTAATTTCAATCTTAAGCTTTAGCTAGCGCCCAATATTTAATTTTGAGGATATATAAATTATATGTCTAAATTAATGTGTTCATTACAAATCTTAAATTTCGCAACCAAAAATCAACAAAAAAATGAAAAATAAAATTAGAAAATTAATATTTTCACAACACTGAAGAAGAATCCTTCTAGGGGGATCGGAGGGTTCTGATCGGGATAGTGACTGGTCGGAATTTATTATTTTTTTAAATTTTTATTTTTGCTTTGGACTACCAAATAATTAATGTGATTTATGAGAACTAAAATTTTTACAAAATACAGTGATTTAGGTATCATTTGTAAAAATTTTAGTTCCAATAAATCATATTAATTATTTGGTAATCTAAAGTAAAAAATAAATAAATTCCGGCCGGTCCCCCTAGACTTATTGACTGAAGAAATAGGAAAGATGTTGTGCATGACGTTGACCTCCGAACCACTGAGTAAAGCTGAGCCACTAAAATACAAGGAGAAAATAAGGTTGCAAGGACTAAAGTTTCAAAACCCTAATAACTCCCAACCCACCAACTTTGAAAGGAAGCCGCAACGCTCCCTTTTAAATTCTCTTCACTGTGCAACAATTAATAGCTACAATATATATGTACATACAAAAATATAGTAGTATTTAATTAAGTAAAGAAAAAGTGATTGGTTTTTTATTTAATTCAACACGGATTTTATAACACGTCAAAAATATATCATTAATTATATTATTATTTAATAAATATAATGTATAAAATATTAAATATAATAACCTCCAAGTCAGAGTTATTATTCGAAAGTGTAAATATGTGTTAAAGCAATCACCCCACAATTAAACTAATACAATCTTTGACCTCAAAAAAAAATAAAAACTCATGTGAACATCAAGGTAAATCATGCCGGGGCACAATCATTACATGAACTTGTATAATGAAAGTGGGTGCATGGTAATTAACTAGCTAGTTTGGTAACTCTTTGATAATGTTTTTTTTCTAAAGTATATTTCTTCTATTCTACTGTAAATAGAAGAAAATACTTTTAAAATGAAAAAAAAATATTATCAAATCAAACCATACCTTAATTACAAATAAATATGCATGTAATACAAGTTATGAAACCCTAATTACTAATCGAATTCACATCCAAAATGTCATCTAGCCCACATATGATAAGCCGATGGTGATTCTATCCTTTTTTGCTGCTTCAACTCCTTATAAAACTTCCTGATAAATTCCTCAGCAGCCTTGTCCACTTGAACATCCTCTTGATCATTACTATCTTTCACCGGAAAAGGCGAATCCGTGATCCTCAGCTGCCTCACCATGGGGGTGAGCTGTCCAAATCCCGGCAAGGCGATGAACGGTGAAGCCTCCGGCTTCTGATCATGACAACTCAGCATCTCAAATACCTTTCGTGCCACATTTATATCATCAATGCTTTGGTGGTTGTGTTTATGATTATGATGAGATTTTCTCTTGGTGAAATAGGAGGAGTAAAATGGGGTGTTGCTACAACTAAACTCGTATTCTTTTGGGGAAACAAATGACATGTCGTCGTTGGTCGAGCGGCAGGTGAAGGCCGCGTAGTGGTGGTAGAGCATTAGGTTGCCTATGGCTTTTCCGGCGAGCTTGCCTCGTTTAAACATCATGTGAAGATCAACTAATAGTTTGCTCTTTGATATCCCTTTCCTCAACATGTAGAACATTATCTTCACTATTTTCCATAGTTTTTTTGCCATCACTTGTGAACTTTGTTCCACTTCCATTTCTTTGTACATTTTTGTATTTGTAAATTTGGCGGAGAGAGAGAGAGAGATTAGAGGGGGGAATAATTACTTGGTTTGTTTTGGAAGAGAGATGAGGAGGTATATATAGGTCCACCACTTACGGAAGAATGAGAGAAAATTAAATAATGTTTATATGAAATTAGAAAATATGAAATATACAAAAAAGAGAGTGCAAATTTTGCAATAATGTTTATACTCTCCCCGTCTCTCAAATACGAGAATAGTTTGATTTTTCTGGTCAAATTTAGAATTGATAATTAAACAAATTTATTTATGTTTTTGAGCTTCCAAAAATTGAATGTTGTAAGTAAATTAAATGTAATTTTTTATGATTATAATCTATTTACCTATATATATTCTAAAGAATATTAGACTTAATTTGCAGGACGAATGGATTAATTATTTATTTCATTATTCTTATATTAGGTTTTCTTTATTTGCAATTGGTCTATGTATTTGTTTTTGGAGATTATTGTATCGGGTCCCTCTTTTAATACTTGATTAAGTTTGTCATTTCATGTATTCTGAATTTCTGATGGCCACAAAAGAGTACAATTAAAGAAAATTAAAAAAGGGTGTCACCTTCAATGAGTGAGATATTTGTCGTCTTTAATGGGAAAATAGCAGGACGAATTGGACAATAAGGTAAAGAGAGAAGACAAAATATCTAAATATTAATTGCTATAGTTAATTTGATTAAGCTGGGGTTAGCTAGCTTTTTTACGTTTCCTAGCCTTTAAGTTCGGTTTCACTTGAGATTTTTTTTTTAATAAGTAATTAAGTAGAGCCAGTGGAACATGTTAATTATGCCACTGAAACTCCTTTAAATTAAATATGGGAATAGTGAAGCTTATATTATATAATTATATAATAATTAATAGATCAAATCACTAATTCAGTAAGGATATAAACTAATAGGAAACTTATATTTCGCAAGAAAAAAAATGATATATAGTTCGACATGAGTTTCTCATTTTAATGTGAGAGTCAATTACTCACTATTCATATGAGAGGGATAATGTGAAAATATTATTTTTGCATGTACAAATGTTATTAGTTCTCCGTAAATATTATGAGTTCTGCGAAAGAATTATAATTGACATGCATGAGATAGCTAAGAATTAAACAATTTCATTCTAATTTATTTTATTTTATCGCATAAACTAGTACACTAATCCCAATTTAATTTTATCACATATTAATTTATGTATATGTATATAATTATTAAAAAATTATTGAATCTTTTATAGTGCAGTATGGTGATCGAAAGAAAGTAAAAATAAACAAGAATAAGAGAAATTAAAGAGAAGTGACCAGAAGAAGAAAAGAATAACTTGATATATAGTCTCTTGCTCCTTTTTAGTGAAACATGAAGGAAGTAGCTAGATGTACGGCTTTACTCTAAAAAGTTAATTAATTACTGTGTGCATAATAAATACTAAATAATTTATAGGGGTTCACTTAGTATAAAATTTATTTTTTTAATAAGTTAGTAATGCTGATATATATAAAATTTCGTCTACATGTCAGTATTCTATTAATTAATTAATTAATTTATCTTAAAATAAATTTCATATTAATCCCTTCTAATTTATAGCACATGAAATGAAAAGATTCCATGAAAAATAAGATTGACTTGGTCTTAATTGGTTACTTAGTGCATGTGAATTTAAATGTTTTTGTGCACGGTGTTGTCACTTCGCACAATGAGAAAAATAACTTTTCAATTTATTGCTGTTAAACGCATTACTATTAAAAGGTTATTTTACAAATGTCTAAAATATACAGCAAGAGACGTTGAACATGACCATCCACTATATACATGGGGGGAACATAAAGTAAACGTTTATGAACTCCCTCCGTCTATAAATTAAAATCGTTCTATTTTATTTTATTTTATTTTTGTATTTTTTTCAAATATTAAAATTTGCATTGTAAACAACATAATCTAATACTCTTTTTTAATCAGACTTTAAAAACTAAATTTTATTGTTCACAAAATTATTAAAAGAAATTATGTCGAAATATTAATTTCAAAAACAAACTTGTATCCATCCATCATCCTAGCAATCAATATTAGTATATAATAAGTCAAAAACATATTCACTCTATTAATTTGATTGGTCGAATTAACTCAAATTAAATTAATAAATTATTATTCTTTGAACTTGCATTAATCATGAATTGTTTATTAAACTTTTATTTTTCATTCCAATAATTTTCTCTTATTACCACGTTAATTATTTCTCTTCTTTTTCCCTTTCTAGCAAAACCCAAACTTAATTCTAATAACCTTCAACTTCATTAATGTTACATTCACAACTTTAATAATATAAATTGAAAAAAATTAATTATTCACATTTTTAAATTCATGTAAGTGCATATTTTTCTCAATACTATTTATATAAATTCACTACAAAAAATATATATAATTAATATTCCTTATCAATATACTATAATGGATAAAAGATATAAGTACTCCTTGACTTTCTTTAATTTCTTTCTTTTCGCAAAACTAATTTGTTATCGTGACATAACTTAACACCACCACTTTGTATGTGTAAGATGAAATTTTACAAAAATAATCAATATAAATATATTCTTCACTTCTTCTTTTTTAACTTAATACTTACAAGTTTAATTTCTTCAATTTTTTTAAAATATAATTGATATATAACTTATAGAATTAATAAAAATACATTTAAAATTTTGACATTTAATAGAACATGATACAAATAAAATATTTTTTAAATTATTTTAGAAACTAGTCCGCGTATCGTACTCGCGTAAGCTTGTATATTATTATATATACTACACACTTGGTGTCTCTCCTTGACTCCCTTTAATTCCTTGATCAATTTCATTTTTCCTCCATGCGTGCGTGTCTTTTGCTTTCAGCCTTTTGGGATTTTTTTTAATAAATTGTTTTTATAATTGTTTGAGTGGATTTAATTATATATGTTTACCTTAGCAAATAATGATCATGCATGTTGTAGACATGAGTTGAACAATCTATCTATACCTACAACACAATGGTATATACATTATTAATTTCTTGCAAAACCTAAAAGAGTGATCTTATTTTACTAGTCTACACAGTTGGAGAAATATGGTATATATGACCATGAAGTGAAATATCACTTTTTTAAAATATTTTTTATCATATGATTTAAATTAATAACCCTGATTACATACGTACTAAGATAATATATGATAATGACTGATATGAGTCGTGATGAATAAGAATGAAATTCAGTTATAATGAAATTAACTTCATGGTAATTAAGTTGGTCAATTGATCAATAAAATACTGATACGCAAAACGAGATCACCTCTCGCATATCGACACTGTATTGATCAATTAATCAAAATTAATTTCACGCTAACCGCTCTGTATATAATGTCTCGGTTGAACTACCAACAGCACAACTTTTAATTGAACTTATAGTGAGCCAAAGTTATCCAGCTGTCTGATGCACTTGGGAGTAAATTGAAAACATAATCATCTACCATAAAAAAAATTCATTTATGCCCAAACAATATAAATTTATGCCAAAACAAAATGACATAGGTTAGTCCACTAATGACTGGAAGGGTGTTTCAAAATTCTTACCAAATTCAAATTTATCCACTCTGTATTGAATGGCTTGTTGAGAGATCAAATAGTTGCTGACAGGCAGAGAATTTGCAGGGAATGAATGAATATAAAGTACTAATACTAAATTAATTAAAACTAGTCTCTTCAAGTCTTTAGTGAATCTTTAAGCCGTGTACCTAATATGAACCTTTTTGTCCCCCTAAATATCTCAGCGGGTTACAAAATTAAATGGTCCATTACTTAATGGGGATATATGTCTTCCAAACAAATAATTCCTCCATTATTAAACACCAAAAAGAAAAAAATTAAAAAGTGGGGCAGGTAATAATCCTCAACTATTTTCCACACCCCATATTTGACTAGAGGAGAGGGAGAGAGAGGTCAAATTTTTTTTGAAATTAATTATGTTTTCAAAATAGTGTGTTGAATATTAATAGCATTTCTGTGTTAATTATTTAAATAAAGCTCAAACTTTTTATTTTGAGATATATCTTGCAAAATTAATTAATTTTTTTTTTTAGAGTTGTGTATCGGTCAAACAAACTCGTGACTTGAAATATACCAAGAGTATTATTTTGATAAAGAAAAAAAAATCCCACTTATTGATTAACTATTCTTATCATTGTTTCTCATATGGATTTTATTTTCAGCCTGCCAAACTAGTTGATGTAAGTTTATAGTATAGGTACGTTTAATATTAATAAAAATTAATGTTTTATCATTTAACCCGAGAATTTTTACTTTACTTCGATAGTTATTATCAGAAAAACTTAACTAATGAATACTAAAAAGTTCATATTATTTTTTGAGTCCAAAATTAAAGGTGACCAAATTGTTACAGTTTGACCACATGCATTCTCAAAATTTTATTACTATTTCATTACTGCTTAATTCCTCGATCTGTGTCTAAAAAAGTTGAATGATGAGTCAACTGATCACCAGCTTACATTAAATGTGGTTATGGCTATGGCTATGACTATGACTCCGCCCATGTGATACAAATCAAAAACGCAACAGGAACATCAAACACACGCTATATCAAAATAATATAGTAATACTTACAAATGCATGTTTCAAACCTTTTTTTTGAAGGCACCATTTAATCTTTCACAATACAGTATATTATTAGTATATGGGGAGGGGGAGTTAGATTTGACCCATGCCCAAAGACACAAGTTAAATTGATTCCTACAAGAAATAAGTTAAATAAGTTATAGTTTGTTTTTTGCTTATATATATATATATATATATATATATATATATATATATATATACACGTACAAGATAAAACGCCGAAATTTAAATATATATATATAGCCATTCTATAGGAGCATTTTATCAAAAAATTATACAGTAAGTCTCTTATTGTAATTCAGTGTTGCAGTAGATGAATTGTATTTTTAAGTCTCTTATTGCAATTCAGTGTTGTAGTAGATGAATTGTGTTTTTAAGCTTTAATATTGAAATAAAGGGTACAAAATTTGATATCAATATAAGTTCATATATTCTATATGTTATATGAATCGTTTTTCATATACATACAAAGGTGGATATATATATATATATATATATACTACTTTCCAATTTCACCACGCAATCTTTTTTGTTATTTTCTTCTTTTATTTCTCTTTTCTTTTCTTTCTCTTTTGCTTTTTCTCCTTGTACTTATAGTCTCTTAGACCACCTTTTAGCCCCAGCTGGGGTTAAACTAATATGAATCCAAGTATAATATTAATCTCTATATATCTTGTGAAAGATAAAGATGATGGAAAATATATATAGGGTTAAAATTGTCAGTTAAGGTGGTGACACCCAATATTTATGTCGGATTCCTCTTTGACGGCACCCTAACATTGCTTTCCTTGTTTCGGATTCCTCTTTGGCGGCCCTCTAACATTACTCTTCTGGCCTTATTGTTTTGACGAAGCTTATCAAATTTTTGCAAGTAAACAAAATTCATCGAATTGACTATAAAAATAAAATAAAAATAGTTAGTTATTTGTGAGTAGAGTGATCAAAAAAATATTATCCCAAAGAATTACATGTCTCGCGCAAGTCATTTCTTAAAATTATATTCAAACGAAATTTTTAACTTAAGATTAACTCAGTTCTGACGAGTTAAAAATAAATAAATAAATAAATACTTAATTAATTAATTAAATATAAAAATAAGGAACTAATGAAGCTTGAGCTTCATAATCTTAGCCACTTCTTAGCTCGACTGAGTCGAGAGGTGATTCTTTTTAATTATTTTGCTGTTTTGACAAAAGTATAAAGACACACTGGGACCTATTCCTTCATTATAGTATTAAGCTCCATTTAAGTACTAGAAAAGTAAGTTAACTTAATTAATAAGGAAATTCTAGTATAAAATATTAAATACGTGTTTTATTTTTAAAAATAATAACGATTTAATCAATTAAATAGCATACACTTACTTTGAATATTGTATAATAATATAGAAACTCGAATTTGCTTAGATCCCTTTTGGTAATTAATTCAACAACATAAAGAAAAGGAAAGGAAAGGGGCCGTCAATATCAGTAGGGCATGGCAATTGACCTTTATCACCTTTTTATAACTCATGTTGGGAGGGTCACTTTTCGGCTTTTGCTTTAATTAGGAATAAAGTATGCTTTATTTAATTTTGAACCCCTTTTATTGGGTCTAGTTTTCACTTTAGCCTGTGGACCTAGGGAAGTTACAAAGTTACCCTAACTAATTAATGCTTCTTAATTTATCATGTCCAAACTAAAAATGTCTTCTTTAATTATCATCACAATAAATAATTAAATTTGAACCCCTAACAATTTTTGAAATTGTATTAAAGCCACTAATTAGTTAACAAGTTGGGTTCTTTAATTAAACAACTATAGGTAAAATACAGATAATACTCATTTGTTAGGCAATCTTTTCCTTTTTGGTTATCTCAAAATGAGGGCAGTGTAGCGAAATTGCACAATTCATCCCACTCACATGTGTAGACTAGATCAATAAACATATTAGACTACCTCTCCGCCTAAAACGTTAACCTATTAGGTTGAGACTCTATCAAACTTATTAACTATCTAATATGAGATTCATGTGAAATATCCCAACAGACAACATTATATAACAAATAGTAGTAGTATTTACTTAAGAAGGAAAAAAATACCATTTTAACCTCTTCCTAAATGCGGTTAGGTCCCTTAGTTATTCGAGAAATATGACTATTGACTCATATTTAGACTTGCATAACGCAATACAAATACTCCGTTTTCAAGCTAATTATGAATATACTCCCTCATTCTGTCCCTAAAAACTAGTTTATCTCGACTCTTTTGGTCAAATTAACCAAATTTACAATTAAAAATTAAACATATTTATTTATATTTTCAAACTTGTAAAAATTGAAGGTGGTAACAAATTTGACATAGTTTTTAATGGTTATAGTTTTTCCATCTATATTTATCAAAAAATAATATAATATTTTTTTATTACAAAAACAGTCAATTAATTTAACTTAAACAAAGCGAGATTTGCAGGAAGGAGGGAGTAATATACTCTAAATTTAATGGTGACTAAATAAATATATGCATCATCTTCAATTTACAATGTAATTATCTCACAAAATATATTTATAATTTAATATGGTTACTCGTTTCACTCCTATAATATAATGTAATGGTTCTTAACTAAAAATTGAAATAAAACATTCATGAATCAATCAACCACAGACAGAAGAAAGCCATCATCAAAAGAGTGCCGGGGCCGGGGGAGTTGATTGAAAATGGGACAAACCTAAACACAGAATTAAAGTCGTGGCATGGCATGCACAATTAATCTGCATGCATATTAATTATAAACAAGAATACGTGACGGAACTTTATGACAATTTTTAAAAATAATCACAAAAGATAGTAATTTGTGATGGACTTTTTAAGCAATCACAAAATAATAGTATATATGATGGCTCTTAGTGATGACTAATCTTGCCATCAATGTATTATAATTGTGATGACCATGTTAATCACACCAATTTTTTCACGCAATTTTTTTTTTTTTTTTGACGCACTAAGTCGTCACTTATAGAGATACCCTTTTCGTGATTGAATTTAAGCTATCACTATATATTTTAATGTATGAAATAATCAAAACAATATTTTATGACGGCCGTGACAATCATTAAAAAGATAGATTTTTGTGAAGACTTTTATTTGCAATTACAAAAAGAAGGTATTTTGTGATGGAATTTTCAAGCCATCACAAAACAATAAAATATATGATGGCTCTCCTCGATTGATTTAATTTTTACCATCATTATAGAGTATTTGTGACTGTCATTGCAATCACCAAATCTTATGTGGAAGTAATTTTGTTTAGTAAGTCAACTCACATATGTTTCATTTTCTATTTTGTTTTAAAATTATAATTATGATATGGGCTTTGGTGTAGTGGTAATACTCGTTATTTAGTTTACAAATTGGGGGAGGGTTCAAATCCTACAAGTATCATGTGATACAATTAATATATTGAAATATATTATACGTGAATATTTATTCACGTAATGGTTTTCCTACTTTTTGTGATGGATTTTGGCCATCATAAATGACCATTTTTTAAGTAGTGAAATGACAGTTTTAAGTCCATTTGCATTAATACAAAAACGCAAAAGTAATGCGAGTTCGTCCCCACAAATCCCCAATTTTCCACGAATCCAACTACTTTTATGAATGATATTTTATTTGTTTGTTTGTTTTGGGTGATATTTGAGTGTCCTAAATTATTGGTGGTCCTGTTCTTGATGGACCTTGCTAAGCTAGACTTGATTGTTATTTTCATGTCACTGTCTTTGTTTTTCTTAGTGAACTTCTTCTCTTTAATACCTTCTTATCATATTGAGTTACAACACTATAGCTTTGCACGAGTCGCCTATGACTTTTCAATTTCAATCATACAACCATGAACCCTTCTTTTTTTGGGTGGAGGTGGTGTCAGTTACAGCACATGGATCGAGTATGTTAATTTTGGGTCTCTAATACATTGTCCCGTTTGGGCTGCTAGATGGAGTAATAAGTTTTCAATAGATTGGAACATTTTTATATACCATGTACAATTCCTGATGCCATAAGGTGAAACACTTTTATCGGTAAAGCCGTAAAACGGAGTAGATTTAAGCTACGTTTGTTTGTAAGAATTATATTTGGGATATAAATATTAATCACAAGTGTCTTGTTTATTTTCAAATTTAGATTTGGGACTATTAGGTTAGGAATTATAAAATAACTTATAGTTATAATCCCGAGATTATAATTCTAATGAAATTTTACAAACAAACATAACCTAATTAGTGAATAACTCAAAGTATATTAAGGCTATGTTTATTTGTAATGATTATAATCTTGAGATTATAGTCTAGTCCATGAAATTATAATTTCTTAATTATAATTATAATTCATTTTATAATTCAGAAGTAATTTCATAACCATGTTGATGTAGTTGAGTAGGTAGAGAATAGGAAATAGATTGAAAGAAAGGAGAAGAGATAACTAGGGGGAGTGCCTAAAAGAAGATGGCTAGGACGAAGAAGAAAAAATCTCTTCCGAGTAATTTTTTCATAATTACATAAGAATCGAATCCAATACGTAAATATCATACTGTCTAGTCTTAACCATTAAGTTAGTTAAAACGTAATTGGCTCTTCAATATACTTCATACATCTCTTTGACCATTTCCAACACTCTTTAACTATTTTGAGATACTCAAATAGGTGAGTTATATTAAAAAAATTATCTCCAATAGTCTCTTCAACCTTAATCATCAAATCTAAAACCTCATTCTCTCCCTTAAAATCTGCAACCTCAATCTTTTTTTCAAAATATTTATGAAAGGCTAAAAACATTTATTTTGTTTGATGAATTTAATGTACAGCTCATTGGCTCATTAAATTGAAAAGACTAATGATGCACAAAATATGAAAATAACAAATAATACTCTTCAAATTGTCACGTAAGTCAATTTAAAGAGTTTTTTTTCTACTACTATTAGAGATACTCTTACCAAATCTTGTGCTAATCAATGCAGCATAGGATGCTAGGCAAATGTACTCTTTAATCTGTTATGGGGCTGAGTTCTTTCTTTTCTTTTCTTTTTGGATAAACGATAAGAAATCTTATTCACCAAACACTATAATACAAGTTAAAACTGCAACATCACACCTTGAATTTAAAATATACATGAAGAAACACATCAATAACCCATCAAAAATGGCTACTGTTTGACTGTTCATATTGGAAATGGAAGAAAAAATAGATTAGGAACAGTGATTTAAAACAATTAGTTAGCCTCACTCCTGCAAAAAACAAAAAAAAAATCACAAAAAATAAGGTAATAACAATGAAATTTTGAATTGAAACTGAAAAGGGTTTACAGAGCATATAGGCCAAACACCTTGCACAGCTTGGATCAATTGTCTAAGCAATCAGTACAATGTCATGAGAGTGTACTATTGTTACAAGCCTTAATAGGCATTGTTAGAAACTCTGTTGGTACAAGTATGCGCTACTAAACTCTGTTGGTACAAGTATGCACTACTAAAATCTGTTGGTACAAGTATGCGCGACTCTTAAGTGACATTCTACATCTGCTAGTTTACTGAACACCTAAAAACTGAATCCATAATCGCAGGATCTGCCGACTAAATGAAATGCCCATAGGAAGAGAAAATCCTGAAGATCGTTTCAACTTATCATCCATTTAATCGAAAGCACAAGCAGGCCAAACCTCTTTGAGGCTGATTCATCAAGTCCAATAACATACAACATCTTCTCTACTTCTGCACTGGCAACCAAGTGAATTCACAAGGTATCTTCTATGTCATCTGGTACATGCAATTTCTCGATAGCAGCCTGTCAAAAGATAAATGATGACTACTATGGCAAAACAGATACAAAGTGCATTGCTTAGAATCTGAACCATTACAATGTGTTCCATGTATAAAGAAAAAAATAAATAATCACTGCTAAATGAAACTCTGGGCAAAGATGAAGCTAAAGTAAACTTGGAGTTTTAAAGCGTCTGAAAAACTATCAGGCAAATGTATTCATTTTGAATCCCTGAAACCCTAAAGGGGGGAGAGAGAGAGAGAGAAAAAAAAAAAATATGATTTATGAAGTTTATAAATTGAATGGTCATTCTGAACTAACAGTACTCAAAAAGATGGACGTACACTCGTATTAATATTCTCTTTTCAAGTATAAACATCTTAGATGTATACTGGTGGGGTGGCTCCGGTGCCCTAGGAATTAGTCCTATGCTCTAAGAGGTACAAACACCCTTGGTTACCAGAAGCGTGTGGGTTGTGTTGTGTTGTGTGTGTTATAGATATTTCATGGGGAGGGGAATTATAATGCTTTCACAGCGACCAAACTTTCTACATGGGGGTCAATGGTTTGTATAAGAACACTCACAACTATTACAGCTTCAACAATGCTCAAGTTACTAAAAGCATTTTCTCATCTCCAAACTATACAGAGCTCCGAAGTAAAGGAGAATTTGTTTCTACCAGTACCCAGTCTCCCAATTTCATATGCAAAGAAGATAGACAAGAAATTAATCAATCACCTTGATGGTAGCTACATCTGTTGTAGAGGGTTTCAAATCCAAAGCTAGTCCAAAATGAAGCATGGCTTTGTCATACATATTACGTCTTTTGTATATCTTACCCATCAAAGCATACACACTACTTTCTCGAGGGGCATATTCTTTAAGCTCCTCAAGGACTTCTAAAGCTCCATCAAAATTTTCCATGCTCGCAAGTATATTAGCCTTCTGATACATGGGGAGAGGGTTCTTCTTATCTGCTAAAATAGCCTTCTCCATCATCATCAAAGCTTCCATGCTTCTCTGCCAGATATAAGAGACAAAAGTTCAGGCCAGAGGAGATAATTTCCAGCTCTAAATCAAAATCGGTAAGCAAGTCTCAAAACCTTTAAGGTATGTAAAGAAGTCCCAAGATAACACATTATAACAGAAGAACGTGGATTGATTTGGAAAGCCTTTCGGAAGTGGTGCTCTGAGAACTCAAACTTCTCCTGGCGAAGGTAGATCATACCAAGACCATACCAGGCGTTGTAATGTCTCGAATCAATCTGAAGAGCACTCTGGTAGCTCTTGATTCCATTCTCAAAATCCTCTAATGCTACATATCTGTAAATATAGACAAAACCCCAAAAATAATGAAATGTTGAGACAAATATAAAGGCGCTGCCATACATGTGACAAGAATACTCTTTAAATTAAACATTGTGAATAGAGAAGCCATGTCTTACTCATGACCACAAAGGGTGTGGGCATATGCAAATCTTGAATTTAGTTGCACAACCCGTTGGAAATTCTTAAGAGCAGTTTCATGGTCTTTCTGCAAGCTGTAGCAATTCCCCATAGCAAACCTGCCAAAACCATGCAATACCAATTATACCAGGGAAATTTTCGTCAATGCAAACTGAAAACATATTGAAATAAAATCCAAGGCTTCTGAAACGACACTTCTAGCAAAGATTTACATGAGTAAAACAAGAATTAATTTTTAACAGCAGCATGCCATTCCGCGACTAAAAACCATATCATCACTAGGAGGTATAGAAGAATGTATTCAATTTATGGGAAGCAGGTATAGGCATCCCAAATATTAATCCACTAGTCAGTTAGGAAAAGTCAACAGCATTCGATAACTACAATAGCCCACATGATTCCAAAGCTCAATAACAGCATGATAGGAAGCATATTACATCTCAAAATATAAAATCTTTCTCAGCTTTATGAATATTTAATCCCAAAAAAAAAAAACACAAACAAAACAAAATAAAAAACTTGTATTAGTAGTTTAGTACCATGAAGACATGCATACATGCAAAAATAATGTAAATCTATTTCCAAATTGTAGTCGATGAAGACAAGATGTAAATCTATTTCCAAATTGTAGTCAATGAAGACAAGCTGATAGATGAAAAGATATCTAAAGTGAGACCAAGATGTAACTCATAAGAGTTACATGCAACTCATGCTAAAAGATAAAAAGTAAAAGTTTTGGAGCACTCTTCAATATATATGAAGTTCAATATAGTTACCAAGATTGAGGAGCTAAGCGGTCAGTTGATACCAGCTCCTGAGCCAAGTAACTTAACTTCATGTCCTCCTTCAAATGCTGCAACAAAACAAGATTTCAAATTTAAAATTTATGTCTAGTTATTGAAAACTGTCCCACCATAGTTGGGTCAAAACAGAAAAAATAACCTAAGCTCAAGCATGGCTCTAAGACAGATGTGAAACTAGCATATATAACCATAGTGAAAGGGCCTAAAAGTATAAATAGACAGTTGTATATAGAACAAGATGTCATAAAAATTAAGAAAGGAAAAATACAGTTATTGTATGTAGGAATAAAGTATTGTCCAGTATAATAAAGATGTGCACTGTTACAGAAGAAGTTTGGATGACATAATACAAGGAGAGAGGGGAGGGAGGGGCACACCATCAATTATCTGATCACATTGATTAAGCAGCATAACAATCATTTTGATTGTATAACAGATAATACGTTCACTAGGAAAAGAAAACTCACATATAAAACTGTCGAATATATATCCATTCCTTCTAAACTATGAGGAGAGACCAAACGGGCATGACTGAAAGCACGATCAGCTTCGAGATAATCAACCAATTCAAAATGTGCTTTTCCAACCTGCAATAAAATTTCCCACACATGATGCCACAAGTCAGACATTAGCCATTTCTGGAGGCTACAGAACTTAACATGTTTTGAAGTCAATGCATCGAATAGAAGCATTTAGCTGCACCAAGTACAAACGAAGATCCTAAAAAGAACTCAACATGTTATCCTAAATATATGACTGATACCGTGGGAGGCAAAATTAACAGATGGATCAGGCACTGATATTTTTCTGCTAACTGCCTAATTTTCAATGCCAAAATACCAAGTATTATTTACATTACAATAACCTATATACATTTTCCTTTCTCCCAAACCTGAGTCATCTTTTCCAAATCAGCAGTCAGCAAAATATGGATCTCGTGGGAGAAAAGTTATTGTGCTCACATTGTAGTCACTGTCTCACAGGCAAATCAACTTCCACATTCCAAAGCTGATAACTAGGAAAGTAGGAAACAACAGAACCTATAGAAGAAAACTTGTAATAAGAACTAATGCAATTACCTGAAAAGCACCCAGCCTGTGTTGTAATGCTTGTGCGGAAGTTTCAAATAAACATCCAGCGCATCCTGTTCTACCAAGAAGAATTAGTAAATTCAAAAGGCAGCAACTTGAAATAAGAATGTACAACTTTTGCTGCCATCACTATTTAATACCTGGCACCTATACACACAGGAAAGTCTATAGCCTTCCCCAAGAATTCCTAAGAGTGCCAATATCTCTGAAGCGCCACTTATAACTCTTGATTCACTCATAATAGGTCCCCCTGTGCCTAATAATGCCCCTTCTTCAAGAGATCTGGTATCACCTGAGGGAGATGAACTCGAAGTCGCCGTCATATTTGAGCGAGAATCATCATAATTCTCATGTCGAATCCCTACAAGAATAAAAATCATAAGTCTACCTGCGTTGCTTAGTCAGTGGTATAAGATTGAAGAGAGTAGATAAACCGGTCGTGCAAAAGAGTATACACAAAGTTACACCACCAACTAAGAACTTATGCCATCCAAAAAAACAAATAAATATAACTGTTGCCATTTTTGAAATATCACCAGGAGATAACTTTACTTTTACAAGCACCACAAAGAAACTTATTGCCAACTTCATAGACACAATTTCAATCTAATACATGTTGTATTAACTGCATAATCCGGACACTAACCCCCACTATTTACTTATTCATTAGATTTGACAAGTGAATGAGTTGATGATATAATCTTGCCCAGAAATATTTTAAAATATATTTTAGGAAAACAGATGGAAAGCAAATCGGACTCTCAATACATCCATTTTATGAACCATTCGTGTATCAGGTTAAACAAACAGAGAGTACAGAGCCAGAAGGTCAACACTCCTAGCAATTTACCATGATGGAGAATGAAATGTGGAAACTGCAACTCGGACATTGTCAGATTCAGAATATGCAATGGACTACTCCAACTAACAATTTGATATATTAGTAAATCATATATTCACATATATAAACATTTAGATTAGTTTGATGACATCATCGCTTCAATGCAAATTCCGACAGCTTGTGCTGATTAAATGTTATAAACTTATCCCATTGTGCTAAAAATATGTGAATCCTAATTGCAAATGGTACCATTCCAACAGTTAGCAAAGATAGCTAAACATCCAAAAATAATAGTAATAAGACTATCACCTTCATCAAAGCTTTCATTACCCCAAGATTGTCCCTTTCTAACTGTCACTGAACGAAATGCAACAGAACTTAACTTTGAACCACCAAGATATTTAGATGAGTGGCTAGTTCCATTTCCAGCAAATGATGTAGCACTTGAGTTTGTGTTAGGCCCTGCTTCTCCAGCAAGTCTAGTGCTTCGTCTTGGGCCAGAATCAAATAATTTTCCTGATATCTGTAAAAAAAACAGAACCAACAGATGTCATGAAAAGGCGAAGGACAAATAGTCTATGAATATCATTGTCATACAAATATACACATTAGAAGCTCCACCACCCAAGCGTAATGGGCCTAGTAAACTAAAACCGCATAATTACAAGTTGATATCAAAAGTACTACAACTAGTCAGAGGCCCCATGATGGGATCACTTGGGAGGGAAAAAATGATCCATGAATGCATGGTTCAAAGTATCGGCCGTTACACCAAAATATCGGCGCATCGGTTTAGGTATCGGTCAGTGTTGAACTGTAACCTTGACACAAATTGCAAAATTAAGAATTATTCATGTAAAGGGTAATTTTCAGCAAAATTTCGGACCTCAGCGTAACATAGCGGTTCGGACAAAAAAAGGAGAAATCATGGTGTAAAGGGGAGAGACACGAAAAAAAAATACATTCTGAAAGCTATAAAAGGAAGACAACAAAAGAGAACAAATATTTTTCTATAAATTATACTTAAATTGTACTTATGTAGTATCTAGTTAGATACACCTTAAAAAATGAAATAACATTGTATTTCAAATATACTTAGTTAAACTAAATTATACTTTAAAATGTACTTATATAGCACCTAATTAAGTATAAATTCAAAAAATTAAAAAAAATATACTTAATATATCATTAGTTAGGCTAAATTGTACTTAAATTATAATTAAATCGTACCTATATAGTACCTATACCTAGTTAATTACAAGTTGAAAAAAATTACACTCAAAATATGCTTAGTTAAGTTAAATTGTACTTAAATTATACAACATGTGTGCTCTACATAACATGTGTGCTCAACCATTTGAGTTAAGACAACATCAATATTATTCAAATGTAAAATTGATTAAATATATCTACAAGTTGTTTGTTTTATCATTTGGATGTTGTTATGTGCACCAAATAGTGTTGTTTGTGAATTTAATTCATTCATCAAGTTGTTCTTATCATTTAGAATTTTTTCATAAAATTCTTAACTAGCTACCAGTCCATATCGCCTAACACCGATATCGAGTCAATAAATGAACTTCCAAAACAGAGACCGCTATCACGACTTTGAACCATGCATGAAAGAGATGAGAGCATAATGGGGTGGAGAAAAAGAACCACAACTAACAAAAAACATAGGCAAAAAAGTGTAGAAACATCAAGGCATTCCTAAAGCACTGCCCTTCAATCTCTACAAAGATCTGACAAAGAAATTCCTCGAAAATTACCCAAGTATGAGCCAAAAGAATAGAAGAAAAGAAAGACACAATATCCCAAAGCAAATCTATATTCAGCGCCTAACCACAAAAATTAACATTACTCTCAATCCGAATTCCTCACAAAATGGTAAAACAAGCACAGCTCCAACCTCCAAAGAATCCTCATATCCTCCCCACGGCAAAAATCACTTAATTTGCATAGAACAAGATCTTCTACCAAGATGGACATATCCAACATTCACCCAATATGCCAAACAAAAAACACAACCATCACAACAAATGGAATAGATTGAGACTCAATATCCTTCACGAACATCTAGACATAAAAATTTGTAAGGCTTACGCCTCTTATGTAAATTGTTGCTGTTAAGCTAACCAAGAATCGAAGATAACACAAAATCCTTAATTTTGAGGGAACCTTACTTTCCAAATATAATAAGCTAGAGAACTATTATGCACTTAACTATAACTAATATGTGAAAAAAAACGACAAAAGAAGATTCCTAGTGGATTAAAAAACTAAACACGCAAACAAGAAAGAACTATAAATAATTTAGAATAACTAAAACTAGATACCGTAGTTGCTGAACTTGTACAGAGTAAACATCAAGTTCTACAACTTTTTATGAGCTAAATTAAGTTCCTTTATATTTAAAGAAAAGACAATATGAATTTATCAAAAGAAGTTCCAAAACTTCTTATGAGCTAAATTATGTTTTCTTTTGAAAAGAGGGATAGGAAGTTATGAGTTTATCAAAAATCCACACCATCTATCACCTAGCTAAATAACATAATTAGTAAAGGTATTTTTGAACTAAGAGCAGATCAATAGTAGATCTAAGTCTTGAAATTAAGAATTTCACTTCCTCAAGTAGCTGTATTCAATTTATCTGTAACAAAGCTTCTTTTGAGATGAGCATGTTGCTAGACACTTGTAATTAAAAAAAATCTCCAAAGGAGAACAAGATGTAAAATGTTTTCGTTCATATTGAACTCATACTGCCATAAATAATCAAAAAACGAGGGTAACTTAAACTGGGACCAAGGGAGTCCGTCATTTTATGTAAAGAAAAAGGTCCCACTTTCAATTATTAAGTGAAAATCAAGAGAACCATAATTTTGTAATCAAGTAAACGATCAAGAGAGTGAAGAGAAAGAGATGAAAGGCAGTATTGTAAGTTAAATTAGGCAACAATCACATCACATATGTAGTACACAAAAACATGAACGCATAAAAACATAATGTAACGGGCATATAACCTTTCTTAACTTCCCCTCATCAACAAACTTTCTTCGAGGAGCTTGAATTGTGGAGTTTACTGTTGACCTTGGGGAACTATCAGCACCAAGTGAACCAGGAGTTGGACCATTAGGCTGCATGTTCCTACATATCGGTGGCGGAGCAACACCTGACATCTGCAAGATATCAAAAGATCTAAGACGAAAATCTCATAGTTGGAAAAGAAAATAACACTGTATGCAATCGAAAGGCACAAGTCAAATACCTCAACACGTAATAGATATTTATTATTTTTTGGAGCGAGACTGAGAAACAGAGAAAGACCTTTTACTATAGTTGCATGAATATGATTGAGCAAAAGAAGAAAAGAAGGGCAAAGAGTAAATAAATGTAGGATACTTTTGGAGTGGGAAAAGAAAATGTGCCAGACCAATAATCTAAAAGCAAGAAAACCCAAGAATTATTCTCTTTCTATCATATCATTTACTTGAGATCGGACACACCTGATGGAACTAAGACAATGGTACAAGATTAAATAATCAAAATAGTTACAATAAAATTGATATTATAAAAAAAGCACTTTGTAACAAGAAATACAAGTAAAAATATATTTCTTGTTTTAGACAGCGTCTAAAAGTAAATTAAATGGAGTTACTAAAGCACACATGCTATCATTATTATCATCCTTTTTGTTTTTTAATATTTGGACACCATGAAACTGTAACATGAACCTTTTTTTTTTTAAAAAAAAAAAGAAAAAGAGGAAGTGTAGAACTTGAGCACCTGTACCGAATTTATAGAACGAAGAAAAAGTTCTAGATCTGTTCTCCAGTATTTCAGCCTATAGTCATTGTTTAAATTTTTCAAAATAGCACTTCAAGGAGAATTGTCAAGTGGAACTTGCAGTTGGAAGCATAAAGTGGGTTGCTGACTTTTTTTTGTTTGACTACCGCAAGGAACCAAACACAACACATAGCTTCTCAGTGAGCATGCAAAGCAGCAGCACATAGGTATCAACATTTAAGTGAACCAATGAAACTCCAAAGGTCATGGTTGAGATTTTAAATATTTAAAGAAAAGAAAAAGAAAAAAATATACCACCAGACACATACATATACAAGCCCACTAGCATGGATGCACATACACACTCAAGTTTAGCAAAATGGCACGAAGAATCGACTAGCCCATCTTCTACGTTAAAAAATTAAACATTAACGTATAAGATAGAACTGCAATCTTCTGACCATTAACTTTTTGAAGAAAGCCAATCCCAGCTTAGCAACCTAAAGAAGAAGGGTAAATGAGGAAAGAAATTACTAACTGATACAAAGGAAAGTGTTCAAAATAAGGATTAAATCGAGTAAAGAAAACTACAGATACTAAGAAGTTTAACCTTTGATTATTTATTTGAACATACAAAATGATCAAATCATCTATAGAGTTATGCCTGGGTATTCCAGGAGAGAAAATATACAAACTAGGGAAAAAAGTAAAGGCAATTTGGTTGGCAGATCAGGTGATCATAAGCAAAAAGATCTTATTATAGCAAAAATAGGTAAAAATAAAAAGAATAAAAGCAAACCCAAAGTAATTGGCATAAGAATATCAATAGAAATTAGGTTGGTTAAATAATCTACCTGTGCAGCCATTGGTGAAGGAGTACTATAAAATGACATGTAAGCAAGACCACCATTTATAGGTTGATTAGCAGCTCCTCCAGACAAAGCTGTTGCATGGTAATTTCCAGTATTATCTTTCAAATTATTCACATGCATACTTTTCAATTGTCTTGGACTAAAATCTTGTGAGCTAAAAGTTCTGGCAGAAACCGCACTTTTATCTTCACTAATTGCTGGCAAGCCCTGGGAAGCCCCATGAGGAGAATAATTCTTTTGGACACACAGGGAAGCTGTTTCACTAAAAACTGTAGTTGCTTCTTCCGCATCCCCTGAAAAAAAAACAATTGGTTGGCTTGACAATGGACTGAGCATAGGCATATGAACCAAAATATCACTGGCTATGAGATATTGTTTCCCCATGTATGAACACATAACAAAGCTGGAATCTGGCAACCAATGCTAAATTGCTAACGCTAGAACTAGCAGTAAATTGAAGGCATAAGCACATAACACTAATGTATACAGAATAAATAGTGACAATGAATATAAAAATCGTTTGAGCAGATGTTAGTGTGATTACTCCAATTGCAAAATTGCATAAGCACATAAGCACTTAAATAGTGACACTGATAAAAAATCGCTAAAGCAGATGTTAGATCCTTATTATAACTTTATAAAGCTAAATCCAAGATCCTACCAAAATAGAGTGAAATCACAGCATGAAATACACTGAATCTACCTAGATCTACAAACGAAGACATTTTAGGAAAGTCCGGTTGGTGAAGTTAAGCATGTGAGACAAAACCTGATTAGCTAATTTAACTTGTAAAGATTTTTTTTATGATAGAATCTTAGAAAAACTGTTAATCCTTCCGAACTTGAAAACCAACTCATTATTAAGACAAATAAACTCAACAATAACCGCAACTCACCATTTAAATCAGCTAGAATTTTGGCATCAAATTTTAAAGCACATGATACTAATGATTGAACTACGGTAAGAATCAAATAATTAATGTCTCATGTGCTTAACAAGAAATTTTATAGGTACTGAATACATATTTCTTTTGCAGACCTAATATACACAGCTCTTCATATGCTGCCCACAATAATGGGTCTATTGATAAGGCTTGATTGAAGTGATGAACAGCGCTTTTCCTTCTATCAGTATACCTGAAAAGAGAAAAATTCCAGTATCCCAGTAAGTGACAGACAAAAGGTGGACCATTGATAAAAAAAGATCTAATAGCACAAAAGTTACATCAAGGAACAAAAGCAACCAGAATTCATGCTAGAAAGGATTCTGTTGTTAAATGCATCGTGACATAATGTGAAAGCTAGATGGCACAGATAAGTGGGAATAGATTTATCATAACACATACAAGTTCTATTCCAGCTAAACTAAGTCACTAAAAGTCCAAAACACATTATGACATCCCAGATGGAAATATATATACACACACACACACACACACACAACTACACATATATATAAAGATAATGCCTGAGTGGTTGAGTGAATGTGTATGATAGAGACAGAGACGCACACACACACACAGAGGGTGTGCCTGTGTGTGCTTGAGTGTGAACAAGTGTGTGTTTGAGTGTGCACGCATGTTTGTATTTGAGTGTGCACATGTGTGTGTGCGTTAGATAGAGACATGTGTTTTAGGTCAGAGCTGAGAAAATATGAGAAGAAAACTTCAGGGAAAATATAACTTTTAGATCAGGTAATTAAAGAAGAAACTCCCCCATAATGTAAATCTCCCATATTTTTATTGGAAAAAGAAAATCGTAATGAGAAATATAACTCCAAACCAGCTTACGGATATGTTAGACCAAGAAATTCTTCATAGATAATTTCAAACCAGCTTACGGATTAGTACGAACACAACCGTGATGAGAAATACTAGATGAAGGGTCACATCCTCAAAAAAGAATAGTCTGTATATGGTGAATTAATGTTACAAGATTTGGGGTTGGAATGGCAAAAAACCTATAGATGAGTCCAAGAAGATAATGACCAGCTGCACCATTTGGAACCTGCATAGCAAATCACAGAAAGCAATGAGCAAGTCCTAACCTGAGAAGCATGTCAACAGGTAGACAACTACAATGACAAAAAGTACCATAAAAACTACTAAATATAATAATTACAATAATAATGTTCAATAATGTTATTTTCAACCCACATCTTACAACATTATTATCAAATTGTTCAATGAACAAGAAGTAAACTCATTGATGATAGCTGTAGTAGAAACATCCAGCATAACTATTGTGTGACTTTGACTATCATGAAAATTAGAAAATACTCCTATGCAAAATATAAATCAATGTTGACTTTTTAAAAGTCAATTTGAAACATGTTTATATTCAAATAAATATGGTTTCATTTAATTTTAGTCAATACAATTATGAATATTATAAACTATCGAAAAGATTTTTTGTTTTCAAAACTTAAATATTCCATGTTGATTTTAATTTTAAAATTTGTCAAATTGACTTTTGGAAAAAACAATATTGATCTCATATTTTGGAACTGAGGGAGCATTTATTTGAAAAATAAAAAACCACAGAATACCTCTGCACTAGGCTCATTAGCAGGACATAATGCCGCTTCAGCTTCATTAAGAAGATCCATCTGAAAGCATGATATGGCAAACAAGTATCTGGATTGAGCCATTTGTGTTCCTTCATATATTATTGGAAAAGCACAGCAAAGAGATTATTGATGGTATAGATGGAAATCAGAAAAGTAATGTCTTAGTTACAAAAAATGAGATAATAAATAGAAAAGTTTTTTTTTTGGAAAAAAAATAAGAATATAAGATCATGAAATAAAGTGACTCGAAACATTTGTAAAGTGGACTGAACATACCCTTTAAAATATGATAGGCAGAGTAAGCTTGATTGCTTTGCAAATAACAGGCAGCTAACAGCTGCAAATTTGTCTGTAGTAAAGAGAAAAAGAAAGTAAACCAATGAAGGCCCAGATAAAACAAGAGAGAAAAAAATTGAAAATTTTCAGTACCAATATTAGAATAAGTCCAAATTCTACTGGCATATAGTCATTGCTCTTTCAACCAGTGTTCTAAAAATTCAAGCTTAAGTGCTAGGCAGGCCCTCGATCGCCTAGATTTAGTTGGGCGCCTAGACCCCCTTCTAGACAGAATCATACCTCTCTACCGTATCGATTTAATAAATATTTTGAAACTCTACAATCTTGAAATGAATTTATTAAGGGAGTGTTTGATAAAAACTGAATGAATTTGAATCTGAATGAGCTGAATCTGAATCTGAATGAAAAAAGTTGTTTGATAATTAACATGTCTGAAACATCTGAATGACAGAATTTTATTATTTTACCCCTCTGAAAAAATTCAAAGTTGTTATAAATTTATTTAATATTACTTAATATAATAGTTAATATTTTTTATAATTTTTCAATTTTTTTTACTTTATTCAGCTGCTCATTCAGCCAAAAAAATCTGACTTAGCCATTCAACTCAATCATATAACCGATTCAGCCATTCAGACGATTTTTTCTAAAACAGACGCATTTAATGGCTGATCGATTCAGCCATTCAGATGTATTCAGTTCTAAACAAACAACCCCTAAGCAATGTTCGAAATAGCGCTCGAGGCGCGCCTCGTAGCGAGGCGGAAAAAGACTGAGGCGAGGTGTACGCCTATTATGGAATTCCAGCAACTTGCGCCTTTTTTGGTTGAGGCTAACGCCTCAAGGCGTCGCGAGGCCTGTGCCTCGATTTGGCTTTAAAAAACCCTAAGTATCTGACTTCACTTACCGAATTGGCTTCATTGGGCTTCGACGACTTCTTCAGTTTTCCTCTGCGATTTTCTCAAATTTTCTCCGTATCTTCTTCTTCTTCTTTTTTCTTCTCAATCGAATCCTTGGCGACTTCTTCTTCTCTTCTTCTTCGACGACTTCTTCTTCTCTTCTTCGACCGACTTCTTCTGTCTTCTTCTTCTTCTGTCTTCTTCTTTTCTTCTTCTTCTTCGACTTCGACAGACTTCGACTCTCTGTTTTAAGCTTCTTCTTTTTTTCTGTTTCCTAAGTAACAGTGTAGTCCTCTGTTAATTTCTGTTAAGGTTTTTAAATTTACATTGAAAATTTTTTAATTTACATTAAGGTTTTTAATTTACATTGAAAATTTTTAATTTACATTAGGTTTTTTAACTTATTACCATATATTTGTTATATATTAACATATATGATATATTAACATATATTTTATATATGTTGTGATTAACATATATTGTATTCTTATATTTGGTTTTTTTATTACACACTTACAGTGAATTAAGATTATGGGTAAGAAAGATCCTGCATGGAAATATGGCACCGTAGCCCCTAGAGTTAATAAAGCTCATTTATATGTGGAATGCAATTTTTGTAAGAAAAATTGCAAAGGAGGGAGTACAAGGTTGAAAAATCATCTTGTGGGAAATTATAGTAACGTCGAGGCTTATAAAAAAAATACCAAGCTTGCTTCATATATGAAGAAAAATATGGACTCCAAGGAGGAAAGACAAAGAGATGAAGCTGAAATAATACAAAGTGAGTCTTATTATGGTAGTCATCCATCCTTGGAAATGGGAGGTTCAAGTGTGGGTAGTGCCTCCGAGAGGGGAGTTCGGGGACCTATGGACAGATTTGTTGTGGATGTTGATGCTGGTGATGATGATGCTACTACAAGGCATACCGTATTTTCAAAGGAGGTTCATAATGCAGTCTGTCTTGATATAGGTAGATTCTTCTTTAAAAACAGGATTCCTTGATGTTCTTTGATAGTCCTTCATTTATAAATATGTGTTTGATTTATCGGGGAACTATGGTCGTGCTTTGAAACCCTCTACCCCATAAGAGCTTAGCTCTTGGATATTGAAGGAGGAAGAGAAAACTACAAAGGCCTTTGTTAAGGAGGTAAAAAAGACTTGGGCACATACAGGGGTGTCAATCTTGTCGGATGATTGGAAAGATATTAGGGGAAGACAGCTAATAAACTTTCTTGTAAACAACCCCCATAGAACTGTATTTTTGAAATCTGTTGATGCATCTGAAGCAATTAAAGATGCTACTTTGATGTTTAAACTACTTGATGTTGTTGAGGAAGTGGGAGAAGACCTTATCATTCAAGTACTCACTGACAATGCATCTAATTATAAGGCGGCAGGGAGGATGTTAATGGAGAAGAGGCCACGTATGTGGTGGACACCGTGTGCCGCGCATTGCATTGATTTGATGCTTGAGAAGCTTGGAGAGTTGCCTCAACATAAAAATGCTTTGACAAAGGCAAAGAACGTAATTACTATTATTATTATTTGGTTATAATTTTTTAATTCAATGAATACTTGAGTTATTATTATTTTTTGATGAATGTCATTATATAGGTAAGCAACTTCATATATAATCATGGATGGGTATTGGCATTGATGAGGGCAAACACTAATAAAGACCTTGTTCGGCCAGCCGCCACTAGATTTGCCGCTGCTTATTTAACTTTGCAGAGTATGCATAGTTTGAGACAACCTTTAGAAGCTATGTTTACATCTAGGGAGTGGGCAAATTGTGCTTGGGCAAAAAAACCTGAAGGTAAGGAGGCAAGAAAAATCATACTGAGTGATAGGCATTTTTGGGGTAGCATGGGATATGCAATTAAGACCACAAAACCTCTAGTAGGTATATTGAGGATGGCAGATTCAAAGAAGGTGTCGGGAATGGGATTTTTATATAGTGTCATGGACAATGCAAAAGAAGAGATTGCAAAAAATCTAAATAATGAAGAGGGGGCCTATAAAGAGATATGGAGCATAATAGATGCTAAGTGGGATACAGTTGCATCGGCATTTGCACGCTGCTGCATATTATTTGAATCCTCATTTTCAAGACAATTTCTATGCAAATGCAAAAGTTAAGGTGAGATTGTACTCTTGTATGGACAAGCTTATTCCTAACGTTGTGGAAAGAGAGAAAGCTGATTTGCAAATGGATGCATTCTGATTGAGGCAAGAGTTATTTGGCTACACAAATGCCAAAAACACGTGTAAGAAACGTGTGCTCCCGGTAAGTACCGTTGATTAATGTCTGGTTATGCTTTCATTTTGATTAAACGTGTACCGGTAAGATTGATATATTTTAATATTGATCCAGCTGATTGGTGGATCGCATATGCAGATGAAGCTCTGGAATTAAGAAACTTTGCAGTGAAGATTCTGAGTTTAACTTGCTCATCTTCGGGGTGTGAGCGTAATTGGAGTACTTTCAGTCATGTATTTATTAGATATAAATCATTTATTAAGATTTTATGAGATCTGACATTGTCACTAATGCTAAATTACTTGTAATATAGATACATACAAAGAGAAGGAATCGACTGTCCGCATCCAGGCTTAACTCATTGGCTTACATTATGTATAATAAAAAATTGAAAGATCGGCATATCAAGAAAAAGGCACTAACGGAAGAAGATCCATTGGTTGTTGAAAATGTGTCATCTGATAATGAGTGGATTGCGGGGAAAAATGATGAAAATATCTCGGGAATGACTTATAGGAATGATGATATGGAAGAGGGTGAAAGGCCTCATGGGAATGAGAAGACAGTTGGGGGAGAAGAAACTAATGTGAAGGAGATTACACTTGGAGGGCAAGGGACTCGGGGAACAAGTAGTAAACAAGGAAGTCAAAAGAGAAAGAGAAACATTTTGCCGTCAAAAATTATGTCAAAAGGTTAGTGTCATTACTTAAGTTGCCTTTAAGGTGTTCTTTAAAAAAACATATCCATTTGGATTAAATATATATTCACTTGTTTATTTATAGATAAAGGGAAGGGATTGCAATTGGTTGATGAAGAACCTGAGTTTGAGGATCTTAACACTGACAATGAGGAGGATGACAGAGCTATTAGATACGATGATGATTCCATGGAGGATCCTCTTAGTGATGATAGTGATGATGATGACGATTATGATGATGATGGTGATGGGGATGATGATCTAGGATTTGATCCATTATTCAAGCCGCTAGATACAAATGATACATTACTTACATAGTGATGGATGATCACTATATAAGTACTTGATGATATTATCTTGTTTTGATATTTTGTAATGATACATTACTGTGACGTTGGTTATTTATGTCTTCTATGATCTTAATTGTAATGATGAATTATTTTATGATTTTATTAGTATTTTTTCATAATTTTTTGGGGACTTTTAGGTCTTTAAATCAAGGCTTCCGCCTCATCCTCACTCGAGAGGCTTACCTCGCATAGCCCAGAAAAAAACGCCTCGTACCGATTTTAGCTTTTTTGAACATTGCCCCTAAGTCTTGAAAGATTTTTTTTTTGGATAATTTTTCATGTAAAATGTTTAAAAATTACATCTACTATATACTTTGTATAGTATAACAGGTATATAAAATAGAAAAATAAATGAATGAGACCACCAAAGAAAATACCTAGTTTGCCTATGAAAACTCCTAGGCAGGCCCTCCTACGCCTAGTGATTTTGAGAATACTGCTTTCAACAAGTGAAATTTCAGGACAAAATTAAGGTATAGATTGCTGCATATGATTAAACAAACTTCTAATCACTAAAATCTCAGTAGCTGTAGATAGGTGATGCATAACCTCATTTCCCCTATTGGTTACTAAATTGCCCGTCTATTTCACAATAGAGGAAAAAAATCCTGTGGCCACCTCCTACACAATTTCTCAGGCTACAAACAATGCCTCAGAAATTCCTCTATAACCTTAGATGCCATCGACTTATAATTCACTCTAGTGCTCCAAAATCAGATGATTGTGAAATAACAAGAATGTACTAAGCTATGTCTAAATAAAGCTACATTTTAGGGGTCCTCTTTTAAAGTGAATCCTTAAAACAAAGGCATTAAATTTAAACCCCCAATTTCACGACTCAAAAAATAAAAATTATCCTGAATGTCCAGCTAAAACTAATAAACCCCTTAATAACATGAAGAGAAAACTTATCAGAAAATACATAGTTCTTCATCTTCAACATTTAACTAAATCACAATAACAATGACAGAGAGACAATGAAAATTAACAAATATTTTTGTGAGTATGCTATAAAAGTGCGTGTGCGCATCTGCAATTTGAATTTTCAAAAGTATAATAGTTCTATAAAGTAGTTCTATTTTTTTTTCTAACTAAAAAAGAGCAGCTAATTTGAATTTTCATAAATAATCGATCCTGTAGATTGAAATGTGAGGGGATGAAGAAGGTACCTCCGAAGGAAACTCGGCGCAAAGACGTTCGCACATGAAGATTGCGTTCCGGTAGAGCATGTGATGAAGACTGTTCTGCACACAGTCGATTAATATTGCCTCCATTGCTTTTACAGACTAAAGAAACATAGATATATAAATATAGAGAGAAAGCTCAAATTTCGCCAGGAAGATCGAAGAATCGAAGGGAGAGAAAGAGGAGAGAGCTTCGACTGGGGGAGAAAGGGGTTTCTAGTGTTTTGGGGAATTTTAGTTTTTGGTATAATTGCTGTAAGGTCCTGCAAGGTTTGTTGAAATACAGAAAGTCCCTTCAAATTTGAATTATTAGTTTTTTTAGCCTTCCCTCTTTATATGTTTGTCTGGGAGCGAGGACCTCTGTTTGTGTTTTATCTTAGATAGTGGATATTATTATATTTTCTGGATAAGTATGAGTATTTCCCTGAAAAAGTGGGATAATATCCTATTTTGAACCCAGGCTCAAATGAGACGAGACCATAATAACTTATTTTTTAGGAGGATCAAATTAAAAACGGCTATAGCGATGAATTATTAATACATGATGAATGGCTTGTTTCCTAAATATCTTGTTTCATACATTAGGACCTCCATTATTTCAACTGCTGCATAGTGGAATATATGTAATAAAAACTTATTATGTTGTCCAGAAAAAAGAGATTGATCAAATTACAGGATTTTTGTGGAATTAATTGGTATGGATTTGTTGGGATATTTTATATAAATTTCACATTGGATAAATTCAATGAGCGTAGATGAGTTAATAAGTATGGTGGAGCCTCAAGTTAATAAGTTAATCGTTTAGGTAAGGAGGTGGTCCAAACATGCTTATTGGGTCAGTCTACACAGGTGGTTAACCTTTTAGATAACGAGATGGTCCAAACATGCTTATTGGGTCAGGATATACAAGTGTGTGCTGCATTAATGACAAATTGATGTGGGATGGATTTTATAATTTCACTATCAAAGCTCATATTTGAGTCGGGTGGAGCGGGCTCAAGATGGCTCTAAAAAAGTTGCTTAGGGTGAGGGTTCACAAGGCCACATTTGTCTCTAGCGCGTGGTGGAGTAGTATTAGAGTCGAGCAGGGCTCTTGTAGGTACTGAAAGGAGATGCGTTCAATGGTGATTACTCTAGTATGATACTTGTGATGGGTATTCAAATTTGTTGGAATATTTCACATGAATCCATATCGAATAAATTCAAGAGTGTAGATGGGTTAATAAGTATGGTGGAGCCTCAACTTAATATGTAACTTTTTAGGTAAGAAGGTGGTTCAAATATGTTTATTTGGCCAGTCTACACAGATGTGCGTTGCATTAGTGATGAACAGAGGCGAAGCCATGCCATTTTTGTGGGGTCAATCGACCCCACTGAAAAAAAAATTGCTTTATAATATAAGGTAAATTTAATTTTTTTTTAAAATATTATATATAAATTGATCCCACTAAAATTTTATAAATTTTCTATTATACGGGGTCAAATTAAAAATTTATAACTTTGTCAATCAAATTTTAATGACTCATATCCTTTCAATATATGTATCTCTATAATATTTTAAACTAAATAATAATCTAATTTATATTATTTTTAAAAATAAATAATAATTTACTTATTTATGAACAGTTGTGATTAAAAAAGTCTATTATGAGTCAATATAGTGTATATATACAATATATTATTACTCATTATATTTTCATTGTAATATAATATATATATATATATATATATAGAAGTATAAAGTATTAAAAAAAATTATCTCTGTAAGTTTCTTTCAAACCCAGCCAAATTTTTTTTATAATTTAGTAATAATTTCGACCCCACTAATAAAAACTTCTGACTTCGCCACTAATGATGAATTGATGTGGGATGGATCGTTCAATTTCGCTACAGTCCTTCTAAAGGACTTGAGGATTTGGTGTTGTGGATCTTCTTTTGTCTCTCTCTGGCAGATTACATCTCTAAACTCTGATCTTTTTATTAAGTTTGTTCAATGGCTGGATTATAATTTATCCTTTATATATTCCCAGGTTATAATTCCTCGATTCAGATGGTTACCTAAAAGCTAGCTTTTAGAGATCTTTGCTCAAAATTTAATGTATGCTTGTTGATGAAATACAAAGTGGAATAGCACCGGTCAGGAAGAATGCTGGCTTGTGATTGGGAATAAATTAGTTCGGCCTGATGTTGTAGTAAGACCGACCTTTCATCCTTTCTTACATGTACCAAATTTTTTATGTCATGACTAGTTTAATAGGAAAACACACCTTAAAATTTAGATAACTCGTACGATCCCCTGAATCAGATACTGGGAAAAGCATTGGGTGGTGGACTGATTCCTGTAAGTGCAGTTGTAGGCAGACAATTAAAGATGTTATGTTTTGCGTAATTATGTAAATAAGCATATTTAAAGGGGGTGAATATGTGTAAATTTCAAAAGTAATCTACAATGGTCAATTTTTAAACCTTTTTGTTACATGTTATAATCGAACAGGTAGCCATGTCTGATTTTGGTTTGCTTTAGTGTATGTTATTCGCCAATGATAATCGAACATGATACTCTGTTTGTTTTAGTGTATCTTCAAGCACAAACTAAAACTAAATATGCATAATACAAATGCAGATTAAAGAAACGAACAGAAAATAAATCATACCAAGATTTTTATATGGTTCAGCTCCTAACTTCTAGTCTAGTGGCCTACGTCCATGTCCAATACCAAATGGTGGCCGCTACTCCTTCCTGCAGCAAGCGAAAATAAATAAATTATATGACCGCTACTCCTACCTACAACAATTAAATAAAAAATTCTTTTTGGGCCATTGAATTTCTGAATTAACGGTGTAAGATGTATTTGCTGATATAATATACATAGCATTTATATATATATATATATATATATATATATATATTATAAATTATGATCCACAACAAGTACTTACAAATATATCTCTGATCGTCATAGTAAATCGAGCAGTCTATATTTAAAAATTTTAATTCATTCATTACCGTTAGTAGCGGATGATACTTTTTTTTATAAAAAAAAATCAATCATAACAAATACTTTCTAGATAACTCTCTCTCTCTATATATATATATATATATATATATATATATATATATATATATATATATATATATATTGTTGAGGGAACAAGAATGGAACACAATAATGTAAAAACTTTTGGCGGGTTATATATTATGGGCAGCTTCTTTGCCTTGATCATATTATCAATCAGATGTATAAATCATGTTAACCCATGAGAGCTGTACAAAACATTTTTAAAAAACAAACTAACTTGGCATTATGTATGGAAGTTAGCTGGATTTGATTATTGTGTGTACAAATTATTAAGAAAAGCTTAGCTGTTTATTAGTGTTTATTGAAGACTTCTTATTCTTAATTATGCTACATGCACACAACTTGTAATCAAAATATATTATTCTTTTCTGAACATGTGTTTGTTTGGATTTTGCTACTGAATTTCTAAATAATGTAAAGAATAAATAACTTCTATGTGGCTATATCCTATATATGCCTAATGCCCGGCCCCATATTGTTGTGTTTTTGGTCACAAAGCTATTTCTGTCCTCCAAGATTTATTACAGTGTTTTATATAGAAAATTGTTATTTCCGTATTTGAAATGATATTTTCACACGAGTATCTCTCATATGAAGGTGGGATCCACTTACTATTCATGTGAAAGCGATTATGTAGAAATAGCAGTTCCCTTCGCATATAGTTGTCAATCAGTGTGGGACATCATATATTAAAATGTAATTTAAACCACAAATATTTTTATGTCTGTGGAAAATAAGAAACCATTAGATTGTGTAGGATTTGCCACTAGTGGACACCATTGGAGTGGTGGGGAAACTTTATAATTTGGATTTAAGTCTTCTTCTAATACTAAAACAGTGTAGCTTTCAAAACACTAGGGACCAAGTTTTCTACACCAACCAAAAAGAAAAAAAAAACTTAGGGACCAAAAATAGAAGTGGTTATGGTTCAAATCGAGCATGGACATGTACTAACTCTTCTTTAATTAGGCCATAGACTACACTGTATTAATGCCACATAAAGTATAACTACTCCTTTTCCATCCCATGCCATAGTGTTTGTATAGCTCTTTTGTTGTAGTGATAGAGATAGATACAACCAATAATTTTGAATCTCATATGGAGTATTATTTAGAATAAACTCTTAATCCTAAAATGCCTTGATAAAATGTTTTCGAGAGTACAATAAGTAATCTCTTGACCCCTAAATGCTTTTACAAGATTTCCTTTGAGTGTGCAATTATAATTTGTCCATGCTAAATTGCTTTATTTGTTTTTTCTTTCTCCTAGTATTATATATGCATGTAAACTTTTTAATAAAATGAAGAAAAGGTCATCCATCTTATTCTTAGTTGATGTACTTAGTTTCGAAAATTTTCATTTTGTTCAGCTACTAGTGTTGCGTTTGCGGTGATAGTGTATACACATTTGAACATTTAAACACGTTGAGCGTTGAGGCTCAAACGCTACGTCTCAAACACTACGTTTGCGAGTTAAATAAGTTGCGTTTAAATTAAGTTGCTATTAGACAAACAAAATTTCAAATACTTTTGAATTTTTAAATGTTCTAAATACACTAAACACTGCAAACACTAAATAATTAACACATATACATAATCAACATAAGATCACATGAATCCATCACTACTCCCTCCCCTACTTCGTCCCTACTTAAAAAAGCTCATTTAAGCATCATTTTTTTATGGTTATGTTTGTTTGCATTATAATTCATGGGATTATAATCTTAATACTATTAATTTTAAAATTATAATATGAAAAAATTATTCAAATTTAAATTTTCATTTAATTGTATAGTTTTTTGCACATTACTAGTGATGCTCCATAAATATGCATAGAGAATAGAAATATAACAATTAATAATAAGGGTATTATAGGTAAATTATTGTAAAAAAATAGATCATTTAAGGTACGTAGACATTTAACTTTGGACTATCTAAAATAATAATAAAGACTTTTATCCTGGGACGGAGGGAGTATCAATTATCTATAGACTATAATACCCTCTATAATATTTATCTCATACTCTCTCTTATCCGTAATATTTTCATATAAGGGGTAATTTTATAAATATTATGATTAATTCTCCTAGATTATATAAATAACAATACTATTATCACATAAAAAAGGTCACATAATACTCATATACACACATATACATACTGTGGGCCCTCCGTCTGACATATGTGACCCATAAATATGCATATGTGTGTATGTAAGCATTATTTGACTCTTGTTTATGTGATAATAACATTATTTTTATATAAAATATCAAATAATTTAAAAAAAATAAAATTATCTAAAACATCATATATTATGGTACGAATGTTGTAGAAGAGACTAGTTAGCTAAAGTTGAAAAATAATAGTACCTATTAATTAATACTACTACTTATTATTATATTAGAGATAAGAACAAACAAGACATAATAATCAATTAATTGGCTCATTTATGAACCATTTCCTTTTTGGCTAACAATTGTGTGCATGTTATTATTATTATTTTTTTATTATTAGATATAATAGGACAATTTATTTTCTGTCAAAATTCTCTTTATTTAATACTTCGTTTTTTCACAAAAAGAGTTTTATTTGAATTTTAAACTCAATCACAAAAGCATACAAATAAAAATTAATTGATGTGATCATGTAAGTTGTTAAAAAAATGAGTACACTGAAGATGAGTGACACCTCAATTTCGTGAGACATTCTTTGTAATAATATTAATATTTTAAAAAATTACACAAAACGATGTCTTTTTTATATAGTAACTCACACAATTATATGGGGTGTATTTCATCTCTCTTTTTATCTTTATTTTATGATTAATAATAATATTTTTTAGATATAATAATTATGACTACATAAAATAAAATAAAAATCTATGTGAACATGAAAATTGGACATGAGTGTATTTAAATTTCACTTATTTGTATTTTGACGCGGATAAAAATATAAATTGGTGAAATTAAAATACATTCGTGTCCAATTTTTATATCTAATTTTCATGTACATCTAGAAGAGTTGAAAATAAAATAAAGAATACTAACAAAAGTGGCATCAAGGTAATGAAATTTGGATCATACTCGATTTAAGTAATTTACTCTATAATTACAAAGGTTGACCAAAATAAAAGAATTGAAATCTAGATCATACTCTTCATTTGTTTAAGTAATTACATTATTTATTAAATTATGGGAACATGACAATTAACATTTTATTCCTTTTTTGCCCTCCTACTCCCTCAACAGTCTTATCGCAATAAAACATAGGAAGCTGATATTTTTAAATATATTTTTTGATATTTTTATATGGTCCTTTCTTGCATGAGCATACAGTAAATTTCACTTTCATGTGAGAAGAAATCATGTAAAAATATAAAAAATACATGTAAAAATAACGCTTCCCGCAACATATGTCCGGAGTATGACGGTTTTATCTCCCTAATAGCATTAATATGATGTTCACCTGGAACATAATTTGCGCTCCCATACTGATGAATTTTCGATCGGTTCTTGCTCAATGATGGAAGTAGTTAGCATGAAGTTCATTTTTGTATAAGTTGACCAATTTGCCAATAAAGTGCTGATACACAGGCGAGACTCTATGTGTATCAATATTTTATTGGCGAATTAACTAACTTACCACAAAATAAACTTAATGCTAACGGGATCCGTCAATGTTTTGAGATTGTTTGGCTTGATTTCTGATTCGTCAAATCCATTTTTTGCAAATCTTATGGAGTTTATCATGTTTTGTGCTTAAATCTTATTACACCTCATTATGTCGAGAGCTTAATGTCGCCGGAAGTATCACAACATGTTTTTGTTAAGATGATTTGATATGAAATTATGAATTACTAATTTCAATAATTTGTTTTGAATTATTGCACTTTTTGTGATATTACTCCATATGTAACAAATGACATCAACGAAACAAACATATAGTACAATTTTGAACATAAAATAATAACATTATAATAATTAATATACAAATATCAAAAATTAATCAAATAAATATATCGTAATTATTTATTATTATTATATTATAATTCTATTATATTACATATATTATTGCATTATAGAGTACTTATATTAAATAAAGATAAGTGAATAATATATATACTATATAGTATTAAAAAGAAATGTACACCCTTCCCACATACAAAACCGGCATAATATCCTCTCTCTTTCTTATTCTCTCCGTGGATTCATCTCATCCCACCATTTCCGTTCCTTTCTCTCTCTTCTGCTGTAACTCTCCTTACCCAGAAGTTCTGGGGCAAACACCTCTCTTCTTCCTCCTCTCTCTCTATCACCCCCTTATGCGAATTTCTCCATCAACCCAGATACCCAAAATAGCCTTACATCCCCATTTCTCCTCCTCCTATTTCTCATTTCTCTTTAAACACCATTTTGTTTCACAGATCTAAATATCCAGATCCCCTTCTTCCCTCTATTGAAACTATTCATATTATCTCTGCAATCCACATATAAATTGAATCCACATGTCTTCACTTATGAGGGCAGATCTAACCAACAGAGTCTACCCAGAATTCTGTTCCTACGCAACAGAAAGATCAGTCTCCGCCGGCATCGACCATTTCGACAGATTGCCGGACTCCCTCCTCCTCCTAATCTTCAACCAGATCGCCGACGTTAAAGCCCTCGGCCGGTGCTGCCTAGTTTCCAAACGCTTCCATTCCCTCGTCCCCCAAGTCGATAACATCCTCGTTCGCGTCGACTGTGTAATCTCCGACGACGATTCGTCCTCTTCTTCATCGTCCACTTCCTCTTCCAAATCCCACACCCCCTTTTCCTCCCTCTTCCGTCTGGTTTTTGGCGGCATAGTTAAGCCCCTCCAATCCTTCACCCAATTTCTCCAATCCAAACGGCCCCTTACTAACAGCAACAACAGTAACACTCCATCTTCATCTTCCCTTTCCGTTAATGGTGACGATTATGAAGAACTTGATCAGGGCGGTGTCACCCACCATTCCCCTACACAAGTCCTAAAGAATTTCAATGAAATAAAGACCCTTCGAATTGAGCTTCCCAGCGGTGAGCTGGGGATTGATGATGGGGTTTTATTGAAGTGGAGGGCCGATTTTGGATCCACTCTCGATAATTGTGTGATCCTGGGGGCATCTTCGGTGATTCATAACAAGTGTCTGGATAATAGTAGTAATCCCAGCACTGATGATGATAATGGAAGCATACCGGAGTCGTTTTACACCAACGGTGGGTTGAAATTGCGTGTTGTTTGGACTATAAGTTCGTTGATTGCTGCTTCTGCTAGGCATTATTTGCTTCAGCCAATAATAGCCGACCATAAGACTCTGGATAGCTTGGTCTTGACTGATGCAGATGGGCAAGGGGTTTTGTGTATGAATAGGGATCAGTTAGAGGAGTTGAGGGTCAAGCCGTTGTCGGCTTCAAGTGCATCCAAGAGGACGCTTGTGCCAGCTTTGAATATGAGGTTGTGGTATGCACCCCATTTGGAGTTACCTGATGGGACTGTGTTAAAGGGGGCGACTTTGGTGGCGATTAGACCAAGTGAGCAGTCTGTAGTGAAGAAGGAGATGGCAGATGGGTCGTGGGTTTCTGCTGCATTTGAAGAGCCCTATGGAACAGCTGCCAAGATGTTGGTTAAGAGGAGGACTTATTGTCTTGAAATGAACTCTTTTTGAGAGTAATGTGACGGGTGGATGAGGTAATTTCTTATTGGTAAGCTATTTTCAATCCAGATGATTGAGCGTACTAAGGGGATATGTGTACATGTACCATGAATTTGACTAACTGAATCCACATAATTTATTAAGCTTCAACTGATATTATATGGGTTATAAATTGGTTACATTTTTTCTAATTTGATTTGTTTTTGTGGATCCTGTACTGTTGTGTCTATAAGTACACTTTTTATGCGATTTGGGCTTTGGAGATTTTTACATTCTTCTTGGAAATTGGATCTGTACTGTTGTTATGCATAAATCATTCGTTAACTCCACATTGAGTACTTATTTTCAGATGATGATGCTCACTTAATCAATTAAAATTCTGTATCATTTACATACTTCTAATTAGTTGAGCAATCTTAGATTGTTTTACTTGCTGTAAATTGCATGCTGAGCTTGGCTCAAGTCTCAGAAGAATACTAGGTCAGCATGAGAATTATGTTCTGTGATGTCTGGAAGGACTGCTAAACTTGCTAGTGTTGAGCCTGTAGTGAGTATGGTGATCCTTTATTTCGGTTAAACTAAAATATATAACTAGCAAACATTATTGTATTAGTCTGGACTAGGAAACACCTCGAAGATCAGCACAAGCAAATCTGAGAGCCCTTTTGCATATAATATATTTTAGAATAACAGAAATCATTTGTAGCTGGAAGTCATGGCTTGTGCATTTCCTCAACTGTCTTTAGCATTTGTTGAGAATGTGATATCTATGGTGTGTCTTTGATAATTAATCTTGCCGAGTGGTTAGCTCATTTAATATCTTGACAAGCTGCTAATATTTGAGAGTTTGAGTTTGTAGTTTAGCTACTAGACTTGTCTTATGTATTGCAGCATGCACTGTATTTATCTTTTAATTTATGTTAGTCTTGCTGTGTGATGGATATGCCACTTTTAATTTATGTTAGTGGATATGTCATATGTCCCCTAATCGATGCATTTCTATCTCGTTTGGTTCATTTGGACAATCCGAAAATACTTTGTTTTAATGGACTTTCAGGGAAAACACAGTTTTTGAAGAAAGGGGATACATATCTTGGATGTCGGGGGGTAACACAATTTTGTTCTATACGTAACTTGATTCGAGTGCCGTGTTCCATCCATGGAGCCAAATCCTGTCCTCATGCTAAATGCAAGTCCTCAGCTGATAATTTCTGTATGCCATCCGCTTCCTACTGGTGGGATGATATGCATCTGCTTCTGTTTTTATTTCAGGCATGTGCTTTTACAAATGCACGAAATGCTTCTAGATTGACATTGTACTAGCTTTTGTGCCTTAGAGTGTGTAGTCATTTATATTTGTTAGACATCTATATTTCTGTGAATATTTGTAGGTATGCATACATTATGCTTATATGATGTAACCTTAAGGTTCAATGAGCAGTGTACTTTGCATTAGATGTTGTCTTATTTGCTTTATTCACTGGTTCTTGCAAAGATATTGTCTGCAGTATTTGTTGAGTAGTTTCCATTCTGGTTTAGCCATGAGCCATCTTTTCACATGTCATAGTGGCATAGCCCCTCATTTTGTTCGTCTATGCCTTTTGTCTTTCTTTCCTGTTTAATTTACTTTTTGATAGTAGTGGTTCCCATGATATAAATTAGTTTACATTCAAAGATATGTTTATGATATTCAAATTCAGAATACAACATCTGCGATCAAGAAAGCCTGGAGTGGTACAATATTTGTGTATTTATGTTGTTGATTGGCTCTGTATGATGGTCAGGTATCATCTTATTGCATGTTTTCAATCAAGGATTCTTATTCGAGCCTCCAATCCTGTGTCATTTGGTGTTCAATTTATTTTTATGACAGAGAGGAAATCATCATCTCTAAATCAGACAGACCATGTATTTTTTTACTAGTATTGCTAATTATACTTTGTGGACTATAATAATAATATGTCGTTTCTGATTATGTTGCACGTGGGGTGCCCTAAAGAATGTGTTCATCCCGTGTGAAAATTGAGTTAGCCCTTGTATCCTGAATGCCTCTAAATTGTGTTAAAAAAAAATTCTCTTAATGCACAAATATGAGTTTAAACCAGAGAACCACATAAGATGTAATCAAACACACTTATTAACTAAAAATATCTTATGTGTAATGGATATTTTTATCTATATATAAGTATCATTTGGGCTACATAGCGTCCCAACTTTGGTGAATGAAGCAATCCAAATATCAGTATAAATGATGGGCTTATGGGCTTATTCTGTTATTTTTAGTTTTTGAGCTTCTTTTGGGGTTTTTAATATTTTTTCAATTAATAAAAAAGTTTAATTATTAAGTTTAATGTTAGGTTTAGATTGTAATAATGAAGGTGAGTGAAATTACTTATTTTTATAGAATGAAAAAAATTATGTTTGGTTGTTCCATTGAATGGAATAAATTATTCTTATTCTTGCTAAATTTGTGAATTTATTCCTTCGAGTGAGGGTTTGGAACAACTCAAAATTGTGTTTGGTTGTTCCATTTGAATAATTCTATTTCTTCAATCCGGCTGTAATATTATCCTCGAGTGAGGGTTTGGAACGACTCAAAATTGTGTTTGGTTGTTCTATTGGAATAATTCCATTTTTCAATCCAACTGTAATATTAATGCTACGTTTGGAGATTGTAGGAATTGAGAATGAAATGACTAATTCTCATAAAATGAAAAAAAATGTGTTTGATTAATTATGTAAGGTTGTAAATAAGCCAAACAGTTCGGGCTCGATTTGGACTCAATTCAAAAAATACAAGCGAGACTCGAATTCGTTAATAATATGATTCAAATCTGAATATTAAAAATAGTTCGAATAAAAATATGAATAGAATCTAAGTAAGATTATACTCGACTCATTTAAGATTCAAAATACTCGAATTCTTGATTGTGATGATACATATTCGATTGATACAGATTCGATTAGATACTCGATACATTCTCTTATAATATATACAAATTTAAATCAAATTAGAATAATTATTTATTATTATTTTATTTTTATTTTTAATTGTAATTTTATATTTATAAAGTGTAATAGTAAATATATTTTCTTATTTATAAGTAAAATAACAAATTTAATTTATAATTAGATTTATTATAAAACTAGTTATTATATGAAAACTCGAATTTGAACTTGAAGTTAGTTTGAATATAATTCGATCCAAGACGGATCGAATTTGAGTAATAAATATTCGAGTCGAGTTAAATCTGAATAGAATTTTTTAAATTCGAATTCGAGTATAAATTTATTATTTTAAGTCGAATTCGAGCAGCTTTCGGTTCGGTTCAACTCATTTATACCCTTAAGATTATGTACCATTATAAGCAACTTTCTGCTCATCAAACAAGCAATAAAGTGAGTTAATCCGGCGGGTGTGTTTTAGATACTCTTCTTCTAAATTAGCACGCGCCAGATGAATTGACATGCATGGATATATAATTTTTGTGTTGGGGCTGGTGTAAATGTGAAGGGATACTTTGTTTGGTCGTTGTTGGACAATTTCGAGTGGCGTTCTGGGTATAGACTGTAGATTACAAATATGGGCTTACAAGATACCAGAAACTCTCGGCATTCTGGTTCAAGATATTTCTCCAAAATGAGAATCAAATCCCAGCCAAGTCTTCAGAGAAATAAGCAGAAAGATGCATGGTTTCTTTTCCACTTTCATTCTCTTTAGTAAATTGCATGTGGGAAAACTCAATATGGTGGTTTTAAAGTTGATAAATACTTATATTCTGTATGGCTTTATAATTCTAGGTCATCTGGTTCAAGATTTTTCTCTAAAAAGAGAGTCAAAACTCAGCAAAGACTAGGGACAAATAAGCAAAAACGATACAACAGTACTCTTTTTATGTGGCTAAAAATCAATATATTTAGAATTTCAGAACGAGGACTACACCAGGAGCCGAAAAAAGGGTTCACCTTCTCAAAGACTAGTTTCTGAAAATGATGGTAAACTATCCACACTTCCACAACAAAGCCAGGATATGAGAAAGAATCAACATCAATCGAGACGGATGGTATATCCAATCAAAACACACAACAAATGCATTCTAGGTGAAGCAGATAGATAAATTATGTCCAAACACAACACGTGAACGCCAGATAATCACTTCTAATATAATTAAGTAAGACATACAATTTTCGGAAGCATTGTCATAATATGTTGCCCCAGAAAGAGAATGCAGGCTCTCTCTTTAGAGTTCCACTACTTCTCCACCTTCCCTTACCTGCACCTGCAGCAAAAAGATAAAAAGGATGTTAATATGAAAGGTAATGATTCTAGTAAAAAGGACGTTACTAATGAAAACAACTTAGGGAAGTTTAAAAGGCAGAAAAAAATTTAAAGTAAACTTCCTAAATAAGAAGGGGTGTCCTGGTTAGCCAAAAATTAACCCTGTGCAGTAGGCTAACTAATTTAACACAACGAAAATTATTGTACGAACAATGAACTGTTATTTGTAAACAATTGCCTTTCACTTTATATACAAAATGCTATACAAACTATTATAGTGTTCAATTCAAAACTCCACTATTAACTGTTGTAGCTCACATCTTCAGTGCTTTCTCCCATTCCTATTTTATTTAATAAGTAAAACTAGAACCTCCATTACATGGAGGAACATATATTTTATGACAAGCTTAAAAAGGATATCTCCATTTAATTTACGACCTAATACTTCTAAGATTATTGATGAAAACATCACAACCAACATAGTAATGCAATCTGTAACAAGCTATAAGTTTAAGTCCAATTCCTTTTATCCATCCAGTACAGGATACGAGTTGCTGACAAATATAACACAAGCGAAAGTTCGCTTATAATTAACAAATGAGTTGAACCAAATATCAAAACTGAGAACAACTTAGTCAAACATAACATAGATCAAAAGTAAAAGATAGAAATTTGAAATATAATCAGGCAAATACTATATTCTAGGGACATGTTAAGAAACAAACTCTCCAAACTTTGAATTAAAGGACAAGGGGAAGTTGAGGAAAATGCACTTGGTGTGTATCAAATGCATACTGACATCTACATCTGGAAGTCTCAAAGCAACTATGGTCGAAACGGACTATCCTCTACCTCCTGGATTTGTAATTTATCATGTAACATTTAGAATCTCTATATCTATCATATGCTTTATTCATATGATTTATTTAATATTGTCAATTATGATTATATAATATATCATTGTAAGTGTTAACGCCAAGTTTCGCCGATGCGTCCAATCACAGAATCCACGCGCTAGAACCTGCACAATAACAGATCACACAGAAGCTTGACCGCTTGTGCCGCCGGGGGATAGCTCCGGTGTGAGAATGAGTACAGGCCATTACAAGGTTTAACAATGGAGGCTTAGTGTTTAGTGCTTAAAAGTAGGTATTATCTGTTAATTGTGACCTTGGCTTTATATTTATAATGATCTCACCACCTTAGAATCCTCCTCCCAGTCGGATTAGGACTCCTAGTCATGGTAGTTACCATAACTTGGGTCCAACACAATCTCCTTAAAAGGTGCACGTGGAATCCAATCCAACCACTACCTTTGGAGTTACCTTATCCAATTATGCTGAACTCTGCACGCAGGAGAGCTCACCGTGCAGGCCCAAACAATCACACCATCAAGTCTGGGCTTCGGCCCAAAGGACTCGAAGGCCCGACCCCGAACTCCACACGACAGGGTTACGTATCCGGCCCAAAGGACTCGGACACCGAACCCGAAGAGTATCCCCTAAGGTAAGGTTCCGGCCCAAAAGGACTCGGACCCAATTCGATCAGCTCAACCTCTTCATGGGCTTCACCGTGTAGCCTCAAAGCCCTTCTAATGTCAGGGCCTTCTACCACATGAATGTCGGTAAAAATACTCCCTAACATTTGCCCCCAGGTCTCGATTGTAAGATACTTATAATCGGAGACTTGAGAGGTCGTATATATCTGAAAGGTCACGACAGCTAATGATGAGTTGTCTGGGGAAGCCAAACGGTCTGTCCTCGATATTCGAAACGTTGCACGCCTTTTTACGCCTGGACCCACCTTAAGCATTTAATAGCCGCCCTTGGGCTCTGTGCTAACGAGCTTATAAAAACCCCCTTTCTCCCCCCATTTCCACTTTTACAAACTTCTACATCCCAAACTCTCTGCATTCAAACTTTCCGGCGAGCTACTGTTCCTTCCCAACTCCCTCTCATTCATACTTTTCCGGTTAATTTCACCACACTTCCAGCTTTCCGTGGTCCAATTTCTCCTCTAAAACCATATACTCCTACCTTACTTATCACAAATGGCCGATTCTAACACTCCTCTTGCCACTGAGCCAACTCCCCCCTCCATCACCACCGGCGACCTTGTTTTAGTCGATCTGCCGGTGGTTTCATCCGACGTCATTCCTTCCCCGGTCCTGCCTACTCCAATTAGTACCGAGGCCAAGATCCGAAATGCTTATCACTCCAAAGAGGAGTTTTCCCATCTCCACACCCCTTCTACTGTCACTCCTTCACAAATTTCTGACATCCGAACCGTCTTCAACATCCCAAAAGAATACAAGCTTCGGGTGCCCACCTCCAAGGAGAAAATGTTCTAGAGGCCCGAAGGCGAGTGGGTGGCCGTTCCCCTATACGCTCTAAAGTATGGGGTTCAGTTTCCTCTCCATGATTTCATCTCTTCCTTTCTTTGCTTCATGGGGATCGGGTTTGCCTGACTCGTGCCAAACTCATACATCCACCGTTGCCTTTATCGCCTATGCCGCCGGAGCTCTCCTGGATCGTGCTCCTACCTCGACTTCTTCTTTGCTTTATTCACCGCAAAGATTCGAAAGAGCCTGGTTTGAAGCAATTAAATAAAAGGCCCACTCGGACTGCTCCCATCAAGACCCCTTCAAGCAACAAGGGGTGGCATGAACAGTGGATCTTTGTGAAGGGATCCGACCTCCAACTTCTGCCTAGCTGGGCCGCCCATCCAGATGACCTCATTGCCAAGGTGTCCCAGTTCCCCAAGGACCGAGCAGACGCTTTCAAATCCTTCTATAAGAAGTGGAGTAAGACCGAATGGAGTTTGAAGCTTCTGACTGACTTGGTCTGGCTATACCGACACAGATGTAAGTTTATCTTTCCGATGTGCTGTCGAAAATTTCTAATCTTCCCTCCTTTTCCTGACTTGTTTTCTTTATGTTTTTCAGTGACAATTTTCAAGCCCGAGGGGGTTACCGCTCCCGAATGCGGCCGGGCCCATCCGCCTCCCCCTCTGTGATGATGAGGCTGATGGAGAAACAGTTCTGATCTCGGAGCTCTCTATCGGCTCCACATCGGGGCCACCCCCTTCAGCCTCCAACGCCGAACCAACAACCAAAGTTGCCTTGAGGATGAGCAAAACTGAAAGGATGGCTCTGTTGAAGAAGACCAAGAAGTCTTCTAAGCCTCTTCCCAAAGTTCTTGCCAAGGCCCGCTCCCCAACTATTCCAAAGCCTACTCCTCCATCGCCAGAAAAGGTTGCAGTGATCGAGGATTCGGAGGATACCGAAGAGGTTCCCCTAGAGCCCCGATCCAAGAAGCCCCGACTCACCAAAGTTCCCGAGCCGCAACCTCCCCAACTTCAAGTTGTTGCTGCCGATCCTGTCACCACCTCCACCCCTTCTTCTCAACCAAGTTCTTCCCATGGATCGCCAACCACTTGTTGGCCGAAGAGCCCTTCCGAAGTCTTCCCCTTCACCCTCTTCGATCACTTCAAATTATCAGGTGATGACGAGCAGTTTAAGGGTTTCTCTTCCGAAGAGTATCTAGTAGCCTACGTTCGGGCTCAGTGTCAGGTAACTCAAAATAAACCTTTACTTTGTTTTTGTAAACTTGTGTTTTTATTTCGATTGCTGATGCATGTATTTGTTGTAGGCCAACGCCATTCTTGCACGAGCCATTCCTCCCCTTGCCCGAACCACAAAAAAGGAGGTTCAGCTAAGAACAGACGTCAAGATTGCTCAAGTCGAGGCTCGGTGGCTCGCGGTGACTGAAAAGGAACGGATCTCCATGCGGAAACCCGAAATAAGGCGTCTGGAGCGAACTCCATTCTCGACGAGCTCGAGAAGAAATACGCCTCGCCGATGGAGAGGATCATCTGCTTTCGAGGAGGTCGAGGACCGAGAATGCCGCTTGACATCATCACCAAGAAGTTCTCCGAGATGCGTGATAAGATGATCTGCAAGTGATCGGGTCGAACAACACTTTAACCGCATATCGCACAACGCATTTCAAAAAAGATCATCGAGGCCCAATGAAGCCGAGTGTCATTTGAATATGAAGAGTCGATGCCTTGAGCGAGGAAGGTCGTGGCCCGGTTTGGTGATGGGTATGAAACTTATCGTGAAAAGGCTCGCCAAATTAATCGTTGTTGGGCTCGACGCTTCTCATCCTTGATTCTTCCGACGAAGAATCGATCACAAGATGATCTTCCTCCCGAATAGATATTGTTAGGACTTGTAAAAAATTTTGTTGTACTTCGCCCGAATCGTAAGCGATCGGGTTTGTAAAAAATTCAAAGTTTGAATGAATTAGAACATCCTTGCTTAAATTTTTGTTATCAGTTATACTTGTGACTAATCTCGATCGGTTATTTCTTCCCGAACCTTTTGATCGGATTGTGCTTGAAGTTTGTCTGATTTAAAAATTTTACAGTTTTCTCGATCAGTTATACTCGTGACGTATCTCGATCAGTGGTGTCTTTTCGAACCTCTTGATCAGATTGTGTTCGAAGTTTGTCCGTTCGAGTATTAAGAATCATATGAATATAGATGAAGTTAAGCATCTCCAAAGAAAACTTTCACTTATTTCATTTAAGACTGAAAGGTTACATGGATAACGAACAGAATGACATAACTATTACTGGTAAAATTTTCTAAGTCTTCCAGCATGCCATGTATTCTTTACTTCTGATCCATTGCTCGAAGCCGGTATGTACCTGGCTTCGACACCTCTACCACCTCATAAGGTCCCTCCCAGTTAGGCATTAACTTGCCAGTGTTCTGGGGGGTTGATGCCTCTAACTCCCGGAGGACCAAATCGCCTACTGCAAACCTCCTCGGCTTCACATTCTGATTATAGTGTCGGGCTGTTCGCTGCTGATAGATAGCCAACCTCATCACAGCTGAATCCCGAACTTCCTCCAACAGATCCAAGTTTGTTTTTAAACCTTCATCATTGTACAGCTTTTTGTACTGACTGACTCAAAGGGTGGGGGATCCGATCTCAACTGGTATGAGTGCATCTATCCCCAGATGCCATCTGAATCGGAGAGTCCCCTATTGTCGCCCCTCGAGTAGTCCGATATGCCCACAAAACAGACAGCAGCTCTTCGGGCCACCGACCCTTTAATTCATCTAACCTTCTTTTGATCCCGTTGAGCAGGATTCGGTTGGTCACTTCTACTTGACCATTCGATTGAGGATGAGCGACGAGGTCTTGCGATGCTGGATCCCCAACTCTTTCAGAAAACCCTCGAACTTTGATCCCACGAACTGCCTGCCATTATCTGAGACCACTGCCATCGGGATACCAAAGCGATAAACCACTCCTTCTTTGAAGAATTTCAAGCATTCTTGTTCGGTGATCTTCTGCAGTGGTTTGGCTTCGACCCATTTCGTCATATAGTTGATAGCCACGATCACAAAACTAACTTGCCCCTTGGCCTTCGGCAGAGGCCCTAGGATGTCGATTCCCCATATAGCAAAAGGAATCGGGGATAAGACCGAATACAGCTCTTCGGGAGGTTGATGTGGAATAGTTCTTTTCAGCTGACAATTTGGACATCTTCTGACGAATTCTTTGGCTTCCATGTAGATAGTCGGTCAGTAATACCCCTGCCTCAAAATCTTATATGTCAGTGACTTTGTTCCCATGTGATCCCCACAGATCCCTTCATGTACCTCCCGAAGAGTATAGTCTGCCTCTGATGGAGTTAGGCATTTGAGCAGTGGGGAGCTAAAAGCCCTTCGGTAAAGATCCCCATTAATGAGGACGAAGTTTGAGCTTCGGTGTTTGATTTGTCTTGCTAGGATTCGGTCCGAAGGGAGGGTCCCATCTGCCAAATAGGAGATATACGGCGTGAGCCAGCAGTCAAGTCGGTCCAAAGCTAGCACTTCTGTCTTCGGAACACTGGGCCTTTCTAGAACCTCCAGGTATACCGATCCGTTGAAGGAGCTCGCTTCGGTGGTTGCCAATCTCGCTAGGGCATCTGCTATTGTATTATCTGATCGATCCACCCCCTGACAACTGTGCGATGTGAAGTATGCGAGCTTATCCTTTACTTCGGCCAGATACTTTGACATTCTTGCCCCCTGAGCCTCATACTCACCCGACAACTGCTTGACCACCATCTGCGAATCACTGTAGATGACCAACTTCTGTACCTCCAAGCTTCGGGCCAACCGTATTCCTGCTAGGATGGCCTTGTACTCTGTTTCGTTGTTCGTGGCTTTAAACTGAAATCGTATGGCCTGCTGGACTTTGAACCCTTCGGGACTTGTCAGAATGACCCCTACTCCACTGATATCTGCGGTCGATGATCCATCCACGTACAAAGTCCATGAGGCCGGCCTTTGCTAGGCTTCGGCCACTGTATTCACATCTGGCTCTGTGAAAGAGCATTCCACGATGAAGTTTGCCAATACCTAACCCTTGATCGCCGTTCGGGGATGATACTCTATAAAGAAATTGTGTGTTAGCTCCATCGCCTACGCCGCTAGAGCGTCCCCACACATCCGCTTATCTGATATCTTCTTTAACGTCGATCCGTATACCACCACCACCCGACCTTGGAAATAATGCCAAGCTTCCTCGCCGCAACGATTAGGCATATCGCGATTTTTTCAGATTTGGGTATCTTGTTTCGCATCTCAAGAACACGGGTGATATAATACACCGAGAACTGCTTTTCCTCCTTTGTCTCTTTTACCAACGCCGCTTCTAATCGCCATTGGACTTCATCGCCAAGTACAAGTACAAAGGTTCCGAGGGATCGGTTTCATCAACAACGGTCTTAGAACTCGGATATTTCTTGATCCTTGAACGCGTCTTCGCACTCGTAAGTCCATTGAAACTCTTATCGCTTTTCGGACCCTTGAGAGTGTCGAAAAAGGGTAAACATCTTTCTACCGACCTTGACACGAATCTCGAAGTCAATTTATCCTACGTCAACCTCTCGCACATCTTTGAATGTCTTTGGAGATTACATGTCTAAGATCGCCAAATCTTCTCTGGGTTGGCTTCGATTCCCCTTTTGCTGACCAAGTATTCCATAAACTTTCCTGAGCCCAAACCGAAGAAGGTACATTTGGTCGGCTTCGATCTCAATTTGTGTTGCCCTTCTTGCTTCGGCGGTCTTCAGGTCTTCCAATGATCCCGACCGACATGCTTTTTACGATCATGTCGTCCACGTACACTTCCATACTCCGACCTAGCTGCTTTCTGAATACGAAGTTCATCATCCGTTGATAAGTTGCCCCCACGTTCGATGTCAAAGGTCATCTTCCGATACGCATATATATATTAGATGAGTGATGAAGCTAGTCTTGGGATATCATCCTTGTGCATCGAGATTTGGTGATATCCCGAGAAAGCGTCCCATGAAACTTAACATTTCATACCCCGAAGTGGCATCAATCACCGGGTCTACATGTTGGGTAGAGGATAGAAGTCTTTGGGCATGCCTTATTTAGATCCGTAGTAGTGCACAACCCTCCACTTCCCATTTTGCTTCGAACCAAAACCACATTTGCCACCCCATTCGGGATAGTCGATCTCAAGATGAATCCACTTTCTCAATGATTTTACCAATCTCTTCATCTATGATCCTCTGTCTTTCCGGGGCTAAGATCCTTCTTTTTTGCATCACCGATTTCCTCTTCGGGTCCGTATGCAGCCTGTGCAATGCTACCGATTCGCTTACCCCTGGCATCGCTAGGCTCCCAAGCAAAGATATCGGCATATACCCGAAGCAAGTCCACCAGCCCGGTTCGTAGTGGTTCTGTTAATCCTGCCCCAATCTTAATCAGTTTTTCTGGGTTACCCGGTATCAATTCCACATCCTCTGTTTCTTCTGTCGGCAGTGCCATGGGTTCAGTACTACTCTCGGTGAATGGCTTTATCTCGATGGCCATTATGTCTGCTTCGCTTACATTTTGACCCCGACCCCGAGGAAATCAAAGTATTCCAGTAACACCTTCTGCAATGTCCGGATCATCTTTTATCTCCCGATCCCGTCGATTAGCCGGAAACTTGATTTTGAAGTGAGGTATAGGCGTCGCCTCAGTAATGCTACCAATGCTCGGTCTCCCCAAGATGGCATTGTAGAAATCAATCCACTTGTCTTACAAAAAATTTAACCATTATTTCGCTTTGGCGAGGAGGTGTCTTAAACTCGACCGGTAGCTCTATTGTTCTGTCGCACATGCACCGGTCGCCATCGAAACCATATAATCAGCCCTCTCCTCCCAAATCCATCTTCTTTCCTCCGGATCCATCCTCCGATAGCATGCGTGTAGAGTATATCGACCGAGGACCCGTTATCGATCATCATCCTTTTCATGTCTACTGGCCCGACCTGTTCAGTTATTACCAGCGCCCCGTCATGTGGTTCAATATGATCGGTAGGATAATCTTCATCCGAGAATGATATGGGCGCCTCGAATAGGCCCTATCCTTTCGGGGTGATGAACCCACCATTCACCAAGCAATCGACTTTCGAGATGACCGCTCCTCTTCTTTCCGGTTACACGCCCTACCGACCAGCCCGAAATCACATCAATCACCCCTCGGGCTTGTGGGTGCGGCTGCGGCTATGTTTCCCGTGTTGGTTCCCTGTTCTCCCGGGGGGCTTCCGAACCTTCTCGTCCGACGACATCTCGCACTACCGCCCATTCGGGCGTTCTTCTCTATCGAGATCTTTCAGTTGTTGCACTCCTCCGTCAGTATGCCTCCGAGACCGATGATACGCCTGATATTTGTTTCACCCTCTTCCTGTGCTTCGGATCGCTTGTACAGTTCAAAAAAGTGCTTGTTTTGCATCTCCTCCAAAGATTTTAGCCCGATCCGTGTTTGAGTGCGGTGTAGACTTTGTTGATATTTTTGTTGGTGAAAGGTGGTCGCCCACCGCCTTAACCTCCCCAAAGATAGCTTTTCTTACCATAGTTATCTGACCTCCCCTGACCGTCGACTTCTAAAATTACATTTATCCCGATCCCTGGGTTTCTCGTAGGATTAGGAGTGGGGTTTGAAGTTTCCCGTCGCCTCCTCTATCGCTATATGTCCCTCGGCTCGGTGGAAAGCTTCTGTCAAGTCTGCCAGAATGAAGGCGTGGGGTTCGAGCTCCTCTTGCTGAAGGCGTAGGGCCATCATGGCGTCTTTGTTCTGCTGCATCTTTTTCTGCAGAATGAATTCCCTCTGATCTCGACTGCCCTCGCCTCGGCTTTTTCCATGCACCTCAAGCGCCCGTGAGTGATTATCGTCGGCCCGACTAGCTTGGTTGGGGGTACGCTGGCCGTCGTGGAAGAGTCTTCGCCGAGGGGAAGGAGGCGGTTCCACCTGATCTCCCTGGATTCTGGAACCCAATCTGTCCTTGACGGTGACCCCCTCACCTGGGTGGTCTGGTGTGTTTTAGCCTTTTCATGGTCAGAAACCGCGTACTCCACGCTATAGTTTCTTACCGTAAAAAGTGATTTATGATTGATTAAGCACTAAAAAGGCCCTCCTTCTAGCGCCCGATGTTAACGCTTGAGTTTCACCGGTAGCGTCAATCACGTAATCCACGCGCTGTAACACACGCGATAACAGATCACACAGAAGCTTGACGGCTTGTGCCGCCGGGAGATAACTCCGGTGTGAGAATGAGTACAGACCGTTACAAGGTTTAACAATGGAGGCTAAGTGTTTAGTGCTCAAAAGTAGGTATTACCTGTTAATTGTGACCTTGGCCTTATATTTATAATGATCTCACCACCTTAGAATCTTCCTCCCAGTCGGATTAGGACTTCTAGTCATGGTAGTTACCATAACTTGGGTCCAACACAATCTCCTTAAAAGATGCACATGGAATCCAATCCAACCACTACCTTTGGAGTAACCTTATCCAATTATGATTAGGATCTTTGCACGCAGGAGAGCCCACTGTGCAAGCCCAAACAATCACACCATCAAGTCTGGGCTTCGGCCCAAAAGACTCGAAGGCCCACCGAAACTCCACACGACGAGGTTACGTGTCCTACCAAAGGACACGGACACCGAACCCGAAGAGTATCCCCTAAGGTAAGGTTTCGGCCCAAAAGGATCCGATCAGCTCCAACCTCTTCATGGGCTTCAGCCCGGTAGCCTCCCAAAGCCCTTCTAATGTCAAATCTTCGGCCTAGATGAAGGTCGATAAAATACTCCTGAACAGTAAGAATGGATAATATCAATAGCGTACCATAAAATTAATTAATTAATTGATTTATAAATGTGACATATGGACTCCACTCAAGTCTAATATGAACGTTGCAGAGACACTCAGCATCCCTTTTATTGCGTAAGTCTGCCTAAATACTTTTAGAAATATTGCTACTGAATTAGATAATTTAGATACACTTTACCTTCTCCCCCCTCCCCTCCTCCATTATCTACCAAACAAAGGGAAAGATTTTGACTTTAGCTTACTAACCTTGAGTTTGAGTAAAACTTAAACAAGCAGAGTCGAGCTTATGATCTACTTGATTTTTATTTGTAATTATATTGTACAAGTAGAATTAACTATTAATAATTATACTGCATATTATATCGTATATATATTTTATAGAGAAAACAAGAGATTGTGCATGTAAAATTACAAAACTCTCCTTAATGCACTAGAAAGAAAAGAAAAACGATTGAGCATATATTTAATCTCTCACCCCCATGAATCATATTTATATGTGCAAGTAAAGTTATTTATTTAATTATTTAAATAATAAACAAATCGGACTTGGATAAATCTCAAGTCGATCTTGAATCTTGCTTACACAAATCATGCTCTAGCTCAATATGAAACAGTTCAAGCTCAAATTATTTATTTAAGTTGGACTCATTAAGCGAGTTCAAATATACTCGAGTCCAACTATGCTATCATATAACTTAATTTGTTATAAATATTAGAATTTGATTTAAAATTAAAGTGGTTTTTTTTAATTATATAAAATGAATTCACATATTAATGTGTTCTACTCCAGATTAAATTAATTATTTGAAAGCTCAAATTCATAGAGTAATAAATGAGATATTAACTCCCAAATATCACCATTGGAAATGATAATAAATAGTTATGGGAAGCTAAGTACCACATCAGTTAAGAACTAAAATTTTAATGTGCTTATATACAAAAAGATTGCTCTTGGGTTTTAGCCCCAAGGAGCGTCCTACTTTTGTGGAAGGGAGAAGACCTAGCCAAGACTTGGTTCGAACCCACGTGTGTCGTCGATCAGCCTGACTCGTGGCTTTGGGTCTTTGTATATAATTTTTTGGATAATATTTATTTAAAATTTAAGTTAAATTTTATTTTAGTTCCATTATCATAACTGTGTCGTTTTAATAAATATTATTTATTATCAATACTATGTCATTTTGGTAAATGGTATCTGCCGAATAGATGCGTCAATACTACGCCGTTTTGGAAAGTGATATCTGTATTACAGACGCCCCAAAACTACATTGCCTTTTCTGCTAAACCTAAAACTATGTTGTTTTTGTTCTGCTAAAGCTAAAACTACGTTGGTTTATGGTCTGAATGGACGTACCTTTTCTGCCACACCTTAAAACTACGTCGTTTTGACTTAATAGTGCATTTTTAAGGGGTTGTGTCCCTTCTGATCAGTCACTAATCCCTCCTATAAATAGACTAGGGGGCAACCACTTCAATCATTCAATCAGCAAAGCATCAAGCACTTTAATCATATAGTCTACATTATTCCTAGTTCATTCGAGAGAAGTTCATAGCATTTTTCTTTGGTTCGTCAAGTATGCTATTTGGAGTGCTACTATAATATACGTTGTCATTGTATTCTGAGAGATAAGTGCTATCAACTCTAAGTACCATACGGAGGACATAATTATCTTAAAAATATAATACCAAGTATTAATTTTCATGAATTTTATTCTACAATTTAATTTAATTGAGATAAGTTGATATAGATGAGATAAGTTAATATATATATATATATATATATATATATATATATATATATATATTCTGTCCATTCAATTTGCTAACAATAATATACAATTAAATAGTTATAGTTTGATTATTATGTGGATGCAGTTAGAAGGTGAATATTAAATACTTAATCATGTGTGGCTATTCTTGTTTTTTTGTACGCCACTACTTTAAGAAGGATATCATTACAAATAAGTTTTTAATTAGTATCAATAACAAGAATTACTAGGCTCATAATAAGGAGAAAGAAAAGCCACATATAATAAAGGCAATTAAAAAACTTCACAATAAAGAAGAAATGCAGCTCATTTGAGAAGGATCAGGGTTAGATATGGGAGCTCTAGGTTTTAGGGACCAAGTCTTAACCATAATGGTTTAGGACCTTATTGGCATGATAATTTACTCCTTTTATACTAAAATGTCTCATTTTAATAATTATATATTATATATATGTTTCTTTACCAATATCAATGGAGTTCAGTCATACACCTTTCAAACTTGCCAAAAATAGTTTGTTATTAAAAAATTATTTTATTTTTAGGACTATATATATATAAATTTTGATATGTTATTGTAGGTATCTTAGGACAAGGATAATATATCTAGAGAACATTCATTTTGATAGTTACTTTCCTGTTCTTACGATGGTGTAGGAAGAGATTAGGGTAAAGACGATTCCATATATTATTTCCTAAAAATATTTAATTTTTTTTCTTTCAAATTTTGATTTGTATAACTTATATGTTATTCCAATTATCCTATTTTTTCACTTCTTACAAGTGTATTTTGGCAAAAGGCATGATGCCACTTCTCAAAACATGTTTTAGCTAGCAATGCCGAGACAACTTGGGAGTGTTGGTGAAAATTTTTATAATTGTAAAAAAAGGAGTTTTCAAAATTAATTCTATAAGAAATACTAGTAACCACTAACGTATGTTTGTCTTTCCTAAAAACAAATAGAAGAATTTATTTCAACAAATGGAGTTTTACGATAAGAGAATAGAAGTTAGTTTGAGAAGTGACTCTCTTCTTGTTCAGGAGTAAAGGAAAAAGCAAAGGAATTATTGTATCGTTTTATCATTTTTATGTGAAAAAGTATAAAATTTTTATCATTATATAGAAAAACATTCATGCAGTCAAAAGTGAAAATATTGAAATTTCTCAAATGAACTCTATATTTTTACTTATTTTTTTAGAACTTAATATCTTTCCTGAAGTAGCCAAATTCTTGAGCCAACTGTGATGCAACAAGTATCAACAAAACAGATCTACATTATCAGTCTTTACGCAGCCAAACATCCAAGGATAATGGCCATCATTACTCAGCTGTAACCCTAATCTAAGGCCCAACCCTAGTTGGGACCATCATTACTCAGCTGTAACCCTAATCTAAGGCCTAACCCTAGTTGGGGTTAATTCTTAATCCAACATAGACTCTAAATCCCTTCAAGTATCAACCAAGACGAGATTTGTGACCGCTCACCTCCTTTTATTACCTATTATCTTACGACTTAAAAGAGAGAAGTAAATTACCTCTCCTGGACTTTTGAAACTCTTTTTCAAGTTTCAACTCAATTTATCAAGTTACCCGGCAGATTTTTGGACTACATCGCTCAAAAAAAGATTTTCACTTCTCGTTAGTTCAATCCTTTACTTTTTGGCTTTTTTTTTTTAATTGAACTGTGGAATGCTATTTGACTATCACTAACTAGAACCATCTATTAACATGGATGAATCATCCATGCCAGGAAGATAATACAAAACAACCTTAATAAATATCATTATAGAGAACATAAAAAACGAATTTAGTTTATACAAATATATGTGTGTCCTGAGAAACTCCTGATGTTCATTTAGCAATACATTAGTTCACAAAAAATAGACATATCACCTACAAGGACACCTATTTTATAGGATAAATAACGCTAAAAATCAACAAACTTTTATAAATTTTATGTTTTAATCAATCAAGTACCAATTTTTTCAATTAAACTTTAATGTAAAAGTCGATAGAGATAATCTATTTTCCATTAAAAATTAACAGCTGTGAGTTGACCAACATTGACCGATCCTATGTGAGCGTTAAAAATATCCTATGTGACCATTTAATTTATTTTTTTAAGCAATATAAGTGATGACATGTAAACTGACATGGATAATATGTTAATAAAAAAAATTGCATCTTCTTTCTACCCATCTCTCTCTCCTCAATCTAGACAGTGAGTAATAGGAAAGTCGTCGGACTAATAAGGCATCAAACCCATGTTAACTACACAAAAATTTAAACAACTCATATTAACACTCTCTTTCTGAGTTTTGAACAGAAAAAAAAAATAGAAAACTTAAATTAGAACAAAAAAGAAAAGAATAGAAAACTTAAAGTTTTTCTTTGTGTTGTTTCTGAGTTTTTAATGGAAAAGGATAGAAAATTTAAAATTGAGTACATGAGTTGTAATTTAAAATTTATTATATTAAAAGTTGAGGATAATATGAGAATTATAAAAATATTACTTATTCTAATTTCTTTACCGTCTAAATCATGCCAATTTTGGAAGGAAAACTTTGGCAGGAAAAGTGGCCAAGTTTTCTATCCATTTCTTTTCTTTTCCGTTTATTAAAAAACTCAGAAACATAAGAATTGGAAAGAAAACTTAAATTTTCCGTCCATTTCTTTTCTTTTCTGTCCATTTTAAAACTCAGAAACAGAGCGTAAGAGCTTTTTTAGGTGAACAAAGAAATTGAATACGAGTGTATTTGAAATTCACTTATTTATATTTTTCTCCACTATTAAGAGTTAAAATATAATTAAGTGAAATTCAAATATACTGATGTTCAATTTTCATGTTTACATAAAGTTTTTATAAACTTAATCAGTTGCCGCCCTCATCACAGCTAATGCATCAGTACTGTCGATCAAACACAACCAACCAGTGTTCCCCAACAGACATTGATTGGCCCAGACACGAAACTTAATCCACGTCAACCAATCTACCACTATCACTATTTTCATTGTAAATGAAAAAAAACATAAATAAATAAGAAGAAAAGAGAGGATAGTCGTTGATTGTTGCCTCAGTGTTGTGGATGGCATCGACAAGGTTGTTCCAGTAGTCCCTATCTGGCCTTTCCATGACAGCCCTAATTTTGCATCTCACATCTCAGATCCAAACAGAGGTAATTATAAATCAAAATATTTGTATTTATTGAATAGAAAAGAAATATGCATTAAAATCTTTTGATATATATGATTTGTTCTTATGGCATATTCAAACTTGAATATTTCTTTCTCTAATACGATTTTGGGGGTTTTGGGGAAATGAAGATGAGTACTTGTTAGATGTGAATTATCTATTATTTTTAATTATTATTTTTATTGAATTAAAGATTTAATTTTTTAGATGGGGGTTTTTACTTTTTATTTTTCTTGGAGCCTGTCATTAATTTTGTTGTTAGAAATTAATTATTAATGCCACATATGATATTTTTAACTGTAAATGTTGGTCAACTTACGGCGGTTAATTTTTAAGGAGAAAATAGATTCTCTCTTTATTTTAAAATTTAATATGAAAATTTTGTACTTGATTGATTAAAACAAAAAATAAGTAAAAATTCATTGATTTTTAACGTCATCTTCCCTATTGTATAGGACACATGTATTTTTATTTTTATAAATGATCAATAATTATATAATTCCTTGAAATTCATCCTATATAATGGAATAGAATCACTACATAATTATTCATCAAGAACGCAGTTGGTTAATTTCAAACAACTGATTATATGCTTTATAGTTTTTACTATTAAAATGTAACACTACTAACAGGTCAACTTTATCACTGCAAAACACTTCTACAAATCAACAATATAACTAAAATTTCCGTTTCCTTAGGTTTTCCTTTTTGGTGGGTTTCAAGGAAATTATATAAATTGCTTTCCTAGTAGTATTTCTTTTAAAATGACTCCACCTTGATAAGACTAACATGTATTTAGGAAATTTATCTTCATATAACACTTGCTATAACTTATAGTGGTGAATTACAAAGGCTGTAAATTAAATTGAAAAACTCTGTTGTTTAACCAGTTAATTATCTACACATGAAAATAACCAACGAAGCACATCTAACTAGTTAACTTAGGAAGCTATTACTTGGCAGTATTTAATTAACACCCATTGTTTGGTCTGCAAAAGTAGGGCAGTCTTTACGTGCATGGGTCTTGTCTTAATGTTGTTTAACTAGTCTTTCATGTGACCCACCTCCTTCAAATAAATATAGCAGCCCTGGGGCACAAGCTTTGGGTGCAGAGATTTTGAGGTTTAAACAAAAGGCTCCTGGTAGAGTCTAACCATGTTTGAAAGTGCACTCCCTTCACTCACTGACTAACACCTGGCTTGGCATACACATGCTAAAAAGAAGGGAACCAGAAAGAGAACAAACAAAGAGACAACCAGCGGAATCCCCATTCACAGCAACCCATGCAAGTATTATGTAAAAGACAACAAAATAGATAACACCTCAAATTAAATATGCCAAATAGCTATGATCTTTTTATGAAACCAAGAAATCAAACCATTCGTGGTACTAAAGCACATAAATCCAAAAAAACTTTTGCCACAACACTAACCAAATAAATCCCACAGTAGTCAAACATTCAAATTAGCAGGAAATGCGAGTAAATATTTTATAGTCAAACTGTGAAAGAGAATTACCAGATGGGCAATGAACTCAGTTCTTTCCTTTCCCCTTTTGATCTAACCTGCCAGCATCTCCGTAGCAGAGTTGTAAGCGGCCGTCGAATCCAGCTGGAAACTGGTGGTGGTGGTGTTGATTCTCCGCTGGTGCAGCATTTGGAGCCGTAGAACTGAGGAAGAAAGGTAAATTTGATCCGTCAATGGGAGAAAACCTCTGAAGTTGAGGTAACAGAGACGGTGAATTGGACTGAAGGGTCCCCCTATTGAAACCAGCAAGGCCGGAAGAGATGGAGAAGTTAAGATTGTAATTGCTCCCGCCAGCCGCAGTTGCAACTGGGACAAGATTATCCGGCACAAAGGAAAATTGTTGAAGCTCCTGATGGTGATCCCCTGTTGTAACACTGAATGGAGGAACCATCATAGATTGGGAGAGATGAGGAATTTGTTCTGAAAACCCAGCTGAGGAATGATTAAGTCCAGAGGCAAAGTAATCCATTAGAGCTGAAGGCCACTGCCGAGATGACTTATGGATTTGTTGAGCTGACCCATTAGCACTATTGCTATTGTTGTTATTAGCACCGCTTATGTTACCAGTGAGTAGCTCAGTGAAAGTGGAACTGTGGGAAATCGGGGTCACATTCTGGTGGTGGCTGGCAAAAAGAGATTCAGTTTCCTTTTCCTTTTCTTTCTCGGCCGCCCTTCCCCTAGCTCGCTCTCGCGCTTTGATTCGGCTCTGGGACCGTGAAAGTGACAACCCACCGGAGCCCTTACTGGTCTCAGAAGTGCTACTGCAAGCAGATTTTGACAAAGAAACATTTTGTTGTTGCTGCTGGTAATTCGGGTCAAAATCCAATTCCAACTCATTAGAATCAAACCCATGTTCAGTAGTACCTCCACTGGACCTCTTTTCATCACTGAGTTGCTTAGGAGTGTCTGGAAATGAGGTATTGAGGGAAGGGAGCTCCGCAATGGAACTGGCCGCAGCTTTCAGTAACCATTCCACGGCCTTGCTGGGCTGATCATACTGGAGCCGATCTTGGAGATCGTAAAACTGAATCGCCGTGGTGACAGAGAGGCGAACACGGCGGTCCCTAAGCCCTTTTGAGGTCCAAACTTTACTGTGCCTATCTTTTCCCCCAGATGCCCTAGAAACTCTTACAATCCGAGACGATGGCCACCCACAAAGCTGGCCAAAATCATTTACACTGGCCCCAGAAGCGATCCTTTTGGCTTCTACCTCATCTTCATCATCCCTTTTTTGCCCTACCTTGTTAGCATCACCTCTAATTCTAGGAAATTTACAGCCTTGCGTTTGAATATCATCCACCTCCATAACACTTTCATACCTTTTTCACCAGAACTGTAAACAAACTCCTCTTTAGCTTTCTTATCCTCCTAAATCTTAGAGAGAGAAAGAAAAGAGTGACAAGGGAAGGACTTAACTGGAATGTGAATTAGGGTTTAGAGAGAGAAACTGTGGGTGTACAGACACGAGAGACTATACAGTGGATGTCCTTTTGCATTGATGACCGTTATTGGGACTACTATTGGCTTTGCATTCATATATATAGAGGTATATATATATACAGTCTGCTTATTTTTAAGCTTCGATATATCACGTTCAATGGCAGGACGATAATGTCAGAGGGAAGCTCCCTCTTAATCTTTTTGCAGTGATTTCAAAAGCAAAGCCTGTGATTTTGCTCAGACTTTCTTTCTCTCTCTTCCTGTGAAACGAGTAAAAAGCCAAAAATTTCAAAGAAAGTAGGCATCAGATTCTGAGAGACGTACACTGCTTTTACACTCCAACAAGCATTATTAATTATTACCACTGAAATCAACTATATAGCTACAACTGTTGCATATTGTTAAGACCTTTAACCTGAGCTACAAAATCTCTCTTAACCTTTAATTCTGGTTCAGATTAAAGCTTGGGCTTGACGAGAACAGCATCGAAGCAATAGTTGCTTACTGACTCAGTCGCGGATCTATCTATCTGCGTCGTGTTTTCGAGCTTTGTATTTAAATCTACGCTGAACCTACAATTTGCAAACAGTGATCCGTATCACTAAGCTTAAAAATTGATCATCAACCACACAAAAAAACCCAAAGAAAATAAAAACACTACTTCTCAATATAAATGTAAGAGGGAGAGAGATTATCATAATGAAGAGTATTTTTTTACCTCTTTTCTGACGATGCAATTAGACGACAAAATACACATCCATAGCTGCTGGATCTGAGTGGTTCAGCTGTTTGGAGAACATAAAAATGGCAGATCAGCTTCTAAATTCAAAAATCAACAAAATTTTAAAATATGATTTCAAACTTAGAATATATCAACAACATTAGTACATTACTAGCTAGCAGCAGTTCCTTTTAAAAAATTGAAAAACCAAAAAAGAAAATTGAACATTTTTACTGAGATTTCAGCTCTATCAAAACTTATGTATGGAACTCTAGGCTTTCAGGTCAATTTTGAGATGTAAAGTAACGAATTGAAGAAACAAAATTACGAAACTCGTGAAGTTGGGAGAGAGGAGAGAGAAACTGGACTTTGAATTTTGTTTCCCAAATTTCATGTGCGCTTGCTTCCTATATTTCTCAACTTTTGTAACTTCAAAGTTAATTTTTTCTCTTTTTCTCACTCTAATTCCACAAAATGTACGTGCAACTGTACCTTTTCGTCTTCCCGCACACGCATTATGGTGCTAAAAGGGGTGATCCTAAACCGCCATAGTCGAGCTTGACTTGGCTCAATTTTAAAGAGAAATTGCTTGTTATTCACTCTCTAATGTATATAGTTGTAGAGAGAGAAAGTGATGGGAAGTGAATGTTAAGGTTTTTTGTCGCATCAGAAAATCAAGAGGAGAGAGAAAGAGAGCTCGTAAATCAATGCCCTGAGGTTAAGAATTCATTTGGCCATTCGAGCAAATCACCGAGCTTATCGGGAAAGGTTAGCCAGACACAGCGCCGTTCCTTTTATTTATACTCTCTTTTCTCTATCTTTAGCCCTGAGGATTTTATTAAGACTTAAATCTAAATAATTATCTTAAATTATTAATTTGTTAATGATTAATCTTTCAACTTTTACGATCAAATAATTAATTTATTATTTATTTATTTTTTCGTTTAATTAAACTTATTATGATCTACGTGTAATTAAAATTAAACTTAAATATAAATTAATATCTGAATTATTTACTATTTTTTACTATGGTAATTGATGTTTTAATTTTTTTTTTTCAATCAAGTGATTAAATTATTAATTTTTTACTTTGATTCAATTAAAGTTGTCACGTTATAAAATGATGACATGATTTTAACATAAATATAATGTTATATTATAATTTAGCAACAAAACTAAAAATTATTAATTAAAAATAAAACATCTATTTAAGAGGTTCTTTTTTATTAAAAAAAAAACTAAAAAATAATTATGAAAATATTACTTATCATTATCATTAACACCTAAATTTTCAAACAAAGCATAAGAAAAAAAAGACTATCTGTAACTAATTATTAGATATCATCTTACTTACAACTATCATTAACTATTTCTTTTTCACAAAATAAAATAAATATTAATTATTAGAACATAATTTACACATAATTACTTTCCATGTACTTGATATCTTAATTAATGGAAATAATCAATTACATACTAGTAATTAAAAAGTAAATATCTATCACTATTTTGTCTCTGTGAACCCCCATCATCTTCAACTTTAATTGAACTAAAGTGAAAAAATTAAAATATCAATCACCAAAATGGAAAAGATAGAGCAATATTTCAGGGTATTAATTTATATTTAAGCCTACTTTTTAATTATACGTAGGTATTGATTAGCCTAGTCAGCATTAGTCACGTTATTAATTTATGATGTGGCATGTTTAATTAAACGAAAGTAAAAAAATTAATAGTTTAATGACCTAATTCAAAAAATTGAAAGTTGATCATAGAAATAAAAAAAAATTAATAATTTATGGTAGTTATTTATATTTAATACTTTTATTAATTTTCAATTTTGGTTTTCTCTTCTCTTTGTTATCACATGTAGACGGTGCTCAACAATGATTTCTAAGGTGTTCAAATTAACCAAGTTATAAATCATTTTGTACTTTTAAGTATTTGACAATAATTTAATTATAATATAATATAATATAGCATTAATATGTATTATATTTATATTATATTATATTATAAAATATATATACATTATTGAGATGTATTATATTTATTTTATAAATAATACAATATAATATATTTATTTGTTTAGTATTTTATTTAATGAAAAAAATGGTGATTCGTATGATATGATATGATATTGAATCGATGTATTTTTTTTATTAATGTTATTTTTAATAATTTTTATATTTTATTTTAACTTTTAAGTCATTATCACCCAAACACCTTTCACATTTTATTTTAACTTCATTCCTCACTTATAGTCAAACTGGAGCCAAACGATTTTACTTATAAGTCACGGCTTAATATGACTTATAAGTTAGGTTAAAATTTATATTTTTGTCCCAAGTTTTGTGTTTGTGGTGACAATTTTTTCACCTAATTAATTTTGAAAACAAATTTTTATTTAAAAATATCGGTAAAAAAGAAAAGGAAAAACTCTTAATTTTGAGAATTAACATACACTTGAAAAAAAGATAAATAAAAAGAATTCATAAATTTTTAAATATCATGATTTGTCCTTAAAAAGAATGCATTTTAAAAAAGAATTCATAAATTAATACATGATTTTTAAATAAAAAGAATGCATAAATCATAATTATGGAAATTTTTTAAAAAATTGAAAATGAGGGCGAAATGTGTAATTTCCACTACGCCCCTCCCCTCCCCTCCCTAATATCGGGGAATATATATGATACGCAGTCGGCGTTTTCGATAAGTATGGTTAGAGATTTGAAATTGAGAGTATTATATTTAATAATGTGGACTATTTTACTTGTAATTGATCATTCATCATATAGTGAAGGTAATATTAAAAAATTATGTCTCCTTAAATTAAACCCTAGCATTAGTCTTTTCAAATTATGATAATAGCTAATTATAACAAGATTGAAAACAACATAAGTGGTTTTGTTTTTTTAAATTAGTGTTCTAAAGAGTGGGGGCTAGGAGTGAATTAACTAATAAAAAGTTCCAACTCGTTAGGTAGGCTGGGTTAGGAGAGGAGGCCACTTAGCCAGATTTTTTGGCCAATTATGACTAGGCAATCAACAATGGCTATACATGTTTTTTTTTTCTATTTAACACTTTAAGTTGTGATTTTTTAAGGAAGACAATGGATTTTAAGGTAAAGTTAATTTTATTTTTTGTTTAAATTTTTTCCTCCAAAAGTGGAAAGAATTGAATAGATGAAAAAGTTAGATATTTTATATTATTTAAAGTAACTTTTTAAAATAAATCATGTCATTTATTATTAAGGGTGTAAATGAATCATGTTCAGCCGAGTATTGGGTTGCTTAGATTTTATTCATAAAATTTATCGAGTATAAAATAATATTTGATTGAGACTCATTTAGCTACTGAGTCGAGCCCGAGCACTTTGAACTTTTTAAACGAATATGATCCGAGTATCAATAGAAATTTACAATTTGAGTAAGTTCGAGTAATTTATCGAATTTGAAAATTTGTTCATATTTGAATCATTTATATTTCGAATCGAGATATAATTGAACTTTAAGTTGAGCGAGTACGAATCGAGTCTGAACTGTTTCTTCGTTATATTAATATGTACGGATAATATAATAATAGTGTAGTTTAAAAATAAAAATATATTCCCTTCCATTCTCTCATAAACCACAAAAAAAATACAAATAAAATCTCATGTCTTCCATTCATTTCTAACTCATAAACATGCAAATAAAAATTATTTATTTCTCTCATATACTTGTTTTTTTCATCTCATCCTTCCAAACTCAGAAACGCAACATAAAATGCCCCTTCCTTCTAAAGTGTTGACAGTAAAAGGGTAATTTCCATCCCCATAATGTCGAGTCGAGAACTTATTCACCCTCAACTATAATCTTAAATTTTAGGAAAAAGTTTATGTTGGGGGTTAGTATTTAATTATTATTTTATTTTAAAAAAAGCAAGGATTTGATGGCAACTTCGATTAAACAAGAAATTAAATCTAGTCTAGGGTAAAATTTAGTTTGGTCCGTACAAGTAAATAGTAATGATTTGCGTCATTTCCTCCCGCCATTTTCAGTTGATATAATAAATTAATGGGATTTAGGTAAGACTTGATGGGCCACCCGCCACTTGAAGGCGTAGAGCGAGCACCTTAGTATCACTCTGTTTATGAGTTTTGAACAAAAAAATATATATAAAATTTAAATTAGAACAAAAAAAAAAGAATAGAAAATTTAAAATTTTTATTTGTGTTGTTTCTGAGTTTTTAATAAAAAAAAATAGAAATTTAAAATTGAGGACATGAGTTGTAATTTAAAATTTATTATATTAAAAGTTGAGGATAATATGAGAATTATAAAAATATTACTTATTCCAATTTTTTTTTTATTCAAATCAAGCTAAAGACTTTGACAGGAAAAGTGGCTAAATTTTCTATCCATTTCTTTTCTTTTTCGTTTATTAAAAAACTCAGAAACATAAGAATTGACAAAAAAAAACTTAATTTTTCTGTCTATTTCTTTTTTTTTCTGTCCATTTTAAAACTCAAAAACAGAGCGTATGGATTTATGAGGTATGATTAAGGGTGTAAACAAATAGAATCGGAGCAAGCAGAAAGTTACTCGAATTCGACTCTAACACTCTGTTTCTGAGTTTTGAACAGAAAATAAAAAAATAGAAAATTTAAATTAGAACAGAAAAGAAAAGAATAGAAAACTTGAAGTTTTCCTTTGTGTTGTTTCTGAGTTTTTAATAAAAAATTTAAAATTGAGGACATGAGTTGTAATTTAAAATTTATTATATTAAAAGTTGAGGATAATATGAGAATTATAAAAATATTACTTATTCCAATTTATTTTCCGTCCAAATCTGACTAATTTTGGACGAAAAACTTTGGCAGGAAAAATGACCAAGTTTTCTATCCATTTCTTTTCTTTTCCATTTATTAAAAAACTCAAAAACGTAAGAATTGAATTTTTTTTTAAAAAGTTTCGTCCATTTCTTTTCTTTTCTGTTCATTTTAAAACTCAGAAACAGAGCGTAAATGATAAAAATTCAGCTCGAATTCGAATTATATTTTAAAAAATCATACTCAGATTCGACTCGACTCGAATATTTATGACTCGAATTTGATCCGACTAGACTCAAATATTTATTCAAAATACTCGCAAGCTTCAAATTCAAGCTCGAATTCGAGTCTCCACATAATAACTAGTTTTATAATAAATATAATTATAAATTGAATTTTTTATTTTACTTAGAATTGAGAAAAATATATTTATTATTACACTTTACAAATATAAAATCATAATTAAAATTAAGAATAAAACAAAATAATTATTAATTATCTTGATTTGATTTAAATTTGTATATATTATAAGAAAACGTATCGAACATCTAATCGAATATGTATTAACCGAGTATGTATCGAATCACAATCAAAAATTCGAGTAGTTTGAATATTAAACGAGTCAAGTATAACCTTACTCAGATTCTACTCATATTTTTATTCGAACTATTTTTAATACTCAGATTTGAATCATATTATTAACGAATTCAAATCTCACTAGTATTTTTTCGAGTTGAGTCGGAATCGAGTCCGAACTGTTTGACTCGTTTATAACTTTACGTATGATCCCCTCTGCTCCCAAACAAAACAACAACTTAGGATTTCAACTCTTTGGATGGGAGGGGTGACCGAAATTAATTTGATCAATTGACCAGTTGACACATAGCTAGAAAGGTGATTTCTATACATGTCAATAATGTATTAATCAATTGATAAATTTATTATGAAGTTAATTATATAATAATTAAATTCTCTCGGGAGACTACCACTAGATTACATTATTTTACAACACCGATATGTAAATATTTTTAAAAAAATTAAAGGCTAGCAGGAAATACCCTATGTCCTCTTACTTATATAAGTTATATACATTAATTTTATAAAATAATTTTATGTTAATTTTTTAATAAAATTTAACCATTTTTCATTTGCATTTACATCATTAAACTAATTTTATTACTATTATTTATCCAGGTTGACATACCAAATAATACACGAGTCCCATAAATGTGTCCATGTGACTGCCAATGTGAAAATTAATATGTCAAAATAAATTAGAATTTAATAAATTACAATTGATAATATTGTTATAATAATAAATGTAATTTAAAATGTTAAGCGTCATTATAACAATTGTAAAAAGTGTTTAATTATAAATTTACTCTAGTGACATCTCTCATTAATAGATCTTTTTCGTAATTAGCAATGACACCAGCGACACAATTATTTTAATAAATATTATTAGATTGCTAAATGTAATTATTTTTATACTAAATGCATGTTTAAAAAATTAAGTGAAATATATAATAAATGTAATTCTCATTCATAATATTTGTTTTGACAGTAACAACTACTTAAAATTTACAATATCAATGACTTGAAAATTGCAAATGAAATACTTATGATTTAGTTGTGGGGTTATTATAAAGTGATGCAAATGGTGAGTATATTAAGGAAAATAGTGGATGTACTATGATTTTTATTTTTATTTTTATTTTTTTAATGGTACTATGATTCTTATTTAAATCATGTAATTGTCTCCCACCCCAATTACCAAAAGTAATACTACAATTAATAATAATAATAAAAAAAAAACATGTAACATGTATGTACTTTAATGTAAAAATATGTACAATTGTAAATACTAAAATGGAAGATGGTAAAAAAGTTGTTGAGGCCATCGATGCAAAGGAACTTTTGTGGTGGTACCAAGTTGGGTTTTGGGTCAAGGGACAGTCATATAGTGATGTGCTCGAGATTTTCATTCACACAAATTTATCAAGGACTAAATTTGTAAAAACTTTGTAAATAAGTCGGAGTGGTTAGTATGAAGTTAATTTTAATTAATTGATCAATACAGTATTGATATACAAACGGGAGATGATTTCTCTCTCTTTGCATGTTAGTGTTGTATAGATCAACTGACCAACTTATCATAAAATTAATTTTATGGTAATCGGATCCTAAATAATTATTCCTTTTAAACCGTGAGAACTTTTATAAATATAGGTAATTAGTTATGAATTTGAACAAACCTGAACTTACATTTAAAAAGGAAAATAATATTATAATATATATATATATATATATATATATATATATATATATATATATGTTGACAGATATGTGACTGAGTTAGATTGTGACTAATATAAGAAAGTCTATACAATAAGATATAATAAATTAAAATAGAATTATCCTTAATTTATACATATATCATGTATACATGTACATTATAATTGTAATTTAACTGAAAACTTTGATAATATATAACACGGCTCATTTACGAAACACAATCCTTAACTTATCTTATATATAGAAAAAAAAAAAGTACAGCCATATAGATACAAAAATAATAATAATAGTGGGAGGCAGGGGCACGTGTCTCGGAGCGAGAGGAAGGGTCAGGGGTGGTGGTAATACTCATTCTATCAAACCCCGTTTCAAGTGGGCTGACTTATCGATAATCCAGACAGAGCACGTGTCGTGGTCTTCGTAAAGACCTGGAACACTATTACTAAATTATCCCTACTAGTTGTTTTCATTTCTCTCTTTTATCCACTCTAGTATTGTAATTTGAAAGTACACCCGTCCGTCTTGTTTGCTTTTCTCAAATTTGTACTTATACCCACTAAGAATAAGTTAGTGGCCCTTTACTTCACTGCAACTTGTACCCTACACCCTCTTCTTCCTTTTGACCTGACCATTATAACAACTAATTAAATGGATTAATTGTAAACTTCAGCCCCACATTGCGATATATGAAAAAACATTAACTCTATATAAAAAATTAAATTATTAATAATAATAATAATTTCAATGATCATGCGATGAGTTAAAATTATTCAAAAAGATATTATTGTATTAGGTTTATTACAAGTTTCATATATCTAACCAATATTATTTTCATAAATCTTGGGATGGATTTTATATTATTTAAATATTTCATAATTTATTAATTGATTGAGTTTTCCATAAATTGGTTAAACAAATAAATTTTCATATCTTTAGAATCGATTAGCGTAGTTCAAATAATTGAAAGAATTTTTGGAATCTAATAGATTGAAATTTTAAAATGAATATGAAAATAATTTTTAATTGCATGGAACTATGGAAGTAATTAATTAATCTAGAATAAATTTATTAGGCACATGAAAAGTAGGTTAAATAAATACAAGTCTAATATTAAAAGAAATTTACTTTTCAAATAATTAAAACTATTTTTTCAGAAAAAGCAAGTTGGCTCTATCGTGTTTCAATTGATCCAATCTGGTTGTTGCCTAAGAGTGTTATCTAATTAATGAATCCTAAAATAACGTCGCCAAATACATGATACTAAATTCAAATACAACTTGATTGTACAACAGTCGTGTAAAATACGACAAAATACATGATGTGAGTTTTAATACAAATATTGTCATCTAGACAATATCCATACTCAATTTAGTCCTCATTATATTTATTATCACACTATTTAATGTAATAATAGTGAGGACTACTAAGACACCATCTCGACAATCACTCCATTCCCACTAGTCCCGCGTTACTCTCATTTCCAAAAGAAATATTATGACTAAGATAATGCGAATAAATTATCATTAGTCCTCAACAAAGTTAAACCGATAAAATACAATAGACATCAAGTTTAACTGCAGTGAACATGCAATCCATTAAAAGAGTCAAGAGAGAATAAAATCAACTATCTTTTATGATTTAAAAGGTTTTTCATCACTTTTATCGCCGAGACTCAAACGTTAATAAATAATCCACATCATCCCTATACTACGACCAAGGATATTTATTAGGGTCACGACCATAAATTATCCACGACTACTCTGAATTCAAGGATATTTGTGTATTCATCAATGGTCATGATCATGCCAACAATCATCCCATCAATGCACTTGAGACCAATGAGGACTTTTACCACATCATTTGTAACATTACGGTCGTGATTACAATTGAATAATCCTAAATCGTAATCATACCAAGTCCATCTATGCACTACGTGCCACTGAGATGACTTTCAAAATAATATAAACATGAGGATGATGACAATGATATAAGAATTCAATAAAACAAGTTCAAGAATTAATTTATTCAGAACTAATAACGTCCAAATTGTCGACATGATACTTCTTTGTAAAGTAAAATTCAAGAATGCTCGGAAGAATATTTCCATGAAAAGATCTTTGGATGAAGTGCAAATATCGAGAATATTCCACTAATTTCATGGAGTGTAGAAGTCAAAACTTTAACCAACCGAGTATAATGAAGAATGGAATAACAAAAGAAATCACCACGCACGCGCGATGCTTGATGTATGCAGTTATTCCATCGTAATAATAAATAATCTAACCGGTCGGTAGTAATACGCACGGGACGGGATATTCCAATGAATAATAAAGAATGGAATACAACAGAAATCATCATGCATGCGGTGATTGTGTAGGCGAGTTATTCCAACGAATACTAAATGACGGAACCAGTCGTCGTGAAATTCACACCAACAGGATGTTCCAATGAGAATAATAAAGACGCGAAACCAGTCCCACAAAAAGAATGAGATGAGGATATTCCAACGGTAATAATAAAGATTTTAACCAGTCCTGCAAAAGCATGATACAATATTTCAATGTAATAATAAAGAATGGAATACGTAAGAATTTCACCAAATATAGGGTAACTTGCAGCGTATCTGAGTTATTCCAATGTAATAATAAAGATGGAATAATAGAAGTTCTCTCCATGAATACAAAAGAAATAATACCCCTTACGAGTACAACAAATAATATCCCTTACCGTAAAAGAAACTTGATATCAAAGTAGTGAAGTAGCGAGGAATACTTTTCTTCTTTCTCTATATAGTTTCTCTCTAGAGAGTTTAGTGAATTAAAAAGAAATAATGAAGGAATGAGCTTATTTATAGTAAGAATGGAATGAATAAGAACCAATCCATGAATCGGTCCAGTTGATTTACTTTAATCTGACGGTCCATATTTAAAGCAAAATATTTTAAATAAAATATAATATATTCTATTTATAATCTAATAAAACGAATAACTTTTAAAAAGATTTTACTATGCAAACACTATCGCAAAGCACTATGCAAATACTATGCATAATAAAATATAATATATTCTAATTATTTTTTAATAAAATGTATAATTTTATAAAAGTATTACATTTTTATATAAAAAAGATTTTACTATTAGCCTAATAAACGAATAACTTTATAAAAGTATTTTGTTTTATATAAAAAGTTTTTCTATTTTATTATGTTAATAATACGAATTAAAAAAAACGTCATCATCATTATTATTATTCACACTATTAATCGTCCGGATCATTCCTGGAAAGAGGGGCTTTCCAATAAAGATTTCTCCTATCATGCGCCTTGATTAGGTGACCAAACCTCTCCTCGCGTAACTTCTGACATCGTTAATAATGCAAATAATAATATTAACAACTTCGTCATCTCAATTATTGATTTAATAACATATAAAATATCGACAATAATTGAATCAAACCGAGTGACTTCTCACATAAGCATTAATAATTAATACCGGTGTGTTACTTTATGTAACCAATGCCAGACATTCAGCATTTCTTTTACTACCGAGTAGTTCAACACTATCAATGGTAAAACTTCTGTCGTTATTTTCATAAAAATATTTTTTGTCATTTTCTCAATCCAACAATAATTATGTTGTGGGGTCCACCAATGATTGTGCCGTTGTACGAATATTCCTTGACCAATCGAATATTATATAAGAACTTGCGTACTTTGAAAAATTTATAAATATTACCCACAACTATAACATTATATTAAATTTATTCCATAATATTCAAAAATGATATTTATAGAAAATTCATTTTTATTCATAAAAGTTGGGGTCTTACAAAGGGTATTTTTGTCAAGGGCAATAATAAGCATTAAATAGGATGGATAGGTGTTGATTTTGTAAGATGACAGATATCAATTTAGTGTGTCATATACTGTGATTTAGTATATATAATAGATAATAGATTCGACTCAAATTATTTCATATTGTTATTATAGTTCTTTAATATTTTTTTATTACGGGCAATAAAGGCTGACATGATTTTAGCTCCTAAAAATTTGCATGCAATAACTTTTAACTTTTCTAAATAATATCTTAAGTACTGTCTCGATATTTAAATTCAAAAACTCTATGTAAACATGAAAATTAGATATAAGTATTTTTAAATTTTATTTAATTATATTTTGACCCTTAATGGTGGGTAAAAATATAAATAAGTGAAGTTCAAATACATTCATGTTTAATTTTCATGTTCACCTAGAAGAGCTCGTTACAAATATAAAGTTATAGAAGAAAATATAATTTTATTTCAATTTTACCCTCATTTTTAAGTGGAGTATAACAATAGTAATATTTATTTTTTCAAAACAAAACTAGTGTATTCTACTTAGGCCTGATATAATATTATTATGGGTTGGTTTTGATTTATAAAATTTAATTACAGTTATATTTAAGAATTAAAATCATATTAATTATTTTTAATATAAATTGTTTGGTTAAAATTATAACTATATAGTTATGGTTCAAAATATATAGATACTTAAATCCCATACTTTACCTGTAGAGATATGGGTCCAAAACTCTGCTCAAAGGGTTCAATTCATCATTTATTAATCGGGTAATTTTGGTTATTGTAGTTCATTCAAAGTGATGGCATGTTATTGGAACACAAAATAATAGAGTGTGAATTATACAATTTAGTCCATATCACATATTTTGATTTGATATAATATAATATTCTACGTACAGTTTTGCGCCAAGTTATATATTCAAAAGTAAATTCTGCAATATCTTGAGTCGATCCGGGTCATTGAATTGCTTACTTATCTTCCTTAGAAGAATCGAGACCTAAAAGTAGTTCCAGTATTTCCGATCGACCTAAACCGAAAGAAAGCGAAAGGACCCACTTCCCACTTCTTTGGTGATATCATGATGACAAACAAATCAGGATTCTCTGTATTTTAAATAAATTGGATAGTCTCTATTTTATGGTTCAGATAGATCTGATAAAATATAATTATGGGTTATCTTAACGCCAAGTTTTGCGGTAAGCGTCCAATCACGTAATCCACGCTATTAAAACCTCAAGACAATAACAGATCACATGAAGCTTGACGACTACTTGGTCACGGGGATAGCTCCGTTGTGAGAATAAGTACATGCCGTTACAAGGTTTAACAATGGAGGCTAAGTGTTTAGTGCTCAAAAGTAGGTATTATCTGTTAATTATAACCTTGGCCTCGTATTTATAACGCTGACACCACCTTAGAATCCTCCTTCGAGTCGGATTAGGACTCCTAAATATGGTAAGTTACCAATATTTGGGTCCAACACAATCTCCTTAAAAGGTGCAAGTGGAATCCAATCCAACGACTACCTTTGGAGTTACCTTATTCAATTATGATTAGGATTCCGAACTCTGCACGCAGATATGCCCACTTTGTAGGCCCAAACAATCCTCCCATCAGGTCTGGGCCTCGGCCCAAAGGACTCGAGGACCCGACCCCGAACACCCCACATCGTATGGTAGGCTCCAAACTTCAAAAGGACTCGGATGCCGACCCGATCACCCCCAACCTCTTCATGGGCTTCAGCCCATCGGCCACCTAAAGCTCTTCTGATGTCGGGCTTGCGGCCCACGTGAAGGTCGGTAAAATGCTCCCGAACATTGCCCCCCAGTCTCTGATTGTAAAATACTTATAATTGGAGACTTGAAAGGTCAGGTGTACGAAAGGTCACGACAGCTAATGATGAGTTGTCTGGGGAAGCCAAACAGTCTGTCCTCAATTCTCAAAATTATGCACGCCTTTCAATTCCTGGTCCCACCTTGAGTATTTATTAGCTGCCCTTGGGGAACGTGCACCTACACCTATAAAAACCCCCTCTTCCCCCTCATTATCACTTTTCTAGAATCTTCTCACCACAGAATCTCTGTTCAAATTTTTTCGGCAAGAGCGATTTCCGGCGAGTACTCCATTCTTAATCCCTTCTTATTCCTACTGATTTCAACCATTCTACTTGTTTTCGAGCTTCATTCTTGTCCGCTTTCTTCTTAAAAGTTCACATCTGTGTCTCATTCCCTACCAATCGCCCCCAAATGGCTGATTCTAGCACTCCTCTTCCTGCTAGTGAGTCAATTCCTCCATCCGTCACCACCGGCGACCTGATTCCGGTCGATTTATCGGTGACTCTTACTGATATCACCACTTCCTCGACTTTGCCCACTTCGATAAGTGCCGAAGCCAGAATCCGAAACGCCTACCATTCTAGTGAAAAGTTCTCTCATCTCCACACCCCCTCCACCATCACATCTTCTCAAATCCCAGACATCCGAACCATTTTCAAAATCCCCCAAGAATATAAGCTTCGGGCACCCCATCCTGATGAGAAAATGTTTTGGAGGCCCGAAGGCGAAAGGGTGGCCGTCCCCCGATACCTTCTAAAATATGGGGTTCGGTTCCCCCTTCATTAATTCATCTCTTCCTTCCTCTGTTTTGCTGGGATTGAGTTCGCACAACTGGTGCTGAACTCATACATCCATTTAGTTTTTTTTATCGCCTTGTGTCAAGAGATCGGGATCACTCCAAGTCTCCACTTTTTCTTCGCCCTATTCACTGTAACCGGGTCGAAAGAGCCTGGTTTGAAGCAATTAAATAAAAGACCCACCCTAACCGCTCCTGTCAAGACCCCTTCAAGCAACAAAGGTTGGCATGACACGTGGTTCTTTGCCAGGGGAATCGACCTCCGACTGCTCCCTCAATGGGCCCATCTTGAGGACCCCGTAGCTAAGGTGTCCAAGTTCCCGAAGGATAGAGCCGACGCCTTCAAATCTTTTTATAAAAGGTAGAGCAAGACCGATTAGAGTCTGGCAGTTCTATCCAACGAGGCCTGATTATACAAACACGGCTGTAAGTGTCTCCCTGTTGACCGAACAATTTCACTCTTATTTTCTCTTCTTTCTTCTCATGTGTTTTATGACTTAACCCGTCTGTTTCTGTGCAGTGACAATTTTCAAGCCCGACGGAGCCGCTGAGTCCTTAACTCCTCGTCCCATCACAATCGAACCAATTTGACTCCCGATCACCAACGAGGCGGCTGAAGAAGAAACCATCCCCATCACCGAGCTGTCGGAGGGATCCACATCAAGCCCCAACCCCTCGACCAGCAACAAGGTGGCGTTAAAGATGAGTTGAACGGAGAAGACGGCTCTGTTAAAGAAGTTAAAAAAATCTTCCAAGCCGGCCTCCAAAGTTCCCACCACAGTCGTCTCGTCGACTCTCTCGAAACCCAAATTTTCGCCACCTCCTCCTCAAACCGAGGTGATCGAGGATTCGGAGGACACCGAAGAGGCTCCTCTCGAACCTCGATCCAAAAAAATCGCTCATCAAGACCCTAAACCACAACAAATTAATACCAATTCATTGCATTGAGCCCCAACATCTCCGCCACCCCTATCTCCAGACCAAGCTCCTCCCGCGGTTTGCCAACCACTTGTTGGCCTAAAATTCCCTCGGAAGTATTCCCGTTCAATCTGTTCGATCAATTTAAGCTTTCGGCCGATGACGAACGATTTAAAGGGTTCTCTTTCGAAGAGTATTTGGTGGCCTACATCCGGGCTCAGTGCCAGGTAACCATAATGCTGTTTAACTCGTTCCTGCAGACTTTAGAGTTTAATTTTGATGGCTGACATATATGTTTATTGCAGGCCAATGCTATTCTTGCTCGAGCTATTCCTCCCTTCGCTCGAACCACAAAAAAGAAAGTTCAGCTGAGGTCGGACGTGATGCTCCTTGAGGCGAAGGTTCGAGGCTTGAACTCGGACTTGAAGAAGGAGCGGGATATTCATGCTAAGACCTGTAATGAAGCTGCCCAAGCCAATCGTCGTGCTAATGAGCTCGAGAAGAAATATATTTTACTCTTGGAGGAGAGGGATCATTTGACCGAAGATGTCAAGGATTTGGAAAAGGCTGTTGACGCCCTGCAGGAGAAATTTTCTGAAATGATGGCTAAAATGATGCAGGTCATGCGGGAGAACACCAGTTAAACCGCCGAAGTCAACTCCCTTCCAGACAAACTCTCTGAGGCCAAACAATAAGCAATTATCGAGTATGAAGAGTCCGAAGCTTAGAATAATAAAGTCATGGTCCAATTTGCTGAAGGGTATGAGGATTATTGTGAAAAGGCTCGGGCAAAACTGGCTGTTACTGGTCTCGATGCCTCCATTCTTGAATCTTTCGACGAAGAGTCTGAAGCCGAAGATGACCCTCCTCCGGAATAAATATTATTATGACTTGTAAAATTTTTTGTTGTACTTCGCCCGAATCGTAAGCGATCGGGTTTGTAAAAAATTCAAAGTATGAATGAATTAGAACATCCTTGCTTAAATTTTTGTTATCAGTTATACTCGTGACTAATCTCGATCGATTATTTCTTCCCGAACCTTTGATCGGATTGTGCTTGAAGTTTGCCTGATTTAAAAAATTTACAGTTTTCTCAATAAGTTATACTCGTGACTTGTCTCGATCAGAGGTGTCTTTTCGAACCTTTTGATTGGATTGTGTCCGAAGTTCGTCCATTCGAGTATTAAGAGTCATGTGAATATAGATGAAGTTAAGCATCTCCAAAGAAAACTTTTATTTATTTCATTTAAGACTGAAGGGTTATATGGATAAAAAAAAGAATGACATAACTATTACTGGTAAAAAAATTTAAGTTTTCCAGCATGCCATGTATTCTTTACTTCCGAACCATCCATTACTCGAAGCCGGTATGTACCTGGCTTCGGCACCTCTACCACCTCATAAGGTCCCTCCCAGTTAGGCATTAACTTGCCAGTGTTCTGGGGGGTTAATGCCTCCGACTCCCGAAGGACCAAATCGCCTACTACAAACCTCTTTGGCTTCATATTCTGATTATAGTGTCGGGCTGTTCGCTGCTGATAGATAACCAACCTCATCACAGCTGAATCCCGAACTTCCTCCAACAGATCCAAGTTTGTTTTCAAACCATCATCATTGTACAGCTCTTTGTACTGACTGACTCAAAGGGTGGGGGATCCGATCTCAACTGGTATGAATGCATCGGTCCCGTATGCCAGTCTGAATGGAGAGTCCCGGTTGTCGTCCTCGGAGTAGTCTGATATGCCCACAAAATGACAATGACTCTTCTGCCACCGACCCTTTAATTCATCCAACCTTCTTTTGATCCCGTTGAGCAGGATTCGGTTGGTCACTTCTACTTGACCATTCGATTGAGGATGAGCGACGAGGTCTTGCGATGCTGGATCCCCAACTCTTTCAGAAAACCCTCGAACTTTGATCCCACGAACTGTCTGCCATTAATTGAGACCACTGCCATCGGGATACCATAGCGATAAACCACTCCTTCTTTGAAGAATTTCAAGCATTCTTGTTCGGTGATCTTCTGCAGTGGTTTGGCTTCGACCCATTTCGTCATATAGTTGATAGCCACGATCACAAAACTAACTTGCCCCTTGGCCTTGGCGAGGCCTAGGATGTCGATTCCCATATAGCAAAAAGGAATCGGGATAAGGCCAGAATCTGACTCTTGGAGGTTGATGTGGAATAGTGTTGTTCAGCTGACAATTTGGACATCTTCTGACGAATTCTTTGGCTTCCGTGTAGATAGTCGGTCAGTAATACCCCTGCCTCAAAATCTTATATGCCAGTGACTTTGTTCCCATGTGATCCCCACAGATCCCTTCATGTACCTCCCGAAGAGTATAGTCTGCCTCTGATGGAGTTAGGCATTTAAGCAATGGGGAGCTAAAAGCCCTTCGGTAAAGATCCCCATTAATGAGGACGAAGTTTGAGCTTGATGTTTGATTTGTCTTCTTTAGATTCGGTCCAGAAGGAGGGTCCCATCTCGCCAAATAGAGATATACTATGTAAGCCCGCCATTCAAGTCGGTCAAAGCTAAGACTTCATCTTCTAACACTGGGCCTTTCTAGAACCTCCAGTATACCGATCCAGTTGAAGGAGCTCGCTTCGGTGGTTACCAATCTCGCTAGGGCATCTGCTATTATATTATCTGATCGATCCACCCCCTGACAACTGTGCGATGTGAAGTATGCGAGCTTATCCTTTACTTCGGCCAGATACTTTGACATTCTTGCCCCCTGAGCCTCATACTCACCCGACAACTGCTTGACCACCATCTGCAAATCACAATAGATGACCAACTTCTGTACCTCCAAGCTTCGGGCCAACCGTATTCCTGCTAAGATGGCCTTATACTCTGCTTCGTTGTTCGTGGCTTTAAACTGAAATCGTATGGCCTGCTGGACTATGAACCCTTCGGGACTTGTCAGAATGACCCCTGCTCCACTGATATCTGCAGTCGATGATCCATCCACGTACAAAGTCCATGAGGCCGGCCTTTGCTAGGCTTCGGCCACTGTATTCACATCTGGCTCTGTGAAAGAGCATTCCACGATGAAGTTTGCCAATACCTAACCCTTGATCGCCGTTCGGGGATGATACTCTATAGCAAATTGTGTTAGCTCCATCGCCCATGCTGCTAGACGTCCCGACACATCTGGCTTATGCAATATCTTCTTTAACGTCTGATCCGTGTATACCACCACCACCCGACCTTGGAAATAATGCCGAAGCTTCCTGCTCGCAACGATTAGGGCATATGCGATTTTTTTCAGATTTGGGTATCTTGTTTCTGCATCTCGAAGAACATGGCTGACATAATACACCGAGAACTGTTTTCCTCCTTTGTCTCTTACCAACGCCGCCCCCACTGCCATTGGACTTACTGCCAAGTACAAGTACAAAGGTTCCGAAGGGATCGGTTTCATCAACAACGGTGCCGAACTCAGATATTTCTTGATCCCTTGGAACGCATCTTCGCACTCAGAAGTCCATTGGAAACTCTTATCGTTTTTCGGACCCTTGAGAGTGTCAAAAAAGGGTAAACATCTTTCGGCTGACCTTGACACGAATCTCTGAAGTGCAGCTATCCGGCCCGTCAACCTCTGCACATCTTTGAATGTCTTTGGAGATTACATGTCTAAGATCGCCGAAATCTTCTCTGGGTTGGCTTCGATTCCCCTTTTGCTGACCAAGTATTCCATAAACTTTCCTGAGCCCAAACCGAAGGTACATTTGGTCGGGTTCAGTCTCAATTTGTGTTGCCTTACTGTTTCGAAGCAGTCTTCTAGGTCTTCCAAATGATCCCGGACTGACATGCTTTTTACGATCATGTCGTCCACGTACACTTCCATACTCCGACCTAGCTGCTTTCTGAATACGAAGTTCATCATCCGTTGATAAGTTGCCCCACGCTTCGATGTCAAGAAGGTCATCTTCCGATACGCATATATAGCCCGATGAGTGATGAAGCTAGTCTTCGGGATATCATCCTTGTGCATCGAGATTTGGTGATATCCCGAGAAAGCGTCCATGAAACTTAACATTTCATACCCCGAAGTGGCATCAATCAGCTGGTCTATGTTGGGTAGAGGATAGAAGTCTTTTGGGCATGCCTTATTCAGATCCGTGTAGTCATGCACAACCTCCACTTCCCATTTTGCTTCTGAACCAAAACCACATTTGCCAGCCATTCGGGATAGTCGATCTCGAAGATGAATCCCGCCTCCAGCAGTTTACCAATCTCTTCATCTATGAACCTCTGTCTTTCCGGGGCGAAGATCCTTCTTTTTTGTATCACCGATTTCCTCTTGGTCCAGATGCGTACTGTCTGCAATGCTACCGATTCGCTTACCCCCGACATCGCTAGGCTCCCAAGCAAAGATATCGGCATATACCCGAAGCAAGTCCACCAGCCCGGTTCGTAGTGGTTCTGTTAATCCTGTCCCAATCTTAATTCATCCAACCTTCATCCAAGCAAAGATATCGGCATATACCCGAAGCAAGTCCATCATCTTCTTTTGTTTTCTGCCCACAAAACAGACAGCAGCTCTTCGGGCCACCGACCCTTTAATTCATCCAACCTTCTTTTGATCCCGTTGAGCAAGGTTCAGTTGGTAACTTCTACTTGACCATTCGATTGAGGATGAGCGACCGAGGTCTTGCGATGCTGGATCCCCAACTCTTTCAGAAAACCCTCGAACTTTGATCCCACGAACTGTCTGCCATTATCTGAGACCACTGCCATCGGGATACCAAAGCGATAAACCACTCACTCTTTGAAGAATTTCAACCATTCTTGTTCGGTGATCTTCTGCAGTGGTTTGGCTTCGACCCATTTCGTCATATAGTCGATAGGCACGATCACAAAACTAACTTGCCCCTTGGCCTTCGGCAAAGGCCCTAGGATGTCGATTCCCCAAGGACATTCACCAGTTGGTCATGTTCATCTAAACACCTGTTCATCTTTGCACTACGGGCCAAAGATATTCATCAGAAATCATTCATCTTTGCACAACAGGCCAAAGATATTCATCAGAAATCATTCATCTTTGAACTACAGGCCAAAGATATTCAATAATATCATCATTTAAGACTGAGGATGATGAAAAATAATTTTTTTTTTTAAGAAACGAATCCAGTGAAACAAAATGACAAGGATTAAGGATTAAGGATTCGTACTTTGTTTTATCCACGTCCAAATATACCTCAATAATAATCATAGTGGTGTAAAATTCAAAAATGATCAAAACATGGATACAATCAAAGCTAGTATCCATAATAGATATTTTGGACAAAAAGAAGAAATTTTATTTTTTGGTGAATAGTGCCGTATTCGTGAATAGTTCCGTATACGTGAATAATGCCGTATACGTGAATAGTAACTCCGACACCAAAAGATAAAATTTCACAAAAAAAACATCTTCACGCTTCGTGAATAGTACTCGTAAATAAGAACTCGTGAATAAGAACTCATGAATAATAAGAACCCCATACATGAAAAAGTTCCAAATTTGATAAAAACTTCAGATCAATATTTCAAAGATAATGATATTGAAGAAATAATATCATTACGAAAAAAATAATATCCCTTACCTCGGAAAGACAGATCATTTAACCTGGAATCTTTGGATATAGGCTATAACTTGAACTTTCACCGTGTATAGCAATACTCAAAGTATACTCAAAATACTCACAAGAATACGCTTCGATAATATAGAGAGAAAACTTCAGCTTACGGTGTGATTTTCAATTTAAACTTGAGCACCTATTTATAGAAATTGCTTAGAACACCAAAAGCAGCGAAAATTTAATAAAATATTAATATATAATTATTAAATTCTTACGCACACTTTTTATCACCTGAATTCAAAGATTCAACACAAGTAGCCCACCTCACAAAACTTTTAAAAAACGTTTTTGTTATTTTAAACAATTAAAACTTCCAAAAATCAATTATTTGAACTCCTAACTTCAATAATTCACAATAAATAGCCCTTTTGTCAAAAAATTTGAATCTCGCGAGTTTTTATAGAAATTCAATTCTCTACAACTTTGCGTAAGAAAGTTTTCCAAATTCCAAATGCAGATTGATCAAATCCACAAACGGGTGATTTTAGAGGCTATAATCAAATTTCAAATCGATAAATGGGGTCCACCGACATGTTTAACATATTTTAAACATTTATTGCAACAAAAATACTCTCCTCCTCAGATACTCATATATCCCACATTCAAGTTGCAAAATATTACCATTATTATATTATTAAAATATAATAATATATATATATTTAAATGAATTATTTTATCGTAAAAAAGATAAATTTCAATTTTCAACAATTGTCACATTAAAAATTTTCTCCATCTATATCCACATAAAATCAATATTTTCCTCATCATATGAATCAATAATTAATTATTCACAAATAATATTATAGAATCACAATATCGACAACCAGTGCGCCTCCTGAAAGAGGGGCTTTCGAATAAGAATTTCTCCTTCTTGGTAGCGCAATTAGGTGACCAAACCTCTCCTGATGAACTTTCTAGACATTACCAATAATGTTATCTAATAATATTATTCAGATAATATGAATTATTGCTTCGATAATGAAAAATACCGTAAATGACAATTATTGAAACAACAAAGAATATAAAATATCAACGCAACAATTATTGAACCAATAAAATAAAATATTTTGAATAAAGAATTATCAGTAACCATTATTGAGTAGTGCCTTCTTACGTAAGAGTCAATAATTGCAATGCAATACCGCTACATCTTCTTGTCTGAAATGCGTACATCGTGTTTTAACCAACCGGGTATTCCAACAATTAGAATGATGAATAAATTCGTTGTTATTTTTAAAACAACTTATATTTATCGCTTTCTTCATCCAATCGCTTTCCATGGGGCCCACACATGGTTACGCTTGTCAGCATTTAATATTCTTCTTGACAAAGATCTAAATATTCCACGACACCAAACGAATATTCTCCGACAACAATGAATATTTTATAACCACTTGCGCTTATTTTGAAATATTTGCGTATTTTACCCATAACTATCCACATTAACCACATCAACCCTTACTATTTCAAAATAATAAATAGAGGAAATTAAATTTTATTTATTAATTATTTGGGGTCTTATACATCTCGCTATTGTATTATCCGACCGATCCACCCCTCGACAATCGCGTATGCGATGTGAAGTATGCGAGTTTATCCTTCACTTTGGCGGACATTTTGACATTCTTGCCCCACGAGCCTCATACTCACCCTTTAAACCGCTGACTTGACCACCGTTGTGAATCACCAGTAGATGACCAACTTCATACTCTCCAGCTCCGCCAATCAGATTCCTCGCTAGAATGGCCTCATACTCTGCTTTGTTGTTCGTGGCCTTGAACCCAAATCGAATAGCCTGTTGTACCTTAAATCCTTCAGGACTTGTCAGAATGACCCACCTTGCTCGACGTCTTCGAGTTGTTGATCCATCCACGTATAAGGTCCATGAGGTCTGCCCTTGTTGGGTTTCGGCCACTATACTTACGTCTGACTCTGTAAAGTTATAATCTACCATAAAATCTGCTAAGGCATGTCTTTGATTGCTGTCGGGATGGTATTCTATTGCAAATCGCTGTTAATTTTCATCGCCTAAGCGGCACCAACCGACGATACCTACCTCCGCTTATGCAAAATCTTTTTAACTACCGATCCGTATACCACTATACCATTATAATTCGACCACGAAAATTGTGCCCGAGCTTCCTGCTAGCAATTATTAAGACATATGCAAACTTTTCCATGTTCAGATATCTCGATCTCTCGCATCCCGGCACGTGCGCTAACGTAGTACACCGGAACTACTTTCCTCCCTTATCACATACCAAGGTCGCCTTCTACTTTCCACTCCAAGCTCGCAGACCAAATATAAATATAAAGGTTCCGGGGATCGGTTTTCATCAATAAGCGGTCTTAAACTCGGATATTTCTTGATCCTCGAACGCAGCGTCTTGATTCTCAAGTCCACCGAAGCTCTTATCATTCTTCAACCTCGAGAGTGTCAAAAATGGGTAGACATCTTTCGGCTGATCTTGACACGAATCTCCGAAGGGCAGCTATCCGTCCCGTCAGCCTCTGTACATCTTTGTATGTCTTTGGAGATTTCATGTCTAAGATCGCCGCAATTTTTTTTCGGGTTGGCTTTCGATCCCTCACGACGACCAAGTATCCCAAAATTTTCCTCGAACCCAAATCAAGGTACATTTTTTCGTTCATCGCGATTTGGCTTCCTTACCATTTTGAAGCAGTCTTCTTGGTCTTCCAAATGATCCCGAACTGACATGCTTTTCACGATCATGTCGTCCACGTACACTTCTATACTCCGGCCCAGCTGCTTTCTGAATACAAAGTTCATCATCTGTTGATAAGTTGCCCCTGCGTGCAGCAATCCGAATGTCATCTTCCGATACGCATATATAGCCCGATGAGTAATGAAGCTTGTCTTCGGGATGTCATCCTTGGACATCAAAATTTGGTGATATCCCGAGAAAGCGTCCATGAAACTTAACAACCCATACCCCGAAGTGGCATCAATCAGCTGGTCTATGTTGGGTAGAGGGTAGAAATCTTATGGGCATGCGTTGTTCAGATCCGTGTAGTCGATGCACAACCTCCACTTTCTATTTTGCTTCTGAACCAATACCACATTTGCCAGCCATTCAGGATAGTCGATCTCGAAGATGAACCCCGCCTCCAGTAGTTTAGTGATCTTTTCATCTATGATCTTCTGCCTTTCCGGGGTGAAGATCCTTCTTTTCTGTATCACTGGTTTCCTCTTCGGGTCCGTATATAGCCTATGCAGTGCCACCGATTTGCTTACCCCGGGCATGTCGCTAGGTTCCCATGCGAAGATATCGGCGTAAACCCGGAGTAAATCCCCCAGACCAGTTCGCAGTGGTTCCGTTAATCCTGCCCCAATTTTGATCAATTTTTCTGGATTCCCAAGTAACAACTCCACGTCTTCTGTCTCTTCTGCCGGCAGTGCCATCGGTTCAGTACTTCTCCTAGTGAATGGCTCTATCTCGATGGCCATTGTCTATTTCTGTTTGCTGACCCCGACCCTTGAGGAAATCAAAGTATTTCGATAACACCTTCGGGCAATGTCCAAATCACCTTTTACCTCCCCGATCCCGTTCGATGTAGGAAACTTGATTTTGAAGTGAGGTATAGACGCCATCGCCTCAATCTGTCGCTTAATGCCTACCTTCCCAATATGGCGTTGTAGGCCGAATCCACTTGTACTACAAAATTTTTTACCATTATTTATGCTTCCTGAGGGGCTATGCCGAACCTAACTGGTAGCTCTATCGTACCTGACACATGCACCGAGTCGCCACTAAAACCGTACAACGGACCCTCTCTTCCCAATTCCATTTTCTTTCCTCCCAAATCCATCCTCTGATAGGCATGCGTGTAGAGTATATCGACCGAGGACCCGTTGTCGATCATCATTCTTTTCATATCTACTGGCCTGACTTGTGCCGTTATTACTAGTGCCCCGTCATGTGGTTCGATGTGGTCGGTAGGATAGTCTTCATCCGAGAAGGAGATGGGTACTCCTGAATATGCCCTATCCTTTCTGGGCGATGAACCAACTACCGCCAACACGGCCTCGAGATGCCCACTCCTCTTCTTTCCGATTACACGCCCTACCGACCCGCCCGAAATCACATCAATAACTCCTCGGGCTGGTGGGTGCGGTTTTAGTCTGCTGCTTTCGAGTTTGGTTCCTATTCTCCTCCTGTGGGCTTCTTCGAGCCTTCTCGGCCAACCACATACGCACTAAATTTCGCCCATTTTGTACGTTATTTTCTATCAGATCCTTCAAGTTGTTACAATCCTCCGTTGTATGCCCCTGACTCTGATGATATGCACAATACTTATCCCGACCCCTCTTCCCAGGCTTGGGGATCGTCGGGCATGGCTCGAAGAACGGCTTATTCCTCATCTCTTCCAATATTTTTGCCCGATTAATGTTGAGTGTAGTGTAGACTTTGTTGACATTTTTATTTGGGAAAGGTGGTCAACCACGCCTCAATCTCCCCATCAGAGCTTTTCTTCTGCAGTAATTATCCGACCTCCCCTTATTATCTGACTTCTGATAACTCTGCTTATCCTGATCCCTGGACTTCTCATAAGGTTGGGAGTGTGATTTGAAGTTCCCCATTGTCTCTTCAATTGTTATGTGACCCTCGGCTCGATGGAAGGCCTCTGTCAAATCTGCCGGAGGGTTGATCACCAGATCTTTCATCAACTTCTTTGATTTCCGATGTCCATCCAAGAAGAAGAATCCCAAAGCTCAGTGGGAATTCACTCTGCCATCAATTCCACGACCTCTCTAACCTTTTGACGTCTCGTCTTGGACTTTCATCCGACTCTGTCGACCTGCATGAGTGAAGTCGTGATCTTTCCCTTTCTTGTTACTCCCCGAACCGAGCATGGAATTTCTCCCAATATCATTCCATGAATTAATTGATCCCACCGCCAAGGTCCCCATCCATTCTCAGTGCTTTTTTCTTGAGTGGTTGCGAATACGTGACACTCACGCATCGAATAAGCCGTAGTATGTCATCACCGTTATACCCGTTTGAGTGGTTATACTGGATCCCCATCCCATCGTAGGTCTCCATCCTGGGCATCTTCTTTTTGGGTCATTGCCTGTCTCGATTGATCTCCCATGAGAAAAGGTGACCCTAAGCAATTTCAAGGTGTCCCCAACTCATTTTTGGCCGACAGCAACTTTTCCAATTCAACCACCCTTCGAGCGAGGGGGTCAGTCTCCTCTTTGCGAAGGGATGATCGGTGTCTATTCCTCCCGTATTCGAGAGACGTGTCCCGCCTCCTCAGTCCCGATCTGCCTGAACGTTCCGATCGTCATTCAGCAGAACGGCTCCTCATTCTACTTCGACCTTCACGCGATCGATTATGATGCATGCTCCTTTCGTTTCCAACCTCTCCCCGTCGAGGTGACCGGGATCGGCTCCGATGCCTACGCCTTTTTGAGATGGCTTCCTACTCCCCGGCCACCTTCGCCATCTGCTGTTCGAGTTCCTCTTGCTGAAGGCGTAGGGCCAGCATGGCATCCTTGATCTGTTGCATCTTTTTCAGCAGAATGAACTCCCTTTGATCTCGGCTGTTCTCCCCTCGGTCCTTCCCGTGAACCTCCAACGCCCGAGAACGGTTCTCATCCACACGACTAGCCTGGTTAGGGGTATGATGGCTGTCATGGTAGAGTCTTCGTCGGAGAGAAGCAGTCGGTTTCTCCTGATCACCCTGGACTCGAGCCCCATTTATCTTTTCACCGACCCCCACCAAAGGTGGGTTTGGTGGGTCTTTACCTTTTCCGGATAGAGGCAATGTTTCTCCTTACTTTGCCATGGCCTCATTATCAAAAAAAAAGTTGGGTTGTGATTGTTAGAACACTAAGGCCCTCCTTCTACGCCAATGTTAACGCCAGTTTCGGCTTGGTAGCGTCCCAATCACGTAATCCACGCTGCTAACCTACACAATAATAGATCACATTGAAGTTTGACGGCCAGTCTTGGGTCGGGATAAATTCCGGTGTGAGAATAAGACAGTACACAAGGTTTAACAATGGAGGCTAAGTGTTTAGTGCTCAAAAGTAGGTATTACTTGTTAATCAGTAACCTTGGCCTCAGATTTATAACGCTTACACCACCTGTAATCCTCCTTCGAGTCGATTAGAACTCCTAAATATGGTAAGTTACCAATATTTAGGTCCAACACAATCTCCTTAAAAGGTGCAAGTGGAATCCAATCCAACGACTACCTTTTGAGCTTACTCTTATTCAATTATGATTAGGATTCAACTCGCACGCAGAAACCCACCGCTGTCTGGCAAACAATCCTACTATCAGTGCGGCCTCGGCCCAAAGGACTCGAGGACCCGAAATGTCACTCATATTTACTTCGAAATCTCACTTTCATCTTGAATTTTTTTTTTTTTCAAAAGCACACCTACCATTATAAAACATAGCTCCAATATGTTCTTCGTGTTAAAAAAATGTCGTTTATTTTTTATATGGTTGACACTTGGCCAGATTTGCTGACGCGTGACATCTAATGTGTATAATGTGTATAAAAATAATATTTAATGTGTATTTTATAATTTATTTATTATGTATATTTTATTAATTAATTCTATTTATTAATAATTTTATTAAGTAAAAATGATTATGTGAAATAACCCATTTTTTTAAGTAATTATATTTTATGTAAGTAATTATTTCTCTTCAAGCTTATTTTTATAAGTAATTATCATATTAATATGTAGTGAAATAAGTTTTTTTTTTTGTATTCTTCTCTAATTATTTATTCTGCTAATTTTAGATTTCAATATTGTGAACCACCATCACCACTAGGGACATCAACACCATTAACAAAATACACCAACATGATCCACCAACAAAATTCAGATCCCGCTATCCACCACCAACAAATCTACCACCATGCACCGTCGCCTCTCAAAATCACGCAATCAACAAAATTACTACCATCACGACGAGATCCACCCCGATCTACTAGCCCAAATCAAAAAAAATAAAAGAAAAGATGGAAGGAAGTCACCCACCGAAAAATTTCATCATCACCCACAATAAGATAAACCAGAACACAATAACAACAATTTTAACAAGGAAAGGAAATAAAATAAAGCAAAAGAAAATATAGTAGATCTGCATAGTTGTAGATCTGATAAAAAAGAAAACAGATCTACATAGTTGTAGATCTGAAAAAATTAATACACGACATTGACAACGTGAAAGGGGCTGAAGCGGTGGCGCCATCTAAACTACAAACTGTTATTATTGTTACAAGGGCTGGTGGCGTGACTGACTGATATGCAGCCGCCGGAGGGACGATTGAGAGAGGTTTGATGGAAGTTGGGGTGGATATTACGTTTGCCGCCACTTTTATTGTGGAAAGTTGTATGTGGTGGTTGGTGGAGGAGAAATAAAATTTTAGCGAAGTGGGGAAAGAGGGAGGTTCGATTTGTTTATGAAATTAGAGTGGAAGCTGCCAAGCTGGTGTTGAGAACATTGATGATGATAATGATGATGACGAAGCCATGTTTTAACTGATGATTTCAGCTCCTTCAGTTTTATGCATCTCTACTATATTTATAAATTAAATATAAATATTTTTTTTGTTTAATAATTATTTATGTTGTTTTATAAAAAAATAAAATAAATAATTAATAAATATTCGGGTCTTTTAATTATTTGTGATAATGAATTTTTGACACGTCAGAAAATTTGGTCGTGTCAGTCATATTAAAAATAAACTAACATCTAGCTGGCATTTTTTTAACGAAAGGAGCATAAATATCATATACTCATATATCCCACATTCGTTGCAAAAATATTATCATTATTATATTATTAAAATATAATATATATATATATATATATATATATATATATATTTTAAATGAATTATTTTATCGTAAAAGGATAAAATTTTAATTTTCAACAATTGTCACATTAAAAATTTTCTCCATCTATATCCACATAAAATCAATATTTTCCTCATCATATGAATCAATAATTAATTATTCACAAATAATATTACGTAATCACAATATATTGACAACCGCGGTTCGAGGAAAGGGGGCTTTCCAATAAGAATTTCTCCTCACTACATGCCAAGTAATTAGGTGACCAAACCTCTCCTGTATGTAACTTTCTAGACATTACCAATAATGTTATCTAATAATATTATTCGGATAATATGAATTATTGCTTCGATAATGAAAAATACCGTAATGACAATTATCAAAACAACAAAGAATATAAAATATCAACGCAACAATTATTGAACTAATAAAATAAAATAATTAATAAGAATTATCGTAACCATTATCGAGTAGTGCCTTCTTTCACGTAAGAGTCAATAATTGGTGCAATATCGTGTCTTCATCGCTAACAACGCGCAGACATCGTGTTTTAACCACCGGGTATTCCAACAATTAAATCCAGTAAATAACTACGCCTGCTATTTTTAAACAACTTATATTTGTCAATTTCTTCCTCCATTCGCTTCTCACATGGGCCCACACACGGTCAACTACCATCGCATTTAATATTCTCTTACAAAGATTTAATATTCCACGACCAAAACGAATATTCTCCGACAACAATGAATATTTTATAACTACTTTGCTTATTTTGAAATATTTATGTATTTTACCCATAACTATCCACATTAATCACATCAACCCTTACTATTTCAAAATAATAAATAGAGGAAATTAAATTTCATTTATTAATTATTTGGGGTCTTACAACCTCCCTCCTTATGAAATTTCATCCTCGAAATTGACATACGTGCTGTGTTTTTCAAGGTGAGGATACCTCGCTTTCATTTCCGCTTTCCAATTCCTGTGTCATTTCTTCTATAAGCATGGTTCCTCCACAAAACTTTAACTTGTGGTATGACCTTCGTCAAAGTAGGACATGCTCCTTCCTATCCAAGATCTTGACATGTGTACCTCCTCATACGTTAAGTCTTCTGCTATCTCGTCCTGGCTTCTAACTCAATAAAGTGGTTCGGTCTTTCACATATTTACGAAAGTACGATATGTGAAACACATTATGAATACGAGACATACTTGGAGGTAACGCGAGTCTATAGGCTACATTTCCTACTCGGTCCAAGAATTTGAAATGGACCAATAAATCGTGGATCAATTTTCCTCTCTTCCCAAATCTTGTAAACTCCTTCCACGGAAAGCAACTCGCAACAATACATGATCCCCTATACTAAATTCCACGTCCTTTCGATGAAGATCCGCATAACTCTTTTGTCGATCTTGTGCCGCTTCTTTGTATATCGTTGTCGAATCATTTGGATCTTTTCTTGAGTCATACGTATTAACTTCTCGTCCCAACAATGTTGCTTCACCCACCTCATCGCAACATATCGGAGAAATGACACTTTTCGTCCATATAATGCTTCATATGGAGCCACACCTATACTTGCTCGATAACTCGTTGTTGTAGGAGAATTCCACCAATGGTAAATACTTATCCCAATCGCCTTGAAGTCTAGGACACGAGTCTTAATAAATCTTCAAGAGTTTGAATAGTCCTCTCGATTGTTGTCCGTCTGCTTTGAGAATGGTATGCCGAATCGAATCAGAAATCCGCACTCCATAGCTTTTTGCAAGCTAACCCAAAATCTTGAAGTGAATCTTGGGTCACGATCCAAACTATGGATACTGGGCATGCCATGCAACCTCACAATCTCATTTACATATATACTAAAGAAGACGTTCAAGGAATAAGTCTCGTGATTGGCAAGAAATGAAAGCAGACTTGGTTAATCTATCAACAATAACCCAAATAGCATTTATGCCTTGAGAAACCGTGGGAAGACCAGAACGAAATCCATGGTAATGTGTTCCCACTTCCATTTCTAATCTCAAGTGGTTGCAATGGTCCCTTAGGCAATTGATGCTCGCCTTTACACGCCGACAAGTTAAACATGTGTAGATAAACTTTGCAATCTCTCTTCATATTGTTCCACCAAAATGTATGTCAAGATCACGATACATTTTAGTACTTCCAGGATGGATTGCAAATGGTGTATTGTGTGCCTCCATCATAATCTTGTACTTCAAATCGTAGTCGTTAGAACACAAAGTCTAGAGTGGACTCAAGTATTCCTTCTTCATTGATTCTCGCTTAGGAATAAAGATCTTCTTGTACTTTCTTCTTCATATGCATCGCCTCCGTGCTCATGGCTCGAAAGCAACCTTAACTTTTTCTATTAAAGTTGGCTCTATCGTATACTTGACATCATCGCACTCGTTCCTCGCATATGCTCTTCTACTTAACGCGTCGCCTACCACGCTCACTTTTCGGTGATGGTATTAAATAGTGTGGTCGTAGTCTTTCAATAGCTCGAGCCAACGTCACGCCCAGATGTTAAGTTCTTTTTTCGAGTGAAGAAATATTTAAGGCTTTTATGGTCCGAATATATCTCCACTTTCTCCCCATAAAGATAGTGCCTCCAGGATCTTTAAGCAAGCAAACGATCGATCACGCTAACTCTAGATCATGAGTAGGATAATTCCTCTCGATTCTTTAAGTTGTCGCGAGGCATAAAGCTATGACTTTCCAATGTTGCATAAGAACACATCCTAACCCTTTGCCTCAAGCATCATTGTAGATAACAAATCCATCCGAACCAGATGGTATTGTTAGAAACAGTCTTAAAATAAATCTCCTCTTAAGCTCTTGAAACTCTTCTCGCATTCTTCACTCCAAACGAATTTTGTATCCTTCCGAGTCAACTGAGTTAATCTGAGTAATGATTCGAGAAAACCCTTCCAGAATCTCCGATAATAACCAAATAGACCCGTAGTTACGTGCTTGACCACCGCCTTCTGCTGTTCTAACTTTGTATTGCTTCAATCTTCACCGAAGTCAACAGATACTTCATGTTTTGACACCACGTGCCCAAAGAATGCTACTTCCTCGCCGTAACTAGCATTTCTTCAACTTAGCATATAGCTTGTTTTCACGAAGCCTTTGGAGTACTAGCTTCAAATGGTGCTCATGATCTTCACGGCTTTTGGAATATACGAGATGTCATCAATAAAGACAACAACGAACCGATCCAAATATTCCTTGAATACTTGGTTCATCATATCCATGAAGGCGGCGAGGAGCATTAGTCAATCCAAAAGACATGACTAAAAATTCATAATGCCCATACCGAGTTCGGAAGCCGCTTTGGAATGTCATCGGTTCTAATCTTCAATTGGTGATATCCTAACGAAGATCAATCTTTGAAAAGAATTTGGCGCCTTAGAATCGTCAAACAGTCATCAATACGTGGCAATGAGTACCTATTTTTTATGGTGACATGATTCAACTCCGATAATCAATACAAAGTCGCATACTCCCATCTTTCTTTTTCACGAATGTAATGAGAGCACCCCAAGGAGAAGTACTAGGGGCGAATAAAGTCAATGTCTAACAATTCCTCGCAGTTGGGTCTTTAACTCCCCGAAGTTCAATAGAGCCATTCGATATGGGGTTTTAGAAATGGGCTTTATGCAGTGTCAAGGTCAATAAAGAATTCAACTTCACGCTCGGGGGTAGGCCGGGAAGTTCTTCAGTGAATACGTCGGAAAAGTCAATAACAACAGAATATTATTCAAATTTGATGTGTCTTTATTCAAATTCATAACATGGGCTAAGAAAGCTTGACATCCGCTTTTTAATAAACGAATAGCTTTATGATTAGATATGACGGTGATTGATTTTATCGGTTTAGTTGCTTGAATTCGCATAACAAAGTTGTTTAGGAATATGAAAAGCTAACAACCTTACGAAAACAATCAATTTTGGCATGATGAGTAGCTTAACCAATCAATCCCTAAAATCACAACAAAAACAAGTATCTTTAAAGAGATAAGGTCAATGTAAGGTGATGGTGCCAACTTGAATCAAACAAGATTTATAAATAGTGGATGTGATGAAAGTTTCTCCTAACGGAGTTTCCACAGATAGGTCAAAGTCTAATTTCTCCTGAGTCAAGTTTAAACGCTTGAGCACAAGCCGGAGAGATAAATGAATGGGTAAGCCCCTGATCTAGTAAAGTATAAACTTCACAAGAATTTATAAATAAACTTACCCGTGATCACCTCGTTTGGGTTCCTCGATTTTGACCACCACAACAAACGCTTTTTCAGAACCGCTGACTTTGACTTTTCTCGATAGATCTTTTGAGTCACCGTCCTCATTGAACTAAGTTTTGCTACTGCAATAATCTCTCGAGCGATATGTCCTTCCTTTCCACAATTATAGCATACCCGAACTGTTTGTGGGCGCTTTGATTGATATGTCCTCTTTCCGCATTTATAAGATATATGGACCGGTGGTCGTTTCTCCTCCTCGAACCATTCTTTCTTTGCCGTACTTTTGCCTTCACATGGTCGTTGTTGAATCTCCTCTTTTTAAAATCTCTTCATCGACTCGCTTCTTCTATTTTCATGGCCATGATTACCACCAGAGTGGTTACCATTTTTGTCCGCTCTTTTCTTTTTCTCCACTTGGTTATTGTTGTTTTGTTGACCGCTATCTCCTGGGTATGATCCTCGATCAGGGTACCTTGGTCGACCAGACTTTCGTTATCTCGCTTCTAACAATTGAGCCCTCATTAACAACATCCTAATAGAGAGAAATTTATAGAGATGAGATATCGACGTATGTCGGGTTTCAAACCTCTCGAAACATCCGCGTCATATGCTCCTCATTCTCCACCAAATGAGGTGCAAACTCGATAACTCTCGCAAACTTCGCCTCGTCATTGAGACACCGCCGTGTTGTTCTGCTCCATCCCTAATAAACTCCACTTCCTTCATATAGACGAACACTTTCGTGAAAGTATTTGTCATTAAATAGTTTCAAATGTCTCCCAAGACATGCCGAGTGCGGCCGGATGGAGTACGCTTCACGCACTCCACCAAGAATTCCCGCCTCGCCACTTGGAACATAAAGGTGGCGAATGGAACCTTCGTCTTCGCATGCATCCCAAGACATCGAATATCTTGGTAATTTGCTTGACCCATGTTTCGCCATGATCGAATCTGCTTTCCTTTAAATTCGTGGTCCCAACTCTTTGAACTCGCTTGGCCGGACAACCCGTGAATTGCTATCATTTCTCCTCAGATTTTGAACACGAGTCTTCCTCGTCTCGATTTTGCATGAATCGCAAAAAGCTTCTAAACATCCCCTCGCTCATCATCTCGCTTCCGTTGGTGTTGTTCACAGGGAGGAACATTGCACCCACAGACGATTCTCTCTCCTCGCTTGGTGAGTACAGACGCCTCCACTGGCCTCATTTCCATTGTTAATATTCTCAATCGACATTCTCAAATCTCATCCATAAAACAAGGGTTAATTAAGGAAATCAATATATCACATAATATCCCTATATAATCGACCAACTATCAAATAAGCTTAGGTAGGACACACTTTAGCAAGGATTTACTCGCCTCCCTCCTAGTTCTATTCCCCGATCTCCGCCAGAGATCATATCCCTAAGCTCGATACCAATTGTGACACCCCCAAAATAGGTATACATCACCCATTCCGAGTTGTCAATACACTATGCATGTAAACAACTACAACTTTATTATTACAACAAGAAAATCTGTGAGTTTAAATACGATATTGCCATCTAAAGAATATCCACATACAAATAAATCCTCATCATAATTATTGATACATTATTTTACAAAATGGTGAGGACTACTAAACAACTCTCTAAAACCATCATTCCATACCCCGACTCGACTTCGCTTACATTTTCGCCTCCCGAGAAGAAAAATGGAACAAAAAAGAAAAGGTGAGCTCAACTTGCCCAAGAAAGAATATTATGACTAAGATAATATACAACAAATTATCGTTAGTCTTCAACAGGAAAAATTTAATAGAATACAATAGATAACAAGTTTTAAATCAATACTGCAATGAAAAATATTAATTCATGTAAGAAGTTACGTAGAGGATAAAATCTACTAATATCTATGAATTTAACAAATTCATCATCAATATTTTTATCCGTAAACATCAATCAATATATATCCGAATCATATATTCATCCTCGCACTACAAAAGCCAAGGACATTCACTAGTTGGTCGTATGTTCATCTAAACACTGCTCATCTTTGCACTACGGGCCAAAGATATTCATCGAAATCATTCATCTTTTGCACTACAGTGCCAAAGATATTCATCGAAATCATTCATCTTTGCACTACAAAGCCAAAGATATTCAATAATATCATCATTTAAGACCGAGGATGATGAAATATATAATTTTTTAAAGAAACGAATCCAAAGAAACAAAATGTCAAGGATTAAGGATTCGTACTTTGTTTTATCCACGTCCAAAAAATACCTCAAAATAATCATAAGTGGTGTAAAATTCAAGAATGATCAAAACATGGATACAATCAAAGCTAGATCCATAATAGATATTTTGGACAAAAGAAGAAATTTTATTTTTTGGTGAATAAAGGCCGTATTCGTGAATAGTTCTCAGATATCGTGAATAATGTCGATATCGTGAATAAGTAATCTCACACCAAAAGATAAAATTTCACAAAAAAATATCTTCACGCTTCAAGTGAATAAGACTCGTAAATAAGAACTCGTGAATAAGAACTCATGAATAAGAACCCCATACATGAAAAAAAGTTCCAAATTTGATAAAAACTTCAGATCAATATTTCAAAGATAATGATATTGAAGAAATAATATCATTACGAAAAAAATAATATCTCTTACCTCTGGAAAGACAAAGATTTAACTCGAATAATCGGATATAAAGCTATAACTTGAACTTTCACCGTATAGCAATACTCAAAGTATACTCAAAATACTCACAAGAATACGCTCGATAATATAGAGAGAAAACTTCAGCTTAAGTGTGATTTTCAATTCTAACCCAAGACCTATTTATAGAAATTGCTTAGAACACAAAAAGCGTAAAATTTAATAAAATATTAATATATAATTATTAAATTCTTACGCACAATTTTTATCAGCTGAATTCAACATTCAACACAAGTAGCCCACCTCACAAAACTTTTAAAAAACGTTTTTGTTATTTTAAACAATTAAAACTTCCAAAAATCAATTATTTGAACTCCTAACTTCAATAATTCAAAATAAATAGCCCTTTTGTCGTAAAAATTCGAATCTCATGAGTTTTTATAGGAAATTCAATTCTCTACAACTTTGCGTAAGAAAGTTTTTCCAAATTCCAAATGAGATTGACCGAAATCCACAAACGGGTGATTTTAGAGGCTATAATCAAATTTCAATCCAATAAATGGGGTCCACCGACATGTTTAATATATTTTAAACATTTATTGCAACAAAAATACTCTTCCTCCTCAGATACTCATATATCCCACATTCAAGGCAAAAATATCACCATTATTATATTATTAAAATATAATAATATATATATATATATTTAAATGAATTATTTTATCGTAAAAGATAAAATTTCAATTTTCAACAATTATCACATTAAAAATTTTCCATCTATATCCACATAAAATCAATATTTTCCTCATCATATGAATCAATAATTAATTACTCACAAATAATATTACGTAATCACAATATCGACAACCAAAGCTCCCAGAAGCAGGGGCTTTCAATAAGAATTTCTCTCATCTCATGCAGCAATTAGGTGACCAAACCTCTCCTTAGATGTAACTTTCTAGACATTACCAATAATGTTATCTAATAATATTATTCAGATAATATGAATTATTGCTTCGATAATGAAAAATACTTGTGTAATGACAATTATCAAACAACAAAGAATATAAAATATCAACGCAACAATTATTGAACCAATAAAATAAAATATCGAATAAGAATTATCGTAACCATTATTGAGTAAAGGCCTTCACGTAAGAGTCAATAATTGGTGCAATACCGTGTCTTCATCGCAAGACAACAACGCCAGACATCGTGTTTTAACCACCGGTATTCCAACAAATAGAATGAGTAAATGCACTCTGTTGTTATTTTTAACAACTTATATTTATCGCTTTCTTCATCCAATCGCTTTCCACATGGGGCCCACACATGGTCGCATACCGGTCGTATTTAATATTCCTCGACAAAGATTTAATATTCCACGACCAAACGAATATTCTCCGACAACAATGAATATTTTATAACCACTTGCTTATTTTGAAATATTTGCTTATTTTACCCATAACTATCCACATTAACCACATCAACCCTTACTATTTCAAAATAATAAATAGAGGAAATTAAATTTTATTTATTAATTATTTGGGGTCTTATACATCTGCTATTGTATTATCTGACCGATCCACCCCCTGACAACTGTGCGATGTGAAGTATGCGAGTTTATCCTTCACTTTGGCCAGATACTTTGACATTCTTGCCCCGAGCCTCATACTCACCCCCGACAACCGCTGACCACCAAATGCGAATCATCAGAGATGACCAACTTCAGACTCCAAGCTCCGCCAATCAGTATTCCTCGCTAGAATGGCCTCATACTCATGCTTTGTTGTTAAATGGCCTTGAACCCAAATCGAATAACTTTGTTGTACCTTGAATCCTTCAGACTTGTCGAATGACCCCGCCTTAATCGACGTCTGAAGTTGTTGATCCATCCACGTATAAGGTCCATGAGGTCTGCCCTTGTTGGGTTTCGGCCACTATACTTACGTCTGACTCTGTAAAGTTATAATCTACCACAAAATCTGCTAAGGCATGTCTTTGATTGCCGTTCGGGGATGGTATTCTATTGCAAACTGTGTTAATTTCATCGCCTAAGCGGCCAACCGACTTGATACTTCTGGCTTATGCAAAATCTTTTTTAACAGCTGATCCGTGTATACCACTATTAGCCGACCCTGGAAATAGTGCCTGAGCTTCCTGCTAGCAATTATTAAGGCATAGGCAAACTTTTCCATGTTCAGATATCTGATCTCTGCATCCCGGCACGTATTAACGTAGTACAATCGGAACTACTTTCCTCCTTATCACATACCAAAGGTCGCCTCTTCTTCTCCAAGCTCGCAGCCAAATATAAATATAAAGGTTCCGGCGGATCGGTTTCATCAATAAGCAATCTTTCAACTCAGATATTTCTTGATCCTCGAACGCGTCTTCGCATTCTCAAGTCCACCAAAGCTCTTATCATTCTTCTAACCTCGAGAGTGTCAAAATGGGTAGATATCTTTCTACCGATCTTGACATCGAATCTCCGAAGGGCGCTTATCCGTCCCCGTCACCTCAGTACATCTTTGTATGTCTTTGGAGATTTCATGTCTAAGATCGCCGCAATTTTTTTTTCGGGTTGGCTTGATCCCTCACGACCAAGTATCCCAAAAATTTTCCCGAACCCAAACCAAGGGTACATTTTTTCGTTCGATCGCGATTGGCTTCCTTACCATTTTGAAGCGGTCTTCTTGGTCTTCCAAATGATCCCGAACTGACATGCTTTTCACGATCATGTCGTCCACGTACACTTCTATACTCCTACCACCGCTTCCTACAATACAAAGTTCATCATCTGGCTTGATAAGTTGCCTCAAGGCAAAGAATCCGAATGTCATCTTCCGACACGCATATATAGCTGGATGAGTAATGAAGCTTGTCTTGGGATGTCATCCTTGGACATCAAAATTTGGTGATATCCCGAGAAAGCGTCCATGAAACTTAACAACCCATACCCCGAAGTGGCATCAATCAGCTGGTCTATGTTGGGTAGAGGGTAGAAATCTTATGGGCATGCGTTGTTCGTGATCCGTGTAGTCGATGCACAACCTCCACTTTCTATTTTGCTTCAAACCAATACCACATTTGTCGACCATTCAGATAATGATCTCAAGATGAACCCCGCCTCCAGAGTTTTAGTGATCTTTTCATCTATGATCTTACTTCCTTCCGGGTGAAGATCCTTCTTTTCTCAGATCACCGGTTTCTCTTCGTCCGTGATATAGCCTATGCTTGAAGGCCACCGATTTGCTTACTCTCGCATGTCGCTAGGTTCCCATGCGAAGATATCGGCAGTAAACCCGAGTAAATCCCCTGCATCAGATTCGCAGCGGGTTCCGCTTAATCCCGCCTTGAATTTTGATCAATTTTTCTCGGATTCCCAAGTAATAACTCCACGCCTTCGTCTTCTTCTTCAGCGGTGCGCTTATCGGTTCAATCTTTCTGAGTGAATGGCTCTATCTCGATGGCCATTGTCTATTTCTTTCGTTCTCGACCCCCCGACCCTCGAGGAAATCAAAGTATTTCGATAACACCTTCTGCAATGTCCAAATCACCTTTACCTCCCCGATCCCGCTCGATGTAGAAACTTGATTTTGAAGTGAGGTATAGACGCCATCGCCATGCAATCTCGCTAATGCTCGGCTTTCCCAATATGGCGTTGTGGTAGAATCCACTTGTACTTCTAAAATTTTTTACCATTATTTATGCTTCCCCGAGGGCTATCTTAGAACCTAATCGTAGCTCTATCGCACTTACACACACGCACCGAATCGCCACTAAAACCGCATAACCAACCCTCTCTTCCCAATTCCATTTTCTTTCCTCCAAAATCCATCCTCCGATAGGCACGTGTAGGTAGTATATCGACCGAGGACCCGTTGTCGATCATCATTCTTTTCATATCTCTTCGGCTTTGACTTGTGGCTATTACTAAAGGCTCCCCCATGTGGTTCGATGTGGTCTGTAGGATAGTCTTCATCCGAGAAGGAGATGGGTACTCCTGAATATGCCCTATCCTTTTTGGGCGATGAACCAACTACCGCCAACACGGCCTCGAGATGCCCACTCCTCTTCTTTCCGATTACACGCCCTACCGACCCGCCCGAAATCACATCAATAACTCCTCGGGCTGGTGGGTGCGGTTTTAGCTGCGTTTCTCGAGTCGGTTCCCTATTCTCCTCCCAGGGGGCTTCTGAGCCTTCTCGGCCAACCACATACTGCACTAGCTGCCCATTTTGTACGTTATTTTCTATCAGATCCTTCAAGTTGTTACAATCCTCCGTTGTATGCCCCTGACTCTGATGATATGCACAATACTTATCCCGACCCCTCTTCCCAGGCTTGGGGATCGTCGGGCATGGCTCGAAGAACGGCTTATTCCTCATCTCTTCCAATATTTTTGCCCGATTAGTGTTGAGTGTAGTGTAGACTTTGTTGACATTTTTATTTGGGAAAGGTGGTCAACCATTTTAAATCCCCCCTCAGAGCTTTTCTTCTACCGTAATTATCCGACCTCCCTTATTATCCGACTTCGATAACTCTCTGCTTATCCCTGATCCTCGACTTCTCATAAGGTTGGGAGTGTGATTTGAAGTTCCCCATTGTCTCTTCAATTGTTATGTGACCTCCGGCTCGATGGAAGGCCTCACAAAACTGCGGGAGGTTGATCACCAGATCTTTCATCAACTTCTTTGATTTCCCGATGTCCAGTCCAGTAGTGAAGAATCCCAAAGCTTGTGGGGAATTCAGCTCTGCTACCGACCCCACAGCCTCTCGGAACCTTTTGACGTACTGTCTTAGACTTTCATCTGACTCTGTCTGACCTGCATGAGTGAAGCTGTGATCTTTCCCCGCCTCTTGTTACTCCCGAACCGAGCATGGAATTTCTCCCGAATATCATTCCATGAATTAATTGATCCCACCGCCAAGGTCCCCATCCATTCTCAGGCGCTTCTTCTTCAGAGTGGTTGCGAACATGTGACACTTGGCCGCATCAGAATGGCCGTAGTATGTCATCAGCCTGTTATACCCGTTTGAGTGGTTATACGGATCCCCCATCCCATCGTAGGTCTCCATCTGGGGCATCTTCTTTTTGGGGTTGGCTGTCTCCTGATTGATCTCCGGCGAGAAAGGTGACCCTAAGCAAGCCGAAGGTGTCCCCAACTCATTTTTGGCCGACAGCAACTTTTCCAATTCAACCACCCTTCGAGCGAGGGGGTCAGTCTCCTCTTTGCGAAGGGATGATCGGTGTCTATTCCTCCCGTATTCGAGAGACGTGTCCCGCCTCCTCAGTCCCGATCTGCTCAAGCGCTCCGATCATTATTCAAACAGAATCTGGCCTCATTCTACTTCGACCTTCACGCGATCGACTATGATGCACGCCTCCTTTCGCTTCCAACCTCTCCCGTCGAGGTGACGTGGATCGGCCCGATGCCTACGCCTTTTGAGATGGCTTCCTACTTCCGTACCACCTTCGCCATCTCATTGCTCGAGTTCCTCTTCTTTGAGGCGTAGGGCCGCATGGCATCCTTGATCCGTCAGCATCTTTTTCAAAGCAGAATGAACTCCTCTCGATCTCGGTTGTTCTCCCTCATGGTCCTTCCCCGTGAACCTCCAACGCCGAGAACGGTTCTCATCCACACGACTAACTTGGTTAGGGGTATGATGGTCATCGTGGAAGAGTCTTCGCTTGAGAGAAAGCGGTTAGCTTGTTTCTCCTGATCACCCTGGACTCGAGAGCCCAGTCTATCTTTCACCGACCCCCTCACCAGTGTGGTTTGGTGGGTCTTTACCTTTTCCTGGATAGAGGCACTGTTCTCCTTACTTGCCATGGCCTGTTACCGAAAAAGTTGGGTTGTGATTGTTAGAACACTAAGGCCCTCCTTCTAGCGCCAATGTTAACGCCAAGTTTCGTCGGCGCGTCCAATCACAGAATCCACGCGCTAGAACCTACACAATAATAGATCACACAGAAGTTTGACGGCTTGTGCCGTCGGGGGATAGCTCCGGTGTGAGAATAAATACAGGCCGTTACAAGGTTTAACAATGGAGGCTAAGTGTTTAGTGCTCAAAAGTAGGTATTACTTGTTAATTGTAACCTTGGCCTCGTATTTATAACGCTTACACCACCTTAGAATCCTCCTTCGAGTCAGATTAGAACTCCTAAATATGGTAAGTTACCAATATTTAGGTCCAACACAATCTCCTTAAAAGGTGCAAGTGGAATCCAATCCAACGACTACCTTTGGAGTTACCTTATTCAATTATGATTAGGATTCAAACTCGCTTGAGAAAAGCCCACTATGCAAGCCCAAACAATCCTACCATCGTGCTGGCCTCTACCAAGGAATCGAGACCTCGAATTCCTAACACCCCACATCGTATGCAGGCTTTCAGCCCAAAAGGACTCGGATGTCGAATTCGATCACCCCTCACCTCTTCATGGGCTTCAAATTTCATCTACCACCCTAAAGCTTTTTATGTATGGCCTTGCCTTACCACGTGAAAATCGTAAAAATGCTCCTGAACAAAGTTAGTTTTGGTTTACAAAATATGGTTATAATTTTATTTAAGAAGTAAAACTATATTAACTATTTTTAATATGGGTTATGTGAGTTGAAATCATATAGTTATGATTCAAATATATGTCGATCTATATTTTAAATTTCAAACTTACCTTTATTATGATCCAATTAAATAAATTATTATTAGATATATCATGTATACATTATCACTAAGAATTTATTTTATTTTTATACATAATTACTTGAATATTAAAAAATTTTAAGATGGGAGTATAATAATCACTTAGTTTTTTTTTTTTTTTTTTTTGGTGTGTGTAGGGTTGGGATTGGGGTTGGGGTTGGGGGTTGGTGGGGGTGGTGGTAGGGGTGGACGGGTCTTGTGGGATGGGATGGGGTGGAGTGGTGAGGATGGGATGGGGTGGAGTGCGGTGGGGGGATCTTGGGGTAGGGGTGGACAAGGTGGGGTGGGGGTGGAAGGGGTGGCGTGGGGGTGGAGGTGGAAGAGGTGGGGTGAGGGTTGGTTAGGGGTGGGTGGGGGGTGGGGTGGGGTGGGGTGGGGTGTATTCATAATCGAAAAATATTTTTTTTAGAATTAGGGTTGGGGGTGGTAGTGGGGGTGAGCGTGATAGGATGGGGTGAGGGTAGGTATAGGGGTGGCGTGTAGGGGTGTGGGTGGGCGGTGTGGGGTGGGAGGTAGGGTGGTAGGGATGGGTAGGGGTTGGTGTGGGTAGGGTTGTTGGGGTGGACGGGGTGGGGTAGGGTGGGTGATGTGGGGTTAGGGTGGGCGGTGGGGTGGGGCGGTGTGGGGTGGGTAGGGGTTGGTGTGGGTTGGGGTGTTGGGGTGGGTGGGGTGGGTGGGGTGGGCATGTATACATAATCAAATGAATATTATTTTTTTGAATCAAAATTTTTTGAATATGTGGTTAAAAGAACTTTTGATTTATATTTGGAATGAAATATGGATCAAAAAATAGTTAACCGGTTTGGACCTATATTTGTTTTAAAAAATATGGTTACAAACCTTAACCAACTTAAATAAATAAAATAGTTAACCAATTAATTTGGTTCTAATTAATATGGGTTGACCTAATAATTAACTAATTATATTGATATGTCTAGGTTTAAATTTAAAATGTATTGAAATGTTACATTATAATGATGGAAGAGAAATGATGATAGGAAATTTATAAAGAATGGAGAGGATCCTAGTCCCATCTAAACATAACGGAATCCAAAATTTGACATAATCCATTGAATACAAACAAGACAAGTGAAAATACAGCAATGCTATGTATTGTCATAAATTTGTATCGAATTACAATTACGAAACATATCAATACATAGAATTAGATAGATTTATAAGAGAACTCCAGTTATTGCACGTCTAACTAAAATAATTATCACTAATATTTATCTAACAATAAAAAAATTAGTGCAATATATATCATTTTTCGTGAAAAAATCATGAACAACCCCTTTAAGTTGAAGTTAATAAAAATGTGTAGCAACAAGTTAATGAAAGGAGTGTTAACAAAACTAAGCAATTAAGATCGACATTGATTGAGAATTGTCAACATCATCAAGGTCTTTGTTAATGTTAATACAGTTATAAGAAGAAAGATTAAGTTCAAAAGATATACTATTATTAAAATTGATAATAATGCAAAATGGAAATATCCTTTTATTCCGTGTCAAACATGTAGATTTTAGTGGGGACAAAAAGACTTGATTTAAATTACAATCCCCATGATATGGACATAGAGTATTCTAGGCTGCGCATGCTTGTTAATTGATTAATTAATTACTTAATTGACTTACTATTTAGTTAATTGATTAGAATCTCAATTATTCCCTCAAAAGTGTCCAATTGTCATAACTTGTAAATATTAAAGAGTTAAGGGTATGAAACTATGAAAGTAAAGACCCTCCAAGACTTCCTCAAATCTAAAGTGAAAAGAGTGTTATTAATGTTTGATAGAAATTGTTAAACTCACAATAAAAAATGTTATTTTCATAATAAAAGTATCGCTATAAATTCTATTACGACGATTTTCACTGTCGCTATACATTTACAATGACACTTTTATTGTGAAAATAATAAAAAGTATTGTGTATTTAATAATTTCCATGTTTGATTTGTAATTAAATTTTGCAAGGGCATTTTGGTAAACAATGCTCTAATTAGTTAGTTAAATTTAGGGAATTGATATTTTTATAAGCTCACACTCACCGACTCGCATGAGTGTGGGTTTCATTTCTATTCATGTGAGAGAAATCTTGTGGAACTATAATTTTTACTTATAAAAATATTAATTTCTTAAATTTACGGTTGTCAGTTAGTAAGTAATCAAGTTGTTAGGTTTGTTAGAAGTAATAAATCAAGTATAAATTGATTATACTTTGTTAGAAGTTTTAAAATTATAGTTTTATTTTATATATACCCTGAAAAATAATAAAATTACTAGTTTAATAATGTCCTATGATATGAAATTTTCATAACTATCTTAAAGATATTGTCTCATTTATATTATTATCATTAAAAGTAAATTATTTTGTAGATTAAAAAAATTGATAATAAAACTCATCTTATTGACGGATGGATTTTTAAAGATCTTCTCTAAAGTTAGCATATTCGATTTTAAGAGAAACTATGTTTAATTGAGTATGCGAACCACAATTCTAACCTCCCACCTCTAAAATGTAAATAAATCGAATCAAGTCGAGTATTGAATTGTTTAGATTTAATTCACAAAATTTATTAATTATAAAATAAGATTTTATTGGGGCTCATTTAACTATTGAGTCAGGCACAATCTTGAATCGAGCTCGAGCAATTTAAATTTTCGAACGAATATAATCCGAAAATCAATAGAAAATTACAATTCGAGGAGATTCAAGTAATTTATCAAACTTTAAAATTTGCTCATATTTGAATCATTCATATTTGAGTCGAGCTCGAATCGAACTTTTATTCGAGTGAGTACAGATCAAGTCCGAACTATTTGCTCATTTTGCAATTTTATCCACCCCAGCCACCCCTCTTTCTCTCTCTCTTATAATTCTAACTATGAGTTAATAAACCATTATTACATACCAATCTCAATTTAATTTATTTTTTGATTGTTTAAAAGTTCAAAAAGGATTGTGAACTTTGATAATGTTTATAACAACCTTTAAATGAAAGCGTCTGATATTACCAAAGTGATAAGAGGAGTATTATTTTTATATGTATTTTTGATATTTTCACATGATTTCTTTTCAAATGAAAGTAAATTCACTGAATGCTCATGTGAAAGAGGAACGTGTGAAAATATTAAAAATACTTGTAAAAATATCAGTTCCAAAATAAAAATTATGTTGTCTTTATCGTAAGTGTACCTGAAAATATATTAATATATACTCGTCTAATATAACTGCCTTGTGTTAAGTTACCGAACCTAAAAGATTCGAGGTTCAGAATTGGGCTACCTCTTGTCATACTTGGGCTTCCATTACAAGAAAAATTCTTTATTATCATGTTATAAGTTTTTGCTTTGGGCTTTTTAAAGATGTGTTTTTCTACTTTTGGGCTGAATCTATAGTCATCATGATGTTAGGGTGTGGGTTCGGGGAGGAGGGGGTCAGGGTTAAAAAGAATAAATAAAGGAATTATAAAATAAAATGTAAAGAAATAAATATGGTATAATATTATATGCGGTCCGCTTCTCCTTTTTTAAAAAAGATAAATCAAAAATAGAGGATAAAAATGAATCGTTATAATTATATATCTCAACGATTTCCATCATATAGCATAGAAAACCGTCAGTATAGTCAAGTTCATCTATGATTATATTTAATTAAGCGACGATTTTTTAATATTTGATTATCAGTTCCACTATATTTGAAAGTAAAATACCATCACACAAGTAAAAAATTAGAAGAAAAAAAACAAAAGGAATAACATAAATTTTAAACATTTTATCTTGAAAAGGAGTATTCTTTGTTAAACAATCAGTCAGCTTATTTGTTTTCTTAAATACTAGTTGCATCGTGAGGTCCCACTCCTTTCGCTATAATAAAAAAATTAAATTTAAAATATTTGAACTAATATATGTGGTTAAAAACCCAAAAATTAAGAGGTAAATGTTTATTCTTTAGTTTTTAAAATTCATACTACATAGTTTATCTTTCTAAGTTAACATATTCCCAATAAACAAGATTTTCTAACTTGGATAGTTATTGAATCGAAAAAAGTACTGGATGAATGGATCATCGATTCAATTAGTGATCGTATCGTTATTAACCAAGTGACGTCATTAATATATAAAAATATATATTATTAATAATTAATAAAGTTTTAAAAAATCTCATTTTTTATGAACTAAAATATAATAAAGTTAAATTACAATATTACCAAAAGTGATTAATTTAAATATTAAATAAATTTTGGTAAAAAATAATAATTTAAAATCGGTTTATTTGGGTCAATTAACCGATTTTACTAATTAAACTACTGAGTTTCACCGAAGATCAATCGGGTCAATCGATTTTAACTAATTCAATAAAATTAGGTCAAATTAGATCAGACCGACCAACCGAACTAGGTTTAATAACCATGCCAATAAGTAAATTCAAAACGTTTTAGTTTTCTTTGAGATTAAATAAATTTTCAAGTTATTTCAACAATCACAGTAAATTTAATATTAATTGAAATAAGTAAAAAAATAGAATATAATCTAAAATTTAATTTTCTTTTCTATTTCAATTACCATTTCCTAAAATAAAATAAAGCAAAAACAAATGAAACTAAAAATCTTCCCCTTTTTTTTTTCATCTTCACTTGAACCCTAAACCCTTCAATCAATTATCAACCTGTAGCTCCTCCACTGAAAACGACGACGCCCTTTCAGGTAACTCTCTCATTCTCTCTCTATTTTCTCCTCTCTCTCTCTCGATTCCTTCTGTTATCTGAAATGTTTGATTCAAGGATTCACAGTATACAACACCTGTTTTTACATATAATTGTAAGTTCTTAATAAGAGCTCTATGCTACTTTATTGGGTAGGGGTTAGAAATTGGTTTAATGATTTGATCTTAATTTGTGAAATTCTTCCCTTTTTGAAGCTCAATTGACAGGGAATATAATTTTTCAACAAATTTGCATTGCAAATGGCTTCTTGGTTTTGTGGTATGTGAGTTCTTAATCTGTTGAGATATCTTGACTTCCCTGACTTATGCTGTAGCATTGCTTAATAGCTGATTTGGGTGAATGGAGATGGGAAAAATATAATTCTTGTACAATTTTTGTTGATAAGTATAAATGTTATACAATCTAGACATAATTTAATTGTGTTTCAAGGTTAGGGGATTTTTATTTTTTTGGTTTAAATGCTTCATTTCATGTTTATTCCCGACTTTTCTCCAGCGGACCTCAAAATTTATAATTCTTTTTATTACTCCTTTTTCTGTTTTCTTGCTTTGGTCATCCATAGCAGGTCGTTCATTGTTGGGAGGCCTCAACAGCAATTCTTCTGGTTTGCTGAGAATGTCATATGAGATGACATGCAATCAGGTAAGTCTTTTTCTTTATGTAATATACCTTTGAAGTCTTTATATATGAACTTCCTCTGCACTTGGGATTTACGCAACTGTGTTGATGCGAGCCACTAAAGTGTGTACTTTTATATTGTGTTTCATGTATCGTATAGTGAATCTTATTCGTACAATACAAAAATGAAATGAAAAATATGGTAATATATATTTAAACATATAAACACACAAATTATTAGACAATCAGGCATATTAGCTTGTGTCTACAAAAAGTAAATACATTCTAACCTAAAAATAAATTTTAAAGTTAAAGTGTAACAAAAATATTCTAAATCGAATTATTAGATATTAATTTAGAAATGTTTATAGAGTAATAAGAGAAAACAAAAATTCAATTTCACCTTTGAACTATAAAATAAAATAGAATAAATCAAATTAACAAGTGAAGATTTATGTTTTGCTTGTGCTTGTGGAAAGTGACATGAGAAAAATAAAGTGACATTTTGTAGAAGAACAGATGAAAAATAAAGCTTTTAAAAACTCATCAAACGATATAGAATATGTTAACGGCAAAAACCTCTAAATACGAAATGGTAGCATGCTTAAAAGTTATGCTTTTACAATTTTGGATTTGCATTAAAACATTTTCAAGTATGGTTCTCACTTTAAAAAGTATCGTACATTGTATCGTTTCGTAACTGATTTGTATGATACGATCTTCTTCTCGCCCTAGGAGTAGCAAAAAAAGAGGGATTGGCATTATGGACCCAATGATAAACCACTAAAACCTTATGCATTGGGGCTCCACGCACTGGCCCTTCTCACCTCCTACAAGTCGTCCGGCGGAAAGACTTTCTAAATGGTGCAAAAGAACTTGGGATCGAGTGGCACTACTCTTTCAGGAAGGGTGTTGAGCTTGATTGATGAAGCCATCAGATGTTGCTAAACAAAATCTTTGCAAGACCTACTATTATGATTGATTGCTTTCCTGCCTACTTGACTATTACTTGTGTGCATGTTCAATACCATAATAAAAACTAGTAGAGCGAGGAGTAGAGGAGTGTCATTTTTGATCTGCGATACGTATCCTATGATTCATACAACTATGCTCGTTGTCAAGGCTGATTTTATAATTGGCTGATATGAACGCTCATGCTAACTAAAAAAAAGTACGAATATTTTTAATGACTAAAATTCTCCCTCTGGGAAAAGAGTTGTCTTACCTTTTTGTTGACTGACTCTTGTTACGCGTAGTTAAGGTTTGCATAGTGGTACACTAGTACATTACTTTTTTAGTGACTTTTTTCACTTAAAATATACTATTTGGAAAAAAATATTGCAAAAAATATGTCTAAATGTGTTATATAAAAACTTTTGTATTTGAAAAAAGAAAAAAATTGCAACAAAAAAGTAGGACTTTCTATTCTGAACTATTTTACTATTTTATAGTCCTGGAAGTTATAGGAAAGACTAACAATTAAACTAGTAGAAAGTTTTGAGGGTAGTTTTCCATATATCTTAAAAAATAATCTTTCGAAAGACCAAGTAGATAAAAGTCGAGAGATTTAAGAACTCATGTATAAACTGCAAATAGCTTATGAAAGTTGAGCTTGAAAAGCTTTCGCCATATGCAAATCCTGATGACTGGAAGAGTAAGTTGGAAATAGATGGAGTTAAGCTCTATGCCAACTACTATCTTGGGTAGCATCCTGCAAAAAAATTACCAAGTAATCAGTAAAGTGAATTTGATATCAGTAATCAGGTTGAGGATAGTCTTCTTTTAGTGTGTTTCCAAAAGGTCTGATTGACAGCATGCTGGTCTTGGTTTCAAAATGGGCCTGTCACTGTACATTTTACTGGCTAGGGTTCTGTTCATTTCAAGCAAAACATTTTCTAGGAAAGACTTTTCAGCAATATTGGATGTTTGGTATAACAATGAATAAATGGTCAACAGAAATCATTCTATGGTGCAAGCAAATTTTTCTTTATTTTCCTGGGAATGAGTTGCCACGGCAAATCATTTTCCCTGAAAGTAATTTCCAGAAAATGTTTTTTCTTGAAACAAGTGTAGCCCATAATTATGCTCTTCTTTATAATCCATACTAAATCTGACTTCTAAGCTCTTGTTTAGCGACACTGAGCCTTTGCCACAAATTATTTGTTTTCTTAGTCAATTATCCCACAATATCCTGTTCTCTTGATGTGTCTGCTTTTATCATGCGAATAAAGTGAAGCTGCTCACAGTCACAGGTAAGGATCCACATGATCTCTGTCATTGTTTTAGGAAATCTTCTGTTATTCTTTCTGCAAATGGTAAAGACCAAGTCGTTAAGCCTACTTTTTCATCATAATGAAAAGCAAACTTGATACTTTTGAGATAGCAACACAGGTGTTCAATAACATGGCCTGTTTTAACTAGTATTCATTATTCACTTACCTATTTTCTTTTGCATTATTTGAACAGCAACGAAGGACATTTATACAGATGGGGACCAAACTCAAAGTGGCTGATAATTCTGGAGCAAAGCTAGTGAAGTGTATACAAGCTTTGAAGGGAAAGAAAGGGGCAAGACTGGGGGACACAATAATTGCATCAGTGAAGGAAGCTGCCCCAGGTGGAACAGTGAAGAAAGGAGCTGTAGTTTACGGCGTTGTAGTGCGTGCCGCAATGCAGAAAGGTCGTTGTGATGGCAGTGAGGTCAAATTTGATGATAATGCTGTTGTTCTTGTCAATAAGCAAGGTGAGCCAATTGGAAAGAGGGTTCATGGGCCTGTCCCACATGAGCTAAGGAAGAAAAAGCATATCAAGATTCTTAGTCTTGCAGAGCATATTGCATGAGGTGTGGAACCCCTACTAACTTGTTCGCGTCCTTAGTTGGACAAAAAAAGCTCCTGTTTTCATTTTTTTTTCCTAATGAGTTTGCTGAATTGAAATGAACATGCTTGATGGTGTTTGATATAATAAAACTGTTTATATCAGAGTCAATTGGATATGTCATATGTGCTACAAAATTCTGCCCTTCGAACTGCTATAATCCTTCCTTTCATGAGACCTGGAGTCGGCTTGGCAATTAAAATAAATTATATTATTTGAAAGTTGAACATGATATTCTCTAGAGAAAAGTATGCGTCTTTTCTCACCCACATTTACCCTGGAAACAAGCATGCGGATACGCGGCCTTTCTTTATGCCGGGTCAAGAAGAAAAGTGAAAGAGATGGCATAATATCTAACATGATTAGATAGTAAGTGGTGGAGAACGGATGCATCTCTACAAAGAGGAAAGTCATTTAAGTAAATGAGTGTAGAATTAAAACACATTAATCAGGATAGAGATTTTAAGACGCTGTTAATGGGAAAAGCAAAGCTTGCAGAGAAGTATGTCCTCTCTTCATGTCTAAACCCAACAAAAGACGAACTTCGCAAGGATAAGAGGAAATTTTACTCAAGACCTCAATAAGAAAAGTGATAATGGTTGCTAATTTTTCTCTAAACAATCTCGTGACGGTCCAATCTGAATTTCCATACCCCCCTTATATTTTCTGAACGCTTTGAAACTGCCAAAATTTTCAACTTGAGAACATGCTTTACTTCACTCATCTTTTGTGGATTTTTTTTTTTTTTTTTTTTTGGAGGGGGGCGAGGTGTCTTCGCATTATTTAAAATTTCTACTTATGAGTATATCAAAATTCTTGGTGTAAACAAAAGTTCCATTACAATTTTAGATTCTTAGTTCAATTGGTGTTCCCTAGAGATGGTTTTGAACTATTTATTCATGATCAGCATTAGTAGATATAGTCAAGCAAACATGTAAGAAACCCCTTAAATTTGGCTTCCAATTCAAAAACAACTTATCTAGAGTCCGTCCCTAGGGCAACTAGTTTTCAGACATCTGGGTTTTTCTTCTTAAATGTGTCGGGTCTTTTCTCCCAGAACTTTAACTGTATGGTTCTGCTCTCCAACATCTTCTCCACCTCTTCAATTGGAAGTCCCTTTGTTTCTGGCACGTAAATTAGGACAAAGAACAGTGCTACAGCAGATAACGCCCCAAAAATGAAAAAGGTCCAGGAAGTTCCAATAACCTGTGTTAAGGTTAGGAAGGATTGTGCAACAATGAGGTTTGAAATCCAGTTTTCTGTGGCTGCTATACCTCCACAAATTCCTCGATACCTCAATGGATATATTTCAGAGTTTACAATCCATGACAGTACCCATTCCCGGAGAGAAGAATATGATGTAGAGTGCTAGGCCGATAAGGGCAAGCCATCCGTATTTGCTTGGGCATCCCCTTGTGTACCATGACCTGTGCTCACCATGACATGCATCTTTCACTGTGTCATTGGATATCAAACAGGCCCCCGGAAATAGCTGCAATAAATACAATAGTGAGATGATGAAGATGTGCAAACTGATTTTAAGGAGCTTGGATGAAGTATATGATATTCATTCAAAATTGTCACAGAGTTGTCACAAGGTGGGAGTAAAGCTGCAATAATTTGCAGTATACAGTTAGATAAATCCTAGAAGAGACTACCAGTATAGCTGGTCAAGTGTGTTGCAAGTGTAACTTTTACGAGTTGGAGTAAGTTTAACAAGTTGAATGCTATAGATACTAGTTTAGGTTCATAGTCTAGTAGGAGGTACAAGTAGTTTTGTCTTTCAAAAGAAGGGGGAATTCTTCTATGTTGTTGCACATTTTGCTCGAGGATAGTTATTTGGTGTGCTAGAAGGAACAGAGCATCCCCCTTATTCTGATTATTATGTTTAAAATCTAGTGTGGCAGCATTTTTTTTTAAGGAATGCACAGACCATAGTTGGAAGTAGGGTATAAATGTTGGAATCTGTGGTACCTTGTCACTAGATGAAGCACAGAATCCACAATCTGGAGATGAAGCCTTCAAACACTTCATACAGTCCCAGGTACCCGAAGATCTGGATGAACTGTAGTCCGGACAGGTATATGGTGCAAAGAGAGATGTTTCAACCTTGCTAACAGCAGGTGAGTGGGTTGTAGTCTGGTGAAAAACTGCTGACAAAAGCCCGAGTGAGATTATTACACCGCACAAGCTGATGACCAAAAGCTTCTTCCTCCCAGTCCTGTCAATAAAATATATGCTCACTATAGAACCAAGGGCATTTAGCCCTGCGGTGACAAGTGAAAGGAGGAGGGCCGTTTGGTTGGACGCAAAACCAGCCAACTGAACTATGGTGGGACTGTAGTACATCACTGTGTTTATGCCAACAAATTGCTGAAAAATCTGAAGACCAACACCGGCCATTAGTCCTCTTCTAACTGTTGTGGTTTGAAATATTGTCTTGATCTTGGTCATGAAGCTGATGTTTTCAAAAGCTCCAGTTTCCTGAATTTCTTTCTCGACTGATTCCTTAAGAGCTTGAATCTCTGCTTCAACATCTTCGGCTGGGTATATTTTTCTTAATAGGGTCTCGGCTTTTTCTTTTCTGCCCTGTTGAGGAGTTGACATATATGTTGTGGTGATGCAAGGAATGTATCAGCATATATAGGTCAAGAGAGCGAAAATGTGCAAAATAACCTTGCGGTAAAGCCAACGAGGGGATTCTGGAAGTAGCAGCATCAGTATGAACTGCACGAGGGCTGGAAGTCCGGCAACACCAAGCATCCAACGCCAAGTCCCTGGTGCCTGATTTCCACAATTTGGAGTAACATCTAGCATAATGAGTAATTGGCTTCTACTAAAGGCTATAAATTTATTTATCAAGATAAATATCCAACATTGATTTTGTCTGTCTAATCTACACGAGTCCATTATTAATCTAGATAAAATCAAGCATTAAAAACTAAATATTCAGGTGCATATTTTTTACCTTTGTAAAAGCCAAGTTTACAAGGTAAGACAAGAACTGGCCGCCGGTGATTAAGAATCCATTAGTACTAACTAGAGCACCCCGGACCTTAGCCGGAGAAGCTTCCGAGATGTACAAAGGCGCGGTCATGGAGGCCATTCCTACACCTAGTCCGACAAAAACACGGCCAGCGATGAGGAGAGCTGGGTTGGGAGCTGCAGCCATGATGAGAGCTCCGAGGAAAAATAGAAAATCTGCAACTAAAATGGCGCTTCTCCTTCCGTAACGATCGTTGAGCCACCCTCCAATTGCCGCACCTATGATTGCTCCGGCAACTGCCGTGCTCACAATGCTCTCCTGTTACATTTTCACCATGCATGATTAAGATACCTGCCAAGTGATTTTATATTTTCAATTGACCATAAACCTTAATTTAATCTATCCATTACCTTAACAAAAAAATATAAGTACTCAAATTAGCAAATATAAAAACTTCATTTTTAGACGTGCATGTCCTACTCCCTTGCTAATAAACTACCAAAAGTGCCCTCCTTCAATATCCATTCCTATGCGGGAGGAACAGATGAAGAAAAGAAGTGAATATGCAAATATATATAGGGGTATTATATTCCAGTCCATGCGGCCGTACTAACAAAATTAATTACCTGTAATACGGTCTGCTTATCCACAGACTTGAAGTCATCTCTTATATACAAAAGCGCACCTGATATTACTCCTGCACGTATGTATAATTTATGTATCCATAACAATTAAAGATAAACATAAATAAAATTAAGGATAATATTTCAAATGTTTATTAGTTAATTATGTAAATAATTATTTATTAATAATTCTTTTAAAGAAACGTGTAAACGATCGAGGCATTCATATATTTAGTAACATACATTTATCATGATTCATGACATGACTAGTTTAAAAATATTGTTAAATCCTTATTTGATACCATAATATATAGATATTTCTCATATATATATATATATATATATATAGAGAGAGAGAGAGAGAGAAGTGAATATATTTATACCGGTATGGCGGTATCATAATCGAAAAGAAGGCCACCAATTCCAGCTGAGAAAGCAAGACGAAGGACATAAGGGTTCCTCCATGCCAGAGAGAAGCAGTCTCTGAAAGCTGGAGCATCTGTTCCCGGATGTATTCCTCCTTCCATTAATATATATATATATATATATATATATATATATATCTTCTACCCTTTAAGAATTAAGAGAGAGAAAGAGATATATGAATTGAATATAAGCGCATTGTTGGGTCATGATATTTCCTCTCTTTGGGCCTAGTAAGTTGGATTTACTTATTTAATTAATCTATTGGACCATCATTATTGAACCTTGAAAGTCACTGGGCCTAGTCACCATATTACTTCTATTTAACCTTATAAGACCGGGTCGGTTCATTGGACTAATTCATTGGATCATTTAATATCTATTACTTTGACTTGTAATGATGAAAAAACATGATAGTTGACTAAGACACCTGCCAGCATTAATGTGGATGGGATTATAGCCGGTCGACGGCATAAACAGTGACCAAATGTAGTGAGTAGATTGCAGGCAGGCGGCAGGACCCATCAGATCACGGGGGCTGTGTCAGAGGTAGTGGGTGGCACGGTAAATCAGGCAAAGAGAGTATAACGTACCAACTAAGTCTACACAAACAGGTACGTTCTCATACACGTTCATATTCATATTCCCACATACACACAACAAAGAATTATTATCACTCTGAATACACTAGACATTACATCCTCCATTGTTAACCTTGTGAACACGTATACTTACTCACGCTTTGAGCTATCCATCGTCGTCCGTGTATCGAAACTCGTGGTGTTTATCGTGTTCTTGTCGCGGGATCGTATGCCTTACGTGATTGGGACGTTGGAGAAGATCTTGGCGTTAACATTGGCGGCCAAGGAGAGGTGAGTTCTAGTGTCATTGAAATTTTCAATCACAATCATTTAATCTACTTGGAAGATGGTGAGGAGTAGAGATGGTATGCCGTAAGAAGGCGGCGATGGTTGTTGGTTAAATCACACTGCCTCGTGTTTGATAAAGGATCGTCTGGTCCTTCTAAAAGTGCTCACGAGAAACAGACCTCTAAGCATAATTCAGAGATCTCCGTCCGAAGATCCATGGTGGGGCCAGACGGAGGTTGGTTTTCGATGCGAATAAGGAGCGTAATCATGGTCGAGGGCGGGCGGAAGGCTCACCGACCAAGACCCATCACCGAAGTGGTCAGGAGGACAGAGCTGCCAAGTTGGTGAGGATGGCAGACGAAGCAGATAAAGCCTTGGAGGTTACATAAAGCGAGAGAGAAGATAGGCCAGAATAGATGCTTCGGGTGGCGGAGTTAAGAGACGAAGAATCTAGCCATGTTCAGTCCGAAAGGCGGAGTAAGCATAAGGAGATGCCACAATGAGAGGTAAAGAGCGGAGCATTCTACACATGTGTTCAGGATCGCTCTCACGGTAGGAGGAGATCGAGGAGCAGAACTCCGTGACCTCGAAGAAGAAGCACCGGTGGTCGTTGGTTCTCGAAGATCGAGACGACGACAGCGAAGGAGCGAGTTGAGGGAGATCGTGCGAAAACCGTAAGAAGAGAGCATCGTAGCGAATATTCTCATCATGAGGATGTAATCAGACGTCAAGTAGAACCGAAGCCCCATGCGGGCAATGGGATCGGCAGGAGGAGGTTGATCCACTTAGAGGCGTAATGTCGTTCAGAGAAAGAGGTCTCCTCGCACTCAAGGTGTTGATTTTTTAGTGAAGGAGTTGAAAGAGCTCCGGCGGTTGGGCCGAGGTTCAATGTCGAAGGACACTCCGGAAAGAAGGCATCCCTTTTTCCTGGATATTCTCGAGAGAAAGCGCGGATGTCACCAAGAAGTTACCTCGTATGGAGAAGTTACGATGGGTCCGGGACCACTTACGACCATAATCGAGTGCGTTCGATCTAATTTCGTGGATTATTATGATTTCATTGATGCCACGAAGTGCCACATTTATTACGACATTGAGGAAAGATGCGAGGATGGTGAATGGGGACTTTCTTGTGATTCAATTTTCTCTTGACCGAAGCTTTGCGATAAGTTCCATGCCCACTTTGGGAGCAACCAAAAGAAGAAGCCCACCGTTTCATTAAAGACAGTCCGGTTCCACCAACGAGTCCTTGGGTCAATATGTGAAGAGGTTCGAGAAGCGGTTGGTCGTGTCGACCTCAATGACCTCCAGTACGTAGGTTTGTTTCGAGAATGGGCTAGATCCGGTAAAGTCAGAGAAGTTGGTGAAGAAGTTGATGTTCAACCATCCAAGAGTTCGCGTAAGCTTTTGACAAAGCAGAAAGATATATTGTTGTAGAGGAGGCTATGAATAGCACAAACGTCCTTCTTCTACCGGTTAAAGGATGCGAGATGACCACAAGGCGCAGGGGCGATCGGAGGAAGGGGGAGGATATAATGATCGACCGGGCGCGCTTGAATAAGTTCAATAACTCGTGGCAACAGAGGAGTAGTAATCCCCACCTGCGTCCCCTCGAAGGTGAATAAGGTTTACACCAAAGTGAACACGGATAGGTTTGATTTTGGACCAGATCAAGAACCAGCCATTCTATGAGCCGCCTCGTGACCACATCAAGCTGTGAGCGAGGGCAATACCCAAAAATATTGTGGCTATCATCAAGCAGCTGGTCACGATACTAATGAATGTTGCAATTTGAAAGATTTCGTAGAAAGGAAGATTCAAAATGGTTTCTTTGGTTCAAGACGTGGTCGGAGGGACCAACAAGGTCGGTAAAATCTTGATCGTCTTTATTCGATCGTTTTCGATTTGGTCCTACCCACTCAAAGTATTCCAAAGACCACCGCCAAGAAACACGCTATCGATGTAATAACCCCATGGCGAGGCAATGAGGGAAGTTGGTAGGGAAGAAGAGGAGAGGATACCGGATTCGGTCATGTCCGTGGCGTGCTCACCCGGGTCGACGATGACTTTTTTCGAGGATCATTATTTCTTTCACCGATGCGTGATTATCCTTGAGCCTATCGAAGCGGCATTTAGGCGTTGGTGATCACGACAGCCGGTGGGTTGATAGATGTGAAGTGCATGATGATAGATAACGGGTCTTCTGTAGACATCTTATATGCCCATGCTTATCAGAGGATGCATCTTGATAGACGGAAGATGGAGGTCTGGGCAGAGGCTCCTTTATATGGCTTCAAAGAATGATCCATCAAAGTTGCGAGCCTTATCGAGCTCCCAAAGGATCTTGGCATGGCTCCTCGGCAGGTAGAAATAATGTGTAAATTTTATGTTGTGCATGTAGATTCGGCTTACAACGCCATATTGGGAAGGCCTATACTGACAGCTCTCCAAGCGGTAACTTCCAACCCTCACTTCAAAATCAAGTTCCCCACGGCATATGGAGTCGGAGAAGTGGCGGGGGACTTAGATCTGGCCCGAAGATGTTATAGAAATGCAGTTATTTCTTCCGGAGTGGGGGTCAGCAAACAGAAACAAACCATGGCAATTGAGATCGAGCCCTTCACTGAAAGCAATTTCGGAGCCATTGGTAGTTCTGCGGGGAGAGACGGAAGAGATCGAAGTTAGTCCTTGAAAGCCGTAAGAAGACGGTAAATATTGGTTCGGTCCGCGTAACCTCTTCGGACAAACCTCATGGAGCTCCTTCGCTGCTATGCGGACATTTTTGCATGGGAACCACAGGACATGCCTAGTTAGCCGAAAGTTAGCTTAGCACAGATTAGATGTAGATCCCTCGAAGAAGCTAGTTCGGCAGAAAAGATGGATCTTTGCACCAGAGCGACAGAAGATCATTGATGAAGAGATTGCAAAGCTATTAGCTGTTGACTTCATCTATGAAATCGATTACCCGGAGTGGATGGCGAATGTGGTGTTGGTGCAGAAGCAGAATGGAAAATGGCGGGTTTCAGACGACGACTACACCGATCTGAATAAAGCTTGTCCGAAAGACTTTTATCCTTTGCCCATATCGACCAAATTTTATCGATGCCACTTGGGTATGCATTATTAAGCTTTATGGATGCTTTTTCAGTTACCATCAAATTTCCATGCCAGCGGGAAGGACATTCAAGACAACATTCATTACACACCGCTTCGGCCAGTACGCCTCTGAAAGATGACCTTTGGCCTTATAAATGCTAGAGTCACTTATCAGAGAATGATGAACTTCGTCTTCAGCAGGCAACTAGGGAGAAACATGGAGGTCTATGTAGATGACATGATCGTGAAGAGTATGCAGGTTCAGAAGCATTTGGACGATCTGGAAGAGTGCTTCCAGACTGTCCGTCATCATCAGCTGAGGCTCAACCCGCCAAATGCACCTTCGGACTTGGTGCAGGGAAGTTCCTGGGATATCTGGTCAGTCAGAGGGGCATTGAAGCCAATCCGGAGAAGATCTAGGCCATTCTTAACATTAAGACTCCTCATTCGTTCAAAGACGTCCAACGTCTGACTGGTAGGATTGCGGCTTTAAGGAGGTTCGTCGCCAAATCTGCGGAGAGGTGCCTTCCTTTCTTTGATACACTAAAGGGACCGAAGAATGCAAAGACGTTCCAGTGGACTGCTGAATGCGAAGACGCCTTTCAGGGCATAAAGACATATCTATCTTCGGCTCCTTTATTGATGAAGCCTGCTCCTGCAGAGACCTTATATTTGTACCTTACTTACAAGTTCGTTTGGCGATTGGAGCGATCTTTGGTTCGGGAGGTCGATGGGAAGCGAAGATCCGATCTATTATGTCACCACGTCCCACGAGATCTTTGAAACCAAAATGCGAATATTGAAAAATTTGCTTTTACTTTGATAATTGCTAGTAGAAAGCTTCGGCAATATTTTCAAGGTCGGCTCCTGGTCGTCTACACGGATCAACCATTGAAGAAGGTGATGGGCAAGCCAGAGGTTTCAGGGAGACTAGCAGCATGGACTATGGAGTTGTCCCAAATTTTCATTGAATATCATCCCTGAACCGCTATCAAAGGTCAGGCCTTGGCCGATTTTATGGTGGAGTGTTCATTCACCGAAGCAGATGCTGAGTTGCCAGAGGCTGAGACATCCGATCGAGCAGTTGTTGTTTTTCAACAGGGTTAGAATGCTTGGACGCTGTACGCAGATGGATCCTCTACAATGACTGTTAGTGGGGCAGGTATTATCTTAACGAGTCCGGAGGGATTCAAAGTGCAGCAGGCCATCCGATTCGAGTTTAAAGCGACAAACAACGAAGCCGAGTATGAAGCAGTGTTGGCAGGTGTTCGACTGGCGAAGAGTCTAGAAGTTCAGAAGTTGATCATTTACAGTGACTCTTAGTTGGTCGTCAAACAACTGTCGGGAGATTATGAAGCCCGTGGGACCAGGATGATCAAGTATCTGACAGAATTAAAAGACCGACTTCAGTACTTAGTTTCTTATGAGTTTCTGGGCATAGAGCGCAACGATAATTCCATTGCTGATGCCGTGTCAAAGCTCACCATCACAGATGCAGATGTTTTCAATGGATCAGTTTATTTGGAAGTTTTGCAGCAGCCGAGTGTTCAGCATGAAGCGGTGATGTGTATCGAGCGATCTAACTGCTGGATGACTCCCTACATCGAATATTTGGCAGATGGCGTCCTTCCTTCAGATCAGATGCTGACAAAGAAGATCAAGTACAAGAGTGCCAACTTCGTTCTTATTGATGGGGATCTTTATCGAAGGGCATTTTCGTCACCATTATTGAAGTGTCTGGTTACGTCTGAAGCTGAGTATGCCCTTCGGGAAGTTCATGAAGGCATTTACGGTGATCATATGGTTGCTAAGTCATTAGCATACAAAGTTCTTCGGCAAGAGTACTATTGGCCAACGATCTTCAAGGAAGCTACCGAGTATGTGAAGAAGTGTGAGAAGTGTCAGCTCAACAGTCCGATCCCACATCAGCCACCAGAAGAGCTATACTCGATTCTATCTCCTATACCTTTTGCTGTCTTGGGGGTTGATATATTGGGTCCATTGCCGAAAGTGAAAGGACAGGTCAGTTTCGTTATAGTTGTCATTGATTATATGACCAAGTGGGTAGAGGCGAAGCCACTTCGGTTGATAACAGAGCATGAATGTTTGAAGTTCATGAAAGAGTCCGTAATATTTCGCTTCGGAATTCCCAGTAGTGATATCAGACAATGGACGCTAGTTTGTGGGATCAAAATTTGAAGGATTTTTGAAGGAGCTGGGGGTTCAGCACAAGAAGACTTCGGTGGCTCATCCGCAATGAATCCAAAAGTCGAGGTTACCAACAGACGTCATTGAATCTGGATCAAACGCAGACTGGATGAAGCTAAAGGAAGATGGCCAGAAGAACTGCTCAGCGTGTTGTGGGCTTACCGGATTACACCGAGGACCACCACGGGGGATTCACCTTTTCGATTGGCCTATGGCACTGATGCCTTAGTCCTAGTCGAAATCGGATCTCCAAGTCTTCGGGTCAGTCAGTTCAAAGAGATCTACAACGACGAAGGACTAAAGGCCAACTTGGATCTGCTAGAAGAAGTCAGAGAAGAAGTTTTGCTCAAATTGGCTGCTTATCAACGAAGAGTAGCCAAACATTACAACAAAGGGGTCAAACTTCGCAGATTCGAAGTAGGAGACTTCGTCCTCAGAGAAGCCGAAGCATCTACGCCTCAAAACACAGGAAAATTAATCCGAATCTGAAGGGCCGTATCGGTGATCAAGTACCAAAGCTGTGGACTTATCGTTTAAAAGCATTAGATGGATCCGAGATCAAGAACACTTGGCATCAGCGGCGCTTCAAAAATATTTCCAGTAAAGATCGAGTCAGTTTACCAAGAAGTCTGTACATGATTATTCACCATCTATAAAAGTTCACTTTCTCACAACTGATCCTCTTATTATTTGTCTTAAGTTCACAATGGTGTAAGGAGGTATGGTCGGACTCGCTGGCCATTCGATGGTAGCCCATTTTATTTGTTGCCCAGCGTGGTAGACAAATCCTATGTTCCTTTATATTGCTTTTACTGAGGGCGGTAAATCAATAGTTCACTGAAGTAAGGAGGACGGGGTGGACTCGCTGACCATTCGATGGTAGCCTCACCGGCAGGAGTGTTCCTATGAATTTGTTATACCCTGCGTGGTAGACAAATTCCGTGATCCTCTTAATTTTGATTTACCGCGAGTGGTAAACAAAATGCACTGAAGTAAGGAGGTATGGTTTGGACTCACCGGCCATTCGATGGCGACCTTATTGTCGGGGAGTGTTCCTATGAATTTGTGACCCAAAGGTGGTAGACAAATTCCGTGATCCTTATATCTTGGTTCCTATATGATTGTTTCACCGCGTGTGGTAAACAAATTCCGTGATCCTTATATCTTGGTTCCTATATGATTGTTTCACTCAGTGTGGTAAACAAATTCCGTGATCCTTATATCTTGGTTCCTATATAATTGTTTCACCCCGAGTGGTAAACAAAATTCCGATGGTGCAAAGAGGATCAGGCGAATTCATCTGACACATGACCGATCTCACACTTTGGAAATGATAAATATACATTACTTTATTTTGTTCAAGTGTTAAGTTCAGTTCATTCAATTCAGTTCATTAAATTCTATCCATTAAATTCAGTTCACTTCATTTTATTTTTAACTGTCATATGCCTTAACTAGTTCACAATCTAAGCTCAGTTCATTCAAGACCATTGGTACTAAATTATTGACAAGAAACGAAAAGCATCATGCATAAGTCATGACATAGAAAGCTAAAATTTGAACCATTCGATCTATTCATTCATATTGACAAACATATCGTGCAAAAACATAAATTCTAACATAATTTCAGAACAATAGAAGTCCTGATAAAAGTTTTTAAAACAAAATCCTTAAACAATTTCCAAAATAAACAAAAATTTTCACAAATATTCTTAAATAAAACTCAGAAAAAACAAGAGCATTCACTTGAGCATCATCCTCGCCATCCAAGAAATTGAGCGAGGATGGATCCACGTTAGTGTAATCAACTTCTCCTTGCCATGACTCGGCAGAGCTCATAGCTTTTCGAATATATCTTCATGATCTCTCCGTTGATCTCATCCGAAGTTCCGATATTCTTCACAGATCTGCTTGCGAAGGTCATTTGTTGAGGAGAAGGTCCCAAGAGCCTTGAGTTATCGGATTTCTTCTTCAAGCTTCTGGCGCTTATTCAGATGACGAGTTTCGGCTAGCTCTAGTTTTTGGATGGTTTTAGTCAAGATTTTAGCATCAGCCTTTAGCTCTTTGATCTTCTCCATCCTTATTTCGCTCCTCTGAACCAAGTCAACATTCATCTTGACGATCTCCTCATACTGTGCTTTAGTTGACTTCAATTCTTCATTGGATGTCTTCACATCTCCTTTGGCTTGGGCCAACTCTTTCCGAAGACCCTCATTCGTGTGAAGAACACTTTCGCGCTGAGTCCTTTCCCGAGCCAGAGCAGACTTCAGGATGGTATTCTCCTTCCTCATTGCCTCTTCTTCGGATTCAGCTTCGATAGACTTTGGACGCAGACGTCCGAACATAGCATTCGCCTACGCATGTCCAATATTATACGATCAGTTTCAGATGTATAAGTATGAAGATAAATACGGAAATTAAGGAGAGAACCATTTACCTTCGCCAGGTAGCTCATGCCTTCACTAAGTAAATCCCCGTTCGAACTGTTCCCGAACCGATGGTCATCGATTTCGCGGACAAAGGCGTCAAATAGTTGAAAAGGAAAGTTGGCATTAAATCGAGGCCACATAGTTGGAGAGGCCATAGCGTCATGCTGGAATTCAGAGGTTGACTGCCTTGGAGGAGAGGGCATGGATTGACTGTGAATTGGTGAGGGAGCCGAAGATGAACCTGGATGGCTATCTGATGGATGTTTCCTTTTTTGGGATAGGATGGGGACAGATCCGACCAGATCATCATCAGGCACCTGAGATTCAGTTGGGATTATTAGGGGAATGTCAGCCGAAGACGATGGAACTCGGAGCTCATCGGCAGTCAAAGGGGTGATCTTTGTCCTTATCTTCTTAGCACGGAGAACCTTCACCCGATCGTGGAGAGATATGTCAAGTAGGCTTCTCTTAATCGGGACAGATTCAGAAGGTGCAGAACTAGGGTTGGATGAAGGGGTTGTTTGTGGAATTGCTTCGGGAATTATTTCCGGATCACTTTCAGGATTTGTTTCCGGCTGGGTGGATTTGGATTTCTTGGCGGCTCTTTTCCTTCGGCGGGGTCTGAGAGATTCTTCAGGAACGATGGGTTCATCAGTTTGGGGTTCATCATTCCGAGGAGAAACAGTTGGTGGATTGGTGACGGGGGGATCAGCTCGGGAAGATTTTTCAGTCGGAGGCTCTTCACTTGCATCCGTAATCTTCCCTGCCAAAAATTCTTCCAATTCTTTTACTTCCGAAGAAGTTGGTTTGATCATAGACACTGCAAATAACCATGTATCAGAACCCTTGTCACTCAAATATCTCAAAAAATTGTGTTACAAAGTTGTTCGAAACTTACATTTATGGTCATACATACCAAAGGCTTGCTTAGTCGAAAGTATAAAACTCCATTCCTTCTTGGAATCTTCTTCAAAAATCATCATTTCCTTCACACGCTCTTCAGTGATATCTCCAAAGTCAGCAGAGATCCGATCAGAGATAGTCCAATCTGGAAGAGAAGAGATTTCGGGTCCCGTAACAAAAAACCATTTTTTCGTGCCAACCCTTGTTGCTTGAAGGGGTATCCATCAGGGATCTCTTCTCAAATCTGGTGTTGGGTCGAGGAGACTGTTTGCTCAACATTTTGAAACCTCGTTCTTGGGACCTACCGGCTGAGAAGAGGGTGAAGAAGATGTCGACAGAGGGAGGAATCCCTAGTTCATGACATAAGGCAATGAATGCCAGGATGTGGATGTAGGAATTGGGCACCAACTGGGCAAAATCCACTCCTATAAACCCTATGAGGGTAACGACAAAGGCATGGAGGGGTAAACGAATCCCCTTTTCAAGAAAAGTAACTGGCATAGCGACCCAACCATCCGGTCGATGGTACATGCGTTCTTCAGGAGCGGGAGCCCTTATAACGTACATATCCGGAATCTGATAACGAGTCCGGAGGATACGTATCTCAGATTCCGTGACAGTGGAGGGTATATTGGCATGAGAAAACTGTTCCCCATCCTTAAAGAAGTCGGAAGGAGGCAGAGAAGAGATCAGGGGCGGATTCTTCCCCATGGTTCCTGTGGATTGGGGAGTTGAACTCGAACCCTCTTGGTTAGGGTTTGGGTTGGGGGAAACGGTGTTAACGGGAGTCACGCGAAGGGGAGAATTTTGGTTAGAGCTCACAGTCACCATTGTTGAGATTTCGTAAGACAGAGAAGGAAGTTCTGGGAAGGAGAAAGAAAGCTCAAAGGTTCAAAGTTCAAATTGGCAGGTAAAATCGTCAAAATTGGTAAAGTTTATTTTTATACTGACGGTTACACGGTGTACGAGGCCGGCACATTAAATGTCAGTAATAATGAGAATTCGAATGGGAAGCGTCCGGATCAATCCGGTTTTAGACCGTCTTGTTCAAATTCAATCCTTTATTGACTGGGCCTTTTACTCTGGACATTCAGCCATCCCCTGACTCCTCTTATGGACCAAATTGGGTATGTCTCAATTATTTCCTGTTATGGGCCTTTAGTAAATTCTAATATCATGGACCATTTATAGTTTTCTATTAAACATTTTGTTCAACAAAAAACTAGGGGGCAATGTTGGGTCATGATATTTCCCCTCTTTGGGCCTAGTAAGTTGGGCTTACTTATTTAATTAATCTATTGGGCCATCATTATTGAACCTTGAAAGTCACTGGGCCTAGTCACCATATTACTTCTATTTAACCTTATAAGACCGGGTCGGTTCATTGGACTAATCCATTGGATCATTTAATATCTATTACTTTGACTTGTAATGATGAAAAAGCATGACAGTTGACTAAGACACCTGCCATGCATTAATGTGGATGGGATTATAGCCGGCCGACGGCATAAACAATGACCAAAGGTAGTGAGTAGACTGCAGGCAGGCGGCAGGACCCATCAGATCACGGGAGTTGTGTCAGAGGTAGTGGGTGGCACGGTAAACCGGACAAAGAGAGTATAACCTACCAACTAAGTCTACACAAACAGGTACGTTCTCATACACGTTCATATTCATATTCCCACATACACACAACAAAGAATTATTATCACTCTGAATACACTAGACATTACATCCTCCATTGTTAACCTTGTGAACACGTATACTTACTCTCACGCCTGAGCTATCCCCCGGCAGTCCGGCCGTCAAGCTTGTAGTGTTTATCGTGTTTACTGTGCAAAATCAAGGCGTCTTACGTGATTGGGATGTTGGAGAAGATCTTGACATTAACACGCATGAAAAAAACTTATTATATATATATATATATATATATATATATATATATATATAGATATAGAGAGAGAGAGAGAGAGAGAGAGAGAATTAGTAGGAGCATGTGAACTGAGTGATTGAGATAGATACATGCATACAACGATTTCGGTTGAAAATGATTAGTATGAAGTTTATTTTGGGATAAATTGGTTAATTGACCAATAAAATACTGACACGCAGGCGAGGTTGTATGTGTGTTAGTATTCTATTGGCCAATTAATCAACTTACTAAAAAAATAACTTCATACTAACCGGATCTATTCCGGTTAATATGAAATTTATTTCTTTAAAAATTAATAATTAATTTACTTAAAAATAAATTTTGTACCAACTACTTCCATGAGAAAAGAGCAGTAATTAAGTCAACAAGTCAACCAATATGGTCTTACAATCAATTATTATAAGTAATAGTCACCAATCGGTGCCTTTAACATGCCCTACGGCGCGTCAAGGTATAAGTAAATAAATATCCCCCTTTTCTTTGACAATTTTTTGTTTTTTTAAAATCTATGAAAATCCGTTTCATATATAATTATATATATAGGTTAATATGCCAGCAAAAACCCATCTAACAATAATTAATATTTTCAATCCAAAAGTTTGGAAATTATAGAAACAGTAGAGGGTACAAAATTCCAATCTCAATAAGTTAACGCTCTGTTTCTGAATTTTAAATGGACAAAAAAAAAAACAAAATGAACAGAAAATTTAAATTTTTTTTCCAATTCTTACATTTCTGAGTTTTTTAATAAACGGAAAAGAAAAGAAATGGATAGAAAACTTGGCCACTTTTTCTGTCAAAATTTTCCGTCCAAAATTGGCCAGATTTGGACAGAAAAGAAATTAGAATAAGTAATATTTTTATAATTCCCATATTATCCTCAACTTTTAATATAATAAATTTTAAATTACAGCTCATGTCCTCAATTTTAAATTTTCTATTCTTTTCTATTAAAAACTCAGAAACAACACAGGAAAAATTTTCTATTTTTTTTTTGTTCTAATTTAAGTTTTCTATTTTTTTTTTGTTCAAAACTCAGAAACAGAGTGTGTATTGAAATTAAATACATAATTTTGAGGTTCATACTTTTTATTTTTTTAACTGACAATTGACTATAACTGACAATTGACTTCATGCAAGGTATAACTATTGCTAACTATACGAATTATTTATGTGTTTAATTCAAAATTATATCGAGTGTTGAAAATAAAGTCTTCCTACTAATAGAACAAAAAAAAATGTTACTTTGTTCTCTCTCTAGAATATTTATTTCGTTTTTTCTACAATATCAAATAAGTTCAAGTTATTAAGATATTTAATTTTTTTTTTTTAAAGTTCGGATTTTGCATAAGTGTGATGGACTATAGCAGTGTTTAATACTCCACTTTAAAATTTGATGCATAATAAAAGTAGGTATATTAATTATTAGTATTAAGGAATTATTTTTGAGAGAAATTAAAGTTTGAAAATATCATAGTGCTATTCAAAGATTTCACGTCACTCAGACAGCTACTAGCTACACCAAACAAAAACTAATATTCCCATGATTCCATCAATTATTAAAGTCATTTTGGTAGTTTGAGATCTAATTGAACTTTTACTGACCGTTTCAAAATTGGCTTCCCCTTTTTAGGCCACTAAAGTAACATTCCTTGCAACTTTACACCTAGCAAAATTCCATACATACCTTCGGGTATATATACGGAGAGATCAGCTACATATTTTTTTATTTAACATAGTCTGCTCATCACCTTTAACGATTGATTGGACGATAATTCCGTTTATTACGTATATCAGAATTATCGTCTTAAACTTTTGACAGAACGAACGAACCGCATTTATAACATATAAACTGCTTTAGTTTTATAGCGACGACCAAACCAAGTTATCCGATTCATCATTTGAAAGTGGTGAACAAGGTATCTAAAATAAAGAGGTATGCACTAGAAACAGACTGAGTATATATATATATATATATATATATATATATATATCCAGTTACCATGAAGTTAATTTCATAGTAAAATCAGTCCTGATACACAAACAAATAGATCATCGTTCGATATTATATTATATTGATAAATTGACTAAAATTAATTTAATGCTAACCGTCTTCTAAACACATCAACAGCTAAGTTTATTAGCCCCTAGGCAAAAGACAGTAGCAACTTACAAATACCCATCAACAGTGAGAACTTCCTGATTTATCCATACCTACCAGAAGAATAAATATGTAGAAATGATTGGAAAAAGCCACATTCCCAATAATAGAACATTATTACATCATATTTCAAAATTTACCAAACAATTTCTTAAAAGCTTTTGGATTTAGGTTACCCTTTTTTATCCTTTATGACCTGTCCTCCAACTTACCTTAATTGGATCTGTACCTCGTATTTGTGTCTCACTTATTTGTAGGAAAGTCACCAATCTTTCTGGCCTAACCAACACCATTATTTCCAATATCTACATTTAGTCATTATATGTATTTACTATAATTACACAAAATTTCTAATATGTTATTACTTTTATTCTTATGTAATGAATACACTATATAGGGAATATATCTTAGGGGTGTATTTAATTAAAATTTTTAAAGACTTTTAAATATTTTAAAATTTTGGTTGTATTTAATCAAGACATTTAAAGAGTTTATAAAAGTTTAGTGGTATTCAATTATAACTTTTTTAATATCTTTAAAAGTTAGGTGGTATTAAATTAAGATTTTTACAAAGTCTATAAAAGTATTTTGGTATTCAAAAAGTTATAAACTTTTTAGATTTCTATTAAATGGTAGAGTTTGACAGACTTTAGAAGAAGAATTATAACTATCAATCCATATCCAAAGTCTGACCTCATCTCTAAAGATTTCTAAAGACTTCATATCTCTTATCTTAATAAACTAAATAAATTTAAAATACAATTCACATGAATTCAATATTTCTAATTACTTCACATGAATCCAATATTTCTAATTACTTTATAATCTAGAATAATTAATACTTCTGCTATACCCACAAAAATAAAACATTTATTTTGTTTTTGTAATCAACGTACAAAATTCAAAATTTTAAATTTTGAATTTATTTGTTATTTAATAATAAACACACGTTATTATTTCAAAAATAAAAATAAATACACTATTTTTATAATTTCGTAAATTAACTTAGAATCAGAGTTAAATGAAGAGAAAAAAAGTGAGAGAGGGAAAATAATTTATATAGGAGTACGTACTTTATAGTGATATATAGTTGTATACAATATATATAAGTTCTTCAAGCTTTTTATCATAATTTTATTATATGTTACATTACTAAACTAAAATTTATTAAAAAGAATATAAATAAAAATATTTTTTTATTTAAAAATAACTTGCTATTTTAAAATATACATGAAACAAGTATATATTATTTTTATTTGCAAATTTTGATACTAAGGCGAGGTAATATTCAAATATTTGAATGGAAATCGATATATATTGCAAATATTTATATTAATTTTTAATTGCTAGTTACGTAAATAAGTATTGATGACAACTTTTGTAGACCGGAATGAAAACAATAATTCCAAATAAAGCGTATTTACATATGCATAAAGTATATATATAGCTTCAATGAAAAGTGAGCTTAATTTTTTATATTAAATCGAGTAGTTTCAAAGTTTTATTGGTATCCGAGAGTATCCAAATGTATTATGAAATTAGTAGAATAATATGAACGCTTTCAAGATATATAAAATCTCATGCCACAATAATATAATGAGTTTTATTCTAGTTCATGAAAAAAGAGGGAGATGTTGTACAAATGGGCTAATTAACAATTAATATTGCAAGATATATTAGAAGTATACAAAAGTCTATCACAGTCTTGATAAAAAATTTATAAAAGTGTGTTACTTATTTCATAGAGTATATAAAAGTCATTTTAAAAAAGTCTTTAAAGTCTTTGAAAGTCATTAAAATTCCATAAATTCTACAAAAGTATGTGACTTAAAAAAAGTCTTTAAAAATCTTAATTGAATACACCCCCTTAAGCTCACCCCTTATTTAGCTCACTTTGCTCACTCTTCTTTAACATTGACGATGAAGCGACGATTCAATTCAAAATCATTATATGTTCCGTCTGTCAAGCTAAAAACTAAGACGACGGTTTCTACGTATATATAACGATTTGAATCAATCGTCGCTTCATTCATCGCTAAAAGGGAGTGATCAAGGTGAGCTAGATAAGGTGTAAGCTTAAGATTCGGAACGATAATATATATATATATATATATATATATATATATATATAAATTAAGGGTTGAGATTGGGCTACATGATATGATGGATGACTATGATTTATTTAAAAAATCAATTGAAGCCAATAAAAGGCTAAGTTTTGTATAAAGAGTTTGACGAGTGTGTAAAAATTGCAATGAAAGTACCAATGCAGCAGTTTATAGTCCTGCTATACTACATGGAATTAGAGAGAAAAAATTAAAGAGATTGAAAAATAAGTTTGATATTCAATTAATTATGTCTAGTACAAAGCTTAGCCTTTTATAGGCTTCAATTGATTTCCCTAATAAATCCTAGCCATCCATCATGTATCCCAATCTCAACCCTCTCATCCATAATCTAATGAATCAAAAAGTTGCATGGTTGAACAAATAATATGAGAGTAAAAAATGGTCATAAAAAGAAATTTTTTATTGAATGATTAACTAGTGTGACCTAACATGTTCCTCTGTATTAATTTTAAATATTTCCCCTACTATCATAGTTTTAAGAAAAGCACCCCATATTCTTGATTATTTTTACAATTAAGTCCATTTATCAATTATCAACTATTACTTTTGTGTCAATTTCATCACTATCATCCCCTACATGTAAGGGTGTAAACGAACTGAGTCGATTCGAGTATTGAGTTTCTCAGATTTGATTCACAAATTTTATCGAGTATAATATAAGGTTTGATTGAGGATCATTTAGCTATCGAGTCAAGCACGATTCCGAATCGAGCCTGAGCAGTTTGAACTTTTCGAACGAATATGATCCGAGTATCAATAGAAAATTATAATTTGAGGAGGTTCGAGTAATTTATCGAATTTTAAAATTTACTTATATTTGACTCATTTATATTTCGAGTCGAGCTCAAATCGAATTTTTAATCGAACGAGTAAGAATCGAGCTCGAACTGTTTTCTCATTTTACGGCTACATGGGCCTTCTTTCAAAAAGTAAGAAACACAATACCCTTGGTTAGGCCTTAATCAAAATAAAGGGGGATATATAGTATCACTTTATCTTTAATTCATATCAACTCTTTACGATAAAGCTGGGATTCTTTGAATCAAATGAAATCGATTATTTTTTTTCCTATAAAAATAAAATTTGGATAGGATAGATGGATGAATAAAAAATTTAATATTTAATATAAAATAATATAATAAATTAAATTATTAATAATTTCATAAAATTTAAATTAAAAAAAAATGCAAAAGAAAAAAGAGAAACCTTGTCTCCGGTACGGTGGACCTTGGTTTTTGAACAAAACAAAACCATCAACAATTTTGCCGCTGGTTTACCGGAAAAATCATCAGAAAATTAGAGAAGAGAAAACAAGCAAGCTTTCTTCTTTCTTATAATCTCTTCTATTTATAAAGAATTAGAATACTAGTAAATTTAACTTCATAGTTACATCTTTTTCTAATTCTTTCCCTTGTATTTCCTCGGTAGGGTTTTTATCGGACATTGCCCAATTTTTCCGAGCTCAAGTAGTTATGGTGGAACCTGAAATTGATAAGAAGAGAGGTAGGAATCAATGGACTTGGGCTGTTGGTGGTGCACTCATTGCAGTCTTGTTCGCTATTGCATTCACTTCCAGAACCTCTCACTTCCCTCCCACTAACAAATTCTGTAACTGTTCTCAGGTAATTTTCTTGTGTCTAGTTGTTTTGTTTCTGGAAAAATTCTGAAATTTGTGTTGGTATAATTTTCTTAGAAATGATTAAATTTCAAATGGAAGTGTGATAAATTGTTTGGGGATGATGAATTGTTAGACTTAAGTGATAGTTGGATTTTGTGTTGTATTTTCTCCAATTATAGATTAAGTGGGTTTAGCTTTGCCCAAAATATGTGTGTAGGGGTCACATAAATACAGTGGAATAGTGGAGGACTGTTGTTGCGAGTACGAGACTGTAGACCATCTTAATGAGGAAGTGTTGCACCCGTTGCTCCAGGAGCTTGTGAAAACTCCGTTTTTCCGACACTTCAAGGTAAGTGTTCACGCTTACTTTCTCTGAATAGATAAATTTTTATGATGAAAATGTTATGGTCCCTTGAATAATCCCCTTGTTTTTGGACCTATTTTGCACTGATCCAAAGCCTATTTTTTTAATGCCCGTATTTTGATTGATTATGTCTTAAAACACCTAGAATTTGACAATGATGACTCAATGTTATAGTCATTGCGTTACTTTGTGGAGGCAAGTGTTTTACGAAGATGTGGATTGCATACTAGGCCTTACTTTACTGTTGGACCTACTAACACAAATTAACTACGATTGGAAAGGTATATAATTTTCCTTGTGATCAACCGTCAATATGATTGATGACCTATTAAGTTCATCCATGTCCAATGTTGAAAGGTTGGGGCTGCTCCATGTGAACCCTTGATAGGTTCATATGAATGTTATACATAGAAAAAAACTTGAACCTAAAAACCTTTAATTTACGTCTAAAGTTCTTATATCTTTCTTTTCATTTTTGCCTTTTCATGCCTTCTTATTGCAGCAAATGCTTGAGTGTGTTGTATATATGCTTAAAATAGGCTCATAAGGTTCTGGTATTTCTGTTGCCTGTGACTCTGGTCAATATTTTCCAATGGTAGGTTAAGCTTTGGTGTGATTGCCCTTTCTGGCCTGAGGATGGTATGTGCCGTTTGCGAGACTGCAGTGTATGTGAATGCCCAGAAACTGAATTCCCCGAAACATTTAAGAAGCCTTTCAGTTGTGGCCTTCCATCAGATGATATTGCCTGTCAAGAGGGCATGCCCGAGTCTGTTGTTGATCGTACAATAGATACTAAAGCTTTCAGAGGGTGGATAGTAATAGACAATCCCTGGACAAATGATGACGAGACAGATAATGGTGATTCCTCTTATTATTGTTGTATTTTAGTCCTCTTTAATTTAGTTGTATAATTCTTCACCCCTCCCGAGTGCACATTTCCTAATTTAACACTCTGTGTACCACTTTCTAGTTATTCTTGAAAATGACAACTTTGTATTACATTTACACTATCAAATGGTAAGTTGGCCTGATTTGCTGACCAATTCTCTTATCGTGCTTCTTTCCTGGAGTGTGATAGTTTTTCTCTTTAGTAAGTTTCGGATTATATCATTGCTTTAGTTTTTAGATTACTTAGCAATTGATTGGTTTTTGTCTCTCACAGCTGAGATGACTTACGTAAATCTTCAACTGAACCCTGAACGTTATACTGGGTATACTGGTCCATCTGCTAGAAGAATATGGGATGCAATTTACACAGAGAACTGCCCCAAGTGTGAGTTACTCTCCTTAGACATTCATGGATTATGCTATTGTTGTTTGATACCATACAGTCTTCATTTGTGTATTTATTTTGCTTCAAGTATGTTACTGAAAAACCAAAAATGCTGTAATTTATGTTGCATGGCTAAGGCTGTAAACCAGCCAAACGATTCGGGCCTCGACTCGAAAAAATACAAGCGAGGCTCGAATTCGTTAATAATATGATTCAAATCTGAGGAGCATTAAAAATAGTTTGAATAAAAATATGAGTAGAATCTGAGTAAGGTTATATTCGACTCGTTTAATATTCAAACTACTTAAATTCTTGATTGTGATTCGATACATAATCGATTGATATATATTCGATTAGATACTCGATACATTCTTTTATAATATATACAAATTTAAATCAAATTAGGATAATTAATTATTATTATTTTATATTGTTTTAAATTTTAATTGTGATTTTATATTTGTAAAGTGTAATAGTAAATATATTTAAGGGTGTAAACAAACCGAGTCGATCTGAGTATTGAGTTGCTCAGATTTGGTTCACAAAATTTATCGAGTATAAAATAAGGTTTGATTGAGGCTCATTTAGCTACCGAGTCGAGCACGATTTCGAATCGAGCCTGAGCAGTTTGGACTTTTCAAACAAATATGATCCCCGAGTATCAATAGAAAATTATAATTTAAGGAGTTTCGAATAATTTATCGAACTTTAAAATGTGCTCATATCTGACTCATTTATATTTCGAGTTGAGCTCGAATCAAACTTTTAGTCGAGCGAGTACGAATCGAGCCCGAATTGTTTGCTCATTTTACAGCCTTAAATATATTTTCTCATTTCTAAGCAAAATAACAAATTTAATTTATATTTTTTTATATTATAAAACTAGTTATTATGTGGAGACTCGAATTCGAGCTTGAATTTGAAGCTCGCGAGTAGTTTGAATATAATTTGATCCGAGTCGGATCGAATTCGAGTAATAAATATTCGAGTCGAGTCGAATTCGAGTACGAATTTATCATTTCGAGTCGAATTCGTACTCGAATTCGAGCAGCTCTCTGTTCGCTTCGGTTCAACTCGTTTATAGCTTTATGCATGGCGTAGAATATGTATGTAGGTGGTAATGTGTTTTAAGCACCAGATTTGCATAATCACCAACTTGCAAATCTTGGAACAAACAAGTATATATTTAGTCTTAACTATTTTAGAAGGGACTGCAGTCAGCCGCTTCCCCTGTAGTCGTCAGCTCGTTCCTTGACAGATCTGGTCGGGTGTTCATAATCTGGAGTAAAAGAATTCAAACCTTTGCATGCCGGTACCAAAAACCGGTGCCTTATCACTTGACTATTCTCCATACTTTTGGACGGTAGAATGGGGAGATGGGGAAGGGAGAAGCAGGGCTCGAAGAAGAAGCCGAGCCATGCAAGGACGCGGGGATATAGCAAGTAAGCAGCAAGGTTCTCCCTTTAGGATTCAATAAGTATTGCATGACCGAAAAATTCAAAGAAGGGCGCACTGCAGGGAGGAGGGTCCTTTTAAGTAGATGACTCGGAGCGAGTGGTTAGCCGGTCCCTTTCAATCAATTTTTTTTCAAATAGGAAGATAAGAAAGGATCAGGTACAATCAGATGATCCTCCTTCAAGAAATTTGGAGTTTGCGGTTCAGCTAATTCGGGGGTTTTAGACTAGCTCTGGTATCCCTCAAGCATTTGTTTAATATCTTAAACATGGTGGTTGCTTGTTTGATTATGAAGTTGCCTTCACCTAGCTGTTATAAGGTGGCCTCCTCGGCACTTCTCTAAATTTTCCTGTTAATCTTATCTGGTAGCTAATAAGAAAATCTTAATCACTTGAAGGAAAAAGGTGACAGAAAAGGATATATGACATTATAATGTAGCTTTCTTGTACTTTGAGTTTCCTAAGTTGGAAAAATATCTCCACTTTTTATTTATTTATAAATATAACTCTAGTGAATTTAGGAAATGAAGATTGAAAGATGAATCTGATAATGAGGATCATAGATTCACTAAATTCTAGAACTTGGTGATGCGATGGGTATGGGAGATTACAAGGTTAAAGAGTAATAATAGGAGGGGAGGAGATTGAAAGATTAAGAGAGCTTTCTCATGATAGATATTCAATTTGGAAGGTCTTAAGCTTTCAACTATTCAATGGACAAATATATTGCAGAGAATAAACACATCAAGTCTGCTGAGTCCTGAGTTCAAACTTCAAATGCCAACATAGCTTTGGATAAGCAATCCAACTGACTAACACATCTTCTATGAATGTTGATTATGACTGTTGTTCACATATTCATATGATTCATATTACTCAAATGTGTGAAAATTCCTAATGAATTACCCATGCACTGGCAATTCCTTTATTCATAATCTACATTTTCTGCAGATCCATCTGAAGAGTTTTGCCAGGAGAAAAAAATATTGTACAAATTGATATCCGGTCTGCACTCCTCGATTTCAATTCACATAGCTGCTGATTATCTACTTGATGAAGCGACACACTTGGTACTGTTTCTAGCTCATGACCATAACATGTCTGGGAAATTTTCCTCCATTACACTTGCATATCCGCATTGACAACTGTGCCAACTTGGTTCTGTTAGTGAGCTAGTTTATGAATAGTTTTTTCACAAAACTATCATTGTTTAGGAGTTTTGATAATTACATATGATAATATTGTTGACATCTCTCCATCACATAATCGTCGGCTCACTTGAGTCATTGGTGGTCTTAGATCAATATTTGGTATAGCTGTATAGAACAATTCTGTCCCATCCGGGTGAAACTTAAATAAACTACTTTAATATACTCTATATTTTACTGATAAGATTTTTCTCTTTTTCTGTTCACCTCTCTTCCAGTGGGGTCAAAATTTGACATTGATGTATGACCGTGTCCTAAGACATCCAGATCGTGTTGGAAGCTTGTACTTCACCTTTCTCTTTGTTCTACGAGCTGTGACAAAAGTAAGCGAGAACTTAAAATCTTGTACTTCTCTTGTCTTGATGGCTATTCAACTTGATATGTTTCTCTTCTGGGTGCTTTTTTAGGCTTCAGATTACTTGGAGCAGGCTGATTATGAAACTGGTAACACTGAGGAGGACCTGAAAACACAGTTATTGATGAAGGGACTACTCTATAATGGCAAATTGCAAGCTGCATGTCCACTCCCATTTGATGAAGCAAAGTTATGGAAAGGCCAAAGTGGACCCGAACTGAAGCAGCAAATTCAGAGACAATTCAGAAACATTAGGTTATCTCAGTATCCTCTTTACTCATACAGATTTCCATCATGCATATCTCTCCTAGTTAATGAAGATAATATTCGTGCATTTTTTCCCCTACCGTTCTTTTCTTTTATCTTGCCATTTCATTTTATTCTACAATAAAATCTGTGCTGCAAGAACTTTTATAACACTCTTCGTTTTTTTCTAGTCATCATTTACCTGAAAAAGAGGACGTGGCATCTAAGGCTTGAATTTGGTTAGGTGTTTTATATAAAATGATTCTATATTTGAAGTGGTTACCCTATCCTAAGCAGTAACATTCACGAGGAGGAACTTTTTTCTTGGGGGTCTTTTTTCAGAAAACCTACTATTTTTGTTTTAATTGTACTTCCTCTGCGCATTATCATTTTCTTCTTAATGTTCAATGCTATTTGAGAAGACTATTGTGGTGGCAATGATCTTACTATTCTTGATTTCACATGACATTGCAGTGCATTGATGGACTGTGTGGGATGTGAGAAGTGTCGTCTTTGGGGAAAGCTTCAGGTTCTGGGTCTTGGCACTGCATTGAAAATTCTCTTCTCTGTTGATGGGCAAGACCGCTTGGGTCAGACTGTAAGTTTCTTTTACCTTGACTTTTATGATATTAAAAAAATCTGACTAAATTGTTAGTTTTTATTTTATTTTTTTCTTACCGAAACTTCACATGTTTACCTATGTATCTTTGGCATTCTGGTGGAAAAAACTAAACAACTCAAATGAACTCTCTGCTAATGGACAGAAAACAAGCTTATTTCGATACTCAAGTTTCTGATATGTCAATATTTTATTTTATTTTTCTTCCTTAATTTTTTTGGATAAGTGGACAAAACATTGTCCAAGTAGTTACATCAGATGGTCTAAATACTTCAAGATGGTCTTATTTGGATAAAACCAATTTGAAATTGTTTGCATCCACAGTAACCTAGGCCGCCAACTTGATTTGTAAAATGCAAGTACACAAATCCCCAAGCTCGTAACTATATATTGTTAACTTTATTTTATGTTCTTTCTTTCGTTAAACTTTATTGATACTAGTTATCCAATGTCGGTGGTGAAACCCAATTGGTTACAATTGTTTGTTTTCTCTTTTCTTACATCAACGTTATTCACCTGTTGACTGTTGTATACACGATTTGTTGTGCTTGGGGATTCCATCAGTTGACTTTATTAGGACTTATTATATGCATTGGTGTTTCAGCTGCAGTTGCAACACAATGAAGTGATTGCTTTGATGAACCTACTTAATCGGCTCTCTGAATCAGTTAAGTTTGTCCACGAGATGGGGCCTGCAGTTGAGAAAACTGTAGGACGACGGATTCCTGCACTTGGTACTCGACCTAGCTAATGGCAAAAGATATGTGAATTAATAACTGGACACAAGTGATAGGTTCTGGAATCATTCTACTTAAGCACCAGGATACCGCTTTGAGCTGATGACATGAGACTAAAGTTTTTAGGTATTTAGTGTATTATATCATCCAAGAATATAGGTCAAGAAACTGCTTGCAGCCACCCTCTCTGAGCAAAGTACACAGTTAATGCATGTTCATTGCAAAATTTTTGATAAACAAGAGAGTTGGAAAATGTAGAATGCATGTTCGGAGAGAACTTTTGATATACAAGAGAGTAAAATGTAATAGTGTAATATGAATGCAGTATTGTTCATATGTCATCAGCACTTTTTATTTCGTTGAGATCATGGGCAAACTGTCAGAATGTTAGATAATATTTTATTTCGAAGTAAATAACCCTTGAACAAACAAGTCCAGGTAAAAAAAGGTTAAAACTTGGACCATTTGTATAATGTTGATCTTATTTATATACTATTGATCTCAAGTTTATGTCAAGTGCAACAAATATAAATGGAAATTTAGTATTATATAACATTAACATGAAAGAATAAACTAGATTAGATTAAATAAGAAATGAACAAATAAACTAAGTAAGAGTTAAATAGCAATTCATGAACTTGTGCCTTGTTGAGCTGTACAATCTTCGATTATGTGAGCAGAGCTCAACAATTTTTGAACCTGAAATGGCTTGCAACATTTGTTACAAATTTGATTAATTCCCAACTCTGCCCGTCCATGAGACTAATTGAGTTTTGTTTTGACAAATTATTTGATATTAGTTAAGGTGGCATATCTTCAATATATTTATCGAAGAAAAGACTCCCACTAAATAAAAGAATTAAAGAAGAAAGTTGGAACAAACAGGCAATCTAAAAGCATCTAAGCGAAAAATAAAACAAAAATGTAACAAGGAAAAGAAGGGGAAGTATGTCATTCAACTAAATTTTAAACATTTCACAAGTGGTATGTGTAACCATATGTGATAATCTAGCAGTAACTTAGACCACGCCAGGCCACTCTGATGTATAATAATATATATACATTAATGCGACTTTAGTACCAATACTAACAACAAACTTTACAAAATCCTACACATTTGCTCCCCATCCATCTCTATAAGCATCATATGCTTTCTATGTGGCACCAAGAATTTCCGTAAACAAGAAAGCACCACGTCATCCACAAGGCAAATCACAGGGCAGCGGCAGCAGCAGATGAACACTACTGCTTTTGTTATAGCTGATGTAATGCAAAGTCAGGATCAGAGAGAAAACTACCCATTCCACTGCCAAATGTATACGATGCAAATTTTAACAGAGTACCCCAAAATGTGAACACAGTGCCACAATCAATACAGTCAATAGAACAGGAGGTTTCTAGAAATGTTACAACTTTTATACTGCCTTTAACCTGACTGCAATGTAGCCTAAGCAAAAAAGAGACCTCAATAGCCATAATCCAGATAGTCAGAGGGATCTTGCACAAAAAAATAAGCTAACAAGGGATACTCGGCAATTGCAATAATCAGGGCCATTGATATTTCTTATATATAGTAGATTATCACATATACTGATATACAATCATATCTCACTCCATGGATTGTTTAATCTAAAAGGGGAATGGATCCTCTATAACTTTGTATGCAAGGAGTTATTTATTGGTTTTTTCTAGTCAACTTTTGGAAACCAAAACTATTGTGCCTGAATGGTTTATAAAAGTGAGAATTGCTGACCCGCCTTGTAGCTTTTCATATTTCAAATATGATTGAGAAGGAAATGTTGACCCATTGGCAGCTTTTATTATTTTAACTGCAGAGAAATGGTGATAATAGTCTTACATTGAAATTGACGCCTAGCGGGATTTCTTCAGCCGTTTGGAAGGCCTCGTAGTTTCTTTCCTTGATTCATCAGGAACCTTGATGTCTATATACGGCTGCAATAATTTTTGAAAAACCAATATAAATGTCATCATTTTGAAAACGAAGGAATAAAACATAAAGCCTTGGAACTCTTAATGTAACAGCAGGTTGGCATTAAGCAGACTAACAACTACTTGGAGTGTTGGTTTGGATTTTAGATAAGTTCATGATTAGCAAGAATGATAAGGGAGAGTCAAGATCATCCAATCTTGAGATAGATTTAAACATGAATGGTCCAATATAACTTTGGCGAATCTTCGTATCCCTTCTTAGTCACTAGCCTACTAACAGTTGATTTTTCCAGTAATGAAGCCCCAGACTCCTAAAGACATTAAATAAATTTTAGAAGATTTAATTTCTAAACATTAGCAATCATTTTATGCACGTCTTCCTGTTGAACATTGTCATGCATAAGCTTGTGATGTGTCTGTTTATACATGTGTGTGTGCGAGTATGTGCACAAGGGAGTGTAGCCAGTATTTAAAGAGCACAGTTGCATATGAAACAAAGGGTAAAATTTCTAACCTCTTCACATTTTCTTTGGAGTTCCAAAAGTTCTTGACCGTATGTAAGGCACTCTGCATGGTAAACAGCAGCTAAATCTTTTATCAAGGCCTTCCTTCTGATGATACCGATCACTTCAAACAAACCAAGAGAAAAAAATGTAAAGTTTGAGTTTTGACAAAGAAAAACTAGAAAAGTTTGAGTTGTGACAAAGAAAAACTAGGCTTTATCGTAAGTTTCTTCCTTTAAGAAAGATTACTTTTTTATCCTCCTGTCCCTAATATTTAGCAGAAGAAGTTATCACCAGGTAAAAGTTAATCTTGGTTAGTCATCACTTAGTAGTATCAATCCAGTGAACAAAGTAACTGATAACTTTCATTTCAATTTAACAATCTGAAGGAATTGTTTTCCAACTTTCAGGTTACTACTAATAGTTTAGAGAAGGGAATTGAAATTCCCACGAGTGAAAGTGTTAGTTCCAGATCTTCTCTCACAACCATGTGGATCTCACATACTATTCATGTTAGGAGGAGCTTGTGAAACTATCATTTTTACTTATGAAAATAACAACTCCCTATAGAGAAAAGTGTTTTTCCATTATGTACAATAGTTTATAGCATACATGGAAAGAATGTCTAATTGATAGATAGTATGGATTAAAACCAAAAGCACATCTATCTTATTGTGGTAACACCATGCCCTCATTTATTTAATGCAAGGACACTGTGTATACTATGTGTTGAGCCTCTAAAAATCTAATTCTAGAAATGCTTTTAACTAGTGTTGGGGTGTGATTATTTGAATTTATTTTGACAGTGGGAGAGTCCTCATTAAAGTAAGATTGTGTTTTCTTATTTAGTGGGATAAGGAGGTTTAATTTGGGAATGAATCTATCAACCATTAATTGTAGTTATAAAGTGATTCTACAAAGGACTTCTACTCCTGATTATATTCTGGTGGACATGACAGCTATAAATACAGCAATAAGCAATGGTTTAGGGGAGACAAAACACAAGAGCATATGATACAAATAAAAACTTTGTACTCTCCATATTATTATAGTGGATTTCTCTCTCTCCGTGATTTTTTTCCAATTGGGTTTTCACGTAAATTCTTGTGTTCATATTTTATATCTCTTTGTTTATGTTTATGTGAGTGTATTTCGTGAGTTTAATTTCACAACAATATAATCAACTTGTTAGCGCGATTTTGGCCTGCTGTTTTGGTGATTTCGTCAGGCGTACAAAATTTGGCGTTAACATTGGCGCCGTCTGTGAGAACGTTTATTCTAATATTGAATTAAAATCACCGATTTACGAAGAAGCGGAGATCCTATGCATAAAAGATAAATGACTCTTTTTTCAATTTGCAAAATCTAGTCGAGGAGAATAACGGTGGAGGTGGAGGGTCTAAATATATTTGTTGAGGTTGCTGGTGGAAGAGTACTTCGGATATGGAGGCTACTGGTGGGAGAGTACTTCGGATATGGAGGCTACTGGTAGAAGAGCACTTCAGATATGGAGGCTACTCGTAGGAGAGCACTTCGGATGTGGATGCTACTGGTGGGAGAGCACTTCGGATATGGGAGCTACTAGTGGGGGAGTACTTCGGACATGGGAACTACTGGTGGGAGAGTACATCGGATATGGAGGCTACTGGTGGGAGAGTATTTCGGATATGGAGGTTGCTGGTGGAAGAGTATTTCGAATATAGAGGATACTAGTGAGAGAGTACTTCGGACATGAAGGCTATTGGTGGGAGAGTACTTCGGATATGGAGGTTGGTATCTGTTCAGTGCTGTGTATATTAGATTCAGACTTCCTCTTATGTTCGAGCTGAGTTGACTGGGGGGCAAGATCTACAAGCTTGGTAAAACATCGGCGGTCCGAGTTGTTCACTTATAACACTTTGAGCAACAACAACACACTTTGGATGATTACAGTACATTTCGGATTACGTCATATCAGCTTTATTCTGGCTTCAGCTATCTACTTTGGTGTTTTTGGAGGTTCAGTGGTGTGTGTTCAGCCTTTGGGCGAACAATTATTTTATGTTCGGAGATATGTTCAGCCTTTGTGCGAACTTTGGTATTTTTGGAGGCTCGGTGGTATGTGTTCTCATTCATTCATTCATTAACATTTATTCATGAACTTTATAATTGGTATTCGGTTGGATGTTCAGTTCTTTAGAACGAAATTTATTGGTGTTCGGTTGGATGTTCAGTTCTTTGGAACAAAATTTATTATTTATTGGTGTTCGGTGGGTTATTTATCTATCTTCGGTTGTAATAAGGTTGGCTCGATTATCTATATATTCAGTTGTGATAAGATTGGTTCGGTTGATATAAGGTTGGTTCTTTATATCTTCGGTAGTAATAAGGGCAATTGTTTATCTATCATAGGAGTGAACAAGAGGAGTGAGACGGTGATATGTGAGTTAAAAAATTTCGTTCGGTGTATGGAGTTCGGGTGTGATAGTTCGTCTTCGGAAAATATGAATTTTCGGTTGGTATAAATTTGTATACTCTCTTATTTTAAGCTCCTTATAAATAAAAGACTGGGGGGCAATGTTGGGGTGTGATTATTTGGATTTATTTTGACAGTGAGAGAGTCCTCATTAAAGTAAGTTTGTGTTTCCTTATTTAGTGGGATAAGGAGGTTTAATTTGGGAACGAATCTATCAACCATTAATTGTAGTTATTAGGTGATTCTACAAATGACTTCTACTCCTGATTGGATTCTGATGGACATGACAACTATAAATACAGCAATAAGCAATGGTTTAGGGGAGACAGAACACAAGAGCATATGATACAAATAAACACTTTGTACTCTCCATATTATTATAGTGGATTTCTCTCTCTTTCCGTGGTTTTTTTCCAATTGAATTTCCACGTAAATTCTTGTGTTCATATTTTATATCTTTTTGTTTATGTTTATGTGAGTGTATTTCGTGAGTTTAATTTCACAACAATACAATCAACTTATTAACGCGATTTTGGCCTGTTGTTTTGGTTATTTCGTTATGCGTACAAAATTTTGACGTTAACAACTAGCATCCAAGAAACTGCCCCACACGTCACCTGCCCACCCAAGTTAAATATATAGCAGTTAACAATCTACTTCTATCTTACGTAAACTCAAATGCAAAAATTTTAAGAAAAATTTATGGCATTACGCTTGCACTGTTTTCAAAATCAAAAGATTCATAAATCATAATCTCATTGAAGATAGCTCTATGCCCACTGGCCACTGCATTACTTACAAGCAAAAGAAGGAAATATAGGACTTTTCCCATGGGACAATTATTGTTATTAGCAAACCAAGCCCTAAATTTCTCACCAAAAGACTGAAACTTAAATTTAATACCAAACACAAAGTAAAAGAATACTGAGAAAATTATGATCTTTTTTAGATAGAACATATACAGTTTACACTAGATACATAAGCCATCAAATTTCTTGATTTAGGGGAAGTAAAAAATAATAAAAAAACTCTTAACAACTTTACCCCAAGGCCCCAAAAAATTAATAATTTGAAGTTATAATTAAAAAGGGTATTTGCAATAACTTTAGCTATATGGGCAGAAAGACAAACTAACTTCGGCTGGGATCGAATCGAGGAGGTGGTGGTGTTTCAGGCGGAGGAGGAGGCGGGTTGTCAATGGGTGCGGACGGCGGTTGGGGAGGCTCGTCACATGATGCCGGCAGTGGCAGAGATGCCGGCGGAGGGTTGTCCTGCACTTCACCCATTATTTTGTGACTTCTCTTTCTCTCTCTTCTGCGAAAAACAAAAAATAATGTGGGGTCCCTTAAATTATTTATGTAGGGAAATATAAAGAAAGGAGAAAATACTCCCAATTCACAGTGGTATTTTCGTCATTTGACCTCCTCCCTCAATTTCTGAAGTCTTACACCCTGCTCGCTTCCTTTATCACTCTTTTTAGGGTTTTAGGGAAGTGAAGCAGAAGGTACATATCACCATACCAGGGTTTCAGACTTTCAGTGTGTGATTCTAGTGTGTGAAATTATGAGTCTTGTAGCGGGTTCATATGAAAGATTCATTTGGGGATTCAAGCTCAAAAAGTTAAAATACTCGAGCGAAACTCTAACCCTAACTCCACTCTTTTCCTTCCCTTCCCACCTCTCCCCAATCAAATCCGTTGCCGTTTCTGGCTCCGCCGCCGTATCCGGCGGTTCCGATGACACAATCAAGATCTACGACCTCTCCACCTCCTCCGAAATCGGTTCCCTCACTGACCCCACCTCCACCGTCACCGCCCTTTCATTTATTTCTCTCTCCTCCTCCTTCCCCCGTAACCTACTCTCCGCCTTCGACGACGGCTCCGTTTCTATATATGATGCCGACCCTTTCGTCCACCTCAAAACTCTGACTGTCCACAAAAAAGGGGTAAATGATATGTCTGTGCACCCGTCTGGGACGTTAGCGCTGACGGTGGGGAGAGATTCGTGTTTGGGGATGGTTAATTTGGTGAGAGGAAGGCGGAGTTTTTATTGTAGGTTGGGGAAGGAAGCTTCCATTGTGAAATTCGATTCTACTGGGGATAAGTTCTTTATGGTTATGGATGAAAAGGTTTCAGTTCATGAGTCGGAGGATGCCCGGTTGGTTTTGGAATTGAATAATCAAAAACGGGTTCTTTGCGTGGCACCTGGGAATGTCAGTTTCTTGTTCTTATCTATCTGTGTGTGTTTAAGTTGTATTGATTAGTATAAATGATTGCTAATATGTGAAGGTTGTTCATGAAACTTAAATCCCACCTCTTGCCCGAAGCATGTTATAAGGTGATCGGATCACCTTATTCAAATGTGATAGAATTGAGTAATTGTTGCTACCTGCTTGTATTGTCAATTTAATATTTTGATAGTTGAATTGAGTGCTTTAATGTTGTCGCAGATGTGTGAAAGTTGTTTATGTAACTTTAAAGAATTCTTGCAGCTTAACCTTATTCTGCTTCTTGTTGGTGTCAACTGTAGAATTTGACTAGTGAATTATTGAATAACCTGCATCTGACTTGCCTAGGAAGATAAAAGAAGAGATGAGGGTGTGGGGGGAAGATACAAATTATAGGGTTTGGAGAAGTCAGTCAATTGATCTTTAGTTTAAATAAATATAATTTCTCCTGTTTAATCAAATATAGCTTCTGATTCTGAATTTTTCATGCCAGTACTATAGTGCTCAAAGCTTAAAACTTGTCAGTTGTCACTTAGGCAAGCAAACTTCTTTATATGGATATAGCAGACAAAAAATACTGAATTTCAAGCTTTTCAAGGGCAAGCTTTTCACTTCTTTTATTATTATTATTATTATTATTATTATTATTATTTTCTTTTTGAAATGTTCAAGTTTTTAAATTTGATTTTCTGAAATATACTCAAAATTGTATCAGAATGGAATTCTTTTTACTGGTGGAGAGGATAAAAATATTACAGCATGGGACACAGCCAGTGGCAAGGTAGCATATTGCATTGAGGATGCACATTCAGCACGTGTGAAAGGTATTGTCGTGCTCTCTAAGAGTGATGGTGCTACTGATGAGGATCCATACATTGTAGCATCAGCATCATCCGATGGGATTGTACGTGTCTGGGATGTGCGAATGGCTGGTAATGAGAAGACATGTCCACTAGCTGAGGCTAATACGAAATCAAGGCTGACGTGTCTTGCTGGATCCTCTCTCAAATGTGAGTGTTGAGTTTTTTTGACTTAAATGTATTTATTTTCCTTGTCATATCCAAGTGGCAAATGCTTTGGGTTGTTTCATGATTTATTATCTTCCTTAAAACTTTAATTTATATATAGTTATCTTACAAATGATTACGTTTATATTTATGGTTGGCAAGGTGTTGCTACTAAATTACTGAATTTCGAGGAGGTGGTGTATAATAAAATATAGTAGGGAATTTTATTGAAAGAAAAGCTGAAAATTTTAGGTCCGGATCAGGATTCCAAAATGGGGGACGTGTGATGTAAACAGTTTGTTGAATTCACATCTCTCAGATAACATCATATACAAATTTTATGATCTTGCATCCATTGATGGTTTCAAATTTAGAGTATCATCTGATATTTGTCCACAACATACATTCTTAATTTATTTATTTTTATGTATTTATTTATTTTGATAAGCGTATTAATATCATTTTTCTTCTTTTATCTTCCAGCTTTCAAAAGACCCCAGGTTGGAAAGATCGATGCGGATGAAGATGAAGGTGCGAATGCAGCAGGACACTAACATGCTTCATGGGGAGGCCTTTTTTATTTTAGGAAACGAGAGTATTGTGATAAAAATAGTAAAATATACTTTTTTCCGATTGTTCATCAATTGGTTCAAAATTCAACTATTAGATAGATCTGTTTGTACCGTCAAAAAAAAATATCTGTTAGTACTTTGAGTATTTCTATGATAGGCGTACTATGTATTTCTTCACGCAAATGTGGCAAGAATTTTTTTAGTTAAGTTGAATTTATGTACCATAGTTGAGTTTATGTATCAGTTATTTAATGGAAATTTCTTCAATTCAATTCTGTTCCTTCTCTGTTTGAAGAGTTTCCTCTTTTGATCCTGGTGACAATAACATCATTTTTCTTATATATCTCTTATTTCAGTTAGGATTATTCTCAGGACTGAAAATAATGATTATTTCTATAAGAAAGATCCTGGCATGGACACCAATCATAATTGGTACTACTGATATATTTCTATAGTAGCCTTTTTATCTAGTATTATATAACATCCTTTCTGATATATTAGAATAGATGAGAGCATTTTTATCTTCCCACTGATTAGTTGCTGTTGTAAGCTCTAGTTCTTACGTGCTCTTGATCCATCCAATATTTAAATATTTTACGACAGTGGGTGCTCTCCGACTTGCATATTTATGCTTCCTAGTTTAGAAACAGAAAGAGCCAAAGCAGTATGAGTATTTGCGTCAAGTTGTATGTGGTAGATTTCACATTGATGCGGCGTATTGATTGAGGTTGTGAGCTTTCTCGGCTTTTGGTCGTGTTTCCTTCAACTCCTTCTCGCCCTTTCAACAAGTTTTGTGGGAACTTAAAAACCTATTGGCTACTTGTCCTTTCCTTTTGACAGGGCCAAATGGTAAGATATACCATTTGGCCTTGTCACGTAAGAAGGATGGCTTAAACCTTTGAAATCTCTGGAACAGCAACTCTGACAACATCTCTAAAAATCTAAGAACTATCTTGTTCACGTCCTCCTTTGAAATCTCTAGAACAGCAACTCTGACAACATCTCTAAAAATCGAAGAACTATTTTGTTCACGTCCTTTCCCTGATAGGAAATCAACATGAACGATAGCCTTTAGACAGACTATTTTCTCACAGCTAGATCATGCTCATGACAAACTCTGAGACTAGTCTTATAACCAGTATAAGATTTTGGATTCTAACTCAAACCGTTTCTCTTGTCAATGCACCTTCACTAGTCATACAAATGTGACCAAGTAAAATCCAATTTCTCGACATACCTCCTGTACTTAAACTGTCACTAGAATAGTTTCCTTATTTTCTCTTCATGACCTCCTTAGTTTCCAGTTCTAGATTTCTTAAGATGCTATATATATCAACTGACTGCGGATGAGACTGATCAGCAACTCGAAACTCGTGAACCTTCCCGTTTATTTCTAGCCAACTACGGCCAGGGGTTTTCTTCAATCTCCTATCTCTTAGAAAAGTCCGCATTCTAGACACTCCATCCCATTTTCCAGCCGCAGCATATATATTGGACAGTAAGATGTAGTTACCGGCATTTCTTGGTTCCATAGTTATGAGCCTCTCAGCTGCAAACTCTGCTAATTTCATGTCAGGGTGCAATTTACAAGCGCTCAACAATGGGCCCCACACACGAGCGTCTGGATTTACTGGCATAGACTTTATAAGCTCTGAAGCTTCTTTCATCTGCCCAGCTCGACCAAGAAGGTCTACCATACAGGCATAGTGTTCCTGGTTAGGTTGGCATCTATACCTCTCAGTCATCTCCTTGAAACACTCCCATCCTTCTTTACAGAACCAGAATTAACGCAAACTGTCAATACACTAAGAAAGGTAACTTGATCTGGCTTCAAACTTGTATGCTTCAATCGATTGTACATTTCAAAACATTGAAGCCAATCCCCATGCTTAGAATACGCATTGATCATAGAGTTCCAGGCTATTACATCTTTGTAATTGAATTCCTCTTCATCGAATAGCTTTCGTGCCATCTCTATGCATCCACATTTAGCATAACTTGTAAGAAATGATGTATTCATAGATTGGAATGAAGTTAGACCATATTTTGTTGCATATCCATGAAGGTACTTCACTTGTTCTAATGCCCCTATACTCACACAAGCAGGCAAGACGTTAATCACTGTTATGAAATCAATTCTGTATCCATCCAGTTTCATCTTGCTGAAGAGAGACAAAGCATCATAAAATTGATCATGGCTTACAAATCCTCTAATTATTGAACTCCATGAAACCACAGTCTTGTTTGTCACCGAATCAAAAACCTTTCTTGCACTTACTAAACAACCACATTTGCAGTACATGTCAATGAGAGAATTATGAACAGATACTTGATAATCTGACCCATTCCTAATTATGTGACCATGCATTTCTTTACCTTGCTCAAGAGACTTCAACTCTGCAATCGATGAAATACCTGCGAGTGCAGTAAACAAGTCAGCTCTAACCCCAGATCTTGACATTACCATTAAGAGTTCTAGGGACTCTTTTGGGCATCCGTTGTGAGAATATGCTGATATCATCAGATTCCACACGACGCAATCCCTTTCAGGCATTTTGTCAAATAACAATCTCGCATCCTCCAAACTACCCAATTTAGAGTACATTGTAAGCAAAGCAGTATTCACAGCCAAATCTTCACTCAAGTTGCTCATATAAACCACGCAATGAAGTATTCTTCCCACTTCCAATGATGTCAAATCAAAGCTCGCTCTCAACAGATTAATAACAGTGACCGAGTTGGGTCCAATTCTTTCCATTTTCATTCTCTCAAATATCTGAAAACACTTCTTAGGATCAGCATTCTTATAGGCCTCAAAAATCAAAGCATTCCGAAAATCAACACTAAAAGGCTTTTTCTCAATCACCTCACAGACATTACCAGAGTCATTAATCACCTTATTCATCTCTAATACAACACTACCCACCAACTCATATAAATCAAATCCAAGTTTTATCACATGTACATGAATCTTTTCCAAATTTCCAACATCTAAGAGCTCAAAACATGACTTCAACACAAAAGGGTAAGTATTTTCATCTGGGTACATAGATTTCATGACCATTTCTTGGTAAACAAAAAGGGTATTCTTGAAATCACCAAACTTGTAAAGATTATAAATGAATGAGTTGTAAATTGTTGGGTTTGGGTTGGTAAAAGAGTTGAAAACTTGTTGGGATAGATAGAAGAGGCCAAGATTGGCATAATTTTGAATGAGTTTGGAAGAAAGTGTTGGGTTTTGGTGGAGGCCATGGAGGATGAACCTGGCATGGATTTGCTGGAGGTGATTTGGGTTGTTGCAGAGGTCTAGGAGAGAGAAGAAAGAATTGGAAGGTTGGGTTTGAGTGGTGGAGATGAACTTGGATTTTGGAGGGAAAATGTGGATCAAATGTCTTAACCGGTCAGTGTGAAGCATATTAGTTTGAAAAGATACAAAATTTGATATTTTTCCCAACCACTCAACTTTGACAGCACATATTTTGATGAAGAAATTTTAGAGTTTTATGCCCTCCCCAACTTCAGTTGTCCAAGAAAAAAATGTTCGTTAGAGTGATGAAGTGTCGCTTAACAATTACATAATAATATTGGTTAATATATATTCGTTCTAATAGTACTAATTTTTTTACTTTGTCAATATCAATAGTCTTTTGAACAACGTAATGTTTATATGTACCTATTAAAAAATTGAAAGAAAATTTAATACAACAATAAGCAGGTCATTTAAATATGTTCTCCTTTCTCATCTCTATGCCAAGCATGACATATATAGTATATCCTTATTTACTAAAGTATTTAATTACGTATTTACTATATATTGGTAATTATTTCCTCCTTATGCTAATATTATATCTTTAGGCCTTAGCACACAACCAAACCAAATGGACAAAAAACATTTTGCATGTTTTATATATATGTGGATTATATGTGTGGTACACTGCATGTACTAACGTTTGACGCAATATTAATTCTTCATTTCAAAAATAATCATAATTTAATGGATTGTAATATATTGTTGTCTTTTAATTAACGTGTCTACTGATCATTAGCAAAATACATGCATACCTTAAGAAGAGATCCTTATTTTGTCGTATGTTTCTTTAAATAACTTACTTTTTAGGCACTCTTCTAACAGATTCAATGTATATATAATCGCTAGCTTTTCTTCATATATATATATATATATATATATATATATATATGATTCCATCCACAGTGTTAACGCCAGGATCTTCTGCCACGTCCCAATCACGTAAGACGTCCTGATCCTGCACAGTAAACACGGTAAACACCACAAACTTGACGGCGGTTCAGTTGGGGGATAGCTCAGACGTGAGAATTAGTATATGTTCACAAGGTTAACAATGGAGGAATGTATTGTCTAGTGTCTATGCAGAGAGATAATAAATCTCTTGCCAGTGTGTATGTGAGAGAATATGAAAAAAATCAATATATATGGGAACGTCTTCAGATTTATGGCTTCCTTGCTTTAGGTTATACTATCTTTGCTTGGATTCTTGTGCACCCACTACTACCCCGACACCTCCTCCGATCGATGGGCTCTGCCGAAGCGTATAAGGTTTATCTACTTGCTTTTGGCCATCGCTTTCTCACGCACGTAAATATGATCTCATCCACATTAATGCATGGCGGAGCCTTGTCAACCGTCATGCTTTTTCATCATCATCACAAGTCAAAGTAATGAGATATTAAAATATCTAATGGTCGATCCAATCTGGACCGAATTCTACTTTAAAGATTAAAACGGATATAATATGGTGATCCAGGCCCAATGACTTTAATTCGATTAAAAATAAAGGCCCAATGTACCCTACCAAAGATAGGAAATATCACGACCCAACATTGCTTTAGTTTTTGTTAAACAAAATGTTTAGTAGAAAACTATGAATAGCCCAAGATAGTTTACTAAAAGTCCATAGTAGGAGATAATTGAAGTGTACCCAATCATTTGCTCACGAAATGAAAGGAGAAGAGAATGGAGGCCCAAATCGGAAAAAGTCCTATCAAATAAATATATGAACCCTAACCTAACCTTTCCCATTCAAATTCCAAATCATTACTAACATTTAATGAGCCTACCTTGAACAATCGTGGCAAATCACAAGATAAAAGGTAACTTTACCAATTTTGACAGTTTTACCTGCCCATTTAAAATTCGAGCGCCTTCTGAACTCTCTAACTTTCTGAACTTTCTCTTTTCTTCTACAACTTGTCAACAATGGCTTCCCAAAATTCTGAACAAGGTTCTCCCATACTAGTAACACCAATCACTGTTGTTCCGCCAAACCCTACCGCTCACGAAGAAACTTCGGCCTCGAATCCAAAGGGGTCGAAATCTGATAAGAACCCTCCCCCAAAAAATCCCAACACTCCCTCTGAATACTACAGAGTCTTGAAGCGATTCTCGCGATGCCAATACTCCTCGATCGTCACAGAGGGTGAACTAAAGAGGATTCTGGCCTCGATATCACATCCCTGGATACCCATGCAGCTAGGGTTCCTAGATCCGGTGAAAAGATGTACCAACGACCGTAAGGTTGGACTACTGCCCTGTGACTCTGTTGGAGAAGGGGTTCGCTTCCTTTGCATATCTTCATAGTAACCTTCTTTGGGGTTTTACGGGGGTGGGGTTACCAACTAACTACCGAACTCATACATTCACATCTTGGCCTTCGTGGCTTCTCATCACGAATTGGGCGTGGAGCCCTCCCCGGACTTCTTCTTCTTCACAAAGATACAAAATAGTACAATCTAGGAGAAGGGGTTCAAGGCCATTAAAGAAGCATTCTCCGAAGTCGGGAGAGAAGTTCGAGAGGCGTTAGTTGGTGAACATGCCTTGAGCAACAAAATTGGCATGAAAAAGTGGTTCTACGTCAAGGGCCCAAATCTCTTCCCTACCGAATCGGGCCACCATTTGAGAAAGATCTCTGGCACGACTTTGGAGACATTTCAAGAAGAAAGAGAAATAGAAATGATGGAACTTTTGACAATTTCCCCAGGAGGAATGGAAGTACGGACTCTCTCAAGCAAGCAAGCATGGTTATATGACCATAAATGTAAGTATCGGTCTATTTTATATGTATCTGAATTTTTTGAAAATGCTTTTATAATGTGGATTCTAATACTGAGTTGTTTTGGTTATGCAAAGATCTTTGATCAAACCGAGCTCTTTAGAGATAAAAGAGTTCAAGATATTTTGTCCTAAGGTCTTGAAGTCATTGAAACTCTGGCGACAGGTTACTCCTCAAGTCGAACCGATTCCTGAGATACATACTGAGATGAGTTCGTAATCGACGAACCGTAAGTCGATGAGGTTCCAGTTCCGGACGAAACCCTCCATCCTCGTCAGAAGAGGAGGGCAATCAGAAAACCAAGATCAACAACCTTTCCAATCCCTTCTGAAACCACCCCAGAAGTCAAGCCATCCACCACATCCATACCTCGACGAGGAGGCTTATTCGATCGTCCCGATCGAAGAAGCATCCTTCGAACCAAAAAATTGAAAAGCAAAATAACACCTCTGACCGCCGAAGAGCTTAGGGTGCCCCAATCTTCGATCGTTCCTCCTTTCGTGCCCCCTGTAGAGATACAGATTGCCAAAGAGGGTGATCATAATGATGCTATCCAAACTCTGTCCAGAAAGAGAAAAAGAACACCTGACAGCCATCCAAGCTCTGCATCTCGCCGCTCCCCGTCCAAGTACCCACCCAAATAAATCTCCATCTCCCGAGACCAGTATCACGCTGAACTCGAACCTACTCCTCCCGAAAGCAACCAACTCCTTCCCGGAAAAGGTCAAGACCTCGCTTTGAACAACCCGGTCCTTCAGGTCAGGGTTATCATGCCGAGGCCATGGGATCTCCGACTCTGTGGCCTAGATTCAATGCTAACTTTCCGTTCGACCTATTCGGGGCCTTCGTAAGGAACGCTGACGATCATCGGTTCAGTGATCACACGGATGGGAATCTGCTCGATGAAGGGATGAGCTATCTGGCTAAGGTAAATAAGCATTTCTTTATTTCCTATATCTCTGTTCTTGTTTGGATATTTGGGTATTGACTTGAGTCTTTGCTTTGAACATATCGCAGCCAATGTCAGTCTTGAGCGTTTAGTCCCAAGGCACATAAATGGGGAAGCCGAGGAAGATTTCATGAGACAAGGAATAAACATCTTTGAGATCGACTTTGGCTCGAGAAAGAACTAATCACGAAGACGCTTATTCAAACCATCGATGGCCTCCAATGAGACTTAGATCGAGCCAAGATGGACTCAAGACGTCTGACGATGAACTAAGGGCCACAAGGGATGGGCTGGCCGCATCCGAAGCCAACCAACAAACTTTAACTGATCTCAACGCCTACCGCACGGTCAAGAAGAAAACCTACTTACGAAGGCCAAAATGAGGAATTTTCTTGACCAACCGGAGCTTGGCAATTCACTTTCTAGCGACGCTCAATCGAAAGCCCGTGACGAAGAGGAGACACATAGAACAAACGCCACAAACTTCGTCGCCAAATAAAGGAGCTTGAGGGAAGGGGTCCTCTTCTGACCGAAGAGCTGAGAAAGCAGATTCAAGCAGAATACAGGGATTCGGACGAACTTAACGTCGAAATCATGAAGGTCTATTCGGAAGGCTAGAAGACTGCCGAGAGAGAGAGAGACAAAGAAAAACTGTCTGCTGCTCAACTGGATCCAACTTTGCTCAACTCCGAAGACGAAGGTGGTGCCTAAGTGTTCTTCCTGCTTTCATTCTGACTTATATAAAAATTTGTCTGTTTAAACTTTTTATGTTTTTGGGATCATTTTGAAATTTTATATATGGAGGTTGTCAATGTTCCTATATTGGTGTATTTAGTTCATGAATGAATAGATCGAATGAATGTTTTAGTTTTCCTGATGAATCTGCAATTTCCTTAATTGTGAACTATGTTTTCGGTTAGTTTCTTGTCAATAATTCAATATCAATAAAATGAACCTAAACAGTGAATCAGTTAAGACATATAATAGTTAATGTATGAGACGAAGTGAATTGAATTTCATGGACAGAATTTAATTTAACTGAACTGAAAGGACTGAACTCAACACTTAAATAAAATAAAGTAACACATACTCATCGGTTCCGAAGTGTGAGATCGGTCATTTGTTTACCACTCGGGGTGAAACAATCATATAAGGACCATTATATAAGGATCAAGATATAAGGATCAAGATATAAGGACCAATTGTGACCATTGACTTACCACCCTGGTAAAATCAATATAGGATCCTTTGTCTACCACTCGGGGTAGAACAACAAATGGGCTGCCATCGAATGGCCAGCGAGTCCTACCATACCTCCTTACAATCAGTGAGTGACCATAGGACAAATAGGACCGGGACCAATAGTGACCATTGATTTACCACCCTGGTAAAATCAATATAGGACCCTTTGTCTACCACTCGGGGTAGAACAACAAATGGGATGCCATCGAATGGCCAGCAAGTCCTACCATACCTTCTTTACAATCAGAGTGACCATAGGACAAATAGGACCAGGACCAATAGTGACCATTGATTTACTACCTGGTAAAATCAATATAGGATCCTTTGTCTACCACTCGGGGTAGAACAACAAATGGGCTGCCATCGAATGGCCAGCGAGTCCTACCATACCTCCTTACACCATAGTGACCATAGGACAAATAGGACCAGGACCAATAGTGACCATTGATTTACCACCCTGGTAAAATCAATATAGGATCCTTTGTCTACCACTCGGGGTAGAACAACAAATGGGCTGCCATCGAATGGCCAGCGAGTCCTATCATACCTCCTTACACCGTAGTGACCGTAGGACAAATAGGACCAGGACCAATAGTGACCATTGATTTACCACCCTAGTAAAATCAATATAGGATCCTTTGTCTATCACTCGGGGTAGAACAACAAATGGGTTGTCATCGAATGGCCAGCGAGTCCTACCATACCTCCTTACACTGTAGTGACCATAGGACAAATAGGACCAGGACCAATAGTGAAAAAGTGACTTTTTATTGATAATGAACAATAATATACGAGACTTACGATGAATTAACTTGATCTTTATTGAAAGTATTTCAAGTCTTGCCAAAGACGTGCTAAGTGTTTTGATTTGGAACCATCTAATGCCCTTAACCGATAAGTGCCCTATTTGATACTTGATTACTTCATAAGGCCCTTCCCATTTGGCATTAACTTTCCTGGTTTTGAGGTGTAGAAGCTTCGGCTTCTCTGAGGACGAAGTCTCCTACTTCGAATCTGCGAAGCTTGACTCCTTTATTATAATGCTTAGCTACTCTTCGTTGATAAGCAGCCAGTTTAAGTAGAGCCGTCTCTCTGACTTCTTCTAGCAGATCCAAATTGCCCTTCAGTCCTTCGTCATTATAGATCTCTTTGTATTGGCTGACCCGAAGACTGGGAGATCCAATTTCGATAGGGACTAAGGCATCAGTACCATAGGCCAGTCGAAAAGGTGAATCTCCAGTGGTAATCATCGGTGTAGTCCGGTAAGCCCACAACACGCTGAGCAGCTCCTCTGGCCATCTTCCTTTAGCTTCATCCACCAAGGCTGATCCTGCTTCGGACGTCATGTTGGTCACCTCAACTTGGCCATTTGACTGTGGATGAGCCACTGAAGTATTCTTATGCTGAATCCCCAACTCCTTTAAAAATGCTTCAAATTTTGATCCCACGAACTAGCGTCCGTTGTCCGATATTAATACTCTAGGGATCCCGAAGCGAAACACTACGGACTCTTTTATGAACTTCAAACATTCTTGCTTCGTTATTAACCGAAGTGGCTTCGCCTCTACCCACTTAGTCATGTAATCAATAACAACTATGACAAAGCTAACCTGACCTTTAGCTTTAGGCAATGGACCCAGTATATCTACCCCCAGACAGCGAAGGGTATAGGAGATAAAATCGAGTATAGCTCTTCCGGTGGGCGATAATGAGATCGAATCTGTTGAGTTGGCACTTTTCACATTTCTTGACATACTCAGAGCTTCCTTGAAAATTATAGGCCAATAGTATCCTTGTCGAAGTACTTTGTAAGCCAAAGATTTAGCGACCATATGATCACCGCAAATGCCCTCGTGAACTTCCCAAGAGCATATTCCGCCTCGGATGGGACCGTACACTTCAAAGAATAAAGAAGAAAATGCCAATCGATAAAGATCCCCATCAATAAGAACAAAGTTGGCGCTCTTGTATTTGATCTTCTTTGCTAACATCTCGATCCAAGGAAGGACACCATCCGCCAAATACTCGATGTAGGGGTCATCCAAAGAAGCTTAGATCGCTTCGATACACATCAACGCTTCATGTTGAACACTTTCGGTACATTGCGCGAACTTCCAAGTAAATCGATCCGTTAAAAACATCTCGCATCCGTAGTAGCCAATTTCGACAATGCATCGGCGATAGAATTGTCATTACGCTCTATGCCTCAAATTAAATGCGAAGCAAAATATCAAAGTCGGTCCTTTAACTCCGCCAGATACTTGATCATCCGAAAGTTCCACGAACTTCATAATCTCCCGACAATTTGCTTGACTACCAATTGAGAGTCATCAGAAATGATAAGCTTCGGACCTCTGCACTCTTTGCCAATCGAACACCATGCAAGATCGCTTCATACTACTTAACCCGTTATTCGCCGCTTTAAATCCAATCGATGGCTCGTGAACTTTAAATCCGTCCGGACTTGTCAAGATAATTCACCTTACTAACAACAGCTAGGGTAAAGGCCGTCTGCATATAGAGTCCAAACATTCTCGCTCTGTTGAAGAATCGCAAATCGCCGACGGACGATTCAGCCGGTAACTCGACATCTGCTTCGGTGAACGAACATTCTACCATGAAATCGGCCAAAGCTTGACCTTTGATAGCGATTCGTGGATGGTATTCGATGAAAAATTATGACAACTCCATTGTCCATGCCGCTAATCTTCCTGAAACTTCTGGCTTGCCCATCACCTTCTTCAATGGCTGATCCGTGTAGACGACCAGGAGCCGACCTTGAAAATACTGCCGAAGCTTTCTACTAGCAATTATCAAGGCGAAGGAAAATTTCTCAATATTCGGATACCTGGTTTCAGCATCTCGCAGGACGTGACTGACATAATAGACCGGATGTTGCTTTCCACTGACCTCCCGAACCAGTACTGCACCAACCGCTAACGAACTTGCTGCAAGGTACAGATATAAAGTCTCTGCTGGAGCGGGCTTCACCAATAAAGGAGCCGAAGAAAGATACGCCTTTATGCTCTAGAAGGCGTCTTCACACTCTGAAGTCCACTGGAACGTCTTCTCATTCTTCGCCCTTTTCATGTGTATCAAAGAAAGGAAGGCACCTCTCTGCGCAGATCTGGCGACGAACCTCCTCAAAGTCGAAATCCCGCCAATCGACGTTGGACATCTTTGAACGATCGAGGAGTCTTCATATCAAGAATGGCTCAATCTTCTCTCGGATTGGCCTCGATACCCTTTTGGATCGACAAGATAACCCAAAAACTTCCCTGCACCGAGGCCAAAAGTGCACTTGGCCGGATTAAGTCTCAGTTGACGATGACGGACAGTCTGAAAGCACTCCTCTAGATCGTCCAAATGACTCTAAACCTGCATGCTTTTCACGATCATGTCATCGACGATACCTCCATGTTCCTTCCCACCGCTTATCGAAGATGAAGTTCATCATTCTCCTCGTAAGTGGCTCCAAAGATTTATAAGGCCAAAAGTCATCTTCTTGTAGGCATAATCGAATCGGTGTGTAATAAACGCGGTCTTTGGGATGTCCTCTTTACGCGTAGATATTTGGTGATAACACGAAAATCATCCATAAAGCTTAGTAATGCATACCCGAAGTGGCATCGATAAGTCGATCAATATGGGGCGAGGATAAAGTCCTTCTGACAAGCTTTATTGAGGTTCGGTGTAGTCGATGCAAACCCGCCATTTTCCATTCTCGCTACGCACCAACACCACATTCGCCATCCACTCGGATAATCAATTTCATAGATGAAGTCGGCGACCAACAAATTTTGCTATTTCCTCATCAATGATTTTCCGTCATTTCGATCGCAAAGATCCACCTTTTTCTCGCCGAATCGCTTCTTCGAGGATCTACATTCAGTACGTGCTCACCCTATCTTCCGACTAACTCTGCATGTCCCTCGGTTCCCATGCAAAAATATCCGTGATAGCAAACAAGAAGAGTTCTATAAGGTTTGTCCGAAGAGGTTACTGTAGACCCGAACCGATCTTCACGGTCTTGTCTGGCTTTCCAAGGATCAACTCGACCTCCTCAGTCCCACCGGCAGGAATCACCATCGGTTCGGAACTACTTTCGGTAAAGGGCTCAATCTCAATTGCCATCGTCTATTTTTGTTTGTCAATTTCACTCCGAGGAAATAACAACGATTCGGTAGCATCGTCGGGCTAGATCCAAGTCCCCCGCCACCTCTCCTACTCCATGAGCCGTGGGGAACTTGACTTTGAAATGAGGGATGGAGGTCACAGCTTGGAGAGAAGTTAAGGTAGGTCTTCCCAGTATAACGTTGTAAGCTGAATCAACGTGCACAACATAGAATTTATATACTATTTCGACCTGCTGGGGTGCTGTGCCGAAGATAACCGGGAGTTCAATAGTGCCTGCAACTTTGACCGGATCGTTGCTGAAGCCGTATAAAGGAGCTTCATGCCCGACCTCCATTTTCTGCCCATCAAGGTGCATCCTCTGATAGGCATGGGCGTACAAAATATCCACTGAAGATCCATTATCTATCATCATGCGCTTCATGTCCACCGTGCCCACTTCATACCCGTGATCACCATGGCCCCCTCATGTGGCTCGATGGGTTCCGAAGGATAGTCGTCGATAAATGATATGACATTACGGGAATGGTCTATCCACCTTCGAGGGAGCATCATCACGATCATGACCGAATCCGGTAAGCCCTTCTTCTTCCTCCCTCAACTTCCCCGCAGATCCACCGATTATCACATCGATGACATGCCTTGGCGGCGACATCAGGGCCATTTGAACCGTCTCAATAAATGCGGTTAATATTATTCTCCGATGATCACCACGGCCACATACTGTACCAACAAGCCATCCTTAATCTTCCTCTCCACAAAGTCTTTCAAATTGCAACACTCGTTAGTGTCGTGGCCAGCAGCCTGATGATAGCCACAATACTTACGAGAGTTACCTGCCTTGGCCAAATGGTTATCACGGGGTGGCTCAAGAAAGGTTGATTTCGATTTGGTCCGAATTATAGATCTATCAATGTTTAGTTTGGTGTAGACCTTATTCACCTTCGGTAGGAATCGGAGGATGACCGCTTTCTTTGCCGCCAGAATTTTTGTATTTTTCGAATCGCCTCTGTCCGATCATTATACCCCCCCCGCTCTCCTCTGCTCAACTTCTACCTTAGGAGCTATCGACTCTTTCACGACCAAGGAGGATGCTTCAGTCGTTCATAGCTTCTTCCACAACGATATAGCCTTCTTGCATCAAAGGCTTCTACCAAGCTCTTCTGGATGGTTGAACATCAACTTCTTCACCAACTTTTCTGGACTTTACGGATCCAATCCATTCGAACAAACCTCTGACACAGAGATCATTAAGATCGGACACCGAATCGCTCGCTTCTCCGAACCTCTTACATATCGCCCAAGGATTCGCCTGGTAACTCACGGATCTATGCCAGAACCCCGTAGGCTTTCCTCTTCTTGGTTACTCAAAGCGGGCATGGAATTTATCACAAAGTTCGGTCCAAGAGGATATTGAATCAGAAAGCAAAGTTCCCAACCACCGCCTCGCATCCTTTCAAATAATCAACAAAGGTGTGGCACTTGGCGACATCGATGAAGTCGTAATAGTCCATTAATTTAATTGAACGCTTTGGCTATGGTCATAAGGATCCCCGGTTCCATCGTAACTTTTCATGCGAGGTAGTTTTTTAGTGATATCCGCCTTCTCCTTGAGAATATCTGAGGAAAAAGGGGATGCCTTCTTTCCCGGGGCGTCCTTCACCTGCTGAACTTCAGCCAGTTGCTTTCTGAGCTCTTTCAGCTCCTTCATCAGAAAATCAACGCCTTCGGGCTGAGGGGAGACCTTTTTCTCATGAACAACATTCCGTCTTTGAGAGGATCGACCTCCTCCTACCGATCCTACCGCCCTGGTGGGACTTCTTGATCTACTCCGGTGTACAAATCTATCTTTATGGTGAGAATGATCACGTTGATAGTCCCTTGCTCTGACTTCGGGCATGATCTCACTCGATATGCTCCTTTGTCTATCGTCTCGATGCTGAGAGGTGACGGCCATTATTGCCTTCTTCGAGACCATGGGAGTTCTGCTCCTCGATCTCCTCCTACCACGAGAACGATCCTTAGGAACCTGCGCGGAATGCTTCGGCTCCTTACCCTCTCGTCGTGGCACCTCCTTATGCCCACTTCGTTCTTCGGACTGATCATGGCTAGATGCTTCGTCCCGTAATTCAACCACTCGAAGCATCTGTTCGGCTATATCTTCTCTTTGCTTTAACAGGACCTACATGGCTTTATCTGCTTTGTCCGCCATCTTCGCCAACTTGGCGGCTCTATCTTCCTGACCACTTCTACGATAAGTCCTGGTCGATGAGCCTTCCATCTGTCCTCGACCATGATCTCGCTCTTTATCCGCACCGAAGACCAATCTTCGTCTGGCCCCGCCATGAATCTTCAGACGGAGATCTCCTGAATTATGCTTAGAGGCCGTGCTCTCGTGAGCACTTTTGGAAGGACCCAGACGATCCTTCACCGAAACACGAGGCAGTGACGAGCTAACAGCCATCGCCTGCCCTTCTGGCGTACCATCCCTACTCCTCATCATCTTCCGAAGTAGGTTAAACGATTGTGATTGAAAATTTTAATGACATTAGAACTCAAAAAGCCCCCTCCTTCTAACGCCAATGTTAACGCCAGGATCTTCTGCCACGTCCCAATCACGTAAGACGTCCTGATCCTTCACATTAAACACGGTAAACACCACAAGCTTGACGGCGGTTCCGTCGGGGGATAGCTCAGGCGTGAGAATTAGTATATGTTCACAAGGTTAACAATGGAGGAATGTATTGTCTAGTGTCTAGAGAGAGATAATAAATCTCGGTTGTGTGTATGTGAGAGAATATGAAAAAAAATCAATATATATGGGAACGTACCTCTAGACGATGGCTTCCTTGCTAGGTTATACTATCTATGCTTGGATTACTGTGCCACCCACTACTACCTGACACCCCCTCTGATCTGATGGGCTCTGCCGACTGTATAAGGTTTATCTACTGCTTTTGGCCACTGTTTTCTACCACCGGCCGGCTATGATCCCATCCACATTAATGCATGGCAGGAGCCTTGGTCAACCGTCATGCTTTTTCATCATCACAAGTCAAAGTAACAGATATTAAAATAATTAATGGGTCAATCCAATGGGACCACCCTACTTAAAGATTAAAACGGATATAATATGGTGACTAGGCCCAAAGACTTTAATCTGGATTAAAAATAAAGGCCCAATGTACCCTTACCAAGATAGATAGAAATATCACGACCCAACACATAAGAATCATCATTGAGAACAACCCATTTTGCCAAATACATACAACTCAGATATATTATATATATATATATATATATATATATATATATATATATATACACACCTGTCCGGATCTTAAGATCACCCCTTATCTATTATATTTTGTTTACCCCTTTTAGCGACAGAATCCAAGCGACGATTCATTCAATCCGTCACTATATATACAACCGTCGTCTTAACTTTTAGAGACGGATAACATATAGCGATAAGAGATGAGCAAGCTATGTTAAATAAGGGGTGAACTTAACTGCTTAAGATCCGGACAGTATACATATATACACTGATTGTTAGCTAGTGTTGTTGTCTAAGAATCAAAGATCTAATGGAATTATGAGAAATGAGAATATATATGCTTCTCTTTGTCTAGTTGAAGGATATTTTTTCTGACTTAGCATTAGTGATTTTTCTTTACCAATTAAATTCCCACCTATAGGTGACAATATTGTTGGGAATTAAGTTAGCGCAAATCAAATGTAAAAAATAAAGAGAGAAGAACATTAAAATATCTAATATTAAAATTTCTTTAAAAAAAACTACGGATCAAACTTTAAATATTCACTATATTTAGGTTTACAATAATTTTTCTTAAATTTTACGTATTAAAACTTGAGGTCGCACAACTTTATAATCTCTACAGAACAACTTTTTATATGGAATAAAGCTGCAAAACCCTCACTCTCGAATACAATTTTTTTTTGCACGGAATATAAAATTTACAAAATCATCTCTTTCACACAAACACAAAACTCGATCACTAATTAATACTACATGACTTTTGATACTCCAAAATAATACTCTTTATTAAAAATAATATTCATTCTCATAATAGGATAGGATGATACCTTCCTTAAATAGACATGATCATGAGGCTAATGGAACAAAACTTTAAAAAGGCCTGTGGTTTAAGCTTTTTCATCAGATCTTGCTGATTAGTTTAAGATGCATATATGCTTTCCTCCTCAGCATTATTCAGTAGGTTAGGTGGTGCTTATAATCTCTGTTTGGTTTTCTTTAATTTGGACTGGACCACAGACACCCTAACTAGATCTTCTCCTTTAATTTCTCTTTCATAATTGATTTGGTTGGAGTGGTTTTGGAAAGAAAAGTAGACAAAAAGGAGAGAATTAAGTGTCATCCCCTTTGTGTTTGATTGATATCGAATGAGGAGAAAAAAGAAAAATAAAATAATGACAAAAAAATTGTGTCGACTTTTTTTTTTAATTATATAAAATAATATATCTTACGATTTTATATTGAGAGTTAAGTAAATAATTATAGTCGGGAGTAAAATGAGTTAAGCCCCACCCCCACACCCAACCCCAACCCCAACCCCAACCCCAAAGAAAGAGAAGTCACTTTTTGATTGATCATGAGCTTAATTAGCTCTGGCAAATTAATGATAATCACGGTCTTTGTTTTCGCCTACCAAGTAAAGATGAGATGGAAAAGGTTGACAGCAGGCTCTGTCTCCTTTCAAAATTATATATATATATATATATATATTTTTCTGTATATATTAGAATTAAAAATATATTTTTATTTTTAATTTATAAAATCGCATAAAATTCCTAACATAACATTACTTTTATTTTTATTTTTGTTTGATTAAATATCATCCTGCTAACACTATTATATTTCTAACTTTAGCTAATGTTAAGGATATCTTAAAAATATACTCTTCCTTTTCAAAAAATAAAATAAAATCGTGTCTCATATTTCTAGTTTGTCATCATATTTCCATAGCCATAATACACAATTAAACATTAACTAATTATATTTATTAATATTTAGTAAACATGGAACAAAATTAGATTATTAATATTTACAAATTTTATAAATAAAACTATTTTTAAGTAATAGAAGAAGTAAAAATAACAAATGGAGAATCAACTATTCATTTTTTTTGAGATATTAGCGTGAAGTTTATTTTTGTAAACAAGTTAATCGATTGACAATAAAATCTGTGACACGCAGCGAAATTTTATATTTTTAGTCCAATTAACTAACTTACTAAAAAAATAAACTTCATACTAACTTGATCCATTTTTTTCACCTGCCCCTTTAAGCACTATTCACTTGTACAACACTAAGGAGTATCTTTCTGACATATTTTCTTTCTTTTTGGTCATTATTAGGAAAAGGAACAATAGATAGATATCAACTTGGTAAAAGTTAGCCCTTGAAGCATACACCCAAAAATTATATGCTCATAAAGCTCCAAGATATATTTACAAATTACAAAATATACTTTCAATTACAATTTTAAAATTTTAAATTTTAAATTTTAAATTAATTTACCAAACATCACGTTAGAGTTTGGAAAATTGATATTTTCACAAATAAATTTAATAATTTTATAAATTCATCCTTACATAAATAATAAGTGAGGTTCATTGCATTAGACCAAAAATATTATTTTTTTTACTTTGTAAAATCAAGACTTTGAATCTATCCATTGGTAAAAGTATGCATTTACTTTTAAGTAGAAACGTTTTTTCTAGGCCCTTTGGTACAATGGGGTGCTACCATTACCAAAGTCTTATTTGGGTCCTATCCTATCTTAAAGTTGAAAAGGAAGTTATAAATTTTGAATTAGGATCCTCTTCATTTTATTTGAATTGGATAATTTTTATTTTATTTAAAATAGAATTTTTATTTTATATTTAAAATATATTAGAATGTGACATCATGATAATGAAAGAGAGAGATGATAATGGGGGATATATAAAAAATAGAGAGTATCTTAATCCACAATTTTTAGCCTCTAAGCGGTAAATCCAGAGAATAAAAAGTAAAAAATCAAAATATATTCCTATTTTTTTTTAAAATGGGTGAACTTGTTTAAAATCTTATATTTTGAATTGAAATTATGTTATGCATTATCAAAATTTTTAGTCATAAATAAGAATAAGAATGATCTTACCTAATTTATTTTACTCGTCAAATAAATTTTTACGATTGTAATTTTATTTCGTCATATATTTGTAAATATATATCATTTTCTTGGAAGAGTTAAAAACAAGGTTATTAGATCCGGACCGATAAAAACCGGTTCACACTCCAATCCAATTTGAACCAATTAATTAATTTAGACCAAAATTCTGTCAGATCTGTCGGTTGAACTGATCGACCAAGTGAATCGGTAATTGGGTCACCGATTTTATCGGTTCCCTACAAAAAAAAAATTTGCTTAAATCTTTGAATTTGATTAAATGTATCCTAAAAATGTATATGTTCATTTGTGTTTGATTTTATCACTATAGATTCTTGAGTTTGAGTTTGAGTTTGAGTTATAATCATGATTTAATATTTTTTTAATATAAATTTAGTATTTATTTGAATTGTATAAAATAAACATTATACAAATATGTTTAGTTTTTTTTGTAGATAAATTAATTATTTGTACATATTTACTAAATATTATATATAATAATTAATATATTTAATTATTTATTATTTATTACATATTAATAAGGTTTTCGGACCGGTCCGGTCTGAAAATAATGGTTAAAAATGTGAAGGGGTCAACTAATTCTATATATAAACACGCTATAGTCAGTGAGTCAATACTCAACACTCACTCTACATTCGCCGGAAAATGGACAAGTCGTGGAGAGTCCCAATTAAAATGTCAGCAAAAATACCCAACGGTCCTAGCCGGAACTCCGCCGAAGAGACCTCTTGGAGAACTTTCCTCGGGGAAGCCAAAACACTAGACCCCGATGACGTCTTCGGCGGGCCACCACGCAGCGTCCTCGCCGGACAATTCTCCGGCGGCGACTCCACCAGGTCGAATTTCTTCTACGAAGATATTTTCCTGAATCCGGCATGGACTGGAAGGAGATTACCGGAGCTCAGAATTCCGGCGACTGGAGTAAGACGCTGGAAGAGCGAAGAGTTTTACAGTGAAATCTTCGGGAAGGACATGGAGGAAATGCGAAGGTCGAGATCAAGATCAAAGTCCAAAACGAATTCGAAATCCATGTCAAATTCATCGTCCGTGTTGAGTTCGGAGGGTATTAGTCCATTCGGGCCGCCGGTCAGCGACGACGATGCTTTGTTCGCTGTGCTTGCTTCAAAGCTCAGGTACTAAAACTGCTCCTGTTTGCTGTTCCGAACTACTTTATTAATTTACATTTTTACCCTTATTATTTACAACAAAGAATGCTATATATTGCTATAAATTACAATCGTGAAGTTTGATCGATAGGAATTATAGGAGGCCCCATTTATCCAAAAACAGTTATCAGTACTTATTCAGTTGACATAAAATAGTTGCAATATATATCATTTTCTTATAAAGAAAGCGACCGTGCAAATTTATGATAAGATAAATCTGGATATTATCATAATTATAATTTCGACTAAAAACTTTCGTAATACATAATCGTTAGCTATATTTGGAAATTTTGTTTGCAGTACTGTAGTCCTGAGGAGTTTCGTAGCAGCCGAAGAAGAAGCTCTTTTTTAAATTAAAAAAAATTATTCTTTTGTAAACAGTTGAATTTATTATTGTGGTGTTTGATAAAATTGAATAATTAAAATCTGAATAATTACTACATCTTAATAAATTAGAATGACCGAATGAAATAACATCTTAATCTAAAAAACTGTTTAATAACTAAAAAGTGTAAAACATTTAAATGACAATATTTTACCTTTTTAATTCTCTGAGTTATTTAAATTTTATTTGAATGATTTTAAAATTTGAAATTGAAGGAGTACAATATTTATTGAGGCTATTTTTGTCTATAAATTTTAAATAAATTATTAAGAGACAGCTCTTAATAGTTAAGATTTGAGTTTTTGTCTTAACGATTAAGAGGCAAAAAAAAAAAATTACGCACAAGATTTGTCTCTGATCGAATCAGAGGCAGATAAATTAAGAGGCATTCAGACACAAACAAACACCACCCTACAAATACAAACATATCTTAAGATTCTTAACGTACATAATGGGCTAGCAATACACGTTGTGTACATTGGTTTGAATTTGTAGAAAATAAGTCCAGAGAGTCGCAACTTCTCTCTCAAACGACCGGTGTGGCTTTCGGATGGGTGTCCATTTCCACAATCCCACTTGCCAACTGAGCCAAGGGTAATGTATTAAGATCTGTGCTGTTGGTGGGGTACAACCATCAAATTAGTAGCAAAATTGACATGTTTAAGTCAAGAAAGAATTTAAGTTAGGCTAGTGAAATTGTGATAGGCAAGTTGGCAATCTGGACAAAGAGAACCATCCATGACATTGTAGTCAAGTCTAATCCATGCATCAACTCCAGATATACCTAACTTTTAGTGGATATTGATGAACCATCCAAATCTCAGTTCGAGTATGAACTCAAAACTATACAATCCACCCGACTCCACTTGACTATACTGAGAGAAAACTTCCACAATATTCCATAAACATCACAAGGTTTAATAAAATTGCAGCACTTTGTTAGTATCAATTTCTTAAATGACACTACAAGTGAATGACTAACTTGTACTTGAGGAATTTATAAGCTTCTTGATTCCACTTATAAAAAGTTTTAACTTTGTAGTTTGACCTATCAAGTTCTACTATGGTCTATGAAATGGAATTTGGGCTTCAAATTCCTCTGTTTCCATTGTTAAAGATATAACACTGAGCTCAATCAAAACTAAAAAAGGATTTTATGGTTGTTCATAATATTTTCTTGAGATCATGGCATTCATGACAGATCAACTGAATCCTCTTATTCTTCAATAATTAAGATTCCATCCCTGGCTTCTACTTTTGATGCTTGCCCAAAAAACAGTACTTTGTATTGAGTAAGCTGATACATATTGGGTACCTTGAGGCAGAGCACGTCGTTTCATATTCCAAGATGTTACAAGAATTACAAGATTGAAACCAATATATTTCTGTTTACAACCTGAAACTGTTCAAAATTTTGATCGTCAAATTACTTCCAACAGAAATTGAAACTTGAAGGTTAACTTCATGTTTTGAGATGTGCTTAGATATGAAGCACTCTTAGGTGTGGCTGCTCAATTTTTCGTTCTTCTGAATGTTTTTCTGTCTCTGAAGGCCAAAACACATCCCATCTAAATGGAACACATCAACGGTAATGCACAAAGTACGACAAAGGCAACACGGCATTCCAGATTTTTCATCTTCTCATCCTTCCTTTGTTGAAAAACAATTTTTTGAAAATGAACAAAATGAGAGTTTCAAAAGGACCAATTTTGGATTCTCTCAAAGGCTCTCTTCTCCAGAAACCATCAGTCTCGGTCCTAATTCATATGGAAGTGCCAAAGTATCAGTGGAAGATCTGGACCTCAACTCCCCTTCATCTGTCCAGTCCTCATTTCGTCAAGAACAAGAAGCCAAAGTCAGTAAAACTCGAGATAAATTTTTGCAAGAAGAAGATGAAGATGAAGATGAAGATGATGATTATTTTGATGATGATGATGAGGTTATGAGCTCTTATGTCATTGAGATTAACTCTGACCATAAGGAAGGGACAGCTGAAGCACAAGGTCTGGATGAAGCAATTGCATGGGCTAAAGAGAAGTTTCAATCACATAGCTCACTAGAAGACTGGAGCATGAAACAACATGAGAAAGAACTATCTGCAAAAGTTGCAGGTACTGTGGTTTATTGTCTTACAACTGAACTAATATTTACATGTAAGAAGTTCTATAAGAGGCTGCTAACAATTACCATTTATTTCTTATAAATTTTCAGAAAGTCCTGTTGTGCTTCACTTTCCAGATGGGCAGATAGATGGATGTGGATCATTGCACTTACAAGAGGTAAAATTTAGTTTTATGGAATAAAAGTCATATTTGATTAAAAGGAAAAGGAAAAAAAAATGTTGGTAGATCTGTCTATGAAAAGAAAACTAAACAAAAAATGACGGTGATTTGTGCAAGAGTCCCTTCCTATGTATAATAACACATAGCTCCATATATCCAATAGTAGACGAGAAAAGGGGAAACAAAAAAACACAATATATCACCCTGCCATGGTTCCATTTGGTTTGTGAATCCATCAAGGGAATGGAAAGAAAATGCAAAAGAGTGCCTTGTTGAGTTATCTTTAAAAGCAAAGGGTTTGCATTAAAATATTTGTATGCCATTTGCTTGCACCTTGGAGCATATGCCCAGCAATATGCATATTTTAGAATGATAAGGTCACTGATGAGCTTTCTTTCCTTTTTGCAGGATGAGACACCAAATAATTGGAAAACAGAAGAAAGAAAAATGGATGAATATGTAAAGTCTCTAACCTTTTACTAAATAAATACTTATAATATTTTGTTGTTGTTCGTTGCTCGAAAGAAACAGTTATGTACATCAGAATCAACTAATCAAGCCTCTGTAATGAATTATAATCCCTATAGTTGGGCTATGACATAAGAATGGGAAATGCAAGCATCTAAGATGCTACTAAACAGATACCTATATACTACAGCTAAATCAATGTATGATGATTCCTCACAACATATCCCCACTAACTTTCTATAACCATAACAAAGATTGAACCTCTACTGATCAACATGAGTATGTGTGCACATGTGCTACCCCCATGTCAATTGTTTTGTGCTTAATGCTTATCCATATTCACTTTTATTTATATAGTGACTGGAAAACTATTACAGTGTCATGTTCTTAAATCCTAATAACAGATTCTCATTCTTCAAATTATAATGTCAATCGAGACTTGTCTACTTGTTCCAATTTGCAGAATGTTTTTTCCTCATGTTAGACATCTGAAAAGAATTGCTACTTGCTCTCAGACACTCGCTTCTTTTTTTCCTTCTTTCATATTTTGGATTAAGAAAATAACATTTCAATAAAAAAATAATAAGAATACTTTTTCTTGTGGTGAAGTACAGAGGGAAATGGCATTACTGGATGAAGATATAAGGTTATGGTCATCTGGAAAGGAAAGAAACATTCAGTTGCTACTCTCAACACTACATGATGTAAGATTGATTTCTAAAGAGGGTTTATTATAAATCACTTATAATGGAATGGAATATTATCTAACCTACAATATGATTTAGCTGATGTTTAGATGGTATTTAACTATTTATCTGGTGCTAAATTATTAGATACTATGGCCGAGCAGTGGCTGGTACCCAGTCCCTCTAACGAACCTGAACGAGAGCTCAAATGTGAAAAAGGCTTATCAGAAAGCGCGATTGTGTCTGCATCCTGACAAACTGCAACAGAGAGGTGCAAATCTCACACAAAAATATATTGCAGAAAACGCATTCCCAATCCTTCAGGTAAATTGGGTCTTACATGCCATTGTGCGTTTGTGCGTTTCTTTATGTATATCTGCAGGTTCGTGCGAGGGCCAGCTATGTTGCCTGGTAGTACTGAAAAATCTTCTTATCAAACAACTGAAAACAATAACCTAGTCGAATTATCACAGGGAACTGAACTTATGAGACAGAAATGTGCTGTGTGCATTTGAAATGGTGAACTTGAATTGTAGAGATTGGAGTTCAAGTTTTAAGGAGTGACTGTCAAGACTTGAAGTTGAGAGTCACAACTGACAGTGTAGAGGGAAAGAGAGACTTTGTTAGGATATTGAGCAACAACAATTATTGGCATGCATTGCCCATCACTTTGTTGCTACAATAATTATGACAAGCCCATAGCTTCCAGACTCATCCATGCATCTTGTTATTATATAAAAGTTAAGTAGTTGAAACAAAAGTTTACAAATATACTTTCTGAATGAGTAAACTTTTATTATTCTTTATCTTCTTTTGGTGAATGAGTAAACTTAAATCCAATCATTTCAAACACTTCATTCTAATGCAACCTAGGTGTATGTTTTTATAGCGCATATCTTTATGTGTTGCTAAGCACTCTAAAGGATCACCTGATGTGATTCTTATTGCCAGAGGAAATTTTATATTGTGCAGATTCTGGTTTCTCATTGTGATTCTTTCTAATGTGATTACTTTGTTTCAGGATGCTTGGGATGCATTTATCTCCCAAGATGTCATCATCTCAACTAGAGGATAAGTGTTCACCAAAAGCCATATATCTATACTGGGTTAAGAGCCTTCAGATACTCGAACAGAGATAGGCAGCAACTATTTGGTGTTTTATACAAGAAGTTCACCTTCGAAATGTCTTTCATTGAAAACAAATTCTTGGAACTCAGTGTTACTTCAAGGAATGATCTGTAGATGCATGTTCTTAAATCTTAATTGATAATTTTAGGAACTCTTCTTAATGTTGGTTACATCTAAAACCCTAGAAATCACTGACAATTTATAGTTCAGGAATTACTTGGCAGCTGAATAACGTTTGCTATGGGGGAGTAATTGAGGATATATCAGGAATTACAAATGACATTTGATGAGACAATTTTTCTATCAAGATTATAACTGTACTTGAGTATACAAACCAAATCTAACCACATTTCAATAAGTAAATTTAATCACTCCTACTTAACAGTGGCAGAGGTATAGTATAAGCTTCTAAACTAAAGTTCTGAGAAACTGGAAACATGGAGACTCCACCAGTTTACCTTGGCCACAATTATTGGCACACTTCCCATCAATTACATCATAATTCCCCAATATTCTATAACAGAAAACATAAAATCCCAAGTAAACCAGATTATGCTATTCTCAATAACTGATTATCCAAATTTATACAGCAGAAAGGAACATGACTTACTAATTACAGAGAGACAGAGGAGGAAAGAGAAACAGGTCCCACAATGCTTATCCATTCCCCTGCCTCATCAACTTCTTGAATTCTTCATCAGTAGTCTTCAGCATCAATGGCAAAGGAACAATCTTCCCATTCTCTACAACCTCTATGTGCCTAGACTTTATCCTCTTCTCCAAACTAAAAGCAAAATACTGAGGAAACTCTTTCAACTCCTCCAAGCAACCCTTCATCTCATTTGCAAAGTACCCGAATTTGGGCTTATAATTATTCTCCACACTAAAAGTAAAAAGCCCCGGACACCTCAAAACCATCCCCACCACATCACTTCTTGAAAACCCCAAGCTCATCAAATAATCCAGCTTAGGAATAAGGGTCTGCTCCACACTTGACACCAACAAGATTGCATCTTGATAAGCCAATGCCTCCAAATCCTTAAACCCTAGTCTCTGAAGATAAAACAGGGCAGGTTTGAGCTGGTCCCTCACACTTGAGACAAGTAATCTGGGACATTTGTTGATGACCCTTCTGAAATTGTAATCTGGGACTTTAAGGTCTTGGTAAAGAAAGTTAAAGATTGGGTTTAGGTCAGTTTTTATGTCAGAAGTTAGGATTTTGGGACACATCCCAAAGATTCTGGCCAAGTCTTTTTGGTGGATGCCTTTGGATTGGAGAAAAGTGATGACTGAGTGGATGGAGTGTAAGGATGCTTTGTGGAGAGAAGGGTTTAGGGAGAGGGCTTTGCCTGAATCAACACCCATGATTTCAAGGCATATGATTTTTTCTTTGAATTGAAGGGAGAGATTGGTGTGTGTTGATGAATAGAGGGGATTTTTTTGAAGGGGGGTTTTGGGTTTTGTTGTGGGGAGATTTTCTGGTTCTTGAAATGATGATGATGATGAAGGTTTGTAGGGAGAGAAGTATAAGGAAGAGTGTAATGCTGCTGCTGGCATGGTGTGTGAATTTGTGTGAGAGAGAGAGAGTTGGTGCCTTGTTCTTTAATGTCTTCATCTCATTCACTTTATCTGTTTCTGGTAATGTACATGTGGCAATTTTCTTAAAATTCATTGGCCTAGACAGGATTATATAGATTGGGTAAGAAACTACTCCTAGACCAGTGGTTATCTCATATATCTGTCTACTAAATGGCAGTTATCCAGTTTCTTCGGTTATCATTAACTACCGTATGTAATTAAAAAATAAAATGATTATATATATATATATATATATATATATATATATATATATATATATATATATATATTTAATATAAAAAAGCTTCACCGTCGTTTTTTAATGACGCTTATATGGTGTCCATTTAAAAGTATAAACGACATTTTTAATCTCGTCGTGATAAAGGGGGTGTAAAGACAAAGAAGATAAAAAGGTTAAATATGTCTCATTTTTAAGTAACTTAATTTTAATATAAAAAAGTTTCATTTTTTTCTTAATATGTAAACCGTTTAAGATTTTTACTTTTAAAAAAATGGGAGAAAAAATTAGTCACAACCAGAAATAATTGAAAATTGAAGAAAACTAAGTTAAAACTTGAAATAAACAAAAAAATTGATGCTAACTCTTCCATTTACATTCAATCGTCAAAATTTCCCTTGCACTTTAAAAATACTACTACCTTTTATTCATAAAAAGAGTTTTATTATTTACAAAATTTGTTAACATAATTATGTTACATGCTTGCGCTACTAATGATAGCATTATAATAGAATAATGATGGTAGACTTTAGAATATGGTCCTATTTTATATTGTCTTACTAAATAAAAACAAAAAACGAGATTCTGTTATAAAATTCTAGCGAAGTGTATAAAATATACTCTTATAATCGCTCTAATAAGAATTTAGAAACAAGCAAGAGAGGATAAAATAAGAGATAAGTAGAGAGAGAGAAATTCCAGAGAGTTTCTTCTTATTAATTCTTTCAGAGAATTTCTTGCAGAGAAATTTTTCTTTTTCTTTCCTTCTGCATTACCTCCCTTTATATAGGAAAGGAGATGAGGAGGAGAATAATAAGGGAGGGGACAAGATGAGCAAATAAAGGGGAAAAGGAAGTTAAGGGAAAAGAGGAGAAAAGAAACGGATGAAAAACCCTCATCACGAGGGAATCATCTTTTTCTAACACTTCCCCGATTCCCTATGATAAGATTATGTCTCATTAAAAACCTTGTTAAGAAAACTCAGTGGGAAAAACTTAACGAAGGGAAAAAGAGTACATATCTTTTACATAAATATCTATTAATTGACTGCCTCGTTAAAACCTTGTCAGGAAAAACCCATTGGGATAAAAATCGTGACTAAGAAAAAAAGTACACCTTTCCCTCAAAAGGATTTCATTACTCCTTGATGAAATGTTATCATAAGTCTTTCAATGACACATTCCGATCCTTTTCCAAGTTTTGCAAACGTTGCATTTGGTAGCGACTTTGTGAATAAGTCAGCTAGATTATCACATGATCGGATTTGTTGCACATCTATATCACCCTTCTTTTGTAGCTCATGTGTGAAGAAGAATTTAGGTGAAATGCGCTTTGTTCTATCTCCTCGATGTATCCTCCTCGAAGTTGAAAGCAATGATAAATGCGGCGTTATCTTCATACGTAATCAGTAGGAATGTCTTTGATTGATGGTAATCCACACGACTTTTGAATATGTTTGAATAATTGATCTCAACCAAACACACTCTCGTCGCTTGCTTCATGTATAGCGAGAATTTCTCGAGTGATTCAAGATGTAGTCGCCATGGTTTGCTTTGTGGATTTCCGGATATAGTCAGATCACAATATGTAAATACATAACCTTGTTTGTGATCTTCCATTGTGTGGATCTCGATAAATATCCTGCATCAAAGATATCCAACCAATTGCGACTTTGAATTTCTTGGATAAAATAACCCAAGATCTATACTTCCACCTGAGGTATCTAAATATGTGTTTGATCCCATCCCAATGTCTCTTAGTAGGAGAAGAATCAGATCTTTAACAACAAGTTGACAAAAGAAAAGTAATATCGGTAGTGTACAGTTTGAAGATACATAAGAGCACCTATTGCACTTAAATATGGAACTTCAGTCCAAGAACTTCTTCCCACTTTCTAGAGGTCAAATGGATCTTTATCAACTTCTAAAGATCGAACAACCATCTGGGTAGTCAAAGGATGAGCTTTATCCATATGAAAACGATTTAGAATTTTTTCAAAGATATGTGGATTGATGAACAAAATTCCAGACGCTAAATGCTCCACTTGTATTCCCAAATGTAATTTTGTCTTTCCAAGATCTTTCATTTCAAATTCATCTTTTAAATAAGTAGCAGCTTCTTGTGAGTTCTTCAGAGTACCTACAAGATTCAAATCATCCACATATACAAAGAATAATGGAAAATCCACTTTGTGATTTCTTAATAAAAACACATGGACATACTTGATCATTTATATATCCATCTTTTATTAAATAATCACTAAGTCGATTATACCACATACCACTGCACTGCTTTTAACCCATACAATGAGCGTTGTAATTTTATCAATATATGTGACGTGGCTTTTGATTCAAATGCATTTTCAATCCTTCAGTGATTCTCATGTAAATCTCACTATCAAGTGAGCCATATAGGTATCTTGATTACAACATCCATTAGACGTGTTTCCAAATCTTCCACTACTGCCATACCTATCGAAAGCGATAAGTGACTCCATCCATTACCGGAGAGTATGTCTCCGATAATCAATACCGTGTTTTTGTGAAAACCCTCGAGCTACAAGCCGGGCTTTGTATCTCACAATTTCATTTTTCTCATTTCGCTTTCAGACAAATACCCATTTATTTCCAACCGGATTACACCCAATGTTTTGACCATCGTCCAAAAACTTCTCTTTTCAATAGAGATTGTAGCTCACTTTGAATAAAGATCTTTCCATTTTGGCCAATCTTTTCTTTTCCGACATTCTTCCACGCTTTGTGGTTCAGGATCCGTGTCGAATCAAAGTAATATCCGATGCTATAGAAAAGCAAATATATCGTCAATCATGACTTTGCTTCGATCCCATATTTTCTCATCATATACATAATTTATTGAGATCTATCGGTGTTCATCTCTTATCCCTTCACCGAGATTTTGAACCTCTTCCGGGGCTATTCCCACTCTTGGAATATGTCTTTACTTGTGGAGCGGGTATTCCTTCGTGGATTCCCTTTATTTGCTTTTAATTTTGTGGTACAGTGTCTTTTTTGCACCAATTCAGGTCTTCCACGCTTCTCGGCGTGGTTTAGATTCTTCTATTACCTTATTCGCCAATTCTCCGTGAATTGATTTTTCAATAGGTATTTCTATCTTTTCATTGGAGTATTCACTGCAGTGTATGTGACTTTATCACTTTTCTAGCATCATTAAATGCATCCGCATTTGATTTGCAATATTTTGTAAATGAATAATTCTTTGAACTTCAATTTCACATTGTCCTGTACGAGGATCAAGTGAATTTAAATCTGATGCATTCCATGATATTTCAGAGGGTTTTTTATTTAAAATTTTTCCTCCACCTAATGTTGGAAATACAGATTCATTAAAATGACAATCTACATAACGCAAGAAAAAATATCTCCGCTTAAAGGTTCAAGATATCTGATAATAGAAGGAGAATCAAAACCAACATAAATACCTATTCTTCGTTGGGCTCCCATCTTAGTTCTTTGTGTAGGTGCAATTGGAACATATACTGCACTTCCAAAAACTCGAAAGTGTGATATGTTAGGTATTTGTCCAAGAACTAATCAGAGAGAGAAAATTTATTAAGAGCCGTTGGTCTTACTCTAATGATGGTCGCAGCATTTAAGAATTGCATGACCCCAAACCGAGGTAGGTAAGTTAGCCCTTAACATTAATGGTCGTGCAATTAGTTGAAGTCTTTTAATTAAAGATTCAAATTTAAACCATTTTGTGTATGAACATGAGGAAATGTAATGCTCAATGGAGATTCCAATAGTCATACAAAAATCATTAAAAGTCATTGATGAAAATTCAATTGCGTTATCAAGTCGAATCGACTTGATTGGATGATCCGAACCGGGCCGTAATTTGATCATTTGAACAAGAAGTTTTGAGAAGGCAAAATTTCGAGAGAGAGAAGACAAACATGAGACCATCTAGTTGAAGCATCTATTAAAACCATGAAATATCGAAATGGGCTGCATAATGGGTGAATAGGTCCACATATGTCTCCTCAATTCTCTCTAGGAATTTTGGGGCTTTTTATAAACTTTTTCTTTGGTGATGGTCGAGCAATTAATTTTCCTCAAGAACACGCAAAGACAAGGAAATTCACTACTAGGAAAAACTCTTTTTATCTTTGAGAGGATGACCAAGAGAATTTTCAATAATACGACGATCATAGAAGTACCGATGACCGAGTCTTTCATGCCAAAGCATAAGGATTTGGGATCTATGATTTTTGGAATCATAACATTATGAGACTCAATTGCTCTAATTCTCATAGTATATAATCCGTAAGAAATTGAATGAATTTTTCTAAGATATTCTTTTTCCCGTAAATAGTAGAAGTAATGAGAAGATATTCATTATCATTCTCATCGTTGTTTCAATATGAAAACCATTTAGTCGAATATCTTTAAAACTAAGCAAATTTCTTCTTGATTTACTAGAATATAAAGCATCTTTGATAAAAATTTGTGTCTCATTTGGTAGCAAGAAACTAGCCTTTCCAAATCCCTCGATTAAATTTGATGTGCCAGAGATAGTTCCTATATTTCCTCACTTTTGATCAACAGTGAAAAATATTTCTCATTTCGAAGGATTGTATGAGTTGTTGCACTGTCTGCTAAACATATATCCTCCATTTCCATAAAAAAATGGTCCGACACATATAAAAACATAAATAAGAAAAGTTACATTTCAAATATAATTTTATTCATGAGAAATACATAACACATATAGAATGAAAACTAATAATATTATACATGCAAGGTGTTTAATTAAAACAAGAAATTAAACGATATCCCAAAAGATACTCTCGTAAGGTTCAACAATATCATCAACTTTTTTCTTCATTGTTGGTCATCAGTGGATCATCAACAATATTCAATCGATGATTAACAAAGTTTGTTTCGCCTCCATTACTTTGTTCTTTTGAGACTCTTGGAATAGATTAGCCAGATGCCTCTGCATTTACGTGCACGCCACCCAATGCCCATTCATCCCACACCTAAAACAAACATCCGGTTTGTTCTTTTTCTGCGTTGCATTTTCTTTTTTATTTTTACCCGACTCGACACTCGCCACTTACGGTGGCCTCAATTGTCGCGGCTTCGGAATTTGTTGTTACGATAGCCTCGCTTATTCTTTCTCTTCCCAAGGCTTCTTATTATATGACCATCTCTTGTCACATTTATTCTCTACTTGAATGACGTCTTTGTTAATATCCGCAATGGGGTAGCATCCGTCAGTCAGATTTGATGGTTTTTCAACAACAATTCATTATTCTTTTCTCAAGCAATAAGAAGGATATGACATAACAAGTCACCGAATTTTGTGAACTTACTCTGCCTATATTGTTGGGATAGAATCATGTTGGTGGGATGAAAAGTCGAGAGTGTTTTTTCTAACATTTGAGATTCGTAAACCGGATCTCCATGACAAAGCCAAAGTAGAGGTTATTCTATAAACATTAGAACTATATTCAGAATTGATTTGTAATCTTGTAGCCTTAAATTAAGCCACTCAAATTTGGCATTAGGAGAACAACCAATTTTTGGTGGTCAAATCTTTCCTTCAACAGGTCCATAAAGACAAAGGATCTTTGATCACAAATACTCGGCTCTTTAATCCTTCATCAATATGATGACGAAGAAAATTATGGCTTTTGCATTCTGTACAAGTAGTCAGATTTCTGATTCAATGGTCTTTTCTAACTCATTTTGCACTAAGATGCAATTACAGCATCAAGTGCCCAAGCCAAATAGTTGTCTCTGTAAATTTTCAAAATAGAAAATCTATTTTTGCCAAGTTGGCCATCTATTCTCGGGTTAAAATACAATTTTATTATTTATTAAAACAATAAATAATTGCATGTATGAAATATGAAAAAAAAAAATAAACTACGCCACGATCTCAAGTGGTGATAAAATACAAATATAAATATTTTTATATTTATATTATTAGCATATTATTTTAGTAAAAAGAATATGCAATCGTTAATGTATATATATATACAATTATAAATATATATATATATATATAAAACTGCAAATGGATCTTCACCCGTCTTGCGATAGAGACCAAGAAAGACAAAGTTATTCTCAACGTAATAATAAATGTGGAATAATAAATATTTAATCTAGTCCTGTAAAACACACGCATGTGATATTCCAATGTAATCGTAAATACGTAATAATAAAATGAAACCAGTCCCACAGATAAAGATGTATGCGGATATTCCGACATAATATTAAATGCGAAATATAAAAGGATTTCACCAAGTACAGGGTATGTCGCTTATACAGGTTATGTATAGGGTATGCCGCGTATACAGGTTATTCCAACCAGTAGCATAATAATAAATTGCAAGAATTTAACTTTACCGTCTCAATTGGTTAGAGTTTCGTGCTGAGAACGTGTTATAAAATTCTAGCGAAGTGTATAAAATATACTCTTATAATTGCTCTAATAAGAATTTAGAAACAAGCAAGAGAGGATAAAATAAGAGATAAGTAGAGAGAGAAATTCCAGAGAGTTTCTTCTTATTAATTCTTTCAGAGAATTTCTTGCAGAGAAATTTTTCTTCTTCTTTCCTTCTGCATTACCTCCCTTTATATAGGAAAGGAGATGAGGAGGAGAATAATAAGGGAGGGGACAAGATGAGCAAATAAAGGGGAAAAGGAAGTTAAGGAAAAAGAGGGAGAGAAAAAGAACGGATGAAAAACCCTCATCATGAGGGAATCATCTTTTTCTAACAGACTCCTTTTTCTATTAAAATAACTATTTTTATAAAACGGATAGAATAATAAGATTTATCAAAATTCTTTTACAAATTAACCTCAATTTTTAAAGTAGCATATACATATAGCTTTTTTTCTATGCGGATGATCTTTAACGACAGACAAAATCATCTGTCTCCACAACCCAGAACCGTCGTTATAACCCGATTCAGACTCTATGACAACAGATTTAATGACGTTTTTTTCTGTCGCTAAAGATAGTCCACACGCAGACCACCCAAGCTAGCCTATACGTAATTATTATGCAGATTGATCAGATCCATACCAGCATCAGCTGCATAAATGCAGATAATTTAGTACTCTCGTCTCTCATCTTTTATTATTTGGCGGATGGAGACAATTTATTCCAGCACTTGATTTATGAAGAAGAGGATATGGCGATTGGTGACTATTTCTATATCTACGATTGTGATGTGGCTACATGGATGGGAACAATTAATCCACGCAAATTGTACAACTGGAAATATGCTTTACAAATTAAGGGTGTTGAAAATAAATTTCATGTTTGGTCTCATATTTCTCGACACCAAAAACTTTTAACATCCTCCTATTTTACGGTACAGTTTAGTTCACAAAGGAGAACCATACATACATACAACTGGAGTTGTATTAACATAAATACATGTACTTCCAGTAACCCATTTTATAGAACTTACAAACAACTGATAATTGAGAGGTAGTGAGATTTCACCAACATGCACACCCCAAGGAAGCCAATGATCAAGCTGAGACGATACCTGCACCTGTAGGTAACAAAATTGATCAACCAGATTCAGTAATTTCATGTTATTGCACAATCAGATCTCCTTTAGGTGATATAAACCATTCAAGTTTAAGACTTATATCAGATATTATAACAAAATATATAACTCGCAAATAATTGGAATCACTATAGTTTGCTAACCATCGGTGATTTCTTTTGCTTCATCTCCTGTTTTCCATACAATATCTTTCAGCCCAGTAGAGAGGTTCTTGTAGAACTGCAAATTCAGGATAAAGAGCAAAAAATCAGCTTATAACTGCATTTAAGAATGCAGGTTATAGATAAAATCACATGTGCAAAACTTCACAGTCAATCCTGGGAGGGAGGGAATGGGGAAGAAGTTTTACAAGATGGGACCATGCTGATAAGGAGCGGCAAGAGCCCTCTTCTAGGTAGTAGGTCCTGCAGCTGAGTCTCAAAGTAGTGAAGAGGTTCACACTTAAAATATAAGTTCCCAAGGCTATGTTTGTTTGCAAGGATTATACTTGGGATAGGATTATTAATCCAAAGTGTTTTGTTTGTTTTTAAATTTGAGCTTGAGACTCTTAATCCAAGGATTATAAAATAGCTTAATATGAGGGATTATTTAATATCATGTTCTACCTGGTATTATAATCCCAACCATTTGGGACTAAATTTTTTTTGACAAAATTACCCTCAGCCACGGTTATACTGCAAGTATGCGCACAGGTTAATTTCCTGCATACAGGTTATCTAATACATGTTGATTTCTTTCCTTGACCGGGTGACGTGGACTTTCACATGCTTTTATTACACCTTTTTTTTTAATACTCACATTTTATTTTATTTTATTTTTTAATAAAAAAGCTCTTATGAAACTATTAGAATACTGTATTCGTTTCAAAATTAGAGGTACAATTTGACTTTTGAGATCAAACAACAACATATTAAATAATTAGTATCATTTAATAATATAACGTATATTATAATTTTATTTAAAGTTAAACTATATAATTAGTACCACTAAGCATTTGATTGAATAATATAACCATTTATGTAAAAGTTTTTGGATAATTGTTTATCATTTTTTTATGTATAAACAAGTTTAAATTATAATTTAAAATATATTATTATTGGTAAGGGTATAATAGTCCAAACAATATTTTTTTATCCAATCCTTTAATTAATCCTGAAAAAAACAAACATAACATGAGATTATTTTAAGTTATCCCATGAATTCCGTAAAAAACAAACATGTGACTAGGATTATTTAATCCTAAGATTAATAGTCTTAGGATTATAATCTCATAAATTATAATCCCCATAATTATAATACTTGCAAACAAACATGGCATAGATGTTCAGTCAATTACATGCATGAGATTAGCTGAACATGTATTTTTTGCTCAATTGGACACCTAAAAAGTAATGATGATGTTACGGTCATGCCAATACAAAAAATAGGTAATTAAGTAGACGTGGTCATGCCGATATAAAATATGGATAAACTAAAGTAGACATGATCCATCGCAGCACATATGATATGCATGCAAGAGCACTTGGTCAGGATAGATCGTAAGGATACTGCTGAACTGAATCAGGTGAATAATTAAACTAGCTCTTTGATCTGGCTGCTGTCTACGACGCTATTATATTTATGTGATCAGTGTTTGCATGAAGCCATAAAAATTCCACCCACAGTTCAACACATGAGTCTGCTATTCAATTTTCAAAAATAAAAAGAGGTCCTACAAGTTGCATCCAGTTATCAAGTTTTTACTGTTAATGCATACCTTGTGAAATTCTAAGGTGTCCCCTCCAGCCTTCCGAAGCTCAACCATGTAAAGCGAGGGAGCAACCTCGAAAATCTGAAGAAAAAATAATATGCAGATCCGGGTTTAAAGTACTGCTCTGAAACATTCTCATACTACAAGTTCTCTTGTAAGTTTTAATTGATAACTCCTGAGTTGCTTATGAGTTGAGGAACCTACCTCAGTTGCAACAGAAAGATGACCCTTACGCCCAGTCTTCTCCCCTTGCAGCTTCATCTGAAGAATAAAATCACAAAGGATTGTTGGAAGTGGATTCACAAAACTTGGAGTGCAAAGATAAAGTGATGAATGCCTAAACAGCAGTTGTAATAAATTTTTAAAAAAACGAAGGAAAAAACGTGTAAAGAGAAGACTGCTGCTAGAGGCTCTCTTTTCCTTTGCTATTGTTGCTTGCGTTGAGATCAATTATCTAACTAAAATAGGTCTTTTGTTCTCTCTTACTGCTCTTGTTTCTCTTTGCTGCATACTAAAAAGTTTCTGGTCACTCCATTTAGCACTCTAGCCTCAGAGAACTTAAGTAAGTAGTACAAGACAGCAAGCACTAGATAAAAGCTGAAACAAAGTAACCACTATCTTGCTTTAAAGGACTGGGCCATATATGAGGCAGATATCAACATGGATTCCTCAATTCTGAAGTTTCTATTTTTTCCTTAATTTTAGTAAGTGGATTCAACAGCCGGAACAAGCACAGAAATCAGGACAAAGGAAGCATATATGCGACTACATAGGTCCAGAACTCCTGATAGTCAAGAAATTATTTGACCAAGAAACTAATAAACATACATTTATCCTATACTCGTAATTAAAGTCAATCAAGGGTGAAACAGAGAAGCATAATAGTGTTGCACCTTGTAGTTATTTTTCTTTACATTGAAACCCAAAGGTAGAGCAGCATCCTCTATTTTCGAGATTATCTCTTTGGCAGGCCGTTTGGATGTAAACCTTGTTTCCCGTTTTACAAGCCCCTGTTCATGGAAGGAAAATGTTAAATATCTGTGGCTTTATTTTCCTGAACAAGCACAGGATCAGATCAGATCAGATCAGATTTTAGAGACAGCCTTTGAAGCCCTTGAACATTTTAACTACGTGATGGGCAATTTACTGCTTTTAAAATACACGATTATCTACTCGGTTGTTATTTATGACAATCCACCAAACTCTACCCCGATGGATTATTTGAAAGTAGCAAAAACCCTCAAAGAAGAAAAAATAGTATCATTATTAACCACAGGCTCACAGTGGAACACTTGGAGTGGATGATTTAGAGTGATTCGCTAGCTGGCACTACAAAGATCAGGATTACAGATACCATCCTGATCTATCAGTGATACAGCAGTCAAACTGATACTTTACACGACTGAATAGATTAATTATTAATATAAAAGTTTCCGGTATAACTTTAAGTTCAAAGTTCAGTAGTCAAAGCTACAAGCCCAAGCATACCATTTCTTTTTCAAAAAGAGAACTGAGGTTGAGACCCTGTGACTTAGAAATGAGCTCAAAAGCATTCATAATAACAGGACTTGACTGTACGTCCCGCCTCTCCACAACTAGGTTTGGGGAGTCCTGTATGCCAAGAACATCGAGCATGAAGGCACTATATATAACTAAAATGATGAAAAGTGTACTCGTGTAAATATTACGTAAAACGAAGACTCACCCCTGATTCATCAAAGATAGCATCTACATCATCAGAACTAACATCTTTTTGCTCAAATTTAGGCGGCTGATATCCTTTCTTAAACCACTCATTCTCAATGACCTCTGAAGTAGTAATCCGCTGTTTCAGAAATAAGATTATATGCTAAAATCACTATTTATAATTTGCAAAAGAAATCAAAATAAACTCAAAGAATCGCAAGCAATAAACTCTTTTAATAACAGAAATTTAGAATCCATCAAATCAATATAAAGGTTAAAAAAATCCTTTCAAATAATTTTAGAACCATATAAATCAACATACTGTCAGTGGACTGGGGTCCAGGATTCTTTTGATTAGTTTCTTTGCACTTGAGGAGAACCACGGTGGAAATGAGAATTCAGCTTTATATATCTGCAATCATGTGAAGTCCATATAGAGCTAACTTCGAAAAAGTAAACAAAACATAATACATAATCTTAGATGACAGTCCACATGCATAAAATAATCTCAAACCATCATGGTTATATCTCTTTCTACTACAAATAGGTTGTTTCCATAATTGTTGCTTAGAAATGTGACCATGTAGAAAGGCCGCATTCCTTATTATATAGTAGTCCTATTCTCTTTGTAATTTCATGTTTATTTTATATTGCTTATTACGGGTTCCTTGGAAATTTTTGTAAATTTCAGGTTGAGGAGGCCTACATAATCTTTTTGCTGGCTGCATGCTCGAGCATATCTAAACTCTTCATTCAACATTAAATCAAAATCAAGACAACCACTTCATTGAAAATGCAACTTCGATCTTGTGGTAGATGCAACAAAAAGTTTAATAGGTACTTGTGGAGGCATATCCATTTATTACTAATTCCAGCTTATGCTTTTCATTGTCTTACTCGAAGCTTTTAAAACATTTTTTAAAATGAAAGGTTTAAAGGGCTATAGTTAAGCAAAAAGTATTTGAATTGAATAGATATAGAACTCCTCTTTCCAAAAAAAATTTTTTGTAATGCAAACAAAACTCATTAGCCATCTTCATGTTATTAAAAAACAACTTAAAATTAAAGAAAAAAAAAGATAAGAAAAGCTATAATATGATATTTTGCTCACAAAGAAATATAGAACTCCCATCTTTCCAAAAAATATAAAGTCCCTTTTGTCTAAAATAAAAGCAAAACTTTTTAATTTGTCGTGTTTTTTTGACCCACAAAAAAAAATTATAAAAACTATGAGTCCTCTTTTTTTTGAATAGTAGTATAAATACTGACTCAATGTCCTCAAGTTTGTCATCTTAATTTCATTAGCATGTCTATCATGTCATTACTCGTAAACTAACAACTTACGAGGGCAAACATGCAACAAAAATACATCCTTAATATTTATAAATTTTAAAAATTGGTCTTTTTGTAGAACATAGGGAGTATAAAAGAGATCATTAGTTAGAATAAGAGCATCACAAACTCTTGCGAAAGAGAAAAATAAAAATCAATGGGGATTGGAATCAAACAAAAGAAAAATGAATCACCTTTTTGTATAATGCTATAAGGTTGGATTCTTCGAAAGGCAAATAGCCAGCCATGAGGACGAAAAGGATTACTCCGCATGACCATAGATCTGCTTTAGCTCCATCATAACCTTTATTGGTGATCACCTAAAAAGTAATGAAAGAAAACTAAGAGAGACAACTTATGGCATGGAAGAAAACAAGTTTTAATAAAAATGCACTAAGCTAATTGTGTACCTCAGGAGCAACATAATTTGGAGTCCCACAAGTTGTGTGTAGTAAGCCATCTTCCTAAACAAAGTGAATCCACAAACTCAATCTTGAACTACTTTATGCATAAAGAATTAATAGAAAGTGGATACAATGACTTGTTACATAAGAATTGAAGCAATGCAGTGGAGTAGATGCTAATAGAACGATTGAGTACTTATTGAACTCTTCTACATTTTTTACAAGTAGAAAATGGATAATATTACTATATATTACTTCTATAAGAAGACGATAAAGCAACACACTCACTCGAACTTGTTGAGGCAGTGCGCTCAATCCAAAATCTGAAACTTTAAGAACTCCATTTGAATCCAGCAGTAGATTTTCTGGCTGTGTATTAGAAATTGTGTAAAGGTATAGATGTTAGGAATCTAGTATGACTAGTGAAGAATCTATAATGACAACTGAATGAAAATTCCCACCTTCAGATCTCTATGGAAAACGCCTCGACTATGACAGTAATCCACTGCATTAATGAGCTGCTGGAAGTACTTCCTTGCTTCATCTTCTTTCATCCTACCCTTAGAAGCCTGGATCAAAAAGAATAGCACATAATCCCATTTTCTTACCAATTCTATAGAACCAGATGCATCACAAGCAAACGCACAACTGAGGTAATCATAAACTTACAACTTTGTCATAGAGTTCACCACCAGTAACAAATTCCAATACAATGTATATTTTTGTCTTGCTTGCCATAACCTACACCGAAGTGTCTTGAGTCACTCACATATATAAAAATATACATCAACTAATATCTATACAAGGGGTCATCAAAAAAATACAAAAAAAATATATAATCAGCTTCTTTGGTCAGAATAGAGACATAGAAGAAGAGTTCACACTGAGTCGATTCTCTTGGAATTGTTAGCACGTACGAACCCGGAAATCACAACCAAAGAAAAATTACAACTAAAACCAAAACTAGAATTACAGCCTTAACTACACTACAGAACTTTATGCTCCAAGCCTCGTAATCCTAAGAAAGTAGATTTTTTAGCTATGGACCTCGCAAAAGAAAAATTGGGATAGGATCTTCCCCCCTTCAAAACAAGACGTGAAAGTTTCCTTTCATCCCCTGAATTATTGACTTTAGGACGTAATTAAATAAGGGCAATCCCTCTTATCTTCTCATATGAGCTCTAAGTTACAAACTTAGAGCTATGCTCTTCCCCGAATCCGACTCCTGGGGAAGCAACCTATCTTTGATGGCGAACCAATCGTTACACAGCTCTGATGATGATAACAAACGTCATCACTGATCAACATTCAAAACTCAAAAGTGCACAATTGTGGATAGTACAATGGGGGTAAGATAAAAGAAAGATACGAGATAATAATGGTTGTTGAGTGACCCCTCTAATGTCATAACAAATGTCACTATCCATCAACATTCAAAACTCATAAGTAGGGCTCTAAATGGTAACCAAAAAATAGGATATTCGTCCATGCTCGTATACGTTTAAATGCTCGTATACGTTTAAAGCAGATACTATTCGTATTTAACTTAAACGGTTATTATTCGTATTCGATTAGAGATATTTGCACATAAACGGATACGAATATGGATACGAATACGTATACATGTATATTTGTATCTGTTTAACATCCGTCCGCCAACATATTTATCGAATCAAATATGTAGTATCATAATCCCGAGCAAAGAACGGGTCTTACTATAAAATTATAATATATTTTATTATCTTCCTTAAAGATATTTTATTAAATAGAGTGATTAATTTTTTTTCTTCTGAATTTTTTAATTTAATCATATATTTGATAATTGTTTTATGTTATATTAATATCATAATAGTAATTTTTAAATTATTTATTTAGTAATTTTAATTAATTATGCTAAAGAATTCGAATAGTTATTCGAAAACAAATAATATTTGAATTTGAATAATTTTTCGAATATCGAATTCGAATGGTACCTAAAGAAATCCGTCCAATATCGGATATAAATACGGATAAAGTATATTTTTCCCGGATATGGATATCACTGTATTCGGATTCGAATATGTTCGTTTACAACCCTACTCATAAGTGTACAATTGCAATGGGGGTTAGAGAAAACAAAGATACGAGATAATAATGGTTGTTGGATCAACAGTTGTTCAATTTACTTCAAATGCATACGCAACAACAGGGGAAAAAGGAAATGAATTATACAAATAAGAAGACTGGGAACGGCATGCAAGTGATATTTGATGACAGCAAAATGAAAATTGTAAGAATTACACTCTAACCTCATACATATGGATAACATTTGGATGTCTGATTAATTTCATGGTTGAAATTTCACGTTTAATCTGCAAATGTCAAAGACATATACAATGTTACAGCACATATTAGACTATAAGAGCACCAAAAATTAGTGCACACTTTCAAATTAAAAAGTAATGATTAATTTCATGGTTGAAATTTCACTTTTAATCTGCAAATGTCAAAGACATATACAATGTTACAGCGCATATTACACTATAAGAGCACCAAAAATTAGCACACACTTTCAAATTAAAAAGTACTAATAATCTGTTAAAAAAATAGCTTTATCACTTGTATAAATGTACTCGTACAATAGGACCGTGTAGAAAATATACAATACCTTTCTACTCATTAATGCAAATGTTTGATAGCGTTTCAAATTTGTTTACTAAATTCCACTACATATTGTTTTCAGAAATATGTCTTAGTACAGTAAGACTTCAGATCACCTCCATATTCGAAGACACTGAAGTTCTTTCCTCCAACCATTATGGTGCAATTACAATTGTTGGATGTTTCTGCCTGCTCTTGCTTACAATAAATTCAAGACTTCCAGATACATTATTATTTTTGAACAACCATCAATGATGGTTACAAAACGCACACAATCATTATAAGAAAAATCCAAAAACAATAACTTGCAACATACAGAATCAAGAAACAGAAAATACTGTCCAAACAGTCGGATTGATTTAACTTGTTTTCCCAATTCATCAATTTTCTAGATAATTAAACAGAATCGTCAGTGAAGAATAATGTAACTTCCAACAAAAAAGTCTACTACACATCAGAATATCAGTAAAGACAAAAAAATTAACAAAAAGACCTACTTTTAATCAAATCAGAATCAGAAAAAATAGAGTATGAGTGGTTGTTATACCTGACCAATCATCTTATGCTTTAGAACTTTCTCTTTATCAAGAATCTTTATAGCCACATTTTCATTAGTCTCCAAATTCCTTGCAAATTTCACCTTTGCAAATGATCCCTCCCCAAGTGTCATTCCCAGCTCATACCTCCCCACTCTAATCCTCCCACTCCCGCCACCACTGCTTGAATATTTTGATGCCATGTCTCTCTCTCTCTATATATATAAATATATATATATATATCACTAACTTTATCTCTCTATAAATATACACAGACCTAAAATCTATTTACTTAAGACTTTAATACATATACCATCCATCTTTTATCTCTCTCCCTCAGGAAGTATTATCTTTTTTCTCTTATTAAAGACCATCCATCTTTTCTATCCCTAAAAAGATGTTTTTTCCTCCATGGAAAATAAAAGATTTAATACAGATACCATCCATTGTTTGCTTCTCTCTCCTGAACCAAGATCAAGCTTTCATAAAATACAACAACCATAAATTCTTATATGTATACCTTTTTTCTCTCTATAACTAGAGTAAACCAAATCAAAATCTCTTCTTTTTACAAGGCTGCCAGACCTGAGACATTGAGACACGCATCCTTCCCTTTTTCTATACAAAGAAACAAAAGAAATCAGCAATTAAAGGCTCAAAACAAATACCCTTTTCGAATAAACTAATAAGAACACCCAAAAAAATCAAAACAGAGTACGGAGAAATCGAAACAATCGGCTGTTAACATAGACGCCATTAAAGAGCTGACAGTGATCGGAAAACAGTTTGGGGAGACTGATTGTTAAAACTTTTCACTGATTACATAACTTTTGAGAGAGAAAAAAAGAGTGATGATTTGTCTCTGTTGGGCAGGGGAGACTAATGCTATTGAATCCTCGACGATTAGATGGGACCTCTATTATTAGTACGACCTACCTTGTCTGCGGGTGAGCAGCCATTCAGTGGGATAAGTTCCACTATCGTTCAGTGAGTATGCACCTTTTTTTTCAGTGTCTTAATCAAGGGAAATAATTTTTACTACCTTCATGTAACCCCTTAAAATGAACAAACAATTCCACCTCCATTAGTAAAGTTTCTCGATTCAAAATATAAATAATTTATATATGAGTAAAGTTTAAAATTTGATAAATTATTCAAATTTTTCTTTAAATTATAATTTTTTATTGATACTCAACACGTTCAAATTATTCGGATTCGATTTATTTTATACTTGATAAATTTTGTAATATTCAGCTCGACTCGATTTATTTACAACCTTACCCTCATGGGAGACGTTTAAGAGTGGAAAATGATAAATTGTTGTCTTTGTGACGCATTCAAATTTGGATTTACATAATTTATTTAAGTCCTCGAAATATAAAATATTATATTAATTAACATAATTATAATTATTACAATACAACTTGGCGAAAACTGCTATAACTACTACTTCGTACCATCACCCTATTCTCTTATTCTCTTCGCTAGCTCTGACTACATTATCATTTTCTGAAAGGAATTGGAAACAAAAAAATGAGCTTGAATAGTCCAATAAATGATATCATGAGTCATGACTAAGACATTGAAAAATAAAATTATCTTTAGTTTTCAACCGTGATTAAATTAGAGATTTAAAAATGTTGTACATCATAAATTTATAAAGAATAACTTGCAGCATAATAATCAATTTATTAGAGTAGTCAAATTAATAGACAATAATATCTACTAATTTCTCCAAATTTAAATTCATCATTTGGACCCACGTAATATCAATAGTCGTGATTATGTTAAACAACCCTTCTTTACATCCACGTCAAAGATAATTTTTACCACGTGTCTTTGCCACACGAGATAAAAATACTCAATAATCATATTATCTTCGTACCCATACTTTTTAAAATTATTCACAACAATTTAAGTTTTGAAATAATATAAATAATAAAACAATCAATAAACATTAGAGATCTCGTGTATTGATTATCAATAAAAATATGTAAAATATCTAAGCTTAAGTCCCCTTTCTATATCACTAGTCTACTAAAATATATAAAAACACACTTGATTTTGATTTTAATCCGTGGTTGTTTTGGTATTAATCTTGGTCTCAACTTAGCATTTAATTCTATTAAATTTGGTAACTAACGGACACATTAAATGTTTTATTTTCCTATGTGCTTCTTATTCTTTTTCCCAAATTACACATTAAATGTTTTATTTTCCTATGCGCTTCTTATTCTTTTTATGGTAATTACTATTAAGGGATTTTAAATTATTATTTTTTTTGGATTGAATGAGGCGTTTTCAAGTTTTGTATTGCAAGAGATGCTATTTTTCTTACAATATAATATGTTGAATTTGCTTCATTTTATTTAATTTTATCGATGCAGTGATTATTTCATACTCGTATAATTAAGAACTTGGTATATATTTCACATATAATTTAAATTTAACTTAAGGTGATAAGTTAGTTCGAAGTAACTCAAATATTTGATGATATACCACATAAAGTAATTAAATTACCTATATCACATATAATTAATTAGAAAAATCCGTGCTTAACACGGATTAAAAATGTAGTAAACGCTTATCAATACCATTATGCGAAAGTGGTTAGCATGAAGTTTATTTTTAAATAAGTTGATTAATTGATCAATAAAATGCTGACACGCAAGCAAAATTCTATGTGTATCAGTACTTTATTTGATCAATTGATTAACTTACCAAAAATTAAACTTCATAGCAACCGAATCCCCGTTATGCTATCACCTTGGACTACTTAAAATTGTCTGTTAGTTCGTTAAAATACTAAAATTGATAATCCTAGTAGTCTCAAATACTAGTAGTATTACATTTTAAATAATGCTGCGGTGGTTGATTATATCTGGTATAAGTACTTAATTCTTGACTAATAATTGATTCCTTCTTTTGTCGAGTTCCACAAGTCACAATAACGTCTTAATTACGTTACTTAAAATATTCCATTATGATTAGCAATAATGGAGTATTTATTTCTAATAGCGACTTTTCAACTTAAAAGTTCTTGAAAAAAACATATGAGTCACTGTTTCAGCTTTTGTTTTGTTGCATTACGTTTGAGTACCCAACGATGCGTTTAAAATAAATTATTTTTAGAAGAATAAGATTTTCAAGTACGTGTAAACTTAATTAAACATAAGTATAGCTGGAAAAAATAAAACAAAAAAATAATAGCTATTTATTCTTTTTTATTTTGAGTATATATATATATATATATATTGTTAAAGTATGTGTGGTGATTATTAATAAAAGGAAGAGTATTTTGAGAACAAAAAGAATGATTACAAAATATGAATATAAAATGATGTGTCTGGTTGTAATTTAATAGATTATTTATTACTTATATTTTGACACGTTATTTTATAAGATTTTTTTTTATATCATAGCAATATTTTTATTAACGAATGTTTTTTAAGCGAGCCCGAACAGTTTGGTTGGATTTTTTAGCATTATTTTATGGAATAATTACATATTATAGTACATTTATAAAAATAATTACAAAAATCATACAGTTATAAAATAATTACAAAAATATAACAATTTACCATATATATTTACAATACTAATTATATTAGGAGTCCTTAATTTAAGGAGTTAATATTATTTGGCTGACATGACAAAAGTTTTTTTTTTGAATTGCGTGATAACCGCCTATCATTTATCAGGACTTTCTTTCTTCTACTAAACCATTCTCGCATACTAAACCCTTGTTTCTCTCTCTCTCCTGTTTGTTCGCTTCTTCATCTCTATCGATTGTTTACGGTGATTTAATCTGCTCGCTTTCTTCATCTCATCTGCTACGTTCGTGACCTCGTTATCGCCTTCGTTAGTTATTCGCCATATTTGTTAGTTGTTCGTCATTGTCGTTGTTATTTCATTTGTTGCGATCTGGTTCGATTAGTGATTTAACTCTTGTTCTTTGTTGCGATATGGTTTTCTTCTCCATTGATTGACCGGTGTTTATTATTGCTTCAAGTGAGTATTTTCTTAATAGTTTAATGTATTATATATTAAAGTAGTTTACTAATGAATGAAGTATTCATTGTTTTGGTTTGTGTTGTTTTTATGTTTTGTATAGAATGGTTGATCTGAGGAATGATACAAGGAAAGAAGGATGGAAAGAGGAAAAGGATCGTGGAGGGTGATTCTCATTAAGAACTTGAAGAAGTTTGTTGTGGAGAGCGAGGGAAGGGAAAGGGGAAGGATGTAGTAATAAATCGAGTAAGAATGAGAGCGGTTTGGTGATACATAGTGATATCAAACATTCAAGTGCAATTAGATTCTCGATTTTGATGTCCCCTCATCAAGAATGAAGCTTCAAGTGCTTATCCGGAAGATAATTCCAACTCAACGAATTTTAAAGGTGTGTTAATTTAAATATTGTTATTGTTTCATCGTATAATGCTTAATTGGTTCTTTGTATAATGATTAATTGGTTAATGCGTACATAATATTAATGATTAATGCTTGGTAACCACATGATTGGTAACTAATGCATTGACAATAACCACCATGTTGCGTGAAGGTAACCAAAAGCCCGACTTGAGTCTTTGTCTTATATACGGTGTCTTGGTTCTTTGTCTAATTATGTCTTGGTTCTTGTTTTTTATGATGTCTTGGTTCTTTGTCTTATGATGTCTTGGTTCTTTGTCTAATGATGTCTTGGTTCTTCGTCTTATGATGTCTTGTTTACTTTGTCTTATGATATTTTGTTCTTGTCTAATGATGTCTTGGTTCTTTGTACATGCATGTGTGTCTTGGTTATTGTCTAATGATGTCTTGGTTCTTTGTATTTACATTGGTTACCTTCTTTACAATATGTTGTTTCTTCGTATAATGTTGTCTTGGTTCTTTATAAATGATTTATTAGTTGTTGTCTAACAATTATATTGTGTAATCTTTGTCTTGTTTCTTTGTATTATGTATGTCTTGATTCTTGCTCCTAATGATGCCTTGGTTCTTTGTCTTATGATGTCTTGATTCTTTGTCTAATGATGTTTTAGTTCTTCGTCTAACCAATATATTGTCTAAAGCTAAATTAGTTCTTGTCTTGACATTGTATTAGTTCTTGTATAATCTTTGAATGGGTTCTTGACTAATGTTGTTTTAGTTCTTTGCATAATATTTACGATTAATGATTGGTAAGCACATGGTTGGTAACTCAATGTATTAAACAAGAACAAAGATGTTGACGTGAAGGCAACCAAGACAACATTAGTCAAGAACCCATTCACATCAGTTACCTTCTTTTGACATGATGTTTCTTTGTATAATGCTTCTTGGTTCTTATCTAATGATTTATTGGTTCTTTGTCTAACTATTATATTGTGTAATGTTGTCTTGGTTCTTTGCTCTAATCTTTGGATTGGTTATTGATTAACGATGTTTTGTTTAATGATTAAAGTTATATTGGTTACTTGTCTATTTTGTTTTGGTTACTTATCATATGATTGGTTGGTTAACTTTGTAAATCGATTTTGTTTACTTGCGCTTATGGGATCTTTATTGCGAGGAATGGAAAGAAAAAATTCAAGGAAAAAGTGATATATTGGTGCGATATGGAAGTCCCCAAAGATTATCATTGCAAAAAAATTGAATAATAATCACCGGATAAATTTAAAAGCAACATGTTTTGGGAATTTTCTTGAGTTTGGTGAGCACCAAATGTATTCCCAGATTATTCACCACGCTCTTCTTGAGAGGTTCACCAGAGGGATAGCGGTGAAATGTGGTTTTTGTTCGGAGAAAAAGGGTCGAGTTTGGTTTGCACGAGTTTTGTATGATATCCGGTTTGAGATGGAAAGGTGAGGATGATATAACTCCATATAAAGGTATGGAGAATATGCTTATTGGTAAGTTTTTTAGTGACGAAGTTGTGACACGTAGTAGTATAGGTAGGATATATAGGAAGGCAGTTTTTGATGATGATGACGAGGCTATTAAGATATCTATGATATTTTTGGTATTTAATTTCATTAAGTGCACATTTTCTGAAAATTATGTTGATGGGGCAATGGTTAATTTTTTGTGTTACGGCGATGTTAGTAGTTTTCCTTGGGGAAAGTTGCTTTTGAGATGACAAAGTACTCTTTGTCTAATGCTTTGAAGGGCGTTATAGGAAAGGAAAGAATGGTGTTTCAACATACAATTTTTACATGGATCATTACACCAAATATGCATGAAGTTGAATGGACTTCCGTATGTATTCCAAGTTTTTATGTTTGAAACTATTCCGACATTCAAAAGTCGGGTATATCTGATAACGAGCATCCGCTTCGATGTCCGCTTTATTCGAGATGTAAGGAGTTAATGAAGCCGCTTTCTAATGACAAGTTGAATGAATTAGTTTTTTGTCCTGATGGTATGTTGTTTTACCTTTAGTTATATACTTGATAAATGAAAATATTATGTGAAGTTTACTATCAACAAAGTAGTTAGTTACCTTTATTTACACGTTTGGTTACTGATTATTTTATATGCATGTTAATAATAAGAATGTTTTTGGTTACTTGAATATTCAAATACGGTTACTGATTAGATTACATTCAGGTTACTAATGACATTGTTGTTGGTTACAATCATATACACATTTGGTTACATTTATACATTTAGTTGGTTACTACTTATTATACATTTGGTTACCTGTATATATGTATTTGGTTACTGATTATATTTTATGATTCCTTATTTTCTGTTTATTTCAATGTAATTGTACATTGTTTGTTAGATGATATACTAAAGTATACTTATTATTTTTCAAATTTGAGGATAAACAGTTTTGATTCCCACAGGGGAGAGAAGGATCGGCTTGATTTGGGCGGTTTTCACTTTTTAATGGGAAGGATAGTGACAAGAAAGTAGACAAAAAAAGTGAAGGCCGACAACATTGGTGTTGATGTATCTGTTGTGAAAGAGGCAATTGATGTACGGTCTGGCCGTGGAGAAGAAAGTGTCCGAATTGAAGAAAGAAGTTTACGAATTGAAGAAAAATTTGAAAAGTTCTTGAATCGATATTAAAGATGAAATGTAGCTTTTACATGTCCGATTATCGCAGGACCTTAGGTCCATTATTAGAGATGAGTTACGTGCTATCAAAGACGTGGGGGACAAAAAGCTTGATGGTGATTCTGATGATGACGATTCTGACAATGATGATGATGATGATGATGATGATGATGAAGGTGATGAAGGTGATGAAGGTGATGAAGGTTATGAAGGCGGTGAAGGTGGTGAAGGTGATGGTGATGCTGCTGATGACGTTGCTGATGAGAATGCTGATGTCATGGTGGAGGAGGTCCATGTTGATGAGGATGTTGATCATGGTTCAAAAGTGAATAAGAATAATGATGGTGATGATGTGTTGGATGAAGTTGAGAAGAAGGGTGGGAATGAAATTGAATTGGTTAATGAAGTTGGTGATGATGTGTCAATATCCGTGGAGAAGAATGATGTGAATGTAATTGAGATTGCTAATGAAGTTGAGCGTCTTTATTATGGTTGAAGAATCCAGATGAAAAAAATAATGATGATGAAGAAGAAGATGTTAAGGTTAGACATATTTGTTTGTTTTGTTATGTGATATATGTCTTTTGTTTTAATTATTAAATGGTTCTTTATTTTTTGATTTGACAATAATAATGACATGCCGCCTTTTGATATATTAAGCCAATGTCTTTGGGAAAGAGATTGTTGTGTATGATCTTTGATAAGGTTAGTGTTATAATTATGGGCCATCATTTATTTAAATGTTATTTATTTTTTGGTTACCATTATATAGTGAATCTACATTATTATGATATTGTGTTTTGGTTACCATAATATTGTGTTTTAGCTACTTATTATATTATGATTTTTTACTAGTTTATGTTATTCGATTACTTAATATAACATGTTCATTTTAGTTTGTTGGCTGATGTATAGTCAGTTGGTTATTAGTTTATTTTATTCAGGTTACTAATCGTATATATTACCTTTTTATGTCAACTGAAAAAGGGGAAGAAAGGTGAGGCAGCAAGCAGGTATGCTCTTAATTTTATGGTTCTCACAACACAGGACATATCTAAGTGTGATGAGTTGGAGAAGAGTGTCCACAAAGCCGGTGGTAGACCTGTACGTGAACCTGCAAAGAGTGTCATTTTACGGTCTCCATATATCTGAGACTTTCGGATCGGATGGTTCATCATCTACTCAGTAGTGGGTCTTCTAGTCAAACACTTGCATGTTTAAGTGCATTCCCCAAATCATGCATGGAGATGCCCTCAAAATTTGAAGAGGCATTGTTTGAAGAATGGTTCAAAATTGGAATAAACAACGAGAAAAAAGTTTGTTTTTGTTTGTTAACAATGCTATAGTTTTTATGAAACAAATAAGTTTGTATTATTGTAGTAACATCTGATTAATATTAAATAAATGTTATGGTTACTATTATTTTATATTCTGTTACTATTAGATCATGTTTTGGTTACCTAGTAGTTATGTTTGATTCTTATGTGATTATGGTTTGTTTACCGGTTTAATGTTTAAAATTAAGTTGTTGATTAGTTTACTGATTTTTGTATGCTGTTTTTATTACTGTCTAATGATAATTGGTTACTGTCGAATGTTGTATTGGTTAATGTGTAACATTACATTGGTTACTGTATAATACTTAATTAGTTACTAACTAATGTTATTTTTGGTTACTACATAATATTAAATATTTAATAAATATTAATATTAAATAAATGGTGTGGTTACTATTAAATAAATGTTATGATTACTATTACTTTATATTACGGTTAATATTAGTTTATGTTTTGGTTACCTATTAGTTATGTATTAATTACTATTTGATTATGGTTATGATTTTAATATTTGTTGGTTAGCGAGGTCTTTGCTTAAAATTAAGTTGGTTGATTAGTATATTAATTATAGAACGTGCAAGTTTGATTTGTAATAGTATATTAATACTGGTAATTGTTAATGTTAGTGTGTATACTAATATTATGTTTTTATATCAAGGATTTGGACAAATTTCTGGAAAGAACGATATTATCATGCCTTCTTTTGTATTTGGATCCATTGCAATATCATCGAAGATGTGGTTCTATAAATTAAAGACGCTTTGAGGCGGTGGTTAGACAATGATGTGAGTATTTGTTTAAAATTATGTTTTTGTAGTTATGTTTACATTATTTAGTTACATTAATCACATACTTGCATTTTCCGAACCATTTGTTAATATCCTATTAATTTTTTTTTTCAAAGACATCAATATTGCCTTGTTTAATTCAGTAAATTGGCAAGACATTAGAAAGTGTTCTATAAGGGTAACGACCACGGATTGTTGGTTTCACAAAGAAGATCACCGCTTTCTTTTCGAGGAGTATACAAAAAAAAAATTGTGACAAAATTGTTACATGCAGGGAGGTGATGTTCTTTGAATACATACATGGGTCATTTTTATGGATGTCAACACACCATGGAGGAACGTTGACTATATGTTGTTCCCAATTCATATGTCATCATCGGACCATTGGTTGTTGTTGTCTTTTGATGTGCATCATAGGTGTCTAACTGTTTACAATTCTCTACAACAAAAAAGGAAATCCATGCAAACTAAAATATCTGATGTTTGTGAGCCGTACATCTTCATTCTTCCCATACTACTGCGCAAGTCTGATTTTTGGAAGGATAAGTCTGACATTGACTTCAAAGAAGACCGTGATCGCAACAAGACGATCTAAGACGATATAATTGAGTTGGAATTTATTGAGACGATTCCTGAACAAGTAGAGGGGTAAGGGTTAAATTGTGTACATTTTTTTAATTATTACATATAGGTTGATTTTATTTTTGATTTTTGTTATATGTTGTTTGTTGTTATAGTGATTGTGGGATGTTCACAATTTGTTTTGTTGAGCATGTCATTCATCAGAAGTTTGATCAGATTCCTATTCTTTTCCCCATTACGAAGTATCGAAAAAAGTTATGCACAAACCTATTTATGCATGCTAGGAACAAGCAGTTGGAGGGCTATGATACTGATAGAGAATTCCCAGGAAGATTTGTTCCAGATTTTGATTAGTTCGGATTTTGTTGTTTTGTCTTTCTTAATTTTGTTATGTATTTTTTTTTAAGTTTTGGTGTTATACACAACATTTGTGTATGGTTTATGATTTTTTGATGTTCACTGGATCTTATGTAGATGGGATTACATATTTGATTATATTAGCATTAATGAAAGAGATATTGTTTGTTGGTTGGTATTTTGTTTCTTTTTAAGTTGTGTTTGTTGAATTTTTTTGAAATATACAGTTGATAACCAATCATGTATAAAGGGGTAACCAGATAATGATTTGATAGTAACCAGAGTTACAAGATTGTATCAGGACATATATCATATGTTAAGTGTACATGTGTTATGTATACATGGGTTTCATAAACATCAATACCCTTTTAATTACAGGTTGCTGAATATACTGGTTGTTTATATTGTGGTTACCATTATAAACTGGTTTGGTTACTGTTATGAAATTAAGTGGTCATTGTGATGGTTACTGTTATGTAATTATTTGGGTACCATTAAACATTGTTATGGTTCTTGTTATGTAATTATTTGATTTACATTAAAAAGCTGGCATAGATTCTTTATTATGGTTCTTGTCATGTATAAAATGGTAACCAATTATAATGTTGTAATATACTGATTGGTAACCAATCATGTATAAATAGGTAACGAGATAATGATTTTATAGTAACTGAGAGTTCTGATATTGTATCGGGACATATATATATATGTTAAGTGGACGTGTGTGATCATACATGGGTTTCATAAACTTCAATACCCTTTTAATTATATATTCTTTGGATATACAGAGTTGTTTATGTTGTAGTTACCATTATAAAATGGTATTATATTTATTATGAAATTAGGTGGTTCTTGTGATGGTTATTGTTATGTAATTATTTGGAAATCATTAAACATTGTTATAGTTCTTTGTTATGTAATTATTTTGTTAAAAAGCTGGTATACTTCTTTGTTATGTTATTAATTTGGTAGTATTTATTATAGTTCTTTATTATGTAAATATGTGGTTACCATTAAAAAGCTATTATAGTTCTTTTTATTATGTATTTATTTGATTCTTTATTATTGTCAATGTTTCATTGAAATCGTAAATCAATATATAAATGAATAACAATTTTGTTTACTATACACAATCAAAATTTTACAAACCAATCGTTTAATGGTTACTCAAAGTAAACAATAATATATTCATGTATTCTACACTCTTAATTTAATCGCACTATATCGGACCCTTTTAGTGGTTTTAAAATCGGGGATTATTGCATATTTTTTTCGTCATTGTGTCTTTTTTCTTGCTTTTCTTTGCATTTGTTTTGAATTTTGATTTTAGATCCGTGTTTGTACCTCTCTTTTTTTGGTCTTCCTAACCGCCCTTCTTGTGTTGGGTGGTTTTATACATATATTTTTTTACTTCTACGATACATCCCGGTTTTCTTTGTCATCTAATGGCATGATGGAAGTTTAATATGTCTTGACCAAAGTTGCTTTAGTGTAATTTCTTGAGCAAAAATCATAATGACTCAAATTTCTCTTGCTTCATAATTAAGAAAGACGTCTTGAGCAAGGCATCTCATGGTAATCTTGAAATTTACGGCATGTGCATGTCTTTTGTTCGATGTCCACAATATCTTTGTTTAGAGACATAAATAAGCAATGAAAATCACTAAGTTTGATGTCTCAACCTACTGACACCCAATGTATACAATCGGATTAACAATTTGCATCCCAAATATCAATAACCAATTAACTAGTACACAATATTAGTCAATAAGTAACCACCAATATAAAAGAAACAATTATAAATCTCAAAGAACATTATAATGTTATATAGTAACTAAGTCGATTGATCAAGAACTCAATATAATGTTACACAAAGAACCAAATAAGCATTATATAGTAACCAAAGATATAAGTACACGATAAAAACAATTCAAGAGTAATCGATAACTCAATATAATGTTGCACATTAAGTAAGTTAACATTACTCAGTAACCAATAAAGATTATAATTTTATCCAGTAACCAAGTTACTGTTAGTTAGTATAATGTTACACAAGAACTTGACTTCAAAGAATAGCCAACAACCATTATATGGTTACACAAAGAACTAACTCAAAGAATAATCAAGAATCAATTTAATGTTGCACAGTAACTAAGTTAGCTTTAGTAAGTAACCAAGTTAGTAATAGTCAGTAGATTACAAATGCAAATTAGGATGCAATAATTTAAATCGAGTATTAATTACCTTAAGTATCTTTGATTTAAAGATATTAGATTGCAACTTTCTCTCAGCTGTTATGAATGTTGTTGATATGGTCATTTTGTTTGTTTGTGAAATACCATCTTTGAACCCGCATAACGTAGGCATTCAATCATTATCGCATATTGAAAGATCCCCGATAAACTTGATTGCATTGTTAATAGATTCATGGTGTTTGAAGTCATTGTTGAGTACCTACTTACGGTCCCATGGGAGCTGGTGCACACCTATCCAACTCGACCTCTTCCTCCGGATATGTCCTTATTCGAGGATCAATGGCATCAAGTTCACCCGTGTGTTTGTTGAATTGTTCAACAATGTAAGCTCTCTACAAACCCCGCTTGTAAGCCTGTTTAACTTCTTTTCCTTTCTTTTTGAATCTGTTTTTTATATTTTTCAGTATATGATATGTGCAGGAACCATGCATGATATCCGGAAACACACAATTCAGTCCTTGTATAATGGCTTCATGTCTGTTTGAAACAATACATTGACCTTCCCTAACTCCACAAGCAATTCTCAAATTTACGAAAAACCATTTCCAAGACAATTCATTTTCGCTGTCAACAACTGAAAAAGCAATCGAATAATGTTTCGGTTTGCATCTTGTGTGCTTTATATCGATAATGTCCCCCGTAAGTTGATTGTATGAATGTGCCATCTGCTATTACAATGATTGGAAAACAATGGTGACTTGCTTGAATGGATGCTCCAATGACAAAGAATAAATACTTGAAACGACCATTTGTTTCCCAACTCAAGGTTGTGGACGAACTCGATATAAAACACAAAGACTATCATTAGAATTACAAGTAGTATCTCAGATCCAAATCACTAGTAATCGGTGAACGTTCATGTGGTTAATGGTATACAAATTGTATATTACATTTAGTAACTAAACATGCGTATTAAGGTAACCAAACATATATAATAACCGCATACTGATGGTCTAATACTAATAATAACTAAACATGCATCTTTATGCCTAAAGGTGTATTGGTTATTGTGTAATAGTTTATTGTTTTCTCAGATAATGCTTAATTAATTAGTTCTTGACTAATGCTATTTTGGTTCTTGAATAATATTATGACTAATGCTTGGTAACCACATGTTTGGTAACCAACGCATTATCTGATAACCAAAGATGTTGCATGAAGGTAACCAATACAATATTAATCAATAAATAATTTACATTGGTAAACAATCTATCGTGTAATCATATCTTGATTCTTGTGGAACATCATATTGATTCTTGCGTAATGATATAAAAGCAATAAATGTTTTTAAGGTGTTACCTGGATTTGTTTTCTTCAGCATGTGTAACCATGATGGGATGAGTGAGTAGTAGTGTGGATTTCCTCTCACCTTTTTCAACGTTTTCTCCTTCGATCTCCATGCTTTTTGGTAAGAGATAGACACATTATATTCTGACATCATGTCTTCCACAATATCGGTTGGTGTATATTTTCTTTAAATTTGTTATTTTTTGCATTATGCATTCACCGACCAACTCACTATTTATGCATCTGTGGTCTCCCAACAATACATTCACCGAACAAGTGTGGATATCATTGAATTCTCTAACCTTGAACATACTGGTTTTTCTGAAACTTGATGCTCTCATCTTCCATTTGCAATCTTCATCGCATACACACAATAGCACAAAGTCTCTATAACTTGTTCGTTGGACTTTGTGTTGTCTGTTTTTTCTGATTGAATGCAGCCTCATAGCTTGTGAGAGAATTTTTTTATCTGTGTAGGTTTGATGTAATTTTATTTCACGTTCATTTGGATCCGATATTACATCATCATATCGTTCTTCTGCGTATGATTTGTCATGTTGTCTGTCTCGTTGTTGTTCAATAATTTCCATTGCAAGCTGATCAGCATATTGCGTTCCAAATTGGCATGATTGGCTTGCTAGTGGAACTAGTCTTTGAATTCCTCAGATTGATCTCGATGGCATTACATCGTGAATTATAGATTCTTCTACATTTGTCAAGTTATGCAAGATCGTTGTGCGTCCCATTCTGTGTTCAATATCCACAATCAGTGGGAATTTACCTTGTTCATCAGATTTTCTACTCATTTCCAGAAAGAATTGTAAGGTTGCTTCATCTGATATACTGATCGGTGGAATGTCGTTTCTAATCTGAAATTTGATTGACAATGTTGTTGCGTTTGTGTCTAAGTCAGTAATGCACTACATATTTTGGTTAGCATTTCTTTGAATCGAAATTGTTGATGGAACTAATATGCCAAGAACTTCAAATTTGGTGTATCTTTGATTACTATCGGCCATGTCGTCTTAGTTGAAATAAAAGTACAACCTGAATCATCTCCAATCGTCATCACAATGAATAAGTAATGGTAAGTAACAAAATCAATGTTATCCTAGAAACCAATATAATGTTAAATAGTAACCAAGTCAAATTAATCAAGAACCAAGTCTTCATCAAGAACCATTATAATGTTACACAAGAATAAAGTAATTATTAGTTAAGAACCAATGCAATGGAACACGATGAATATATACATAGTCGACAAGAAACCAATGTAATGTTAAGCGATAATTAAGTCGACATTAATCAATAACCAAGTTTTCATTAAGTAACCATTATAATGTTACACAAGAATAAAGTCATTATTAATCAAGAACTTGAATGCAATGGTACACGTGAGCTAATTAATTATTAGTCAATAACCTATGTTAACTTGTAACCAATATAATGTTAAACAAAGAACCAAATCATCATTAACAAGATGAACTAAGTCTTCATCAAGAACCATTATAATGTTACACAATAATAACGTTATTATTAGTCAATAACAATGCAAAGGGTACACAAGAAACCAAATCAATATTAATCGATGAATATGTACGTATATCGGGGACATTAAAACGAATGTAATATTAGCGAATTAAGTCAAAGATTAATCGAGAACCAAGTCTTCATTAGTAACCATTATAATGTTACACATTAACAAAGTCATTATTAATCGAGAACTAAATCATTATTAGTCAATAATCAAGGTAATGGTACCAGAATAACCAAATCATTATTAATCGAGAACTAATGCAACATTAGTTAGTACCATTATGCATTAACCAATCCAAAGATTAAACAATAACATAGACATAGTCGACAAGAAACTAATGTAATGTTAGCGAAAACCAATGTAATGTTAAGTAGTAACCAAAGTCAACATTATTCAAGAATCAAGTAATAATCAAGAACCATTATAATATTACACAAGAACAAAATCATTATTAATCAAGAACTAACAAAGCAATGGTACAGAATATCCAATTCATTATTAGTCAATAACCAATGTAATGGACACAATAACCAAATCATTATTAATCAAGAAACCAATGCAACATTAGTTAGTACCATTATGCATTAACTTGACCCAAACATTAAACAAAGACATATCGTAGTTAGTTGGATAACGATCCAATGTAATGTTAAGCGGTAACAAGTGCATTTTACATGCAATTGCAATCAAAACATTCATATTGCAATCAAAACATTCATTATTCTTACGATTGTGACCATTTTAAGTGCAAAAAAAACTTAAGAAAGGTAACCAATATAGTAGTTAAGTAGAATAATAGTAGTAACTATATGATTATAAATTTTAAACTCACATACCTCAATATTTTTTGATCGAAATTGATGTTGATCTTGTATTCAACAATCAACTGCAGATTTGGTTTACGATCTAAGGCGGCGTTGATTTTGTATCTTTATTTCGATCTTAGAGATGCGCGTCATGACAACCGGAACCCGTCTTATCCGCTCGTTGATCTGCGGATGATTTGGCTTCGTCTTCTCCGTCGTTTGATCTTAGAGATGCGTCGTTGATCTTAGAGATTACGAGTTTAGTCATGACGAGGAGGCTTCGATTTCGTATTTTGTCTTCTCCGTCGTTGATCCGTTGTTCCGATTTCAAAGTTCATGATTTTAGGGACGGTTAATTTCAAATATGAAATTGGATAACTGACTGGATAATCACACGTGATTTTAAGGGCGTTATATTGCTTATGTTTTATTTTTGTAATTATGTTGTGTATGTTTTATTTTTGTAATTACTTTCTAAATATTGTATATTAGTGTAAAGAACCCTTATTTTATTTCATGTGGACAGCTTGACCCTTCTTTTGGGCCATAATAGTTCTGTTTGAGTGTACAATTTCGAGTGAGCCCATTACAGTAAATAGCAAGACGAGACCAAATCGTCAAATTAGGCCCGCGCAATTATCCTGCTCCGTTGTAGAACAGCTCCACTCCCGTCTCTGCGTCTACAAGTATACAAATTCATCATATTTTGATATAGTACTTAAACTGAAGAAGAAGAGAATAAAATGGTGGAATCAATGAAGAAGAAGAGCGTCCCGGTGCTGCCATGGATGAGAAGTCCTGTTGATGTCAATACTCTTGACGATTGCCCTCTTAATCAGCTTCCCTTTCTCGACTCTAGGTATTTTTAATTTTTTTTTCGAACTACGCTCTCTATGCACAGTATATAACTGTGTGTGTGTGTATATGTAAACACTCATATATATATATATATGTATATATTTATATATATACATATATTTGTATTTGTTTGATAAATGTGGAATGTAGGAGTATATTTGTGTATTTCTGACATAATAAGGTTTTGTTTTCTTATTTGTTCAGGTTTTGTGAATTTCAGTGTCGCTCATTGTTGGGGATTGTCTAATTAACTAGTTTTCTTTGAAAAGAAAAAGTCTTTTTCTTTTCTTCGCAGAATTTGGAATTTATTTTTAGCTCTCAAGCTGGATGAAGTAGTTCAAAATGTGAAATAGGTGGTGAAAGAGTTGTAAAAACTTTAAATTTCTTGGTTTCATTTATGCGTTAGAGAATTTGTGTAATAAAAACAGCACCTAACCAAAAAAAAAGGAGAAGAAAATTTAGAGTTGCTTAACCAAATAATAGAAGAGCCTTAAATAACAGTATCTAAGTTTAAATTTACATGTTTGTTGTCTAAGGGGAACTCATCAAGTTTAAGATGTATTACCAAATCAATGTACAAGAAACTCAATAGAACAATGAAGTAGTGTCTTTTTGTTTTTTTTTAGCTTAATATGCAAAGTCTACTACTTTTTACAACTTATTATTGCTGGATTTGCCAAACTTTATTGCTAGGACCGAGGGGGCGCTTAGGCCGCCCTAGGCATTATGGATTAGGCGGTATTTTAGGTGGTCTCATTTATTTGTTTTTTCTTATACATACATGTTATACTATACAAAGCATTCAGTAGATGTAATTTTTTAAAATTTACATAAAAAATTACCCCCAAAAAAATCTTGTATTGCTTAAAAAATTCATTTCATGTATTGTAGAGTTTCAAGTAGAGGTCTGGTTTTGTCTAGGCGGAGGCTTAGGTGTCCAGCTAAATTGAGGCGGTAGAGGACTGTTTAGCGCCTAGTTGGGGATTATTCTGACCTAAGGGGGATTTTTATAATATTGGAATTTGTTGAAAGTCATGAAAATTTTATTTAGAGACAATCAAATTAAGTTAAAGGAATTTTCTTGACATGTTTGCTTTTAAGCCTAATTACATGGTAATCAAAAAGAAACCAAGGGCGAGAGCTTAGTGGTAAGGCCTCTCCCTTTACTTACTGTGCAAGGTTACAGGTTCGAGTCTATCCGAATAGGTGTTACATGAAGAAGCTAAGTTTCCTCTAAGTTCTCCTCTATTTCCCCTCCTAGCCCTTCCTTGGGATTACAAAATTGTAATAGTATAGGTTCTAAAAAAAACACAAAAACATGGTAATCAAAAGGACTTGAAAAATAGAAAAAGTTTTCTATTTTCTAGAATGCCAACAAATTGTCCAAGGATATATTTTTCTTTCATGTTTAGCCCTAAATTTAATGAATGTTTAGTGTAGTAGTGATGGTATGATAGTGAAATTATGATATTAAACTTGAGGATATTGTGCCATTTTATACTTTCACAAATAAAAAAAGAACTCTTTTTGTCGAACAATTTTATCTCTCTTACGAATGGGACTCTTTTTATGGAATTGGAGGGAGTATTATTTTTTCAAGTGGGCTGAGGAAGAGGTAGGGTTGTGTCCAAGGTAAACTAGAACTCTAGATTAAAGCTTTCATCTTTTTTTGCACGAAGTGGAATGTGGGTGCTCTCACATTCAAACCAAGTTCTTACACTAACAATGCAGAGCCTCCTTTAGTCATTTACCACAATATAAAATAAGTTGTCCAGCTTTTCAATACTGTCTCCCTTCTGCTTGCTTTTCTGAGAAGGCAGTTTCATCACCTTTACAAGATAAAATGTAAACTAATAGTCATCAAGTCAGGTGCAGTCTGGTGTAGACACTCCACTCCCTAGATAAGATATCAACCACAAAAGTCATGCGCCAGTCATTCCCTTGATTCAAAGGAATATGTTTATAGTCTTTTCCTTGTTCTTTTACTTGCTAAAGGGAACATGCTCCATGGTGGATGAACCCCCTGCGTGCGCATGCGGTCTTCTTAGGACCTTACTTACAATGACGTAACGGGAGTTACTTCCCCTGGATATAGTAGTTTGTAGTTTGCAGGGTTTTGCCCTTCCAATGACAAAAGGGAAAAAGAATATGCTTTTAGTTTTCAGGTACAGCCTAAGTGACTACAAAGGTTAGACATTATATGAGCAGCTTAATCACAGTGTTAAGACCTTTCAAAACCAAATTGGTCATCAACCTTTTAGTTAAATTGGGTTCTCTTAGTTCTTCAATAGTGCCTAGTTAACGACACACCCACTTGTAACCTCATGAATTTGGGTGTTTCTTATATTGAGTCATGTTTGAATGTTAAGTTATTCTTGTGAAACACTTTAGGTTGCTTTTTGTAGCGAAATTCTCATATATAGGAAATGTGGTTGGATGTCTACATTTCTCTGCGTGTTAACATTAAGGCTGGAACTACTTTTGTTTAAGGGCAGAGGTATTGGTATCAAAAGAATTGGAAATGTAAAGAACATTTAATTTTAGGCGTGAATTATATTTAATCATCATTTTGCCTAAGCTTGACGGAGGAAAGGTTATTTTGTTTGAGCTTCATCTTGAACATCCTATAACTATTGATGCTTGAGCATGCTTCATTATCTCTACTTCGTTACTTAAAATGTATGCTCAATCTTTCTATACTTTGAGGTAATTGTTAACTTTTTCAACTAGGTTGGAGGCAGCTTTGCAGAATTCTGGTATTGCCTCACTGCATTTTTCGGTGCAAGTTGCAGTTTGGCAAGAGACAGTAGGACCTGGTTCTTTCGGTAGCGACCTTTTGTATAAATTCACCTACAGGAAGTGGAAAAACTATTGCTTATGCTTTGCCAATTGTGCAAATGCTATCAACTCGTGCTGTTAAATGTCTTCGTGCTTTAGTGGTGTTACCCACTCGTGATTTAGCCTTACAGGTAAAAGCACTTATGTGTTGCACTCCTATTGAGAACTCTTACAAAAAATATTACTTTAGACAATAATCTCAGTTTTCCCTCTCAAACAAACTAACAGAAGCGCACACACACGAAAACAATCTTGTTCTATATATAGTTTTGTAACAATACAAATCCCGTCCGTTGATATCTTCAAAATAAGGCATCATTCGGCCCACACTATATTCTTGGGTCATTTAGTTTTGGAGAAAAGAAAGGTCATTTACTTGAAACTTACTATTGGTAGTAACTTATTTCCTTAACAAATTTTTCCCTTATCTTTCGATGTGGGACTGTGGTATTACAAACTCCCCCACTTAAATTTCTGATGTCCCCGTCATAACCGATCACGCACACGGCCCAAAGATCTTTGCCTCTCTAGCCATTGTGGGATAATACCGGCTGGCTTCGTGTCCCCACCTCCGGATCTCCATCTCTCTATTGTAGGATAATACCACCAGCCTTCGTGTCCCCACCTCCGGCAACCCGATCGGATGACCCGACCCGAACTTTCGAGAACCTTGCTTTGATACCATATGTAACAACTCGGGTCAAATCCCGAGTCCAAATCGAATCAAATCCATCAAAATAAGGCCTCAAACTACTGGCCCAATAGTATCTTCTTGGGTCATCTTAACCCACCACAGGCTCACCCAAAAGGTCATGATTTGAAGGTACTATTGGTAGTAACTTATTTCCTTATATGCAGACAAATTTTTTCCCTATCTTTTGATGTGGGACTGGGGTGTTACATAGTTTCTTATATACTGTAGTTGATATCTCATACATCATTTCCCCCCTTACACTATGTTTATTAGTTTTGGAGAGAAAAGAAAAGAATTTAAAACTTACATTAGGATAGGAAAAAAAGAATATAAAGCTTATAAGTTTTCTTTCATATTGTTACTGAGTTTATAAAGGAAAAGGAAAGAAAACTTAAGTTTTACATTTAGATTACTATTTTTACCCTTATTTTTATTTTATTGTGTTTGTAATGTAGAGGGTATAATAGGGGTTATAAAAAAAGTGCTTATGTTATTTAGTTTTCTGTCCAAGTCCGTCCATTTTTAGACAGGAAAGTTTGGCAAGAAAAGTGGCCAAATTTTTTATCCATTCTTTTCTTTTTTGTTTAGTAAAAACCTCAGTAACAAAACTAGCACAGAAAACTTACGTTTTTCTGTCCTTGTTATTTGTTTTCCGTTCATTTTAAAACTCAGAATAACAGTGTTAAACTGTTTAAGTTTTGTGTGACTTAGTTGGAGTCACATGATGGATCTTATGTGAATGCATTACTGTGGTTCGTTGAGTGAAACTACCACTACTTACTACAACTGTTGTAAAACTTAGACATAGTTATGATATGATGAATGAAACTATCTAACGTCAGTAGATGGGGGTAAGTTTGTGCCAGTGAGAGAATATGCCTGAAAGTGATATGTGAATAGCATATTCCCAAGGAAATAGATGGGAGCATCACAGGCGGCTTTATGAAACATCAAATGAAGTTGATTCTAGTTTTTCTTTAATAAGGTGCAAATACTCATTGGCCAAGATCTCTTTTCTTCACTAAAAGATCTTGTGATGACCAAAATCTTGATCTAATGTTTCAGAAAATAAAAATTAAATCTCCAAACTATGAAAAAGACAAAATTTAGGTCTTTCACCGGGAAGCATGAAATGATTTTATTTGCATCGTGAAGTACAAAAACAAATAAGCATATTTTTATGCTGAATATATATATATATATATATATATATATGTGTGTGTGTGTGTGTGTGTGTGTGTGTGTGTATGTATATATGTACATATATATATTTATTAAGGGAAGTGTTGTTTTGTGCTGTAAAAATGGTCCTTAAAAGTAGATATACTTTATTGACTTTCTCAGGTTAAGGAAGTCTTTAACACTATCGCACCTGCTGTGGGCTTATCTGTTGGTTTAGCGGTTGGTCAATCTTCAATTGCTGATGAAATTTCAGAACTTATTAAGAGACCTAAGCTTGAAGCAGGCATATGTTATGATCCAGAAGATTTTTCAGTAGAGTTACAAAGTTCAGTGGACATACTAGTGGCAACACCTGGAAGGCTGATGGACCATATTAATAACACTAAGGGTTTCACGCTCGAGCATCTTCGCTATCTTGTGAGTATCAGATCTAGCACAGTAGTATCCTTAATGCATATGTCACACTCATGTTTCTCTCCTGATCTTTTGGAATATATGCTACCTTATCCTTAATAGAGTTTGCCATTTATCTTTATGACAGTTTTAAATATGAAGCTCCTTCATGCATTTGAACTATTTTATATTTTACTTATATTTGGTATGATAAAATTGAATATTTAAGGTCTGTCAATGTTGGCCAGTAATAACTGGTTTGACAGTTTGACTTTTGTTTTATGTTTATAGTGTTCCCCCGCACGTACTCTTTGGATAGATGAGGTTAAATTTTTCTGCTAATCCCTTCAGATGTCTTTAGATCTTTTAAGCCATTTTGATGTTGGGGTTTTTTCTTTTGTTTTATTTTTCTGTTTTACATCTTTTTTCCCCATCCAATCATGTTGTCCTGCTAGTTGCATTGGATTCTGTCTTATAATGTGTATATGTAATTTTGTTGGACTGTCCTATTGATGCTGTTTAATATTTAACATCACTGGTCTTAACATTGCTTGTCATTTGAAAGGAATATAGGTAATCAATAAATTGAGAATGAGGAGATTTAAAATACTACCATGCCTTACGGATGTTATATGATACAGATGCATTTCAAAACTAGAAACAACAATTTGTTGTCTACACTACTTTATCCTTTTTCTTAATGTTAATAAATCCATAATATTTGGAGGCTACCTTTTTATAAACTTAAAATTTTGACAATGATGTGAATGCTGTCAGTTCCCCAGAAGTTTGATTTTGAAATTGTACTTCTAATGTGCGACAGGGAGAAAATTTTTTCTGGTTAAGACTAAAGACCATTCTTATGCTTTGATTTGGATCATCTGTCAGAAAAAACCATTCACTGACGATGAATAATTTCAGGTAGTTGATGAAACAGATCGATTATTAAGAGAGGCATACCAATCATGGCTGCCTACTGTACTTCAGTTGACTCGCTCTAGCGATGAAAGTCTTTTTCCTCATGCTAGCACTATTCTTCCTGCGACCTTTGGGTCCCTAAAGACTATAAGGAGACTGTGAGTTCTAACTTCTAAGTTATTTTACCCTTGTCATTAAATATGTAATGGTTTTATTGGGTGCTTGTCATGTGGTGATAAGTAATTATTTGTGTGTTTGTACTTATTTTTCTAGAATATTTTTTACATGTGGATAATTTTATTTTTTTCACTTTAAACTGAAACCTTTTACATATCATTGTGCTTCGGTTGATTGGAGTTGTTAGGTCCAGTCAATTTGGATTCATAATTGGATCCTTAAACCATGTTCAGTAGGTGATGAAGGAAATATTGATTAGATTGAATAAGTTGATTAAATGCTAGGGTACATATCTTGCAACTAAGGAGGCACTTTTGGAGTTTTACTTTATCGTGAAGTTCTTTAAGTATATTATATCTAAGGATGCGAATTCCCATATAAACTTTACTTTGAAATCTTAATTATATTGTTGCAGTGGTGTAGAGAGGGGCTTTAAGGGTAAATCTTACCCGAGGCTTGTGAAGATGGTTCTATCTGCTACACTAACCCAAGATCCAAGCAAACTTTCTCAGCTTGAGCTGCATCATCCTTTGTTTTTGACAACTGGACAAATGCGTTATCAGCTCCCTGACCAACTGCAATCACTCAACTTGGTATGACCTCATAATTTACTAGAATAAACGCACCATCTTTGGTGAATCTGATTATCTTCTGTTTCAAACTCTGAGAACTTTTACCTTGTCGCTCTATTGGAATACCAAACACACCTGAAGTAGAAGTGGGACCAAGTTCACAAATAGAACCAACTTGATTAGTCAAAGTTTGAGCACTTTCTATGTTTACTCTTAACTGTTGCCTTTATCCAAATGTTTCCTTTAGTGCTGCCTTTATTTATTTATTTTAATGTATCAACTAGGGAATCTTGTGATGTCACAAGGTTTGGGATGTAATTGTGTGCTTTGGCAAAAATAAAACATAAAAATAAAATAAAAAGAAAGGAAAAGAAAAGAAAAGAAAAGCCAAAGCTCTGATAAGCAGTTGTTCAATTTGGCTGGACTGTTTTGCATATTAAAGAATAGTTGTTTTCCTTTGGGTCAAAACATTGCGGTAGAGTCTGATGCTAAAAGAACAAGAATCAGGGGTAAACTGCCAAATTTTTTTAATCTGAGAAATAGGTTGGACATAATATAGTCAACTTTTAGGCTCAATTAGGTATGTTATATGCTGTTTTGACCACATCTCAGGTCATTGCTTAGGTTTGAAAAACTTGAAACTCAAGCTGCTAAATTTTAAGAGTTTTATGAAGGAATAGACATTTCCATCTAACCTTCAAGGTTTTTGGTCTATCAATGTGTAGAACACAGATTTGTTGTCTCTCTCTTGTTACTGGTTTTATTCACTGAGTTTCGACTGGCTGTTGTCCAGTATTTGCTGGTTAATCACATTAAACTGCCAATTTTGTTTTGAATGTTTCATATTTTATTTCCCTATATTTATTAGGCAAAAATATGGTATGTTCTTAATTTTTTATATATGAATTATTCGATTGATGAGCAATGATTGTTATCTTCCCATTTTCTATGCAGATATGTGAACCAAACCTTAAACCCCTATATCTGATTGCACTGCTGCAAACTCTGCATGGGGAGAAGTGCATTGTATTCACATCATCTGTAGAGTCAACACATAGACTATGTGCTCTACTCAAGATCAAGGAGTATTCAGGAGTTCAACGTCAGGCTGTAAGGAGGTAATCTCTATAGTTTACTGCATAAAGTATGTTTGACTTTTCTTTTCATATTACTTATTCTCATGAGGAATCCAGATATTTGTCAGTCTTATAAAATGGATGTGTGTGGTGGTGAAGTAGAATGATAAAGCCAAAGACAGATGATTAGATTGATTCTGTAATTTTTTTTTTTGGGATAACTGATGAATTCTGTAATGTTAACATGCTTGTTTATCCTGGTGTAAAAATATGAGGTCTAGCAATTCAGAAAATTTGATCCTGTGATTGTGGCTAATCATATGGTGAGCTCAGTCTACCTAGTTCCGGGTGTCACTGGCTTGACATCAAAAGATTCCTTGTCGACACATAATCTGCAAATAAAGAACAAGAATTTTTTCAGTCTCATTTTGAGAACCTTGTTAACTCTCTTTGTGTACACGGTAAGAGATTGATGAGATGAGTTGATGCAGGTCTGGAAGATTTAAACTTAAAACAGATATAGAAAAATATGGTGGAGTTGAGATGTTTCTGTGAAAATTGTTAACTGCTATTAGAGAAAATTAAATGAGGTATTAAGATATGTTCTGTAAAAGAGTGGAAAGAATGTGAAAAACGAGGTCAAGTATAAGAGAAAGGGCATTCAATAGGAACAACGTAGGATCAGAGATATTCTTTATTTATTTTGATAGGAAAAGAAATTTTAATAATAAAATAGAGAGGATACAAGAATAGGAGGAACACGGTGGGATCAGGGATCCTCTTACCTGAGGAAATGCACTATTCAGCATATCTGATACTAGAATTTAGGCGGAAAAACTTCCCAATGAAAATTCTCTTGAGAAGTTGGTTCTTGATAACAGGGTCAATGTCCATTCTCTCACATTTTATTTTGACATTTTCTGGATAAAGATTGAAGAAGAAAGTAATGTGTTTCTGTTCAAACCCCTCTATTGTGTGAAACAACAGGAAATATGTATGACATCATAATGTAGCTGTAAAAAGTAACAAACATGAATTACTGAAATACCTGTGGTATCACAAAAATATAAAATAAAATATCACATCCAAGCTCAACAATGTCACGGTGATATTAGAATCATGCAAGTGCTTGCTCACTCTTTGATTGAGATCTGCCTACATGCCAGTGGGCATCTTGAGGGGAATTTACTAATTGCCACATTTTATGGCCTCCTTATAATGGAAAATTTTCATGGTGAACTTAATGTATTTCTAGCAAGCTGGTTCTCCTTATTTGATAGAAAAGTTGTTCTTTCTTTTATAGCAGTAGTTTGTCATAGTTCAAGATTTTTTGAGATAATAATGACTTTGGTGTCACTGAGATGAACTCCAATGAGGATGCAATATTTGTTCTGCAGCAAAACATTAAAGGCCTTTCGGGCAGGGGAAATTCAAGTCCTTGTTTCTTCTGATGCAATGACTCGTGGAATGGATGTTGAAGGGATAAGAAATGTCATAAACTATGATACACCTGCATATATCAAGACATACATTCATCGGGCTGGTCGGACAGCAAGAGCAGGGCAGGCTGGGCGTTGCTTCACATTGCTACATAAAGATGAGGTATTGTTTTTGTGTTTGATGTATTTAGATTATATTATACGGAAATTAAGTTGTAACCATTGGGAATTTTGTTTCTTGACATAATGTTTATACACCGATTGTTGTACAAGGATTCGTATACACTTTCTTAATCAATATTTTATCCTGCATTAATATTAAACAGCTTATGTTGCTGCGAAAAGTTTAGTGTTATCCTTCTCAAAAATATTATATTATTTTTATATATTTCTGTAATCATAGTGAGCGACAGGGTGCAGAATAGAGGATTTTATTGTAAGGGGTGTCTCACAATACTTCTATATCAAATGTTTTCTTAGTTGCCAATTAATTATATTGTTTCCTGGTGAACCTTTTGGGGGAATCCGCCCCTGGTGAGACATATTTATTTTATGAGCAGTTTTGATATATTCCTTTTCTTCTCATGCTATTTATTAGTATTACACATCAAGCATCTATATATATACTCATCAATAGTGCTATTTGCGGATTTCAGGTCAAGCGATTCAAGAAGATATTACAGAAAGCCGATAATAACTCTTGTTCTGTTCATTCTGTCCCTTCAGATTTGATAGAGTCACTTCACCCTGTATACACATCTGGTAATTTTCTTTATTATTCTTTGAATGGAGTACGAGGATTGGGTTATTCTTAGCCGCCAAGTTGGTGTGTTTAATATGCTACACCTTCATTTGCTGTTTTTTTGGATTTCTCTCTATGGATAATAAATTGGACTTCTAAGTTTCTCTCTTTCTCACTTGCTCTTTCTTACTCTGTTTCTCACTCTCTAAATCTATCTATTATCTGTCTACCACCCAAAGTTTGAGTTATTTGCTTGAATCATCATTTGAAGTTTACTCTATTGTATGTAAATTCCTTTCCTGTTATGAGTTCAAGAAGACATACTGTAGATCATGCCACATGGACATCAAATTTTAATTTTGTAGAGTTCCATTAGATGTTTTTTCCTGTACTGAGCCTCTTTCTCTGCAATGTTACAGCTTTGGAGAAATTGAAGAAGAGTATTGAATCAGAAACATACAATAAGCGCAAAATTAGAATCAAATCTTCACACAGGGGCAACCAGAAATAAGAAATCATTTGATCCTAATATCTTTTCAGTCGGAAATCCTGCTGATCTCTAGTACAGTTTTGTAGCGTGTTGTAGGTCAGTGTTAATGCTTTGATCTTTATCTTTAATTCCATAATTTTTGTTAATACCGTTGTTAATTAGACTTAAATATGGTGCTGTTATTAATTCTTCTTGTTATTTCTTCAGAGATGTTACGTAGGCAACATGAAGTCATTTTGTTTGTTGCAATATATCCTTATTGTATCGACTTTCACTTCATTGTATCTAATCTTTGAGCCCTTTCTTTTAAATAATTGTATTGTCCTTTCTAAAATTGTTGTTAATCAACATTTCTACTGAATTCTCGTCGAGTTGAATGTATCTTAATGAAATTTCGTTGTTTTGTTTGTAGATTTATCGAAAAACAAAAAAAGGGTTACTAACCTTGATGCTCTATATAGTTGGATATTAGACGTTCACATCCCTTTATCGGTTGACAAGGAACTGATTTAATTCAGTCTTTCCTTTATTAAATATCCCTTGTGATCCCAGAGTAACAAAGCAGTAGAAATTTATAATATGCCTATCTATTTCTCTCCTTGGGTCTATAGCTAGGGAGGTGGGGACCTCTGCCTTTTGACTTGTGGATCTGTATTTAGCTGTACCCATCTTTATTTAGGTAATATTTATCTGCATTTTTAACTCCACAATTTTGGTTCTACCTGAATTACATAGACATGAAATTTGATTAGATGGAGGTTAAGGATGGGCTTTGCTCCTAGGTTAAAGTAATTAGTTGTAACCCATGTGTAAGGTTTTTATTTTTCTTGATGGAGTTTGTTAGGAGTTTGAGGTCTCTATTGTAAATAAACTTGTTCCATTACATCCGGATAGATAGATGCATCAAGTTGGATGCTGTCCATGGTGGTGGATGGAAGTGTTGAAGGAAGTGAGGCTCCTATATCTATTGTCAGCTAGATATGTTGGGATAACAATGGAGGTTAGAGGGCCACAAAAGTAGTTTTAAGAAGGTATACGGAAAGTATCGGAGGCGCTCTCAGGAATATATAGATATATGGGAAAAAATGTCTAAGAAGGAGATTCCAAGTCAAAGCTAATATTGTAGACAGGACAGGAAGTTGGCTCTTAATGGATGCTTTCCCTAGGATGTTGGTATTGCATTCGTTTAGAGTTTAGACTTTTAGTATGTGGAAATATTGAAACTGTATTAAAAAATAAAAAATTAACGGTTTATTATATAAGCACACAGGTTTTATCAAAGGAGTGGCCATAGGTGTAGGTGTAAATCACCATGCTTGCTTACATTTGTATTACACATGGAATGTTTACATCATATATAAGCCTCCTTGCAAAAATATAAAAGGAAAAAAAAGAAGAAATTATGATAACAAACTTCTAACAACAAACACACCCGACTTTTGTCAACTAGCACCAACATATACTAATTTTTTCTAGAACATACTATGCAAAAGAATGATATTTTTCGAGAGAAAACTGAAATATGCTTAATAATGATCTCTATTTGTTAGATAAAAGAGTGTAGTTTGCAACCACACATTCCCCACTACAAAAAGAAACAGAAATAAAAATCTCGCGCCTAGCTGGAATTTTGCTTTATTTACTAGATGAAGCAACCCATTGTAAGGACTTCACTCATCTCCAAAACAATATTATTATCTATTTCCAGAGCAATATAATAGAAAATTAACATTATTGGCTAGATTGTTAGACAAACTCATGTTGCCTCAAGATCATTTTCATCTACCTGTTTGACCATATTTCTGCTTTTCATGAAAAGAGTATTTGGCAAGGAAGGTCCTTAGAGGTAGTAGCATTTACCACGGGAAGAATTCCATTTTCTGCCACCCCAGATAAACTGTCCCGCAAATTTAATAATTGTTTAAATTTTTTATTTATCAATACAATAACGTTAAAGCTGTAAAATGAGCAAACAATTCGACTTCGATTCTTACTCGCTCGACTAAAAGTTCGATTCGAGCTCGACTTGAAATATAAATGATTCAAATATGAGCAAATTTTAAAGTTCGATAAATTACTTGAACCTCTTCAAATTGCAATTTTCTATTGATACTTGGATCATATTCGTTCGAAAAGTTTAAACTGCTCAGGCTCGATTCGAGATCGTACTCGATTCGGTAGCTAAACGACAATCAGACCTTATTTTATACTCGATAAATTTTGTGAACCAAATCTGAGCAACTCAATACTCGGCTCGGTTCATTTACACCCTTAAATAGTTAAATAGCGTATTGTTATATTTGTTACGTACCAATCATAACAGAATTAAATAATATGAATTTTCGTGCTGGCTGCCACTCAGTTTATTTTGAAGTTATTCTGATTTCCTTAGCTACATCTTGAACTTGATATGGTGGTTGAAGGTTTTAGAATGCACATTTTGGTTAGGGATTCATTTTGCTGACGTTTAACAAATCATAACTGATTTATAATTATATTTCCTGTATCCTTGACAATACATCTACGTGGTGCAAAATTTGGAAGCGTAAATAAAATGGAACTTGGCTACCAATAATGTAATGAATATGAAGCATTTACTGTACGTCTCTGTATTAACTTCGTTTAAATTTACTAATTTAGTTGCTTACATGCTTGCTATGTTTCAATGTTCATTTTCCTGATCTGGTGGTTTGCATTTCCTATCGATTTCAAGTATTTGGCAGCTTTTCTCTACTTGCTACTTATCCGTAGTGTATTCAGTTGACTGATTAAATCACGTAAACTCATAACTTTATCTTTGCTAGTCAAGATGTTTAGGGAAGTTGTTGATAAATTAAGATAATATTGATATAAATAATATAATACATATCAAACCATCTACTTGTTATTAGATTGAAAAGTTTATTGAAAGACTGGAATAATAACATCTGAAGATGCACCTGTCAAAACTGGAATAATAACTGTGACATTTACAGATGCACCTGTTCTGCTGAACAGCGTGCAACTCAAATGTGGATCGTGAAACGTGGATAATAACTTGGCATTTAATTACCAAATACTGAAAAGGTTATCTGAAATTCTTTGAGAAAGAACTTTGAATTTGCTTTCTTTGAAGATGGATTAGAAGTAGAGGATGACAATGATGACGAACTCTTTGGAACCAATGAGAGGGAATTTTTTGCTCCAACTTCCCTGTCGTCTTCATTGATTGTATCTAACATCTTTGATGTGCGATGTCTCATTACACTCACAAATTGTGGTGGTGCAACCTCGGTAACAAACCTTGCTATGCAAGAGTTTGCCATTTACTCTTTTTATTGGGGAGTAAGTAGAGAATTACAGTGTTTGAAGAGAAAGGGTTATGGTTGAACAATATGCTAGTGATGATATATAGGGGGTATGTTTTGGCTTAAAACTGAGCCATTGGATGAGATTTCTGTGGGAATGCTTTTGGCTATAAATGAGTCACTAATCATAATCTAATGGGTCTTAAATCAATTTAACTCTTAGTGCCGCTCTTGCTTTTCATATTAATTGCAAGGAATAAGGATATTGATGTTGCCTTGTCACTGTGGAGTGATAAGCACAAGGGTTGCTATTTGTCAATTTATGGGTAGAAAATATGATATCCCTTATAGATGTGCTTTTTGTTGGCTTCAAAAACTTCCATATTACACTTTTTCGGTTAGCTGGGAGCTGCCTATGAAGTACCACATATCCAGATAATGATGTTGACTGAATTGGCTGCAAAGTTGAATGTGAAGAATATGTATACTTTGATAGCTGGAAATTTATTTCGACTGCATGGCAACTCCAAGTAATGTGAAAAAGAAAATGTGTATCTGATTTAGTATGGAATATAATACTGAGAAAGCCAGTGATCAATGAATTCTTGTGTAGTAAATACTAAATAGAATAAACATTCATCTTCTGAAGATGATTAAATTTTATGCAAAATAAATAAATTAATGATGATATGAAATGGTTTTGTTCTGTGCACTAGACACTAAAATGCAATTAGCCACATGGTTTTGCTAGTGGCTCCAATCACTTGCCAAGTTTTATTTCTCTCAATGTGGTATTCCTTGCCATTTGATGCTAATATGACATATTTATCATACCAAATCATTTTTAGCATCTCTTCATGTCTAATCATTTCTTGTATTTGATCTCATTGTGTAATTCTCTCTCTCTCTCTCTGAGTTGTGGAAAAAAACTATGATAAATTTGTTTCAATCTAAACAGTATCTCCTTCATAAGTTCTTGATTTCAGGTTGACTATTATGCAATTGACAACTAAATCAAATGTAGCCACAGATTAATGATGCAGTTTATCAGTAATTGTCATCTTGCTCCATGATTAAATTAACGCAAGTTATCTTCTGTACCAGCATTTATGAGCAGCCAAGTGTATGAAGGATAAGTTTGTGAAGATTTTACACAGGCCTGGCAACCATCTGGAAAGTCATGGATGAACATGGGTATTTATCTGCTAAAAAATATTTCAAGTTGTTTTATATCAACACAAAGCTAGGCAATATAAGATGGTTTAGATGATCTTTTGTCTTCAACTACAACTCACCAATTCAGGTTGGTTCTTTATAGTTTGGTCAGACATAGTAGTTTTAGTTTGTTTAATTATCTTATTTTGAGCATGTAGATTATAATTGAGTTCTGATCATCACAACAGTAAAATAGTTTACCATATCTTTTGAATCATTTTTAAATTTGCAGTCATAGTCTAGTATCTCTTGAATGATATTTAATTGTTCTCAAACTGTAGTCTAATCTCTTTGTACTCTGTCTACCTTGAAAGATAGTAATTTATATTCAACTATAAGTTCTTAAATTTATATTAATATGTACCAGATCAGATTGAAGAGCAGCTGTGAAACTTCTATGGGTAAAAATTCTAGGAATATGGTAGAATTTGGGCAGAATGTGAGAAAATATTTGGTCACATTTATCTCTCTATATTTTTTAACAGAAGATGCCAGTTTGTCCTGTGGATCACATGCATAGAAACTACGGATGTCGACAATTGCATATACATATACATATATAGGTGTTGACCTCTAAGCAATGGCATGAACAGTCCCATGAAAAGGAAACTATGTTCAGACCCAAATTATAAGGCCTCTCTTGGTTTTCTCCTTTCTTGTTACATTATAAGCATATTGTAAGAGCTAATTGATAAGGGATGCCATCTTGATTTAAATAAGCTTGCTATTTTTCATTAACTTGATGACCTACCATACAAGTTATCTGCTAAATAAGTAATATCTTGCTTTTCTTTCCTTGTACGTATATTCTTATGAAAAACCTCGATGCATGACTCTTTTTTAATTTTTTTAATTCCTTTTTTAGGATAACAAGTTTGTGTAATACTTCATGCTCTTGTTCCAGTATTTGTTATAGTAGAAAGTAGATTGCATATTAGGCACCATATATAGATGATTTATGTAGTTTTCTCAAATGTGTTTATGTATGGATAAATTGCACCTCCTTTTCTTCTTGCCCCTGCTACTGCTACCGCTTAACAATCCACTAGCCGTACGTCATGTGTATTGATGCGATGACATTTAATTAGAAAAGTCTGAATTTATTTCTAGTTGACGGGGTCCCCCAGAGGAGTGATGAGGGTGTGCTATAAGGATACAACGGGGAAAGATTAGTCAAGATTCTGACCGAGAGAGACGCAACAAAACTCCCAATACTACCACCTAGCTATAATTACTAGAACATATAGGCCACAATGATATGAACATGATGGCCAGATATTCTTTGCGTCTATTTTTTAGGGTGGTTTAGTTGGCCGGATTTTCTCCTGTTTGTGGAGAGTGGTTTAGTTGGCTCGATTTTCTCCTTCCCTGTTTATATGAGAGAGTGGTTTAAGTCTCAAATGCTGTATTTTGTTGCAAGTAGCAATTCTTCCCCGGTATTTGGATAGAATATATAGATTGTAGGAGATATGCTTTCATTAGAACCAAGCATAAAAATTAAGTAAATGTTATACTACTAATAAGCAATAGATTAATTTTATGGATCAAAGACTTGCTTATTGTTTTGCAATTTTATTATCTTTAAATAAGAGAATAAAATTATTTCATTAATATTTCCAGCTATGTGAAGAGAATTGATGGACAAATTTGGGAGTGGTTAGCGTAAAGTTTCATTAACTTTGGTCAATTACTATCTGATTAATAAACATGCGATGAAAGGGGAGATGATCTCATCTCATCATGTTGTCATCATCAGACGTATTAATCGATTAAATTACTTACCATAAAAAGTTAATTTCATCCGAGTAACGGGATCCGACAAATTTGGACCATAACAAAGAGAATGGATCAATGAGACTAATCCAATGTCCCTACAACCAGGTGTTCTTGCACTTTTTTAATATCCCTTTCTTTCTTTTCTTCAAAGTGGTCCAAATCGCAGGATGCTTCAAAGTGGTCCGATTAGCTTAGGATGGTGCCTTCACTCTCTTCCGATTGTATTGGGCCTAGAGGACCATTTGTATTGATATGGAGACGCATGTTCTTTAATTTTAGTGTGGACTGTGGAGTAATTTTTGTTTAGATGGTACAGATTATTTCTTTTTTATTAAATATTTTAAATTGACTTTCTAAAGTCAATTTAATTCGGAACGGAAGGGAGTATATAGTTTCTTTAAGATGTACGATTACATATTTTAGCTCTATGATAAAGGAAATCATAAAGGAAATAAGATTAATTATGTCATATCCCAACATAATAAAAATATAACATTATCCTAATAAATTTTTGCACACTAAATCTTCAGCAAAGCTGTTATGAAGATAAATGGCAGAGCCGTAATTCTCTGAACACCCGAGGTTACTTGTTTTACTGTTTATGTATAAATATGCATGAAATTAGTTGAGCACATCTCACAAAATCTCTCCTCTCCTCTCCTCTCCTCTCCCATAGGCCATAACCAAACCTACATATATAGAATTTACTTGCCTAATTAAGCCTTGACTTAAATCAAGAAAATGTCAAATATTATATTCTCATCAACACAAGTCCTCCGACGTCCAAAGATTGAAATCCCCCGGGCCTCGCCTCGGACTCCGTTGTCAGCCGTTTCACCGGCTCGCCACCATCTTCTCATCTCGAGGATTCAAACTCAAAAACCCTCGAAACAATAATCGAAGAAGAAAGTGAAGAATTTCTTGAGATACCGACTTCCTCCTCGGTGAAGAATAGCTCAACATGTCATAATACTACGAGTTTAAGAAGCTTGGTTCATTATATAACGCTGCTAAAGATGCAAAATCCCTTTTCATCATCACATCACCACCAGAAATATTGCAAGTGTGCTTAATATATGTATATATTTTTACACGGTTCTTTCTTACATGAAGGCGTGACCCACTATATGTTCATGTGAAAGAGGATCACGTGAAAAATATCAAAAATACATGTGGAAATATCAGTTCTTCGTAAGTATGTTGTATTAGATATATAGATATGGTGTATTATTGGTGGTGAAAATGTTTACCCAAACCCCTCTTTTGGCATAGGGTTTGGTATAACTTTCCATTCTGGAAATATGCTTGTTTTGTTGTACGTTGTTTCATGTGAAATGTTGCATGTAATTTTTGTCCGAATAAGCATTTATGATCATGCAAAGTCCAAATATATATATATATATATATATATATATATATATATATATATACACACACGGAAAGAATCAAGCGTTTACTCCTTAATTTTACATACTTTGCATACCCCTTTAGCTGACGGACGATATATGTTCGTCCGGTCTCCGCTTTTATGTTGTTCGTCGTTAAAAGCTAGAACGATAACAACGGACCGAATCGTCGCCCGGTCCGTCGCTATATATATATATATATATATATATTTTACTCCCTCCTCCCAAACAACATAAAATATAAGAATTTTTTTTTTTTCACAATTACACTAAAATAAGAATAAAATTTCAGGAAATTAAGACTTAATTGTTTATGCAATATGTCTTGGCGGACAGGTGTAATAGACAGGAATATTGGACCGGTCAAATTTTATTTATTTATTTTTTTTTTTGCTTTTCTTGTGACTCTAAAAAAATGTATAGTATTTATTTCAATTGATATTTTTACAGAATACAGTGTTTTTAGGTGTAATTTGGATACATATACAATACAGTCTGTTGAACACTGTATTATATATGTATCCAAATTATACCTAAAAACACTGTATTCTATAAAAATATCAATTGAAATAAATACTATACATTTTTTGAGAGTCACAAGAAAAACCAAAAATAATAATAATAATAAATTGACCGGTCTAATATTCATGTCCATGTCCATGTAGAACTACTCTTGTTTATGAGCCTATATAATCATGATCGGTTCGATCGAGGAGCTAAGCTAGCTATATATGAACAGGAGATGAAGATAACTCAATGATATGTAGTATGATATATACAAATTACTATTATAATGAAGCACCTTTATGATCATAATTTTAGGCATGAACTATTTGGATATAAAACTCTTTTGGGATAATTTAACACTTCTCAAACTAGTGTTGTGTATGGAATCTGGATCTTAAGCTCAGTCTGTGAGATTCTGAATTTTTATGAAATAAAAATTCAATTATTTTATTTTAATAAATAGTTAAATTGATGAAAAGATAAAGTTAAAAGTGATATTTGAATTTATTTATTTATTTATTGACGGACTACAAACTAATATAGGTGGACTGTTGTGATGAATTTTATATCAAATCACATGGGTTTATAATTTGCGTAATTTGCGTGCAAGTCGTTTTCACCTCTTTCAATCAACTGTTACGTAGCATGCGTTTGATAATTGCAGATACAGAGGGATTAATAAAAGAGGAAAGGAAATAAATTATTTTTATTAATAGCCCATGTGGGCGGCTGATTGAGGGAATCTTTCATTTTTGTTTTTCTTCTCCTTGATTGAAATAAGTTGATAAATGGTTAGCTATTAAAAGGAGAAAAGGCAGGAGGAGTGGAGGGGAGGTGAGTGGATGCACCAACCCTTGGAGGGGGAAACAAATACTCCTTACCCTCTCTCTAGTCTCTATATACACACTCAACTCAACCGGTGAGCTTCAAATCAAATATGGTGAACGACACGGCCACTGCGCTGGCTATCGACGGCCACGACGAGTCGGACCTTATCACTTCCACTGCCGCCGATGAGCTGAAGCTTATAACCGACACACAAAGACACACACTCCAGATCACGCAGTGTACACACACTCATAGAGGAAGGAGAATGGAGTTTGGTCCGTTGAAACAAAAAGGAAAGGATGGATGAGCTGACGGCTTCAGCAGGAGGAGGAAAGATCATTGACCAGACTCAACTGCAACAACCATTTGGAAATCCGAAAGAGAAAGAGAAAGAGAAAGAAACGGCAATAGTTTCCACGTTCAAGATTCCGATCTCTTCCATGCATGGCCGGATTCACGATCGCTTCCTCTACTCTCATAGCTTGCCGGCGCAAAACAAATGGGTGGCCTTACCAACTCTTATCCGTGACAAGCAGTGGTGTGTTAGAGGTAGAACCCAGAAGTTGCTCTAGTTTTATCTTCAGGCGATCAGTACTTTTAGGCAGTACTGATATATCTCGTTCTGAATTCCGGTTGTTCGTGGAGAATCTCTGCGAAAAATATCATGGGAACCAAGAATGAGAATATCACGTGCGCTTTAGCTTTTCATTTGAATCCAAAACCTCACGTCAACATTCTCACCGGCAACGTGTTGCAGTTCGTCGTTTTTCTTCTGAGGCGGTTCCCGGCGCCGACTGACTTGATCGGAATTAATGGCGTTGCAACTGTTATCAACCGACGATGGGCCATGGTACACTCAAATGCAGTCGGAGCTGGTTCGTGCCGCCGACCATCCCAGTTTCATGTGAGCTACTCTGATGAAGATGGAAGGTCCGGTGGAGCGGCTGCTGGACAGGATTGATTTGCCGGCGAGGGTAATCATGTACGATGCGTCCCTATCGTGGGTGAACGGGATGGGGAATCGGAGTGGACTATGCCTCATTATTGCACCGGTCTGCACCGCCGAGTTACTGAGCTTCAGCCAGTTACGGATGCTCATGTTCCTGTCAGCTCTATCATTCTCTTTGACTTCTACATTCTACATCAAACTAAAGGATAAAACAAGCTTGCTAACTGGCTTTGTTCAAGTGATTGTAGCAGCCTACAAGAACTGACATTTTCCATCAGTGAATTTGGATATACTGAAATATGAATCCCTAATATTTGTCCTTTTGTTTTACTGGATTCGTTTCTTTTAAAATATCTTTCATCATCCTCAGTCCTAAATGATGATACTACTGAATATCTTTGGCCAGTAGTGCAGCATGAATGATTAATCACGAATATCTTGGCGCCTGTAGTACAAAGATGAGCAGTGTTGAGATGAACACGACCGACCCATGACATAAATAAATAAATATATTTGATGCAGAGGTGCAGCAGATGAATATTGATTGTTGTTACATGGATAAAATATTTATGATGGACTTTTAAATGTTAGAAGATAGTAGAACTCATTCTCTACGTTACTTTCTTCTAATGGATTCTTGTTTTATTTGCGATTGTTGATCTAAAACTTGTTGTCTATTATATTCTATCGATTTTTTCCTGTTGAGGACTAATGATAATTTGTTGTATATTATCTTAGTCATAATATTCTTTATCGAAATTAGTTGAAATTTCACCCTTTTCTTGTTGTTCTATTTTTCTTCGCAGGAGGTGAGAATGTAGCAGGGACTAGCCGGGGTATAGAGTGATGATTGAAGATAGTTATTTTAGTAGTCCTCACTATTTTGTAGAATAGTATTTCAATAAATGTATTGATGACTTATTTGGGTGTAGATATTGTCTAGAAGACAATATTTGTATTTAAACTCATAGTATGTGTTGTCGTATTTTACACGACAATTGTAATAATGAACTTATAGTTTTTTTTTTGTACCATGTATTTTGTGGACTCAGAATGGATGTTGTATACTTATTTTGAAGGTGTCATAATTAAAATGAGAATAAATATTTTTATTCATATGTTTGATCAGAACGAGAAAAAAAGAAACTATAATATTTTAATTGATTGAGTTTACACCATGCAGGAGACGGATGCATGATCGATCACCTCTGCCGTCTTGACAAGGGTAACTTATGTTTTTCAAAATTTAGTTTTCATTGATAGATAAGTCCCTCCAAAATAGCACTTTTGGTTTGATCTATATATATATACTCTGAGCTTTTAAAATAAATTTATAAAATTTAAAATTCAAACTCAGTATAAATTTATTTAATTTTAATGTAAACACATATAATTATTTTTATATTTATTGTTTTTAAAATTTAAATTGTATAATATTAAACTTAAATTTTAAATGTAATTCGCAAAATTAAATTTCATTTTTAATTTTAAAAGGGAATGAGTATAATTAAAGAGTAGGGTGCCAAGGATAATTGATTAGGGTAGCCGCCCATTCTAGAAAAGATTAAGACTCATGATGGAGATCCATTTATTTATATATAAAACTCCAAATATCACTTTCAGCTCACAAAAGGAACTCATGTGCCCTTTCTTTTCCTTGGTACTAGCTTTGCTGCTAGAAATTAATAATAAGAGGCGTAAGTTAATGGCGTAAGTTAATGGGAGAAATGAATTTAATTATAGAGTAAAAATAATAAAAATAAAAAAAGCTTCACTTTTGATGTTAATACCAAAAAAACTGTCTTAATTTCTTCCTGTTTTATAATACACACACACACACACACACACATATATATATATATATATATATATATATATATATATATATATATATATACACTACTTTGGGATCAGTCATATTCTTATCTTGCTTCACCCCCTTTAGGGATTTTACCTCTGCGTGACGGTTCGGTCATACATACAACCGTCGTTTATACTTTTAGCGATCTTATATGTTGTCCGTCGCTAAAAATATAAACGACGTTTGTATGATAAGGGTCTTCCCGTTAAAGAGAGGTGAACATGCGTGAATAAGATAAAGGTGTGTGTGTGTATATATATATATATATATATATATATATATATATATATATATATATATATATATATATATATAAATAAGTCGATTTATAATAAATAGTTGTTGTGAATTTATTTTTGTTTGTTTATTATAGGTCTTACAGTCACGATTTAAAAATATATAGTTATCGACACAACTACACCGTGTCGCGGTAATCTGCTCCCTACAACTTATAAAGGTTAATATGTATAGTCTGACTATCTAATTTCAGTCAAATAAATGTATAAATGAACCAAGTCGAGTCAAGTATTGAGTTGTTCAGATTTAGTTCACAAAATTTATCGAGTATAAAATAAAGTTTGATTGAGGCTCGTTTAGCTACCGAGTCGAGCACGCTCGAATCGAACTCGAACAATTTGAACTTTTGGAACGAATATGATCCGAGTATCAATAGAAAATTTAAATGCGAGTAATTTATCGAACTGTAAAATTTGTTCATATTTTAATCATTTATATTTTGAGTAAAATTCGAATCGAATTTTTAATTGAGCGAATAAAAATCGAGTCCGAACTATTTGCTTATTTTATAACTTTACCGTCAAACACTGATGGAACTTATACCCATTATTTTCTACATTAACATCCTTAAGTTTATAACCGTTAGTCAACTCCCACATCCGTCTTTTAAAATGATGTTTTTTGTTTTTGGTAAAAGACAAAATAATTCATTTCTGAAAATATAAAAATTGAAGCCAAAAAGATTTGAATCCAAACTTCCATTTTTACAGCTCACAAAATCTGCAGCACTAAAGTGTTTACAAGCATGCATCAAGACACCTAAGTAAATTTTATGATAAATTCACTTTATGATCAATACAATGCTGATACGTAGGTGGAAAGATTATTCTTTCGCCTATGTGTCAGCACTATATTGAACATGAAGTTCACCTCATGCTAACCGAATTTGATTGAAATATATCAGTTCTCCTTGCTGACGAACCCAAATAAAACCGGAACTTTTAAACCAAGCATATAAAGGTATAATTATTTTATTTTTTGTCGTCTCCAAAAGGATGAATTAAAATAAATAAAGTGAGGATAAATATGTTATTTAGTGAGTTTATTAGTTTTAAAAAAAAAAAAAGTACTCCTCTTATGTGAGCACTAATAATAAATTTAAAACATGTGTAAAAAATATATTTTACTCATCTTTTGAGTAGAGAAGCAGCATATAAGGACTTTGATAGTTGTTTAAATTTGTACGAGTGTTTAAAATGACTTTTAGATTTAGAAAATCATACTAAATATATATTTAGTCTTAGTGGCACTCATGTTGTATGTGTAATTAGGGTAAGAATAGCATAGGAGTTTCATCAAATTCGAAGGATGAATTAAGTAAAAGGATATAAAAAGTTAAATCGTAGGAACAAATAAACTAATATATATTGAGTAATGCTACAGACACAAATTATTTTATAAATATTTTAAAAACGGTTGATGTGACATACTCTAGCTCAGCATATTGATTAACAAATTGTTTCATTGTAGTCTTCAGTCCCACACAATATGCTGAGGTGGAGTATGCCACATCAATAGTTTATAAAATGTTTGTTGAATAGTTTGTGTCTCTAGCATTATTCATATATATTTTAAAAATCCTGCCTCTAAGAATACAATATAATTTTAAGATTAAGTACATTATTAATTTATAATATCAAGTATCAATCTATCAAACCTCACATTAAGAAGGAACAAGCTTCTTATAATAAAAATAAATAAATTAAACCTGAGACCTAAAGATCGTAGTACCTCAATCTAAACTACGACCTCATCGACAATAAAATTAGAAAGAAAAAATAAAAACTTTAATTACTGCACCATGAACTCATATATAATGATATATAAATTACAGAAGTACAAAGTGAATATAGTAAACAAATTTATGTTTGAGTAATCTCTCTTAGAAACTATAAACAATACTCATTATGTATTAAAATTAGAGGTATAATGTGACGCCCTCTAAAATAGGTATTCATTACCCATCTTGAATCGCCAAATACATGGTACAAAATATAAATACAAACTTAATTATACAACTGTCGTGTAAAATACGACAAAACATAGCTGAGAGTTTTAATTCGAATATTGTCATCTAGACAATATCCACACTCAAAAGATTTCTCATTACATTTATTATCACACTATTTCACAAAATAGTGAGGACTACTAAAGCACCATCTAGGACCATTACTCCGTTCCCTGACTCGTCCCAGCTACGTTCTCATTTCCTGAAGAGAACAGTGAAAGCAAAAGGGTGAGCTCAACTAGCCCAGTAAAAAATATTATGACTAAGATAATGTAAAATAAATTATCATTAGTTTTCAACAATGTTAAATTGATAAAATACAATAGACATCAAGTTAACTGCAGCGGAACAAGCAATCCATTAGAAGAGTCAAGTAGAGCATAAAACCTACTATCTTCTATGATTTAAAAAGATTTTCATCAACTTTATCGCTGAAACTCAGCTTAATAAATAAACCACATCATCCCTGTACCACGACCAAGGATACTCATGTAATTATCAATGGTCATGACTATACCGAATAATCCCTGGTCATAATCACACCAACAACTACCCATCAATGAACTACAGTCCAATGAGGACTTTTACCGCATTATTCGTCATATTACGGTCATGACTATACCGAATAATCCCTGGTCATAATCATACCAAGTCCATTTATGCACGTAAGCCAAAGATGACCTTAATCACAATATAAGCATAAAGATGATGACAATATTATAAACATTAATCAAACGAAATCAATGATAAATATTAAAGACTTTAATTTTATCCAAATATTATCAATCATAATATAATATTGTTAATATTATAACAATATTTTAATCACTTCATAAACTTATAAATAATTTAATTTAATTGTTTATACTTTACCAAATAATACATTTAATCATTCAACAATGCCATACTCATAAGATTTCATCACCAATGATCAAATCACTCATCAAAAATCTGCATATACCTTATATAGGATTTTCAAGCCCTAAAATCCTATTTACCAATTCTTCAACTCCACATAACATATTTAACTCATATATTCGTAACTAAACTATTTTCATGAAAAATATCAAATCAGTCCCAAAAATTATTCTTTTCTGGGATTAAGCATAATATAGTCCCATATTGAACATATATTTTTCTCTGAATTTTTAAAATTCATTTACTATTTTTCAAAAATCAATTTCTAATTAATTCCTTAAGAAATTAGCTACCTCAAGTTTAACTCCAAAAATTCCCAAATCTTTGCAGAATCTTATACATGTTAACGTGAGCTTCCAGTTTAAATTTCATGGTCATCGGAGTTATAGAACTCCGGCTATAACGTTTTTCGTCGAAAAAACCTAAATATTGAAATGGTCATAACTTGCTTATTTTAAGTCGGAATGAGCTCATTTTTGGACAGGAGGTACTTTATACCATATACTTTCATGTTCCAAAAGGCCAGAATTTTTCTCACAAATTAAGTGGTTGAAACAACCCTTTTAAATTTCTGGGTAGTAGCATTTTTCTCTTTTGCAGCTTTTGACTCATTTGCTAAAATCAGTCCACACGAAAAATCTACAACACCTTTTCTAGTGATTCCACTTGAATAAGTTACAAAACTCATAAATCTAACTCTAGAACTTGACCTCACTTAAAAATTCGAAAAATAATAGGAGATATGGTCAATTGAATTTCATGTTCCATTTTTACCAAAATCTGATTTTCAACACTTTGTGATTTCTAAGAAACTTTCATGTTTTCACATAATAATCAACATAACTGATCATGACAATGATATAATAATTCAATAAAACAAGTTCAAGAATTAGTTTATCTAGGAACCAATAACGTCCAAATTGTCAAAAAGATACTTCTTTGTAGAGTAAAATTCAAGAATGCTCAGAAGAATATTTCCATGAAAAGATACAGGATGAAGCGCAAATATCAAGGATATTCCACTAATTTTATGGAGTATAGAAGTCAAAGCTTTAACCAACTGAGTATAAGAGAATATATTAAACTATGAATGGATTTTACTTTCATGTCATCCAGAATCCACGTGATCTGATCATTTCCACAATTTAATAAGGAATGAATACAAAGGATCATTCACCATGCATGTAGGAATCCACACGCATGTGTTATTCCAATAGAATAATAAAGAATGGAATAACGGGAGGATTCACCATGCGCGTGCGATAGATTGCATGCATGCAGTTATGCTCAATGTAATAATAAATAATGGAACCAGTCCGGCTTGAACGGACATACAGGATATTTCGATAGAATAATAAATAATGGAACCGTGTCCCACAGCGTAAACGCACGAGCATGAGGATATTCCGGCGAATAATAAAGAATGTAATAACAATGTAAATCAACATGCATACGATAAACCGCATGATAGGTTATTCCAATGAATAATAAATGGAACCCAATTCGAGGCGTAATACGTGCAAGCGGGATGTTATGTTCGAGAATAATAAAGAACGGAATAATAGAAGAATTTCACCATGTATGCGGTACTTCGCATAAACAAGTTATTCCAACATAATAATATAGAATGGAATAACAGAAGTTCTCTTCATGAATACGAAAGAATAACACCCCTTACCTCAAAAGAAGATTGGATACTGGAATAGTGAGTTATCAGACTTCTCTTCTTCTTTCTCTCTATAATTTCTCTCTATAATAATTGCTTTATAGCTTTGGTGAATTGGTGAGAAATGAAGGAAGAATGAGCTTCTATTTATAGAAAAACATAGTTTCAATAATTGCACATTTTGGGGCTCGAAATATTACAGTATAATACATTCCTCTTTTTCTTCAATTTTAATTTAGTCATCTAAGTATTATCAAACTTGCACCACCTCCCCTAATAGTAAATCATGTGAATCAATAGTTCTAGACATGTGAAAATACGAATTACAATATAGTACCTCCATCTATACCTCTATTTTTAACTTAGTCATGCAAGTATTATCAATCTTGCACCAACTCCTCTAATAGTACTAGAATGTGAATCAATAGTACACACATGTGAATAAATAGTTATAATCATGTGAATTAATAGCAATTAAATGCTCGTTTATCCGGTTAATTACCCGATTGGTCAATATAACCTCCAGACATTAATTATCATTGAAATAAATGTCGATTTACACTAACATTAATTATCCCAACACAATGGAACTATCTATTTCATCTTTAATCAACACAACTTATTCATCATTAATATCATAACTCACAATATTTAACAACCAGGTCGTTCTCAGGAAAGAGGGGGCCTTCCGATAAGGATTTCTCCTCACTGGCGCGCAATTACCTAACCTCTCCTTGACAGAACTTCTAAACATTGTCAATTTTGCAATTTAATAATATTAATAACTTTGTCGTCTCAATTATTGATTTAATAAAATAACATATTATGTACATAAAACTGTGATAATAATTGAATCAATAATATGAGAGATATGATGCAGCAATTACTGTAGCAATAATTGAGTATAACTGAGTGCCTTCTCACGTAAGCATCAATAATCAATACCGCTGTCTTCTTATGCAACCACGCCATTCATCAGATTTTTACTACCAGGTAGTTCAACAGGTTTAACGGTAATACTTCCGTCGTTATTTTTATAAAAAGATAATTCTGTCGTTTTCTTACTATAACAATACTTCCGTTGTGGGGTCCACCAATGATTGTGCTATCGTATGGATATTCCCCGATAAAAAAAATATTTTCTGACCAAACGAATATTATATAACAACTTGCTTACTTTGCAAAATTTATAAATATTACCCACAACTATTATATCAATTCCACACCGTAATATTCAAAAAAAAATAATATTTCGAGAAATTTAAATCTTTATTCATAAAATTTGGGGTCTTACAATCTCCCCTCCTTATGAAATTTCGCCCTCAAAATTTACGTACGTACCTGGTATGCCAAACAACTGAGGATACCTCGTCAAATTCTAACTCTTAAAGTATAACCTTTGAGCGTAGAATATATTCCTTCTTTTCCAAGATTTTAACATGTATCTCCTCATACGTTAAATCTTCTGCTATCTCGTCTAGTTTTAATTCAATAATGTGGTTCGGATCGTCCACATAATTATGTAACATCGATACGTGAAAAACGTTATGAACACGCGACATATTTGGCGGTAAAACAAGTCTATAGGCCACAGTTTCTACTCGATCGAGGATTTCAAATGGGCCAATAAAATCGAGGGTTGAGATTTTCTCTCTTCATCGACTCTTGTTTCTAGAATAACGCCCTCTTGAACCTTCTTCTTCATATTCATCAGCTCCAGGTCTGAAGCTTAAGTGGCTTTTTATTTTATCGATTAAAGTTGATTCTACTCATATATTCATTATCTTCACGTGGGACCCTAGAGTCTTTAACTCTATCTTCATCATTTGTAAGTCATATAAAATGGGTCTTTGTGTTAACAACATCGCACTCGTAAACGCATACGATCTTCTACTCAACACGTCAGCTACTACGTTCGCTTTTCCACGATGATATTGAATGGTATAATCGTAATCTTCAACAGCTCAAGCCAACGTCTTTGGCGCATGTTACGTTCGTTTTAAGTGAAGAAATATTTGAGGGTCTTAGAAATGGGTTTTGTACTGGGGTCAATACAAAATTCGATTTCATGCTCTGGGGTAGGCCAGGAAGTTCTTCGAGAATACGTCAGAAAATAAATTAACAATAGAAATATCATTCAAAAATGTGACCCTCATCCAATAAGTCAAAGTCTAACTTCTCTGGAGTCAAATTTAAACGTTGAGCGCAAGGAAGAGAGATAAAAGAGTGGGTAGAACCGGTATCGAATAAGGTATAAACTTCGTAAGAGTTTATGATTAGCTTACCCGTGATCACCTCGTTCGGATTCCTCGCTTTTTTTTTGGAAGGTTACGACAAACGCTCTCCCTTGAACTACCGGTTTTGTCTTGTCTGGCACACCCTTTGATGCCTCCATCCCAGCTGGACTTGACTTTGGTGCACGACAAAATCGGGCCAGGTGACCTTCTTTTCCACAATTATAACATGCTTTGCACTGCATCGTGCAGTTTGGATTTATGTTTCCTTCCCCCCACATTTGTAACAAACGATTGGCGGTCGTTCTCCTTCCTTAACAGCGGGTGGTGGTGCTGACATCTTTCCATCCTTGCTGAACCTTCTTTTCTTGAACTTTCCACTCCTATTATCTTGGCCATGATTACCGCCGAAATGGTTATCATTTCTGGCATGTTGATTCCCTCCACGTTTGTTATCACCGTTTTGATGACTACTACCACTGGTATTATCGACTTGTCGGCTGCTCTCTCTTGGTTGGGTTGACTCATTATCGCGCTCCAATAACTGAGCCCTATTCACAACATCTAAATACAAACACAGTTTATGAGAGATAAGGTATTGACGTATCTCGGGTTTCAAACCTCTTAAAAATAATCGCGTCATTCGCTCCTCATTATCTACTAAATGGGATACAACCGGATAACTTTCAAACTTAGCCTCGTCTCGCGTGCGACACGGTCATATTGTTTTGCTCCAACTTGATAAACTCCGCCTCCTTCATGTGACTAATACTTTCGAAAAAGTACTTGTCGTTGAACAGCTCTTGGAACTTCTCCCAAGACATCTTGAGTGCTTTAGGCTGGATACGTTTTACAGATTTCCACCAGTAATCTGTCTCTTCACGCAACATAAAAGTAGCAAAGGGAACCTTTTGCTCCTCGGAGCATCCCAAGACATCAAATATCTTGGTGATTTGCTTTAACCACGCTTTCCGCCTTAAGTGGTTCTCTTTCCCAAAAACTCCGTGGTCCCGCCTCCTTGAAGCGCTTAGCGGTGATGCATAATGAGTTATCGGTGTTTCCACCAGATTTGGATGCGAGTCGCCTACGCGATGTTGCATGAATTGCATAAAGCCTCTGACCATCCCATCGTTCACCATTTCATTGGTGTTATTGTTTTCATGAGGATTATTGTCTTCCTGTTGCACATTACCCTGGACATTAATCGTTGGTGACTCAATGGTCTAACGTGCTTCATTGCTTATCTCACCATTTTCGGATGCCATTTTCAAATACTGCAACAAAACAAGGGTTAATTAGCATATCACATATTATCCCTATACTCTAACCGACCAATTAAATACCAAATAAACTTAGGTAGGTCATACTAGCGAAGAAATTCCCTGTCTCTCCCCTCCTAGTTCTTGTCTCACATCTTAGCTAGGGATCATATCCCTAAGCTTTGATACCAACTGTGACGCCCCCAAAAATAGGTATACATCACCCATCTTGAGTCGCCAAATACATGGTACAAAATACAAATACAAACTTAATTATACAACTGTCGTATAAAAATACGACAAAACATAGCTGAGAGTTTTAACTCGAATATTGTCATCTGGACAATATCCACACTCAAAGTAGTTCTCATTATATTTATTATCACACTATTTCACGGAATAGTGAGGACTAATAAAGCACCATCTAGGACCATCACTCCGTTCTCCGACTCGTCCCAGCTACGTTGTAAGACCCCAACTTTTTATAAATAAAATCGAATTTCCTCTAATTATTATTCTTGATTAATAAGGTGGTAGTTTGATATAATACTTTGGTTATGGATGAAATGTGCAAATTTTGCAAAATAAACAAGTGGTTATTAAAATATTCATTGTTGTCGGGGAATATTCGTTTGGTCGTGGAATATTCTTTTTGTTTAGAATATCTGCATTTACGGCCAGCATCATTTAGGGCCCCATAATAGAATAACTGTCTGATGAAGAAAATGACAAATATGAGTTTTTATAAATAACGTCGTAATTATTACCGTTAACACTGTTGGATTACCTGGTGGTTAAAATATAGTAATACGCGTTGTTGCGACAAGAAGCACATTACCAGATTGCACGATATTTTTGAATTATTGATTCTTACGTAAGAAGGCCTTTACTCGATAATTGTTACAGATGATTCTTTATTCAATATTTTATTTTATTGATTCAATAATTGATGCTTTGATATTTTATATTATTGTTGTTTCAATAATTGTCACGCATGATTTCCATTATCGATTAATAATTCATATTATTTGAATAATATTATTAGATAATATTATTGGCAATGTCTAGAAAGTTCTGTCAAGGAGAGGTTAGATAATTTAATTGTGCGCCAGTAAGGAGAAATCCTTATCGAAAAGCCCCTCTTTCACAGGAACTACTTTGGTTGTCATAATTGTGATTCTGTAATATTAATTGTGAATAATTAATTATTGATTTATATGATAAGGAAATATTTATTTGATGTGGATATAAATGATGGATTTATATATTTTATGTGGGTATAAATGAAGGAATTTTAGCATGAAATTATTGTTGAAAGTTTGGCATATTTTTGTGGAATTATAATTTCTGATAAAATATTCATTCAATTATATTATTATAATATATTATAATTCTTTAATAATATTATTATAATATATAAGCATGTGGTAATTAGAACGGAAGTAAGCAAATTAATATGAATACTTGTTTTCAAAGAAAAAGTAGGTTGTAACTTTGAAAATGGTTGGTGGAATAATTGGTGGGCGGAAGCTTTCTGCAAGCATTTTATTTTTTTGTCATGTTTGGTGTGCCTTGCCCATATGAATTTGCAGGCAAAGAAAGAAAAAAACAAGAAAAGGAAAGTAGGCATTTCAATTTCTCCTGCAAAGGCTCTGCAACTTGTTTTCAAAAAGTAGCCCCAACCTTGGAAAAAAAAAAGAGTTAGGCAGAAGTTTGGCAGAGTAGGCTGATTCATCTATTTTTTTCTCCGAGGTTTTACTATAAATAGGGGGTAACCCCTCCTTCCTCATCACACCATTTCTAAATTCAGAAGTTCTTATTCTAAAGTATCTTGAGTATTTTTCTTGAGTATAAGAATACTTTGAAATAATTTTTGAAAGATTTTCTCGAATAATATCCGATATTTCAGTTAAATCCAGTTTCTACCAAGGTAAAGGATATTATTTTGTTGCAATACTCATGAGAAATATTATTTCATTTCATACTCCATATTATGTAAGCAATATTATTTCATCTCGTATTCTAAATTTGAACTTACTTATGGTAAGTATTGCTTTATAATTCTGAAAATGATTAGAAATTTCGCTCATCTAATATCATTTCATAGGAATATTGGTCCGAACTTTTTATCAAATTTGGAACTTGTCATTCTTGATGCTTTCATTTGTATCTTTGTTCATGGTAATCTTTATTCACGCATCGCTTACAAAAAAAAAAAAATCTTCCAAATTATCTGTTGTGACCCTTAATTCTTAAAGTTTAATCCATGTTTTTATTTTTCATCATCCTCGGTCCTAAATGGTGATATAAATGAATATCTTTGGCCTGTAGTGCAAAGATGAATGATTAATTGATGAATATCTTTGGCCCATAGTCAAAGATGAGCAGTGTTGAGATGAACATATGGCCGATTTGGTGATATAAATGAATATCTTTGGCCCTCAGTAGTGCAAAGATGAATATCTGATTCAAGATACATATTGATTGATGTTACAGGGATAAAATATTGATGATGGACTTTTAAATCTTAGAAGATAGTAGAACTCATTCTCTACGTGACTCTTCTAATGGATTGATGTTTTCGCTGCATTCGTTGATCTAAAACTTGTTGTCTATTATATTCTATCAGATTTTTCCCTGTTGAGAACTAATGATAATTTGTTGTATATTATCTTAGTTATAATATTCTTTACTGGGCTAGTTGAGCTCACCCTTTTTCTTGTTGTTCCATTTTTCTTCTCAGGAGGTGAGAATTTAGCAGGGACTAGCCGGGGTATGGAATGATGATTCAAGATAGCTATTTTAGTAGTCCTCACTATTTTGTAAAATAGTGTATTAATAAGTGTAATGAGGGCTTATTTGGTTGTGGATATTGTCTAGAAGACAATATTTGTATTTAAACTCACAGCTTGTGTATTTGTCGTATTTTACGCGACAGTTGTATTAATAAACTTGTAGTTGTTTCTGTACCATGTATTTGGCGACTCAGAATGGGTGTTGTATACCTATTTTGGGGGGGTCACAGTTGGTATCAGAGCTTAGGGATATGATCTCTGGCGGAGATCGGGGAATAGAACTAGGAGGAGAGCAGAGAAAAAAATCCTTCATTGTGTGTGTCTACCTAAGCTTATTTGTTGGTCGATCATAATATAGGGATATTATGTGATATGTTAATTTGTTTAATTAACCCTGCTTTTATGGTAGTTTTTAAGAATGGCAAATGGAAAGCGTTAACAATGGAGTCTATGAGATCGTGTAACAACCTTTTGCTTACCAACCAAGAGAACGCGCAACAGAAGGCAATATTCCTCCGTAAAACAACACTACTGAGCAAACGATGAATGATGAGATGTTTAGAAACTTTTTGCAGCTTCATGCGAGAATCGATTTAGGAGACTCGTGTACAAAATACGGGTGGAAATGATAAGAACGCTGATGCATCACAACCCAAGCGATTCAAGGAGTTGGGACCACCAGATTTACAGGGAAAGCCCGATCCGATTAAGGCGGAAACGTGGGTTAAGCAAATTACCAAGGTATTCGATGTCTTGGGCTGCACGGAGGAACAGAAGGTTCCATTTGCCACCTTTATGTTCCGTGGTGAGGCAGATTATTGGTGGGAGTCTGTGAAGCGTACCCATCCAAATTTTCCAACATGTCTTGGGGAAAGATTTCAGAAACTGTTTAATGACAAGTACTTTCCTGAAAGTATTCGTCATATGAAGGAGGTAGAGTTTATTAGACTTGAACAAAATAATATGACGGTGTCCCAGTACGAGGCGAAGTTTGCGAAGTTATCCAGGTTTACACCTCATTTGGTGGAAAATGAGGAACGTATGACGCGGATGTTTCTGAGGGGTCTAAAACCCAAGATTCGACAATATCTTATCTCTCATAAATTTTCTTTATATTCAAATGTTGTAAACAAGGCTCAATTATTAGAGCATGATAACGAGTATGTTCAACCGAGGGACCACAACCAGGGTCATACCGGTGACAGCAGTCATCGGAGCGATGATAACCAGCGAGGAGGGAAGAATACAGACAAAAACGGTAACCACTCGGGTGGTCATCGTGGACATGACAATAGGAGAGGTGAGTCAAGTGGAAATTTCAAAAAGAGGAGATTCAACAATGACGGGAAGACATCAGCAGCAGCACCAACAACAAATTCTAGGGGAGGAGAACGACCGCCAGTTAGATGCTACAGATGCAGAGAGGAGGGACACATAAGTCCAAATTGTTCACAGCCTTCCAAGGTGTGTTTTAATTATGGAAAAGACGGTCACATAGTCCGATTTTGTCCGGTAGCAAAGTCAAGTCCAACTGGGACGGCGGCACCAAAGGCGGACATGGACAAAACAAAGTCGGCGGTTTCAAGAAGAGCATTTTTCGTGACTTCTCAAAATACGTGGAACCCGAACGAAGGTATCACGGGTTAGTTAATTATAACTTCTTGCGAAGTTTATACCTTATTAGATACCGGTTCTACCCATTATTTTATGTCTTTTGCTTGTGCTTTCGTTTTTAAACTTGACTCGGGAGAAATTGGACTTTGACTTTATCTCATTGAAACTCAGCTAGAGAAACCGTCGTTACATCCACTCGCTTTATAAATCTTCATTGATCCAAGTTGGCACCATCACATTACACTCGTTGATCTTATCTCTTTAAAGATACTTGCTTTTGATGTGATTTTAGGGATTGATTGGTTAACTACTCATCATGCCAAATTGATTGCTTTTGTAAGGTTGTTAGTTTTATATTACTAAGCAACCTTGTTATTCGCATTCAAGCAACCAAACCATTGAAGTCAAACACTTTCATATCAATCCATAAAGTCATTCATTTATTGAAAAAAAACGGATGTCAAATTTTCTTAGCCCATATTATGGACTTGAACAAAAACACGTCAGATTTGAATAATATTCCTGTTGTTAATGAATTTCCTGATGTATTTCCTGAAGAACTTCCTGGTCTACCCCCAGAGCGTGAAGTTGAATTAGTTATTGATCTTGAACCGGGTACAAAAACACTTCTAAAATCTCATATCGAATGGCTCCTATTGAACTTCAGGAGTTAAAAACCCAACTATAGAAGTTGATAACCGAGCCTCTATCTGGTGACTTCTTTTGTGGAATGCACCGAAGCCAGACTCTCCGTAGGGGATGCCATATTCGTGCGATAGTAAACTGATAGGTGCCATTGTGACATGCTATCCAAGATTGGGATATGAATCACATATGAGAACAACTTAAGTCAGTAATCGAAATATCTAGCTTTCTAGGCTTAGCTGGTTACTATCGAAGATTCGTGGAAGGATTTTTCTCGAATCGCTACTTCGTTAACTTAGCTGACTCGGAAAGATATAAAAGTCGTATGAAGCGAGGAATGCGAGAAGATTTTCCAATAACTCAAGAGGAGACTCATTTTTTGCACATGTTCTGACCATACCATCCTGGAAAAGCGAACGTGGTAGCTGACGCGTTGAGTAGAAGATCGTACGCGAATACGAGTGTGATGTTGATAACACAAAGACCCATTTTGTACGATTTACAAATGATAGAGATAGAGTTAAAGACTCTAGGGACTCACGTGATGATATACGAGTAGAATCGACTTTAATCGATAACGTTAAAGCCGCTCAAGCTACAGACCTGGAGCTGATGAATATGAAGATGAAGATACAAGAAGTCGTTATTCAAAAAATGAGAATCGGCGATGTGAGGAAAGCTCAAACCTTCGATTTATTTGAAATCCTCGATCGAGTAGGAACTGTGGCCTATAGACTCACCTTAATGCTAAGTATGTCGCGTGTTCATAACATTTTTCACGTATCGATGTTACGTAAATATGTGAAAGACCCGAACCACATTATTGAGTTAGAACCAGACGAGATAGTCGAAGATTTAACGTACGAGGAGGTACCTGTTAAGATCTTGGATAAGAAAGAGCATGTCCTACGCACCAAGGTTATACCACAAGTTAAGGTTTTGTGGAGGAACCATGCTATTGAGGAAATGACATGGGAGTTAGAGTTAGAAATGAAAATGAGGTATCCTCACCTTTTCGATACACAGTGCGTACCACTCAATTTCGAGGACGAAAATTTCATAAGGAGGGATGTTGTAAGATCCCAACTTTTTATAAATAAAATCAAATTTCCTCTAATTATTATTCTTGATTAATAAGGTGATAATTTGATATAATACTTTGGTTATGGATGAAATATGCAAATTTTGCAAAATAAACAAGTGGTTATTAAAATATTCATTGTTGTCGGGGAATATTCGTTTGGTCGTGGAATATTCTTTTTGTCGGAGAATATCTGTACGACGGCGCAGTCATTTGTGGGCCCCATAATAGAATAACTGTCTGATGAAGAAAATGACAAATATGAGTTTTTATAAATAACGCCGTAATTATTACCGTTAACACTGTTGGATTACCTGGTGGTTAAAATATAGTAATACAACGTTGTTGCTTGCATGCACACCAGGTATTACGATATTTTTGAATTATTGATTCTTACGTAAGAAGCCTTTACTTAATAATTATTCTGATGAGCTCTTCGCTCAATATTTTATTTTATTGATTCAATAATTGATGCTTTGATATTTTATATTATTGTTGTTTCAATAATTGTCACTGCACAGTATTTCCCATTATCAGATTAATAATTCATATTATTTGAATAATATTATTAGATAATATTATTGGCAATGTCTAGAAAGTTCTGTCAAGGAGAGGTTAGATAATTTAATTGTGCGCCAGATGAGAGAAATCCTTATCGAAAGCCCTCTTTCTCGAGGAGCTACTGGTTGTCATAATTGTGATTCTGTAATATTAATTGTGAATAATTAATTATTGATTTATATGATAAGGAAATATTTATTTGATGTGGATATAAATGATGGATTTATATATTTTATGTGGGTATAAATGAAGGAATTTTAGCATGAAATTATTGTTGAAAGTTTGGCATATTTTTGTGGAATTATAATTTACGATAAAATATTCATTCAATTATATTATTATAATATATTATAATTCTTTAATAATATTATTATAATATATAAGCATGTGGTAATTAGAACGGAAGTAAGCAAATTAATATGAATACTTGTTTTCAAAGAAAAAGTAGGTTGTAACTTTGAAAATGGTTGGTGGAATAATTGGTGGGCGGAAGCTTTCTGCAAGCATTTTATTTTTTTGTCATGTTTGGTGTGCCTTGCCCATATGAATTTGCAGGCAAAGAAAGAAAAAAACAAGAAAAGGAAAGTAGGCATTTCAATTTCTCCTGCAAAGGCTCTGCAACTTGTTTTCAAAAAGTAGCCCCAACCTTGGAAAAAAAAAAAGAGTTAGGCAGAAGTTTGGCAGAGTAGGCTGATTCATCTATTTTTTTCTCCGAGGTTTTACTATAAATAGGGGGTAACCCCTCCTTCCTCATCACACCATTTCTAAATTCAGAAGTTCTTATTCTAAAGTACTGTGAGTATTTTTCTTGAGTATAAGAATACTTTGAGCGTAATTTTTTGAAAGATTTTCTCAGAATAATATCCGATATTTCAGTTAAATCCAGTTTCTACCAAGGTAAAGGATATTATTTTGTTGCAATACTCATGAGAAATATTATTTCATTTCATACTCCATATTATGTAAGCAATATTATTTCATCTCGTATTCCTAAATTTGAACTTACTATGGTAAGTATTGCTTCTATAATTCCTGAAATGATTAGAAATTTCGCTTCATCTAATATCATTTCATAGGAATATTGGTCTGAACTTTTTATCAAATTTGGAACTTGTCATTCTTGGTAATCGTTTCAATTGGTATGCTTCATGGGTAATTTGTTCACGAGTCTTTGTTCACAAAAAAAAAAAAAAAAAATCTTCCAAATTATCTGTTGTGACCCTTATTCTTAAAGTTTAATCCATGTTTTTATTTTTCATCATCCTCAGTCCTAAATGGTGATATAAATGAATATCTTTGGCCTGTAGTGCAAAGATGAATGATTAATTGATGAATATCTTTGGCCCATAGTGCAAAGATGAACAGGTGTTGAGATGAACATGACCGACTGGTGATATAAATGAATATCTTTGGCCTGTAGTGCAAAGATGAATATCTGATTCAAGATACATATTGATTGATGTTACAGGGATAAAATATTGATGATGGACTTTTAAATCTTAGAAGATAGTAGAACTCATTCTCTACGTGACTCTTCTAATGGATTGATGTTTTCGCTGCATTCGTTGATCTAAAACTTGTTGTCTATTATATTCTATCAGATTTTTCCCTGTTGAGAACTAATGATAATTTGTTGTATATTATCTTAGTTATAATATTCTTTACTGGGCTAGTTGAGCTCACCCTTTTTCTTGTTGTTCCATTTTTCTTCTCAGGAGGTGAGAATTTAGCAGGGACTAGCCGGGGTATGGAATGATGATTCAAGATAGCTATTTTAGTAGTCCTCACTATTTTGTAAAATAGTGTATTAATAAGTGTAATGAGGGCTTATTTGGTTGTGGATATTGTCTAGAAGACAATATTTGTATTTAAACTCACAGCTTGTGTATTTGTCGTATTTTTACGCGACAACAGATTAATAAACTTGTAGTTGTTTCATACCATGTATTTGGCGACTCGAATGGGTGTTGTATACCTATTTTGGGGGGTCACAGTTGGTATCGAGCTTAGGGATATGATCTCCATGCGAGATGGGGAATAGAACTAGGAGGGAGAGACGAGTAAATCCTTCGCCAGCTGTGTCCTACCTAAGCTTATTTGTTGGTCGATCATAATATAGGGATATTATGTGATATGTTAATTTGTTTAATTAACCCCTGCTTTATGGTAGTTTTAAGAATGGCAAATGAGAACGTTAACAATGGAGTCTATGAGGCGTGTAACAACCTTTGCTTACCAACCAAGAAGAGCGTGCAATGGGAAGGCAATATTCCTCCCAAAAACAACACTACCGAAAGCAAACGATGAATGATGAGATGTTTAGAAACTTTTTGCGGTTCATGCGAGAATCGACGAGGAGACTCGTGTACAAAATACGGTGGAAATGATAGCAACGCTGATGGCATCACACCAAGCAACGCTTCAAGGAGTTGGGACCACCAGATTGGGAAAGCCCGTCCGATTAAAGGCGAAACGTGGGTTAAGCAAATTACCAAGGTATTCGATGTCTTGGGCTGCACGGAGGAATAGAAGGTTCCATTTGCCACCTTTATGTTCCGTGGTGAGGCAGATTATTGGTGGGAGTCTGTGAAGCGTACCCATCCAAATTACCAACATGTCTTGGGAAAGATTTGAATCTGTTTAATGACAAGTACTTTCCCGAAAGTATTCAAATATATGAAGGAGGTAGAGTTTATTAGACTTGAACAAAATAATATGACGGTGTCCCAGTACGAGGCGAAGTTTGCGAAGTTATCCAGGTTTACACCTCATTTGGTGGAAAATGAGGAACGTATGACGCGGATGTTTCTGAGGGGTCTAAAACCCAAGATTCGACAATATCTTATCTCTCATAAATTTTCTTTATATTCAAATGTTGTAAACAAGGCTCAATTATTAGAGCATGATAACGAGTATGTTCAACCGAGGGACCACAACCAGGGTCATACCGGTGATGCAAGCCATCATCGAGCGATGATAACCAAATGAGGAAGGGAAGAATCTGATAAAAAAGCGGTAACCACTCTGGGTGGTCATCGTGGACATGACAATAGGAGAGGTGAGTCAAGTGGAAATTTCAAAAGAGGAGATTCAACAATGACGGGAAGACATCGAAAAGACCAACAACAAATTCTAGGGAGGAGAACGGCCGCCGCCATTAGATCTTCAGAGATCACGAGAGGAGGACACATAAGTCCAAATTGTTCACAACCTTCCAAGGTGTGTTTTAATTATGGAAAAGACGGTCACATAGTCCGATTTTGTCCCAGAAGAAAGTCAAGTCCAATCTGGACTACGGCACCAAAGCGCGACATGGACAAAACAAAGTCGGCGGTTTCAAGAAGAGCATTTTTCGTGACTTCTCAAAATACGTGGAACCCGAACGAAGGTATCACGGGTTAGTTAATTATAACTTCTTGCGAAGTTTATACCTTATTAGATACCGGTTCTACCCATTATTTTATGTCTTTTGCTTGTGCTCAGCGTTTAAACTTGACTCCGGAGAAATTGGACTTTGACTTATCTGTTGAAACTCCGTTAGGAGAAACCGTCGTTACATCCACTGTTTATAAATCTTCATTGATCCAAGTTGGCACCATCACATTACCTGTTGATCTTATCTCTTTAAAGATACTTGCTTTTGATGTGATTTTAGGGATTGATTGGTTAACTACTCATCATGCCAAATTGATTGCTTTTGTAAGGTTGTTAGTTTTTATATTACTAAGCAACCTGTTATTCGCATTCAAGCAACCAAACCATTGAAGTCAAACACTTTCATATCAATCCATAAAGTCATTCATTTATTGAAAAAAAACGGATGTCAAATTTTCTTAGCCCATATTATGGACTTGAACAAAAACACGTCAGATTTGAATAATATTCCTGTTGTTAATGAATTTCCTGATGTATTTCCTGAAGAACTTCCTGGTCTACCCCCAGAGCGTGAAGTTGAATTAGTTATTGATCTTGAACAACCGGTAAAAACACTTCTAAAATCTCATATCGAATGGCTCCTATTGAACTTCAGGAGTTAAAAACCCAACTATAGAAGTTGATAACCGAGCCTCTATCTGGTGACTTCTTTTGTGGAATGCACCGCCGCATCTCGTAGGGATGCCATATTCGTGCGATAGTAAACTGATAGGTGCCATTGTGACATGCTATCCAAGATTGGGATATGAATCACATATGAGAACAACTTAAGTCAGTAATCGAAATATCTAGCTTTCTAGGCTTAGCTGGTTACTATCGAAGATTCGTGGAAGGATTTTTCTCGAATCGCTACTTCGTTAACTTAGCTGACTCGGAAAGATATAAAAGTCGTATGAAGCGAGGAATGCGAGAAGATTTTCCAATAACTCAAGAGGAGACTCATTTCGGCACATGTTCTGACCATACCATCCTGGAAAAGCGAACGTGGTAGCTGACGCGTTGAGTAGAAGATCGTACGCGAATACGAGTGTGATGTTGATAACACAAAGACCCATTTTGTACGATTTACAAATGATAGAGATAGAGTTAAAGACTCTAGGGACTCACGTGATGATATACGAGTAGAATCGACTTTAATCGATAACGTTAAAGCCGCTCAAGCTACGCACTTTGGAGGTTGATGAATATGAAGATGAAGATACAAGAAGTCGTTATTCAAAAAATGAGAATCGGCGATGTGAGGAAAGCTCAAACCTTCGATTTATTTGAAATCCTCGATCGAGTAGGAACTGTGGCCTATAGACTCACCTTAATGCTAAGTATGTCGCGTGTTCATAACATTTTTCACGTATCGATGTTACGTAAATATGTGAAAGACCCGAACCACATTATTGAGTTAGAACCAGACGAGATAGTCGAAGATTTAACGTACGAGGAGGTACCTGTTAAGATCTTGGATAAGAAAGAGCATGTCCTACGCACCAAGGTTATACCACAAGTTAAGGTTTTGTGGAGGAACCATGCTATTGAGGAAATGACATGGGAGTTAGAGTTAGAAATGAAAATGAGGTATCCTCACCTTTTCGATACACCAGGTACGTACCTCAATTTCGAGGACGAAATTTCATAAGGAGGGGATGTTGTAAGATCCCAACTTTTTATAAATAAAATCAAATTTCCTCTAATTATTATTCTTGATTAATAAGGTGATAATTTGATATAATACTTTGGTTATGGATGAAATATGCAAATTTTGCAAAATAAACAAGTGGTTATTAAAATATTCATTGTTGTCGGGGAATATTCGTTTGGTCGTGGAATATTCTTTTTGGAGGAGAATATCCATGATTGACCTGTAAGCAATCATTCAGGGGCCCATAATAGAATAAATCATCTCGATGAAGAAAATGACAAATATGAGTTTTTTATAAATAACGCCGTAATTATTACCAGATTAACTTTTTTGTTGATTACCCGGTGGTTAAAATATAATGAATACGCGTTGTTGCACAAAGAGTGGCACCTGCGGTATTACAAAGATTTTTGAATTATTGATTCTTACGTAAAAGGCCTTTACTCAATAATTGTTACATGATGATTCTTCGCTCAATATTTTATTTTATTGATTCAATAATTGATGCTTTGATATTTTATATTATTGTTGTTTCAATAATTGTCAACTTCATGATTTTCCATTATCGATTAATAATTCATATTATTTGAATAATATTATTAGATAATATTATTGGCAATGTCTAGAAAGTTCATCGAGGAGAGGTTAGATAATTTAATTGTATGCCAATAAGAGAAATCCTTATCGAAAAGCCCCTTTCCTGAAACTACCGGTTGTCATAATTGTGATTCTCGTAATATTAATTGTGAATAATTAATTATTGATTTATATGATAAGGAAATATTTATTTGATGTGGATATAAATGATGGATTTATATATTTTATGTGGGTATAAATGAAGGAATTTTAGCATGAAATTATTGTTGAAAGTTTGGCATATTTTTGTGGAATTATAATTTCGATAAAATATTCATTCAATTATATTATTATAATATATTATAATTCTTTAATAATATTATTATAATATATAAGCATGTAGTAATTAGAATCCAAGTAAGCAAATTAATATGAATACTTGTTTTCAAAGAAAAAGTAGGTTGTAACTTTGAAAATGGTTGGTGGAATAATTGGTGGGCTAAGCTTTTACGCAAGCATTTTATTTTTTGTCATGTTTGGTGTGCCTTGCCCATATGAATTTGCAGCAAAGAAAGAAAAAAACAAGAAAAGGAAAGTAGGCATTTCAATTTCTCCTATGCAAAGGCTCTGCAACTTGTTTTCAAAAGTAGCTGAACCTTGGAAAAAAAAAAAAAGTTAAAGCGTAAGTTTGGCGAGTAAATTGATTCATCTATTTTTTTCTCCGAGGTTTTACTATAAATAGGGGTAACCCTCCTTCCTCATCACACCATTTCTAAATTCGTAAGTTCTTATTCTAAAAATCTTGTGAGTATTTTTCTTGAGTATAAGAATACTTTGGCGTAATTTTTTGAAAGATTTTCTCGAGAATAATATCCGATATTTCGCTTAAATCCGGTTTACCAAGGTAAAGGATATTATTTTGTTGCAATACTCATGAGAAATATTATTTCATTTCATACTCCATATTATGTAAGTTAATATTATTTCATCTCGTATTCTAAATTTGAACTTACTTATGGTAAGTATTGCTTTATAATTCACGAAATGATTAGAAATTTCGCTTCATCTAATATCATTTCATAGGAATATTGGTCCGAACTTTTATCAAATTTGGAACTTGTCATTCTTTGATACTTGCTCAATGGTAATCGCTCATGGGTAATCGCTCACGTGCACGTGCTCACAAAAAAAAAAAATCTTCCAAATTATCTGTTGTGACCCTTATTCTTAAAGTTTAATCCATGTTTTTATTTTTCATCATCCTCAGTCCTAAATGGTGATATAAATGAATATCTTTGGCCTGTAGTGCAAAGATGAATGATTAATTGATGAATATCTTTGGCCCATAGTGCAAAGATGAACAGTGTTGAGATGAACATATTGCCCTGATATAAATGAATATCTTTGGCCTGTAGTGCAAAGATGAATATCTGATTCAAGATACATATTGATTGATGTTACAGGGATAAAATATTGATGATGGACTTTTAAATCTTAGAAGATAGTAGAACTCATTCTCTACGTGACTCTTCTAATGGATTGATGTTTTCGCTGCATTCGTTGATCTAAAACTTGTTGTCTATTATATTCTATCAGATTTTTCCCTGTTGAGAACTAATGATAATTTGTTGTATATTATCTTAGTTATAATATTCTTTACTGGGCTAGTTGAGCTCACCCTTTTCTTGTTGTTCCATTTTTCTTCTCCGGAGGTGAGAATTTAGCCAGGGACTAGCCGGGGTATGGAATGATGATTCAAGATAGCTATTTTAGTAGTCCTCACTATTTTGTAAAATAGTGTATTAATAAAGATGTAATGAGGGCTTATTTGGTTGTGGATATTGTCTGAAGACAATATTTGTATTTAAACTCACGACTTGTGTATTTGTCGTATTTTTTACTATGACAACATTAATAAACTTGTAGTTGTTTCGTACCATGTATTTGGCGACTCGGAATGGGTGTTGTATACCTATTTTGGGGGGTCACAGTTGGTATCGAGCTTGAGGATATGATCTCCATGGAGATCGGGGAATAGAACTAGGAGGGGAGAGACGAGTAAATCCTTCGCTAGTGTGTCCTACCTAAGCTTATTTGTTGGTCGATCATAATATAGGGATATTATGTGATATGTTAATTTGTTTAATTAACCCCTGTTTTATGGTAGTTTTTAAGAATGGCAGCTGAGAACGTTAACAATGGAGTCTATGAGACTGTGTAACAACCTTTGCTTACCAACCAAGAGAACGTGCAACAGGAAGGCAATATTCCTCCTGTAAACAACACTACCGAGCAAACGATGAATGATGAGATGTTTAGAAACTTTTTGCGATTCATGCGAGAATCGATTTGAGGAGACTCGTGTACAAAATACGGTGGAAATGATAAGAACGCTTGATGCATCAACCAAGCGAGTCAAGGAGTTGGGACCACCAGTTTTGGGAAAGCCGATCCGATTAAAGGCGAAAGCGTGGGTTAAGCAAATTACCAAGGTATTCGATGTCTTGGTCGCATTTGAGGAATGTAAGGTTCCATTTGCCACCTTTATGTTCCGTGGTGAAAGGCAGATTATTGGTGGGAGTCTGTGAAGCGTACCCATCCAAACGCCTTCGGCCAACATCTTGGGAAAGATTTCAGAATCGTTTAATGACAAGTACTTTCCTCGAAAGTATTCATTATATATGTAAGGAGGTAGAGTTTATTAGACTTGAACAAAATAATATGATTGTGTCCCAAAGACGAGGCGAAGTTTGCGAAGTTATCCAGTTTACACCTCATTTGGTGGAAAATGAGGAACGTATGACGCGGATGTTTCTGAGGGGTCTAAAACCCAAGATTCGACAATATCTTATCTCTCATAATACTTTGGTTATGGATGAAATATGCAAATTTTGCAAAATAAACAAGTGGTTATTAAAATATTCATTGTTGTCGGGGAATATTCGTTTGGTCGTGGAATATTCTTTTTGTCGGGGAATATCCGTACGACGCATGATCATTTATGGGCCCCATATAATGTAATAACCGCTTGATGAAGAAAATGGCAAATATGAGTTTTTATAAATAACGCCAGTAATTATTACCGTTAACAACTTGTTGGATTACCCGGTGGTTAAAATATAATGTACTGCGTTGTTGCACGCGATATTACCAGTATTGCACAAAGATTTTTGAATTATTGATTCTTACGTAAGAAGGCACTTACTCAATAATTGTTACGAAAGAATTCTTTATCAATATTTTATTTTATTGATTCAATAATTGCCGCTTTTATATTTTATATTATTGTTGTTTCAATAATTGTCAATTTACATGTATTTTCCATTATCAGATTAATAATTCATATTATTTGAATAATATTATTAGATAACATTATTGGCAATGTCTAGAAAGTTCTGTCAAGGAGATGTTAGATAATTTAATTGTGCGCCAGTAAGGAGAAATCCTTATCGGAAAGCCCCCTCTTTCCTGGGAATGGCTTGGTTGTCATAATTGTGATTCTGTAATATTAATTGTGAATAATTAATTATTGATTTATATGATAAGGAAATATTTATTTGATGTGGATATAAATGATGGATTTATATATTTTATGTGGGTATAAATGAAGGAATTTTAGCATGAAATTATTGTTGAAAGTTTGGCATATTTTTGTGGAATTATAATTTCTGATAAAATATTCATTCAATTATATTATTATAATATATTATAATTCTTTAATAATATTATTATAATATATAAGCATGTGGTAATTAGAACGGAAGTAAGCAAATTAATATGAATACTTGTTTTCAAAGAAAAAGTAGGTTGTAACTTTGAAAATGGTTGGTGGAATAATTGGTGGGCGGAAGCTTTCTGCAAGCATTTTATTTTTTTGTCATGTTTGGTGTGCCTTGCCCATATGAATTTGCAGGCAAAGAAAGAAAAAAACAAGAAAAGGAAAGTAGGCATTTCAATTTCTCCTGCAAAGGCTCTGAACTTGTTTTCAAAAAGTAGCTGACCTTGGAAAAAAAAAAAAGAGTTAGGCAGAAGTTTGGCAGAGTAGGCTGATTCATCTATTTTTTTTCTCCGAGGTTTTACTATAAATAGGGGGTAACCCCTCCTTCCTCATCACACCATTTCTAAATTCAGAAGTTCTTATTCTAAAGTACTGTGAGTATTTTTCTTGAGTATAAGAATACTTTGAGCGTAATTTTTTGAAAGATTTTCTCAGAATAATATCCGATATTTCAGTTAAATCCAGTTTCTACCAAGGTAAAGGATATTATTTTGTTGCAATACTCATGAGAAATATTATTTCATTTCATACTCCATATTATGTAAGCAATATTATTTCATCTCGTATTCCTAAATTTGAACTTACTATGGTAAGTATTGCTTCTATAATTCCTGAAATGATTAGAAATTTCGCTTCATCTAATATCGTTTCATAGGAATATTGGTCTGAACTTTTTATCAAATTTGGAACTTGTCATTACTGGTACTGTTCATGGGTACTGTTCACAAAAAAAAAAAAAAAATTCTTCCAAATTATCTGTTGTAACCCTTATTCTTAAAGTTTAATCCATGTTTTTATTTTTCATCATCCTCAGTCCTAAATGGTGATATAAATGAATATCTTTGGCCTGTAGTGCAAAGATGAATGATTAATTGATGAATATCTTTGGCCCGTAGTGCAAAGATGAACAGGTGTTGAGATGAACATGACCGACTGGTGATATAAATGAATATCTTTGGCTTGTAGTGCAAAGATGAATATCTGATTCAAGATACATATTGATTGATGTTACAGGGATAAAATATTGATGATGGACTTTTAAATCTTAGAAGATAGTAGAACTCATTCTCTACGTGACTCTTCTAATGGATTGATGTTTTCGCTGCATTCGTTGATCTAAAACTTGTTGTCTATTATATTCTATCAGATTTTTCCCTGTTGAGAACTAATGATAATTTGTTGTATATTATCTTAGTTATAATATTCTTTACTGGGCTAGTTGAGCTCACCCTTTTCCTTGTTGTTCCATTTTTCTTCTCAGGAGGTGAGAATTTAGCAGGGACTATCCGGGGTATGGAATGATGATTCAAGATAGCTATTTTAGTAGTACTCACTATTTTGTAAAATAGTGTATTAATAAGTGTAATGAGGGCTTATTTGGTTGTGGATATTGTCTAGAAGACAATATTTGTATTTAAACTCACAGCTTGTGTATTTGTCGTATTTTACGCGACAGTTGTATTAATAAACTTGTAGTTGTTTCTGTACCATGTATTTGGCGATTCAAATTGGGTGTTGTATACCTATTTTGGGGGCGTCACATATGTTCTCATTTCCTAAAGAGAACAGTGAAAGCAAAAGGGTGAGCTCAACTAGCCCAGTAAAAAATATTATGACTAAGATAATGCAGAATAAATTATCATTAGTCTTCAACAATGTTAAACTGATAAAATACAATAGACATCAAGTTTAACTGCAGCGGAACAAACAATTCATTAGAAGAGTCAAGTAGAGCATAAAACCTATTATCTTCTATGATTTAAAAAGATTTTCATCAACTTTATCGCTGAAACTAATCTTAATAAATAAACCACATCATTCCTGCACCACGGCCAAGGATATTCCTGTAATCATCAATGGTCATGACTATACCAAATAATCCCTGGTCATAATCACACCAACAACTGTCCATCAATGAACTACAGACCAATGAGGACTTTTACCATATCATTCGTCACATTACGGTCATGACTATACCGAATAATCCCTGGTCATAATCATACCAAGTCCATCTATGCACGTAAGCCAAAGATGACCTTAATCACAATATAAGCATGAAGATGATGACAATATTATAAGCATTAATCAAACAAAATCAAGGATAAATATTAAAGACTTTAATTTTATCCAAATATTATCAATCATAATCTAATATTGTTAATAATATAACAATATTTTAATCACTTCGTAAACTTATAAACAATTTAATTTAATTGTTTACACTTTACCAAATAATATATTTAATCATTCAACAATGCCATACTTATAAGATTTCATCACCAATTATCAAATCACTCATCAAAAATCTGCATATACCTTATATAGGATTTTCAAGCCCTAAAATCCTATTTACCAATTCTTCAACTCCACATAACATATTTAACTCATATGTTCATAACTAAACTATTTTCATGAAAAATACCAAATGAGTCCCAAAAATTATTCTTTTTTAGGATTAAGCATAATATAGTCCTATATTGAACATATATTTTTCTCAAAATTTTTAAAATTCATTTACTATTTTTCAAAAATTAATTTCTAATTAATTTCTTAAGAAATTAGCTACCTCAAGTTTAACTCTAAAAATTCCCAAATCTTGGCAGAATCTTACACATGTTAACGTGAGCTTCCAGTTTAAATTTCATGGTCATCGGAGTTATAGAACTCCGGTTATAGCTTTTTTCGTCGAAAAAACATAAATATTGAAATGGTCATAACTTGTTCATTTTAAGTCGGAATAAGGTCATTTTTGGACATGAGGTACTTTATACCATATACTTTCATGTCCCAAAAGGCCAGAATTTTTCTCAAAAATTAAGTGGCTGAAATGGCCCTTTTAAATTTTTGGGTAGTAGCATTTTTCTCTTTTGCAGCTTTTGACTCCTTTGCTAAAATCAGTCCACACGAAAATCTACAACACCTTTTCTAGTAATTCCACTTGGATAAGTTACAAAACTCATAGATCTAACTCTAGAACTTGACCTCACTCAAAAATTCAAAATATAATAGGAGATATGGTCAATTGAATTTCATGTTCCATTTTTACCAAAATCTGATTTTCAACTCTTTGTGATTTCTAAGAAACTTTCATGTTTTCACATAATAACCAACATAACTCATGATGACAATGATATAATAATTCAATAAAACAATTTCAAGAATTAGTTTATCTAGGAACCAATAACGTCCAAATTGTCAAAAAGATACTTCTTTGTAGAGTAAAATTCAAGAATGCTCAGAAGAATATTTCCATGAAAAGATACTGGATGAAGCGCAAATATCAAGGATATTCCACTAATTTCATGGAGTATAGAAGTCAAAGCTTTAACCAACTGAGTATAAAAGAATATATGAAACTGCAAATGGATTTTCGTCTGCCATGCGGTAATCCACGTATACAGATCATTTCTACAATTTAATAAAGAATGAATACATGAGGATCATTCACCATGCATGTGGGAATGCACGCAGACATGTTATTCCAACAGAATAATAAAGAATGAAATAACAGGAGGATTCACCATCCGTGCGATAGATTGCACAGACAGGTTATGTAAGACCCCAACTTATTATTAATAAAATTGAAATTTTCCTCAATTTATTATTTTGGAATAGTAAGAGTTGATTCGATTAATGTGGTGAGTTATGGGTAAAATGAGCAATTATTTCAAATAAGCAAGTGATTATAAAATATTTATTGTTGTCGGGGAATATTCGTTTGGTCGTAGAATATTCTTGATGTCGGAGAATATTCGTACTGTGACGCCCCCAAAATAGGTATACATCACCCATTCTGAGTTGTCAATACATGGTACAGAAACAACTACAACTTTATTAATACAACCATAAAACTGTGAGTTTAAATACAAATATTATCTTCTAGACAATATCTATACCCAAATAAATTCCCATCATAATTATTGATACATTATTTTACAAAAATGGTGAGGACTACTAAACAACTCTCTCTAGAACCTTCATTCCATACCCCGACTAGTACTCGCTACATTATCGCCTCTTGAGAAGAAAAATGGAACAAAAAATAAAAGGGTGAGCTCAACTATCCTAGTAAAGAATATTATGACTTAAGATAATATACAACAAATTATAGTTAGTCTTCAACAGGAAAAAATCTGAGAGAATACATTAAACAACAAGTTTTAGATCAATATTCGCAGCGGAAAATATTAATTCATAGAAGAGTTACGTAGATGATGAAATCTACTAATATCTATGAATTTAACGATCCATCATCATTATTTTATCCCCAGAACATCAATCAATATTCATCTTGAATCAAATATTCATCTTTGCACCACAGCCAAAGATATTCATCGATCGGTCATGTTCATCTAAACACTGCTCATCTTTTGCACTACGGGCCAAAGATATTTATCAAGAAATCATTCATCTTTTGCACTACAAGCCAAAGATATTCAAAGAATATCATCATTTAAGACCGAGGATGATGAAAATATTTTAAAAAAATGAATCCAGTGAAATAAAAGAACAAGTATTACAGATTCGTATTTCAGCTTATTTCATGTCCAAAAATACCTCATAAATAATCATAGTGGTGTAAAATTCAAGAATGATCAAAACATGGATACAATCAAAGCTAGTATCCACAATAGATATTTTGGACGAAAAGGAAAAAAATTACGTGAATAGTCTTGGTATTCATGAATAATGTCGATATCGTGAATAATTCGATAATATCGTGAATAAGAATCTCAAACACAAAAGTTCCAAATTTGATTAAAAGTCCAGATCAATACTTGGCATAATGATATTGAAAGAAATAATATCATTTAAAAAAATAATAATATCCTTACCTCACAAAGACGGTGCTTCCGACCGAAAAAGCTCGATACGTGGTCAAGGGAACTTGCAGATATAACAACCCTCAAAGTATACTCACAAGAATACGCCAATATATCGAGAGAAATAGAGAAAACTTGAGTTTACAGATTTTCAATTCTAACCCAAGCACCCTATTTATAGGAAAATGCTTAGAACACCAAAGTAGAAAATTGAATATAATATTAATATATATATTATAAATTTCTTAGCCCACCTTCTTAGATCTTAACTTAGCTGATTTTGCACATGTTAATGCAAATTTCACCAAGTAAAAAAAAAACGTTTTTCTTCAAATAAATAACGAAAACTTCCAAAAATCAATTATTTGAACTCAAAACTTCAATAATTCACAATAAATAGCCCTTTTATCGTAAAAATTGAATCTCGTTTTTATAGGAAATTCAATTATCTACAACTTTGAAGAAAGAAGTTTTTCCAAATTCCAAATGAAATCGAAAAATCCACAAACCAGACGATTTTACAGTATATAATCAAATTTCGGTCAATAATTGTGTCCACCAACACACAAAATATGTGTTAAACATTTAATGCCACAAAAATACTCTTCCTCCTCATATACTCATATATTCCATATTCATTGTAAAAATATCACCATTAATATATTATTAAAATAATATATTTAAATAAATTATTTTATCAGAAAAAGATAAAATATTAATTTTCAACAATTGTCACATAAAAATTTTCTCCATCTATATCCACATAAAATCAATATTTTTTTCATCATAAAAATCAATAATTAATTATTCTCAAATAATATTACAGAATCGCATTACTGACAACCAGGCAGTTCTCACGAAAGAGGTGGCTTTCCAATAAGGATTTCTCCTTCCTGGCGCACAATTAGATGACCAAACCTCTCCTTAGACAGAACTTTCTAGACATTGCCAATAATGTTATCTAATAATATTATACAGATAATATGAATTATTGCCCCGATAATAGAAAATACTATGTAGTGACAATTATTAAAACAACAGTAATATAAAATATTAACGCAACAATTATTGAATCAATAAAATAAAATAAGCGAATAAGAATTATCGTGAACAATTATTGAGTAGTGCCTTCTTACGTAAGAATCAATAATTGGTGTAATACCGTGTGCTGTTGTGTTTTAACCACCGGGTATTCCAACAGTATTAACGGTAACAACTACGTCGTTATTTATAACCAATTTATTCTTGTCATTTTCTTCATCCAATCGTTTTCCGTTATGTGGCCCACACAAGGCTGCGCCGTCGTACTAATATTCCCCGACAGCAAGAATATTCTACGACCAAACGAATATTTTCTGACAACAATATATATTTTATAACCACTTATTTATTTGAAATAATTTCTCATTTTATCTATAACTCACCACATTAATCGAATCAACCCTTACTATTCCAAAATAATAAATAGAGGAAATTTCATTTTATTAATAAAAAGTCTGGGTCTTACAAAAGTTGTCTTAGTAGTCCTCACCATTTTTGTAAAATAAAGTTTCAATAATTGTAATGAGGACTTATTTGGTTGTGGATATTGTCTAGAAGATAATATTTGTATTTAAACTCACAGTTTTTATGATGTATTAATAAAGTTGTAGTTGTTTATGTACCATGTATTTTGACGCCTCAAAATTGGTATTGTATACCTATTTTGGAGGCGCCACAAATTATCTTAAACGAATAATAATAAATAATTGAACCCGGTCCCAGGTGAACGCACGCAGACGTGATAATAAATAATGGAACCAGTCCCAGCGTAAATGCACGAGACGTGATATTCTGGCGTAATAATAAAGAATGGAATAACAACAGAAATCACCATGCATGCGATAGATAGCATTGCAGACAAGTTTATTCCAACGAGAATAATAAATGGAACCAGTCGACGTAATACGCACCGGCGAGATATTCGGCGTAATAATAAAGAACGGAATAATAGAAGAATTTTACCATGTATGCGGTACTTCGCATAAACAAGTTATTCCAACATAATAATAAAGAATGGAATAACAGAAGTTCTCTTCATGAATATGAAAGAATAACACCCCTTACCTCAAAAGAAGATTGGATACTGGAATAGTGAGTTAGCAGACTTCTCTTCTTTTTTCTCTCTATAATTTCTCTCTATAATAATTGTTCTATAACTATGGTGAATTGGTGAGAAATAAAGGAAGAATGAGCTTCTATTTATAGAAAAACATAGTTTCAATAATTGCACATTTTGGGGCTCAAAATATTACAGTATAATACCTTTTTTTTTCTTCAATTTTAATTTAGTCATCTAAGTATTATCAAACTTGCACCACTTTCCCTAATAGTAAATCATGTGAATCAATAGTTTTAGACATGTGAAAATACGAATTACAGTATAGTACCTCCATCTATACCTCAATTTTTAACTTAGTCATGCAAGTATTATCAATCTTGCACCAACTCCCCTAATAGTACCAGAATATGAATCAATAGTACACACATGTTGTAAGACCCCAAATTATTATTAATAAAATTTAATTTCCTCTATTTATTATCTTGAAATAGTAAAGGTTGATTTGATTAATGTGGTAAGTTATGGGTAAAATGCGTAATTATTTCAAACAAGCAAGTGGTTTTAAAATATTCATTTTATCGGAGAATATTCGTTTGGTCATGGAATATTCTTACTGTCGGGGAATATTCGTACGACGGCGCTGTGTGGGCCCCATAACGGAAAGTGGTTGGAGGAAGAAAACGATAATAATAAGTTGTTTATAAATAACGGCGTAGTTGTTACCGTTTGTGACGCCCCCAAAATAGGTATACAACACCCATTCTGAGTCGCCAAAATACATGGTATAGAAAGCAAACTACAACTTTGACAATACAGGATGTCGTGTAGAATACGACAATACAACTGTGAGTTTGAATACAAATATTGTCTTCTAGACAATATACACACCCAAATAAGTCCTCATTAATTATTCATACACTATTTTATAGAAATAGTGAGGACTGCTAAAACATCTTCCTAGAACCATCACTCCATACCTCGACTCGATCCTGCTATGTTCTCACCTCCTGAGAAGAAAATGGAACAAAAAGGAAAGGCTGAGCTCAACTAGCCCAGTAAAGAATATTATGGCTAAGATAATATACAACAAATTATGGTTAGTCTTCAACAGGGAAAAGTTTGATAAAATATAATAGACAACAAGTTTTAGATCAACAAATGCAATGTGAAGCTTGAGAATCCATTAGAAGAGTCACGTAGAGAAAGAATTCTACTGTCTTCTAAGGTTTAAAAGTCCATCATCAATATTTTATCCCTGTAACAACAATCAATATTTATCTTTAATCATCTTTGCACTACAGGCCAAAGATATTCATTTGTATCACCAGTTGGTCATGTTCATCTCAACACCTGTTCATCTTTGCACTACAGGCCAAAGATATTCATCAGTTAATCATTCATCTTTGCACTACAGGCCAAAGATATTCATTTATATCACAATTTAAGACTGAGGATGATGAAAAACATTTTTAAAGAAACGAATCCAGTGAAACAAAATGATAAGGATTAAGGATTCGTACTTTGTTTTACCCATGTCCAAAAATACTTCGAAAATAATCATATTGGTGTAAAATTCAAGAATGATCAAAACATGGATACAATCAAAGCTAGTATCCAAAATAGATATTTTGGACAAAAAGAAAAAATTTTATTTTTCGGTAAATAGTGTCGTATTCGTGAATAGTGTCGTATACGTGAATAGTGCCGTATACGTGAATAGTAACCCCGACACAACAAGTTCCAAATTTGATAAAAAAAAGTTCACCAATACTTCGGCATAATGATATTGAAGAAAAAATATAATTTAAGAAGAAAATAATACCCCTTACCTCAAACACTCAAAGTATACTCACAAGAATACGCTCGATAATTTAGAGAGAGAAAGAGAGAAAACTTTGTTTACGGTGTGATTTTCAATTCTAACTTAGCCTCTATTTATAGGAAAATGTTAAAAGCCTGAGGAGACTAAATTAATAAATTAATATTATTTATTTTTCAAATCCCACGCATGCTTTGAATATTTTGGGCGACCATGTTGGAAGAATTCACAGACCCATGTGTTTTACTCACCAACCAAAAAGTGGGTCCCACCCATTAATTTAATAAAAATCATTTTATTCTCCTAAACTTCAACAATTAAATAGAAAATAGCTCGTTATCAAAAAAATTCAAAACTAGTGACTTTTCATGGGAAATTCCATTCTCTCTGAACTTTGCGAAAGAAAGTTTTTCCAAATTCTAAATGAAATTGACGAAAATCCATAAGCGGACGATTTTACGATTCATAATCAATTTTCATTCAAGAATTGTGTCCAAACACACAAAACATGTGTTAAATATTTAATGCCATAAAAATACTCTTCCTCCTCATATACTCATATATCCAGTTAATATATTATTAAAATAATATATTTAAGTGAATTATTTTATCGAGAAAAGATAAAATATTAATTTTCAACAATTATCACATTAAAAATTTTCTCAAAATCTATATCCACATAAAATGAATATTTTCTTTATCATAATAATCAATAATTAATTATTCAAAAATAATATTACGAGAATCACAAGATCGACAACCGGTAGTTCAGAAGAGGAAAGAGGTCTTTCCATAAGGATTTCTCCATCTTGTGGCCTTGATTAGGTGACCAAACCTCTCCTTGAAATGAGCTTTCTAGACATTGCCAATAATGTTATCTTGTAATATTATTCAAATAATATGAATTATTGATTTGATAATGGAAAATACTGTGTAATGACAATTATTGAAATAATAATAATATAAATATCAATGCAGCAATTATTGAATCAATAAGATAAAATAATGAACAGTAATTACTGTAACAATTATTGAGTAGTGCCTTCTTACGTAAGGATCAATAATTCAACAATACTATGCAATACCGCAGTGTCTTCTTTAACTAACCACGCGTATTCTCGTATTTTAACCACCAGGTATTCTAACAGTGTTAACGATAACAACTAAACCGTTATTTATAAAGCTCAATCTTTGTCGTTTTCTTTCATCCAACCGTTTTCCGTTATGGGGCCCACCAATGACTGCGCCGTCGTACGGAGATTCCCGACAAAAAGAATATTCCACGACCAAACGAATATTCCCCAACAATAATGAATATTTTATAACCACTTGCTTATTTTGTAAACTTTGCACATTTCACCCATAACCAAAGAATTATATCAAATTAACCCTTATTAATTTAGAATAATGAATAAAGGAAAATTCAATTTTATTTATAATAAGTTGGGGTCTTACACTTAATCTTTGAAATACTCGGTGGTTAAAAACACAAGAAGACACTTACCGGTATTACACCAATTATTGATTCTTACGTAAAAGGCACTACTCAATAATTGTTACGATAATTACTGCTTCAAAGATTTTATTTTATTGATTCAATAATTGCTACGTTGATATTTTATATTACTATTGTTTTAATAATTATCACTACACAGTATTTTCTATTATCGGAGCAATAATTCATATTATCTGAATAATATTATTACATAATATTATTGGTAATGTCTAGAAAGTTCTGTCTAAGGAGAGGTTTGATCATCTAATTGCGCGCCACTAAGGAGAGATCCTTATTGGAAAGCCCTCTTTCCTGGGTGAAGGCCGCACAATAATAATGTGATTCTATAATATTATTTGTGAATAATTAATTATTGATTTTTATGATGAGAAAAATATTGATTTTATGTTGATATAGATGGAGAAAATTTTTAATGTGACAATTGTTGAAAATTAATATTTTATCTTTTTCTGATAAAATAATTCAATTAAATATATTATTTTAATAATATATTGATGGTGATATTTTTACAATGAATGTGGGATATATGAGTATATGAGGAGGAAGAGTATTTTTGTGGCATTAAATGATTAACACATGTTTTGTGTGCTCAGAGGCCCAATTATTGAATCGAAATTTGATTTTAACTTTCAAAATCGTCCGTTTGTGAATTTCGGTCAATTTTTGTTTGGAATTTGGAAAAACTTTCTTCTGTAAAGTTGTAGATAATGGAATTTCCTATGGAAAAGACTTAAGGTTCGAATTTTTCTGATAAAAGGGCTATTTATTATGAATTATTAAATTTCTGAAGTTCCGAAATAATTGATTTTTGGAAGTTTTAAATAATTATTTTAAGAAAAATGTTTTTTTTGGTTTTGTGGACATCATTAACATGTGCAAGTGCTGAATTCAAATGTCTAGAGGTGGGCTAAGGAAAATTTTATAAATATATTAATATTTTATTAAATTTTCTGCTTTGGTGTTCTAAGAATTTTCCTATAAATAGGGTGTTTAGGTTAGAATTGAAAATCACACCAGAAACTGAAATTTTCTCTCTCTATATATTGAGCGTATTTTTGTGAGTATTTTAATACTTTGAGTATTGCTATACGGTGCAAGTTCAAGTCATAGTCTATATCCGGTGTTTCAACTAGAAGTATTATTCTTTCGAGGTAAGGGATGTTATTTTTTTTCGTAATGATGTTATTCTTTCAATATCATTATGTCGAAGTATTGATCTAAACTTTTTGTTAGTTCCCAGTAGGCACAATAGATCTAGAAGGGGGGGTTGAATAGATCCTTTTTATTTTCAAATACTTTTCCTGATTACTTTGAATTGCTAATGACTTAGCATATGGCAAACATAAGAATCTTTTCAAGCACAGCGGAATAAGTAAAAGATCCCCTTCATTGATATATTCATAATCATATATACATTGTTCATAGAGTTAGTTCAGTGGTAAGCAGTTAAAACATACATAGCAGTTAATGTACATAAAGTAAATGACAGAAAGTAAAAGACACAAGGGGTTTTAAGTGGTTCAGAGACTCAAGCTCCTAATCCACTCTTCCGCTTTCAACCAAAGAGGATTTCCACTAAGGAAGGGCAAAGACCACGAATCACTAAGATTCCTTCAGGCCAGTGACCTTGGGACTTGATTCACTAAGAACTCTTGAAGGCCAAAGACCTTGGAACTTCTCTAGTTCCTTGGAACTCTTGAAGCCCAAAGAGGCTTGGAACTTCATTTAGTCCTCCCAGACAAGGACCCCTCGAAATACGGCTTCTTGTTGTTGCAGTTGTTGTTGTTGTTGGTGCTGAGCTGCTAAGATGTCTTTAAGCTTTGAACATCTCTTGTGCTTAGCAGCTTAATGTGGTCCTCCTTGTATTCTACTTCGAGTCTAGACCACATCTTCTCTGGTGCAGCTGATCTTCACTCTCTTCAGCTCATCTTCATCTGATGTCAGTTGTGTACCATCACCATCTGGATTTGCTAAGTCTCTGTGCTTTTAGTAGTCTTCGACTGACACTTAGCAATCCCTGAACCTTTCCTGAATACTTTGCAGACATGGTTCTGCACTTGTTCAGTTTCAGCTTTGGGTTCATGGTGATTCGTAGAGTGGCTCTCCTGATCTGCTTTATACTCGGCCACTTTCTTGAATGCTATCTATTTGGCCTTTTCAGCTCTCAGCTTGGCTGCCATCTTTAGTGGCATTCTCATCTTTATTGAGTGAAGCTTTGATCTGTTTGAGTTCTACTTCAAAGCTGCTTCATTTCCACCTTGGTAGTCTTACTGTTACTAAGACTAGTTCTGTTGATCTTTTGGTGGAACTCGTAGAGTCAACTATAGCATTCACCAATTCAACGTTTTTGCAACTTCACAATCATCAACTTCTCTTGATCTTTGAGGCTCTGTTGATTTATATTGCTTCCCAATCTTCCCGTTGGAAAGTAGCCGTTGGAAGTTATTCAAATGGCTTCACAGATCTCGAGTTATTTGGTGCAGACTGCAGATGTGACATGACATCTTTTTCTGACTTTCTGACACTGCAGTCTACTGTTTCACCTATCCCTATCAAAGATGTCACTTTCATATCTTGGGCAGGTCGAAGACTTTATTTCCTCCTTCTGATTTCTCGATCAGAGGTTGTCCTTTTGCATCGATGCTCTCAATAAGCTCTTGTTCGAATATTACCCTTCAGATTGAACCGTTGCCAATGCTTCATTCTTCAGCTATTCGAACTCTATGATTCTGATGCACGTCTTCATGGACCTGATCGTAGTGTCTTGTTGACTGTTGCTTCTTGACTGGTAGAATCAACATTACGATCTTGAAGAGTGTTCATTCGATCTTTAAAGTGGAACACTTCTTCCTTCTCTTGTGCAATGCTTCATCACTTCTGTTTGCTTTGACTGTTCTTAGATACTGATGGCTTGACTCCTTGCTCTGGCCCCTTCTGAATAACAAGACACTTCAGATTTATGGCGTGTCCAGCTCGCTTTCTCCTTGTGATCTCCCGTTCACTTATCATCAATGGACTGACCCAATGCTTAATCACTTTAGCCTTGTTATTTAGAGGCAAACCAGTATCTCTGTATGCATTCCATCAATTCTTTCTTTGTTTGGCAAACACTACGATCTTGGTTGCTTCCAAGATCGTTGTCTTCTATACACTTGATAGCTACTGCATAAGCTGACTTTCCTTAGTCAGCTTCTGAGGTCTTCTTTGGATCTTCTTGTGGAAGACTTCATCACGAATGGCCTTACACCTCAATCTTAATGCTGATTGGATTTGTGCTAAGATCTTCTGTTAGCCTGCATGCCATTCGTTGAGTGCTCTCTGGTTCTCTTACTGCGGGATGCATCTTTGCAGTGCCAACCAGAGACTTCGAATCTTTGGATATTCTAGGAGTGCTCATTCGTTGAGGACCGTATCTGCTCTACGATTCTGACTTAGCATTGTGAGCACTTCTGTTGGAGTCATAGTTCTGCACTCTACGATTCAGCTTTGACTGTGCAGACACTACGATCTCGAGATTAGATCTTGACACTCTACGATTTCTGCCTTGTGCTTATTGTCTTCATCTGATCTTGTCCGACTACGATCTCTGCCTTCGCTTAATGAACTCTACGATCTCAGAGTGTAGTCTACGATCCTTGCATTGGCTTCGGCATCACTAGACTCTACGACTCCAAGTGTAGTCTACGTTTTAGACTTTGTTTCGGCAGACGATCGTTCGGCTCATAGGCAGGCTGTCTCTACAATTCTGAACATGACTTCCTCAGTACACTATGATCCCGAGGAAGCTCTTCTCAACACACTATGATCCTTCTTTGTTTCCCCTGGAAGTCTACGAACGCCGAGATCTCACTATCTTGCATACTCCTATTCTGCCTCGATAGCTCCCGAGTTAACTTTGACTCTCCTAGCAGATTCACTTACAGTGCGGTGCTTGCGATCGATTCGACGCATGCTTTATCTATTACATCATAAGATCAACCTAACAAGCTTGATCTTTCTATATTTATAGTCCTTGTACATCATTTCTTTTTAAGGACTTTACAAAGCTGTTTTGCTTATGTAGGATCAACCTAATATATTTGATCAATTCATTCTAAGTCCTTGCACATATGTTTCTATAATCTATCAAAGGACTTTACAATTTTTCTTAATGCAAGCATACTTGCATATTCATTCATATATATCATAATCAAATCATATATAAATAGGAATAACATTCTCATGCTTATTCCTGACACTTTTTATCAAATTTAGAACTTTTTGTGTCGGGATTACTATTCACGTATACGGCACTATTCACGAATATGACACTATTAGTCGAAAAATGAAATTTTTTTATTTTCGTCCAAAATATCTATTATGGATACTAGCTTTGATTGTATCCATGTTTTGATCATTCTTGAATTTTACTCCACCATGATTATTATTGAGGTATTTTTGGACATGGATAAACCGAATTACGAATCCTTAATCCTTAATCCTTGTCATTTGTTTCACTGGATTCGTTTCTTTAAAAATATTTTCATCATCATCGGTCCCTAAATGATGATGTTCTTGAATATCTTTGGCTGTAGTGCAAAAGATGGTTGATTTTCTTATGAATATCTTTGGCCCATAGTGCAAAGATGAACAGGTGTTGAGATGAACATGACCAACTGATGAATATCTTTGGCCTGTAGTGCAAAGATGAATATTTGATTCAAGATATATATATTGATTGATGTTACAGGGATAAAATATTGATGATAGACTTTTAAATTCATAGATATTAATAGATTTCATTCTCTACGTAACTATTCTATGAATTATTATTTTTCGCTGCGAATATTGATCTGAAATTTGTTGTCTATTGTATTCTATCGATTTTTTTCCTGTTGAGGACTAACGATAATTTGTTACAGATTATCTTAGTCATAATATTCTTCTTCTTGGGCTAGTTGAGCTTACCCTTTTCCTTGTTGTTCTATTTTTCTTCTCAGGAGGCGAGAATGTAGCGAGTACGAGTCGGGGTGTGGAATGATGGTTCTAGGAAGTTGTCTTAGTAGTCCTCACCATTTTTGTAAAATAAAATTTTAATAATTGTAATGAGGACTTATTTGGTTGTGGATATTGTCTAGAAGACAATATTTGTATTTAAACTCACAGTTTTTATGATGTATTAATAAAGTTGTAGTTGTTTCTGTACCATGTATTTTGACGACTCAGAATGGGTGTTGTATACCTATTTTGGGAGTGTCACACATGTGAATAAATAGTTATAATCATGTGAATTAATAGCAATTAAATGCTCGTTTATCCGGTTAATTACCCGATTGGTCAATATAACCTCCAGACATTAATTATCATCGAAATAAATGTCGATTTCTACTAACACTAATAATCCCAACACAATGGAACTATCTATTTCATCTTTAATCAACACAACTTATTCATTATTAATATCATAACTCACAATATTTTACAACTAAATCATTCCCAGGAAAGAGGGGGCCTTCCGGTAAGGATTTCTCCTCACTAGCGCGCAATTACCTAACCTATCCTTGACAGAACTTCTAGACATTGTCAATATTGCAATTTAATAATATTAATAACTTTATCATCTCAATTATTGATTTAATAAAATAACATATTATGCACATAAAACTGTGAGAATAATTGAATCAATAATATGAGAGATATGATGCAGCAATTACTGTAGCAATAATTGAGTATAACTGAGTGTATTCTCACGTAAGATCAATAATCAATACTGTGTGTCTACTTATACAACCACGCGTATTCATCGTACTTTTTTACTATCGGGTAGTTCAACGGCTTTTAACGGTAATACTTAAAATCGTTATTTTTTATAAAAGATAATTACGCTGCTTTCTTTACTACGACAATACTTCCGCTAGGGGGTCCACTAATGATTGTCTTGCCGTCGTTTGGATATTCCCCACAAAAAGAATATTTCCGACCAAACGAATATTATATAACAACTTGCTTTGTGGCGCCCCAAAATAGGTATACAACACCCATTCCGAGTTGCCCGAATACATGGTACATAAAAGCAAACTACAACTTCAATAATACAAATGTCGTGTGAAATACGACAATACATCTTGTGAGTTTAAATACAAATATTGTCTTCTACAGACAATATCCACACGCAAATAAGTCCTCATTACATTATTCAAACACTATTTTATAGAAATAGTGAGGATCGCTAAAACATCTTCCTAGAACCATCACTCCATACCTCGACTTTCGATCCTCGCTATGTTTCTCACCTCCCGAGAAAATGGAACAAAAGGAAAGGTGAGCTCAACTAGCCCAATAAAGAATATTATGGCTAAGATAATATACAACAAATTATGGTTAGTCTTCTTGAGGGGAAAAGTTTGATAAAATATAATAGACAACAAGTTTTAGATCAACAAATGCAATGAAGCAAAGAATCCATTAGAAGAGTCACGTAGAGAAAGAATTCTACCGTCTTCTAAGGTTTAAAAGTCCATCATCAATATTTTATCCTCAGTAACAACAATCAATATTCATCTTTAATCATCTTTGCACTACTGCCAAAGATATTCATTCAGTATCACCAAATTGGTCATGTTCATCTCAACACTGCTCATCTTTTACACTACGCCAAAGAAATTCATCGATTTAATCATTCATCTTTGCCTTTCAGTGCCAAAGATATTCATCAAGTATCACCATTAAGGACCGAGGATGATGAAAAACATTTTAGAGAATGAATCCAAGTAAGCGGAAGGACAAATATTAGGGATTAAGTATTTGGTTTATCCAAATTCAATAATACTCCATAATAACCAAGTGTGAAGTAGAATTCAAAAATAAAGATCAAAACATGGATACAATCAAAGATAGTAACCATAATAGACATTTTGGATAAGAAGGAAAAATTTTATTTTTCGATGAATAAAGTCTTAGTATTCATGAATAGTCAGAGTATCGTGAATAATAGTCTTAGTATCGTGAATAAGTAACCCCAGACACAAAAAATTCCAAATTTGATAAAAAGTTCACCATACTTGACATAATGATATTGAAGAAAAATATCATTTAAGAAGAAAATAATACCCCTACCTCAAAATAACCGCATTTTACATTGAATTTCGGTATAGTGCTATGAAAAACTTGCATAGTATAGCAATACTCAAAGTATACTCACAAAAATACGCTCGATAATATAGAGAGAAAAGAGAAAAACTTTGTTTCGGTATGATTTTCAATTCTAACTTAGCCTCTATTTATAGGAAAAATGTTAGAACGCATGAAAAGAGACTAAATTAATAAATAATAATATTCTTTCTTAACTTTCTTAGCAGCCTTCTTTGGTCAAAAACATCAGCCACCCATGTGCCAACAACCACAAAAACGTTTTTCTTAAATAAAATAATTAAAATTTCCAAAATCAATTATTTGAACTCCTAACTTCAATAATTCACAATAAATAGCCCTTTTATCGTAAAATTCGAATCTCATGAGTTTTTATAGGAATTTCAATTCTCTACAACTTTACGTAAGAAAGTGTTTCCAAATTTCAAATGAAATTGACCAAAATCCATAAACAGACGATTTTACAATCTATAATCAATTTTCGGTCAAGAATTGTGTCCACCCACACACAAAAAACATGTGTTAAACATTTAATGCCACAAAAATACTCTTTAGTCTCATATACTCATATATCCCACATTCATTGTAAAAAATATCACCGTTAATATATTATTAAAATAATATATTTAAATGAATTATTTTATCGTAAAAAGATAAAATATTAATTTTCAACAATTGTCACATTAAAAATTTTCTCCATCTATATCCACAAAATGAATATTTTCTTTATCATAATAATCAATAATTAATTATTCAAAATAATATTACAAAATCACAAATCGACAACCGGTAGCCGCTCCTTCAGGGATAGAGGGGCTTTCCAATAAGGATTTCTCTCTTCTTGGCGCGCAAGAATTAGGTGACCAAACATCTCTTGTAGATGAACTTTTAGACATTGCCAATAATGTTATCGATAATATTATTCAAATAATATGAATTATTGATCTGATAATGGAAAATACTGTGCAGTGATAATTATTGAAACAATAATAATATAAATATCAACGCAACAATTATTGAATCAATAAAATAATGAACAGTAATTACTGTAACAATTATTGAGTAGTGTCTTCTTACGTACGAATCAATAATTCAACAACAACATGCAATACTGTAATGCTACTTATCTGACCACGCATATTATTGTATTTTAACCACCGTAACCCAACAAAGGTTAATTGTGAATAATTTATGTCGTTATTCATAAAACTCAATCTTTGTCGCTTTCCTTCATCCAACCATTTTTTAGTTATGGGGCCCACAAATGATCAAGGCAGGTAAATGCGGAGATTTAAACAAAAAGAATATTCCACGACCAAACGAATATTCCCCGACAATAATGAATATTTTATAACCACTTGCTTATTTTGTAAACTTTGCACATTTCACCCATAACCAAAGTATTATATCAAATTAACCCTTGTTAATTTAGAATAATGAATAGAGGAAAATTTAATTTATTTATAATAAGTTGGGGTCTTACATGCTTACTTTGCAAAATTTATAAATATTACCCACAACTATTATATCAAATCCACACCGTAATATTCAAAAAAAAATATTTCGAGAAATTTAAATCTTTATTCATAAAATTTGGGGTCTCACATATAATTTAATTTTTAAGATCAAATAATGACATAATAAATTTTAAATTGATGTAAATATATATATATATATATATATATATATATATTTTAACCACCACCATTTGATTCAATTGATTTAAGGGAGAACTTGGATCAGCCATAGACTCAGAGTCAGAGGTCTTGAGTTCGATCCACGAAAAATATATATATAATTTAGTTAATATAATTATTATAATTATATAATATATAACAAAAACTATAAATTAATAAATTTATTTCATTCTAAACTTTTATGAATTATATCAATTTTAAAATTTAATACGATATTATTTAATCTCAAAAGTCAAATTGTATATCTAATTTTAAACTTCAAACGATTCATTTTATGAGTTAAATTAACTATAACATTTAAAATAAACTACTCGTAGACGTACAAAATAATAAACTACTCGTAGACTTACAAGATTACAAGTTTATGACATGTACGACGCATGAGCAAATTTGTAAAATAATTTTAAAATAATATTATTTGTACTATGTTCTATTAAATCTCTATTAAATGTCAATTTTTTAGAGGTATTTTTATTAATCCTATATATGCTATATATCAACTACGTACATTTTTCAAAAATTGAAGAAATTAAAATCGTAAGTAGTAAAAAAAAGTGAAGAACCAATATTGATTATTTTATAGAATTTCATCTCATACATACAAAATGGTGGTACTTAATTATATGGCAATGACTAATAAGTTTTACGAAAAAAAGAAAAATAAGGAAAGTATATATATATATATATAACATGTGTTGTGCGAGTATGTTGATGAGTAATATTAATTATATGTATATTTTTTTTGTAGTGAATATGTGCAAGTAATATAAAGAAAAATATGCATTTATATGAATTAAAAAAATGTGAATAATTAAATAAATTTTGTATTCAATTTATACTATTCCCTTCGTCCTATGATAAAGATCGTTGTTGACTTTTTATACATATTAAGAAAGATGATAAAATGATAAAATTGTCTTTATTTAAATTCTCATTTAATAGTATAGTTTTTTTCACATAACTAGTGATACTTCATAAATATGCATAGAAAATAAAAATATGACAATTAATATTAAATATATTATAGACAAATTATTATAAAAAATATACATTTAACTCTAGACTATCTAAAATAGTAATAAAAAAATTTATCGTGGGGACGGTGGGAGTATTAAAGTTGTGAAATTATATATTAATAAAATTGGAGTTATTAGAATTAATTTTGGATATTATTACCTAATAAGAAAGGAAAATTGAAGATAAATAATTAATATAATAATAAGAGCAAGTGAATGAAATGGAAAATAAATTTTGAATGAACAATTCGCTGACTAAATTATCAACCGCCAAAACAGTTAAATAATTTCACTCGAAGACGAGATCTAGTATAAATACTTAAAATTTATGAAAATAAATAAATGATTCATTCATACTACATTTCAACAATTGAATTGACTTAAAATATAAATAATTTGAGTATAAATAAATTTTACGCTCTGTTTATAAGTTTTAAAATGGACAGAAAAGAAAAGAAATTAACGGAAAATTTAGATTTTTTTTCCAATTCTTATGTTTCTGAGTTTTTTAATAAACGGAAAAAAAAGAAATGAATAGAAAACTTGGTCATTTTTTCTGTTAAAGTTTTCCATTCAAAATTGGCCTGATTTGGACGGAAAAGAAATTGGAATAAGTAATATTTTTATAATTTTCATATTATTTTTAACTTTTAATATAATAAATTTTAAATTATAACTCATGTTCTCAATTTTAAATTTTCTATTAAAAACTCAAAAACAACACAAAGAAAACTTCAACTTTTCTTTTCTTTTCTTTTATTTTTCTGTTTTAATTTAAGTTTTTTTTTTTCAAAACTCAGAAACAGAGAGCGTTAATATCGGGGCTGGATTCACTTAATAAATACCCAAAATCTCACATTCCATCTCGCCTTCTCTACGCCATTGATATCTGTTCGAGAACATTTTCAATTAAAAATAAATATGAACGCCGGCGACAATGTCGCCGATAACGGCGATGCGGAGCCCCGGTCGGCTCTAATCTTTCTCGGCACGGGCTGTTCGAGCGCGGTCCCCAATGCTATGTGCCTCATCCAGCCGTCGGATCCACCTTGCCAACTCTGCTTCCAGTCTCTCTCAATACCTCCTGAGCGTAACCCTAATTACAGGTAATTTTATCACTTTAAAGGTTTCGTGATGAAATTCTCTTGGAAGGTGATTTTTTATATCAATTTTGAGGCGTAGATCTGTGATTTGTAATTGTAAGTCCTGTTTAGGTACTAATTGGTGATGTCCTATTTGTTAATCTTAGTTTTGTTGAAAAGGAAATTAGGTGTTTCAATGAATCTCTGTTGTATGGAGTATTATTCAAATGCAGTAAGTATCATTTTGTTTTTCTTTTGGTTTCTTCCTATTTTGCCTAATGGTTTACTTGTAATAGAAAGGAAATCTGAAAAGTGTTTTTTTTGGTCGAGCTGTACCCGGGTCTTATATTCAACAATGTGCTTAAAGTAGTAACTTGTGTATGATAAAGCTTGAAACTTTGGGCAATTTTGCTGATCGAAACTAATGAGAACATGTTACTTCTTTCGTTAGTTCACTTTTGGGGCTCCGCATATATGTGTATGGTCCAACAGTTTATGTTAGTGTCCAATCTGTCATCTTTAGGGTCAGTATTTTGTTGAGCTTGTTTTTTGCTTCAATTGTTTGTAAATCCTTTGTTGGACATTGGCACTTAAAAGAAGATGGAAGTTACCTTATGGGTATTTGGATGTCAGTTAATGCTTTATTATTTTGTTTTAGTTCAGTCAGCTCATATAGCTGTTAATGATGCTCATAAATGGTTTTGGATTTATAGGTGCAATACGTCTCTTCTTATTGACTATTGTCCTAGTGATGGTGAGCACAAATATATATTGATTGATGTAGGAAAGACGTTCAGGGAGCAAGTACTGAGGTGGTTCACTTTCCATAAGATTCCTCGGGTGGATTCTGTGAGTTTACCTCTTATTATGTATTGCTCCCCATGTGAATAAATTGAAGAAAATTGAAATATTCCCAGCATGTTTGTCGTGTTAAAAATATATTTTTTGCTAAAATTATTTTATGTTTCATTTGGTGTCACATGATTATGTTTTCTTAGTTTCTTTTGTACATGATATTTCATTATCTGTTACTTTTTAATAAAATTTTGAGAAGTAGAGTGAGTTCTCATATGTGTGGTGGGGAACATTTCTTTTAAATTTATAATATTGGTAAGTAACAATTTATTCAGAGGCACCAAGGGGGTGCCATCCATGTACAACCACCAATTCAAAAAAGCAAGAAAAACCTGTCTCTGCAGGGCCACAATACAAATCACATGCCAAGGTTAAACTTCTTGTCTTCGACAAAATCAATAAAAGCAATAATTGAATTTGGATAAACCTCATTTTTGCTAAAAGAATAGAATACTCAAATAAATATTCCTCCCGTTCACCAAAGGATAGCATAAGTACCTTAGAATTTTGTCTCCGAAAGGATGACTTTAGAACATAATTTTGCACATTATTAGCCTCAAAGCACATAATATGGGGCTCATTGTTTTATATTTAAACATCAACCACAAGTACTTAAGTGGGCCCATTTTTTTGTATTTAGGCCTAATGGTGAAATTGGAACATAAATGTATTATCTCCTTAAACTACTTTACAACATGTTTCATTTCATTTAAGTAAAGAGTTCTAGTGGTTTTGTATTCTGTATTTATAATTTCTTTAGAGTTGCAGTGTCCTATTGTTAGAGGGTTATTTGGTGCCTAAAAGTATTTCCGGATCTCTGTTATCTTTGTATTAAGCGGCGTCAAAAGTCTGTAAAATAAAGAAGGAACCCTATTTTGTTTATATAACAGTCTCCTAAAAAAAACTTATATTATGACCAGTCTCCAGTCACATTCACAGTCTGTTTATCTCTTTTCGTCGATATATTCTCTTCAATTATTATATCATATTAGAGTTGTTATGATCCAGAGAGGCTATATCATAAGGTTAAACTTGAGAGTTTGTTTTTGATATTTCTTTTAAATGGAAAAGGAAGAATTTATTGATGTAGAAAGATAGATTACAAGTATGGTGTACAAGGAACTTTAGTAACTTCAGGTGGGTAAAGGATTGTTATAATTTTTTGATGCGTACTGAATTGGTTGAAAATATTACTTTCATCTAATGGTAGAACCCTGAGTTTAGATCACTAATGCTTGTGTTGACTGCAGATTGTCCTGACTCATGAGCATGCTGATGCAGTTCTCGGTCTGGATGATGTACGTGCTGTACAACCATACAGTCCCATAAATGATATTGATCCTACTCCAATATACCTCACGCAGTTTGCTATGGACAGGTACTTATTTTTTACTTTTGATTTATTCTATTCTCCTAATGAAGTAAATATACGTGTTGTCATCTCATTAAATGTCTTGACCAATAGATCGCTTGGTTCCGGATTCTAAAGCCTTTATACTATTGGAAACATTAATCAATTGCTTAGAAACTATATTTTATTTGTATCCAGTTGCTAATTGGCTCTTCATTTTACAGATATCTTGCTAATTTAATCTCATCTGTTCCCCTCTTAACTTGTTTCTTGAACTGATATATGCACTGCATTTGGCATGGTTTATTGTATATAGCTTCAGTTGTTATTAACACGCACTATTGGCATGATGCTTGTGCACTTTGTACCTTTGAAACAGCGTTGGTGTGAAATTTCCCTATTTGGTTAAGAAGAAACCCAAGGCTGGCCAGGAAGTTAGGCGTGTAGCACAACTTGACTGGCAGATAATTGAGAATGACTGCAAGAAGCCATTTGTTGCATCGGGATTAGAACTTACTCCTTTGCCTGTTCGTTTCCTCTCTTTTTCTTCCCATTATGATTTCTGTCTTCTACTTACAAATCCTATGGTTCTCAGTGCTATTTTTTTTGCAGGTGATGCATGGTGAAGATTATATTTCTCTGGGTTTTCTTTTTGGAGAAAAATATAGAGTGGCATATATATCTGATATTTCACGTTTTCTTCCAGAGACAGAGCACTGTGAGTTAATTCATTTCTCTTGTTATTGGTCGTAATTGTTTTATCCCATATTTTTAAGCCCTGCATATGCTTACTATTACATACTTTGTTTAAGGAAATTACTTGTGGACCTACTAGTGGATTCAAACTCAGGTTTTCAGGAATTTACAAAATACGGTGATTTTGTTATTCGACTTGCATGCATACGTCACATAGTTTAAATAAAGTTCCAAATTTTATTAAACCTTATTTTTAGTTCTTTCTTTCGTGTCCATCATACATTCGTTTTATAATCTACGTTTCAGTCATGGTAATCTACTAAAAATGCTTTCTTGGATAGCATTATCCCATGAGTGTGGCTGGTCTTATTGCCATTTAAATCATTACATATACGAGTTGTTTTGGTTATTGAGAAGACTGCATCTAAATAGTTCAGGAAGCTGAAGATAATAAAAGAGAGTATCGATTTCATGATAATGATGTGCACAGGGTTCACAAGGTTGATGGCATGACTTGTATAGTTGTATAATTATCTTCCAAGATAATGAATGCTATGTGATTTTTATGGTCCTTACATGTTAGTGTTCACTTGACCTTTTTCTTTAAGAAAGTATATATAAACAATAAGAAGAACCTGGGATATGTGATGCAAGTATGCAAACATTCTAGAAGCACCCAAACTAAATATAAGAGATGGAGCAATTAGCTCTGTCGAAATAAAGTGTTCCGAAACAAGAAAAAAGTCAGTGGACCTGAATTGAATCATGCCTTTATAAGCTATCTCTGATGTTAAGAGATTCAAAATAGATGAAATGGCGGTAGCGGACCTTTGATTTCTTAGAATCTTTTGCTTTAAGTTCAAAAGGCTACATGTTTTTTTACTTTTCTTGACTTTATATACAAGATTGATGAAAATTTAATGACCTGATGTCCAAGATATGCTAATTTCATTTGAAATTTTTTGATTATGCAGATATTTCGAAAGATGGTGCTGGTCAAGTGGACCTCCTTATATTAGACACGCTATATACAGTCAGCCCTAAGCCTAAAAACTTGTTTTTGTACTTTCTTTTACCACTTTCCATTGATTCTTGTTGTTATTTCCCTTTATGCACGGGTCTCTGGACAGTCATTGAAATGTTTCGAGAAGAGGGAAATATTCCTCCCTATAAAAATAGCTTTAGATAAACACACACAAACATATTTGTTTTTCCACTTTTGAGAACATTCTTCCCTACAAAAAGGGCTTTTGATACATACATATTATACCAAACTCAACGACGGCAACGATTTTTATCCCAGACTAGTTATGGTAGGTACACATTATTTTTATATTTAAAAAAAATCCTTGCTGATAAGTTTTTATTAGTTTGATTGCCAATTATGCGGCAGTTTACAACTAATAGTGAACTTTGCTACGTTATTAAATGTTAGTCATGTTAATATGTTATTAGTACTGTCACTTCCTGATGAACATCATTAATTACAAAGGAAAGTAAACTTTTTCATTAATTATTAGTGATGAGAGTCCTTTTGAATTCATAATGCGTCTCAAAAGTAGAATCTCCTGCTGAATTTTTTTGTCTGTTTCCTTTTCTATTATGGCATTTCACTTCGTACTTATGCAGGTTTATGTATGCAGTAATTTCTACGTAATGCTTTAGAATAATGTTCTCGGCTTTACTGACCGCAGCTCCACCAATTTTTTTTACTTGTGCAACTTTACTTTCCCTTTTTTTTTAGATTTTCCGACTTCTATGTTTTTTCCTTTTTCAGTCTGCTATTATTTCTAATTTGCGTGGTTTTTATCCTTCTATTTATGCAGAAAGGATCCCATAATGTTCACTTTTGCTTCCCCCAGGTTTGATCAAGTTTTTTAGGACTGGTTGGGTTTTTGCTTGCTTACAATAATTTGCTTAAGTTTATGCTTTGTTGAAGAATGTATTTGTTTTTAGACTCTTGAAGCTGTAAAGAAATTGCGCCCAAAGCAAGCTTTGTTAATTGGAATGACCCATGAGTTTGATCACTACAGGGACAATGAGTTTCTTGCGGAATGGTCTAGAAGGTACACAAACCTTCAATTATTTCATTTTTATTATCCGTTTAACTGGCTTAAAGCGGCTTCAACCATCTGAATCTATAACTGAAGTGTGGTTGTGTTGGTATACATTTTGTAATAGTTTTTCATTTGAATATATTTTATAACTGCTTAAACTTTTTGGGCGGTTTCTGATATGGGGTGATTTCTGCATTGTCTTTTGGCAAATTCTAGACAAAATGGTCTTTAATAGCTTTATCATCTACTTTCAGAGAAGGAATCCCAGTTCGGCTTGCACATGATGGGTTGAGAATCCCGGTAGACCTTTAATGAGGTAAAGATCTAATACATCACATGCATGTCTTGTACTTGGTACAAAAAAATTATCAATTACTAGAATGATTAATTGAGTATTAAAATAAGATCCCCTTTATAAATGAAACTACAAAGTCTTGAGTACTAAATTTACCATCTACATTTACATTCTTACACATTATGCACATGTGATAATAGTTCCATATATACTTTAATTTTATGGAGGTTCAAACAAAACCAATCCTTTAGATAAGGAATGTCCAAATAAATAGGTTTCTTCAGGGCAGAGGGAAAACATACTTCAGACAAAGCGCTAGTCTAGTACTGCGAACTCCTTTTTTGTGAACACTTTTACGTTGTTTGTCTATCTGCAGGTTATTTTTTGAGGCACAAATTATAATCAGAGGCTACAAATTGTTTCTTCCCATATTGAGGGAGGAATGGAAGCAACGTGTAAAGCCAGTTGCAGACATATTTAGTGTAATTCATGGTATAGAACATACCCTGAGGTAGAAGGGTGTCAAGTGATGGATCCTTTTTATTATTTTACTCTTTTTATACAAACTAAGTTATTATATTATATTGTATTTTATATATATATATATATATATATATATATATATATATATAAGATAAGAATATTACTGCTCAATATGTCATAATATTGTTCACTCATGCATCAATGGGTTAAGACAAAAAATAAAGCAGGCAAGTCATCAGGTATTAATCTATTCATCTTCTGGGATGGCTTCAAGCAGATTATAAGTCCATCTCATATAATAGTTAATAGTCTAGTGTACAGATTTGATTTGTCACAAGCAGCCAAGCTAGTTATGAGACCAGTCAAATGGGGTTTTCTTGTTTATTGGCACTAGATGTGGAAATTGTGACCGTCTCACACAAAGTGGCATGAATCTCATAAACAAGACTAATTAGTTCATTCAACATACATGGATACATATCACACATTGTTCATTCATTTGAGTCTCGCTCCAATGCATGTTTCATGTGTTATTAGGCTATATATTTTTAGTAAATTCTTCCGCAATTTGATATATTCAACCATCCTCTCATCTTCTGTAAATGTAATCGGCCTGTCTAGGCTAGCTAACATCTTCTATTAAATATCCCTGATTAGAATTTTGTGTTTGGGCAATCCATGATTAGTTTGCAAGCCGAAGAATTTTGTGTTTGGGCAAGCATACTATACGTGAAATATTGGAGGAAACAAAATTTATTTTATTTACAAGTATGTTATTATATATGTATGAGTACATGAAAATCGAATCTAGGGTTTATATTTCATACAAGTGTAGTTAAGTTTTATGTGGTAGGAAGTTAAGTTTTATGTAAATTTCTCCCCAATATAATCTCCAGTATGTAGTTAAGTTTTATATAGCTGATGTTATACGTACAATTTAATTGCATTAATAATTGTTAATAATCAGATAGAATATATATATATATATATATATATATATATAACAAATTGAATTCTACTTATCTCCGACACATTAGCATCTGCCCATCTTACTTTTTTAAAGATATTTTTAAATTTTAATTTGATATGAATTAATTTGTTTATAGTCGATATAATTATGAATATTATAAACTATTTAAAACAGCTAAATACAAAATCATGCTCTAACAAAATGTCATAGATATTGGTCAGTTTAGTAAATTTAATTTCTAAAATTGGATTGCAAATCCTTGTAATTAATTCAATGACAAATGTGAACTCCACACTTGGTACTAACCAAAAGAGACCAAACACAAATATATTTATTTGGGTCCAACACCATGCTTTGAATTTATAGGTATAGCAAGTTTCTCAAATGATAGGTATAGCAAGTTTCTCTCATTTTCATTTGAGAGCTGTATTATTATTGAGAATTTGTTAACTTTTCATGGAGGGGTTCCATCAAATTTCATTAAAACTGTTACTTTATCAATGATGACAAAGTAAAAGGAAAACATTCTTTTCTCCCTTTTTCTTTTATTTATTTATTTACACCTTTACCACTTTTTGAAAGTAGTGAGTTACATCTAATACTACTATGCCTCACATTGTTATATAAAAGTTTCATCTCAATGTATTATATTATATATTTTCCTCAAACGGATATATATACATATATGATTCTGCAGTGAACTGAATGGATCGAATTAAGAACGAACCCGGCTATAGCGACGATTTTTTCCGTCGCTATAGCATAGAAAATTGGTTTTTTATGCTATAGCGACAGAAAAAATCGTCGTTATAGTCTGTTCGTCCTTAGTTCTTTCCCTCCAGTTCGCTCAAGAAAGCCAAATTATATATAGATATATAAAAGGTCCTGTTCTATAGTTTACGTAACTGAAAGCACTATTTCAACTAATAGATTTTTAATCGTTCATTCAATTAATCTACGTCTTAGATTAATTTTGACTTGGGACAGACTATAAGGATATCCTTACTGCGGCCGATGCAAGTAAGCCGTAAGTACAAACTGAAATGAGAATTGAATTTTGGCATGTTCATATTCCGGCAAGGTATTCATTTAAAGCAAATTAAATGAATCATGCATCAAATATAGACATTAATTAAGACCATGTGATGTGGAGTGACATCTATGGATATATGGAATGCTGACAAATCTTGATTGAGGACAAAGAATACAATTAATTAATATATTTACTCGAAAAATACTAATTTTATTTTATAATTTTTATTTTTATGTTTTATAATTAATTACTTTTTATTTTATAATCAATATAGGCACATTGCGCATACAACAATTATATATATTTGAAAGAACTCTCACCGCACTTATGTCGGGGACCGACACTCAGAGATTTTTCGCGAGTAGCGTGTAGAACGTAGAATTGCCAATAATTATTCAGTGTGGGTGAGAATTACAAAGCTTTGACAAGTATATATGGGATGCATATTAAAGGAGTTATTATTATAAAATGATAATATAAACATTTATTGTACAATTTTCTTATGGTGTCAATTTCATAAGAATAATGTTGGAAACAAACCAAAATTTAATAACAGATGTAACAAAATGATGTGCCACACAGAGTCTCATTTCTTTGTCATCAAACAAGATAATACCCATTTTCTTAGATATTCCTCTTAGAATATCAATTATTTTCTTTTGATATTTTTTTGAAAAAATAATATAAAATATTTTAGATTTTTAAGTAACATCAGCGTCCCCATCAAAGAAAAAAAATAATAATAAATCATTCTTATATAGAAAAATGTAGTGTCACTGCTGAATCTATCAAAATCTTTCTTTTAGAACAATGAATAAAATTGGCAAGTGGTCAAACCCTGACCAGATAGATACTTGTATATGTGATTCATATATGATGCCATACCACCAAGGACAAAAAGAAACACTACATGTGAATAGAACTCCAAGCCACAATCAATAGTCCCCACCCCTTTTAACAAACTATGCCAATATTTAAATATGCACCGAGGAATGTTTTAACTCATATTTGAAAAATTATACGACCCCCACCTCAACCCCCACCCCACCCCCAACCCCAACCCCAACCCACCCCACCTAACCTCTCACCCTCACCCATGTAAAGTAATTTAAGAAAAAGTTTTAAGGGGTAAACCACCCTGACTTTGCCTAGGGGTTTGAGATTAGTTATAGTAGTAAATTGAAAAGGTTATGAATATATGGGTATAAAAGATTAGATGCTCATGGGGGTTTACAACCCTAGAAGTAATTTAACTATGGACTAGTAAAATGAGAAATAGAAAAAGCAAAAGAGGTACAAGTATGGGGATACTTTCTAGTCTAGGTTTTGGAGCCATAGAACTTTTGGTGAATATATATATGGTTCCATCTACAGCAATCGGTTACTGTGGATCAACTCTTTTTTTGGTATGTCGATTTTTTTTTTACTCCAGCCAAAATTTCAACAAGCTAAAAAAGGGTTGCTCTACAGCAACCGGTTGCTGTGGATGGAACCCCTATATATATATATATAGAAAGAAAGAGAGATGACTGATCTAAAGTATACCTCTTAAATAGCATATCACTGTTGTATTTTTTTAAAAAAAAATTGTAGGCGTCTTTCTCTTTGTTATCTTCAAATCAAATGAATTCATGTGTTATCAAGAACAAGCAAAAGAAAAAGCATAAGCAAACTTTTTTGAGTCTTTGAAATCTAAATTATGTATTTGTCCACCTAAAATCTTTTACAACAATACAATACTAGTAATTGTTAACACTTCTCTCGACGTAGACGTTAGACGTAGGTTTAAGTTTAAAAGCAACTCACTTTAAAAATAGAGAATAATTATAATGAGAAAAAAAAACATGCAACATGCTGAAATATATACAAATTTTTAGGGTCCCAAGAGGTATTTGTGTTATATATATATACTTAAACAAAAAAGATCAGCCCACGTCAGTTTAAATTTAAAGCATCACAAAAAATTTACCCAATAAAATAGGCCTAAATTTTTTTATTTTTATTTTAGACCATTAAAAACTCAGGATCGGCCCTGTCAGTTTCCGACTATAAATCCTACCTAGGATACAGCAAAAAAAATGTACTTAATAATTTTTACTTACGTGGACAAAATTTTATCGAAAACTAAATATTAAAAATTAAGAAGAAAATAAAATTAATGGGTGAAATGAATCTATAAAAGTAACAGAGTAGTTGAATTTTACGAAATCATGACCTGCCCTCTTTTAAACTAAGTTTGGTAAATGGTAAAAATCTAACAAAATTGATCACATCATTTCCTTCCCTCAAGTCTCAACAATAATAATGTACAAAACCAGAATATAAACATGTAGTAGATTACGAGAAATAAAATAATTGACTGCAAAGGAAAGGACAGTTGCAAGACTGGACATAACTTCTGTCATAAGTTAAACTTAATTTCAGTCAAAAACTTATAATAATAATTATAATAATAATAATTTACTGATTCACCTCTCTGTCAAAAACTCCAACAACCCTCTCTGTCAGATACATAAATACTTTTTTTTTTCGATCCGGTTACTTTTACCATTTCATGTTTAACTGTTAACACACGCGAGAGGGTGATTTCTTTATACGCCAATATTATATTAGATATAAAATAAATTTATTCTCTGTCAGATACATAAATACTTTTTTTTTTCCGATCCGGTTACCTTTACCATTTCATGTTTAACTGTTAACACACGCGAGAGGGTGATTTCTTTACATGTGTCAATATTATATTAGACATAAAATAAATTTATCCTCTGTCAGATACATAAATACTTTTTTTTTTCGATCCGGTTACCTTTACCATTTCATGTTTAACTGTTAACACACGCGAGAGGGTGATTTCTTTACATGTGTCAATATTATATTAGACATAAAATAAATTTATCATTAAATTCACTTTATCTTGATCACTCTTTTATATATATATATATATATATATATATATATATATATATATATATATATATATATATATCTGGTCGTCTCAACGAACTATATAAAAGCTAACCAAATTTAATCGATTATAGCGACGGTTTTATCTGTCACTATAACATAAAAAGCCGGTTTTTTATGCTATAGCGACAGATAAAACCGTTGTTATAAATGGTTAAATCTTTAATTCTTTTTATAGTTCGTTGGAGAAATCAGATATATATATATATATATATATATATATAGACTCCACTAAATAACTTCGTTTTATATATTTTATTTCATTTTTTTATAATTTTTTTATATTTTTAGCTATCTTTTTAAGGTTCAGTAACCGGAAGTGAGAGTAAATAAGAGGAAAATTGATGAGATAAGCTATATATGGTTATACGAAGGAAGTGGTTAGTATGAAGTTTATTTTTGGGTAAGTTAAATTATTGGCTTAATAAATCTTGTGTGCGAGATAAAATTTTATGTGTATCAGTATTCTATTGATCATTTGATTAACTTATCAAATATTAAATTTCATGTTAACCGGATCCACGACAGAACGTGTGTAGAGCGGGTGCAGGACAGGGTGGTCGGTCTTGGACACAGAATTAAAAAAACAAAAAACTTGGAAGATATACATACATACCACCACCAAACGTTTAATAGCTAACTTGGTTCAGGCAGTGTGGACCTGGTCACCAACATACGTACTCAGTTGGTCAAACATCAAGGTCATTAGTATAAATTTTACACAACAGTCAACCAATCAGTCAATTAAATAAATATATTAAAAAAAATTAAATTTACTTGGATAGGATAGGATAGGATATTTGATTTATTTCTTTATAATAATAATTATTTTATATCTATATTTAATAAATTTAATTAGTAAGAGATATCTATTTATAATAGTATTAATATTTTAAAAAATTATAAAAATATCTTTTTATACATTTCTTTAAAAATGTATTTAATTATACAAAATAAAATGACGTATTATCTCATGAAGTAACTATGACATATTTTTACCATAAAGTTGGACGGACGGGAGAGTAATAAAAAAAGAATAATGTTAAAGACGTAATTTATTCTATAACTATTTTATCATGAGCTGATGTAGCATATTCTATTTTAATTTTTATGTGAAATCGAAAATAAATAATAATAGAGACATAAACTATTCTACAAACATTTTATAAACTGGCAGATCTGGCGTACTCCATTTCAGTTTTTATGTGGAGTCAAAAACTACATTAAATTAATTTATTAATCAATATGCTGAGATGGAATATATCACATCAATAATTTATAAAATAGTTTATGTACATAACATTACCCATCGAAAATTATAAGCAATTTGTTGGAGTACGTCACGTTATGAAATTGTAAAATAATATTCGTACTGAACTCGCGAGTAAATGAAATGTTCTTAAGATAACTGAAATCGCCAAGGAGAGGAGGTGAAAGAAGCGGTAAAAGATCGTCACTCTGATGATGTATTTGCAACTCTCGTAGATTGTGCACTTTAAATTAAGCCTTCCTCACTCCTCCGGCTGCATCTTCCCTCTCTAGCTTTCTGAGGAGACAAGGAAATATCTAATGGAGTACGAGAGAATACACACAGTTCAGGTATGGTTCCTCTCTTTTTCAACCCCAAATTTGCTACATTTTCCCAGGTCTCAAATTGTTTATTTACTTTTTACTCTAGATTTGAAGCAAATGCAAATATAAATTGTACTCTACCATTTTTGAGACGGGGTTGTGTAAAATATTCGAATGTGAGCGGTTAACGCCAAGTTTCGTCTGCGCGTCTAATCATAGAATCCACAATAACAGATCATACAGAAGTTTGACTCCGATGTGAGAATAAGTACTTAACAATGGAGATTTAGTATTTAGTGCTCAAAAGTAAGTATTACTTGTTAATTGTAAACTTGGCCTTGTATTTATAATGCCTCACCACCTTAGAATCCTTCTCCGAGTCAGTTTAGGACTCCTAAATATGGTAGGTTACCAATATTTGGGTCCAACACAATCTCTTAAAAGGTGCAAGTGGAATCCAACCCAATTACTATCTTTGGAATCGCCCTGTTCAACCAGGAATAGAATTCCAGACTCTGCACGCGGGAGAGCCCACTGCACAGGCCCAAACAATCCATCCCTCAAATCCGGACTTCGGCCCAAAGGACTCGAAGGCCCGATCCCGAACTCCACATGACGGGACATGGTTTCGGCCCAAAAGGACTCAAACGCCAACTCGAACACCTCCGATCCAACCATGGGCTCGGACCCACCTGAATGTTAATGCTTTCTGACCTTATGACAAAGAAATTTATCTTTACATGTAGAGTTTGTTTTTTTATTCCTTTTTAGTTTTAATTGGGAAGGAAACAAAAAATCAATTTCCTTATTCATAAATTTGTGTCTTACTAATGTGGATTGTAGGTTTTTATTTTGGAATTCTAACCGAAAATCATTTAAAATGTACTCTTTATTTTCATACTATTTGCATGCAAGTTTTGACTGTGATATCATTTATAGATGATTTGGTTTTATTATATCAGATTGATAGAATGATAAGTTCTATTCTGTTTTTGTCAAACTATTATTTCATTTTTTGTAGCTAAGTTTATAATGTTTGACTGAAAAGCTGATCATTTTATATCTGTATAATTTTTTCTTATGGTCGTTTTCCTTCACTTGGTTTGTAATATCTGCAGGACTTGGATGATATGAACATTGAAATTATGAGGAATACTCTTTACAAGGCATACCTTGAGGACTTCTACAGGTTTTGTCAAGTGAGGATGAATGCCCGAATTTGCAGGTTTTCAACTCGAGTTTGTGAATAGTTGCAACTTCTTTTTCGCTTCCTTTTTTCAAAACTTGAATCTAGTGCATTCTATGGAATTAGAAACTAGGTGGTGCTACCGCAGAAATCATGTCTGACCTTCTCGCCTTTGAGGCTGACAGGAGAGCTGTTAATATCACCATAAACAGGTGTTCACTGCTTAGATTTGTGGTCTACAAGAGCTATGATGATTTATTTTTACCTTTCCTTCCTAATGTGGTTTAATTACGTTCAACAGCATTGGCACTGAGCTTACCCGAGATGATCGGAGGAAGTTGTACTCTAGCTTTGGCTTACTGTAAGCTTTTGCTGAAGCTTGTTTTAGTTTCGATCCAGATGTTAAATGTATTTTTGACACCTTCTCTGATTATGGTCTTTTTTTTATGTTTTATGATATAGTTACCCATATGGGCATGAAGAACTTGCTGTATGTGAGGATATTGATCAGGTATCTCTATACTGGAGTTTTATCTTTTCCTTTCTTTATATTGTGTTCTGTAAACAAATGAAAGTCTATTTTGATATTTGAGTTTGTGATATCCTGTGGACTTTTTGCAATGTCATAGCAGTGTTGTTGATGAATGTTAGGAAAGTGGGGAGAATCCACTCTGGATTTAGTCGGTGATTGCGGATGCGTGCCATTGCTTTGATTGGATTCTTTTGCTTGAAGAGTAATTGCATGTGGTCAATGACTCTCTAAGTTCTTTCTCCGTCTCGTTTTGTAGGTGCGTGGCATCATGGAAAAATATCCTCCTTATCAGTCCATATTTGCCAAGTTATCTTATGGAGAGAGCCAGATGCTAGACAAGGCATTTTATGAAGAGGAGGTGAAGAGACTTTGCTTATCATTCGAGCAACAGGTTTGTACTTTAGAGAGTGAGCCCATATATTTATGTTTTATTTGTTGTGAGAGAATTAATCTATACAAAGAAAACAGCTAATTGCACAGAATTCTGTGCCATATTAAAAAACCTTTTATTGTTTGTGTTTCTACTCGATTCTCTACCAGCAGTTTACTTATTGGGTGGAATCTGTGTATCATTTATGTTGTGCAGTTCCATTTTGCTGTGTTCTTTGCATACATGAGGCTGAGGGAGCAGGAAATCAGAAACTTAATGTGGATATCAGAGTGTGTGGCTCAAAACCAAAAGTCCAGGGTGCACGACAGTGTTGTTATGATATTTTAGTTGCTTGAAAAGGAAGGAACTTTTGCGGCATATATTTTTCTGTAAATCTCATCCCCAGTCGCTTGATCGTTGCAAGTTGCAGGGTTTGGCCGCCTGTTCTGCACTACGGGCAGCTTTTCTCAAATAATTTTTTATTATCTGTATGTTAGTATTTGTTATATCAGAGAAATCTTGTTTTCGGATTCACTAATTTATCACACTCAAGTTTGAACTCAAATTATCAGATGTGATGTATAAAAGAAATATTCCCATTATACATTATCCTAATTGCATCCTTCGACTTAAAAAACTACTACTACTACTACTGCATTGTTTTTTTCTTTTTCAAATTCCAAACCAGGTGTGGGTAAAGTAAATAGGGTGGAGGGTGAGGAAGTGCCGCGACCAGCAGTGTCTTTTAGGTAAATCCTATTATATGAATGTTTCCTCATTTAAATGGTAATTAAATATTTTTCAACAAGACAAGCTTGATCTTCTTGCAACTGGCTGAGCTACAAGTCAAACAAGTCTTATTTTCTATTAAAGCATCAAAAGTGTTCTTTTCAAGAGAACTGTCAAGTTCTTGAGAGAATATAAAAATTTTAAATAAGCATATAAAGTAAGAAACTAAAACAATTTAAGAGAGGTAAAATAATAAAAAATTGCATAAAACATTTAGAATTGTTTCATTTAATTTTATCAAACAATTTATGATAAATTACTGATCATGAAAGTTGAATTTGCTTACTATAAAATTAATTTAATAATAAATTAGTTAATTGATTAATACAATACTAATAAGTAGAGAGTAAAATTAACTCTCATCTACGTATTAATGTTGTATTTGATCAGTTGAACAAAATTAAGTCGATGATAACCTCTTGCATGATTCATGAAAGTCTATGCTTTTCACAATTGTTAAAAAGCCATTCATACTGCTCAGCTTAGTAATTCAAATTCAAATTATTTTTTAATTAAGCTTAAATTTCACTTCAGAACCAAAGAAATACTACTATTTTTTTTTAATTATTATTTTTTTTAAAATGAACAAATATTATTTAAATTCATATTCCAAATTCCTTTTTTATTTTTTCCTTAAATTCAATATCAATTTTTTTGTACTCCATTAAAAAACTTATTTGTTGAGATAGATACTTGTTGTGGGTATTGCAGGGGAGGAAATGAATGGATAAATTCAAATTAGGCCCAAAAGAAGAAACCGCAAAATTGTTATATTGACTGACGTTCACACTATAAAACGAGAGTTGTGTCTTCTACTTCTACATCGGTGTTCGTATTTTACTCGGGAGAGAGAAGCTATGGCAGATGGTCACTTATTCAACAATATCTCCCTCGGAGGCCGGGGCGGGACTGTAAGTTCTCTTTCTCCATTTCCCCCCTTCATTAATGCATTTCAAGCTATTTTACTCATTAATGTTGATCTTAAATTAAGATTCTGTCGTTCGGTTATCCTATCTTCGTGTTCGGAACCCTAACCCTAATTTACTGCGAAACGAAGTTATATGTATACATATTACAATCTGAGATTAATATTTATACCCGTTTTCATTTTTCTCTAGGGTTTTGCTCATACTCTTCTCCAAATTTGTTCACTTTTAGTTCTTCTTGTAGTCTTTTTTCTTTATATATCAAAAAAGATAGGGCTTTTGTGTGTTAATTTTCCAAGTTTTATTATTGAGCTCAAGCATTATACGTGGATACATGTCTTTTGATTAAATAGTGAAACCCTAAGAGAGACGACGAGCTTTGAACTAAAAAAAAACTCTCCCGGAATTAGAAAACTTTTAAAAAGAGATACTCAAATTAGCTAGAAATTTAGGGTTCATAATTGACATTGCCGCAGTTACAGTTATTTCTCTCAAATTCTTTAGGCCGTCGTCTCCTCCGACAACTACCACATCATTGGCCCGTTTCTCCACAAGAACCACCACCTCTCTCTCTCCCACTCTCTCCACCTCGACGTTTTACTCTCCTCTTCTTCTCTATCCTCGCATGTCTCCGAAACCCTCAAATCTGAAATATCCAAAACCCCATCTTCACTCCGATCCCCACTCATTTCTCTGTCTTACTCAATTATCGACCAAATTATCAAACAAGACCCCATGAAGGAGTTTACATATATTTGCTCAATCTAGGTCCCCAATCAAAGCCTTATGCTTATAATTACGGTTATGGGGATTCTTCCCCCGCAGTCACCAAATGTTTGGGCACTATTTGGACTGGAAAAGATAGGTACTTGTGGGTTGACTTGGCTGCTGGACCTGTGGATTATGGGCCGGCATTATCCGGTGATGGGGTTTTACCTAGGGGAGAATTTCACCCTTTGACGGCTTTACACGGACGACCCAAGTTACAGAAAGCATTACTGGCTGATTTAGCATCACTGATTTGGAGTGCTTATCAGGTACTTCTTGTGCCCTCTTTGAGAATCCCTGTTCCGTTTGAGAACTCTTTAATTGTTCAGATTATACATTTACATGGGTCTGATAATAAGGATACACATGGGTTAGATTTGAAATTGATAGAGAGGACTTTTATGGATGAGGTAAATGATGGTGGGCTGTTGTTGGCTGATCAGTCATTGAGGTTTATGAATTATGAAGTTAATTTAGCTGAGTGTGCAATTTGTTCTTTTGCCATTTCCCGGTCAATCACTTCCTACACTTCTAGGTACTTGTTTGATAACTACACTTTGATTGTTAGCGAATATTTGGACTCAAGTGATTACACCAAATATTGTCTGAATCAGCAGAAGAGATGCGGAGGTTAGCAAAACTTCCCCTAGAGGAAGATTTTGGGAGGGTTCTACCTGTTTATGTTTTTGAATTGAAAACCTAATCGAAATCATTAACATCAAAATTAAGACCAAATTGTACAGTCATAACCTGAAATTAGAAGACAAGGAGAGGGAGACTGAAACCTAGGGCGGTGGAGGCACAATGGTGGAGGCACTGAAACCGTAGTAAAGAGGAGGCACGATCGTTCCTTTCAGTTCTTCAATAGATACATATCATATTTTGGACTGGGGATAGAGGTAGATAGAGCAACTAAATTGGGACGAATTATGGGGACAAATTGTGGGTTGTTTGACTGTTTGATCAATCTAATCTTCAACTGTAAGCAGAAATTGAAAAAAAGTGGAGAAGATTTGGGAACAAAGCGTGTAAATGACAGAAATTAAAAGAGGAAGAGGGGGAGGGGGAGGGGGACGGATCAATTTCTAATTAACCGAGTTAACTCACCATATTTTTCAAATTGAAGGAAACGATTTCTCAAATTGATTTGAACTGTTGATGTCATTTGACGTCATCTTGGACGTCTTTATATATAAGGATTGATTTGTGTGGTTGAATTTGTTGGTGTAAGACTACATGCATGGAAAATTAAGCCTCCTCTACATAATGATTAGTTCAATCAGATTTTTAAAATGAAGTGAAAGAATAAGGTGTTTCTTGTTATAACTTCAATTCTTCCAAGCTAACCAATTAAAACAAGTTTAGTGTTACTAGTTGGTAGCTTTTGGCTTAATTGTTGATCAGCATTGAGAATGGGCGATCTTGCCTTTTGTTCTCTCTTTTGCATATGCTTATTACGTTCTTTGTTGTTTTACTTTGTCATTTTTACTTTTTAATGCACAAACACTTGTTGGAAATATTGTAAAGATGACCTTATCAAAATAATAAATAAACTTGGTCATGCAAGTCGCATCAAAGGAACCGAGTTGGATTCATTGATTGTAATCTTTGAGACCATGTTACGCATTTCATAAAATCAATGATGAATTTGGATTCATGCATGAGATTATCTTGTATGAGGTGTTATAAACTTTTTAAATACAGAGATAGTCATAGATTTGATCTAGTTCTCCAGGAAAAATTTCATTTTTTCATATATTACTCTTATAAACTAATAAGCAAAATATTTCAGTGAAGGGTGTCGAGGAGGGTGCAACCAAATTATATAAATGGACCAAAGGAAAATCGAATCGTGTTTGCTCTAATGTCGATGATATTTGTGCGTGTGGGTGTGTACATAGATATGTACTTTGAATGACCGTGTGCTTGATTTCATATTTTACTTTTTGTGATCTATAAGTATGTTTTGTGTGTGTTCTCTTGGCACCCCAATTTTAGGATTTTTATTATACTTAACTTAAGAAATATTCATGCGCTCTTTGTTTTCCTTGGAGGTGCGAACCTTCATATTGTCCACCCAAATCAGAAACGATTCTGATGTGTTGGGTTCTCTCCTTTTTTACCTTTTAGATTGCTAGTTCTACTTATCACTTCATATCTCATTTAAGTATGTCTTTATTTTATTGTTGCAAGTTCTCTCTTATCAAATAGAATCTTTCTATTTATTTTATTTTGAAAAAAAAAAAACAGTAGATGATTTATGATTTTAGATTTTATGAAGCAAAGGGCGCAGGAAAAGATAGCATTATCTCCTTACTACAATTTGGATAAGATGATTCTTGTACTTTGAAGACTGCTTCGATAATTATTTCCCTATTAATAAGAGGTTGGAGATCGTAGCTGCCCTTAACCTGCATTTAATATTATTATTTCTCCAATAAGCCTTGCAATATTGATAAATAAGATATGTACTACCTATTAAAATAAATACATATATGATTTCTTTTGGCAGGACTTCTTGTCCTCTACCCGCATTGTAAATCCTTTTTCTCATGTCTAATAAACTCGTACTCTTTAGTAAAATCTGTTGGCAACTACCTCATCTTAATTTCTATCTTTTTCAGTTGTTTCCTTTTAACTATTCTTGGGAAAGCTCATATGTCCTTGTCTTGTGCAATGCACGCACCCCTACTTGTCTTGCAGGATGTCTCTAGCCTGACCAGTTTTTTTCAAACTGCATGCGGGATAACACCTGAAGAAAAACAGCTTTCTGTAAGTGGAAAGAACTGGGGAGAAGTTGACCTAAATGGTTAGTGTTTGTTTCTTTTTCATTCTGTCTTTTTTCGTTCATTGTTTTGGATTTAATTTGTAGAAAGTTGACTTTGATCTGATTTATAGGTCATAAGCTTCAACAAAAGAAGTTAGTAAATTTACGTATTTACTATTGCTTTGTGTAGACAGTTTAACTTTTAGCTAGTGAATACACTGTTTGAGGTTCCTTATATTCTTTCTAGCATTCTTTTTTGTTTAATATGTATAGTTGTAGTGTCTTGCTTTCCTGTACCAACCCCTTGTTTTTTCCCTTTTTCTTTTCAATTCTATTTTTGGAAAGTGTACTATATAAACTAATATGTCACCGTAATTTAATGCAAGTTTATTTTCATGGGAGGCAGTTGATTGTGTCTTGTTGAGTTCCTTTGTGTTTGTTATTTCCTTTGTTCACACATTGGAAAGCTGCCCTCTTTTGCTTATGTTTATCAGGCAACATGCTTAGTTTTCTTGTTGGCTCAAAGCAAGCATTTGAGGTGTCCTTAGCAGATGTCTCTCAAACACAACTCCAAGGAAAAAATGATGTCATGTTGGAATTTCATGTTGATGATACTACTGGTGCCGACGAGGTTACTTATTTTCAGTTTTTTTTTCCCTTTCAATACCTTTTAATTCTTACATCATCGTGAATCCTTAGCTTCCTGTAGTGAAAACCATATCTGGTGAAAACTATATATGTATTTATAGATTTTTTGGAACCTCCAACCCCTCCCCACAAAAAAAAAAAAAAAAAAGAAAGAAAGAAAGAAAGAAAGACCAACAGCACACACGTCTGGATGAAGCACCTATTAAGTTTCCAGTTGGCCTAATGCAGTACATTTAATTTATATATGTATATATGCTGTTACCTTTTCTACTCGCTCTTTACTAGTATATTGACTCTGTTGTTTTAATGGTTATAGAAAGATTCATTGATGGAGATAAGTTTTCATATACCTAATTCCAACACTCAGTTTGTTGGTGATGAAAATTGTCCTCCGGCTCAAGTGAGTTCTTTGTAGACTTGGTAACAATTTATTATGGGAGTTTACAGTAATGTTTTTAATGTCATGGGTACTGTATTTAAAGGTCTTTACATAACAAGATCGTGTCAATGGCGGATGTTACCCCAGGAGGTGAAGAACTTGTTGTTACATTTGAGGGGATTGCAATTCTTACTCCTAGGTAGCTGTTCGGACTCTACCAGCACCCGCTATATATTACTGTCAGCTCTCATTTTTCCCCTTTCGGTTATACTGGTTTAATGGTCTCATGGAAGTATTTGCTTTTCGTAGGGGCCGGTACAATGTTGAACTCCATGTTTCATTTCTGCGGCTCCAAGGTCAAGCCAATGATTTCAAAATTCAATACAGTAGTGTTGTTCGCCTCTTTTTGCTGCCCAAGGTTATAATTCTTTGTTTTTGCACAAGACATCAATATGAACGAGCCCTGGTTACATTTCAGTAAATCTTACAAAAAAAAAACCTTGCATGAATTAGAATTACTTTTATTTGTTAGTGGTCGGTGTTTGATTACTATGAGTTACCTTGCATGCATGAGTTGTTATTTCAGAAATCTGCTAAAACGGAATCCAAGAAAGAGCCTTCTGCTTCTTCCAAGGCATCGGCAAATAGGAAGAGAACCAAAGGTGGTGATGAAGATAGTACAAAGAAGAAGAAACCTAAGAAGAAAAAAGATCCAAACGCACCAAAGAAACCATTGAGTGCTTTCATGTTCTTCTCGAAGACTGAAAAGGAGGTTGGTACTTATGGATATAGATGATCAATCTTCTTTCTTTCACCTTTCATGTTTGATTTGTCACATATATCAATAATGCAAAATTCTAAGATACCCAACATGGTTGATAATTGTCTGTGCGAAATGTCCATGGGGTAACACATATACAAATTGAGTGGCATTTGGTGTGTGACCCAGATTCTGGATAACTAATCTTGCCTCTGAGGTTTTATTCTTTTATGGAATGTAGAGAAAAGACCGTTATTTGAAGAGTATTGAGTATTGATAGGACATAACAAGAGCATTGAACAATGCCATACAGGAATTATTTAAAGGGTGGACACTGCTATAACTAAATAAAATATAAAAATAAATAAATATAATTAATAAAAAATACCAAATAAAGTCCAATCAATATTAAATAAAAGTCACTACTAAACCATTCTTCCATGAAATTGTTTTATAATAGCCTCATTTTTAATATCTTCGGATTCATCCTTTACAAGTAGAGTAGTGATTCAAATTAAAGATGATGTAGGGATGAATAGGTAGAGACTTGAGAGAACTAGAGAAGATACTTGCTCAATTTTTACTTAAAATTTTCAGATGGGTGGGCACAATTTCATTTTTAATAGATAAAGTGATAAACCCCTAAGTAACAAAAAAAATCCAAATTCAAGGGTTACACACTCATAATAGATCCGCTTTCTTCCTAGCGTCTTGATCTTGGCCTTATTCTTGCTTCTTCTAATTAGTGACACTATTTATATCGAGTTATTGTAAAAGGGTAAAGTAATTAATGTTGTTGTTTATATTGATATCTTTCGTTTTATCAAGGATATGAATATATACATTATAGATAACGCTTTTACAAGGGTGTGGTTCATTTTTATGTATGGACTTTCTTCATCATCGTCTTTACATTTTGTAGGTTTTGCTTACATTTAGTTTATTTGTATATTGTTAATTAGTTGATGGAGGGAACTTTGTTGGTTGCATGTTGGCCATGTTTTTTTCTTGGGTCCTCTTTCTTATTGGACTGCTTTGCGATTGTCTGCTATTTAGCATATGGTGATTGGGAATAGTTGTTAATTCTGCTTACATTGGTTGCGAGAATGTGAAAAAGAGTAATCCCGGAATTGCCTTCACAGATGTTGATGATTTCTTGGAGATGATGGAATAAGATGTCGAGTTTGTGTTCACATACTCCCACCTAAGGATTTTTGATTATTTTCATCATCTGTTGATCTATTTCGATTGTGCAAAAACGATGCATGTAGTGAGGAGAAAGAAGCATATGAAGCAAACGCTCGTGCGAGACAAAGCAGTACAATGAATAAATGAAGGGCTACTGATAACTCATAATGCCGACGAGCATAGATTATGGAATGAATCGACAATCGATTAAGTTTAATAGAAAGTTGGGATCCTTTCCAAAAGTTACCATCACGTTCCTTGTTAACGAGGGTTTTGCTTTTGTTATTTGTACTCTTTTAGATGTTTATGTAGCGATGTTAAATATTTTCTAGATGTTTATGGAACTATGTTATAGATTTATTAGAAGATCAACCTTCAATGATAATTTAATATGATGGAGGCCCTACTTGATTGGGTTGGTGAAAGTTCTTTTGAGTGTTTGAAATTTAAATCCTCTCGTGTTTAATCCAAGTGTTTCACCGAGGTGGCGGCTACCGTGAATGTTGCATTAGCGCTTTCAAATCGGTTGTTTTGTTTAATTTACTTGAACTTTATCTTGAGAGAACAAATTAGAAGCGCCATTCTTACTGTAATGTCTTCGAAGTTGTTGCGTTGTTGAACTAAATGCGCCTCTACTAGTAACGTAAGGAATTAGCTAAATTGGTAGTACTAAATAGTCTACCGAGCATGTCTGTTTGCGTTTAACCCTTCACATTGAGGGAATATTTTGGAAGTAAGATCGTAAACAAGCTATTCGAATTCAATTTATACTCGATTCGGATTCGTTAATAATACGATTCAAATATGAGCATTAAAAATAATTTGAATAAAAATATAAGTATATAATTTGAACAAGGTTATAATTGACTAGTTTAATATTCAAATTACTTGAATTCTTGATTGGGATTAGGTACATACTCGATTGATATAAATTCGATTAGATGCTTGATACATTCTCTTATAATATATACAAATTTAAATCAAATTAGGATAGTTTATTATTATTATTTTGCTTTGTTTTTAATTTTAATTGTGATTTTATATTTGTAAAGTTCAATAGTAAATATATTTTTTCATTTTTAAGTAAAATAATAAATTCAATTTATAATTATATTTGGCAAAAAGTACTTTTACACTGTGATTGTAGTGTTTTAAGCAATTAGCCACTGTATTTTTAAAATATTCAATTAGTCCACTGTACTTTTTAAAAATATTCAATCATGCCATTCCGTCCAATTTGAGTAACCGACGTTAACAAATCTGTTTAAATTGCTTACGTGGCTTTTTGAAAAAAAATAAAAAAGTACGTAGTAATTACGTGGCAACAAATACATATCATGTTGCTCCTTTCTTTTATTTTTTTAATAGGTTTTCTTTATAATTTTTTCTTCTCAAACAAAAAAACAAAATAATATTAATTCATTAAAATATTATTTTAAAATAAATATTTTAATTCATTTTTTTATAATTTTTTATTTTCCTTTCTTTTAATAATTATTTTTATTTTAAAATTAATTTCAAATAATACGAATAATATATCAAAATTTTTGTATCAATGAGATATATTACAACATTACATTAATTTTTCAAGCATAACATTTCAAAGTAAGGCCAATAAGAGACATAAGAAAAAACTACATGTTAGGCACTAGAACTTCAATAGAAACACATTGAAAAAATCAGAAATGTATTTACTATAAGCGATGAAATTGACCTTGTTTTCCTTTCTTCTTCTGTGTAACATTCCAAGAAAGTTCATCCCACAAGTGTGCTTCAAATCGCCCTGTCCATCTGTGCCTGCTAACACCGCGAAATCTTGAACTTCTCTTCACAGTAGTAGGCATAGAAGCTTGGTCAAGTACTTGTTGTGGCTGTTGCTGTTGAGGATTGCAGCTAAGAGCTATTGCAGCAGAATCTCTTCTTCTTCTCTTGACACACCTTGCTTCAAGGGCTTCACCATCAGCCATGCTTAGGCGTCGCCTTCCAGGTTTTTCTTCCTTCTTGACCAACATGGTTGCCATTTGTGTTTTCTTTCCTCTTTGATGCTTTCTTTTGCCCTTGTATTCTCTGACTTTGCTTTCTTCAGATGTTTGCTTGATTTTCCAAGAACGTGTGCTCGTAGTATTTATAATTAGTTGGCTATTTTGGTTTTGTTATGTTTTGTTTTTAGTTGTCACAAAAAAACTATTAGATAAGACATGGAAATCGTTGATTTCGATGATCTAGAGTCATCTTAAGACAAATTTAGCCCGTCCATACTCCGTCTGCCTGCTGGAGAAACCTAAACTCAATGGTATAACAGTTTCAGAATATCCTAATAGTTGTTTATTTATATAATAAGCTGAAAACTTCCGAGATAAAAGAATTGGGGTTCTGTTATCTCCCAACGAATAGGAACAATTTTATATCTCTAGGCGACAGAAAAGTATCTTCCACAAGACATAGCACAGTATGGTGGCACCTTTTGATTTACAATTATAGAACAAAATCGAAAAGCAAAAAGAGCTTGAAAAAGGGGTTGCCCGAGAGAACTATAGACATGAACATTTTAATGTAACGTGAATTTGGCACGGTATTTGGTAATTATCTATATGGAATTTGCATCGACTCGTTCAAATTTACTGTAAATCAAATAATATTTGACTCATTAAACATCAAAATCCTGCAGAATCCAAGGTTAGGTTAGGTTAGGTTTGGTGTGATTAGAGATTTAGTATATTAATCATATTTTGGCAAGGAATTTGTGTTGACAGCAAAACAACAAAAAGGTAGAAGGGAATTAGTTTCCTCTATGGTGGCGATGTCTTCTATGGAATCAAATGGTAAAATATTCACCCCACCCCACTGTTCAGAACACTAACTATTCAAGTATCTAAAAATATTTCCTCGTGGAAATGCATGGAAAATAGCATATAGTATGAACACACAGAATAATGACAATACATATATTGTCTTTTTGACAGGAAAATTAAATAAGTATAGTTGAAATCATACTCCTATTTTTGCTGCGTACTTTTGCTGCTTTCTGTCCTTAGATTGTAGGAGAAAAAAACCAAGCAAATCTTGTCTCTTGAAAAATGAGAGATTGTACTTGTGTGTTTTTTTCCTTGGAAAAGAGCACCAGGTATGTTGACTTGTTACTCGCATGTACTAGTTAGCAGTACATGAAATAAGAGTGTCGGTAAGGAATGGAGCCACATATCACACTGTCTGTTTATTTGACATAATCATTTCCCATCAAATGGAGTAATTAATGACAGGTAGGAATTGGTTCATGGTATGAAGCTAAAAGATAGAGGGAGAAGCAGGATTATCACACCCTGGATCTGGATGTTGTATGGCGTTGTTACTGGCATAATGCTGTATCATTAGTTACAAACACTTGAAATTAAGTTTATGAAAGGGTAGAAAGTCATGTGCTCTTGAATGAATATTGTTTGGATTGGATGGTCATATTTAATGGAGTATCGATCACCAGAGAAACCTGATCAATCAATATCCATTGATTCCCTCCTAGCTAGCCAAGCCAGCCAAAAGGATCTGAATATCATCATCCGCCATACATTTGCTATGCACAAATCAAATCAACTTGAATATTTAACGGACTCAACTTCAAACATTGAAACCACATTTTACTGAACGCATATTATAAAATTAAAATATCCTTGCTTTTTACAAGAAGAATTCCTTTTAACACTAATTTTTAGTATAATATAACCGCCATAATTCATATTAATTCATTCATTTTAGTAATTGTTACATTTCAATTAAAAATTATTACATTTCAATTAAATGTAACTTTAAAAATTGTTACATTTCAATTAAAAATTATTACATTCAATGGAGATTATTTTAGCATTAAAATGGCCCATTAAGCATACCCATTTACACCAATCACTGAATTTTTGCTAAATCTACCAAACAGGATAGATTTACCTTACCAATATTCTCCAAAGTACAGACCCACCGTTTCTACACTGCCCTGGTGGCTGATAAGATTCACGACTTTCTTCATTTACTCCGTAGTAAAATCGAGAGCAGATACTGTCCCTAAATTCTCTGTCTCTCCTCACTTAAATTTTGACACATGTCTTTTTATTTAATTTTAAAATTAATTAGTACTTCCTCCGTTCCTTAATATATGTCGTTTTAGAGTTGTGCACAAGTATTAAGGTAATGATTGTATATCATTAATTATAATATCAATTATCTATATTGTCCTTGTATTGAAATAAGAGATTGTTATTTATTGGACAGAAAATAGTGAGAGAGCCAAAATTATATTTAATACTTGGGGTAATATTGGAAACTAAACAATTAATGCTTACTTGAAATTCTCAAACGACTTCTATTAAGGAACAAAAATATTTCTCTAAAATGACTTAATACTTATATTAAGGAACGGAGGGAGTATTAAATAAAAGACTAGGTGTCAACATTTAAATGGAGGAACACAAAGGGACAAGAAAATTGGGGACAGATGATCTGCTCTCAATAAAATCAGAGTATACTTTTTTTTCTAAACAATATTTCAAGACTAAATTCAAATTATTTTTTAATTAAGTTTAAATTTCACTTCAGAACCAAAGAAATACTACTATTTTTTTTAATTATTATTTTTTTTAAAATGAACAAATATTATTTAAATTCATATTCCAAATTCCTTTTTTATTTTTTCCTTAAATTCAATATCAATTTTTTTGTACTCCATTAAAAAACTTATTTGTTGAGATAGATACTTGTTGTGGGTATTGCAGGGGAGGAAATGAATGGATAAATTCAAATTAGGCCCAAAAGAGAAGAAACCTTAAAATTGTTATATTGACTGACGTTCACACTATAAAACGAGAGTTGTGTCTTCTACTTCTACATCGGTGTTCGTATTTTACTCGGGAGAGAGAAGCTATGGCAGATGGTCACTTATTCAACAATATCTCCCTCGGAGGCCGGGGCGGGACTGTAAGTTCTCTTTCTCCATTTCCCCCCTTCATTAATGCATTTCAAGCTATTTTACTCATTAATGTTGATCTTAAATTAAGATTCTGTCGTTCGGTTATCCTATCTTCGTGTTCGGAACCCTAACCCTAATTTACTGCGAAACGAAGTTATATGTATACATATTACAATCTGAGATTAATATTTATACCCGTTTTCATTTTTCTCTAGGGTTTTGCTCATACTCTTCTCCAAATTTGTTCACTTTTAGTTCTTCTTGTAGTCTTTTTTCTTTATATATCAAAAAAGATAGGGCTTTTGTGTGTTAATTTTCCAAGTTTTATTATTGAGCTCAAGCATTATACGTGGATACATGTCTTTTGATTAAATAGTGAAACCCTAAGAGAGACGCATTTAGCTTTGAACTAAAAAAACTCTCCCGGAATTAGAAAACTTTTAAAAGAGATACTCAAATTAGCTAGAAATTTAGGGTTCATAATTGACATTGCCATGATTCTGATTATTTCTCTCAAATTCTTTAGGCCGTCGTCTCCTCCGACAACTACCACATCATTGGCCCGTTTCTCCACAAGAACCACCACCTCTCTCTCTCCCTCTCTCCACCTCGACGTTTTACTCTCCTCTTCTTCTCTATCCTCGCATGTCTCCGAAACCCTCAAATCTGAAATATCCAAAACCCCATCTTCACTCCGATCCCCACTCATTTCTCTGTCTTACTCAATTATCGACCAAATTATCAAACAAGACCCCATGAAGGAGTTTACATATATTTGCTCAATCTAGGTCCCCAATCAAAGCCTTATGCTTATAATTACGGTTATGGGGATTCTTCCCCATGAGTCACCAAATGTTTGGGCACTATTTGGACTGGAAAAGATAGGTACTTGTGGGTTGACTTGGCTGCTGGACCTGTGGATTATGGGCCGGCATTATCCGGTGATGGGGTTTTACCTAGGGGAGAATTTCACCCGTTGACAGCTTTAGACGGACGACCCAAGTTACAGAAAGCATTACTGGCTGATTTAGCATCACTGATTTGGAGTGCTTATCAGGTACTTCTTGTGCCCTCTTTGAGAATCCCTGTTCCGTTTGAGAACTCTTTAATTGTTCAGATTATACATATACATGGGTCTGATAATAAGGATACACATGGGTTAGATTTGAAATTGATAGAGAGGACTTTTATGGATGTGGTAAATGATGGTGGGCTGTTGTTGGCTGATCAGTCATTGAGGTTTATGAATTATGAAGTTAATTTAGCTGAGTGTGCAATTTGTTCTTTTGCCATTTCCCAGTCAATCACTTCCTACACTTCTAGGTACTTGTTTGATAACTACACTTTGATTGTTAGCGAATATTTGGACTCAAAGCGATTACACCAAATATTGTCTGAATCAGCAGAAGAGATGCGGAGGTTAGCAAAACTTCCCCTAGAGGAAGATTTTGGGAGGGTTCTACCTGTTTATGTTTTTGATTTGGACCTGAGTTCGATTTTGTTACTCGATCGGTATCATCAGTTTGTTGCCTTTAAAGACATGGTTATTGCAGTTAGGACAAAGAATACACAGACCGTCAGTGATTATAGTTGCAATGGCCGCCATGTGTTTACACAAACTTGGGAACTCGAGAGACCTCTTGTGGGTTCCATTTTGCAGAGTATGTGGGGAGTGTCACCTACACATTTGTTGTGGAGCCCTAGTCATAATAGTACTTTGGTGGACTATACATGGAGTGTTGGGCAGACACCATTTGGGCCATTCTCGGAGATCGCTTCCCTATCTTTTGTACAGAAGGATGCAGCAAGGAGGAATGTTCTTTTGACATCACTAAATTACAGCATCACAAGTGCTATTGATGTTCTAGAATCCATAGCAGCACATGGCGGGGACAGAAAGCTTCTTAAACAGAATAAACATGCTGAGTTTATACAGAGGTGGAACTTATTCAAGTACAAGCTGGACAAAGTGGTATCTTCATTGTCACATTTTGATTTTGAGATGGCTTTGTATTTTGTGAGGTCTTCGGACCATGATCTTTATTCTATTCATTCTCTGGTTTATCATGCATCTCAAGAGGTGGAGGCATCACTTGTTTGCTTCTCAGATCCGCCAATTCCATGGGGGTCCCTTGCTGCTCCTGCGGGGATTTTTTTGGTTCTCATTTATGCTTATACACAAAGAGAAAAATTATTCAGAAACAAAAGAAAGCAGTTTTGAAGCTTTCAAAGCAGAAGTTTGTAACTATTGAAGTCACCCGCCACCTGTATTTTCTGTAAGAGAGGAAGTTTTATGATCAGAAGCTTGGAAAACTTAGATTGAACTAGAATGCTGACTTCTTGTTATTTTGTTTTCATTTGCTAAATATTGTGATTTTTTACACAAAACTTTTAGTGATGAGTTTTTATGTGAAATATTTTCCGATGGGTTTCGTTGCAATATTATGATAACTCATGATTATTGTGTTCTTGGGTTGAGCTCCAAAGGATCCTGACAATTTGATGTAGTACGATGTTGTCAATGCAAAATTCTTCTGCATTGATTTGCCATTGAGACTGGTATTACAGTTCAGGGGTGTTTTTTTAAGAAATTAAACAATGGTATGCTTTGTTGGGCTTTTACAAGTATATTCAATATTGTAATGGACATATGTTGTGATATTTTTATATAAAGAAAAATCTGGGCAGGAGATGGGTTTCCCTTGATTAGCAAACATCTTACTGCTGGGATTTCACTTTTTTTTACCCTCTTTCGCGTTGGTAGCTATGTACTTTAGTTCTTTACAGCATATTGCCGCGATGTCTTGCTGCATCACAAATACTCTATAGTTGTGAAAAAGGAAAAGGGGGGGGGGTACTTGTAAAAAGTATTCTCTTTCAACACTTACAAAGAAGACAGATTCTACTTTCAGCCAATCTATTTAAAATTTAAATTTGTACTTCTCTATGTGTAAGATACGACAATCTGATACACAACCACTTGGTGTGATTATATTGTGATATTTCTAGTTTGCCACATGAAAGTGTCAATATGATGATAGAGGTTTCTGCTGTGTAGAACCTTGCTAAGATGTCCAAGTTTTGAAAGATTGGGTATGTAGGCTGCAAGTGTCTTTGTTACGCAATATAGAAGATATAGCTTATTTTAAAACTTCGAGGTGGCTTTGGGGTAGTATTTGACTTAGCAATGTTTGAGCTGAGGCATGAGGTTTTAGGTATTTGTTTTACAATCTTAAGGATATGGATTTTATCATGAAACCTAGTGAAGAAGAGATGCTAATAAGCTAATGACTGAATTAGCATTGTTTGGATGATAATTGGTTGCCATTTATCAATCCTTGCTGCACTTATAATGTCAGGTTTTAGCTTTTGTCTTGCTCATATGCTTGGATTTTATGCTTATTAGGTACTCCATATCTGCATTTAGAAGTTCCTTTTTGCATTTAAAAGTCAGGTGGAAACTTTTTTTTTTTGTCTAATCATGATTATGGTCTATCAAGCCAGAAAAGAAGTGAGCTCAATCTATGTCAGGTAATTAGAGGTAACAAAAAAGAAGAAAATTTCTCATTACACATGCACAAAGAAACCTCTTCACAAATATTTGACAGAAAACATTGCAACTCGTCACAATTATTTTACAGAAAACGGTGACAGATCGTTTAAAATATCTAATTCTGCTAATGAGCATATCAAGCTATTTCTATAGCAGTGTCCCTAGCAAACTACTGTAAAGATTATGACTTAAGTTGAAATGTCTTTGCAATTCAATACCATGCACAAATGGGATGTCTTCATTTATACCATTTCCATTATAAAGTATCTCAGCATATTCATCGTCACTGCTCATCTGCGGTTCGTTCCTCATATTATCTTCAACATCACTCTCCTCTTTATTGATAACAGAGTTCTTCTCCATCAATTCTTTGAAAACTGAGGACCGAAGGAGTAGGCCAAGTGCTGTTGGAGAAGAGGATGTTTTGTTGCATGAACTGACCAAGAAATTGCTTTGAAAGATGTTTTCTTGCTTTTGTTGAGATTTCAGGTCATCAGCGGGGAAGGCTTCGGAGTTGTAGAAGCATTCCTCTCCGGAACTGAAACTATTGTATGTCACTGTTTGCAATTCTGTGTTTGTTACTGGTTCCTGAGCAGCACCTGGAGTGGTAGCTCCTGGCTTTAACCATCTGATGTAAGTGCTCAAGTCAAAATTTGTCACAGCATTAATCCCTCTGTATTCTATTGCTGCAATGTCATAAGCACGAGCAGCCTCCTCTTGAGTACCTTCATACACATGAGCCACTTGATCAGGTAAAATAAAACTTTGTGTTTTCACATTACTAGATTTCGTTATATGTTGACGTTGACTAGTAAAATTAGTAACTTACTGTAAGTTCCGAGATATAGATATTTGTTCCCAAAAACTCTCCCTATTCTAGCTTCCCATCTCCCATTGTGATGGTGCCTGCAATTTTAGTCCCCAAAACAATATATTTACTCATATGTTACCTCACCAACAGTAAACAGTTATTTCATTGTATGCATTAGAAAATATACCTTGCAACTCCTCTGTACTTGGATACCCCTCTTGAAAAGCCACTGCTCTTTCTGTAACAAAGGAAATAGAAATCAATGTTATCATGGAAGAGGCTAATGAAGATCTTTATAACTATACAACTTATCAGAAGTCTTACCTTCTTAGTGAGGCTAGGTACTCTTCTTTTGTTACACTTTGCATAATTCCAAGTTCTTTCTCGTAATCAGAGACCTTAAGAAAATTCAAGGTTGTTGGCAAGAACTTAGAACTGATTATATGCACATAAATCACTGGTGTAATTCTAATATATCACAGCTGACAATATATACCGGGAAATTGGTGAAAGTAGATGTCCCCAATACTTCAGTGCAGCCAAGTCATATGCTCTCGCTTGCAGAGATTCTTCTTCATCATAAGCTCCTGGAAATTTTATGGAAAGAAGCTTGTTAATTTCTGTGGATTTATGACCATCATAAAAAGGTTAAATTTTAACTTAAAGGCCTTGAATACTACTCACCAAGATAAACTGTTCAGTTCAAGCATAACATTCCAAAGTAAGGCCAATAAGAGACATAAGAAAAAACTACATGTTAGGCACTAGAACTTCAATAGAAACACATTGAAAAAATCAGAAATGTATTTACTATAAGCGATGAAATTGACCTTGTTTTCCTTTCTTCTTCTGTGTAACATTCCAAGAAAGTTTATCCCACAAGTGTGCTTCAAATCGCCCTGTCCATCTGTGCCTGCTAACACCGCGAAATCTTGAACTTCTCTTCACAGTAGTAGGCGTAGAAGCTTGGTCAAGTACTTGTTGTGGCTGTTGCTGTTGAGGATTGCAGCTAAGAGCAATTGCAGCAGAATCTCTTCTTCTTCTCTTGACACACCTTGCTTCAAGGGCTTCACCATCAGCCATGCTTAGGCGTCGCCTTCCAGGTTTTTCTTCCTTCTTGACCAACATGGTTGCCATTTGTGTTTTCTTTCCTCTTTGATGCTTTCTTTTGCCCTTGTATTCTCTGACTTTGCTTTCTTCAGATGTTTGCTTGATTTTCCAAGAACGTGTGCTCGTAGTATTTATAATTAGTTGGCTATTTTGGTTTTGTTATGTTTTGTTTTTAGTTGTCACAAAAAAACTATTAGATAAGACATGGAAATCGTTGATTTCGATGATCTAGAGTCATCTTAAGACAAATTTAGCCCGTCCATACTCCGTCTGCCTGCTGGAGAAACCTAAACTCAATGGTATAACAGTTTCGGAATATCCTAATCGTTGTTTATTTATATAATAAGCTGAAAACTTCCGAGATAAAAGAATTGGGGTTCTGTTATCTCCCAACGAATAGGAACAATTTTATATCTCTAGGTGACAGAAAAGTATCTTCCACAAGATATAGCACAGCATGGTGGCACCTTTTGATTTACAATTGTAGAACAAAATCGAAAAGCAAAAAGAGCTTGAAAAAGGGGTTACCCGAGTGAACTACAGACATGAACATTTTAATGTAATGTGAATTTGGCACGGTATTTGGTAATTATCTATTTGGAATTTGCATCGACTCGTTCGAATTTACTGTAAATCAAATAATATTTGACTCATTAAACATCAAAATCCTGCAGAATCCAAGGTTAGGTTAGGTTAGGTTTGGTGTGACTAGAGATTTAGTATATTAGCAAGGAATTTGTGTTGACAGCAAAACAACAAAACATATACTTCTTCTACATATAAGCATTTCCTAGGATTCTCAGCCTACTTAACTAAACATATTTTTGTATTTTTTGTTAAGGTCTTCATTTACTTACCTCAGTTTGTTAATAGATAATTAAAATGGGTAGAAGGGAATTAGTTTCCTCTACGGTGGCGATGTCTTCTATGGAATCAAATGGTAAAATATTCACCCCACCCCACTGTTCAGAACACTAAGTATTAAAGTATCTAAAAATATTTCCTCGTGGAAATGCATGGAAAATAGCAGATAGTATGAACACACAGAATAATGACAATACATATATTGTCTTTTTGACAGGAAAATTAAATAAGTATAGTTGAAATCACACTCCTATTTTTGCTGCGTACTTTTGCTGCTTTCTGTCCTTAGATTGGAGGAGAAAAAAACCAAGCAAATCTTGTCTCTTGAAAAATGAGAGATTGTACTTGTGTGTTTTTTTCCTTGGAAAAGAGCACCAGGTATGTTGACTTGTTACTCGCATGTACTAGTTAGTAGTACATGAAATAAGAGTGTCGGTAAGGAATGGAGCCACATATCACACTGTCTGTTTATTTGACATAATCATTTCCCATCAAATGGAGTAATTAATGACAGGTAGGAATTGGTTCATGGTATGAAGCTAAAAGAGAGAGGGAGAAGCAGGATTATCACACCCTGGATCTGGATGTTGTATGGCGTTCTTACTGGCATAATGCTGTATCATTACAAACACTTGAAATTAAGTTTATGAAAGGGTAGAAAGTCATGTCTTGAATGAATATTGTTTGGATTGGATGGTCATATTTAATGGAGTATCGATCACCAGAGAAACCTGATCAATCAATATCCATTGATTCCCTCCTAGCCAGCCAAGCCATACATTTGCTATGCACAAATCAAATCAACTTGAATATTTAACGGACTCAACTTCAAACATTGAAACCGCATTTTATGAACGCATATTATAAAATTGAAATATCCTTGCTTTTTACAAGAAGAATTCCTTTTAACACTAATTTTTAGTATAATATAACCGCCATAATTGATATTAATTCATTTATTTTAGTAATTGTTACATTTCAATTAAAAATTGTTACATTAGTATTTTATAAGTGGATATAGCATTAAAATGGCCCATTAAGCACACCCATTTACACCAATCACCGGATAGATTTACCTTACCAATATTCTCCAAAGTACAGGCCCACCGCTTTACACCGCCATACAGTGGTGATAGGCTTCACGAGTTTCTTCATTTATTCCGTAGTAAAAGCAGAGTATACTTTTTTTTCTTTTCTAAACGATATTTCAAGACTAAATTCATATTATTTTTTAATTAAGTTTAAATTTCACTTCGGAACCAAAGAAATACTACTATTTTTTTTTAAATATGTATGAACAAATATTATTTAAATTCATATTCCAAATTCCTTTTTTATTTTTTCCTTCAATTCACTATCAATTATTTTTGTTCTGCATTAAAAAGCTTATTTGTTGAGATAGATACTTGTTGTGGGTATTGCAGGGGAGGAAATGAATGGATAAATTCAAATTAGGCCCAAAAGAAGAAACCGCAAAGTTGTTATATTGGTAGACGCTCACACTATAAAACGAGAGAGTTGTGTCTTCTACTTCTACATCTCGGTGTTCGTATTTTACTCGGGAGAGAAGCTATGGCGCAGATGGTCACTTATTCAACAATATCTCCTTGAGGCCGGAAAGGACTGTAAGTTTCCTTCTCCATTTCCCCTTCATTAATGCATTTCAAGCGATTTTACTCGTTAATGTTGATCTTAAATTAAGATTCGCTGTTCGGTTATCCTATCTTCGTGTTCGAACCCTAACCCTAATTTACTACTGAACGAAGTTATATGTATACATATTACAATCTGAGATTAATATTTATACCGTTTTCATTTTCTCTGTGGTTTTGCTTTCATACTCTTCTCCAAATTTGTTCACTTTTAGTTGTTCTTGTAGTCTTTTTTCTTTATATACCAAAAAGATAGGGCTTTTGTGTGTTAATTTTTCAAGTTTTATTATTGAGCTCAAGCATTATACGTGGACACGTCTTTTGATTAAATAGTGAAACCCAGGAGGCGATGATGAGCTTTGAACTAAAAAAAAAACTCTCCTAATTAGAAAACTTTTAAAAAGAGATACTCAAATTAGCTAGAAATTTAGGGTTCATAATTGACATTTCCCCGATTCTGGTGTATTTCTCTCAAATTCTTTAGGCCCGATCTTATATGGATAAAACATAAATTTGTATAATCTGGTGTAATGCTCGTGGAATATGTGACCTAATAATATTAGACGGGTGTCTTCAGAACCCCTGCAACCGAGGGTTCATTCTGGGGTATAGTGTGGAAGAAACAAGGTGGTGGTAAAAGGTGTGGAAGTAGATAAGACTGAGATAGCAGGCCTTACCTGGATGAAGGTACCGCGAAGTAACCAGCTTGGAATTCTGACCAGGGATGGATTGAAGTACAAATTTACTGGTTTCCGTGACCAGGTATCATATTTGCTCTCTCTGTCTCCCACTCTGCCTTTATATGAATCTTAATTTAGGTATACTAGGTAATATGCACGGGCTAGTTTGAATAACGGAATGTACAATTCGTTAAAATTGCGAGGATTTTTTTTAATAATAAAGTTATTTTTATATAAACTTTTCAATACATTTTTGCATGACATATCACTTACATTTGTAAACATGTTGATTTTGTTATAATATTGCGTCCACCTTTAATGTGATACACATTGTATTTTTATCAAACCCAGTAGCCTCTTAAACAAACCTTGCAAAGTTGACTATAGATCTTAAGATATTTTACTCACAAACATTTAAGGTTCAACAACTAAATCCAATTGTCAATAATTTAAAATAATTGAGTTTATACTTGGATACTAATACAAAAATTTGGACAAAATTCAATAGTACACAGTTGGCATATTGATACAACAGGTTCAATATTCAACTTTTTAATACCTCAATTTGATCGTACGTGGAGGCATGTAGCTCCGTCCCATACTGAGTGTCCGAATGAAAAGCAAAAGCTTTAAACCAAGTTGTATGATGAAAATATGAATTTGGTCAGATTAAGAGTTCGACTTACAAATTACTCTTGCCAAATTAAGAACATAAAATTAGACAATACCTATTAACCCAATTCACACCAACAAACAACAATGAAACTCATAAATAAAATCAACTCATAACGGCAAGTAGCATAAACTTTCAGAAAATATGAGCATATATACATGTAAAGGGAAAAGAGAGATAAAAACCTTTTTGCTCCAACCAGAAGATGCAGGGAGCTCCAAGGAGAAAACTTATTCCTTCTTGTCAACCGAGCTCGCCATTTCCCAATTACCCGGGGAAAAAAATTAAAACACAGAAGTTAATAATAATAATAATAACATCGAAGTTATGTATAAGGAGGTAATAAAAAAAAAAATTAGGAAAGGAAGGAGTAGCAAACTATAAATCAAAAAAATGGTATCTAAATTTACCCAAGAGCATGGGTTCATTATCAAGACCACCTGAACATTAAACACATAATAGGGAAGAATCTTTTGTAGTAAAGGGTATGTGAGCAAATCGAGCCATAGCAGACAGCTCATTTGCTTGTTGTGTTGATCTTGATAAGTCTGAAACAAGAAAAAGAGAACCATTTGACGTCAGTTTCAAAAACAGAATTTAACCTCAAGTAACAAAATAATATAGTACTCAAAGTTATGAATTGGTCTGTCCTTAATAATATTCTTAAAAACCCTAGCGAAGAGAATAATTCTCTAAAACTGTGCCTAGTAGCCAAGACCTTTTTTAAGGCTTTTATGTCAGTCTGGAATCCTGAAGAGGCCATAACAGATTTGTCCGCTCTAGTAGCCAAAAAGAATAGACAACATAAGCACGTGACCTTTACATACAGAAATGTTTGTTTATATATGTTGAACCATTTGTTTTCTTATGTAGTAAAAACAATAACAAAATCATGCATGTTTATTATGCATGTATTAGCAGGTTTCTCATGCTACATGATTTCAAATATTGTCATAGCTGACTTTGCTAATGAAGGAGAAGGCTAATATGAACACATCAACACCTCCTCAAATTTAGAGGCCTCAACCTGTTATAATCCTCCTGCCCTAAAATATGAACACCAAATTAACTTGGCTTAGTATATATATCTAGAGATGAAACAAAAGGGAATAGAGTTATGATGGCTTGCGATTAGTTTTGAGAATGTAATATTATAAGCTCGAGTCTATTAAAACTTTGAGGTGTTTGACAACTCAATTTCAAGTTTTGAAATTTAGTTAAAACTTGGAGCTCAATTCCGATAATAAAGTGTTGCCAATAATAAGTTTAGTTGCAACAATGGTGGCAAGAAAATCTAGTTTTATCAAATTTAGCCATCTTCTTAATCAAAGTTGCAATAAACCTTAATTACTTACCTGCAGTATCCCATATTCCCATCCACCACCACATTAGCCCTCAAGTTGTCGAAAACTGTAGGTATATAATCCTATGATCAGATTAAATGGGAAAAAATAAAATAAAACTAATCCTAAATTAAGTCAAAATCACTAATAAAAAAAATTACTGAATTGTGCCGCAGGGAAGGTGTTGCTAGTGTAAGAGATTAGCATGCATGTTTTTCCGACTGAGCCGTTGCCTACAGTGACACACTTGATGAATTTTGTAGTTTTCATCATTTCAAATTAACTTGGTATTCAGATTCCCAGATATGTATTTCTTCTTCTCAAATGAAAAGGAAATGGTTATTTTTTTTGGAGTGGGAATAATACTATAACGGGGTTTGAATTTTGAATAGATATGGAGGGTTGGAGGGTGGCAGTTTCATCCATCAAATAAAGGATCATGTTAGCATAACTTTGAATAATATTTAGTTGAGACACCATTCAAAAAATACATAAAACTCTTATAAAAGTTTTCGTTATGCATAGGAAATTTCTGAGGGCATGCGAGTGCGATTAAAGATAAAAAACAACAAAGTTTTGTTAAATTTTTCTGTTAGTAAAAACTATTCCATTGTTCAAATCCCTAATGTTTGACTACTGGTAGCTATAGATAGACAATTCTATTGATACATGTCTTTCAGTTCCTTATTATTGCCCTCCAGATCTGATTTGTATGCATTAAATTTAAAATCTCAATGGCATAAACTGTTGCAAAATTACACCCGTAAGATATATCATGAATTGATACAAATTAACAACCCGATAGCAATAAGCAGCCAAAACAATAAAAATTTTGCCCAATAAAAGATCAACTAAATCAACAGAATATAAAACAAACTGAAGCAATAAAGAGAATGAATTGGGCGTACAGTTTACAGATTTTGGAGTAATCTTTGGTGAGAATACTGTAGCCAGTTGACATTTGAATATCCGATGCGATCACACGATGAATCGACTCCCGCAATCGCAAAGCACGCTTACGGTATATCATTTGTACAACTAATGTAATTTTGAAGTTCTTACATAATCACGCACTCATAAAATTCACAAACTAATCAAACCAAATTGAAAACCTAATCGAAATCATTAACATCAAAATTAAGACCAAATCGCATACGACCATAACTTTGAAATTAGAAGAAGGAGAGGGAGATCAAACCTAGAAGCGGTGAGAGGCACGATGGTGGAGGCAATCAAAGCGTAGTAAAGAGGAGGCACGATCGTTCCTTTCAGTTCTTCAATAGATACATATCATATTTTGGACTGGGGATAGAGGTAGATAGAGCAACTAAATTGGGACGAATTATGGGGACAAATTCTCGGTTGTTTGACTGTTTGATCGATCTAATCTTCAACTGTAAGCAGGAATTGAAAAAAGGTGGAGAAGATTTGGGAACAAAGCGTGTAAATGACAGAAATTAAAAGAGAAAGAGGGAGGGGGAGGGGGAGGGGGAGGGAGACAGATCAATTTCTAATTAACCGAGTTAACTCACCAATTTTTCAAATTGTAGGAAACTATTTCTCAAATTGATTTGAACTGTTGATGTCATTTGACGTCATCTTGGACGTCTTTATATATAAGGATTGATTTGTGTGGTTGAATTTGTTGGTGTAAGACTCTACATGCATGGAAAATTAAGCCTCCTCAATGGTTTGATTAGTTTCGATCGATTTTTAAAATGAAGTGAAAGAATAAGGTGTTTCTTGTTATAACTTCAATTCTTCCAAGCTAACCAATTAAAACAAGTTTAGTGTTACTAGTTGGTAGCTTTTGGCTTAATTGTTGATCAGCATTGAGAATGGGCGATCTTGCCTTTTGTTCTCTCTTTGCATATGCTTATTACGTTCTTTGTTGTTTTACTTTGTCATTTTTACTTTTTAATGCACAAACACTTTGTTGAAATATTGTAAAGATGACCTTATCAAATTAATAAATAAACTTGGTCATGCAAGTCGCACTCAAAGGAACTGAGTTGGATTCGGTTTATTGTAATCTTTGAGACCATGTTACGCATTTCATTAAATCAATGATGAATTTGGATTCATGCATGAGATTATCTTGTATGAGGTGTTATAAACTTTTTAAATACAGGATAGTCATAGATTTGATCTAGTTCTCCGAAAAAATTTCATTTTTCATATATTACTCTTATAAACCGATAAGCAAAATATTTCATGAAGGGTGTCGAGGAGGGTGCAACCAAATTATATAAATGGACCACAGTGAAAATCGAATCGTGTTTGCTCTAATGTTGATGATATTTGTGCGTGTGGGTGTGTACATAGATATGTACTTTGAATGACCGTGTGCGCTTTCATATTTTACTTTTTGTGATCTATAAGTATGTTTTGTGTGTGTTCTCTTGGCACCCCATTTTTAGGATTTTATTATACTTAACTTGAGAAATATTCATGCGCTTCTTTGTTTTCCTTGGAGGTGCGAACCTTCATATTGTCCACCCAAATCGAAAACGATTACGATGTGTTGGGTCCTCTCCTTTTTTCCTTTTAGATTGCTAGTTCTACTTATCACTTCATATCTCATTTAAGTATGTCTTTATTTTATTGTTTTAAGTTCTCTCTTATCAAATAGAATCTTTCTATTTATTTTATTTTGAAAAAAAAAAAAGAGAGATGATTTTAGATTTTATGAAGCAAAGGGCGCAGGAAAAGATAGCATTATCTCCTTACTACAATTTGGATAAGATGATTCTTGTACTGAAAGACTGTTCAGTAATTATTTCCCTATTAATAAGAGTTTGAGATCGTAGCTGCCCTTAACCTGCATTTAATATTATTATTTCTCCAATAAGCCTTGCATTATTGATAAATAAGATATGTACTACCTATTAAAATAAATACATATATGATTTCTTTTGGCAGGACTTCTTGTCCTCTACCCGCATTGTAAATCCTTTTTCTCATGTCTAATAAACTCGTACTCTTTAGTAAAATCTGTTGGCAACTACCTCATCTTAATTTCTATCTTTTCAGTTGTTTTCTTTTAACTATTCTTGGGAAAGCTCATATGTCCTTGTCTTGTGCAATGCACGCACCCCTACTTGTCTTGCAGGATGTCTCTAGCCTGACCAGTTTTTTTCAAACTGCATGCGGGATAACACCTGAAGAAAAACAGCTTTTTCTGTAAGTGGAAAGAACTGGGGAGAAGTTGACCTAAATGGTTAGCGTTTGTTTCTTTTTCATTCTGTCTTTTTTCTGTTCATTGTTTTGGATCTAATTTGTAGAAAGTTGACTTTGATCTGATTTATAGGTCATAAGCTTCAACAAAAGAAGTTAGTAAATTTACGTACTTACTATTGCTTTGTGTAGACAGTTCAACTTTTAGCTAGTGAATACACTGTTTGAGGTTCCTTATATTCTTTCTAGCATTCTTTTTTGTTTAATATGTATAGTTGCAGTGTCTTGCTTTCCTGTACCAACCCCTTGTTTTTTCCCTTTTTCTTTTCAATTCTATTTTTGGAAAGTGTACTATATAAACTAATATGTCACCGTAATTTAATGCAAGTTTATTTTCATGGGAGGCAGTTGATTGTGTCTTGTTGAGTTCCTTTGTGTTTGTTATCTCAAAGCAAGCATTTGAGGTGTCCTTAGCAGATGTCTCTCAAACACAACTCCAAGGAAAAAATGATGTCATGTTGGAATTTCATGTTGATGATACTACTGGTGCCAATGAGGTTACTTATTTTCAGTTTTTTTTTTCCTTTCAATACCTTTTAATTCTTACATCATCGTGAATCCTTAGCTTCCTGTAGTGAAAACCATATCTGTATTTATAGATTTTTGGAACCTCCAAAACCACCCCCAAAAAAAAAAAAGACCAACAGCACACATCTGGATCAAGCACCTATTAAGTTTCCAGTTGGCCTATAATGCAGTACATTTAATTTATATATGTATATATGCTGTTACCTTTTCTACTCGCTCTTTACTAGTATATTGACTCTGTTGTTGTAATGGTTATAGAAAGATTCATTGATGGAGATAAGTTTTCATATACCTAATTCCAACACTCAGTTTGTTGGTGATGAAAATTGTCCTCCGGCTCAAGTGAGTTCTTTGTAGACTTGGTAACAATTTATTGTGGGAGTTTACAGTAATGTTTTTTTAATGTCATGGGTACTGTATTTAAAGGTCTTTCGCAACAAGATCGTGTCAATGGCGGATGTTACCCCAGGAGGTGAAGAACCTGTTGTTACATTTGAGGGGATTGCAATTCTTACTCCTAGGTAGCTGTTCGGACTCTACTAGCACCAGCTATATATTACTGTCAGCTCTCATTTTTTCCCTTTCGGTTATACTGGTTTAATGGTCTCATGGAAGTATTTGCTTTTCGTAGGGGCCGGTACAATGTTGAACTCCATGTTTCATTTCTGCGGCTCCAAGGTCAAGCCAATGATTTCAAAATTCAATACAGTAGTGTTGTTCGCCTCTTTTTGCTGCCCAAGGTTATAATTCTTTGTTTTTGCACAAGACATCAATATGAATGAGCCCTGGTTACATTTCAGTAAATCTTACAAAAAAAAAACCTTGCATGAATTAGAATTACTTTTATTTGTTAGTGGTCGGTGTTTGATTACTATGAGTTATCTTAGTTGATTGAGCTTGTCTTTCTGAAGGCACAATCAAAATATTAGATTCTTCTGTCTTTTTGCAGTCTAATCAACCACATACTTTTGTTGTCGTCTCTCTTGATCCGCCAATCCGTAAGGGCCAAACATTATACCCACATATTGTGTTGCAGGTATTGTTCTTATCATCATGTTGGATGCCTTTCCCCAGTTATATGTACATATGGTAACTTTGTTTTTCTTCTGTGGATACAGTTTGAAACAGACTATGTTGTAGAAAGCACATTGTCACTAAGTGACGAACTCTTTAATACCAAGTACAAGGACAAGTTAGAGCCAACATATAAGGTATTGAACAAATTTAATGGTGAAGTTTGAACTATCTGCTATTAGGAGAATGTATCCGGATTGAAGAAGGCTAACTGTCCATTTTCAGATCATAGTAATATAACTGTGTGGTGGGCCTTGCACACAACATTTATTTAATCGGTTGCCTTTGAATTTTTAGGGACTCATACATGAAGTGTTCACCATCATATTATGGGGATTGTCTAGTTCCAAACTCACTAGACCAGGAAAGTTCCGTAGTTGTCAGGATGGTTATGCTGTTAAGTCATCGTTGAAAGCTGAAGACGGAGTCCTTTATCCACTCGAGAAGAGCTTTTTCTTCTTGCCAAAACCTCCTACCCTTATTCTTAATGAGGAGGTGTGATAAATGATGATGTATTCTTACTGCTGGAATTTTCTTGTATGCATGGTTATCATAATATGCTAGTAAGCTACTGAGTTGTCTTGTGTTCTTTTGTTTTTAGATCGACTATGTGGAGTTTGAGAGACATGCTGCTGGAGGATCAAACATGCATTACTTTGATCTTCTGATAAGACTGAAGACTGAGCAAGAACATTTATTCCGGAACATCCAGAGAAATGAATACCATAATCTTTTTGACTTCATCAGGTCGGTAACTCATGTCCTGTTAAGAGTCTGACCGAGTCTATAAGATATATATTTTACCTTTTCCCTGTAATCTAATGCAGTTCTAAGGGTCTGAAAATCATGAACCTTGGAGGTCCCCAAGCTGCAGATGGCGTTGCTGCTGTTTTGCAGAATGAAGATGATGATGCCGTCGACCCACATCTTGAGTGGATTAAGAATGAAGCTGGTGGAGATGAGAGCGATGAGGAGGTAATTTACTTTGTTAAGTGATGTGATATACTCCTGGTTTGATGTCCAGTAAGTTTTTTGCACTCTGATATGATAGAGATTATTGCTATTGTTAATTTGAATTTTATTAGTCACTCTCTCCTTGCACCCCCTATTTTTGGTTTGGCATGGAATTTACGACTTGGTGAAAACATATCTATAGATTACATTCTTTATAAAATATTAATACAGCCGAACATATAAGATATAACATATACTAAGGACGTAATATGAGGTAATAAATATATTATAATTGTGTTGCAGACGGATGTGTGCTACATACTAAAAGACCTTTTTAGCTACTGTTTGTTTCCTAAACATATACTCCCTACATTCCAAAGTAGAGATGCATTTTTACTTTTTGAAGTCAATTTGTGAAATCTTCAAGAGTTAAAAAACGATACGACTTTATTTTATTCAAGTACAAACAACTATAGTTATTGTAAATTAACTAAAAGTGTTATCAAGGAATTGACGAGTTGGGTTATTTACTTGGATGAGGAGCAGAAGTTCTAATTGTCACATTTATTTCTTTCAAACATAAATTTTATGATTTATAAATTGGCTTTGCAAGTTCATATGCATCTGTAACTTTGTAACCGAGGGAGTATTGCAAAAGTGAAAATAAATAATGATGTTCTTCTTAACATAAAAATTGGATAGGCGAGTGGTTTACTGTAGTATATTGACATTCCAGTTGTCTTTCTCTTGTTCGGTTGTTCCTGTGGCAGCTTCTCTCGAGTGTTCAATTTCCATATTTGAATGTCTATTTGGCTGGAACAAATGTTTAGGCGTGGTTAATATTTTGTAGGATGAAGATTTTGTTGTTGACAAGGATGATGGAGGTTCACCTACAGATGATTCTGGAGAAGAAGAATCTGATGCTAGTGACAGTGGAGGTGAAAAAGAGGTAAATAATTTATTAAATCATTTCCCTTTGTGCCTTCTTTTAGTTGCTCATTGTTTTGATAGAAATTTTGTACCAAGTTACAGCCATCCTCACATGCATGAGTTGTTATTTCAGAAACCTGCTAAAAAGGAATCCAAGAAAGAGCCTTCTGCTTCTTCCAAGGCATCGGCAAATAGGAAGAGAGCCAAAGGTGGCGATGAAGATAGTACAAAGAAGAAGAAACCTAAGAAGAAAAAAGATCCAAACGCACCAAAGAAACCATTGACTGCTTTCATGTTCTTCTCGAAGACTGAAAGGGAGGTTGGTACTTATGGATATAGATGATCAATCTTCTTTCTTTCACCTTTCATGTTTGATTTGTCACATATATCAATAATGCTAAATTCTAAGATACCCAACATGGTTGATAATTGTCTGTCTTGAAATGTCCATGGAGTAGCATATATACAAATTGAGTGGCATTTGGTGTGCGACCCAGATTCTGGATAACTAATCTTGCCTCTGAGGTTTTATTCTTTTATGGAATGTAGAGAAAAGACCGTTATTTGAAGAGTATTGAGTATTGATAGGACATAACAAGAGCATTGACCAATGCCATACAGGAATTATTTCAAGGGTGGACACTGCTATAACTAAATAAAATATAAAAATAAATAAATATAATTAATAGAAAATACCAAATAAAGTCCAATCAATATTAAATAAAAGTCACTACTAAACCATTCTTCCATGAAATTGTTTTATAATAGCCTCATTTTTAATATCTTCGGATTCATCCTTTACAAGTAGAGTAGTGATTCAAATTAAAGATGATGTAGGGATGAATAGGTAGAGACTTGAGAGAACTAGAGAAGATACTTGCTCAATTTTTACTTAAAATTTTTAGATGGGTGGGCACAATTTCATTTTTAATAGATAAAGTGATAAACCCCTAAGTAACAAAAAAAATCCAAATTCAAGGGCGGTTACACTCATAATAGATCCGCTCTTCCTAGCGTGCAGTCTTGGCCTTATTCTTGCTTCTTCTAATTAGTGACACTATTTATATCGAGTTATTGTAAAAGGGTAAAGTAACTAATGTTGCTGTTTATATTGATATCTTTCGTTTTATCAAGGATATGAATATATACATTATAGATAACGTTTTTACAAGGGTGTGGTTCATTTCTATGTATGGACTTTCTTCTATCATGTGTGCTACATTTTGTAGGTTTTGCTTACATTTAGTTTATTTGTATATCGTTAATTAGTTGATGGAGGGAACTTTGTTGGTTGCATGTTGGCCATGTTTTTTCTTGGGTCCTCTTTCTTATTGGACTGCTGCAGCGATTGTCGGCTATTTAGCATATGGTGATTGCGAATAGTTGCTAATTACATTACATTGGTTGCAGAATGTGAAAAAGAGTAATCCTGGAATTGCCTTCACGAGATGTTGGCGAGTTCTTGGAGAGATGGAATAAGATGTCGAGTTTGTGTTCACATACTCCCACCCAAGGATCTTTTGATTATTTTCATCATCTGTTGATCTATTTCCGATTGTGCAAAAACCGATGCATGTAGTGAGAGAAAGAAGCATATGAAGCAAACGCCGTGCGTGATAAAAAAGCAGTACAATGATGAAATGAAGGGCTACTGATAACCCATAAATGACGAGCATAGATTATGGGAATGAATCGACAATCGATTAGGTTTAATACAAAGTTGGGAACCTTTCCAAAAGTTACCATCACGTTCCTTGTTAACGAGGTTTGTTTTGTTATTTGTACTCTTTTAGATGTTTATGTAGCGAGTTAAATATTTTCTAGATGTTTATGGAACTATGTTATAGATTTATTAGAAGATCGACCTTGATGATAATTTAATATGATGGAGGCCCTACTTGATTGGGTTGGTGAAAGTTCTTTTGAGTGTTTGAAATTTAAATCCTCTCGGTGTTTAATCCAAGTGTTTCACTGGCGGTGTGGCGGCTGGAATGTTGCATTAAGCGTTTCAAATCGGTTGTTTTGTTTAATTTACTTGAACTTTATCTTCGAGAGAACAAATTAGAAGCGCTTACATTCTTTGTAATGTCTCATCAAGTTGTTGCGATGTTGAACTAAATGCTTCTCTGCTAAGAACGTAAGGAATTAGCTAAACCGGTAAATAGTCTCTCGAGGCACATGCTCTGTTTGTGTTTAACCCTTCACATTGAGGGAATATTTTGGAAGTAAGATCGTAAACGAGCTATTCGAATTCAATTTATACTCGATTCGGATTCGTTAATAATACGATTCAAATATGAGCATTAAAAATAATTTGAATAAAAATATAAGTATAATTTGAACAAGGTTATAATAGACTAGTTTAATATCCAAATTACTTGAATTCTTGATTGGGATTAGGTACATACTCGATTGATATAAATTGATTAGATGCTCGATACATTCTCTTATAATATATACAAATTTAAATCAAATTAGGATAGTTTATTATTATTATTTTGCTTTGTTTTTAATTTTAATTGTGATTTTATATTTGTAAAGTGCAATAGTAAATATATTTTTTCATTTTTAAGTAAAATAATAAATTCAATTTATAATTATATTTGGCAAAAAGTACTTTTACACCAATTGTGATTGTAATGTTTTAAAGAATTAAATAACTTGTGTTTTTAAAATATTCAATTAGCCCACTGTACTTTTTAAAAATATTCAATCATGTCATTCCGTCCAATTTGAGTAACCGACGTTAACAAATCTGTTTAAATTGCTTACGTGGCTTTTTGAAAAAAAATAAAAAATTACGTGGTAATTGCGTGGCAACAAATACATATCATGTTTCTGTAAGCTCCTTTCTTTTATTTTTTTTAATAGATTTTCTTTATAATTTTTTCTTCTCAAACAAAAAAACAAAATAATATTAATTCATTAAAAATTATTTTAAAATAAATATTTTAATTCATTTTTTATAATTTTTATTTTCCTTTCTTTTAATAATTATTTTTATTTTAAAAATTAATTCCAAATAATACTGAATAATATATCAAAATTTTTGTATTAATGAGATATATTACAACATTATATTAATTTTTCAAGCATAACATTCCAAAGTAAGGCCAATAAGAGACATAAGAAAAAACTACATGTTAGGCACTAGAACTTCAATAGAAACACATTGAAAAAATCAGAAATGTATTTACTATAAGCGATGAAATTGACCTTGTTTTCCTTTCTTCTTCTGTGTATCATTCTAAGAAAGTAGACCGCAGCAAAAATTGGTCAGACCATTTGGCCGGTACCCAGCCAAATTACCTGTTAAAATTTGGTATAGAACTTTATGTTTTTACCATTAAAATCTGGCGCTTTTTAAATACGTCTTACTCCATACATGATGCATGGCCTCCCATGAGCGCCCGGCCCGCCCGGTTATTTAAAAAAAAACTATTCTATTTCTTCTGGACCTCTGCCTTATGTTCGAGTACACTATACTCTAACCGGCTTAGCTAGTCTTTTTTGAGATCAGATGATTCAGATCTAAAACTGAGAGTGAGAGACTGAGAGTCCTCAAAGAGCCAACGACGAGTCACGACCGAGAAATCCACGCTTCGATCGACCACGCCGAGTCGCCGACTATGTAGCTTCTTAGTTCTTCGTCTTCGTCCCAAATCTGGGTAATTTTATCTCTCTATATATAATATATCTCAGTGTTTTATCCTCTTCGTCCCGACTTTGTTGCTTAGCTTTTTCATTTTTGGTTGAAGGATCAGATCTACTTTTTTGGTTCAAGGTATGTAATTTTCTTTCACTTTTTTGCCCAAAATATTGAATTCCTTGTTTTTAGGTAAAATAATTAGTGTGTTTTAATTTTTAATATGTCCTGCAATTATTCGATCTGGATATTTATCATTTTTCTTGTTTGTCCTTTTATTTTTCCTTTACATAAATTTGGTTACCCTTTTAATTTGGAAGATGATTTACAGGATTTTTCTCTCATATGGTAGTGCAGTTTCTTGAAAATTGATGTCCTGCTCCTGCATGATTTTCCTCTCATTCTTGAAGAGTTCAGATAATGTGCAAATGGAATATTAAACAAGAACATATAATGTGGGTTCTGTATATTTAATTCTTTAGCTCGTGTAAGAAAAATTCCAGTCATTGAATTGAAGTCATATCCTTATATACAATCATTTATGTAATACATTTATGTTTTATTAGTAGATTTGTTTCATTCTCTTTTCTTTTTCTTTGTTTTTCCCCTTTCAGTTTCAGTTTTCTCATTGGGTATTTAAAGATGACTCAAATCTAGAAGTTGATTGAAGTAAAATATTACTGTTGCTGGGTAAATTTTATTATTGCTATTGCAGTGATGGAGTGGCTTGGGATGGATGGATTTACAATAACTCTTGCTGGGATTCTAATAGCTCTTGGTTCATTTAATATTTATTAGTTTTTCTCATTTGTATCATTGTATGTATTAGTAATATGTTTACTCATTTAGTCATTTCCTTCTTGAGCTTTACAGTATTTACAGATTTAAAAAAAAATGAAAAAGCCCGCGGGCCGGGCCGGCCCAACCTGGGCCACGGGCCGCGTAATTTCAGCCCACCAAAACCCGGGCCATTTTGGCCCGGCTCGCCGGTGGCCCGGCCCGTTTGCCAGGTCTACAAGAAAGTTTATCCCACAAAGTGTGCTTCAAATCGCCCTGTCCATCTGTGCCTGCTAACACCGCGAAATCTTGAACTTCTCTTCACAGTAGTAGGCATAGAAGCTTGGTCAAGTACTTGTTGTGGCTGTTGCTGTTGAGGATTGCAGCTAAGAGCTATTGCAGCAGAATCTCTTCTTCTTCTCTTGACACACCTTGCTTGGGCTTCACCATCAGCCATGCTTAGGCGTCGCCTTCCAGGTTTTTCTTCCTTCTTGACCAACATGGTTGCCATTTGTGTTTTCTTTCCTCTTTGATGCTTTCTTTTGCCCTTGTATTCTCTGACTTTGCTTTCTTCAGATGTTTGCTTGATTTTCCAAGAACGTGTGCTCGTAGTATTTATAATTAGTTGGCTATTTTGGTTTTGTTATGTTTTGTTTTTAGTTGTCACAAAAAAACTGTTAGATAAGACATGGAAATCGTTGATTTCTATGATCTAGAGTCATCTTAGGACAAATTTAGCCCGTCCATACTCCGTCTGCCTGCTGGAGAAACCTAAACTCAATGGTATAACAGTTTCGGAATATCCTAATCGTTGTTTATTTATATAATAAGCTGAAAACTTCCGAGATAAAAGAATTGGGGTTCTGTTATCTCCCAACGAATAGGAACAATTTTATATCTCTAGGCAACAGAAAAGTATCTTCCACAAGACATAGCACAGCATGGTGGCACCTTTTGATTTACAATTATAGAACAAAATCGAAAAGCAAAAAGAGCTTGAAAAAGGGGTTGCCCGAGAGAACTATAGACATGAACATTTTAATGTAACGTGAATTTGTACGGTATTTGGTAATTATCTATATGGAATTTGCATCGACTCGTTCAAATTTACTGTAAATCAAATAATATTTGAGTCATTAAACATCAAAATCCTGCAGAATCAAGGTTAGGTTAGGTTAGGTTTGGTGTGACTAGAGATTTAGTATATTAGCAAGGAATTTGTGTTGACAGCAAAACAACAAAACATATACTTCTTCTACATATAAGCATTTCCTAGGATTCTCAGCCTACTTAACTAAACATATTTTTGTATTTTTTGTTAAGGTCTTCATTTACTTACCTCAGTTTGTTAATAGATAATTAAAATGGGTAGAAGGAATTAGTTTCCTCTCACGGTGGCGATGTCTTCTATGGAATCAAATGGTAAAATATTCACCCCACCCCACTGTTCAGAACACTAAGTATTAAAGTATCTAAAAATATTTCCTCGTGGAAATGCATGGAAAATAGCATATAGTATGAACACACAGAATAATGACAATACATATATTGTCTTTTTGACAGGAAAATTAAATAAGTATAGTTGAAATCACACTCCTATTTTTGCTGCGTACTTTTGCTGCTTTCTGTCCTTAGATTGGAGGAGAAAAAAACCAAGCAAATCTTGTCTCTTGAAAAATGAGAGATTGTACTTGTGTGTTTTTTTCCTTGGAAAAGAGCACCAGGTATGTTGACTTGTTACTCGCATGTACTAGTTAGTAGTACATGAAATAAGAGTGTCGGTAAGGAATGGAGCCACATATCACACTGTCTGTTTATTTGACATAATCATTTCCCATCAAATGGAGTAATTAATGACAGGTAGGAATTGGTTCATGGTATGAAGCTGAAAGATGGAGGGAGAAGCAGGATTATCACACCCTGGATCTGGATGTTGTATGGCGTTGTTACTGGCATAATGCTGTATCATTAGTTACAAACACTTGAAATTAAGTTTATGAAAGGGTAGAAAGTCATGTGCTCTTGAATGAATATTGTTTGGATTGGATGGTCATATTTAATGGAGTATCGATCACCAGAGAAACCTGATCAATCAATATCCATTGATTCCCTCCTAGCTAGCCAAGCCAGCCAAAAGGATCTGAATATCATCATCCGCCATACATTTGCTATGCACAAATCAAATCAACTTGAATATTTAACGGACTCAACTTCAAACATTGAAACCACATTTTACAAACGCATATTATAAAATTAAAATATCCTTGCTTTTTACAAGAAGAATTCCTTTTAACACTAATTTTTAGTATAATATAACCGCCATAATTCATATTAATTCATTCATTTTAGTAATTGTTACATTTCAATTAAAAATTATTACATTTCAATTAAATGTAACTTTAAAAATTGTTACATTTCAATTAAAAATTATTACATTCAATGGAGATTATTTTAGCATTAAAATGGCCCATTAAGCATACCCATTTACACCAATCACCGGAATTTTTGCTAAATCTACCAAACACCGGATAGATTTACCTTACCAATATTCTCCAAATTACAGACCCACCGTTTCTACACTGCCCTGGTGGCTGATAAGATTCACGACTTTCTTCATTTACTCCGTAGTAAAATCGTGAGCAGATACTGTCCCTAAATTCTCTGTCTCTCCTCACTTAAATTTTGACACGTCTTTTTATTTAATTTTAAAATTAATTAGTACTTCCTCCGTTTCTTAATATATGTCGTTTTAGAGTTGTGCACAAGTATTAAGGTAATGATTGTATATCATTAATTATAATATCAATTATCTATATTGTCCTTGTATTGAAATAAGAGATTGCTATTTATTGGACAGAAAATAATGAGAGAGCCAAAATTATATTTAATACTTGGGGTAATATTGGAAACTAAGCAATTAATGCTTACTTGAAATTCTCAAACGACTTATATTAAGGAACAAAAATATTCTCTAAAATGACTTAATACTTATATTAAGGAACGGAGGGAGTATTAAGTAAAAGACTAGGTGTCAACATTTAAATGGAGGAACACAAAGGGACAAGAAAATTGGGGACAGATGATCTGCTCTCAATAAAATCAGAGTATACTTTTTTTTCTTAACAATATTTCAAGACTAAATTCAAATTATTTTTTAATTAAGTTTAAATTTCACTTCGGAACCAAAGAAATACTACTATTTTTTTTAATTTTTTTTTTTAAAATGAACAAATATTATTTAAATTCATATTCCAAATTCCTATTTTATTTTTTCCTTAAATTCAATATCAATTTTTTTGTACTCCATTAAAAAACTTATTTGTTGAGATAGATACTTGTTGTGGGTATTGCAGGAGAGGAAATGAATGGATAAATTCAAATTAGGCCCAAAAGAAGAAACCGCAAAAATTGTTATATTGACTGACGTTCACACTATAAAACGAGAGTTGTGTCTTCTACTTCTACATCGGTGTTCGTATTTTACTCGGGAGAGAGAAGCTATGGCAGATGGTCACTTATTCAACAATATCTCCCTCGGAGGCCGGGGCGGGACTGTAAGTTCCCTTTCTCCATTTCCCCCCTTCATTAATGCATTTCAAGCTATTTTACTCATTAATGTTGATCTTAAATTAAGATTCTGTCGTTCGGTTATCCTATCTTCGTGTTCGGAACCCTAACCCTAATTTACTGCGAAACGAAGTTATATGTATACATATTACAATCTGAGATTAATATATATTCTCGTTTTCATTTTTCTCTAGGGTTTTGCTCATACTCTTCTCCAAATTGGTTCACTTTTAGTTGTTCTTGTAGTCTTTTTTCTTTATATACCAAAAAAGATAGGGCTTTTGTGTGTTAATTTTTCAAGTTTTATTATTGAGCTCAAGCATTATACGTGGACACACGTCTTTTGATTAAATAGTGAAACCCTAAGAGTGACGACGAGCTTTGAACTAAAAAAAAAACTCTCCCGGAATTAGAAAACTTTTAAAAAGAGATACTCAAATTAGCTAGAAATTTAGGGTTCATAATTGACATTGCCCCAGTTACAGGTATTTCTCTCAAATTCTTTAGGCCTGATCTTATATGGATAGAAACATAAATTTGTATAATCTGTTTAATGCTCGTGGAATATGTGACCTAATAATATTATATCTGGTGCTTTCTAAACCCCGAACAATCGAGGGTTCATTCAGGGGGTATAGTGTGGAAGAAACAAGGTGGTGGTAAGGCTGTGGAAGTAGATAAGACTGAGATATCAGGCCTTACCTGGATGAAGGTACCGCGGAGTAACCAGCTTGGAATTCTGACCAGGGATGGATTGAAGTACAAATTTACTGGTTTCCGTGACCAGGTATCATATCTGCTCTCTCTGTCTCCCACTCTGCCTTCACTTAGTTTGAATAACGGAATGTACAATTCGTTAAAATTGCGAGGATTTTTTTTTAATTATAAGTTATTTTTATATAAACTTTTCAATACATTTTTGCATGACATATCACTTACATTTGTAAACATGTTGATTTTGTTATAATATTGCTTCCTCCTTTAATGCGATACACATTGTATTTTTATCAAACTCAGTAGCCTCTTAAACAAACCTTGCAAGGTTGAATATAGATCTTAAGATATTTTACTCACAAACATTTAAGGTTCAACAACTAAATCTAATTGTCAATAATTTAACATAATTGAGTTTATACTTGGATACTAATACAAAAATTTGGACACAATTCAATACTACATAGTTGGCATATTGATACAACAGGTTCAATATTCAACTTTTGAATACGTCAATTTGATCGTACGTGGAGGCATGTAGCTCCGTCCCATACGGAGTGTCCGAATTAAAAGCAAAAACTTTAAACTAAGTTGTAGGATGAAAATATGAATTTGGTCAGATTAAGAGTTCGACTTACAAATTACTCTTGCCAAATTAAGAACATAAAATTAGACAATATCTATTAATCCAATTCACGCCAACAAACAACAATGAAGCTCAGAATAAAATCAACTCATAACGGCAAGTAGCATAAACTTTCGGAAAATATGAGCATATATACATGTAAAGGGAAAAGAGAGAGATAAAAACCTTTTTGCTCCAAGGAGAAAACTTATTCCTTCTTGTCAACCGAGCTTGCCATTTCCCAACTACCCGGGGAAAAAAATTAAAACCTGAAGTTAACAATAATAATAATAACACATTGAGTTATGTATAAGGTAATAAAAAAAAAATTTAGGAAAGGAAGGAGTAGCAAACTATAAATCAAAAAAATGGTATCTAAATTTACCCAAGAGCATGGGTTCATTATCAAGACCACCTAGAACATTAAACACATAATAGGGGAAGAATCTTTTGTAGTAAAGGGTATGTGAGAGCAACTGAGCCATAGCAGGACAGCTCATTTGCTTGTTGTGTTGATGCTGATAAGTCTGAAACAAGAAAAAGAGAACCATTTGACGTCAGTTTCAAAAACAGAATTTAAACTCAAGTAACAAAATAATATAGTACTCAAAGTTATGAATTGCTTAATAATATTCTTAAAAAGCCTAGCAAAGAGAACAATTCTCTAAAACCTCACCAGGTGCCTAGCAGTCAAGACTTTTTGAAAGGCTTTTATGTAAGCCTGGAATCCTGAAGAGGCCATAACAGATTTGTCCGCTCTAGAAACAAAAAAAAAAAGCAACATAAGCACGTGACCTTTACATACAGAAACATTTGTTTATATATGTTGAACCATTTGTTTTCTTATGTACTAGAAACAATAACAAAATCATGCATGTTTATTATGCATGTATTAGCAGGTTTCTCATGCTACTTGATTTCAAATATTGTCGTAGCTGGCTTTGCTAATGAGGGAGAAGGCTAATATGAACCCATCAACACCTTTGTAACTTAGAGGCCTCAACCTGTTATAATCCTCCTGCCCTAAAATATGAACACCAAATTAACTTGGCTTAGTATATATATCTAGAGATGAAACAAAAGGGAATAGAGTTATGATGGCTTGCGATCTGTTTTGAGAATGTAAAATTATAAGCTCGAGTCTATTAAAACTTTGAGGTGTTTGACAACTCAATTTCAAGTTTTGTAATTAGAATTGAAATTTAGTTAAAACTTGGAGCTCAATTCTGATAATAAAGTGTTGCCAATAATAAGTTTAGTTGCAACAATGGTGGCAAGAAAATTTGGTTTTATCAAATTTAGCCATCTTCTTAATCAAAGTTGCACTAAACCTTAATTACTTACTGCGCAGATCCCAAAGTCCAAGGTTAATAGTATTCCCATCCACCACCACATTAGCCCTTAAGTTGTCAAAAATTGTAGGTACATAATCCTATGATCAGATTAAATGGGAAAAAATAAAATAAAACTAAACCTAAATTAAGTCAAAATCACTAATAAAAAAACGTTGCTGAATTGTACCGCGGGGAAGGTGTTGCTAGTGTAAGAGATTAGCGTGCATGTTTTTCCGACTGAGCCGTTGCCTATAGTGACACACTTGATGAATCTTGTAGTGTTCATCATTTCAAATTAACTTGGTATTAAGATTCTCAGATATCTGTATTTCTTCCTCTCAAATGAAAAGGAAATGGTTATTTTTTTTTGGAGTGGGACGAATACTATAACGAGGTTTGAATTTTGAATAGATAAAAAATAACAAAGTTTTGTTAAATTTTTCTGTTAGTAGAAACTATTCCATTGTTCAAATCCCTAATGTCTGACTACTGGTAGCTATAGATAGACAATTCTATTGATACATGTCTTTCAGTTCCTTATTACTGCCCTCCAGATCTGATTTGTATGCATTAAATTTAAAATCTCAATGGCATAAACTGTTGCAAAATTACACTCGTAAGATATATCATGATTTCCATACGAATTAACAACTAATAAGCAGCCAAAACAATAAAAAATTTACCCAATAAAAGACCAACTAAATCAACAGAATATAAAACAAGCTGAAGCAATAAAGAGAATAAATTGGGCGTACAGTTTACAGATTTTGGAGTAATCTCTGGTGAGAATACTGTAGCCAGTTGTCATTTGAATATCTGATGCGATCACACAGTAATCAGCTCCCGCAATTGCAAGCATAGTTTTGGTATATCATTTATACAACTAATGTAATTTTGATGTTCTTACATAATCATGCACTCGTAAAATTCACAATCACACTAATCAAACCAAATTGAAAACCTAATCGAAATCATTAACATCAAAATTAAGACTAAATCGTACAGTCATAACCTGAAATTAGAAGACAAGGAGAGGGAGACTGAAACCTAGGGCGGTGGAGGCACGAGGCACTGAAACCGTAGTAAAGAGGAGGCACGATCGTTCCTTTCAGTTCTTCAATAGATACATATCATATTTTGGACTGGGGATAGAGGTAGATAGAGCAACTAAATTGGGACGAATTATGGGGACATATTGTGGGTTGTTTGACTGTTTGATCAATCTAATCTTCAACCGTAAGCAGAAATTGAAAAAAAGTGGAGAAGATTTGGGAACAAAGCGTGTAAAGGACAGAAATTAAAAGAGGGAGGGAGAGGGAGGGAGAGGGAGGGGGAGGGAGACAAATCAATTTCTAATTAACCGAGTTAACTCACCATTTTTTCAAATTGAAGGAAACGATTTCTCAAATTGATTTGAACTGTTGATGTCATTTGACGTCATCTTGGACGTCTTTATATATAAGGATTGATTTGTGTGGTTGAATTTGTTGGTGTAAGACTACATGCATGGAAAATTAAGCCTCCTCTATGGCTGATTAGTTCAATCAGATTTTTAAAATGAAGTGAAAGAATAAGGTGTTTCTTGTTATAACTTCAATTCTTCCAAGCTAACCAATTAAAACAAGTTTAGTGTTACTAGTTGGTAGCTTTTGGCTTAATTGTTGATCAGCATTGAGAATGGGCGATCTTGCCTTTTGTTCTCTCTTTGCATATGCTTATTACGTTCTTTGTTGTTTTACTTTGTCATTTTTACTTTTTAATGCACAAACACTGTTGGAAATATTGTAAAGATGACCTTATCAAAATAATAAATAAACTTGGTCATGCAAGCTGTACCAGTGGAACTGAGTTGGATTCAGTTTATTGTAATGCTGAGACCATGTTACGCATTTCATTAAATCAATGATGAATTTGGATTCATGCATGAGATTATCTTGTATGAGGTGTTATAAACTTTTTAAATACAGGATAGTCATAGATTTGATCTAGTTCTCCAGGAAAAATTTCATTTTTTCATATATTACTCTTATAAACTGATAAGCAAAATATTTCAGTGAAGGGTGTCGAGGAGGGTGCAACCAAATTATATAAATGGACCACAGGAAAATCGAATCGTGTTTGCTCTAATGCTGATGATATTTGTGCGTGTGGGTGTGTACATAGATATGTACTTTGAATGACCGTGTGCAGTTTCATATTTTACTTTTTTGTGATCTATAAGTATGTTTTGTGTGTGTTCTCTTGGCACCCCAATTTTAGGATTTTTATTATACTTAACTTGAGAAATATTCATGCGCTCTTTGTTTTCCTTGGAGGTGCGAACCTTCATATTGTCCACCCAAATCAGAAACGATTCTGATGTGTTGGGTCCTCTCCTTTTTTTCCTTTTAGATTGCTAGTTCTACTTATCACTTCATATCTCATTTAAGTATGTCTTTATTTTATTGCTGCAAGTTCTCTCTTATCAAATAGAATCTTTCTATTTATTTTATTTTGAAAAAAAAAACAGTAGATGATTTTAGATTTTATGAAGCAAAGGGCGCAGGAAAAGATAGCATTATCTCCTTACTACAATTTGGATAAGATGATTCTTGTACTGAAAGACTGTTCAGTAATTATTTCCCTATTAATAAGAGTTTGAGATCGTAGCTGCCCTTAACCTGCATTTAATATTATTATTTCTCCAATAAGCCTTGCATTATTGATAAATAAGATATGTACTACCTATTAAAATAAATACATATATGATTTCTTTTGGCAGGACTTCTTGTCTTCTACCCGCATTGTAAATCCTTTTTCTCATGTCTAATAAACTCGTACTCTTTAGTAAAATCTGTTGGCAACTACCTCATCTTAATTTCTATCTTTTTCAGTTGTTTCCTTTTAACTATTCTTGGGAAAGCTCATATGTCCTTGTCTTGTGCAATGCACGCACCCCTACTTGTCTTGCAGGATGTCTCTAGCCTGACCAGTTTTTTTCAAACTGCATGCGGGATAACACCTGAAGAAAAACAGCTTTCTGTAAGTGGAAAGAACTGGGGAGAAGTTGACCTAAATGGTTAGCGTTTGTTTCTTTTTCATTCTGTCTTTTTTCTGTTCATTGTTTTGGATCTAATTTGTAGAAAGTTGACTTTGATCTGATTTATAGGTCATAAGCTTCAACAAAAGAAGTTAGTAAATTTACGTACTTACTATTGCTTTGTGTAGACAGTTCAACTTTTAGCTAGTGAATACACTGTTTGAGGTTCCTTATATTCTTTCTAGCATTCTTTTTTGTTTAATATGTATAGTTGCAGTGTCTTGCTTTCCTGTACCAACCCCTTGTTTTTTCCCTTTTTCTTTTCAATTCTATTTTTGGAAAGTGTACTATATAAACTAATATGTCACCGTAATTTAATGCAAGTTTATTTTCATGGGAGGCAGTTGATTGTGTCTTGTTGAGTTCCTTTGTGTTTGTTATTTCCTTTGTTTACATTGGAAAGCTGCCCACTTTTGCTTATGTTTATCAGGCAACATGCTTAGTTTTCTTGTTGGCTCAAAGCAAGCATTTGAGGTGTCCTTAGCAGATGTCTCTCAAACACAACTCCAAGGAAAAAATGATGTCATGTTGGAATTTCATGTTGATGATACTACTGGTGCCAATGAGGTTACTTATTTTCAGTTTTTTTTTTCCTTTCAATACCTTTTAATTCTTACATCATCGTGAATCCTTAGCTTCCTGTAGTGAAAACCATATCTGTATTTATAGATTTTTGGAACCTCCAAAACCACCCCCCCAAAAAAAAAAAAAAAGACCAACAGCACACATCTGGATCAAGCACCTATTAAGTTTCCAGTTGGCCTATAATGCAGTACATTTAATTTATATATGTATATATGCTGTTACCTTTTCTACTCGCTCTTTACTAGTATATTGACTCTGTTGTTGTAATGGTTATAGAAAGATTCATTGATGGAGATAAGTTTTCATATACCTAATTCCAACACTCAGTTTGTTGGTGATGAAAATTGTCCTCCGGCTCAAGTGAGTTCTTTGTAGACTTGGTACAATTTATTGTGGGAGTTTACAGTAATGTTTTTTAATGTCATGGGTACTGTATTTAAAGGTCTTTCGCAACAAGATCGTGTCAATGGCGGATGTTACCCCAGGAGGTGAAGAACCTGTTGTTACATTTGAGGGGATTGCAATTCTTACTCCTAGGTAGCTGTTCGGACTCTACTAGCACCAGCTATATATTACTGTCAGCTCTCATTTTTCCCTTTCGGTTATACTGGTTTAATGGTCTCATGGAAGTATTTGCTTTTAAATGAGGGGCGGTACAATGTTGAACTCCATGTTTCATTTCTATGGCTCCAAGGTCAAGCCAATGATTTCAAAATTCAATACAGTAGTGTTGTTCGCCTCTTTTTGCTGCCCAAGGTTATAATTCTTTGTTTTGCACAAGACATCAATATGAATGAACCCTGGTTACATTTCAGTAAATCTTACAAAAAAAAAACCTTGCATGAATTAGAATTACTTTTATTTGTTAGTGGTCGGTGTTTGATTACTATGAGTTATCTTAGTTGATTGAGCTTGTCTTTCTGAAGGCACAATCAAAATATTAGATTCTTCTGTCTTTTTGCAGTCTAATCAACCACATACTTTTGTTGTCGTCTCTCTTGATCCGCCAATCCGTAAGGGCCAAACATTATACCCACATATTGTGTTGCAGGTATTGTTCTTATCATCATGTTGGATGCCTTTCCCCAGTTATATGTACATATGGTAACTTTGTTTTTCTTCTGTGGATACAGTTTGAAACAGACTATGTTGTAGAAAGCACATTGTCACTAAGTGACGAACTCTTTAATACCAAGTACAAGGACAAGTTAGAGCCAACATATAAGGTATTGAACAAATTTAATGGTGAAGTTTGAACTATCTGCTATTAGGAGAATGTATCCGGATTGAAGAAGGCTAACTGTCCATTTTCAGATCATAGTAATATAACTGTGTGGTGGGCCTTGCACACAACATTTATTTAATCGGTTGCCTTTGAATTTTTAGGGACTCATACATGAAGTGTTCACCATCATATTACGGGGATTGTCTAGTTCCAAACTCACTAGACCAGGAAAGTTCCGTAGTTGTCAGGATGGTTATGCTGTTAAGTCATCGTTGAAAGCTGAAGACGGAGTCCTTTATCCACTCGAGAAGAGCTTTTTCTTCTTGCCAAAACCTCCTACCCTTATTCTTAATGAGGAGGTGTGATAAATGATGATGTATTCTTACTGCTGGAATTTTCTTGTATGCATGGTTATCATAATATGCTAGTAAGCTACTGAGTTGTCTTGTGTTCTTTTGTTTTAGATCGACTATGTGGAGTTTGAGAGACATGCTGCTGGAGGATCAAACATGCATTACTTTGATCTTCTGATAAGACTGAAGACTGAGCAAGAACATTTATTCCGGAACATCCAGAGAAATGAATACCATAATCTTTTTGACTTCATCAGGTCGGTAACTCATGTCCTGTTAAGAGTCTGACCGAGTCTATAAGATATATATTTTACCTTTTCCCTGTAATCTAATGCAGTTCTAAGGGTCTGAAAATCATGAACCTTGGAGGTCCCCAAGCTGCAGATGGCGTTGCTGCTGTTTTGCAGAATGAAGATGATGATGCCGTCGACCCACATCTTGAGCGGATTAAGAATGAAGCTGGTGGAGATGAGAGCGATGAGGAGGTAATTTACTTTGTTAAGTGATGTGATATACTCCTGGTTTGATGTCCAGTAAGTTTTTTGCACTCTGATATGATAGAGATTATTGCTATTGTTAATTTGAATTTTATTAGTCACTCTCTCCTTGCACCCCTATTTTTGGTTTGGCATGGAATTTACGACTTGGTGAAAACATATCTATAGATTACATTCTTTATAAAATATTAATACAGCCGAACATATAAGATATAACATATACTAAGGACGTAATATGAGGTAATAAATATATTATAATTGTGTTGCAGACGGATGTGTGCTACATACTAAAAGACCTTTTAGCTACTGTTTGTTTCCTAAACATATACTCCCTACATTCCAAAGTAGAGATGCATTTTACTTCTTGAAGTCAATTTGTGAAATCTTCAAGAGTTAAAAACGCGATACGACTTTATTTTATTCAAGTACAAACAACTATAGTTATTGTAAATTAACTAAAAGTGTTATCAAGGAATTGACGAGTTGGGTTATTTACTTGGATGAGGAGCGGAAGTTCTAATTGTCACATTTATTTCTTTCAAACATAAATTTTATGATTTCGCAAATTGGCTTTGCAAGTTCATATGCATCTGTAACTTTGTAACCGAGGGAGTATTGCAAAAGTGAAAATAAATAATGATGTTCTTCTTAACATAAAAATTGGATAGGCGAGTGGTTTACTGTAGTATATTGACATTCCAGTTGTCTTTCTCTTGTTCGGTTGTTCCTGTGGCAGCTTCTCTCGAGTGTTCAATTTCCATATTTGAATGTCTATTTGGCTGGAACAAATGTTTAGGCGTGATTAATATTTTGTAGGATGAAGATTTTGTTGTTGACAAGGATGATGGAGGTTCACCTACAGATGATTCTGGAGAAGAAGAATCTGATGCTAGTGACAGTGGAGGTGAAAAAGAGGTAAATAATTTATTAAATCATTTCCCTTTGTGCCTTCTTTTAGTTGCTCATTGTTTTGATAGAAATTTTGTACCAAGTTACAGCCATCCTCACATGCATGAGTTGTTATTTCAGAAACCTGCTAAAAGGAATCCAAGAAAGAGCCTTCTGCTTCTTCCAAGGCATCGGCAAATAGGAAGAGAGCCAAAGGTGGCGATGAAGATAGTACAAAGAAGAAGAAACCTAAGAAGAAAAAAGATCCAAACGCACCAAAGAAACCATTGACTGCTTTCATGTTCTTCTCGAAGACTGAAAGGGAGGTTGGTACTTATGGATATAGATGATCAATCTTCTTTCTTTCACCTTTCATGTTTGATTTGTCACATATATCAATAATGCTAAATTCTAAGATACCCAACATGGTTGATAATTGTCTGTGCGAAATGTCCATGGAGTAGCACATATACAAATTGAGTGGCATTTGGTGTGCGACCCAGATTCTGGATAACTAATCTTGCCTCTGAGGTTTTATTCTTTTATGGAATGTAGAGAAAAGACCGTTATTTGAAGAGTATTGAGTATTGATAGGACATAACAAGAGCATTGACCAATGCCATACAGGAATTATTTCAAGGGTGGACACTGCTATAACTAAATAAAATATAAAAATAAATAAATATAATTAATAGAAAATACCAAATAAAGTCCAATCAATATTAAATAAAAGTCACTACTAAACCATTCTTCCATGAAATTGTTTTATAATAGCCTCATTTTTAATATCTTGGATTCATCCTTTACAAGTAGAGTAGTGATTCAAATTAAAGATGATGTAGGGATGAATAGGTAGAGACTTGAGAGAACTAGAGAAGATACTTGCTCAATTTTTACTTAAAATTTTTAGATGGGTGGGCACAATTTCATTTTTAATAGATAAAGTGATAAACCCCTAAGTAACAAAAAATCCAAATTCAAGGCGGTTACACTCATAATAGATCCGCTCTTCCTAGCGTCTTGATCTTGGCCTTATTCTTGCTTCTTCTAATTAGTGACACTATTTATATCGAGTTATTGTAAAAGGGTAAAGTAACTAATGTTGCTGTTTATATTGATATCTTTCGTTTTATCAAGGATATGAATATATACATTATAGATAACGTTTTTACAAGGGTGTGGTTCATTTCTATGTATGGACTTTCTTCTATCATGTGTGCTACATTTTGTAGGTTTTGCTTACATTTAGTTTATTTGTATATCGTTAATTAGTTGATGGAGGGAACTTTGTTGGTTGCATGTTGGCCATGTTTTTTTCTTGGGTCCTCTTTCTTATTGGACCTGCTGCAGTTGTCTGGCTATTTAGCATATGGTGATTGCGAATAGTTGCTAATTCTGTTACATTGGTTGCAGAATGTGAAAAGAGTAATCCCGAATTGCCTTCACAGACATGTTGGCGAGTTCTTGGAGATGATGGAATAAGATGTCGTTTTGTGTTCACATACTCCCACCTAAGGATCTTTTGATTATTTTCATCATCTGTTGATCTATTTTCGATTGTGCAAAACCCATGCATGTAGCTGAGGAGAAAGAAGCATATGAAGCAAACGCTCGTGCAGACAAGAAACGGTACAATGATGAAATGAAGGGCTACAATAACCCATAGCCAACGAGCATAGATTATGGGAATGAATCTGACACCGATTAGGTTTAATACAAAGTTGGGAACCTTTCCAAAAGTTACCATCACGTTCCTTGTTAACGAGGCTGTTTTGTTATTTGTACTCTTTTAGATGTTTATGTAGCAGTGTTAAATATTTTCTAGATGTTTATGGAACTATGTTATAGATTTATTAGAAGATCAGCCTTCAATGATAATTTAATATGATGGAGGCCCTACTTCAGTTGGGTTGGTGAAAGTTCTTTTGAGTGTTTGAAATTTAAATCCTCTCAGGTTTAATCCAAGTGTTTCACCTGGCGGCTGGCGGCCTGGAATGTTGCATTAGCGTTTCAAATCGGTTGTTTTGTTTAATTTACTTGAATTTTATCTTCAGAGAACAAATTAGAAGCGCTACATTACTGTAATGTCTACTGAAGTTGTTGCAGTGTTGAACTAAATGCGCCTCTGCTAGTAACGTAAGGAATTAGCTAAACTGGTAATACTAAATAGTCTACCGAGCCTGTCTGTTTGTGTTTAACCCTTCACATTGAGGGAATATTTTGGAAGTAAGATCGTAAACGAGCTATTCGAATTCAATTTATACTCGATTCGGATTCGTTAATAATACGATTCAAATATGAGCATTAAAAATAATTTGAATAAAAATATAAGTATAATTTGAACAAGGTTATAATCGACTAGTTTAATATTCAAATTACTTGAATTCTTGATTGGGATTAGGTACATACTCGATTGATATAAATTCGATTAGATGCTCGATACATTCTCTTATAATATATACAAATTTAAATCAAATTAGAATAGTTTATTATTATTATTTTGCTTTGTTTTTAATTTTAATTATCATTTATATTTGTAAAGTGCAATAGTAAATATATTTTTTCATTTTTAAGTAAAATAATAAATTAAATTTATAAATATATTTGGCAAAAAGTACTTTTAAACCACTGTGATTGTAATGTTTTAAGCAATTAGCCACTGTGTTTTTAAAATATTCAATTAGCCCACTGTACTTTTTAAAAATATTCTATCATGTCATTCCGTCCAATTTGATTAACCGACGTTAACAAATCTGTTTAAATTGCTTACGTGGCTTTTTGAAAAAAAAAAAAATTACGTGGTAATTACGTGGCAACAAATACATATCATGTTTCTGTAAGCTCCTTTCTTTTATTTTTTTAATAGATTTTCTTTATAATTTTTTCTTCTCAAACAAAAAAACAAAATAATATTAATTCATTAAAATATTATTTTAAAATAAATATTTTAATTCATTTTTTTATAATTTTTTATTTTCCTTTCTTTTAATAATTATTTTTATTTTAAAAATTAATTCCAAATAATACGAATAATATATCAAAATTTTTGTATCTGAGATATATTACAACATTACATTAATTTTTGAAGCATAAATTCTAAAGTAAGGCCAATAAGAGACATACGAAAAAACATCATGTTAGGCACTAGAACTTCAATAGAAACACATTGAAAAAATCAGAAATGTATTTACTATAAGCGATGAAATTGACCTTGTTTTCCTTTCTTCTTCTGTGTAACATTCCAAGAAAGTTTATCCCACAAGTGTGCTTCAAATCGCCCTGTCCATCTGTGCCTGCTAACACCGCGAAATCTTGAACTTCTCTTCACAGTAGTAGGCATAGAAGCTTGGTGAAGTACTTGTTGTGGCTGTTGCTGTTGAGGATTGCAGCTAAGAGCTATTGCAGCAGAATCTCTTCTTCTTCTCTTGACACACCTTGCTTCAAGGGCTTCACCATCAGCCATGCTTATGCGTCGCCTTCCAGGTTTTTCTTCCTTCTTGACCAAAATGGTTGCCATTTGTGTTTTCTTTCCTCTTTGATGCTTTCTTTTGCCCTTGTATTCTCTGACTTTGCTTTCTTCAGATGTTTGCTTGATTTTCCAAGAACGTGTGCTCGTAGTATTTATAATTAGTTGGCTATTTTGGTTTTGTTATGTTTTGTTTTTAGTTGTCACAAAAAAACTGTTAGACAAGACATGGAAATCGTTGATTTCTATGATCTAGAGTCATCTTAGGACAAATTTAGCCCGTCCATACTCCGTCTGCCTGCTGGAGAAACCTAAACTCAATGGTATAACAGTTTCGAATATCCTAATCGTTGTTTATTTATATAATAAGCTGAAAACTTCCGAGATAAAAGAATTGGGGTTCTGTTATCTCCCAACGAATAGGAACAATTTTATATCTCTAGGCGACAGAAAAGTATCTTCCACAAGACATAGCACAGCATGGTGGCACCTTTTGATTTACAATTATAGAACAAAATCGAAAAGCAAAAAGAGCTTGAAAAAGGGGTTGCCCGAGAGAACTATAGACATGAACATTTTAATGTAACGTGAATTTGGCACGGTATTTGGTAATTATCTATATGGAATTTGCATCGACTCGTTCAAATTTACTGTAAATCAAATAATATTTGAGTCATTAAACATCAAAATCCTGCAGAATCGAAGGTTAGGTTAGGTTAGGTTTGGTGTGACTAGAGATTTAGTATATTAGCAAGGAATTTGTGTTGACAGCAAAACAACAAAACATATACTTCTTCTACATATAAGCATTTCCTAGGATTCTCAGCCTACTTAACTAAACATATTTTTGTATTTTTTGTTAAGGTCTTCATTTACTTACCTCAGTTTGTTAATAGATAATTAAAATGGGTAGAAGGGAATTAGTTTCCTCTACGGTGGCGATGTCTTCTATGGAATCAAATGGTAAAATATTCACCCCACCCCACTGTTCAGAACACTAAGTATTAAAGTATCTAAAAATATTTCCTCGTGGAAATGCATGGAAAATAGCATATAGTATGAACACACAGAATAATGACAATACATATATTGTCTTTTTGACAGGAAAATTAAATAAGTATAGTTGAAATCACACTCCTATTTTTGCTGCGTGTACTTTTGCTGCTTTCTGTCCTTAGATTGGAGGAGAAAAAAACCAAGCAAATCTTGTCTCTTGAAAAATGAGAGATTGTACTTGTGTGTTTTTTTCCTTGGAAAAGAGCACCAGGTATGTTGACTTGTTACTCGCATGTACTAGTTAGTAGTACATGAAATAAGAGTGTCGGTAAGGAATGGAGCCACATATCACACTGTCTGTTTATTTGACATAATCATTTCCCATCAAATGGAGTAATTAATGACAGGTAGGAATTGGTTCATGGTATGAAGCTAAAAGATAGAGGGAGAAACAGGATTATCACACCCTGGATCTGGATGTTGTATGGCGTTGTTACTGGCATAATGCTGTATCATTAGTTACAAACACTTGAAATTAAGTTTATGAAAGGGTAGAAAGTCATGTGCTCTTGAATGAATATTGTTTGGATTGATGGTCATATTTAATGGAGTATCGATCACCAGAGAAACCTGATCAATCAATATCCATTGATTCCTCCTAGCTAGCCAAGCCAGCCAAAAGGATCTGAATATCATCATCCGCCATACATTTGCTATGCACAAATCAAATCAACTTGAATATTTAACGGACTCAACTTCAAACATTGAAACCACATTTTACTTAACGATATTATAAAATTAAAATATCCTTGCTTTTTTACAAGAAGAATTCCTTTTAACACTAATTTTTAGTATAATATAACCGCCATAATTCATATTAATTCATTCATTTTAGTAATTGTTACATTTCAATTAAAATTATTACATTTCAATTAAATGTAACTTTAAAATTGTTACATTTCAATTAAAAATTATTACATTCAATGGAGATTATTTTAGCATTAAAATGGCCCATTAAGCATTCCCATTTACACCAATCATCGAATTTTTGCTAAATCTACCAAACACCTGGATAGATTTACCTTACCAATATTCTCCAAAGTACAGACCCACCGTTTTTACACTGCCCTGGTGGCTGATAAGATTCACGACTTTCTTCATTTACTCCGTAATAAAATCGAGAGCAGATACTGTCCCTAAATTCTCTGTCTCTCCTCACTTAAATTTTGACACATGTCTTTTATTTAATTTTAAAATTAATTAGTACTTCCTCCGCTCCTTAATATATGTCGCTTTTAGAGTTGTGCACAAGTATTAAGGTAATGATTGTATATCATTAATTATAATATCAATTATCTATATTGTCCTTGTATTGAAATAAAAGATTGTTATTTATTGATGTAAAAATAGTGAGAGAGCCAAAATTATATTTAATACTTGGGGTAATATTGGAAACTAAGCAATTAATGCTTACTTGAAATTCTCAAACGACTTATATTAAGGAACAAAAATATTTCTCTAAAATGACTTAATACTTATATTAAGGAACGGAGGGAGTATTAAGTAAAAGACTAGGTGTCAACATTTAAATGGAGGAACACAAAGGGACAAGAAAATTGGGGACAGATGATCTGCTCTCAATAAAATCAGAGAATACTTTTTTTTCTAAACAATATTTCAAGACTAAATTCAAATTATTTTTTAATTAAGTTTAAATTTCACTTCGGAACCAAAGAAATACTACTATTTTTTTTAATTATTTTTTTTTTAAAATGAACAAATATTATTTAAATTCATATTCCAAATTCCTTTTTTATTTTTTCCTTATATTCAATATCAATTTTTTGTACTCCATTAAAAAACTTATTTGTTGAGATAGATACTTGTTGTGGGTATTGCGGGGGAGAAAATGAATGGATAAATTCAAATTAGGCCCAAAAGAAGAAACCGCAAAATTGTTATATTGGACCGACGCTCACACTATAAAACGAGAGTCAGTCTTCTACTTCTACATCGGTGTTAAGTATTTTACTCGGAGAGAGAAGCTTATGGCGGATGGTCACTTATTCAACAATATCTTCCTCCTCTCAAGTAAGCGGACTGTAAGTTCCTTTCTCCATTTCCCCTTCATTAATGCATTTCAAACTATTTTACTCATTAATGTTGATCTTAAATTAAGATTCTATCGTTCGGTTATCCTATCTTCGTGTTCGAACCCTAACCCTAATTTCTTCATGAAACGAAGTTATATGTATACATATTACAATCTGAGATTAATATTTATACCCGTTTTCATTTTTCTCTAGGGTTTTGCTCATACTCTTCTCCAAATTTGTTCACTTTTAGTTGTTCTTGTAGTCTTTTTTCTTTATATACCTAAAAAGATAGGGCTTTTGTGTGTTAATTTTTCAAGTTTTATTATTGAGCTCAAGCATTATACGTGGACACATGTCTTTTGATTAAATAGTGAAACCCTAAGAGAGACGACGAGCTTTGAACTAAAAAAAAAAACTCTCCTTAATTAGAAAACTTTTAAAAGAGATACTCAAATTAGCTAGAAATTTAGGGTTCATAATTGACATTGGCCCAGTTACAGGTATTTCTCTCAAATTCTTTAGGCCTGATCTTATATGGATAGAAACATAAATTTGTATAATCTAGTTTAATGCTCGTGAAATATGTGACCTAATAATATTGTCTTTGGGTGCTTTGCAGAACCCCGAAAGCAACGAGGTTCATTCAGGGGGGATAGTGTGGAAGAAACAAGGTGGTGGTAAAGTTGTGGAAGTAGATAAGATCGAGATAGCAGGCCTTACTCGATGAAGGTACCATGAGTAACCAAATTGGAATTCGACCGTGGATGGATCAAGTACAAATTCTTCGGGTTTCGTGACCGTGTATCATATCTGCTCTCTCTGCTCTCCCACTGCCTTCACTTAGTTTGAATAACGGAACGTCTAATTCGTTAAAATTATGAGGATTTTTTTTAATTATAAGTTATTTTTATATAAACTTTTCAATACATTTTTGCATGACATATCACTTACATTTGTAAACATGTTGATTTTGTTATAATATTGCTTCCTCCTTTAATGCGATACACATTGTATTTTTATCAAACTCAAGAGCCTCTTAAACAAACCTTGCAAGGTTGAATATAGATCTTAAGATATTTTACTCACAAACATTTAAGGTTCAACAACTAAATCTAATTGTCAATAATTTAACATAATTGAGTTTATACTTGGATACTAATACAAAAATTTGGACACAATTCAATACTACATAGTTGGCATATTGATACAACAGTTTCAATATTCAACTTTTGAATACGCTAATTTGATCGTGCGTGGAGGCATGTAGTCTCATTCCCATACTGAAAGTGTCCGAATTAAAAGCAAAAACTTTAAACTAAGTTGTAGGATGAAAATATGAATTTGGTCAGATTAAGAGTTCGACTTACAAATTACTCTTGCCAAATTAAGAACATAAAATTAGACAATATCTATTAATCCAATTCACGCCAACAAACAACAATGAAGCTCGTAAATAAAATCAACTCATAACGGCAAGTAGCATAAACTTTCAGAAAATATGAGCATATATACATGTAAAGGGAAAAGAGAGAGATAAAAACCTTTTTGCTCCAAGGAGAAAACTTATTCCTTCTTGTCAACCGAGCTTGCCATTTCCCAACTACCCGGGGAAAAAAATTAAAACCTGAAGTTAACAATAATAATAATAACACATTGAGTTATGTATAAGGTAATAAAAAAAAATTTAGGAAAGGAAGGAGTAGCAAACTATAAATCAAAAAAATGGTATCTAAATTTACCCAAGAGCATGGGTTCATTATCAAGACCACCTAGAACATTAAACACATAATAGGGGAAGAATCTTTTGTAGTAAAGGGTATGTGAGAGCAACTGAGCCATAGCAGGACAGCTCATTTGCTTGTTGTGTTGATGCTGATAAGTCTGAAACAAGAAAAAGAGAACCATTTGACGCCAGGTTTCAAAAACAGAATTTAAACTCAAGTAACAAAATAATATAGTACTCAAAGTTATGAATTGCTTAATAATATTCTTAAAAAAGCCTAGCAAAGAGAACAATTCTCTAAAACCTCACCAGGTGCCTAGCAGTCAAGACTTTTTTGAAAGGCTTTTATGTAGCCTGGAATCTCAAGAGGCCATAACAGATTTGTCCGCTCTAGAAACAAAAAAAAAAAGCAACATAAGCACGTGACCTTTACATACGAAACATTTGTTTATATATGTTGAACCATTTGTTTTCTTATGTACTAGAAACAATAACAAAATCATGCATGTTTATTATGCATGTATTAGCAGAGTTTCTCATGCTACTTGATTTCAAATATTGTCGTAGCTGGCTTTGCTAATGAGGGAGAAGGCTAATATGAACCCATCAACACCTTTGTAACTTAGAGGCCTCAACCTGTTATAATCCTCCTGCCCTAAAATATGAACACCAAATTAACTTGGCTTAGTATATATATCTAGAGATGAAACAAAAGGGAATAGAGTTATGATGGCTTGCGATCTGTTTTGAGAATGTAAAATTATAAGCTCGAGTCTATTAAAACTTTGAGGTGTTTGACAACTCAATTTCAAGTTTTGTAATTAGAATTGAAATTTAGTTAAAACTTGGAGCTCAATTCCGATAATAAAGTGTTGCCAATAATAAGTTTAGTTGCAACAATGGTGGCAAGAAAATCTGGTTTTATCAAATTTAGCCATCTTCTTAATCAAAGTTGCACTAAACCTTAATTACTTACCTGCAGTATCCCAAAGTCCAAGGTTAATAGTATTCCCATCCAATGCCAGGCCTTCGGCCCACACGAAGGTCGGTAAAATGCTCCCGAACATTGCCCCCAGTCTTCGGTTATAATGCATTTATGACTGGAGACTTGAAAGGTCAGACACACCAAAGATCACGCCAACTAATGATGAGTCTCCTAGGGAAGCCAAACGGTTTGTCCCCGTGTCTCGAGACGTTGCACACTTCCCCATGCTCGGTCCCACCCCAGGCATTTAATAGACGCCATTGGGTATCGCGCTCCTACCCCTATAAAAACCACCTTTTCCCCCTCATTATCACTTTTTCAGCATCTCTTTCTTCCAAAATCCTTATTCAAATTTTCCGGCAAGGGCGATTTCCGGCAAGTATCTCGTTCTTCATTTCTCTGCAACATCAGCTATTCAGTGTGTTTTCTAGCTTCATTCTTGTCCATCTCCTTCCCAAAACCTCAAATTCGTGTTTTATTCACTTGATTCCAACTCTAAATGGCTGATTCCAGTATTCTTCCGGTCACTGAACCAGTTCCCACCACCGTCACCACCGGTGACCTCGTCCCAATCGACCTACCGGTGGCTCCATCCGACGCTACTACATCCTCGGCCAATCCTACTCCCATCAGTGCCGAAGCCAAAATACGCAACGCCTATCACTCCACAACAGAGTTTTCTCACATAAATACCCCATCTTCCATCATACCTTCTCAGATCCCCGACATCCGATCCCTTTCAACATCCCTCAAGAATATAAACTTCGGGCTCCAAAACCCGAAGAGAAAATGTTTTGGAGGCCCGAAGGAGAGTGGGTCGCCGTTCCCCTCTATCTGCTGAAATATGGGGTTCGGTTCCCTCTTCACGAATTCATCTCCTCTTTCCTCTGCTTTGTTGGTATCGGGTTCGCCCAACTCGTGCCAAATTCCTACATTCATCTCGTTGCCTTCATCGCCATATGCCAAGAGCTCGGGATCACACCCGGACTCGACTTCTTTTTCGCCCTCTTCACCATAACCGGGTCGAAAGAACCAGGGCTAAAGCAATTAAACAAAAGGCCCTCCCGAACCGTCCCCATTAAAACCCCTTCAAGCAACAAGGGCTGGCATGACAAATGGCTCTTCATCAGGGGAACCAACCTCCACCTCCTCCCCCCATGGGCACTCCTATCCGACCCCGTAGCAAAAGTGTCAAAATTCCCGAAGGATAGAGCCGACGCCTTCAAGTCATTCTACAAGAAGTGGAGCAAAACCGAATGGAGTTTGACGCTTCTATCCAGTGAAGCCTGGCTATACAAACACGGTTGTAAGTATCCGAATCGAGTCTTTCCTTTCCTCTGCTAATCGAGACCCCCTTTTCAGCCTACTAACCTCAACTAATACTTTGATTTGCCCTGTGATGTGCAGTGACCATCTTCAAGCCCGAAGGGGCTTCGGAGTCTTTAACACCCCTCCCCACCACCAATGAGCTGATTCATCCCCCAGTAACCGACGATACCCCCGATGAAGAAACCATCCCCATCACCGAGCTGTCGGTGGGGTCTGCCTTGGGTCCTAACCCCCCGCCTTCCAACAAAGTTGCATTGAAGATGAGCCGATCCGAAAAGGCGGCTTTGTTCAAGAAATCCAAGAAGCCTTCGACAAAAGCCCAGCCGAAGTGGTCGTGGACTCGGAGGACACGGAAGAAGAGTGCCCCGAGCCCCGATCCAAGAAACCTTGACTTGCCGAGGATGCTGAACCACCATTCGCCGATCAACCCGTAGTCGAAGTTGATCCGGTCGTTGCAGCCACCCCTTCTTCCAAGCCGAGCTCATCCGGCGGATCGCCAACCACTTGTTGGCCAAAGAGCAATTCGGAAGTGTTCCCTTTCCAGTTGTTCGACGCCTTCAAGCTTTCGGGCGACGACATCCGCTTCGAAGGATTCAACTCCGAAGATTTTTTGGTAGCCTATGTCCGAGCCCAAACTCAGGTAACTCACCAATCTTGTAATTTATTCCGATAGTTTTCATGTTGTACTCCGTATAGTTGATTCACTTCCTCTGATTTAGGCCAACGCCGTCTTGGCCCGAGCCATTCCTCCTCTAGCACGAATGACCCGTAAAGAAGTTCAGCTGAGGACGGATGTGCAGCTGCTCGAGGCTGAGGTTCGGGGTTTGAACTCGGACCTGAAGAAAGAACGGGATCTCCATGCTGAGACCCGTAATAAAACGACCAAGGCAGAGCGCCGGGCCGATGAACTCCAGGAACAACACTCACTACTTCGACAAGAGTTCATCGGTCTCGAAGGTCATGCCAAGAAGCTCCTGGAAGAGAAGGATCATCTAGCTGCTGAGGTCAAGGATCGAGAGAAAGCTATCGATGCTATGACCGAGAAGTTCTCTAGTATGCACGATAAGATGATGTATCTGATTCGGGACAATAACGCCTTGAAAGCTGAAGTCGAAGTCCTGCAAGGAGAACTCCTCGAAGCCAAGCAGATCCCCATCACCGAGTATGAGGAATCTGATGCCTTGAACGATAAAGTCATGGCCCAATTTGGAGAAGGGTATGAAACTTATCGGGAAAAGGCTAAGGCAAAGCTGACGGCTGCAGGGCTCGATATCTCCATCCTTGACTCTTCTGATGACGAATCCGAGGCCGGAGCCAATGATGATCCTCCTCCTGAATAGTTTTTTTGTTTATAGTTTTCTTCCTTCTACCTGTACTTCACCCGAATCGTAAGCGATAGGGTTTGTAAAAATTTTTGTATGAATGAGATAGACTCTTTGCCCATGACTTTTTGTTATCAGTTTTACTCGTGACTAATCTCGATCGGTCATGCCTACCCGAACCTTTTGATCGGATTGTACTTAGAGTTTGTCTGAATTTGAAAGGTCTACCGTTCTCACGATCAGTTATACCCGGGACTTATCTCGATCAGTGGTGTCTTCCCGAACCTCTTGATCGGATAGTGCCCGAGACCTGTACTTTGAGAATTTATTGAACTCTCGGTCAGATATGCTCGGGACTTATCTCGATCAGTGGTATCTTTCCGAACCTCTTGATCGGATAGTACCCGAAGCGCATCCGTTCGAGTAGTAAGAAATATATGAATATAGATGAAGTTAAACATGCAAAGAAAACTTTCATTTATTCCATTTGAATTGAAGCGGTTACATGGATAAAAAAGTAAGAACGACATAACTATTACTTGTAATATTTTCTAAGTCTTCCAGCATGCCATGTATTCTTTACTTCCGAACCGTCCACAACTTCGGCTTCAGATGTGGCCCGTGACTTCTAACACCTCATAAGGTCCCTCCCAGTTAGCATCACTTGGTTTGTTACGGGGGTTGATGCCTCCGACTCCCGGAGGACCAAATCTCCGACCTCAAACCTCCTCAACTTCACCTTCTGATTATAGTGTCGGGCTGTTCGCCGCTGATATATGGCTAACCTCATCACAGCTGAATCCCGAACTTCTTCCAGCAGATCTAAGTTTGTTTTCAAGCCTTCGTCATTATATAATTCTTTATACTGGCTGACTCGAAGGGTGGGGGATCTGATCTCAACAGGAATGAGTGCATCGGTCCCGTATGCCAGTCTGAATGGAGAGTCCCCAGTTGTAGTCCTCGAAGTAGTCCGATACGCCCACAAAATGAGATAGCGACTCTTCTGGACCACCGACCTTTAACTCATCCAACCTCGCTTTATCCCTGCTGAAAGGGTTCGATTAGTCACTTCCACTGACCATTTGGTCGAGGGTGAGCAACAGGGTCTTGCGATCTTCAATCCCTAGCTCTTTTAGAAAGCTTTCAAACTTTGACCCCTACAAATTGTCCGCCATTATTCGACACCACAGGACCATCGGATACCGGGCGATAGACTACTCCTTCTTTAAAAACTTAAAACATTCATGTTCGGTGATTTTTTTGCGGTGGCAACCCTTCACCCACTTCACATATAATCGATAGCCACAATCACAAAGCTGACTTGTCCCTTAGCTTTCGGTAGAGGCCCCAGGATGTCGATTCCCCATACAGCAAAGGGAATTGGTGACAAGACTGAATATAGTTCTTCAGGAGGTTGGTGCGGAATATTGCTGTTCAGCTGACACTTAGGACACCTCCTAACAAATTCCTTCGCTTCGGTGTAGATGGTCGGCCAGTAATACCCCTGCCTCAAGATCTTGTGTGCAAGTGACTTCACCCCCATGTGATCTCCACAGATCCCTTCGTGTACCTCCCGAAGTGTATAATCGGCCTCTGATGGGGTAAAGCATTTGAGCAGCGGAGAGCTAAAAGCCCTTCGGTATAGATCTCCGTCTATGAGTACGAAGTTCGCACTCCGATGTTTGATTTGTCTTGCTAGGATTCGATCCGAAGGGAGGGTCCCATCTGCCAAGTAATATATATAAGGCGTTAGCCAACAGTCCAGTCGGGCTAGAGTTAACACCTCTATCTTCGGAACACTGGGCCTTTCTGAATCTCCAGTGTGATCGATCCGTTAAGGAGCTCGCTTGAGAGTTACCAACCTTGCGGTGCATCTGTTGTTGTGTTATCTCGACCGGTCCACCCCACGACAACCGTCGCGCGATCGCGGTATGTGAGTTTATCTTTCACCTCGGCGATATTTGGACATTCTCGCCCCAGCCCTCATACTCCCGAACAATCGCTTGACTACCAAATTTGTGAATCGTTGTAGAGATAACTATCTTCTGAACTTCCAAGCTTCGGGCCAACCGTATTCCCGCCAGGATGGCCTCATACTCTGCTTCGTTGTTCGTGGCCTTGAATCCGAACCGGATAGCCTGCTGTACCTTGAACCCTTTGGGATTCGTCAAAATAACCCCTGTTCCACTGATGTCCGAAGTCGAAGACCCATTCACATACAACGTCCATGCGGTCGGTCTTTGTTGAGTCTGTGCATACGTCCGACTCTGTAAAAGAACACTCTACCACGAAGTCTGCTAACGCCTGCCCTTTGATTGCCGTTCGGGGATGATACTTTATAGCAAACTGTGTTAATTCCATCGCCCAGGCAGCTAATCGACCCGATACCTCTGGCTTATGCAAAATTTTCTTTAGTGGTTGATCCGTGTACACCACTATCAGCCGACCCTGGAAATAGTGTCTGAGCTTCTTGCTGGCAATGATTAAGGCGTAGGCGAATTTTTCCAGGTTCGGATACCTCGTCTCTGCGTCCCGAAGAACATGGCTGACGTAATATACGAGGAATTGTATTCCTCCTTTATCTCTTACTAACGCGGCCCCAATTGCCATCGAACTTGCCGCCAAGTACAGATATAAAGGTTCTGAAGGGATCGGCTTCCCCAACAGTGGAGCCGAAGCCAAATACTTCTTGATCCCTTGAAACGCATCTTCGCACTCCGAAGTCCACTGGAAACTCTTCTCGTTTTTTGGTCCCTTGAGGGTGTCAAAGAAGGGTAGACATCTTTCGGCTGACCTTGACACGAATCTCCGAAGGGCAGCTATCCGGCCAGTTAACCTCTGCACGTCTTTGTATGTCTTCGGAGACTGCATGTCTAAGATCGCCGTGATTTTCTCAGGGTTCGCCTCGATTCCCTTCGTACTGACCAAGTAACCCAGAAACTTCCCTGATCCCAGGCCGAAGGTACATTTAGTCGGGTTCAGTCTCAATTTGTGCTCTCTTATTGTTTCGAAACAGTCCTCCAGGTCGTCCAAATGATCTCGGACTGACATACTTTTTACGATCATGTCGTCCACGTATACCTCCATGCTGCGACCAAGCTGCCTTCGGAATACAAAATTCATTATCCGTTGATAAGTTGCCCCTGCGTTCAGCAATCCAAAGGTCATCTTTCGGTACGCATATATGGCCCGATGGGTGATAAAGCTCGTCTTCGGGATATCTTTCTTGGCCATGGAGATCTGGTGATATCCCGAGAAGGCATCCATGAAGCTCAGCATGCCGTACCCCGAAGTTGCATCAATCAGCTGATCTATGTTGGGTAAAGAGTAGAAATCCTTCGGGCAGGCTTTGTTAAGATCAGTGTAGTCGATACATAGTCTCCATTTTCCATTCTGTTTTTGAACTAGCACTACGTTTGCTAATCATTCGGGATAGTCTATCTCGAAGATGAATCCCGCCTCCAACAGCTTTGTGATCTCTTCGTCTATGATCTTTTGTCTTTCTGGGGCGAAGACCCTCCTCTTCTGAATCACTGGTTTTCTACTCGGGTCTGTATGTAACTTGTGTAGCGCCACCGATTCGCTTACTCCTGGCATGTCACTAGGCTCCCATGCAAAAATATCAGCGTACACCCGAAGTAAATCCACCAATCCCGTCCGTAATGGTTCTGTCAACCCTGCTCCAATCTTTATTAGTTTATCCGGATTCCCCGGTAGCAATTCCACATCTTCCGTCTCCTCTGCCGGTAGTGCCATTGGTTCGGTACTGCCCTCAGTGAATGGCTCTATCTCGATGGCCATTGTTCGCTTTTTGTTCTTAACCCCACCCCACGATGAAATCGAGTGTTCCAAATACCTTCGGCAATATCCAGATCGCCTTTTACCTCCCCGATCCCGTTCGGTGTTGGAAATTTGATTTTAAAGTGGGGGTATAGATGTTACTGCCTGCAATGCTGCTAAAGTCGGCCTGCCCAATATGGCATTGTAGGCCGAATCGACTTGAACTACAAAAAACTTTATCATTATTTCTACTTCCCGAGGTGCTGTGCCGAACTTAACTGGTAGTTCTATCGTACCCGATACATGCACCGGGTCGCCACTGAAACCGTATAACGGGCCCTCTCCTCCCAGATCCATTTTCTTTCCACCCAAGTCCATCCTCTGGTATGCATGTGTGTAGAGTATGTCAACCGAGGACCCGTTATCGATCATCATCCTTTTCATATCTACCGGACCGACCTGTGCCGTTATTACCAAAGCTCCGTCATGTGGCTCGATGTGGTCGGTGGGATAGTCTTCGTCTGAGAAGGAGATAGACACTCCTGGATAGGCCCTCTCTTTTCTGGGCGATGAACCAGCTACCACCAGCACGGCCTCGAAATGCCCATTCCTCTTCCTTCCGGTTACGCGCCCTACCGACCCGCTCGAGATCACATCAATAACTCCTCGGGCTTGTGGGTGCGGTTGCGACTGCGTTTCCCGGGTCGGTTCCCTATTCTCCTCCCGGGGGGCTTCTGAGCTTTCTCGGCCAACCACAAATTGCACCAGCTGTCCATTCTGGACATTCTTTTCTATCAGATCTTTCAAATTGTTACAATCCTCTGTCGTGTGCCCCCGACTCTGGTGATACGCACAATACTTGTTCCGATCCCTCTTCCCCGGCTTCGGGATCGCTTGGCACGGTTCGAAGAAGGGTTTATCCTGCATCTCCTCCAGTATTTTAGCCCGACCCGTGTTGAGTGCGGTGTATACTTTGTTGACACTTTTGTTCGGGAAGGGTGGCCTTCCACTGCCCGACCCTCCCCCATTATAGTTCTTTTTGCTGTAATTATTCGATCTCCCCTGATTGTCCGACTTCGGATAACTCTGTTTATCCCGATCTTTCGACTTCTCATAAGACTGGTAGTGTGGTTTAAAGTTCCCCATTGCTTCCTCAATTGCTATGTGACCCTCGGCCCTGTGGAAAGCTTCTGTTAAGTCGGCCGGAGGGTTGATCACCAAATCCTTCATCAGCTTCTTCGATTTCCCGATGTCTAGTCCGGTTGTGAAGAAACCCAAGGCTTGTGGGGAATTTAACTTTGCCACCGATTCGACAGCCTCTCGAAATCTTTTAACATACTGACCCAGGCTTTCATCTGACTTCTGTCTGACCTGCATGAGGGAAGCTGTAATCTTTCCTCGCCTCTTGTTACTCCCGAATCGAGCGTGAAATTTTTCCCGAAGGTCATTCCACGAATTAACCGATCCGGTCGCCAGGGTTCCCATCCACTCCCGGGCACTCTTTTTTAATGTAGTGGCGAACATGTGACACTTGGCCGCATCGGAATGGCCATAATAGGTCATCAACCTGTCATACCCATCAGAATGATCGTATGGGTCCCCCATCCCGTCGTAGGTCTCCATTGGGGGCATTTTCTTCTTGGGGTCGGCCGTCTCTTGGTTGATCTCTGGCGAGAAAGGGGATCTTAAGCAAGCCGAAGGTACCCCCGTGGAATTTTTGGCCAACAACAACTTTTCCAACTCAGCCACCCTTCGAGCGAGGGGGTCGGTCTCCTCTTTACGAGGGGACGATCTGTGTCTGTCCCTCCCGTATTCGGGTGACGCGTCCCTCCTCCTCAACCCCAATCTGCCAGGGTGTTCGGACCGCCGTTCTGCTGAATGGCTCCTTCGTCGGCTTCGGCCGTCCCTCGAACGGCTTCGATGTCTACTCCTTTCCCTATCCGCCTCTCCCCGTCGGGGTGACCGAGACCGGCTACGATGCCTACGCCTTTTAGAGGATGCCTCCTGCTCCCCAACCACATGAGCCATTTGTAGTTCGAGCTCTTCCTGCTGAAGTCGTAGGGCCATCATGGTATCTTTGTTCTGCTGCATCTTCTTCTGCAGGATAAATTCTCTCTGATCTCGGCTGCCCTCTCCCCGACTCTTTCCATGTACCTCCAGTGCACGTGAGTGACTTACGTCTGTCCGACTAGCCTGGTTGGGGGTATGATGACCGTCATGGAAGAGTCTTCTCCGGGGGAGCCAGCCGGTTCCACCTGATCATCCTGGACTCTGGAACCCAATCTGTCCTTCACTGACCCCCTCACCTGAGTGATCTGGTGTGTCTTGGCTTTTTCATGGTTCGAAACTGCATACTCCACGCTCGCCATGGTTTCTGACCGGAAAAGAATTTGACTGTGATTGATTAAGCACTAAAGCCCTCCTTCTAGCGCCAATGTTAACGCTTAAGTTTCGCTCATAAGGTCCAATCACGTAATCCACGCTACTGAACCCGCATAATAACAGATCACACAGAAGCTTGACGGCTTGGGCCGCCGGAGGATAGCTCCGGTGTGAGAATAAGTACAGGCCGTTCACAAGGTTTAACAATGGAGATTTAGTATTTAGTGCTCAAAAGTAAGTATTACCTGTTAATTGTAACCTTGGCCTTGTATTTATAATGCCTCACCACCTTAGAATCCTTCTCCGAGTCAGTTTAGGACTCCTAAATATGGTAGGTTACCAATATTTGGGTCCAACACAATCTCTTAAAAGGTGCAAGTGGAATCCAACCCAATTACTACCTTTGGAGTCGCCCTGTTCAACCAGGAATAGGATTCCAGACTCTGCACGCGGGAGAGCCCACTGCACAGGCCCAAACAATCCATCCCTCAAATCCGGGCTTTGGCCCAAAGGACTCGAAGGCCCGATCCCGAACTCCACATGACGGGACATGGCTTCGGCCCAAAAGGACTCAAACGCCAACTCGAACACCTCCGATCCAACCATGGGCTAGGACCCACCAGACCCATAAAGCCCTTCTGATGCCAGGCCTTCGGCCACACGAAGGTCGGTAAAATGCTTCCGAACATGAGCGAAGATCATGGGTTTTAGGCTTTTAGCTATAAATTTGGTTTATAGCTTGTGAAAAGATTTTGGGTTTTTAGCAAACTTTTTGTGGGAATGAGGTACTCATTTGGGATCATTAGTGGGTTTTGTTCTGTTTGAGTGATTTCAATTTAAACAGGTGAAATCTTTGTAATTTTGTCATCCACTTAATAAATTTCATTTCCTTGCTTGGGTTTTAATGCAGACTGGTATGATTTCTCCAAGTAAATTGAGGATGAAGCTCATGGGACATCAGAGGAAAAAAGATGGATCAAATAGTAACTCAGCCAGAACATCTCCTTCCAAGCTTGAGGATACTGAGTTTGTAAGGAACAGCTTGTTAGCCTCCAATGGTGAAGATTTTTATGAGGAATGATACCAAACCAAATCAGACTAAGATAATTATTTTTGCTCACTGAGAACAACTTTAAACTGGAATTTGTGCTCTGAACTCAGAATATGTCAGTGATATGTCTACTAGAGATGCCAACTTAATGAAGTTATTTTAATTGTTACTGATTACTAGACTCAATTTGAACTGGTTTTGGTACCCTGTGCAAGATATCTTACACCTATGCCCTGAATTGCAGTTACCAGTCTAGAAAATGCATCAGTGAAACTGTCTGGCAGTGCGGTATTGGATGTCGGTCAAGGCGATCAGAATTCGTGCCAGCAAAGGGATTTCATTCCGAGGGACAATGGGAATGCTGGCCGTGTTAAAGTGCAGCAGTTTTCAAAGAGTGATAGTGGTCATTCTAGTTCAGTTCACCCAGTGAGAACATTGGAAGATGATCTTGATTATGATAGTAATGCCAGTTCATCTAGCTTTGAATTTCATAATGGGGAAAGATCAGTGCACAATCCCATCGGGCGATCGCTATTGAGGCCTATGTCTTCCAAGTGGAATGATGCAGAGAAGTGGATAATGAACAGGCAAAATGGGCAAGCTAATCATTCAAAAAGGAACAATTTACAAAACCAAGCAAATCGGGTGCCAGTAATGAATGGAATCAGAGTTGCTCCAGAGTCTGCTAGTTATGATAACAAGCCATCGGTTAAGCGAGTTGATTTCTGTCAACCTGCATCACAGATGGGCCTGGAGAAGTTTTCTTTTATTTCTCCTTTAGCTCAGCCTATTCCTGGTCAAGGAAATGGGGCAAATATGCCAATTGATCTGTGTCCCCAAAGTAGGGATTTGAAAGAAGTAGACAGTGATTCCTCGTGTATAACGATTTCGGCTGCAGAATCACCAGGTAAAATCATGCCTTCACTTTGCTTACATTAGTTTAAGTTTGAGAAATGGAAAGTCATACTTTTTAACACCATTTCATCATTTCTTCTATCTTTATCTCCCTAATGAGCTAAAACAAACTTCTTTTTTGTGTGTGCTGATATATGCTAGACACAACTAAAAGTTGCTTCCTACAAGATTTTGTTCAAAGGCATAATATATTTGTTAAGGCATACATGATATCTAACTTGATACAACACAACTACATGAAATGTCATTGCATTCTTGATGAAAATCTACAAGGCCATATGAAATTTCTCAAGTGTTATCTTGCCGGGGCGAGTCTATTAGTGACATTACAAATTCTTTTTATTGTATACCTGGCTGACCTGTGGCTGTGGAGCTAGGAGTCCACTTTGTGTTAGTTTGATCCATTAGAGAAGATATTTTATTTTCCATTTGAAAATATAAATAATTGAAACTCCTTTTATGGTTAAAACATTGACTTTTGGGGTGGAAAAATTAGAATGAAAACCATCAGTGTAGTAGATATAGTTCATTGATCAAAATGTTGTTACTATATAAAACTCAAACCATCTCTAAGTCGCTGCTCAGCACAAACACACACAAATATGTATATATGTCTACATATACGCATGTGCGCGCGCAAACATATCATCTTAACAACAAAGGGAGGAACAAGGATTTTGGTCACCCTTTATATATATTTCACATCAACTAAACAGAGAACACATTTTATAATTTTTTTGTGGAGTAGTACTTTGTATATCTATATCTTCAGTGTGCTAGCAATATTTTGTTGATATTTTACCCATCTCACGTTTTTCCCAAACATTTAATCTAATTCTAGATAGAATGCCAATGTTGCAGGTCCAGCAATAAGATCAGTTTCAATGAGAGATATGGGAACAGAAATGACCCCTATTCCAAGTCAAGAGCCTTCAAGGACTGCTACTCCTGTAGGAGCCACTACCCCACTCCGCAGCCCAACTTCTTCACTCCCATCCACTCCTCGAAGGGGATCACCGACATCAAAACCTGCAGAGTACTCTGTTGATAGTGAGTCCAGATCTCTAACTGAAAATGGAACAAAAGAATTGTCAGAGCAAGAATTAAAGCTCAAGACAAGAAAAGAGATTTTAGCCCTTGGTGTCCAACTTGGCAAGATGAATATTGCTGCCTGGGCAAGCAAACATGAGAAGGACAAGAATGTTTCGGCAGCTGAAAGTTCTGAGCTAGAGGAACTACGAAGGATTGAATTTGAGAAACGTGCTGCAGCATGGGAGGAAGTTGAAAAATCCAAGCACACCGCAAGGTTTATTTAATTAATTTCTCCCCTTTAACTCAACCCAAATCATTATTTTGGTGGTGATCAAAGGATTAGTTTTCTGCCAACAAAATTACATAATGTTTCAAATTGATTCTGACTGAGATGGTGGCATATTCAGATTTAAGCGTGAAGAAATCAAAATCCAAGCTTGGGAAAGTCAGCAGAAAGCAAAACTTGATGCAGAGATGAGGAGAATAGAGGTATGAAAACATTTTTCTGTCTTCATCGTCACTATAAATGAACTCAATTGTGAAAGCTACTTGGCACGATGAATATTCACAAACTTTATAAACTCGGTTCAAAATTAAGATATGTAGCTACATGCAGATTTTAAGGTTGCTACTCTCAAGTCATTGTTTAAGAAGGCTTTTCTTTTTAGCTCTAAAACAATCACATACTGATATATTCTCATTAGTTATATGTTATGCATAATGCCTTTCAGGCCCAAGTTGAACAAATGAGAGCACATGCTCAAGCAAAGATGGTGAAGAAGATTGCCATGGCAAGACAAAGATCAGAAGAAAAACGAGATGCAGCTGAAGCTAAGAAAAATAGCCACGTTGAAAAACTTGCTGCTCAGGCAGAATACATTCGCCAAACAGGTCGAATCCCATCTTCTCCTTATTTGTGCTGTGGGTGGTCATGAACAATGAAAACATTACAGATAAGAAATTTGTTTCTCTATACCAATCGCTTTTCCTGAACAGCCTCCTCTATACTAATCTATAAAAGAGGATTGTTGTCCCTAGTGCTATCTATCCTTGTATTTACTGAGAAAATTCAAGGTATTAATTGTTAGATGAATTATATTCTTCAATTGTTGCATACTCAGTTATTTTATATGTTCTTTTATGGTTACAATACAATTAGTTTACCATTTAGAGGTCAAAATTAGGTGTTAAACGACATGCTCAAAATGACCGCATTTACGGGATAGAGGGCAGCTCTGGTATATCAAAATCAGGAACACGTTGTAAAAGACTATGTTTTTTCCATTTGGGCTATCATTGACCTTTAAATAGGTTAATGTGTCCACTTTGTGCAGATTCAGGGATGCTATTTTTTAATTGAGAGGTTTTGTATGTTGAATATGATCAATGTAAAATAGTAAGAATTAAATTGGAAAAAATAAATTAATAAAAAAGAATTCAAAAAGAAAAAGAAAAAAGGGAGGAGCATGATTTACACAAACCAACTTGTAGTTGTAGATACATTAGCAAGTGTGAGATGTGAGGAGGGAGATGGAACATTAAGACTTGACATAAGGTTAAAAAAATCAAAGGTGGTTATTACATGCGTAAAGATTTTTCACCGCTGGTAATTGACCCTTGATTTTCTACCAAACTAACGGTACAAGTGTACATCCTCTTCATTTTGAAATGTCATGTCAAGAGGAGATGGCAGCATTGTTCTACAATGGAAAATGACACATCTTTGCAACAAAAAAAGTTGACATTTGTTAGAAGCAGACAAATTCACAAATTACCCATGTACAACTAATTTTAAAAAACTGATATTTCCCTAGACTATCTAATATTTTCGCATAAAAACCGTCATCCTATAACGACAGATTTTTACCGTCACTACATCTATACCGACACTTTTCAAAATGCACAATATGCCATGACAATATTACATTTTTTCCGCAAGACATAGCAAGCTCTTCTAATATAGTACTCAACTAAAACTGTTAAAGTACAATATAGCATTTATGCAAACCCCAACTCTCAAGTCCTACAAAACAACTATAATGAGATAACAAGTAAAACTTGTGCCAAAAATCATTCTGGTTATAGGTTCAAAAAGCACACATTTTAAACACTCAACAGAAAGATGGAACTCTCCCACCCCATTATTGACAGTGGGCCTCGACACTCTTCCAACATAATCCTTCTAATAACTTCTTCTTAACGATTCCCACCACCTCACATGTTCACAGAACACAGCAAACACCAACCAATTTTAAAACATCAATCAGTCAACCCTAAAGGGAAGCCATTAACAAGAGCATCAATAGACTACATGATATTGTAGTATAGTACCACAGTCAAGAAAGGTGATAAATGATAACAGCAAGATGAAAGAACTTCATTCAATAAATCACAAAAAGCCGCACCATGAGCTGTTGTCACATCTCACTACAGAGGGGAGTGCAGAAGTCATTATAAGACAACGAAATCTTTTAAGTTTCACAAGACATCAATTTCAAATTGAAAATGTTCAACATCCACAAATGTTGGCAACTAAAATCAATATCAACAAGTACCAGTAACTAGTTCATCATAAATAGGATCCAAGATAATAAACAGCTCGCTTCATAAACCAGTCCCCTATCAGATAGGGCTATGCTATCTTCACAAACATTAGTCTCCTATTAAATACGGGCTTATGTATTTTGATGCTTTGAAACATAGTAAAACATAGAAAATATCATAATTACACTATCGACTCTTGTAAAAAACTTAAAAACTAGAATCAAGCATTTCTTCCCACCAACATAGTATTGGAAGAAATGCCAAGATTATAGGAAGAGGGAATCATATCTTAACTGGTGGGAATTTTTCAGTAATCAAGAGACCCTACAGATGCAATCCCAGTGATCAAATTTCTCGGCTCCTGTTGGTTTGCATAGTTATCACAGCTGTTACTGGAGAGCCTCTGAACTGGAACTGAATTCAGAAGCTCTAGACCTTGTTTACCCATCTGATGCACCTCTTGCGGTGAGAGTATCTTGATACACCAAACACTGCTTACAAACTCCCTGGAATACAGAGAACCATAGTAAACATTTGAAGGTTTTTTATTCCGATTATCAACATATACATTTGAATAAAATGTCAAAAATATGTAAGAGCGGAAAGTAAAATATAATGACTAGCAATGAAGCATTATGCAAACCTTCACAAGCCCTAAAACAACATATATTTATTTTTTTGGAAACATAAAGCTAAAAGTAGATGCATGGTTTTATAAAGTGGAATTTTTGGTTTGCTCGTATAGTTTGTGAACACCTTTAACTAGATGACTTGAACCATACATTTAAGGATATTTCTCATATCTGAATTATTCTCATCTGAGTACGTGCTATATAGTACAAAGAAAATATGCTATATCATCAGTCTCATAAACGTGCACTTAATAGAACTCCCTCTGCATCTTGAAATCTGTAATTTTGGAATGTATTTCGAGACATCCAAACCACATTAGACATCATATTTTATATTTTACAATAATTTATTCTAAATTATTGTTCATTAGTGTCCTAGTGCTGTCCCAAATTGAGGGTCATCTTGAAACCCTTAAATTTCAATGGAGTTTGAGACATCCAAAACACATTTATACATTTATTTTGAAATATCTTTTCTAAATTATTCTTCAGCATCTAAGTGAAACTTTGGAAACTGAAATAACAAATATAATATCATGTCATTGGCACGTCTTAAAAACCGTGTCGTACAATACATCTTGAAACATGACACTCAATTTGGGACGGAGGGAATATTTAAACAAAGGTGCGATTTGATCAGTAATGGCCTCGATATGCAATCCGTCAGTCTAAAACTTCAATGGCAGTTTTTTCCCAAGAAACATATCCTTCTAGGGCAATAAAAAAATTGTGCTGCAACTTTTATATGAAAATAGTGAAGACAAGAACTTACGGCCAGGGATCATCACCAAGGAGAAGAACATCATTCTCCCGGTCAACGAATACAAGCTGCCAGCCTGATCTCAAAGGATCCTCCAATTGGCCTTCAAGGCCAAACATATGAGCAAGCTCACTACGCAGCTCATGGTAACTGCTGAATTTGGCTATATCTAGTGACCGCCCGAAGGATCCTGACTTGTACACCTGCCAGAAAAAGGAAAAAAAGATTTATGTGCAAACGTTTAAGATGCAACATTAACAAAGAAGAATAGACCCACTGAAAATAACATGGAAGATAGTCCTTACATAAATAGAAAATAATTTGAAAAAGACAACAATGTATGATGAGTATTGTGATAACAATGAATTGCAAAAACAACACCGACTAAAATGGAAGAGAATTTGGTTTTGAGGCATGTAGACACTATGTTTTAAGTAATAATTTCCCCCATTCGATTTGAGTTGGTCACTGGCAAGTGACAATTCACTTCCAGGATACAACAAAACCAACAAAATCTGTAGATAGCAAATCTGAAGATTATCCTTCAGATATGAGACTTGGTCATTGTTATAAAGAAAATGGACGGAAAAAATGAATGTATCACTTTTTTGGGAAATAATCTCTACCTATAGAGTTTAAAAAACAATTATTATTTCCAGAATACGACTGTTTGGAAAACTATTTTAACCACCCCCGCAGTTGTGATCCAGTGCATTCCATCTGTCGCAAAACAATAAATATTTAATCCCAGCCACTAAACTGCTACAATGCACCACATATTGCCACATCACACACGTGCGTTGCACTTAACAAATTCTATAAATTTCCGTTGTCTTTTAGTGTGGTGAAGGTGACCCACAATATGAATCCAAAGAAACTTTCATTTCTTACCGTGGAACTTCTGCAAGCACTAAAATATGAAGGTCAACAGCATATCACAAACTCTAAAGATGACAATTTACCTTAACAAAGGTTCCGGTAGGCGTGTTTCCTTGCCCCACGTTTTCAGGAGACTGCAGGAAACTTGATTCATCAATACAACTGGAAGGTGTCATCGATGGATTGAGTGAGAAATTGACGCCTGAAGTACTCATGTAATTGGAAGAAGCAAAGGGTATGGTTGTGGAATCTCCATCGCTACCAACTCCTCTAAGGCTTGAAATCCCATTTTGCATGAAAAGTGATGTGGAATCTATATTAACCCCAAACAGAAGATGGCTCTGGGGATCATTGCTACCGTCTTGGTCAATCGAGCACTCCCTACCAGGGAATGGTGGCAATGAAACAGCATTTTGACTGATGTTTGTATGGAGGGATCCCAACTGTTCCACCTGGGGTAGAACACTTAGTGATGCTCCAGAAGATAGAAGAGGGTCAACTGCAACTCGTTTTGGTGGCCAGCCTGCAGAAGTTAACAAAGCACTGGATCTAGGAAAATTGAGGTGGGATGTTTCATCCTGGGGGAATGAACCCAAAAGACTGTGTAAAGGTGAAACAACGGGACTGGTCACAGGATTCCCATTTGAGTCCGAAAAGCTCTGCTGTTGCACGGAAGACGTGGTTTGCAATGATGGTGACTGAGCTTGAGAAGCAAACTGAGATAAGAGAGGGACAACACCCGAAACCTGCTGATTATCTACCAGTTGCTGTTGCTGAGATCTTATAGGTGGTTGCTGTTGCTGTTGCTGCTGCAATTGATGTTGTTGCTGTTGCTGCTGCAATTGATGGTGTTGCTGTTGCTGTTGCTGCTTTTGCTGTTGCTGCTGCTGCTGTTGCTGCTGATGTTGTTGCTGCTGCTGCAACTGATTATTGAATGAATTTTGGTGCTGCAATTGTTGCTGAAGTAGATGAGACTGAGATTGAGACTGAGACTGAGACTGAGACTGAGACTGAGTTTGGGACTGATTTTCCCCACCATTCTGAAGAAACGAAGCTTGAAGCTGAGACTGTTGCAACATCTGAGGATGCAGTAAACCAGCAGATCTACTGAGAACACCTTGAGTTTGTTGGAATTGCAAGAGTGATGGAGTTGCCTGTTTGGAAGTATCAACAGTTCTCATATCCTGAAGAGCAGCAGCAGCCATAGCCTGATAAATATCAGCAGTTTGCATGCCAAGCATAGAGGCATCAATTCTTGGCTGCATCCAGGGTGTAACTCCAATCCCCTGAAAGTTAAGAGACTGGATTCCTTGGTCTCCGTTATCCCCTCGGAACCACAGAAGTGGAGAATTCAATCCTACATCATCCTCCTTCATCCCTACATGCAACAAAGCATACAGGATACAATATCAATTGGAGATTAAAACTTTAGTCTTTATGCCCAACTGAAATCAACAATAGGGGTAGCAAATACACTCTGAATTAGTACAAGGATGGATGATGTTTAAAAGAAGGATAAGAGAGAGAAAGGAGTATGAAAAATGATCGGAAGCATTCCCATTTCAATGACGATAAGTGAATGAACTTGCCATTAAAAGAGGGTAACCCTGGTGGCCAAGGTCGCTTGAGTCTGAGCGGGAATGGGGAGGGATACATGGGGAATGTTGTCAGAGGTTCAATCTCCCAGAGGGACACTCTTGGCTGCCTCTCCCCAGCTGTAGACTCATCCCAGCCAACCTGCATTCACCACGTCAAAGCTCATGATAATATACTGTAGTCTTGATAAATATTCATTCTTTACAAGAACAGACTGGTAAGTAACAAGTTATTATTTATTACACATGTATTGAAATCAAAGGAGTAGGAACAAAAGCCAGCAGAAACTCAAAAAGGTAATCAACAAACCTTTACTGAACGCCAATGTGAGTTTTGCCACCGAACAGGATCCAAGTCACTTATGCCAGTTATCGTGCCCATATAGCTGAAATAAAACAAATATATTAGTTGTCAACATGGCATGTCTATAACTGTTTACTTTGTAATAAGGGGTGGGAAAACCAGTAAAAACGATAGAGCAGCTTACTGCACAACTAACCATGACTAGCCAAACAACATTCAGACCAAAAGAAATTAATCAGTAAATGAGAAGCGTGTGCCGGATTCATTGTTACAGTGGAAACAGTGTCAGAAACAAATCTGGCCCTCAAGAAACTCCTTCAGCTATGTTTGGCAACTCAATTCCAGGTCTTGGAACTAGAATTGAGTGCCAAAGTAGAAGCAGATTAAAAAAATTCAATTCTAAAAATTGCAAATGTGCATTCAATTCCAATTTCAAAGAAATTGAGCTGCCAAACATAACTTTTGTAAATTAATTACAATTACCCTTGGCAAGTAAGTCAGCATGTAGATCAAGCCCTTAATTTCTTTTTGCGGAATGATTTTCAAGTAACCCACAGATCATCACAACCAATAATCTGTCCTACATACATGTCTCAAACACCAAAAGATTATTGGTTTAAAGCATGATGTTTTCTACAAGTTAATTTAAAGCATGATATAACTTGTCAGAATGGTTCTATAATAGTTTTAAGCCTTTAAAGTACAATTGGTAACTTAAATAGTCTTAAGAGTTCTGATTTTGCAAGGCCATGAATTTGAGGCTTGCATTAGGTCCCCTCTCCCCCAATCCTGCCTTCCCCATCCCCACACACTATATATATTGGGGGGTGATCCATAGCCATTAGCCATGGTGTGTGTCACGCCAACCCATCTTGTACCGCCGACTGTAAGATTCAACAAACGCGGTTTTTTTAAAAAAAATCCTCTCCACACACCATTATGGTGCGTATGGAAAGTTCTCATCACGCACATAATAAGCATGACGATGATTTATTTTATTTTGTAAAAAATTGTGTCCGTTGAATCAGTACAAGGATCGCCACTACACACTCCATAGCCAGCTTTGGTTGTGGATCACACACAAACACATATATATACTCAGTTTCAAGTGCACTGTGTTTAGATTATGCATCATATAAGTGTGATTTGTATATCCATGGGCATTTTTGCAACAGAGGATTTAAAGCACATGTTATTTAATAAAATCACCAAACACTAATTCTTAACCAAACTAATTTTATTTAAACAATCTCAAATTGTGATTTTTCTAATTAACAAAACTCATGATGAAGTGTGATTTAAATAAACGTTAAGAATATATCCAATTATGAACTAGATTTTCAACTTCCCAATTATTATGCCTACTTGAATTGTTAGAATTCTCAAGTGCCAAAAGTCCTTAAGTGATCAATTGTATTTAATCATTAATCTTGCTATATTCCTATGCAAAACAATTAATCTCTTATAGAGCTTAAGCTCTTATAGAGCAAAAGTAATTGAGACAATAAGAATTAACCACGTAAGTACAGAGGCAAATAATAATTGCATTGATCTTCATAAAATAATTTGAAGCCTACCGACGAACACTTGATTCTTCTGTTTCAAACAGCATCCGAAAGCGCATGCCAACAGCAACTCGAGTATGATAGACTGCTTTAACATACTTGGCAAGAGGTATAACAAATTCTGATGGGCTAGCCCTGAATACAAGGTGAAGTAGAGATGTTAAGATGATGCCACAAGTTATATTTTGCCAAATTTGCAAACTAAAGTACCTTGGGTTATAAAATATGGTGAAACGGCTGTTAGTGGCAGCCGCATGGGCTGCAGCAGCAAGAAGCCCAATGTGCATACTATCACTTGATAAAACTGATGAAGGCATAACAGTTTGTGGCCGATTAGCTCGTCGAATACCAAGAAGTAACTGGTTCTTCTCATTCCTGATGCAAGTTAATTGAATTTAGTTTTATCTCGGCTAATAAACAAAAAGAATGCAGGTCTTTAAGATGATGTCATAGAAGTTAAGATGAGATAAAACTGTCCCCTAGAGGTTCAGTGGGTAAACTATAAATATCAGACTTGATAAAAAAAAAAAAAAAAAAAAAGAACAAGGAAATGGACCAACTCCCCTCCCCCCTTTTATTCAGCCTTTAATGGGCTCAAAAGCAGTCGGTCATTGCATAAAAAAAATATAAAGTATAAAAACACTCTTTTATCATGATTTTGATGCTCCAAAGGCAAGAAAAAGACACAAGAAATGTCAATGAAAACAAATAAAATAATTTCCTACCATATAAAAAGGACTGAATCACCGGCAACAAGCCTCTTTGCGCTTACAAAGACGCTCCATCCTGTTGTAAGTAAATGCCTCTTTGGTTGGCCTGTAATATCAACGACACAAAATTTTGAGTATTATTTAAAAGGTGTCCCATACAACTGGTAGATTTAAATCTCATTTAAAATTCCACATGGCTATCAGCTTGGATATGAAGGAAGCCAACAGATTTAGAGCCTCAAACCTCAAGGAACTTGATTTAACTTCGTAAGAGATGAAAATTAAAAACACGTGTTAACGATGGATGTCGAGGAGCCCCAATCACGGGTTCAGATTATAGGTGGATCCAACCTGCAAAAGGGGACACCAAAAATATCTGACGGTCAGAGCCTTCAGGGATACCTCCAGTGTGAGATTAAGTATAGGAATGAGGAAGAAGATAATTGAAAAAAAAGCAGAGGGTTGTATAGGTTTCATAGAGAGAAAATAGAGAATTAGAGCTTCTCCTTACCTTTGAAGGTCTCTTTAGTATTTATAAGTACTTGTTTATGCTACTCACGTATTTCTAAGTTTGCCTTCCAATGGTGACGTGTCACCACCTTATTGGTTGATGCCACAAATTCTAAGAAGTGTCCTTGGTTGAAGAGGAGGTAAGCTACTTTCTTAACAGCCTTCTAGAAGGCTGACGAGAATGTGATCATATTTTTAGCATTGTTTTTAGAAGACCACTGTCAGGTGTCATTGCACGAGACTTCGTCTTTAGTCCTGAGAGGATAGTGATTATGGAGCTAGAAAGCGGGGTCGTCATGACCCTTGGTAGCTTCCCCATCCTCTATCTTGACTTTGTATGACAAGAGACTTTTCTTGTGGATGCTCGAGGTCTATTTGGACCCGAAGACCCAAAGTATATCCAATAACATGTTGCATGCCCCGGCGGCGGCGATCTTACCAAAAAAGATCCTCCCTTTGTATCACTCATTTCTTTTTTTTCTTTCTTATATTTTTTGTTCTCTTTCTTTTACATTTTCTCTTTTGATGCTCGACCATCACTTTGGACCATCGCTATCTGTCAAGACCAAGAAAAATTTCCAAGAAAGACCTAAGATATCTTCCCTTTCTCCCTCTTTCATATTCCTCTATTCAATCTATTTAAAAACAGACCACCCTCCACCAAGTTTTATTTTATCACCTTTGAGGTGGGCACCCGCTATTTCTCTTCAGACCTTGGCAAAGTCCTAGCGGTTAAAGAGGTTAAAAGGATTGGTGATGGTTCCGGAGGCGACCAAAAAGGAAAAGGTAGCGAAAATGACTTCTAAACAAGATTGAATAAATCGCAGAGTAAACTTTATGATATAGTGACAACTGCATGGAACTTTAACTCGAGCATGATAACGCCTCTGGAGCATTTCAATTGCGTGGGTATTGTCGTAACCAAAGTTATTGCTATAATTTGCACTCTTTTTTATACGGGATGACTATGACTATCAACATGTTGTGTAAAGACTAAGGAGTTAAAAGAGTTACAGAGCTTCGTGAGAAAGGTGTCATGTTTATTAAAGATGAGGAAAAAGTGAATGAAGGTGAGGGACTTTCATTGGCATCCCTTTCCAAATGGACTCTTATCAACCAAATGAAACAGGTTCTTAACATGATTGACAAAAAGGAAACGGAAGAAAAATGGGGATGGAAAAGAATTAAGGGCAAAAAGGATGACGATGAGGAGGAAAAAACAGAGGAAATTAATTTTAAGAAAGATATGGGTATAGTTTTTCATTAGCAGAGATTAATGTATGAGGCCTTAATCTTTGACAATGAAAGTCCCTCACATTCATTCATTGGCAGATACGGGGGGAGTAGGAGTTGTTTACCTTATTCAGGGACCTTTTGTCTCCCTTCTTCGGACTCGAACCTTATTTTAAAAATTTGTCTTACAACTCCCTCCTGTTGGCCCAAAATGTTAGGGAGGGCATATATCTAAAGTACATATGAGATAGTGAACGAATGACCAACTGGGACAGGTCCGCATAAGCATAAGCTCTCCTTATATGGACCATAGGCTACCCATCGGTTTCCTGAAGCTTAACATGATAAAGGCGCTTTTAAGCCCTTCCCGAAAGAACTGAGGGAATGGCCCTTCCTCTGAGCTTTATTATCAGTGTTACCTAAATTGTGGTGAGAAACTTTCATTGGCAGGATTAGTGCCTCATACCTTAATCTTTGCCAACGAAAAACTATATTTATGCCCTTCTTAAAATTAATTTCCCTCTGTTTTTTCCTCCACATAGTCATCCTTTCTGCCCTCATTCCTTCCCCATTCCCATTTTTCTTTTGTTTCCCTTTATCATGCATGTTAAGAACCTTCATTTCATTTTGAAAGTTGATAATAATCAACATTTTGAAAAGGCAAGGCCCTAATAAGAGTCAACATTTTGAAAGGTAATGCCCAAATATTTGTCAATAAAAGTCTCTCTCATTCATTCACTTTTTCCTCATCTTTAATAAACATAAACACCTTTCTCAAGAAGCAATATAACTCTTTAACTCCCAGCACATGTTGATGGTCATGGTCATCCTGTATAAAAATGAGTGCAAATTATAGCAATAGCATAGACTACGTCGGTCCCCATGCGGTTAAAATGCTTCATAGGCGTTATCATGCTCGAGTAAAAGTTTCATGCATTCATCTCCATATCATTGAGTTTGCCCTGCGATTTATTCAATCTTGTGCAGAAGTTCTTTCCGCCACTTTCCTCATTCTGGTCCCCTCCAGAACCTCCACCAACCCTCTTAACCCTAAGGTCTGAAGATAAAATAGCTGTGAGCACCCACCTCCGTGACATAAACCCTCGGGTCACATTGTGGCCGTCGGCGTCAAGGGTGGTCACAGTGGTACTTGTTTAAAAGGAAGAAACGTAAATAGATTGAATAGACGAATGTGAAGGAGGGAGAGAGTAAGGAAAGATAACCTAGGCCTTTTTGTTGGAAAATTTTGTCACCGCCGCCGGCTTTGGAGAGGTAATGTTCAGAGCGATGATGGCGGGAGTTGTTCAAAAGAGGAAATGTGAAAGAAAGAGAACCAAAAATATAAGAAAGAGTAAAAGGAGATCAGTGAGAAAGGAGAATCTTTTTTGGTAAGATCTCCACCACCAGTGGCACGCAACCTGTTAGGTTATACTGATCTCGGGATATAACTTCGGGTATTCGGGTCCAAATAGACCTCGAGCATCCACGAGAAAAGCCTTCTGCCATACAAAGCGAAAAAAAGAGGATAAGACTTCACCGAATGAAAGCCATCAATGGTCATGGCGACCCCGCTTTATAGCTCCGTAATTACACCCCTCTCAGGACTAAAGGCGAAGCCTTGTGCAATGACACCTGGTAACATCCAAGAACAATGCTAAAAATATGATCACATCACTGTCAGTCTCTAGAAGACTGTTAGAAAAGTAGATTACCTCCTCTCCAAGCAAGGACACTTCTTACATGTGGATTTGTGGTCTCAATTAATATGGTGGTGACACGTCACCACTGAGAGACAAACTTAGAAACACGTGAATAGCATAAGCAAGTACTTATAAATACTTTACCTTCGAGGTAAGGAGAAGCTCTAATTCTCTGAAACCTCTACAACCCTCCTCTGCATTTTTTTAGTTATCTTCTTCCCCATCCCTATACTTACTCTCACACTGAAGGTATCCCCGACGGCTTCGGCCGTTGAGGATATTTTTGGTTTCACTCTTTTGCAGGTCGAATCCCCTAACCTAAACCTCTGATCACGACACCCCAACATCCATCGTTGACAACGTGGAATCAATCCAATTGTGTAGTAGCATAAATTCTTAAAGAAAGAGATACCACATCAAACCAAAATTTAAGTAACATTGATTTTAACTATATAACACAAATATTGTTGGTTAAAGAATAAGCTTCTATTGAAAACTCACCACGAAATATATGTCTAAATTTCCATTCATTATCATGTAGATCTCTTGCAATCAGCTCTTGAGCTGGAGGTTGTTGGGAGAAATCCTTTAACAATAAACAAAATCTTAAATTACAAATTATCAAACGAATGGTAATCTCATTTTTAGACCAAAGGAGCCAAAGCCGGAGCCAAAGCTGGAGCCAAAAAGATGTACCAATGGAGGGAAAACTTTTTCAGCTGCACGACGAGGGACTGAAAATCCACCATGAGTACTCGTGTCACTCGCTGTCAATGTTTTACAGAAATAATTAGTTGGCTGTTTGCTGGCCGCACCCAAGTCCGCCGGAAGAAATGCCTCCTTTTGTTCTTGCTGCAGATTTGGAAAATTAGGGGGGAAACAAAGAGGATATAAATAAATAGAGCATAACTTAATCACGCCAGTGAGACGTACTGGGTTTAGCGGTTGCAAAGTCATCTGAGCATAAACCTCGTCCGTCTCTGCATCAGCCTGAAAAAGAGAAAATTAGGACTCAGGGACATGACTAGCAGAATAGTAAGGGTTAGGAAACAAAACTAAGGCTGCTCACATGCATGGTTAGATTGTGAAGCTGACATATGAGTTGTGGAGGTAAGCTTGGATAATTAGGGAAATGAGCATCCACTTCTTTGTTTGTTGATGCAGCAACCTACACAAACCTTAAGTTGAGAAATACTAACCTCGACATTATTGAAAAAATAATAATAACAACAACAATAACAATTAAATATGCCAACAGATGAAATATCCAGTACTAAAAGTCAAGGGACCATTTTGATTCACCTTATGGCAGAAAGCAGCAATTGGAAGTTAAGACGGATATCAAAAAATGGGTAATAGCTCAAGTATCCACTCATCATTACAATTTAAAAGCAAAACTTGATGAGTTAGGAAAAAAACATCCAGCTAAAGAAATTGTATATAAGCTCCTAAGGTCCACAAGAAAAAAGGAAATCACAAGCACCACGAACTGCCTAACTACCACATATAGAGAGGTATGCACGTGTGCAGTCATCATTTATTGAGTAGAAGAATTGGACCTTTAGTTCATAATATATTAATCCAAGTGCAACTAATAGTTCAAGGCAAAGGCAAAGGCATGTCATAGGAAGTTTCAAGATTACATGAGAGCGGGGATGAGAAGCACATTGTTAAGTTACCAGCTTATCTAAAAGCTTAAGCAAGCTAACACTCCCCTTACGTGCATACAATAAGAAGTAAAATTAAATGCACATGCATCACCAAATATCAATATAAAAGGAACCTTACAACAGGATGGCTTGAACCCAAGACCTTGCACAATTTACACTACCAGAGCTCTAAGACCATGTCAAATTACCAACTCATCTAAATAAGCTGTTAAAGGAAAACCCCAATAATGTTTATTAAGCTAACACACATTTTAAACTCTCACACAGTTCAAGAAATTAGACTGGTACAAATGGTTCATGTCCAAGTTGATTATGTTAAACAAACAAAAGAATAATAGTCCTAGATAAGATAGAAAAATATTAAAAGTAAGAAAAGTATGTATGCCTTTTGCTATACAGACCATGCAAAACTATTTGCTTAGTTTCAAAATCTAAAAGCAATAGTTGAAGTCTGTAACAAAAGCTAACCTGCTCGCTGTGACCCTGAGGAAAATACACCACGCGACTTCCAACAGCAGGAAGGGAAACAAGAGGACCGGCACACGCATGCCAAAGTTCAGAATTTAAACATCTCCTTTCCCCTGCAAATCAAAGTAAAAAGAATATAAATATTCATGAAGTACTATTGTGAATTCAAAACCTAATCCTAAAATCACATTTAAAAATTTACTACATCAAAGTCATCTTAGGGTCTTTCAACAATTAAAAGAATTTAAACAACCGAGATGATCTAGGACACGAATTTTCATTATGCATCTACAATTGTTCTACTGAAACTGCTAATAAGTGCTGATAGCATTATTTTTTCCGTCATTGACAAAAGAAGATGAACTTCAAAAACACAGAACAGATAAAAAGACAGAACCCTAGCAAATACTTGATAGTAATTTTATCATTCAACAATTCATTTGATAGCCCTTGAGGCTAATACCATCATATTGTTGACTGGTTGAGTTATGCAGGTAGCTTTGAAGGAAAACAGGGAAAGAAAGAAAGTCAACAAACAACTAAAACTATTGACAGACAAATCTTGAACTGATACCACTCATTTAGCCAGAGTCCAAAAACTCTTCTTATACCAATTACAGCTTTACAGGATAGAAAGCAGCAGTTCGAACCAATAAAGGCAGCAAACTCTCATATATAAGCAAATATAAAAGCAAAGAGAAGGCATACTACCTTCAGGCGACTGCTGATTGAAACCCACAGAAGATGGCCTCATGTCTGCAGACTAACGTACCTTCTCGCCCACCAAATTAGAGCCACAAAGGCAGATCAAAAACAATTACTAAATCCAATAATTTAACACAAATTTCCCCACAACCAAATACCGAAAGTTCTTGACAAATTCTTCTTTCACTTCATTTCCACCCAAAAACACCATAATCACTTATTCTTCACCTTCACTGCCCACACAACTTGAATGTACCACTTAAAAACCAAATATAAATAAGAAAGATGTGGAAATTTATGCACCCAGAACTTTCATATGAATATATTGAACAAAACCAGCTACAACCCCCCTCTGATATTTTCAACCGAAACCGGTTCCACTACAAAATACGATAGACTTCAGCTTCATCCGCTCCTGATATTCTTAACCCAACCCCAAAAGCACCAATCTTTATTTAATAACTTCATATAAGAGAAATCTTTAAACTCTTATCCCACACATTCAGCTCAAACCTCAATTTCGTACCTCAAACCTTATATAAAGCTCATAAGCTCCAAATTCCTCAAACACGGAAAACACAAACCACAAAAAACACCAGTAACCAAGTCTCCAGAACACTTCAGATCTCAGTTTCAACACCACAGAAACCCCTAAATCTTGAACTTCATAGCACCACAACTTACCCAATAGGAACCCCAGAAAACCCAGATCCTCTCCATACAGAATTTGCGGCTACAGCTCACAAAATCGAGGATATTCAGCTCTTCAAACTCAAGCTACATCACACTATGATCTTCAATTCGAAGCACACAGTTATTAATACTAAAATATATCAAAATATGTGTAATACAGCGAAGATTGAGAGAGTTGGAATGGTAAAGTTAGGGCTTTGTTAGATTTTTCCAATGGCCAGCAATGGACAATGAGGAAGGTATTGATGAGTGAGAAAAAAAGAGGAGAGAGATTAGAGTGGGAGCCTGTGCCTTTATTACATTAACTTTCTCTGTCTATATCTACATTAACTTTCTCTCTCCTATCCTTCAATCAATCAACACTACCGCCATTATAGAAAGAGAGATGATTTTTAGAGAGAGGAAATGTGTTGATTTTCTTGTGGATAGAGAGAGAATGCGAATTTATGCCCTCAAGATGGAACTTATTTACTGATTTACAACGGTTAATATTGTAAAAAAAAATAATGTTATTAAAATAAATATATATTTAATGATATTCACTTAATACCTATTTTATAACAAGTCATTGACACTATCAAAGTATTAATCATGCTATTAAAATAATAATTATTATTAAAATCAATATAAAAACATCATTAAATATATATTTACTTTATAAATATAAATATTATTCCAATTATGGATTAAGATTTTTTTTTAAGATTTTTTTGCAAAGAAGACCAACATACTGAAATAAATATAAATAAGAATTGATATTTTTATAAGAGTATTTAATAGCTGCACCAATTTCTTCTCACACGAATAATAAATAGAATCCACATTCATGTGAATAAAAGTTTATAAAAATATTAAAATTCACTTATAAAAATAACAATTCATAATAGAAATTATAATCATATGCTAGCACTACTAGAGTATCTTAAGATCCTTTATTTTATACTTATTTTTTTTAATTTATCTCAATACACATGTAGTAATATAAAATATTAAATTTAATGATGGTACTAACAACAAAATTATTTGTAAAAAATTTAATTATGTTACTAATAATTTGCGACAAATTTATTATGTTGCTAAATAAGTATCAGAGAAAGAAAATGTGTAATATAATATCATAATCCCTAACTATCACCAGTCTTATAAAATGTGAATTATTATTTTTATAAGTAAAAATTGATATTTTTATAATTTTTTTATTATGAGACTCATTTATTATTTATGTGAGAAAAAATTTATTAAATTATTATTTTTATTTGTGTAAATATCACTTCCTTATAAAATTTTAAAGGTTGGTGGGCCTTAGTGGCAATGGTAGTTATGTAGTTTATATCAATGGGCCTAATAGAAAATGCCCAACTAAGAATGATAAGGACTGATTCCTATTTTCTGACCCAACTAAAAGTTCGACCATTGAGTCAATCTAGGTCAAAGGGTTCGATAATTAGGGGTGTGAGTGTGAGGGTGAGTGTGAGTATGGCCTCACAATATCAATTCATCAAATCCGAATTATTTTGATCCGATCCGATCCGTCCATTTGTCAGGTCTAATTATTGAGTTATTAGATTTTGATTATGGAAACACATAAAATGATTTCCTATATTCCTTTTGTATGGATGATAAACATATGGAATATTTTCGCAGATAATTAATTAAACACGGTGGAATATTAGTAAACAAAGGCGTCTTTACAATTAGATTATTACATTTGATCTACAATAGTCAAGATTATTTTTTTGATTTACTAAATAACAATTAATTGAGGTAAAATTACTGAAAAGGATACTATTAATTACTACCATCCTAAACAATATAAGTTTTTTGAAATTATTGACGATATATATTTCTATATATGTTCGGTATATGGCACCCCTCCTCATGCCCTAAAAAAGAGGGGTGGGGTTAAGTCTAAAAACCTTCACATAATAACGGACGTGAGGGGATAGGTTTGACTTCTGAGGGCACAGGTTATACAACAAACTTGATGATAAATAAATTTTAAAAGATAGAGAGAGCACTAAAATATACTCCATTTCATAAACTATTATTTATAATTTTCATAATTTAACTTTTTAAATTTTAAAAATAATTAATTGTAATATTTTATTGCAAAAGTAAAGGCGCAAATATAGTACAAGCTTTGCAATACAGAGGTGTTAGATTTAAGAAGACACAATCACATAGAAATTATATAAAAAACATGAAACAAGAAATACGTAAATATATATATATATATATATATATATATATATATATATATATATATATATATATATATATATATATATATATATATATATATATATACTAGGATCAGTCCGGGAGTTGGACTGATTAAAATATCTGATCAATTTTTTTTTTTTTAAAACAACTAAAAAAAGTTTAATATTTTATGGAACTGAAATTTTTTTCAAAATACGATGTTTTGAGTGTGATTTGGATACATATAACAAAATATGTATGTACAGTCTATACAGACTTTAAAATTCCAGTTCCATAAAATATTAATTTTTTTTTAGTTGTTTTAAAAAAATCAAAAATAAATAAAATAAAAAGTCCGCATTTTAACAAAATGTGGACGTCCTGATAGGAACCGGACCCTATATATATATAGATAAAAATGGAGGTACAACCGTGTAACTTTTAAAATTATACAGTCTACGATCGTAGAGTGAATTCACTATACAATTGTGAAGTGACTACAATACGATCATAAATCGTTAACCGTGTAACTTTAAAAGTTATACGACTGTGCACCTTTATATTCTCCATATATATATATATATATATATATATATATATATATATATATATATATTCACTAATGTGTCTCACACACTCTGTAATAATTCAAACACCAAATCTCAATTTATATAGTAGACTAAAACATTCTTGTGACGCCCCCAAAATAGATATACAACATCCATTCTGAGTCGTCAAATACATGGTACAGAAACAACTACAAGTTTCTTAATACAACTGTCGCGTAAAATACGATAAATACACAAGCTGTGCGTTTAAATACAAATATTGTCTTCTAGACAATATCTACACCCAAATAAGTTCTCATTACATTTATTAATACACTATTTTATAAAATAGTGAGGACTACTAAAATAGCTATCTTGAATCATCATTCCATACCCCGACTAGTCCCTGCTAAATTCTCACATCCTGAGAAGAAAAATGGAACAACAAGAAAAAGGGTGAGCTCAACTAGCCCAGTAAAGAATATTATAACTAAGATAATATACAACAAATTATCATTAGTCCTCAACAGGAAAAATCGATAGAATATAATAGATAAACAAATTTTAGATCAACAAATGCAATGAAACAATAATCCATTAGAAGAGTAACGTAGAAATGAGTTCTACTATCTTCTAACATTTAAAAGTCTATCATCATTATTTTATCCCTATAACAACAATCAATATTCATCTTTGCACTACTGAGGTGCCAAAGATATTCATTTATATCACCAATCGGTTAATGTTCATCTTAACACTGCTCATCTTTGCTACGGGCCAAAGATATTCATCGATTAATCATTCATCTTTGCACTACAGCCAAAGATATTCAAGAATATCATCATTTAGGACCGAGGATGATGAAAATATTTTAAAAAGAAACGAATCCAAAAGAAAACAAAAGGACAAATATTAGGGATTCAGTATTTCAAAGATATCCAAATTCAATTACTCCATAATAACCAAATATGAAATGAATTCCAAAAATAAAGATTCAAAACATGGATACAATCAAAGATAGTACCCATAATAGATATTTTGGATAAAAGAAAATTTTTTATTTTTCTGATTGAATAGTCAGATATCGTGAATAAAGGTCAGATATCGTAAATAAGAACTCCAAACACAATAAGTTCTAAATTTGATAAAAGTTCAACTAATATTCGGCATATGATATTGAAAAAATAATATCATTTCATGAAAAAAATAACATCCACTTACCTTAAAATAACCGTATATTTTTAGTCGAACTTGGATATAAAGCCAATGAAACTTGAATCTTAATAAAGAACTCTCAAAGTATCAAAATACTCACTAAAATACGCTCGACAATATAGAGAGAAAGAAAACTTGTTTCTGGTGTGATTTTCAATTCTAACCTAAACACCTATTTATAGGAAAATGCTAGAACGCTAAAGGAGACTAAAATAATAAAATAATAATTTCTTTCATTTCCTTTCTACGCATGCCTCTTGAAACATTCAACCACCAGCCAACTTTGAATGAATTTTCAGCAGCCCACATGTTGATTAACACCAACCAAAGTAGGTCCCACCCCATAATTTAATAAAAATTATTTTATTTTCCGAAACTTCAACAATTCATAGAAAATAGTCCGTTTATCAGAAAAAATATGAATTTTATGTCCATTTCACACGAAATCGAATTCTCTACAACTTTGCAGAAGAAAGTTTTTCCAAATTTCAGACCAAAAATATCCGAAATCCACAAACGGATGATTTTAAACACCGTTTCAACACCTTTTAAAATTCATAACAAATCATGCGTTAATTTTCAACGGTTCAAAATTTGTGGACATATACTCAACTCATATATGTATAACATATCCAAAAATTACAACGATCCAACGGTCGGATTAAAATTATAACTCACGCAATAAAGCTTTAAGAACACCGAAATCCGACAAAATACTGATAAAACACCTCAACCTTAATTTTTTCATTTTTCACCACATAAATAAATCCATTATTTATATCCACATCAAATAAATATTTCTTTATCATATAAATCAATAATTAATTATTCCCAAATAATATTACAGAATCACAATTATGACAACCAGGCAGTTCCCAGGAAAGAGGGGGCCTTCCGGTAAGGATTTCTCCTTACTAGTGCGCAATTAAATAACATCTCTTTAGACAGAACTTTCTAGACATTGCCAATAATGCTATCTAATAATATTATTCAAATAATATGAATTATTGATCTGATAATGAAAATATTGTGCGGTGACAATTATCGAACAACAATAATATAAAATATCAACGCAATGAATTATCGAACCAATAAAATAAAATATTGAAAGAAGAACTCCCCGTAGCAATTATTGAGTAGTGCCTTCTTACGTCTTTAATCAATAATTCAACAATATTGTGCAATCTGGTGTCTGCTCATCGCCAAGCAACAACGCCAGACATTCAGTATTTTAACCACCGTAATCCAACGAAGTTAATTGTAACAATTTACGCCGCTATTTATAAAACTCAATCTTTGTCATTTTCTTTCATCCAACTGCTTTTTCCGTTATGGGGCCCACAATGGTCGTCCGTCGCATTTAATATTCCCGACAAAGAAGAATATTCCACGACCAAACGAATATTCCCGAAATAAAAATGAATATTTTAATAACCACTTGTTTATTTTGCAAAATTTGCACATTTCACCCATAACCAAAGCATTATATCAAATTAACACCTTATTATCAAGAATAATAATTAGAGGAAATTCGATTTTATTTATAAAAAGTTGGGGTCTTACAACCTCCCTTCCTTTTGAAATTTCGTCCTCGAAATTGACGTACGTACCTGGTGTATCGAAAAGGTGAGGGTACCTCGCTTTCATTTCTGACTCCAACTCCCATGTCATTTCCTCAATAGCATGGTTTCTCCACAAAACCTTAACTTGTGGTATAATCTTGGTGCGTAGGACATGCTCTTTCCAATCCAAGATCTTAATAGGTACTTCTTCGTACGTTAAATCTTCGGCTATCTCGTCTGTTTCTAACGCAATAATGTGGTTCGGATCTTTCACATATTTACGAAGTATAGATATGTGAAAAACATTATGAACACGAGACCTGTTTGGAGGTAACGCGAGTCTATAGGCCACGTTTCCTATTCAATCAAGAATCTCAAATGGACCAACAAACCTTGGATTGAGCTTTCCTCTTTTCCCAAATCTTGTAACTCCTTTCCATGGAGCAACACGTAACAATACATGATCTCCAATATTAAACTCCACGTCCTTTCTATGAAGATCAGCATAACTCTTTTGTCGATCTTGTGAGGTTTGAATATGTTGTCGAATCATTTGGATCTTTTCTGTAGTCATGCGTACTAATTCTGGTCCCAACAACGTTGCTTCTCCCACCTCGTCCCAGCATACTGGAGAACGACATTTTCTTCCATACAACGCCTCAAATGGAGTCATGCCTATACTTGCTTGATAACTGTTGTTGTAGGAAAATTCCACCAGTGACAAGTACTTATCCCAACTTCCTTTGAAATTCAGGACACGGAGTCTTAATAGATCTTCAAGGGTTTGAATAGTCCTCTCTGATTGTCCGTCCGTTTGAGGTTGGTATGCCGAACTGAATCATAAATCCGTGCCCATAGCTTTTTACAAGCTAACCCAAAATCGTGAAGTGAATCTTGGGTCACGATCCGAAACTATGGATACTGTCATGCCATGCAACCTCACAATCTCATTCATGTACATACTAGCAAGACGTTCAAGGGAATACGTTTCTCGTATAGGTAAGAAGTGAGCAGATTTGGTTAATCTATCAACAATAACCCAAATCGCATCAATTCCTTGAGAAACCTTGGGAAGACCCGTAACGAAATCCATAGTAATGTGTTCCCACTTCCATTCCGGAATCTCAAGTGGTTGCAATGGACCTTTTGGCACTTGATGTTCTGCTTTTACATGTTGACAAGTTAAACACCTCGAGATAAACTCTGCGATCTCTCTCTTCATATTGTTCCACCAGAATGTATGTCGAATATCATGATACATTTTGGTACTCCCAGGATGGATTGCGAAAGGGGTGTTGTGTGCCTCCATCATGATTCTATGCTTCAAGTCAGAGTCGTTAGGAACGCAAAGTCTAGAGTTGAATCGAAGTATTCCTTCTTCATCGATTCTTTCTTCCGGAATAACACTTTATTCTTCATATGCATCAGCCCCAGATCCGTAGCTTGAGCAGCTTTAACTTTATCAATTAAAGTCGGTTCTACTCGTATATTCGTCATCATCACGTTGGTCCCTGGAGTCTTTAATTCTATCTCCATCCTTTGCAAGTCATATAAAATGGGTCTTTGCGTTGACAATAATGCATTCGTACCCGCATATGATCTTCTACTCAATGCGTCAGCTACTACGTTCGTTTTTCCAGGATGGTATTGAATAGTATGGTCGTAGTCTTTCAACAGCTCAAGCCAACGTCGTTGCCGCGTGTTGAGTTCTTTTTGGGTGAAGAAATATTTAAGGCTTTTATGGTCCGTATAAATCTCCACCTTCTCCCCATACAGGTAGTGTCTCCAAATTTTCAACGCTGAACGATCTACCGCTAACTCTAGATCATGAGTAGGATAATTCCTCTCATATTCTTTGAGTTGTCATGAGGCATAAAGCTATGACTTTCCCATGTTGCATGAGAACATATCCTAACCCTTTTGCCCAAGCATCATCAGAGATAACAAATCCATCCGTACAGGATGGTATTGTTAGAACAGTCTTAAAATAAGTCTCCTCTTAAGCTCTTGAAAACTCTTCTCGCATTCTTCACTCCAAACGAATTTTGTATCTTTCCGAGTCAGCTGAGTTAACGGAGTAGCGATTCGAGAAAATCCTTCCACGAATCTCCGATAATAACCAAATTTAAGCCCGAAAGTCTGCGTCTTGATCACCGAACTTGATTTGCTCTCAACTTTGTATTGCTTCAATCTTCGCTGGATCAACAGATACTCCATGTTTTGACACCATGTGCCCAAGGAATGCTACTTCCTCAAGCCAGAACTCGCATTTCTTCAGCTTGACATAAAGCTTGTTTTCACGAAGCCTTTCAAGTATCAGCTTCAAATGGTGCTCATGATCTTCACGACTTTTGGAATAGATGAGGATGTCATCAATAAAGACAACAACGAACTGATCTAAATATTCCTTGAATACTCGGTTCATCATATCCATGAAGGCAGCAGGAGCATTAGTCAATCCAAAAGACATGACTAAAAATTCATAATGCCCGTACCGAGTCCTGAAGGCAGTCTTTGGAATATCCTCGCTTTTAATCCTTAGGTGATGATATCCGAATCGAAGATCAATCTTTGAAAAGAATTGTGCTCCTTCCTTGCAATCGGTCAAACAAGTCATCAATGCGAGGTAATGGATACCTATTCTTGATGGTGACATGGTTCAATTCTCAGAGTCAATACAAAGTCAGATACTCCCATTTTTCTTTCTTTACGAATAACACAGAGAGCACCCGAGGAGAGGTACTAGGGGCCAATGAAACCGATGTCTAATAACTCATGTAGTTGGACTTTTAACTCCACGAAGTTCAATAGAACAATTCGATATGGGGTTTAGAAATGGGTTTTGTATGCGGTTCAAGGTCAATAAAGAATTCAACATCACGCTCGGGGGTAAACCGAAAGCTCTTCGTAAAATACATCGTGAAATTCTTTAACCACGTAAATATTATTCAAATCCGACTTGTCTTTATTCAAATCCATAACATGGGCTAAGAAAGCTTGGCATCCGTTTTTCAATAAACGAATAGCTTTGTGGCTTGATATGACGAATGATCGATTTTAGTGGTTTAGTAGTTTGAATTAAATATGATGAGGTTGGTTAGAATATGAAAACTAACAACCTTACGAAAAACAATCAATTTTGGCATGATGAGTGGTTAACCAATCAATTCCTAAAATCACATCAAAAGCAAGTATCTTTAAAGAAATAAGGTCAACAGGTAATGTGATGGTGCCAACTTGGATCAAACAAGATTTATAAACAGTGGATATGACGAAATTTTCTCCTAACGGAGTTTCAACAGATAAGTCAGAGTCCAATTTCTCCGGAGTCAAGTTTAAACGTTGAGCACAAGCAGGAGAGATAAAAGAATGGGTAGAACCGGTATCTAGTAAGGTATAAACTTCGCAAGAGTTCAAAATTAGCTTACACGTGATCACCTCGTTAGGGTTCCTCACGTTTTGGCCAGTCACGACAAGCGCTTTTCCAGGAACCGCTGATTTTGACTTATCCGGGACAGCCTTTGGAGTCACCATCCCCGCTGAACTTGGTTTTGCTACAGAACAATCCCGAGCTATATGACCTTCTTTTTCGCAGTTATAGCATATCTTGGATTGTTGTGGGCAGTTTGGGCTGATATGACCCTATTTCCCGCATTTATAGCATACGACCGGTGGTCGTTCTCCTCCCCTAAAACCAGTTGATGTTGGAGCTGCTGCTGATGTCTTCCCGTCATTGTTGAATCTCCTCCTTTTGAAATTTCCACTTGACTCACCTCTCCTATTATTATGGCCACGATTACCACCCGAGTGGTTATCGCTTTTGTCCGTATTCTTTCCTCCTCGTTGGTTATTATCGCTTTGATGATTCATCACCATAGATGATGACCAGTTATGGTCCTCGTTTGAACATACTCATTATCTCGCTTTCTAATAATTGAGCCATGTTGACAACATCCTAATACGAGAGAAAATTTATGAGAGATAAAGTATTGGATTTAATCTCGTGTTTTAGACCTCTCGAAATATACGCGTCATTCGCTCCTCATTCTCCACCAAATGAGGTGCAAACTCGACAACTCCGCAAACTTCGCTCGCTTGTGACGCGACATACGCTGTTGTTCTCGCTCCAATCTAATAAACTCTACCTCTTTCATATAATGAATACTTTCGGAAAGTACTTGTCATTGAACGCTTCAAACGCTTCCCGGAGACATACCGAAAGCGGTGGTTGGTATGCTTCATGATTCCCACCAAGAATCACTCACCACACACGAACATAAAAGGTGGTAAATGGAACCTTCGTTCCTCCGTGCATCCCAAGACATCAAATATCTTGGTAATTTGCTTGACCCACGCTTCCGCCTTTAATCGGATCCGGCTTTTCCAATGAACTCGGGGTCCCAACTCTTTGAACCGCTTGTTGTGACAAACAAACCGCTGTTATTATCATTTCCACCCATATTCTGTACACGAGTCTCCCTCGTCTGATTTTGCATGAACTGCAAAAAGCTTCTAAACATCCCATCATTCATCGTTTATTCGGTCGTGTTGTTCACAGGAGGAATATTGCCTTCCTGTTGCACGTTCTCCTGGTTTGTGACTAAAGGTGTCTCCACAGTCTCATACACTCCATTATTAACGTTCTCAGCTGTTATCTTAAATACTGCCATAAAACAAGGGTTAATTAAAAAAATTAACATATCACATAATATCCTTATATTATGACCGACCAACAAATAAGCTTAGGTAGGACACACTTAAGAAAGGGTTTACTCATCTCTCCCTCCTAGTTCTATTCCCGATCTCCGCCAGAGATCATATCCCTAAGCTCGATATTACCCGCTGTGGCGCCCCCAAAATAGGTATACAACACCCATTCCGAGTCGCCAAATACATAAGACAAAAAACAACTACAAGTTTATTAATACAATTGTAGCGTAAAAATACTATACAAATACACAAATTGTGAGTTTAAATACAAATATTGTCTTCTAGACAATATCTACACCCAAATAAGTCCTCATTATATTTATTAATACACTATTTTATAAAATAGTGAGGACTACTAAAATAGCTATCTTGAATCATCATTCCATACCCCGATTAGTCCCTTCTAAATTCTCACCTCCTGAGAAGAAAAATGGAACAACAAGGAAAATGGTGAGCTCAACTAGCCCAGTAAAGAATATTATGACTAAAATAATATACAACAAATTATCATTAGTCCTCAATAGGGAAAAATCTGATAGAATATAATAGACAACAAGTTTTAGATCAACAAATGCAGCGGAAACAACAATCCATTAGAAGAGTAATGTAGAGAATGAGTTCTACTATCTTCTAACATTTAAAAGTCCATCATCATTATTTTATCCCTGTAACAACAATCAATATTCATCTTTGCACTACAGGCAAAGATATTCATTTATATCACCAATCGGTCATGTTTATCTCAACACTGCTCATCTTCAGCACTACGGGCCAAAGATATTCATCGATTAATCATTTATCTTTTGCACTACAAGCCAAAGATATTCATGAAATATCATCATTTAGGATTGAGGATGATGAAAAATATTTTAAAAGAAAACGAATCCAAAGGAAACAAAAGGACAAATATTAGGGATTAGATTTCAAAAGATATCTAAATTCAATAATACTCCATAATAACCAAATATGAAGCAGAATTCCAAAAATAAAGACCAAAACATAGATGCAATCAAAGATAGTACCCATAATAGATATTTTGGATAAAAAGAAAAAATTTATTTTTCTAAATAATAGTCAGATTCGTGAATAAGTGTCGATATCGTGAATAAAGGTCGATATCGTGAATAATAACCCCACACAACAAGTTCCAAATTTAATAAAAAGTTCAACTAATATTTTGGCATAATGATATTGAAAAAATAATATCATTTCAAAAGAAATAACATCTCTTACCTTAAAATAACCGTATTTACATTTGAACTTGGGATATAAAGCCAATGAAACTTGAATCGGAATAAAGAACTCTCAAAGTATCAAAATACTCACTAAAATACGCCGACAATATAGAGAAAGAAAACTTGTTTACGTGTGATTTTCAATTCTAACCTAAACACCTATTTATAGAAAATCTTTAGAAACATGAGACTAAAATAATAAAATAATAATTTCTTTCATTTCCTTTCTACGCATGCCTCTTGAAACATTCAACCACCAGCCAACTTTGAATGAATTTTCAGCAGCCCACATGTTGATTAACACCAACCAAAGTAGGTCCCACCCCATAATTTAATAAAAATTATTTTATTTTCCGAAACTTCAACAATTCATAGAAAATAGTCCGTTTATCAGAAAAAATATGAATTTTATGTCCATTTCACACGAAATCGAATTCTCTACAACTTTGCAGAAGAAAGTTTTTCCAAATTTCAGACCAAAAATATCCGAAATCCACAAACGGATGATTTTAAACACCGTTTCAACACCTTTTAAAATTCATAACAAATCATGCGTTAATTTTCAACGGTTCAAAATTTGTGGACATATACTCAACTCATATATGTATAACATATCCAAAAATTACAACGATCCAACGGTTTGATTAAAATTATAACTCACGCAATATAAAGCTTTAAGAACAATCAAATCAGGCAAAATCTTGATAAAACACCTCAACCTTAATTTTTCATTTTTCACCACATAAATAAATCCATTATTTATATCCACATCAAATAAATATTTCCTTATCATATAAATCAATAATTAATTATTCCCAAATAATATTACGAGAATCACAATTATGATGACCAGTAGCGGTTCAGGAAGAGAGGGCCTTCCTAAGGATTTCTCCTTCTTGATGCGCAATTAAATAACATCTCTTTAGACAGAACTTTCTAGACATTGCCAATAATGCTATCTAATAATATTATTCAAATAATATGAATTATTGATCTGATAATGAAAATATTGTGCAGTGACAATTATTGAACAACAATAATATAAAATATCAACGCAAAGAATTATTGAACCAATAAAATAAAATATTGAATAAAGAACTCACCGTAGCAATTATTGAGTAGTGCCTTCTTACGTGCGAATCAATAATTCAACAATCTTTATGCTGTCTGGTATCTTCTTGTCTGACAACGCCGTATTCATCGTATTTTAACCACCGGGTAATCCAACAAAGGTAATCGGTAAATAATTTACGCCAGTTATTTATAAAACTCAATCTTTGTCATTTTCTTTCATCCAACTGCTTTTCCGTTATGGGGCCCTAAAATGGTCATGCGCATGGCAAATCATTTAATATTCCCAAGCAAAGAGAATATTCCACGACCAAACGAATATTCTCCGACAAAAATGAATATTTTAATAACCACTTGTTTATTTTGCAAAATTTGCACATTTCATCTATAATCAAAGCATTATATCAGATTAACACCTTATTATCAAGAATAATAATTAGAAGAAATTCGATTTTATTTATAAAAAATTAGAGTCTTACAGTTGGTAAAGTTTACCTTTTATCTTTGTGATTTGCCACATTGTGGATGAGGCTTACATTAAAAATGTCGATAATGATGATAATTGAATGGGACATGTTTGGGGACGACCTTGGATATCTTATCGATTGGCCTAACTGCTGAGTTTCTAACTATTGGTCCATCTTGTTCAAATTCAAATCCTTTATCCGATTGGGCTTGTTCTTTATGGGCATCCAAGCCATCCTCGTCCCATTTCTTGCATTAAAGTGGGTATGCCTCAATTATTTCCTATTTTAGACCTCTAATAAATCCACGATATCGTGGATCGTTTATAGTTTTTCATTAAACATCTGCTTAACAAAAAAACTAGGGGGTAATGTTGGTCATGATATTTCTCTATTTGAGCCGGGTAGATTGGGATCATTTATTAATTTATTCCATTGGGCTTTTATAATTAAGTCGTGGGGCTTGTTGGGCCCGATCATCATTAGCTTTATTTAATCTCAGTAGGATATGGGATTCGATTCGTTGGATTAAACCATTGGGTAATTTAATATCTATTACTTTGACTTGTAATGATGATATAGCATGACATTGGCCAGAGAGATATCTGCTATGCATTAATGTGGATGGGATTATAGCCACGGCGCGGTGTAAAATAAAGGAACAAAAGAAGTGGATAAGTTCCACGCGATTAATGAAACCCATCGATCGTGGGGATATGTCGATGGTAGTAGGTGTACGATAACCTGAAAAAGATATTATTCCTTGGCGAGTAAGTCTCCAAAAAGAGGTACGTTTTTCATATATTCACATACACACAACTGATAATGGGCATAATCTCTCAACACACTAGATTTTATTATCCTCTCGAGTTAACCTTGTGAACAGACATACTTAATCTCACGCTCGAAGCTATCTCCCGTGATCCGGTAATCAAAGCTTGTGGTGTTTGTCGTGTTTACTGTGCAGGATCAGGACGTCTTTTGTGATTGGGACGTGGAAAAAGATCCTGACGTTAACATTGGCGCTAGAAGGAGGGCTGAGTTCTAGTGTCTTGAGTATTTTTCAATCACAGAGTGTGTTTTATTCTATTCAGTTTTCATGGGGAGGAGTAGAATGTGACACCCCCAAAATAGGTCTACATCCCCCATTCCCGAGTTGTCAATACACTGCATGAAAACAACTACAACTTTATTATTACAATAGTAAAGCTGTGAGTTTAAATACGAGATATTGCCATCTGTACAATATCCACATACAAATAAATCCTCATCATAATTATTGATACATTATTTTACAACAATGGTGAGGACTACTAAACAACTCTCCCTAGAACTTTCATTCCATACCCCACTACGTCTTGCTATATTCTCGCCTCCCGAGAAGAAAAATGGAACAAAAGGAAAAGGGTGAGCTCATTAGCCAAATAAAGAATATTATGACTAAGATAATATACAACAAAATTATCGTTAGTGTAAGATCCCAAATAATTAATAAATGAAATTAATTTCCTCTAATTATTATTTTGAAATAGTAAGGGTTGATGTGATTAATGTGGATAATTCTACGGGTAAAATACGCAAATATTTCAAAATATGCAGTGGTTATAAAATATTCATTGTTGTTTGGAATATTCGTTTGGTGGTGGGAATATTAAATCTTTTTGGGAATATTAAATGCGGCCAAGCATGACCATGTATGTGGGCCCCATAACGAAAAAGCGATTGGAGGAAGAAAATGACAAATATAAGTTGTTTAAAAATAACTACGTAGTTATTACTGCTTTTAATTGTTGGAATACCCGTGGTTAAAACACGATGTCTGCGTTGTTGAATCCAGTAGCACACGGTATTGCACCAATTATTGACTCTTACGTGAAAGGCACTACTCAATAATGGTTACGATAATTAATTGCTCGATGTTTTTATTTTATTGATTCAATAATTGTTTGCGTTGATATTTTATATTGTTTGTTGTTTTAATAATTGTCATTACACACAAGATTTTTTCATTGTCGAAACAATAATTCATATTATCTGAATAATATTATTAGATAACATTATTGGCAATGTCTAGAAAGTTCTGCCTAAGGAGAGGTTTGGTCACCTAATTGCTTGGCCAAGAAGGAGAAATTCTTATTGGAAAGCCTCCTCTTTCCTGGAGCCGCCTGGTTGTCAATATTGTAATTACGTAATATTATTTGTGAATAATTAATTATTGATTCATATGATGAGGAAAATATTGATTTTATGTGGATATAGATGGAGAAAATTTTAATGTGACAATTGTTAAAAATTGAAATTTTATCTTTTTCCGATAAAATAATTCATTTAAATATATATTATTATATTTTAATAATATAATAATGGTGATATTTTTACAACGAATGTGGGATATATGAGTATCTGAGGAGGAAGAGTATTTTTGTTGCAATAAATGTTTAAAACATGTTAAACATGTCTGGTGGACCCCATTTATTGAATGAAATTTGATTATAAAATTTCTCTAAAATCACCCGCTTATGGATTTCGGTCAATTTTGTTGGGAATTTAGAAAAACTTTCTTCTGCAAAGTTGTAGAGAATTGAATTTCCTATAAAAACTCATGAGATTTGAATTTTCTGATAAAAGGGCTATTTATTATGAATTATTGAAGTTAGGAGTTCAAATAATTGATTTTTGGAAGTTTTAAATATTTATATTAACAAAAACGTTTTTTACATTTGCAAGCCTCATTAATCACATGTTAAGTTGCTGAAATCAGAAGTCTAGTGGGCGTGGGAAAATTTTAATATATATTAATATTATATTAAATTTTCTGCTTTGGTGTTCTAAGCAATTTCCTATAAATAGGTCTTGGGTTAAAATTGAAATCACACCGTAAATCAAGTTTTCTCTCTATATTATCGAGTATTCTTGTGAGTATTTTGAGTATACTTTGAGTATTGCTATACTGGTGAAAGTTCAAGATATAGTCTATATCCAGTATTCCAGTTAGAAGTACTGATCTTTCGAGGTAAGGGATGTTATTTTCTTCTCAAATGATATTATTTCTTCAATATCATTATGCCAAAATATTGGTTGGAAATTTTATCAAATTTGGAACTTTTTCATGTCAGGGTTACTATTCATGAGTTCTTATTCACGAGTTACTATTCATGAGTTACTTATTCACGAAAGTTACTATTCACGAAGCGTGAAGATGTTTTTTTGTGAAATTCTATCTTTTGGTGTCGAGAGTTACTTATTCACGATACTAAGACTATTCACGATATCTGACCTTTATTCACGAATACGGCCTTATTCAATAGAAAAATGAAATTCTTTTTTGTCCAAAATATCTATTATGGATACTAGCTTTGATTGTATCCATGTTTTTGATCATTCTTGAATTTTACACCACTATGATTATTTTTGAGGTATTTTTGGACGTGGATAAAACAAAGTACGAATCCTTAATCCTTAATCCTTGTCATTTTGTTTCACTTTGGATTCATTTCTTTAAAAAAAAATATTTTCATCATCCTCGGTCTTAAATGATGATATTATTGAATATCTTTGGCTGTAGTGCAAAAGATGAATGATTTATGATGAATATCTTTGGCCCGTAGTGCAAAGATGAATGATTTCGATGAATATCTTTGGCTGTGGTGCAAAGATGAATGATTTCGATGAATATCTTTGGCCCGTAGTGCAAAGATGAGCAGTGTTTAGATGAACATGACTAATCGGTGAATGTCCTCGGCCAGTAGTGCAAGGATGAATTTTGATCTCGGATATATATTGATTGATGTTACGGGGATAAAATAGACGATGAACTTTAAAATTCATACATAGAAGATAGTAGTTTGCATTCTCTACTTAACTCTTCTAATGAATTATTATTTCATTGCGAATATTGATTTAAAACTTGTTGTCTATTGTATTCTATTATATTTTCCTCTGTTGAAGACTAACGATAATTTTGTTGTATATTATCTTAGTCATAATATTCTTTATCACAAGTAGTCGAGCTCACCCTTTTCCTTTTTGTTCCATTTTTCTTCTCGTGAGGCGAGAATATAAGAAATGCAGTTCGGGTATGGAATGAAAGTTCTAGGGAGAGTTGTTTAGTAGTCCTCACCATTGTTGTAAAATAATGTACCAATAATTATGATGAGGATTTATTTGTATGTGGATATTATGCAGATGGCAATATCTCGTATTTAAACTCACGCTTTTTCTTATTGTAATAATAAAGTTGTAGTTGTTTTACATGCAGGTGTATTGACAACTCGGAATGGGGGATGTAGACTATTTTTTGGGGTGTCACAATTGGTATCGAGCTTAGGGATATGATCTCCGCGGAGATCGGGGAATAGAACTAGGAGGGAAAGACGAGTAAATCCTTCGCCTAGTGTGTCCTACCTAAGCTTATTTGATAGTTGGTCGTGGATATTATGTGATATATTGATTTCCTTAATTAACCCTTGTTTTATGGCGATATTTGAGAATGTCGTGAGAATATTAACAATGGAAATGAGGCCGGTGGAGACGTCCTCAGACTCACCAACGAGGAGAACGTAACAGCAAGTGGCAATGTTCCTCCCATGAACAACACCACCGAAAGCGGATGATGAACGAGGGATATTTAGAAGCTTTTTAGGTTCATGCAAAATCGATTTGAGGAGACTCGTGTTCAAAACATAGGAGAAATGATAGCGATTCACGGGTTGTCACTGACCCAAACAGTTCAAAGAGTTGGGACCACGAATTTAAGGAAAGCGGATCCGATCATGGCGTAAACATGGGTCAAGCAAATTACCAAGATATTCGATGTCTTGGGATGCACAGAGAACGAAGGTTCCATTCGCCACCTTTATGTTCCGTGGCGAAAGGGACTCTTGGTGGGAGTCTGCATGAAGCGTACTCCATCCAAATACAAGACTCGATATGTCTTGGGAGACATTTCAGAAACTATTTAATGACAAATACTTTCCTGAAAGTGTTCGTCATATGAAGGAAGTGGAGTTTATTAGACGGGAGCAGAACAACATGATGTCTCTCGAAGACGAGGCGAAGTTTGCGAGTTATCCGTGCTTGCACCTCATTTGGTGGAGAATGAGGAACGTATGACGCGGATGTTTCGAGAGGTTTGAAACCCGCGATACGTCAAGATCTCATCTCTCATAAATTTTCTCTATTCGGATGTTGTTAATGAGGCTCAATTGTTAGAAGCGAGATAACGAATACGGTCAACCGAGGTACCACAATCGAGGATCATACCGGAGATAAGAGCGGCCAACAAAACAACAATAATCGATTGGAGAAAGAAAAAGGCGGACAAAATGGTAACCACTCTGGTGGTAATCATGGCCATGAAAATAGAAGAAACGAGTCGGGAGGAGATTTTAAAAGAGGAGATTCAACAACAACCATGTGAAGACGACAAGTACAAAGAAGAATCGGTTCCAAGGGAGAGAACCACCACCGGTCATATCTTATAAATGCGGAAAAGAGGGACATATCGGTCAAGCCGCCTACACACAGTTCGGTATGCTATAATTGTGGAAAGGAAGGACATATCGCCGAGATTACTTGCATGGCGAAACCTAGTTCAATGAGACGGTGACTCAAAAGATCGTCCCGAAAAAGTCAAAGTCAACGGTTCCTGGAAGAAGGCGTTTGTTGTGGTAGGTCAAAATGCGAGAACCCAAACGAGGTGATCACGGGTAAGCTATTTATAAATTCTTGTGAAGTTTATACTTTACTAGATCTGGTGTCTTACCCATTCATTTATCTCTCCTAACTTGTGCTCAACGCTTAAACTTGACTCGGAGAAATTAGACTTTGACCTATCTCTGTGGAAACTCCGTTAGGAGAAACTTTCATCACATCCACATGCTTATAAATCTTGTCTAATCCATGTTGGCACCCTTATCTTACCCATTGACCTTTATCTCTTTAAAGATACTTGCTTTTGATGTGATTTTAGGGATTGATTGGTTAACTACTCATCATGCCAAAATTGATTGTTTTCGTAAATAAGGTTGTTAGCTTTCATATTCCTAAACAACTTTGTTGTTCAATTCAAGCAACTAAACCATTAAAATCAATCATCATCATATCTAATCATAAAGCTATTCGCTTATTAAAAAACGGATGTCAAGCTTTCTTAGCCCATGTTATGGATTTGAATAAAGACACGCCAAAATTGAATAATATTCCCATTTGTTATTAACTTTCCCGACGTATTTCTGAAGAACTTCCTGGCCTACCCCCCGAACGTGAAGTTGAATTCTTTATTGACCTTGAACCCAGTACAAAGCCCATTTCTAAAACCCCATATCGAATGGCTCCTATTGAACTTCGAGTTAAAGGTCCAACTACGAGAGTTGTTGGACATTGGTTTCATTCGTCCTAAGACATCTCCTTGGGGTGCTCCTGCTTTATTTGTAAAGAAGAAAGACGGGGAGTATGCGACTTTTGTATTGACTATCGGGAATTGAACCATGTCACTATCAAGAATAGGTATCCTCTACCTCGTATTGATGACTTGTTTGACCAAATTGCGAGGAGCACAATTCTTTTCAAAAATCGATCTTCGCTTCTGGATATCATCAATTTGAAGATTAGAACCGAGGATATTCCAAAGACCGCCTTTTAGAACTCCCAGACGGGCATTATGAATTCTTAGTTATGTCTTTCGGATTGACTAATGCTCCTGCTGGCTTTCATGGATATGATGAACCGAGTATTCAAAGAGTATTTGGATCGATTCGTTGTTGTCTTTATCATGACATCCTCATATATTCCAAAAAGCCGTGAAGATCATGAGCACCATTTGAAATTCGGTACTCCAAAGGCTTCGTGAAAACAAGCTTTATGCCAGTTAAAAGAAATGCGAGTTACGGCTTGAGGAAGTAGCATTTCTTGGGCATGTGTGTCAAAACATGGAGTATCTGTTGACCGGCCAAGATTGAAGCAATACAAAGTTAGAGCAACCAAGTCGGTGGTCAAGTCACGTAGCTTTTTGGGCTTAAATGGTTATTATCGGAGATTCGTGGAAGGGTTTTCGAATCGCTACTCAGTTAACTCATCTAACTTCGGAAGGATACAAAATTCGCTTTGGAGCGAAGAATGCGAAGAAGAGTTTCCAAGAGCTTAAAAGGAGACTTATTTCTAAGACTGTTCTAACAATACCATCCGGTTCGGATGGATTTGTTATCTCAAATGATGCTTCCGCAAAGGGTTAGGATGTGTTCTCATGCAACGTGGGAAAGTCATAGCCTATGCCTCGCGACAACTTAAAGAATATGAGAGGAATTATCCTACTCATGATCTAGAGTTAGCGTGATCGTTTTCGCTTAAAAGATCCGGAGGCACTATCTATATGGAGAGAAAGTGGAGATATATTCGGACCATAAAGCCTTAAATATTTCTTCACTCAAAAAGAACTTAACATGCTGCGGCGACGACGCTGGCTCGAGCTATTGAAAGACTACGACCACACTATTCAATACCATCCCGGAAAGCGAACGTAGTAAATGGTGATCGTTGAGTAAAGATCATATGCGTGAATGAGTGCGATGATGTCAAATATACGCGTATAGAGCCAACTTTAATAGAAAAGTTAAGGTTGCTCAAGCCACCGACCCGGAGCTGATACTTATGAAGAAGAAAGTACAAGAAGGAGCTATTCCGGAAGCGAGAATTGATGAAGAAGGAATACTTCGAGTCCACTCCAGACTTTGTGTTCCTAACGATTCTGATTTGAAGTACAAGATTATGATGGAGGCACACAATACACCATTTGCAATCCATCCGGGAAGCACTAAAATGTATCGTGATCTTCGACATACATTTTGGTGGAACAATATGAAGAGAGAGATTGCAAAGTTTATCTCAACATGTTTAACTTGTCAACGTGTAAAGGCGGAGCATCAAGTGCCTAAGGGACCATTGCAACCACTTGAGATTCCGAAATGGAAGTGGAACACATTACCATGGATTTCGTTTACGGGACTTCCCACGGTTTCTCAAGGCATAAATGCTATTTGGGTTATTGTTGATAGATTAACCAAGTCTGCTCATTTCTTGCCGATACGAGAGACTTATTCCCTTGAACGTCTTGCTCAAATGTACGTAAATGAGATTGTGAGATTGCATGGCATGCCAAGATCCATAGTTTTGGATCGTGACCCAAGATTCACTTCAAGATTTTGGGTTAGCTTGCAAAAAGCTATGGGTACGGATTTAAGATTCGATTCGGTATACCATCCTCAAACGGATGGACAATCGAGAGAGGACTATTCAAACTCTTGAAGATTTATTAAGACTCGTGTCCCTGAACTTCAAGGGCGGCTTGGGATAAGTATTTACCATTGGTGGAATTCTCCTACAACAACAAGTTATCGAGCAAGTATAGGTGTGGCCCCATTCAAGCATTATATGGGCGAAAGTGTCGCTTCTCCAATATGTTGGGATGAGGTGGGTGAAGAACATTGTTGGGACCCGAGTTAAGACGTATTTGACTCACCGAAAAGATCAAAATGATTCGACAACGATACAAAGCGGCACAAGATCGACAAAAAGAGTTATGCGGATCTTCATCGAAAGGATGTGGAATTTAGTATAGGGGATCATGTATTGTTGCGTGTTGCCCCACGGAAGGGAGTTACAAGATTAGGGAAGAGAGAAAGCTCAATCCACGATTTATTGGTCCATTTCAAATTCTTGACCGAGTAGAAATGTAGCCTATAGACTCGCGTTACCTCCAAGTATGTCTCGTGTTCATAATGTGTTTCACATATCCGTACTTCATAAATATGTGAAAGACCCGAATCACGTTATTGAGTTAACCGGACGAGATAATAGAGACTTAACGATGATGAAGAAGTACACACAAGATCTTGGATAGAAAGAGCATGTCCTACGACGAAGGTCATACCACAAGTTAAAGTCTTGTGGAGAAACCATGCTATAGAGGAAATGACCGGGAGTTGGAAACGAAAATGAAAGCGAGGTATCCTCATCTTTTCAAACACCACCAGTCGTACGCCAATTTCGAGGACGAAATTTCATAAGGAGGGAGGTTGTAAGATCCCAAATAATTAATAAATGAAATTAATTTCCTCTAATTATTATTTTGAAATAGTAAGGGTTGATGTGATTAATGTGGATAATTCACGGTAAAATACGCAAATATTTCAAAATATACGCAGTGGTTATAAAATATTCATCGTTGTTTCGGAATATTCGTTTGGTCGTGGAATATTCGTACTTTCGGGGAATATTCGCATTTACCAGTAGCGACCATGTGTGGGCCCATAACGAAAAAGCGATTGGAGGAAGAAAATGACAAATATAAGTTGTTTAAAAATAACAGCGTAGTTATTCTGGCTTTACCTTTGTTGGAATACCCGTGGTTAAAAACACGATGTCTACGCTGTTGTTGAGCCAGAAGATACCAGATCGGCACCAATTATTGACTCTTACGTAAGAAGGCACTACTCAATAATGGTTACGTAATTATCGCTTCAAAGTTTTATTTTATTGATTCAATAATTCTTTGCGTTGATATTTTATATTCTTTGTTGTTTTAATAATTGTCATTACACGATATTTTTCATTGTCGAAACAATAATTCATATTATCTCGAATAATATTATTAGATAACATTATTGGCAATGTCTAGAAAGTTCTGCATCTAAGGAGAGGTTTGGTCACCTAATTGCGCCACCAAGAAGGAGAAATTCTTATCGAAAGCCCCTCTTCCTGAACCGCCTGTTGTCGATATTGTAATTTCGTAATATTATTTGTGAATAATTAATTATTGATTCATATGATGAGGAAAATATTGATTTTATGTGGATATAGATGGAGAAAATTTTTAATGTGACAATTGTTAAAAATTGAAATTTTATCTTTTCCGATAAAATAATTCATTTAAATATATATTATTATATTTTAATAATATAATAATGGTGATATTTTACAACGAATGTGGGATATATGAGTATACGAGGAGGAAGAGTATTTTTGTTGCAATAAATGTTTAAAACATGTTAAACATGCTCAATGGACCCCATTTATTGATTGAAATTTGATTATAAATTTCTAAAATCACCCGCTTATGGATTTCGGTCAATTTTTGTTGGGAATTTAGAAAAACTTTCTTCTCGCAGTTGTAGAGAATTGAATTTCCTATAAAACTCAAGTGAGATTTGAATTTTCTGATAAAAGGGCTATTTATTATGAATTATTGAAGTTCCTGAGTTCAAATAATTGATTTTGGAAGTTTTAAATATTTATATTAACAAAACGTTTTTTACATTTGCAAGCCTCATTAATCACATGTTAAGTTGCTGAAATCAGAAGTCTAGTATGCGTATGGAAAATTTTAATATATATTAATATTATATTAAATTTTCTCTTTGTGTTCTAAGCAATTTCTATAAATAGTGGTTAGGGTTAAATTGAAAATCACACCGAAATCAAGTTTTCTCTCTATATTATCGAGCGTATTCTTGTGAGTATTTTGAGTATACTTTGAGTATTGCTATACGGTGAAAGTTCAAGATATAGTCTATATCCAGTATTCCAGTTAGAAGTACTGATCTTTCGAGGTAAGGGATGTTATTTTCTTCTCAAATGATATTATTTCTTCAATATCATTATGCCAAAATATTGGTTGGAAATTTTATCAAATTTGGAACTTTTTCATGTATGGGGTTACTATTCATGAGTTACTATTCACGAGTTACTATTCATGAGTTACTTATTCACGAGTTCTATTCACGAAGCGTGAAGATGTTTTTTTTGTGAAATTTCTATCTTTTGGTGTTTGAGTTACTATTCACGATACTGACTATTCACGATATCTGACTATTCATTTAATAATCGTGACTATTCAATTTAAAATGAAATTCTTCTTTTTGTCCAAAATATCTATTATGGATACTAGCTTTGATTGTATCCATGTTTTGATCATTCTTGAATTTTACACCACTATGATTATTTTTGAGGTATTTTTGACGGATAAAACAAAGTACGAATCCTTAATCCTTAATCCTTGTCATTTTGTTTCACCGGATTCTTTTCTTTAAAAAAAAATATTTTCATCATCCTCGGTCTTAAATGATGATATTATTGAATATCTTTGGCTCGTGAAGGCAAAGATGAATGATTTATGATGAATATCTTTGGCCCGTAGTGCAAAGATGAATGATTTCGATGAATATCTTTGGCCCGTAGTGCAAAGATGAATGATTTCGATGAATATCTTTGGCCAGTAGTGCAGAAGATGAACAGTGTTTAGATGAACATGACTAATCGGTGAATGTCCTCGGCACATAGTGCAAGGATGAATTTTGATCTCGGATATATATTGATTGATGTTACAGGGATAAAATAGATTTATGAACTTTAAAATTCATACATAGAAGATAGTAGTTTGCATTCTCTACTTAACTCTTCTAATGAATTATTATTTCACCTGCGAATATTGATTTAAAACTTGTTGTCTATTGTATTCTATTATATTTTTCCTGTTGAAGACTAACGATAATTTTGTTGTATATTATCTTAGTCATAATATTCTTTATTGGGCTAATCGAGCTCACCCTTTTCCTTTTTGTTTCATTTTTCTCTCGTGAGGCGAGAATATAATGAAAGACGTAGCTGTGGGTATGGAATGAAAGTTCTAGGGAGAGTTGTTTAGTAGTCCTCACCATTGTTGTAAAATAATGTACCAATAATTATGATGAGGATTTATTTGTATGTGGATATTGTCTGATGGCAATATCTCAGATTTAAACTCACAGCTTTTACTATTGTAATAATAAAGTTGTAGTTGTTTCATCATCGTATTGACAACTCGTAATGGGGGATGTAGACCTATTTTGGGGGTGTCACGATTAGTCTTCAACAGGAAAAATATAATAGAATACAATAGACAACAAGTTTTAAATCAATATTCGCAGTGAAATAATAATTCATTAGAAGAGTTAAGTAGAGAATGCAAACTACTATCTTCTATGTATGAATTTTAAAGTTCATCGCCTATTTTATTCCTCGTAACATCAATCAATATATATCTCGGATCAAATATTCATCCTTGCACTACGTGCCAAGGACATTCACCATTAATCATGTTCATCTAAACACACGCTCATCTTTTTGCACTACACGGCCAAAGATATTCATCGAAATCATTCATCTTTTGCACTACGCATAAAAGATATTCATCGAAATCATTCATCTTTGCACTATCGGCCAAAGATATTCATCATAAATCATTCATCTTTTGCACTACAGCCAAAGATATTCAATAATATCATCATTTAAGACCGAGGATGATGAAAATATTTTAAAAAAAAAGCGAATCCAAAGAATCAAAATGACAAGGATTAAGGATTCGTACTTTGTTTTATCCACGTCCCAAAATACCTCAAAAATAATCATAGTGGCGTAAAAAATTCAAGAATGATCAAAACATGAATACAATCAAAGCTAGTATCCACAATAGATATTTTGACCGAAAAGAAAATTTTTTATTTTTCGATGAATAATGTCATTGATTCGTGAATAAGATCAGATAATGCGAATAAAGGCCGTGATATCGTGAATAAGAACCCGACACCAAAAGTTCCAAATTTGATAAAAACTTCAGATCAATATTTCAAAGATAATGATATTGAAGAAATAATATCATTACTGAAAAAAAATAATATCCCTTACCTCGAAAGATCAAGATTTAACCTAATAATCTGGATATAGACTATATCTTGAACTTTCACCAGATATAGCAATACTCAAAGTATACTCAAAATACTCACAAGAATACGCCGATAATATAGAGAGAAAACTTCGATTTCGGTGTGATTTTCAATTCTAACCTAAGACCTATTTATAGAAATCGCTTAGAACACCAAAAGCAGAAAATTTAATATAATATTAATATATATAAAATATTATACGTATTCCTTGAAATCTTAATCTCAGCAATTCACACATGCCAACCTTCTAGAAAAAATAAAAAAACGTTTTTCTAATTTAAAATAATTTAAACTTCCAAAATCAATTATTTTGATTCTAACTTCAATAATTCATAATAAATAGCCCTTTTATCGTAAAATTGAATCTAGCGAGTTTTTATAGGAAATTCAATTCTCTACAACTTTCCGTAAGAAAGTTTTTCCAAATTTTCAATGTAAATTGACCAAATCCACAAACGGGTGATTTTAGAGGCTATAATCAAATTTCAAATAATAAATGGGGTCCAATTTACATGTTTAACATGTTTTAAACATTTATTGCAACAAAAAATACTCTTCCTCCTCGTATACTCATATATCCCACATTCGTTGTAAAAATATCACCATTATTATATTATTAAAATATAATAATATATATTTAAATGAATTATTTTATCGTAAAAAGATAAAATTTCAATTTTCAACAATTGTCACATTAAAAATTTTCTCCATCTATATCCACATAAAATCAATATTTTCCTCATCATATGAATCAATAATTAATTATTCACAAATAATATTACGTAATCACAATATCGACAACCAGTGCGCTTCCTGTGAAAGGGGGTTTTCCAATAAGAATTTCTCCTTACTCTGCCGCAATTAGGTGACCAAACCTCTCCTTGAGATGTAACTTTCTAGACATTGCCAATAATGTTATCTAATAATATTATTTAGATAATATGAATTATTGTTTCGACAATGAAAAATACTTGTGTAATGACAATTATTAAAACAACGAGAATATAAAATATCAACGCAAAGAATTATTGAATCAATAAAATAAAACACCTGAGCGATAATTATCGTAACCATTATTGAGTAGTGCCTTCTTACGTAAGAGTCAATAATTGGTGCAATACTGCGTATCTACTGCTTCAACAACGCTGTGATTCTCGTGTTTTAACCACCGGGTATTCCAACAAATGTAACTGTAAATAACTACGCCGCTATTTTTAAACAACTTATATTTGTCATTTTCTTCCTCCAATCGCTTTTTCGTTATGGAGCCCACATACGGTCGCACTGTCAGTATTTAATATTCCCCGACAAAGATTTAATATTCCACGACCAAACGAATATTCCCAAACAACAATGAATATTTTATAACCACTTTGCTTATTTTGAAATATTTGCATATTTTACCCGTAATTATCCACATTAATCACATCAACCCTTACTATTTCAAAATAATAATTAGAGGAAATTAAATTTCATTTATTAATTATTTGGGATCTTACAACCTCCTCCTTATGAAATTTCGTCCCTCGAAATTGACGTGACGATTGGTGTGTTTTGAAAAGATGAGGATACCTCGCTTTCATTTCCGCTTCCAACTCCCGTGTCATTTCCTCTATAAGATGGTTTCTCCACAAGACTTTAACTTGTGGTATGACCTTCGTCGTAGGGACATGCTCCTTCCTATCCAAGATCTTGACAGTACTTCCTCATACGTTAAGTCTTGACTATTATCTCGTCTGCTTTCTAACTCAATAACGTGATTCGGTCTTTCACATATTTACGATACAGATATATGAAACACATTATGAACACGAGACATACTTGGAGGTAACGCGAGTCTATAGGCTACATTTCTACTCGGTCAAGAATTTGAAATGGACCAATAAATCGTGGATTGAGCTTTCCTCTCTTTCCTAATCTTGTAACTCCCTTCCATGGGCAACACGCAACAATACATGATCCCCTATACTAAATTCCACATCCTTTCGATGAAGATCCGCGATAACTCTTTTGTCGATCTTGTGCCGCTTTGTATCGTTGTCGAATCATTTTGATCTTTTCGGTAGTCATAATACATTTTAACTCGGGTCCCAACAATGTTGCTTCACCCACCTCATCCCAACATATTGGAGAGCGACACTTTCGTCCCATATAATGCTTCAATGGGGCCACACCTATACTTGCACGATAAGCATGTTGTTGTAGGAGAATTCCACCAATGGTAAATACTTATCCCAACGCGCTTCAAGTCTAGGACACGAGTCTTAATAAATCTTCAAGAGTTTGAATAGTCCTCTCGATTGTCCGTCCGCTTTGAGGATGGTATGCCGAATCAAATCTTAAATCCGTACCCATAGCTTTTTGCAAGCTAACCCAAAATCTTGAAGTGAATCTTGGGTCACGATCCAAAACTATGGATACTGGCATGCCATGCAATCTCACAATCTCATTTACGTTACATTTGAGCAAGACGCTCAAGGAATAAGTCTCCGTATTGGCAAGAAATGAGCGGACTTGGTTAATCTATCAACAATAACCCAAATAGCATTTATGCCTTGAAAACCGTGGAAGTCCCGTAACGAAATCCATGGTAATGTGTTCCCACTTCCATTTCGAATATCAAGTGGTTGCAATGGTCCCTTAGGCACTTGATGCTCTCGCTTTACACGCCGACGAGTTAAACATGTTGAGATAAACTTTGCAATCTCTCTCTTCATATTGTTCCACCAAAATGTATGTCAAGATCACGATACATTTTAGTACTTCCTGGATGGATTGCAAATGGTGTATTGTGTGCCTCCATCATAATCTTGTACTTCAAATCGAAATCGTTAGAACACAAAGTCCGAGTGGACTCAAGTATTCCTTCTTCATCAATTCTCGCCCTAATAGCTCCTTCTTGTACTTTCTTCTTTATATGCATCATTTCAAATTGGCCTGGCTCGAAAGAACCTTAACTTTTTCTATTAAAGTTGGCTCTATCGCGATATTTGACATCATCGCACTCGCTCCTGCATATGATCTTCTACTCAACGCGTCATTTCTACCACGCTCGCTTTCCGAGGATGGTATTGAATAGTGTGGTCGTAGTCTTTCAATAGCTTTCGAGCCAACGTCACGCCGCATGTTAAGTTCTTTTTTGAGTGAAGAAATATTTAAGGCTTTTATGGTCCGAATATATCTCCACTTTCTCCCATATAGATAGTGCCTCCGGATCTTTAATACGAAAACGATCTGCCGCTAACTCTAGATCATGAGTAGGATAATTCCTCTCATATTCTTTAAGTTGTCATGAGGCATAGGCTATGACTTTTCCACGCTGCATGAGAACACATCCTAACCCTTTGCTCAAGATCATCAGAGATAACAAATCCATCCGAACCGGATGGTATTGTTAGAACAGTCTTGAAATAAGTCTCCTTTTAAGCTCTTGGAAACTCTTCTCGCACTCTTCGCTCCAAACGAATTTTGTATCCTTCCGAAGTTAGATGAGTTAACTGAGTAGCGATTCGAGAAAACCTTCCACGAATCTCCGATAATAACCAACTAAGCCCAAAAAGCTACGTACTTCAGTCACCGACTTCGGTTGCTCCCAACTTTGTATTGCTTCAATCTTCACGGGTCAACAGATACTCCATGTTTTGACACCACATGCCCACGAAATGCTACTTCCTCGCCGAACTCGCATTTCTTTAACTTGGCATAAAGCTTGTTTTCACGAAGCCTTTGGAGTACCAAATTTCAAATGGTGCTCATGATCTTCACGGCTTTTGGAATATATGAGGATGTCATCAATAAAGACAACAACGGTAATCGATCCAAATACTCTTTGAATACTCGGTTCATCATATCCATGAAAGCCGCAGGAGCATTAGTCAATCCGAAAGACATAACTAAGAATTCATAATGCCCGCATCGAAGTTCTAAAGCGCGCCTTTGGAATATCCTCGCCTTCTAATCTTCACCGATGATATCCGTAATCGAAGATCGATTTTTGAAAAGAATTGTGCTCCTTTGTCGGGTCAAACAAGTCATCAATACGAGGTAGAGGATACCTATTCTTGATAGTGACATGGTTCAATTCCCGATAGTCAATACAAAGTCGCATACTCCCGCTTTTCTTCTTTACAAATAAAACAGAGCACCCCAAGGAGATGTACTAGATTTAATGAAACCAATGTCCAACAACTCCGTAGTTGGACCTTTAACTCCCAAGTTCAATAGAGCCATTCGATATGGGGTTTTAGAAATGGGCTTTGTACGGTGTTCAAGGTCAATAAAGAATTCAACTTCACGCTCGGGGTAGGCGGGAAGTTCTTCGAAATACGCCGAAAGTTAATAACAACAGAATATTATTCAATTTTGACGTGTCTTTATTCAAATCCATAACATGGGCTAAGAAAGCTTGACATCCGCTTTTTAATAAACGAATAGCTTTATGATTAGATATGACGATGATTGATTTTAATGGTTTAGTTGTTGAATTCAACAACGTGTTGTTTAGGAATATGAAAGCTAACAACCTTACGAAAACAATCAATTTTGGCATGATGAGTAGTTAACCAATCAATCCCTAAAATCACATCAAAAGCAAGTATCTTTAAAGAGATAAGGTCAATGTGTTTATAAGGGTGCCAACATGGATTAGACAAGATTTATAAATAGTGGATGTGATGAAAGTTTCTCTCCTAACGGAGTTTCCACAGATAGGTCAAAGTCTAATTTCTCCTGAGTCAAGTTTAAACGCCGAGCACAAGCGGGAGAGATAAATGAATGGGTAAAGACTTTATTCTAGTAAAGTATAAACTTCACAAGAATTTATAAATAGCTTACCCGTGATCACCTCGTTTGGGTTCCTCGCATTTTGACGATCCACAACAAACGCTTCTTCCAGAACCGCCGACTTTGACTTTTCTCGGGATCTTTTGAGTCACCGTCTCCCGCTAACTAGGTTTCGCTATCGCGCAATCTCGAAGCGATATGTCCTTCCTTTCCACAATTATAGCATACCGAACTGTTGTGGGCGGTTTGACCGATATGTCCTCTTTTCCGCATTTATAAAGATATGACCGGGTGGTGGTTCTCTCCTTGGAACCAAGTTCTTTCTTTGCACCGTCGTCTTCTCACATGGTCGTTGTTGAATCTCCTCTTTTAAAATCTCCTCCCACTCGCTTCTTCTATTTTCATGGCTATGATTACCACCGAGTGGTTACCATTTTTGTCCGCCTTTTTCTTTCTCCACCGATTATTGTTGTTTTGTTGATTCGCTATCTCCTAGATGATCCTCGATTGTGGTACCTCGGTTGACCAGATTAAGTATCTCGCTCTAACAATTGAGCCTCATTAACATCTGAATAGAGAAAATTTACGAGAGATGAGATAATCGACGTATGCCGGGTTTCAAACCTCTCGTAAACATCCGCGTCATACGCTCCTCATTCTCCACCAAATGAGGTGCAAACCTGGATAACTCGCAAATTTCGCCTCGACTTTGAGACAATCTATGTTGTTCTCGCCCGCCTAATAAACTCCACTTCCTTCATACGACGAACACTTTCGTGAAAGTATTTGTCATTAAATAGTTTCAAACGCCTCTCAAGACATGTTGGCCGTGCCGGATGGATGTACGCTTCACGACTCCCACCAAGAATTCGCACCGCCACTTTTAACATAAAGGTGGCGAATGGAACCTTCGTTCTTCCTCAGCATCCCAAGACATCGAATATCTTGGTAATTTGCTTGACCCATGTTTCGCCATGATCGGATCTCGCTTTCCCTTAAATTCTAGTGGTCCCAACTCTTTGAATCGCTTTGTGACAACCCGTGAATTGCTATCATTTCCTCCTATGTTTTGAACACGAGTCTCCTCGCCCTCGATTTTGCATGAACTGCAAAAAGCTTCTAAATATCCCCTCGTTCATCATCTCGCTCCATTGGTGTTGTTCACGGGAGAACATTGCCACTGTTGCACGCTCTCCTCGTTGGTGAGTATAAAGGCGTCTCCACTGGCCTCATTTCCATTGTTAATATTCTCACGACATTCTCAAATCATCATAAAACAAGGGTTAATTAAGGAAATCAATATATCACATAATATCCCTATATAATGACCAACTATCAAATAAGCTTAGTAGGACACACTAAATAAGGATTTACTCGTCTCTCCCTCCTCTTTACATTCCCCGATCTCCGCCAGAGATCATATCCCTAAGCTCGATACCAACCGTGACACCCCAAAAATAGAGTTCTACATCCCCCATCTCGAGTTGTCAATACACTGCATGTAAACAACTACAACTTTATTATTACAATAAGAAAGCTGTGAGTTTAAATACGAGATATTGCCATCTGAATAATAACCACATACAAATAAATCCTCATCATAATTATTGATACATTATTTTACAACAATGGTGAGGACTACTAAACAACTCTCCCTAGAACTTTCATTCCATACTTTTAATTGCATTTCTTGCTATATTCTCGCCTCCCGAGAAGAAAAATGGAACAAAAAGGAAAAGGGTGAGCTCGATTAAATTTCAAGAAAAGAATATTATGACTAAGATAATATACAACAAAATTATCGTTAGTCTTCAACAGGAAAAATATAATAGAATACAATAGACAACAAGTTTTAAATCAATATTCGCAATGAAATAATAATTCATTAGAAGAGTTAAGTAGAGAATGCAAACTACTATCTTCTATGTATGAATTTTAAAGTTCATCGCCTATTTTATATCCCCGTAACATCAATCAATATATATACGGGATCAAATATTCATCCTTGCACTACAGTGCCAAGGACATTCACCAGATTAATTAATGTTCATCTAAACACTGCTCATTTTTGCACTACGGCCAAAGATATTCATCGAAATCATTCATCTTTGCACTACGGGCCAAAGATATTCATCAGAAATCATTCATCTTTGCACTACTGGCCAAAGATATTCATCATAAATCATTCATCTTTGCACTACAGGCCAAAGATATTCAATAATATCATCATTTAAGACTGAGGATGATGAAAAATATTTTTAAAAAAAAAACGAATCCAGTGAATCAAAATGACAAGGATTAAGGATTCGTACTTTGTTTTATCCACGTCCAAAAATACCTCAAAAATAATCATAGTGGCGTAAAATTCAAGAATGATCAAAACATGGATACAATCAAAGCTAGTATCCACAATAGATATTTTGACGAAAAAAGAAAATTTTTTATTTTTCGATGAATAGTCTTATATTAAATGAATAAGATCAGAGTATCGTGAATAGTCTGAGTATCGTGAATAAGAACTCCCATTACACTAAAAGTTCCAAATTTGATAAAACTTCAGATCAATATTTCAAAGATAATGATATTGAAGAAATAATATCATTACGAAAAAAAATAATATCCCTTACCTCGAAAGATCAAGATTTAACCTGGAATCTTTGGATATAGACTATATCTTGAACTTTCACCGTATAGCAATACTCAAAGTATACTCAAAATACTCACAAGAATACGCTCGATAATATAGAAAGAAAACTTGAGTTTACGGTGTGATTTTCAATTCTAACCTAAGACCTATTTATAGAAATTGTTTAGAACACCAAAGCGTAAAATTTAATATAATATTAATATATATAAAAATATTATACGTATTCCTTGAAATCTTAATCTCAAAGAATTCACACATGCCAACCTTACTAGAAAAAATAAAAAACGTTTTTCTAATTTAAAATAATTTAAACTTCCAAAATCAATTATTTTAGATTCTAACTTCAATAATTCATAATAAATAGCCCTTTTATCGGAAAATTGAATCTAGCGAGTTTTTTATAGGAAATTCAATTCTCTACAACTTTCCGTAAGAAAGTTTTTCCAAATTTTCAATAGAAATTGACCAAATCCACAAACGGGTGATTTTAGAAATTATAATCAAATTTCAATCGATAAATGGGGTCCACCAACATGTTTAACATGTTTTAAACATTTATTGCAACAAAAAATACTCTTCCTCCTCGTATATTCATATATCCCACATTCGTTGTAAAAATATCACCATTATTATATTATTAAAATATAATAATATATATTTAAATGAATTATTTTATCGTAAAAGATAAAATTTCAATTTTCAACAATTGTCACATTAAAAATTTTCTCCATCTATATCCACATAAAATCAATATTTTCCTCATCATATGAATCAATAATTAATTATTCACAAATAATATTACGTAATCACAATATTGACAACTGCATGGTTCCTACGAAAGAGGGGGCTTTCCAATAAGAATTTCTCCTCTTCTTGCCAAGCAATTAGGTGACCAAACCTCTCCTTAGATGCGAACTTTCTAGACATTGCCAATAATGTTATCTAATAATATTATTCAGATAATATGAATTATTGTTTCGACAATGAAAAATAATGTTGTGTAATGACAATTATTAAAACAACAAAGAATATAAAATATCAACGCAAGAATTATTGAATCAATAAAATAAAACACCGAGCGTAATTATCAGAACCATTATTTAGTAGTGCCTTTTACGCAAGAGTCAATAATTGGTGCAATACCGTGTCTTCTGCTTCAACAACGCGTATTAATGTGTTTTAACCACCGGGTATTCCAACAATTAAATCTGGAATAACTACGCCGTTATTTTTAAACAACTTATATTTGTCATTTTCTTCCTCCAATCGCTTTTTATGGGGGGCCACACGGTCATTACTGGCCGTCATTTAATAATATTCCCCCGCGATCTGAATATTCCACGACCAAACGAATATTCCCTAACAACAATGAATATTTTATAACCACTTTGCTTATTTTGAAATATTTGCATATTTTACCCGTGAATTATCCACATTAATCACATCAACCCTTACTATTTCAAAATAATAATTAGAGAAATTAAATTTCATTTATTAATTATTTGGGATCTTACATGTAACACCTACACTCAAGGACGGTAGATGTTGTCGGTGAATCAAGATCTGCGAATATCTCGCCAAAGATCGTTTGGGACCAACCATAAGTGTTCATGCTAAGACAAATATTCAAACGTTCACCGAAGATTCTCACCAAGGCAGAGGCAAAAGCGAAGCGTAAGCTGGTATTCCCGACGGAGAAGGGGTCTGGCCATGGTCAGAAACTAGTAGAAGGCATCTCGCCTAGAACTCGATACCGAGATGACCAGGATGCAAAGGCTTCCCGGTTGGCTAAGATGGCAGATGAGGCGGATAAAGCTATGGAAGTACTTTTGAAGCAGCGTCAGGATATAGCTGAGCAGATGGCTCGGATGGCAGAGTTGAGAGATGAAGAGCTCAGCTATGTCCAATCCGAAGAGCAAGGGCATCGGAGTGGAAAGGAACCTGCTCATTTAGGGCGAATTTCTCTGGGCCGAACTAGGGAGAGAAGAAGGTCCCAAAGCCATACTCCTCCAAGATCAAAGAGGACATATCACCTTGCCGATTCTAAGGGACAGGGACGAAGCGAGAGAAGAGGTCGATCCAGGGATCGCACTCCAGAGCATGCAAAGAATGCCCTTGTCGCTGCATTCTCTCACCATAGTGCCCGGGTTCGAGGCGGCGATATCCCGGTGACATACTCCCGAGAGTCACCGAGGCACCCCACCTCCGTAGACACTCGCCAATGAGAAGCCCTCTAAAGTCAAGGTTCTATTGAAAGAATCCGGTCTGCGATAGAAGAAGAAGGGGTCACCGGAGAAGGAGGCATCATCTCAACCGTATGGCGTGGAGTATCCGTTAAAGAATCAAGGAGCTTCTAAGAAATTGTCGAGTTCGTAAAACCAAAGACACTCCGGAAAGAAGGCATCCCTTTTTCCGCGGAGATTCTTAGAGAAAAGTCGATCCCACCAAGAAGTTGCCCCATATTGAAAGTTATGACGGATCGGGGACCTTTACGACCATAGTCAAAGCGCTCATCGACTTATGGATTATTATGACTTTAGTGATGCTGCTAAATGCCATACTTTTGTTACAACTCTTAGAAAAGATGCCCGGCAGTGGATGGGGACCTTACCCTCAGATTCAATCTCTTCTTGGGAAGATATGTGCAGTAAATTTCATGCTCGCTTGGGAGTAATGTATGAGGGGAAAACCAACTCGTTCATCGCTCAAGTTCTAGCCCCTCTAATGAGTCTTTGGGCCAGTATGTGAAGCGGTTCCGGGAAGCAGTCGGCCAAGTGGCATATTTGAACGATCTACAGGCTGTGGGACTGTTTCAGAATGGGTTAGATTTGGTCAAATCGGAAAAGTTGGTGAAAAAACTTATGTTTAACCACCCGAAGAGTCTCGCTGAAGCCTTTGACAAAGCCGAAGGCTATATCGTGGTGGAGGAAGCCATGAGTAGCCTCAAGCGTCCTTCGGACGGCTTTAAAGAGACAGACGGACAAGACCGATGAAGACCGTAAGAAGAATGAAGGGAATAGAGACCGCGTCGTGGGCGGGACGAAGAGGTACAACAATCGAGGCGAGGGGAGGAGGACGTCATCCGCCCCAACCCATAGAGTAAATCGGACGTACACTACGCTTAATGCGCATAGTATCATTATCTTGGATCAGATCAAAAATCAACCTATCTTCGAGCCACCTCGAGATAACATCAAGCCCGAAAAAGGGAATCCTCGTAAGTATTGTGATTACCATCAAGCTTCGGGTCATAATACAAATGATTGCGCCAGTTTAAAACACTTTATTGAAAGAAAGGTGCAAGGTGGGGCTTTAGTTCAGTATGTGGCTGCCAGAACTAATCAACAATAGGATCAATACTGTCCCAAGAACTCAACCGAATCACCAATATTGCATTGCCCCGTCACCGCAAGGCATGTGATAGATGTCATCACTGGGGGTACTTCTGGCAAGCTCGTTGGAAAGAAGCGCCAAAGCTATTTGATTCTTGGCCATGCTTTGGCGGTACCTTCCCAAGATCGATAGACCTTATCCGAATACGGTGATCTCTTTTACTGATGAAGATTACCCTTCGGAAGTCATCGAACCGCACGAAGGATCATTGGTCTTGATCGCATGTGGGTTCGGTGGATATGAAAAGGATGATAGTAGATAATGGGTCTTCTGTGGACATCCTGTATGCCCATGCTTATCAAAGGATGAATCTGGACGGGCAAAAGATGGAAATAGGACATGAGGCTCCTCTTTATGGTTTCAGCAATGATCCGGTTAAGGTGGCTGGGACCATTGAACTGCTAGTCATATTTGGAACGGCTCCTCAACAGGTAGAAATTATTTGCAAATTTTATGTTGTGCATGTAGATTCTGCTTATAATGCTATTTTGGGGAGGCCCACTCTAATTGCTTTGCAAGTTGTAACATCAATACCTCATTTCAAAATCAAATTTCCTACTACCATGGGGTTGGGGAGGTGAAAGGAGATTTGATCTCGCCGTAAGGTGTTACGTAAATGTTTGTTATTACTTTTGAGTGGGGGTATCGAAGCAGAAGCAGACCATGACAATAGAGATCGAACCCTTCACCGAGAGTAGTTCCGAACCGTTGGTCATGCCAGCTGAAGAAACGGAGGAGATAGAGCTCATCCCGGGCAAGGCGGGCAAAACGGTGAAAATAGGTTCGGGCTTGCCGGAACCTCTCCGGACGAACCTCGTAGAACTCCTGAGGTGTTATGTTGACATCTTCGCATGGGAACCTCAGGATATGCCGGGAGTAAGCAGGGATATTGCTGAGCATCGATTGGAAGTGGACCCGTCAAAAGAAGCCGCAAGCGCAGAAGAGAGAGATCTTTGCACCGAAAGGCCAACGGATCATAGATGACGAGATTGCAAAACTGTTGGCAGCTGACTTCATCTTTGAGATTGACTACCCGCAGTGGATGGCTAATGTGGTGCTGGTCCAGAAGCAGAATGGCAAATGGCGGGTCTGCATTGATTATACTGATCTGAACAAGGCCTGCCCGAAGGATTTCTACCCGCTGCCCCACATCGATCAACTCATTGATGCCACTTCGGGGTATGCTTTATTAAGTTTTATGGATGCATTCTCCGGGTATCATCATATCTCTATGTAAAGAGGATATATACCGAAAGACGGCGCTCATTACGCATCGCTCGGATATGCCTATAAGAAAATGACTTTCGGTCTCATCAATGCCGAGCCACGCATCGCAGAGGATGATGAACCATATCTTCGTGATATCACTTGGGTAGGAATATTGAGGTGTATGTGGATGACATGATTGTCAAAAGCATGTTGGTGCATAAGCATTTGATGATTTGGAGGAATGTTTTCGCACCATTCGTCATCACAACTTGAGGTCAATCCCACTAAGTGCACTTTCTTTATGCAGGTGCTAGCAAATTTCGGGTTATCTTGTCAATCAAGAGGAATCAAGCCAATCCAGAGAAGATTCGAGCGATCCCGAACATGAAGACTCCTCACCATTTAAAGATGTTCAACGTCTGACCGGAAGGATTGCAGCTTTTCACGAGGTTCATGTCCAAGTCTTCAGTAAAAGATGTTTGCCGCTTTTTGACACATTGAAAGGGTCAAGAATGCAAAAACGCTCCAATGGACTTTGGAGTGTGAAGACGCCTTTCAAAGCATCAAGTCCTACTACTTATCTTCTACGCTTTCTTTGGTGAAGCCTGCTCTCTCGCCGAGCCTCTATATTTGTACCTAAGCAATTAGCTGCTCATAATAGGAGCGGTTTTGGTGCGTGAAGTTTGGGGGTAAGCAAAGACCCGGTTTTATTATGTAAGCCACGCCCTTCGGATGTCAAACAAGGTACCCAAACATTGAGAAATTTGCTTTTGCTTTAATAACCGCTAATGAAAGCTTAGGCAATACTTTCGTGGTAGATCGTAATAGTATACACAGATCGCCCTTTTAAAGAAGATTATGGGCAAACCAGAGGTATCGGGAGACTAAATGCATGGACGATGGAGTTGTCCCAATTATTTATTGAATATCATCCTCGAACCGCCATCAAAGGCCAAGCCTCGGGCCGATTTTATGGTCGAGTGTTCATTTTCCTCGTCGATGAAGTCGTGGTCGAGGTCAAGGATCCGACAGAGCAGCTTGCCATTCTTCAATGTAAGGAGAGTTCATGGACGCCAGATGCGCAGATGGGTCTTACTACTTTGACGCCAAAGGAGCAGGATTATCTTGACGAGTCCGAGGGATTCAAGGTGCAAGAAAGCCATCGATTTCAGTTCAAAGCAACGAACAACGGTTTTAGTATGAAAAGATTGATTAGCGATTTACGATTAATGAAGAGTCTTGAAGTCAGAGAATAGTCATCTTCAAAGATTCTCGCTTAGTCGTTAAACAATTCTCCGGGAATACGAAGCTCGAGGTCCGAGAATGATCAAGTATTTGGCCGAATCGAAGGAACGACTTCAGTATTTCCAATCCTACGAGTTTCAGGGGGTCGAGCGTAAAAACAATTCCATTGTTTATGCACTTGCCGACTAGCCACTACGGATGTTAATGTTTTGAAGGATCGGTACCACGAAATTTTGCAACATCCTAGTGTTCATCATGAAGTGGTAATGTGCATCGATCAACCAACACCGGGTCGACTTTCTACCTGAATATTTGGTCGATGGCGCCTTGCCCTGGGACGGATGCTCGCCAAAAAAATCAAGTACAAGAGTGCCAATTTTGTTCGATTGATGGGGATCTTTTCCGGGGGGCTTCTCGCTCCATTATTAAAATGTTTAACTCCATCCGTCAATATGCTCTCCGAAAGTGTATGAAGGCATTTGTATGCGACTATATGGTCATAAGTCATTAGCCTATAAAGTACTTCGCCAGGGGTACTACTCGGCCTACTATCTTCAAGAAGCAACCGAAAGACGTGAAGAAATGCGAGAAGTGCCACCAACAAATTATCATCCTCATCACCACCCCACCGAAGAGCTATACTCGATCTTATCTCCTATACCCTTCACCGTCTCTGGGGTTGATATACATCGGGTCCACTACCAAAAGCAAAAGGTCGTCGGGCTTTGTTATAGTTGCCATAGACTATATGACCAAATGGGTAGAAGAAAGCCACTTAGGTCAATAACTAAATGTAGTGTTTGAAATTCGCGTGAAAGAATCAAAGGTATTCCGCTTTGGAATTCCTAAGGTGGTAGTATCGGATAATGGACGCCACCAGTAGGATCAAGTTTGAAGCATTTTTGGCGAATCAGGGATCCAAAGATGTAAAGACTTCAAAGGCTCATCCTCAATCAAACGGACAGTTGAAGTAACCAATGTAACGCTGTTGAATGGGATCAAGCGTAGGTTGGACGAAGCTAAAGGCAGATGGCCAGAAGAGCTGCTAAGTGTACTATGGGCTTATCGAACTACTCCGAGGACTACGACAGGGGATTCACCTTTCAGATTGGCCTATGGCACTGATGCCTTAGTCCCAGTTGAAATTGGATCTCCAAGTCTTCGAGTTAGTCAATTCAGAGAGATCTACAATGAAGAAGGGCTGAAGGCCAATCTTGATTTGCTTGAAGAAGTCAGAGAAACAAATTTTAATCAAATCAAGCACCTATCAAGAAGAGTGGCTAAGCATTATAATAGGGGGGTAAAGTCACAGATTTGAAGTAGAGATTTTGTCCTCGAGAAGTCAAGCATCTACACCTCGTAACTGGGAAAGTTGATGCCAAATCAAAGGACCCTACGAAATCATCAAGTACCGGCCGTCGGACTTATCGTTTGAAGGCATTAGATGGATCAAGAATTAAAAACACTTGCACGCCGGCAAAGCTTAGAAAGTACTTTCAAGAGATTCAATGTCAAGACATCGAAAGTCTCAGAATATTTACATCATCATCAATAAAAATTCTCTTTTCTCTCAAACAAATTTCGTCTCTCGCTTGCTTTCCCATTCATTGGTGTTAGGAGATTCGGGAGGACTCACCGACCATTCGATGGTAGCCTTCTTCTACAGTGTGTCCTTATGAGTTTGTCGCCCCCTTCGTGGTAGGCAAACGCCATTGGTGTTAGGAGGTTCGGGAGGACTCACCGACCATTCGATGGTAGCCTCTTCTTCAGTGGGTCCTTATGAGTTTGTCGTGCCCTTCGTGGTAGTACAAACATCATTGGTGTTAGGAGGTTCGGGAGGACTCACGACTATTCGATGGTAGCCTCTTCTGCAGTGGTCCTTAAGGCATTGCAGCCCTTCGTGGTAGGTAGTAGGCAATTGTAGCGCCACACCTTGACCTTACAGCCCCCTTCGTGGTAAGCAAGTGTCATCCTTAAGGCATTATCGCCCTTCGTGGTAGGAAATTGTCGCCACTTAGACCTTGTCAAGCCCTTCGTGGTAGGTAAGTGTCATCCTTAAGGCATTGTCAGGCCCTTCGTGGTAGGCAATTGTCGTCACTTAGACCTTGTTAGGCCCTTCATGGTAGGCAAGTGTCATCCTTAAAGCATTGTTAGGCCTTTCGAGGTAAACAAATTCCCAATGAAGTAGATCTGTCTCACACTTCGGTAACTGAATAAGTGTCTTTTTACTTTATTACCTGAATTTTTTCTAAGTGTTGAGTTCTAATGCCTCGCTTCTTTAACATCACTTTATCTCATTATATGATTATGCTTAATTGTTAATTAACAATTTGAGTTAAATCCTCAAAGGGTTTTTGTATATTTGTCCATATAAATTCATATCAAGTATTGATGTAAAGTAAAAATATAATCAAGTCATAAGGAAGAAGATCACTTTTCATTAATACTTAATTTATTTACAAAAAGGTAAAATAAATGTAAAGTTTTTACAAGTATTTTTAAATAAAATCGAAGAGAAACATAAGTCGTTGCTTCAGCAAAGATCCTCATCATCCAAGAAATCGAGCAAGTATGGATCTAAGTCAAGGCTTTGATCACCTTTTCCTTGCCACGACTTCTAAGCAGAGCTCGTAGCTTTCCGTATGAATCCTCATTATTTCTCCATTAATTTCATCCGAGTTCCGATACTTTCACATATCTCTTTGCGAAGAAGAGCATCGGTCCAAAGGAGGCCCAAGGTCCCAAGAGCCTTCGAGTTCTCGGATTTCTTGTTCGAAATACGCACCAGATATTCTTCTCGACGGGTTTCTTCTTCCCGCTTCCAAATTTTATGGATCGCCTTGGTCAAGATCTTAGCATTCACCTTTCCTCCTTGATCTTGTTCATCCTTAGTTCACTCCCTCCGAACCAAATCGACGCTTATATTAACGATTTCAAAGATGTCAGTGCTTTAGTCGACTTCAGCTTCTTCCTTGGAGGCCTTCACATCTTCCTCGGCTTGGGCCAACTCTTTCAAAGTCCTTCATTGGTATGAAGGATGCCTTCACGTTGGGTCCTTTCCCGAGCCAAGGCGCATTTCAGATGGAGTTCTCCTTCCTCGCCTCTCTCTCCTGGATTCACCTCGAGATCTTGGACGCAGCGCTCGAATACAAAGATTTGCTCGATATATGTTCAAGATGATTTGATCGGGCTTTTAGATATATGAAGACGAAGATAAGTATGGAAAGCAGAGGAAGGAGAGAGCCATTTACCTTCGCCAAGTAGCTCATGCCTTCGCTAAAGAAGTCCCCATTCAGACTGCTCCCCGAATCGGTGGTCATCTGGCCTCGCGAACAAAGGCCTCGAACAGTTGAAAAGGAAAGTTGGCGCTGAATCGGGGCCACATAGTTGGCGAGCCCATGGCATCCTCGGCCGAATTCGGTAGAGTCGTGTGTCTCGAGGAGAAGGCATAGTTGATCATGAACCCAAGAGGGACCCGCATGTACCGCCTCTGGAGAAGGAGATCGGGCAGGTGTAGCCTCGGGAGTAGACGAAGGCGGAGGTTGAACTCGGCCGGTCAGTCCAAGGATGTTTTTTTTTCGGACAAGAAGAGGCCTGGCTTCACCCAAATTTCAAAGATCGTGTGTTTGAGTTTTGGTTGGGGGTCAATTGTTGAAGTTGGAGGGACGCGAGTTCTTCAAATGTTGAAGGGAATTATTTTTGATCTTAATTTTTTTGGCACGAAGGACTTTCGCCCGATCGTGTAGAGGTATGTCAAGTAGACTCTCTTTATTGGAGCCGATTCGTAAGGTGTGGGGACAGAGCCACTGGAGGAGTTGATTGTGGGTTTGCTTTGAAAGAACCCCTCGTCGCTTTCGTGATCTATCTCATGAGGGGTAGTTCTGCCTTTTTAGCAAATTTCTCTTCCTTGGCGAGGTTTGGAGGACTTCTTCAGAATGAAAGGCTCTGCTTGGCTTCAGTTCATCATTCCAAGGGAGTAGGTGTTGGCCTGAGGTAGGGGTCTCGTTTGGGAAGGCTCTTCAAGAGAAGCTCTTCATTCGCCTCAAAGTCCTCCCGCCAGAAAAAATCTCCCAAATCTTTCACTTTCAAGAAGTTGGTTTGATCAGGGATACTGCAAATAATCACATATTAAGATCCTTGCCACATAAATACCTCAGAAATTATATTGCAAAGTTATTCAAAACTTACATTTATGATCATACAGCCAGGCTTGTTTGGTCAGCAGGGTAAACTCCATTCTTGTGGAGGGATCTTCCTCAGAAAATCTCCCATTTCCCTCACACGCCTTCTTGGAATGTTCACCAAAGTCAGCAGAGATCCCATTCTAGGGTGGTCCACCTGGAAGAGAAGAGATCTCTCGTCCAATGATGAAGAACCATTTCTCGTACACCAATTTGTTGCTCAAGGGTGCTCATCAAAATTTCTCTTTTCGAATTTAGAGTTTGGGCGTGAGATTGTTTGCTCAAGATCTTAAACCCTCGTTTCGGGATCTACCGTCCGAGAAAAGGGTGAAGAAAAGGTCGACGGAGGGAGTAACCCCTAACTCGTGGCAGAAGGCAATGAATGCCAGTATGTGGATATAGGAGTTGGGCACCAACTGAGCAAAGCCCACTCCTATGAATCCTGGGAGGTGACTACAAAGACGTGAAGGGGTAGGCGAATCCCTTTTCCGTAAAAGTATAAGCATGGCGACCCAAACCGTCTGTCATTGGTACATTCGCTTCCTCCCAGCAGGAGCCCTTATGGCGTAATTGTCTGGAATCTGCTATCGAATCCGTAGGGCACGTATCTCGAATTCCGTAATGGTAGACGGGATGTTGGCATGAGGAAATTTTTCCCCATCCTTGAAAAAATCAAAGAGGAGATGGTGGGTTTGCACTCAACCCTCTCGTTGTGGGGTTCGAGTGAGAGAGAACTTGAAGGAATCTGCTTGGATTCACCATTGTTGAGGTCCCGAAAGCTAGAAAGAGAATTTCCGAGAAGGAGAAGAAAGCTCAAAGGTTCAATTTCAAATTAGCAGTAAAAATCGCCAAAATTGGTAAAGTTTACCTTTTATAATCGACGGCTTTACAGTGAACGAGGCCTACAGCATTAAAAATGTCAAGAATGATGAGAATTGAATGGGACATGTTTGGGACGACCTTTGGATATCTTATCGATCGGGCCTAACTGCTGAAGTTTCTAACTATTGGTCCATCTTGTTCAAATTCAAATCCTTTATCCGATTGGGCTTGTTTCTTTATGGGCATCCAAATTATCCTCGTCCCCATTTCTTGCATTAAAGTGGGTATGCCTCAATTATTTCCTATTTTAGACCTCTAATAAATCTCATATCGTGGATCGCTTATAGTTTTCATTAAACATCCCGCTTAACAAAAAACTAGGGGTAATGTCAGGTCATGATATTTCTCTATTTGGGCCGGTAGATTGGGCTCATTTATTAATTTATTCCATCGGGCTTTTATAATTAAGCCGTGGGGCTTGTTGGGCCCAAATATCGTGTTAGCTTTATTTAATCCTAGTAGACCGGCCTTAGTTTGGATTAAACCATCGGGTAATTTAATATCTATTACTTTGACTTGTAATGATGATATAGCATGACGATTAATGACCGAGATATCTCATGCATTAATGTGGATTGGATTATAGCCTAGTAACGGTAAAAGCAGGAACAAAAAGAAGTGGATAAGTTCCATGCAGTCGGCAGAACCCATCAGATCAGGGGGATATGTCAGATGGTAGTAGGTGGCACAGTAACCCAGGCAAAGATATTATTCCTTGGCGAGTAAGTCTCCAAAAAGAGGTACGTTTTTCATATATTCACATACACACAACTGATAATGGGCATAATTTCTCAACACACTAGATTTTATTATCCTCTCGAGTTAACCTTGTGAATGTACATACTTACTTTCTCACGCTTTGAAGCTATCTCCCGTGGGTCCTACCGCTGCTTGTGGTGTTTGTCGTGTTTATTTATCTGGGGATCGTGACGCCTTTTGTGATTGGGACGTAGAAAAGATCCCGGCGTTAATAATCATAAATCTACCTTTGGAGAACCCCACCACACACATACATAATTTACCATTTTCCATGGGGAAAAGTTTACATTAATTAGATTGATCATGCATGAGGTCCCATGCATACATTATGGTTCTTATGGTGACATTTTTGGGACAAAGCCAATCAACTTTCTATAATTCATGCCGTATTTAAAATCCCCCCTCCCCCGGCCCCTGGCCCCTTCTCGTCTCCTCATTCCTCTCCCTTCACAATTTTTTTTAAACTTATTTTCTTACTTATTAGTATAATAGATTTTTTAATTTAACAAAATATTTATGATTATTTAAACAAATAAATTACTTAATTAACAAAGTCTACCCGTACGTTTTGAGTTTGATGGTGTCAAATATGTACTTATGAAAGCTACCATTTTTATGACCCAATTAATTAAATACCTTTAGACATGTCCTTTTCTTTCATTTAAATATTATTATTTTCTTTTATGAATTGAATTAGCTTGACTCATCCATGCATTGAATTAATATATATAGTTATATATTCAAATTAAATTCCATGCATTAATTAATCAACGCCTCAAATATATACTTATCTTTTTAGGTTTCATTAAATACGATAAGAAAGTTTAATTTCAAGATACTGCATGCATGCATGCATGCATCCGGTCCAATTAAGATATAAGAGAGATAGCAACTTCTTGTTAATTGTTAGTATGTTAATTGTTAGTATTTTAATTCTATGCATGCCAAAAGAATATGATATATGCATTTAGGTCATACATATTTAATTATATGTTACTTAAGTATGCATGCCTTAAATTTTTATTTTATTTAGATTTGAATATATATATATAGGGGAGCAATCCATAGCATGTATATGCTATGGGATAAAAAGTGGCATATAAACTCTAAACCGTACGTTTTCTAGATGAAAGGCTGAGATTTAATATGACGAAATACCGTCCGCTAGTATTACTAGCGGATGTAATTAGTATAAAATTCGGACAATTAAGCCCCTCGTGAGTGAAATTAGCCACTGCCAACAGAAACAACATGGTCCGCTAGTAATACTAGCGGACGGATAATACACCTTCCTGTGATAAATCGCATAAACAAGATCCCTGTACACACACGATTTCAGCAAGATCCCTGTACACACGATTTCCTTCCAGTTATAAAAATAAATTACACAAGATCCATGTAAACACAACAGATTACACAAGATTGTAGCCGCTACAGAAAATTCCTGTAGCTATTTCTATTCAATTACAACACTACACAAGATTGTATAAATCTTCTGTAGCTATTTCTATTCAATTACAACACTACACAAGATTGTATAAATCAGAAAATCCCTGTAGCTATTTCAATCCGATTACAACACTGCTAAACCAACTGGAAGATTTCCTTCCTGCACTGAAAATCCCATTACATACCTGCATCAATTAAAATAAAACACTGCAATAAAGAGTGGGATCTCAGCAACATAAATTCAAATAACTTCCAAAGTGGTAGACAGCTAGTATGCCTTCAATTTAATTACTGCAATAGTTGTTCAATTCAATTCAATTGACGTCAAGGAAGAAACCCGCGCAATTAATCAAGCAAGTATTCGTACCTCAAATCGTCGTGGTAAGTTTATAATTATGGCGGAAGATATGTTTAATTCTAGTTCATCAAATTCTTCTCGTGATAATATTGACATGGATAATATTGGTGCCCATAACATGAACCAATCGCATATTAACGATTCAAAAAGTCCATATGAGGGTCAGATTTTTGCTACTATCCAAGAGGCGGAAGAATTTTATAGAAACTATGCACGAAGTAGTGACTTTGAAATAAAAATTGGGGCAAGTCATAAACATGCATGCTCCAATAATTTGTCCAATGAGACTTTTTACGTGTACCAAAGCAAGAAAACCGATCGAAAGAAAGAAAGCAGGATGTTGATGAAATTTGAAGGTAGTAAGGTCGAAAAAAAAGGGATTCAATTGGTCGCATCGATGTGCAAAGCTAGAATGTCCGCTGTTCATCTACAAAAGGAAGATACATGGAAAGTTTCAAAATTGAGTTGACTCACAATCATGATTTGTTTACTCTCGAAGCGAGAAAATTTTCATTCAAACACGGAAAAATATAACTCCTGTTGCTCGAACTTTAATCGAAACTTTAAACAAATACCGAGTTGGGCCAAGTACAATGATGAATGTTTTTAGTGAAATAGGAGGAGGGAGGAAAAATGTTGGTTTCAATGATATGGATATTCGAATGTTGTGCGAGATTTAAGACGTGACACGATAGATTCTAACGATGCCCAAAGTTGACCTGCGATATCTCAAAAAACTTTCAGCGGAAAATCCTCTATTTTTTTACGATATCAAACGAGATGAAGATCATCGTATCGCATGCATTTTGTGGATAGATTACCGATCAATGATAGCTTACAAAAATTTTGGGGATGTAGTGACTTTTGATACAACTTATCGGACGAACAAGTATTCTATGCCGTTTATTCCGTTCACGGGGGTAAATCACCATTACCATTCCGTCTTGTTTGGTTTTGCACTGATACAGGATGAAACAGAGGATACTTTTGTATGGGTCTTTGAGACTTGGCTTCATGCAATGAACAATAAGGCACCGGTTACCATTATTACTGATCAGGACAAAGCCATGAGCAATGCGATTGCTAGGGTTCTTCCTGAAACACACCATGCACTTTGTACATGGTATATTAGTAACAAATTTTCAGAGAAATTGCATACATTGTATGATGTGTACCCGACATTTAAATATGATTTTAATTGGTGTGTGTATAAATCATTGACTGCTGCGGAATTTGAGGAGCGATGGGAAAAAATGCTGACAGATTACGAACTGCATGACCATGATTGGTTTCAATCTCTCTACGAGGTTAAACACAAATGGATAATGGCATACACAAAGAGTTTTTTTGCAGCGGGAATGACGACTACATCCAGGAGTGAGGGAATGAACAGTTTATTCGATGAGTATGTCAATGCGACAACGAGTATAAAGGAATTCATCGTAAACTCAGAAAAAGCCATTGAAAAGCAGGTAATGAGAGAGAGACAAGCTGACTACGCAACCTGTCATCGGACTAGAACTATGACTCTTGAATCACCGTTGGAAATACATGGAGCGGCTGTTTATACAAAGGAGATGTTTAGACGCTTTCAGATTGAGATTGTAAAATCTCACAAGTACATAATGAAGAAACTTCAACATCTAACAACATCGGATACGAAGTTGTACGCAGTTTACAAGACAAACGCCATCGAAGAATCCAATAGGTACTTTATTGTTGTCAATAATGTTCAAACTGGAGATATAAAATGTAATTGTCAAAAATTTGAACATGCCGGTATGTTTTGTAGACACATTGTAAGGCATATGATTGCAAAAAGTACTACACAAATACCGAATAAATACATTTTAAGCCGCTGGTGTAGAGATGGTAACAAAGTGAACGCTGAACTACCAAAGATTTTGACTGAAATGTCCAACTACGAGGAATCTCAGACGATGCGGTATAATTATTTGGTGACACTGTTCCTACGATTAGCTTCTACGGGATCATGTTCTATTAATGGTTTTAAGCACGTCGTACAGTTGTGCATTGACAATCAACCTATCGTCGAGAAGTTTGATCCCGATGAAGTTAATGTAAATGGTGTGCCAGAAATTGCAGTAGATGATGATGAGGCCACTCAAGATGAGCCGTTATTGGATCCTATTTGTTCACAAACAAAGGGGCGCAAAAAAGCTTCAAGAATAAAGAGTGGGATCGAAGAGTCTGGAAGTCGTAAACAATTGAGAAAGTGTGCAATATGTAATATGATGACCAATCATGATAAGCGGAACCACTACAAAGTTTTGGGCCAAGACAAATCGAGTGTTTGAATTTTATTTTATATTTGCTTTTATGACTATAAAATTTAGGTTTACTTAAGTTTTTAACGGATCATTTTCACCTTCACAGTTAGATAGATGTGTAAACAAAGTTACCAGTCAGTGATCGTTTGAGTTATTGCAAAGGGCACCATGACTGCTGATTATGTTGGTAATGCAGGTGAATTGACCTGATGATGAATAAAGCGGCACTTAGAGCCATAACTGCATGAACCTGAGCTATATGACTTGCATGTCTGAGCCTACAATTACCAAAAAAAAATTATTCATTTATAATATACAAACTTATGTATACACAACTGATAAAGTGCACATAATCACCAGTTAAAAATAGCATATTTTTAACAACTAATATCATTCATTGCATATATTGCATATATCGAGGTGACTTTTTTACCTCTGATTGCAAGTGGAAGGCAGTTTATCCAATAGTAAAGATACTGCAGTTCAAACAAGACACTGGTAGGCATCATTGGAATTTAGAAATAACTTAATCATCTTGCAAAGGATGTAATGAGGCTCAAGTCAAGTAGCTCTCATTTGGGCATTTTGCAGCATTCCAAATTATATCCTACCATGTTAAAAAGAGAAGAATTGGTCTTAGAATTGGGACATCTTTTTCGTAAAACAGCAGGGGGAAATTTAGTAATCTTAATCATGCAACCTTGTACAATTTCCACAGCTATAAAACAAACACAATCAAGTGGACTAGGATTACATGAAATTTTATTTATCAAGAGCTCAACCTGCATTGCACACAATTTAGTCTTTTGACCATTGCAACTGAATAAGAAATGGTTTTAGAAACAGTTATCAACAAGAAAATGATAATTGTATAATATAGTAATGGAAACAATCAAACATAATGGATTCCAAGCAAGAAATAACTGGAACAACGTATTACAATCAATACTCTTCATTTGCATCCTAATCTAAATTTTGGTCAATACAAAGATATTTTGAAGGAATATCCCTCGCCTTGCACATCCTAAGCTCATGTCCTATTCTAAATCTAAAGTTGTAAGCCTCGTTTGGAGTCCATCTTGGTTCCTTCATGGTGTTTATCCGGTGCAAAAAGAAATCTACGTATTTTGCAACATAAATGCCACAATCGTCTGAATTCCATTGTCTCGGCCTACTCACGCAGACTTCAAGTTTCGGCTTCGATCTTGGCCACTTTGCATTAGGATTTGCCATACGAAGCAACAAAGGAATTAACTCCACCTATAAACCATAAAACAATCTTTTAATTCCCTAAACCTCATATGTTTGTATGATGAAATGAAAAATAAGTAATATATTAATGAACTCACCACAACACCAAAGTAGCGTTGGTATAATTGTGACAATGGCATTAAGGGTTTGTCATCATTAAGAGGATCAAAAAACATTATTTTCCACTTGTTCACACTCCAAATAAATAGGCAGAAATGGCTGTTGCTTTCGTTGATGAATGGAACGAATATGTAATCACACTCATGAACTGGGGCACCAACTGGAGGATTGATGTAACTTGTTAAAAATTTGAGTGCTATTGATTTGCTTACTCCGGCACTTGGTAAGTATTGGATGCCCAAACCCGCAAAGTACGTTGGCATGAAATAAAAGGTAGCCCATCTTTGGATTCCTTCCCTCCTCATCTTAGCTTCTCTATCGCTCAACAACAACAAATATGCATCCAATACATGCGCCCATAACCAACCATTGGGTCTCAGACAGTTCACATCCTTAAAATCTAACTTGTATAGACCGCCTGGATGGATATGAGGAAAGTATGATGGGTCAAAAGTTGGACTAAACCAATTGAGATTTAACCAAGTGATTTTCTCATTCTTTAAATACTTGACAAGGTTTGTGTGCTTTGTTCCCTCTCTCCTTATAACCGGCAATTTCCTACTGTGTTGAGTAGGAGGAGCAAGGCTACCCTGAGTTTCTTGAACCGTAGGCTGGGGTCCTGTCATGTCAATATCCATTTGTCCAACTTGGGGTTGTGTTGGATGTTGTTTGGCTGGAACCCCTTTGTAATCATTCATGAATGGCTGGTACAATGTATTGAACCATGACTCGTACATGGTTCTTAACTCAGCTGGCAGATCAATTGACATAAACTTCACAAATATAGCTTTTGCAGTCTCAATCTAAAATTAAAAAAAAAAAAACCTATATTAGTAAAATTAGGACATCAAATTATAACACAGAAACATTTATAAAAATTATAACTTTAAAAACTTACAGTGTTTACAGCTACATATTGGTCAATGAATACCCGTGGCTCGTAATCTTTCCCTTGACGCCTAAAGGGTCGAGGATGGTGTATCCGTCTCCGAGTAATTTCTCTGTACCATGTCATGTAATCTTCGGTAGATATCTGCTGCAAACCCTCCAACACTTGCCCTTCTAAACTCTCCTTGTAGGCCTCCCATAACTTAATATAACTGGCCCTATGATTTTCATAATTTATGCTCTCAAACAATTTTTTCTCCGTCCTCAACTCCACCATGTTTTCAGCATTAGATGGATATGACTGCAAATATCCAAATTGCCTCATAAATCTGTCAAGCATTTGAAACTCAACAATGTCGTAATGAATCAAAGGTAAACGAGCGGCTCCACCTAACCTTGCCTCAAAAAAGTCCCAACCCAAACGTGTGTCAAATATTTGATATGGACGCCACACCCAATCTGTTTTCAACATGTCATCAATCTCTCCTTGGTAAAACACAAGATGGTGATGTGGATTTTTGCGGTGCTGATATTGTCTGGAATTTAGATCAAAAGAAGAGTATGCCCAGGATAGTGCCCTAGGTATCAACTTCTGGGAATTAGGCCTAGGGTTGGGACGACCAATGTTGAACCTTTCGTGAGCCCACATCATAAGCAAGGTTGCACATCCTGCAAATTTTTTCGTTGTTTTCCGAGTAGCCTCATGCAAACCCCTATACAAATGTCCTAAAACTGCTGCCCCCCAAGCATATGTAATAATGTCTTCTAATCTTTCCAATAACAATAAATACCTAGGATGCACAATATTTTTACTCTTCGTAGGAAACAAAATAAATACCACACAATACAACACAAGTATGCCTTAGTGTGTATTACCACATCATCCTGGTAGCATCTTTAGGTAATTGTCCATATCGATGTCTTAACCAAGGCAAACTTATGCCCCCTTTTATAAAGACTGTTCCCAATCCTCTACTGATACTTGTTGCTCAAAAACCCTTGCAAAATAGCTTTTGGGATGTTCTAGTTCTCCGCAAGTCAAAGGTTTTCCTAATATGGGCAATCTGAATATAAATCCAACATCCGCTAAAGTAATTTGACCTCTCCACATTTTAAGTGAAACGATTTGTTTCATCCTCCAACGCCAACAACAAGCGGATACTGAAAAGATGCATCAATCTCGACACTACATCTTGATGACAAAATATACCGAAAACCTAACTGCTCCAAAGCAGATATTCTTCTTTGCTTAGTCAAGTTCCATTCAATCAATTTTGCGGACATTTGACAAATTTCTAACACACCCTATCCTACAAGTTAAACAGAGGATACATACATAAATTGTCAAAATACGAAAGTTTTTTTACAAGATTTAAAGAAATTTTTTTAATATGGGACAATAAACTTACAATATTTTGCCATAAGTCAGAAGATACATGATTTTCTTGGTCCCATAAGATATCTGGATCAAAAGGTCCTGGATTGATATCCATATCTAACCAAAAAATTCAACACAATGTCAAGTATAGCACTATTTATAAAAATTCCAATAACGAGGTAAATGGATAAGGAACAAATCTTTGAGATTCTAACTATTTAGGATCAAAATAAGTATATAATACAACTCACCATTTTACATATGCAAACACTCCAAATATGCTTAAAATCTAACCATTTAGTCTGGTTTATCAATTTCATTTCATACTCACGAGAGACAAACATATCCAGTCAGTTCCTACTTCATATCCAAGTTTTAGGCTCTTATAAGAAGCTAACAATAGTAGTATTTGGCATAAGTAGATTGCACAACTTCGAAACTTTCAGGAAAATAAAAAATAAAAACTTTAAAAATTAAAATCAAATGTATCTGTTTCCAACAGATTGCAACAAAAAAAAACTTAAGAAAAAACATGGAAAAAAAACAGGATGAAACTAGGGTTCAAGCGAATTAATTGCGAATGGCATCACCTTCAGATTTTGGAGATTAAACTACAAACTTACCTTCGAAATCTGTGGTGAAAAACAAGGTTCCACTTAACGAAATTAACCACGATTTGCAGATGTCGAAATTCTAGGGTTTTAGCTGTTCACAGCCAAATTGCAGCCGATTGCAGCCGAATTGCAAATGAGGAATTGTAGCCGCTAGCAACAGAGACTTCTACGCTTCCACGGATTTGCCCAATTCGCAGCAGTGGAACGATTGCAAGCTTCTGGTTTCGCCCAATTCGCAGCAGCTTCTGGTTTGTTTTACCTTGTGTCGATTTTTCCCCAAATATTTTGATCTCATCCGTCCGCTAGTATTACTAGCGGACTCTGTACTTACTGTCCTTTTTGGCGAGTATATTGTCTCTGTCTTGGTCTATTGGAGGGGCACAAGCGTCCGGATTTTATACTAATTAAGTCCGCTAGTAATACTAGCGGACGAGGGGTTGTAACTTCTGATCGTAGCCCTTCATCAATAAAACGTGTGGTTTAGAGCCTATATACCACTTTTTATCCCATAACATATAGATGCTATGGATCGCTCCCCATATATATATATATATATATAATAGTACTCCAAAATGATATGTAGATATTTTCATACTTAGTTTAGTATTTGATGGACCTGCAGAATTTAAGCTAGCAAAGGTTGGTCATAGGTCACAAGTCACAACTCAATAATGAATATTATATAGTATATACTCACAGAGAGACATATAAATTTGTACCACTCATTTACCAAATTCAATTTATATATTACTCCACTCATTTTTCTCCTTTTAGTTTGTAGGATGTTTTAAAATTACTTTAATTTGTCACACGTTTATTTAATTAAAATATTTACGTTTAATTGGCACACATTTATTTAATTAGAATATATCAACACAAAATTCATTTTAAAATAATAGGATGAAGTATTTAATTAGAATACGCATGAGTTTTGACTTTTGAGCCTTTTTTTTTTGGATTTTAGGAAAGAAATGTAAATTTTCTAGCAAGAATTGTCAAAGACTTGCTACTTTATAGAGAAGCATTTATAATTAGTCAGAGGGTCGGTCGTCTGACGATTGTTTTTTTAAAATATTATTTTCGTTCCAATTTATATGATTATTATTCGCTTTTAAAATTTAATTTGAGATATTTTTAAACTCAAAATTAAGATAATTTATTAAAAATTATGAAATAATAGAGCTTATACCGCATGAATAATATTTTTTAAATAATTTATAATATTCATCATTATATTGATTAAAATTTAAAAAAATTAAATTATATTAATTTTGAATTAAAAATATTTTAAATTAATTTTTAAAATTAACGATGATCGAGAAACGGAAGGACTAGTACTAATTAGGTCTTACACGTATAGTTTCTTTCACCCAGAAATGTGAGTACGAAACTAACAAGTAGAATACGTAAAAAGTGTTGCTGATCAGCAGATTTATTCATTGAATAATATTATGTAAACAAATTATATGTAAAACGTTTTGTTTAGAATTACGTATTGCATATTAATGAAAATATATATAATACACAAAGATATATTTTATTTCATATTCTTTATTTTTTATACTATTAATACACAATTTCTTATATATAATTTGTGTCTATATAGTAGTATTCTTATTTATTTATTTGTGTTTCATATAAGTGGCAATCTATGTCTCCTTCCGATTAGCATCTTAGGCCAAACAAATAAATTAAAAAAAAGAAGAAGAAAATATTATGTTAATCTCAAATCCATATGGTTATATTGTATAAGCATAATATATACGATAATGATTATAATCTCAATATAATTAACATGTATTATAATTAATAGGATGATAATGATATAAATTTATTGCAATACATAACATTATTCTTAATAAAGGTTTGTACAAACCTAAAGAGTTGTTCAACTCCTTAATTTTACTAGTGTATTTTTATTCATTTTTAACATTTTGTATAACTGTTAATGCATGAAATATAAGACTATATATACTAGTTTAACAAATTTTCTTGTCAAATAACTCTCGTATTTGTCTATTTGTTTCACAAATAAATTTCTCTTTTATTTACAGTAATATAAAATGTCATATAGATCTTCAAATTTACTAATATATATATTTTTTATGATATCATCACTATTAAATTAATTATTTATATATATATATACTAAGACACACTAAGAGAGAGGGGAGAGGGGAGGAGAGCAGATCTTGTGTGCCAATTTTTTCTATCTCTTTCATCTTTTCTATCTTCTTTTGTGTCCCAGGGGTAGGAAAGAGGCCAAGAGGGGAGGAGGGAGGGAGGGAGGGAGGGGTGGGGGGCGGTCCGGTGCACTATTGATCGAAGTGCTGTCCAGTGCACTATTGACCGATGCCGTCATCCAAGGTGCACCTCTTTTTCTTTTTTTTCTTTTTTTTACCACAATAATGAGAATAATAAATAAAAAATAATAGAATAAGTTTGAATAAAAAACTGTAAAAGAAAGTATATTTTTAGTAAAAAAAACACTATAAAAATACTGTAAACAGTTTACAATATTTTTATAGTGTTTTTTCATAATTATGATAAAAAAAAAAAAAAAAAGGGTGGACCGGACGGTACCGGTCAAATAGTGCACCGGACCGCTCCCCAATTAGGAGGAGAGGACGAGGGGAAAACAGAAAAGAGAGGGTAGATGTCAAAAGAGCAACAGCTCAGGTCTTAGATTTGTAGAGCCCACGCAATTGGTGAAATCTAGATTTTTTTTCGCCCATCCCCACACACCACCCCCGACTCCACCCCTTTTCTTGACGTTGACTGCTGTGGTGGCATTAAACGATAAAGCTATTCTCATCTCATTAGCCAACTCCTACTTTTGGCTCGGCTCCAAGCCTAATCCCTCAGCTAAGCTCACCAATAGTAATAGTAATAAACAATGGACTCCAAACCATTAGTGGGCTTTTAGGTGGGTGGATCTTTCAAGGCCCCATTCCTTATCCCTTGCTCCTATTCTTTGTTTTCAAGAAGGGGCAAATAGGGTTGCTTGATTTCTGCATATTTTTTTGTAATCACTAGAGAACTCATAGAATCTAAAATGTTGTCATATATATATATATATATATATATATATATATATATATATAGGGTTTAGTGTTTATTAACTAGAGTTATTATTAATAACGGATGATGTGTGTTTTTTTTACCGTTAGTAGCGGACGTCGATTTTCAGTTTCTAATCCTAACCGTTCCTTTTTTTTTAATGGTATAAATGGTGTATATCCTATAAAGATATATAATAATAATAATAATAATAATAATAATAATAATAATAATAATAATAATAATAATAATAATAATAATAAAGTTAGAAAAGTTGGGATATGACAAGCTTAACAAGAATTATTGACACTAACTGAGGATGCAAATTAAGATATGATTAGTATGGGGCCCCAAAGCGGTAATCATGTTGGTGTGTAGTAAGAAGATGATTAATTAAAAGAAGGAAGAGAGTTTGATATGATAGAGGGAGACTAATCATGTATTATTTAGGGATAAAGGGGTTTTGTCAGTAATTAGGCCTTCATATCACAAATTAGGTATAGCAAAAGAGACCAAATGTTTTTATGTCATTGTCTTAAAGATTTTAGAAAGGGGGCAAGTAAGCAAGCAAGCAAACAAATCCTTTTGTTTTGTTTTCTTGAACATGTTTTGGGTGACTGCATCAAATCCAAATTAATTCTCAATGGCAGCAACATTTGTTCTCTAATTGTGTGTTTTTGCTAACCTGCAGCCTCCCTAATCATTTCCTCAAGTGCAGAATAATAATAATATAATTATAATATATAGTATATAGGAGGATCCTATTCCTATCCCGATCCTTATTAATCCAAATATTGTTCATACTTCAAACTCAAATCTCTCTTTGATGCACGAGTATATATGATAAGTTATAAACTATGGATATTTAATCATTATTGGGTTAGGATTTACATTATTTAATTATTTATAAGGATTCTTGAGTAGGAAGAAAGAATGGGCCCACATCAAGAGAGTGGCATATGGGTAGTGTTTTGGTCCACATAACATAATTCATCCTATAATAATCTATCTAACATAATACAAATACAAATGATTTTAAATTTCCCGCTCATCCTAATAAATGATCTGGGCCGTCCAAAATTTTGGATAAATCCCATCGATAGTCTTTAGAATATTTTTGAATCTTCATATTATATTATATTATACTATATATAGTAGCCGTAGCAAGTATAAAGAAATTCTAAGATCTTGGCAAAGGCAACAGTCAGATGGTAGTGTAGGCCAGAGGGAAATAAATTTAAGGCAGATTTTACGGGTAAAGGGGACCCTTCTACTTTATAGGCTTTCCCCAAGAACTTTGAACCATATCTTCTTTTTCTCCACATTTCTGGCATAATCTTTTATTTATCCTTTTCTTTTTCATCAACAAAAGAAAACCCTTTTAACTTTTTGATTATTTTATTTGTTTTACTTGTGTGGAACTCCAAATGACAATTCAAATTCAAATTCAAATCCACCAGTTTTTTCTAATGCAACAAGAAGTAAACATCTTATACAACAATGAAATACTCTAGCTCATGCCCCTAAATGGAAAGCTAATCACTTCCTTAAAACAACCATGAGCTTAATGTGGCATAATTCCAAAGGGAAGAGGAGCAAAGAGTTTCAATCCTTTTATGTTTCCAGCTTCAGCTTAGCATCGATTTGCCCAGTAACATAACACAGATGAAGCATCACAGAAGAACCACACTCATGAACAGTAGCCATAGCCTATCACTTCAGTGTCGATATTGGCATCTTATATACAATGTGCCCTCTCTAGTAGAAACAAGATCGAGTTAACACCAAGTGTATAACATCTTTGCCGTTGGAATGAATCAATTCTTCCCATCCTGCCAGTATTCGAGGATTTACAGGTCATAAAGAATTACTAAAACCAAGAATATCGTTTTGATAGGCTCATTCGATAATTTAAAATTATAAAAGTTGCATTTTCCACAAAATTTTGATGACAACTGCTTGGTTGGAGGACAGCTAAACCCTTTTTGGAGCCAAAATGAAGACTTTTGAAAAATTTATATATTAGGGACTTCTATGTTGTAACAATATATTTTTGTCAAATTCAAATTCGTTGAGCATGACCTAATTGCAGTATATCTATTAATCTCTCCCCTTAGTCCCTTAGAAAAGTAGAGTAAGAGACTCGGCATCACAGTTGTATATCGAGCTCTAAACAATCAGATGATCCACAAAGGACAAAATGGCATTAAAGGTTCCCATATAATTGATTCCTAAACAAATTGAAAAATGATACAACTTTTGATAGAATTCTAGGTGATTTTAAATCCAATAGTTAACTGCAAGTAAAAGTATAACATATTATAGTACCTCATATATATTTAAACAAACATATATGGGAAATTAATTTACCAATATGCTCTAAAAGCTTAAACTATTAGAGACCATCTATATGTCAAGACCAAGGTGATTTATCAAATAAAATGTATCCCTCAAAATCAGCCATATTAGAGTAAATACACTAGTTAATCTCAAAGCAATCTACAGTTGGCTGGAAATTGAATTACCTTTGTCTTGCGAAGCTGGGGAGTACTTTTCAGAACACTCCAACTGCGTGTAATTTTCTCCTCTTCTTCGTTACTCTCGGCCTCACTGTCCTCTCCTTCATCCTATTACAAAGAAGTGTCAAATGGCAGTTACTAACGCAACAAACATAACTGATCTAACCGTAAAAAACTCCACAAATACTGCATTTAAAAAGAATAAATGGATAAACTGAAATGGTGGAAAAACACCACCCATAAAGACCAATAAGTCAAGTACGCTCGCATCGTTTTCACCAATGTCTATAGCTTCATCAATCTGTAATCTGTTGCAGAAGAAACCAGAGTTAAAAGATAAGGAAACAGAAAAAAGAGGATAGATATCAGAGAGATCCTTTATCTAAACTTTGGAATCAGAAGTTGGAGTGTATTATTCTTTACTAAGATGTACTATATATGGTGTAAGGTTTAGATGATTGGGAGTGATTAGCAGTTTAGCCCCAAGCAGTATACTGAAGTATATGACTATTCACCAAGCAGATAGCTGATAGGCACAGTCCAGCTATGACTTTGTTTCATGGATTCAATTAAAATATTCTGTTTTACCTCATATTGGCTTAAACACAACCTGATCTGATATATAGACTTCTTGGAACAATAAATCACATCAGAAGAACATCAAAGGACACACCGAAAGATCATGAAACCAGGCTAAAAAACCAAGGGGATATTCCAATTGGTATGTTAAAATTGCATTATGTCACTGTTTAGTATCAAACATTTTTTGATAGATCAGCTGAATACAGATGTAAATGATTACATGGACAAGATTTTCTCACTACAGTGCTATGAAGTTGCAAGAAACAGAAAAAATCTTCAATTGATATAGACGTAATAAATCTCATACAACTAGAAAGTTAGAAGGAAGGAATAATACTTTGAATTTAATAAGTATATAAGTGCTGGAACAATGGAATGATAAAAAAAGTGCTTAGTTATCATATGATTACCTCAAGTTGTTCTGTCTTCTCTTTAGCCAGGATTTTGTCAAGCTCCTCCTTTGAAATAATTTTGCCATGCTGAGCAGACATTATCCTAGATAGTAAGTATGTATATGTTGTAAATAATTATACTATTTAGTCATTATGAAGGACTAATAATTAACTAGAGACAGACAGAAAAAAAATAATCTCAGCTTCAAAGATCAAATCACATTTTAAGGTCCACAATAGGAAAATGATCCTAGTCCTCTCATCAGAAAACTTTAGTTATATCAAATTGGGAACTGCAAGTACATGCTAAGTTGAAGGGTACTATCTGAAATGCAGAAGTTCTAAATATTATTTATGGTTTATAATTTGTTAGTACACTTGGTGTTAGAAGATATGTTAGAAGATACAATCTTATCCCATAATTGGAGTTAATCTTATCCCATAATTACTGTGTATACATTACTGAAAATTAGGGATTACCATAATTGTACATTAAGGGTTGCTATACTTGTGTATATAAACCAATGTAATGGAGAGTAAATCAATCAAGGAATTATAAACCCAAACTATGTTTCTTCTTTTCTACAAGCCTAGGTCCTTATTCTTATCAGAAAAGTAACCTTCTTGCTATCTGTTTTCGCTACCATTCGTATTTCCTCTCAGAAAACTAGTTGAACAAATCCATAATTGGGTTACTTGTTATCAGGCGATCATAACAGAGGTTTCAGACTTCCACCACCGCACGCGCCTCCACGTGTCACCTCACTCGTAGACTGTCAACGCCACGCGCCACCTTCAACCGGCGCGTGAGACCTTTCCGACGAACTAATGCCAACGCGGCCACTTCTATGGTATTCGCCTCTCTCTTGCCTTGCTATCTACAGTAGTCATGTTGTGTTTGGTTCAAGTTTATCCAATCCTTTTTACATTAGTTAGTTGATTTCGTGAGTAGTTCAAGTGGCTGTTGTTACTACTGTGATTCCTATTGCCTCTTCTACATAACTTTTGTTTCTAAGTGTAGTACAATTATTTGTTATCCTTGGTAAAGTTATCCTCCTCGGATATATATTGTATTTACCTGTTATATGGCGGAACAAAGTGGTGCTAGCAGTGAAGTTCATAATAATAGCATGGGACAACAACCTGTTAAAAGCCACACTCTTAATTCAATATTGGTTCTAAGCCCCTTCAAACTGGATGGAACCAACTATTTGGCTTGTTCTCAAGCGTGTCGCATGTCAATTGAGACCAATCGTATTCAACACTTCATCCATGGAACAACTACTATGCCTGGAAAAGTTGGTATGCCCCAAGAAGAGTAGAAATCTTATAATTCTATAGTGAAGACATGGATTTTTAATTTGATGGAACCTAGTATGCGGAGCAGTTACATGTTCTTAGACACTGCCTATGAGCTTTGGGAGGCTATTTCTCAAACTTTCTCTATTTCTGGTGATGTCTAAGGCATATGACATTCGTAAAAGAATCCATAAAATGGGTCAAGGGAGAAGACTGTGGCTCAATATTTTGCGGAGATTAATGGACTTTGGCAGGAGCTTGATCATTACCGAGTTTTTTCAGCCAAATATACAGAAGATGCAACAACTTAACAAAAGTTTGTTAGTGAAGATAAAGTAGTATATGATCAAGTTCGGGCACAATTGATTGGTCAGATACCATTTCCATCACTGTGAGAAGCTCATGTCAGAGTTCAACAAGAGGAAAAGTAGACATCTAGTGATGGTTCTAAATCTAAATCTAAATCCAGTTGACCGATCAATCATGGTTGCTTCTTATCCCAAACCTGGAAAAAAAGAGTCCCACGAATGTGACTATTGTGGGGGAAAGAACCATACCAGGGATTATTGTTTTAAGCTTCATGGACGTCCTAAAGGACGTGGAGGTCGGTTTGGTAGTAGTCGGGGACGTGGTTCCTAGGTCCATATGTTCACTATAACACTTCCTGGCGATGCATCCAGTACTTCAAACGCTACTACTACTCTCACTCCTGAGGAAATTTTAGTTTTCCGAAAATTCTGTTCCAAATCTATTTTTTCTCATTATGCACAATTAGGTATACAATCTTGTGTTTTTAATGTTTCATCAACTTGTCCTAGTTGGATCATAAACACAGGTGTTTCCGAGCATATGACCGGATCCTCAAATCTCTTTACCTCATACACGCCTTGTTCTGGTAAAGACAAGGTTCAAGTAGCTGATAATTCCCTTTCTCTTATCTTCGAAAGTGGTTCAGTAGTTTGTACTCCTTCATTTACATTATCATTTCTTCTTCATATTGTTTCATTTACTGTAAACTTATTATCTATCCAACGTCTTACCGAATCCTTACATTACTCAGTTACTTTTTTCCCAACTCAATGTGTTTTTCAGTACTTGGTGACGGAATAAAAGATTGGCAGTGGTCGTGCAGTTGGTGGTCTATAATATTTGAATGTTCCATCGTCTAACGTGCCTCTAACTACATATGTGACTGCTCTAAGACCCCGACTTTTAATAAATAGAAGTTAATTTTCTTATAACTCTTATTCTAAACAGTAAGGTGTTAAATTGATAAAATGATAAAGTTAAGGTTAATATGTGCAAATTATAAGATAAAAAGTATATCGGGGAATATTCGTTCTGTCGGAGAATATTCGTTATGTCTGGGAATATTAGGTAAAGTACGACGACGCCTAAACCAGGGGCGAAGCCACATATAATATTGTGGGGTCAATTAACCCACTAGAAAAAATAATTACTTTATAATGTAAGGTAAATTTTAAAAATTTTAAGTATTATATATAAATTGACCCAACTAAAATTTTATAAATTTTCTACTATACGGGATCAAATTGAAAATTTATAACTATGTCAATCAAATTTTAACCCCATATTACTCATATCTCAATATATGTATCTCTCTATAATATTTTAAACTAAATAATAATCTAATTTATATTATTTTTAAGAATAAATAATGAATTAATTACTTATGAACAGTTGTGATTAAAAAAGTCTATTATGAGTCAATATAGTGTATATATTACATATATTATTACTTATTGTATTTTCATTGTAATATAATATATATATGTGTGTGTGTGACCCGAAAATACAAAAGTATTAAAAAAAATTGGCTCGGCGGCTTAATAATAATTTTGACCCCACTGAAAATTATTCCTGATTTCGCCACTAGCCGAAACAACCAATCATTCCACAACGACTAACTGTCGAATACTAAAAACGACAAAAATAACATTTTTAATAAAATTTGTCAACGGTACTAACACTTTTAACTGTTGAAATACCCATAATAAAAGAATAATAATATCTACATTAGACGATGGCATACTTTCTGATGACATAGATGGCATACTGGTATTGCACAATACTTCATATTATTGATTCAATAATTGTTACAGTAGCAATTGCATAGTATTTTAACTCAATAATTGTTACAGTAACATCTGCATAATATTTCATATTATTAAAACAATAATTGTCACGATATAGTAACACATTATTTGATATGATATTATTAGATCAATTAACATTATTGGCAATATCACGAGTGTTTTGACGAGGAAATGGTTGTCTAATTGTGCGACATTTATACGGAAGCCCCTTCTTTCCAGGGAACGATCTAGTTGTCAGTATTATTAGTCTATAATATCAATTGTGAATAATTATTGAAAGATTGAAAAGGTGTTGATAAAAAATAAGTGATGTGTTTTGATATAAATTGAGGGGTTTAGCATGAAACGTTTGTTGTAAGTTTGACATATTTTTCTATGATTATCTTCTTTGACAATAATATGCATTTACATATATTATTATAATATTTTATTAAAATAGTATAATATTATAACTTTTAATAATAAGTTGCTGACACTAAAAAAAAATAAGGTGCTGGAATATTATAACTTTATATTATTTGTAATATAAGAGCCATTTTATCCAAGAGCCAATTTAAAGTAGGTCTATAAATAGAAACAAGTATTCTTCATATTTTGCATATAACGTATAAGAAAGCTAAAGAGTGAGAATAAGAGAGAGAGGAGAGAAGAGAAGAGAAGATCTAAGAGGCAATATCTAAAAAGCAAACACACACAAAAAAAGTACAAAATTTTCTACTACTCATATTGTGAGTAATCCTTTTAAGTATAAGGATATAACGTCTAGTTTTCTAAAGTTATCATTTTCTTGCCAAAAATTACTCAAGTTAATGTCTTATATAACAATTAGATCTAGTTTCCTACTAAGGTAGGGGATATTATTTTCTTTCATATTCATAAATTTATGGTAAGAAATTATTATTCGTTTCTGGTCTGTTTATTCTATATATCATTAAATGGTGAAAATCTCGAAACTATTATCATTAAACTTGCATAAAATTGTCATGAATCAATGAGAGAAATCAAGAAATCAAATGATTATAACCAAAATCTGAAATAATTTTTTAGTGAAAAATAAAGAGTTTAAAAATGCTCTTAGTGTTTTGTAAAATCCATAACTCTTTGTAGTATAATTTATGAGTTTATTCTATGAGCTATAAATGTTAAATTGATAAAGTAAACTAATTAATTAATCGGATAAATGAGCTAATAAAACATGAGAAAATTAAACTATGATTGGCGTGGGTCCCCATAGGCTATGTTGGAAAATCAGGAGACAATGGGAAAAAAAGAAAGAAAAGGAAAGAAAAAGAGAGAAACAAAAAAAAGAAAGAAGAATCCTTGAAGATTTTTCATCCTTCCAAGCTATTTGAATGAAATCGTGCAAGAGGACTCATAGTCCTAAAAAGAGAAGAAAAAGCTACTATTAAGAAGAATAAATGAGTTATAATTTTTAAAATCGGCGATTTATTCTTGTTTAAATTTTGGATAATATATATATATTGGAAGTTTAAGTATATGTTCATAAATTTTGAAAATCATTAAAGAATAAAATTTGATTTGTTATGAATTTTGTGAAATCCATGGTTGGTTTAATGAATTTATCAAGCGAAATTTTAAACACGAAATTAGAATCACAAGCTTTAAGTTTTAAAATGTATAACTTAATGATTTTAAATCATAGATTTTGGTGATTTTTGATCTTAAATTGGAGTATTTGAAGTCTAGGATATGTTAAAATTAATTGAATTGATAGTTAAGTTTTTGGTTAATTTTGGTGATAATACAAGCAGAATTTTTAACAAATAGCTTTAAGTTTTAAAAATGGACTAATATTTTAAAAATAAATTGTGCTAAACCGAGTATTTGATATTTACAAGTTAAAATTTCTTTAGTTAAGTTTTGGTTAATGGTGATAATACCATATTCATTTTTATAAGTTTTGGAATATAATCGATAAATAAAAGTTTTGGAATAATGCTAAATGAATTGAATGAATAATTAATTATTAGTTGGTTTATATGTTATTCGAGGTAAATATGTTTTGGTGTTGACCCCGACTTTCAATAAAATTTAAATTGTTTATAGTAAGGTGTTGATTTAATAAATGTTTATATATTTAGATTGTTGTATTTTATCATCGCTTGAGGTGGTGGCCTAGTGGTGGGAAAATGGGACATATGTTCCCATTAAAGTGGGTTCGAGTCTGATAAACTCCTCTATGCTCGAAGTGGTCTCACACCTGGATTTATTCGGGGTAAGTTGAGCCTGGATTTATTCGGGGAAAAGTCGAGTTGTCTTGGATAAAGACACCACAGAGGTCTCCAAATTTTTTGGTTATCATGCACTTATTTTCTCCTATCACATGCATGTAATTATTTATTACGAATATTTGTTTAGTCGAGGAATATTCTTTTTGTCGGAAAATATTAAATATGCGGCAAAATTAATTAATCAATCATTGGTGGGCCCTATAATGTAATAAGCATGGGATATGGAAAGCGTCGAAATAACCTTTTTAAAATTAACGACAAAACTTTTCACCGTTAAGCTGTTGAAATACCGGTGATAAAAAATATAATGTACACGTGATTCCACATGGTACGATATATTTCCAAGAATAACACGGTATTGCGCGAAGAATTTACATTATTGATTCTTACGTAAAAGTCACTCGATATTTCATTCAATAATTATCACGATGGTTATTGCACGATGATTCATATTATTAATTCTTACGTAAAAGTCACTCAATATTTCATTCAATAATTGTCACGATGAGTTATTGCCAAAGAACTCATATTATTTGATATGATATAATTAGAACGATTAAGCGATATTGTGAGTCTATGTTAATAATTGTGAATAATGGTTCAAAGATTGAAAAGGGTGTTGATAAAAGATAAGTATGATATGTAGATGTTTGTTCGATTATCTTCTTTTTACAAAAGTAACTCTGGCGATAGACTTGTCGACACTCTACTTTTCTAAAAGTAGTCTGGACCACAACTTCGATTATTGTTAAAAGCGTTATACAAGTTAGTTTAATTTTCTTGGTGGGACCAAAATTCCACTACCAACATTTTTATATACCTCATTTGATTATTTTGTCGAAAGGGTGTGTCTTTGGTTGTCTCCTCAATTTTCAAAGTATAAATAGATTGCTTCGGATGAGAAACAAAACACACCATCACTACACTAAAAATATAAAATTCTTTTCTTCTGATATTGTGAGTATTTACATTGAGTGTAAGGTTTACTCCATTGTAGATAAGGAATGCAAACATTGTTTAAGTTGATCAATTTCATAGAAAGCGAAATCAAGTCACATCTTTAAGATAAGGTGTATCATTTTTTTTATGGTAAAGGGATATCATTTTCTTTCATACTCCATTATGGTAATATATTATTATTATTTCACCAACTTATCATTAATTGGTGAAAAATCTTGAAATGATTAGAATATCTTTAATAGTTTGTGTGAAATATCTTGACACTCACGAAATGATTCGGTTTTAAAGTTATTATTTTTGGTAGAACTTTACATTATTTGAACTTTATATTTCAAGAATTCTAATCAATTTTCTGGACATCATGTTGGCAATTAGACTCTAATTAAGTTGAAAATCATTAAGGGGTTGTTTGTTTACAAATCGAATGGAGTAATCAATGACTAACTATTTTGTTTTAGTAATGGTTGAACTTACATTAAATTTGAATGGTTAAGTCAGTTATTTGAATTCTAAGTAAAAATTTTAAAAATTTTAAAAATATCAACTATTATATTAAGTAATATTAAATAAATTTACAACAATTTTGAATTTTTTCGGAGGGGTAAAATAATAAAGTTTTGTCATTCGGACATGTTAATTGGAACAATTTTTTCCATTCATATTGATTCGATTAATTGATTCGATTTATTGAAATCAAACACCCCTAGATCTATTTTATCTTATTATTACGATTATTTCATCCATTCATTATATATATCATTGTCATCATCCTCGGACTTAAATTTGTGTTGAAAAGTTATATTTGGCCCGTAGTGCAAAGATGAACTGTTGATTAGTATGATTCTGACCATGAATTGTGTATTGGTATAATCATGGCCCAAAATTGTGTATTGGTATAATCATGATCATTGGTGTTATTCTGAGTTGTATGTCTTTGGCGTGGTAGTGCAAGAAGATGGTATTGATTATTGATTTTACATTTATATGTCCTTGGCCGTAGTGGTCGAGATGAACTATTGATTATTGATTTTACATTGTATGTCTTTGGCACGTAGTGTAAAGATGGAATGTTGATTATTGGTTTTGACAATGTATGTATTTGGCGTGTAGTATATCTTTTGGTTTTTAGTAAATACATCTTTGGCTGTAGTACAGATGGATCAAGAATTGGCATGACTATTTGTGTTACTGATTGATATCTTTGGCTTTGAGTGCAAAGATGAATTTAATGGCATAATTATAAACATGAATCGTGAATTGGTATAATCATAATCTTTGTGTTCCGGTAAAGACATGTGGTGGAAGTTCTCTTTGTCTTGGAGTACAACAAAGAACTCGGATTGATATTACAAGAATAAAATATTGATGATGGATTTTTAATTTGGAGAAAATAGTAGACATTATGTTACTACTTAACTTTTCTAATGGATTATTGATTCATTTGCATTATGGTTTAACACTTATCATCTACCATATTACAAATATTTGATTTATCATTGTTGAAGGCTAAAGATAATTTAATTATCTTTAGTCATAATACTCTTTACTAGGCTATTTTTGCTCACCATTTTGCTTCACAATTCTTTTTAGCTAATAAAAGTGTAGCTGGGTCGAGCGGAGATAACAGGGGAGTAAAGTGATGGTCTGTGACTGTTGAAGTTTCTCAATACATTATAATACAGCATGACAATATATAATTGTATTGAGAACTTTAAATGTGTGTCGTATTTTATCGTCATTTAATAGTTAATTTTGGTGAACAACAATAGGGTGAGGTGAACTCGAATTTGGAAGCGTCAAAAATACACCCCATTAGAATGAGGACAGAAATCTTCTCGTGTTCCCTTGAAGACTTGAAATATTTGTTGCTGTATTTTATACGGCATTGTAATAATTTGGGTGTGTATATTGTAGTATTGTATTCAGTACAATATTTGTATTGAAACTCACATCTTATGTGTTGTCGTATTTTGTACGACAGTTTAATAGTCGTAAATAGAAAGATTTGTATTTAGATTCTGTAGTGTGTATTTTGGCGACTCAAAATGGGTTGTGTGGACCTATTTTGGGGGCGTCACAGTAACAAAATATTGATAGTGAATTTTTCAATTGGATAAGATAGTAGACATTATGATATATTTAACTCTTCCAATAGATTGCTTATTCAACTGTTGTTATTTGTTGAAAACTTATATCATCTACCATATGTTCTAAATATCTGATTTATTACTATTGAATGTTATTCATAATATTCTTTATTGGGCTATTTATAATTCTGAAAAATGAACTATTTGTTCCACTGATTACATACAAAATATGAAAATGGCGATGTCCAAATTTAGTTCGGATATAAAGATGTAATACCGAAAAAAATAAAAATAATAACATTTAAATCTATATTTAAAAATAGTTGTTTGGGTCGATTCTATTTAATTTATGTTCTAAAAGTATACATACACCCATTGGCATAATATGCAAGCTGAAAAAAAAAAAGGGAGAACTTCGGCCGCCTGAAATGGCAATGTCTTTCTTGAATGAACCTTACATCTCTATTTGTCCTCTGATCTGTGAGTCACAGTAGAAATCAAAGTAGTGAAATGACTTGAAGGAATAGTTATATATATATATACATATTTATATCTTTTAGCTATATATGGATGGTCGGGGTATGAAGATTATATATATATGGATTGTGCTAAGTTGAGTTAGCATCATTCACATTAAAATCAAGAGATGCTTAAAGCATATAACATAATACAATATTCACATTCAACCAATAGTGAAGAGCCATTTGCCAAATGATACCACCTTGATATCAAAAAGGGGTTGGTTGATGATGTTAATTTTAGTCATTTGATTTTGATCAATACGTATATCGACTCATTATGAAGTTGTCACCTTACAACCATTTGATTGACCTTATTTGTTTGGGATTCTTTTGGCTAGGGAGGTGATCTCTCTAAATGGATGTGTTCATTCATTCATTGATTCATTGACCATCTTCATATCCCGTCTTTGGGCAATTAAAACGAAGTTAACCATGGTAACCATTCACTTCTCAATTTCACCATAATTTAGACATGATTATTCAAACTTTCTCTAGTATGGTAAAGATGCAAAATTTACATTTACATTACATGATGAACCAAAAGAAATAACAAAAGTTCACATTTGCAAAATATGAGACTAGCATTCCACAAAACAAATTTGCACAAATTAAAAAGGAAAAATAATACAATATATAGATAGATTCGTGTGTGTCAGTATATATATATATATATATATATATATATATATATATATATATATATATATGTGTGTGTGTGTATATATATGATACCTGCAAGTGTTGGAAGGATAACTTGTTATGAAGAAAACAATCAGCAGAAACCATGCATCTTAATCCTCTATCTGCAACAAGAAATTGGATACCCATTTGGAAAATTGCTTCTAACGATTAACATAATACACACACATATATACATATACATACGTATATATAGATAGAGGGAATGCATGTAATATACCTGGATACAACCTTAAATAGATGCCATTTGAGGTAAATTATGCTGAGCGGCTTGAGCCACTACAACTTTTGGTAAAAAGTTGTGATTCTGTTTATGGCATTTATATGTTGCATATATTTATATCACTGAAAATTTTGAAATAAATGAAAAGCTTTGATTTTGAATTATTACAGGGTTCCGGTCTTCAGGGTTTAAGAATGGAACAGAGGGCAAGAAGATAAAGTCAGCTAGAAATGGGTCGGCTAATTTGATGGACCCATCTTGCAATCCCAATCAAAACCCAAATCTATCTAATAAAATGAATTTTCCGCTTACTCAATAATTATCTAAATGAAATTTGATTGTCTCACTGTAATTATACGATCTTTTAAACCTAATGAGTTAGATTATATTTGTAATTTGAGATTTGAGTGCTGAG